>OU612058.1:201406814-203806814 GCA_914767635.1 Melanostoma mellinum
AAAACATTCCTGAAATCTCCTTTTCCTGGGCGACTCAAATGTAAAATGCTCCATATCTCGAGAACGGAGCGAGATAGACGAAAAATAACGATTTTTTGGGGGTTGTTCGAAGGGGGAACACCAATTAGGACGCTTTAGACGATCCCATCAAAACATTCCTGAAATCTCCTTTTCCTGGGTGACTAAAATGTAAAATGCTCCATATCTCGAGAACGGAGCGAGATAGACGAAAAATAACGATTTTTTGGGGGTTGTACGAAGGGGGAACATCAATTAGGACGCTTAACACGATCCCATCAAAACATTCCTGAAATCTCCTTTTCCTGGGTGACTAAAATGTAAAATGCTCCATATCTCGAGAACGGAGCGAGATAGACGAAAAATAACGATTTTTTGGGGGTTGTTCGAAGGGGGAACATCAATTAGGACGCTTTAGACGATCCCATCAAAACATTCCTGAAATCTCCTTTTCCTGGGTGACTAAAATGTAAAATGCTCCATATCTCGAGAACGGAGCGAAATAGACGAAAAATAACGATTTTTTGGGGGTTGTACGAAGGGGGAACACCAATTAGGACGCTTTAGACGATCCCATCAAAACATTCCTGAAATCTCCTTTTCCTGGGTGACTAAAATGTAAAATGCTCCATATCTCGAGAACGGAGCGAGATAGACGAAAAATAACGATTTTTTGGGGGTTGTACGAAGGGGGAACACCAATTAGGACGCCTTAGACGATCCCATCAAAACATTCCTGAAATCTCCTTTTCCTGGGTGACTAAAATGTAAAATGCTCCATATCTCGAGAACGGAGCGAGATAGACGAAAAATAACGATTTTTTGGGGGTTGTACGAAGGGGAACATCAATTAGGACGCTTAACACGATCCCATCAAAACATTCCTGAAATCTCCTTTTCCTGGGCGACTCAAATGTAAAATGCTCCATATCTCGAGAACGGAGCGAGATAGACGAAAAATAACGATTTTTTGGGGGTTGTACGAAGGGGGAACACCAATTAGGACGCTTTAGACGATCCCATCAAAACATTCCTGAAATCTCCTTTTCCTGGGTGCTTTAGACGATCCCATCAAAACATTCCTGAAATCTCCTTTTCCTGGGTGACTAAAATGTAAAATGCTCCATATCTCGAGAACGGAGCGAGATAGACGAAAAATAACGATTTTTTGGGGGTTGTACGAAGGGGGAACACCAATTAGGACGCTTTAGACGATCCCATCAAAACATTCCTGAAATCTCCTTTTCCTGGGTGACTAAAATGTAAAATGCTCCATATCTCGAGAACGGAGCGAGATAGACGAAAAATAACGATTTTTTGGGGGTTGTTCGAAGGGGGAACACCAATTAGGACGCTTTAGACGATCCCATCAAAACATTCCTGAAATCTCCTTTTCCTGGGTGACTAAAATGTAAAATGCTCCATATCTCGAGAACGGAGCGAGATAGACGAAAAATAACGATTTTTTTGGGGTTGTTCGAAGGGGGAACACCAATTAGGACGCTTTAGACGATCCCATCAAAACATTCCTGAAATCTCCTTTTCCTGGGTGACTAAAATGTAAAATGCTCCATATCTCGAGAACGGAGCGAGATAGACGAAAAATAACGATTTTTTGGGGGTTGTACGAAGGGGGAACATCAATTAGGACGCTTAACACGATCCCATCAAAACATTCCTGACATCACCTTTTCCTGGGTGACTAAAATGTAAAATGCTCCATATCTCGAGAACGGAGCGAGATAGACGAAAAATAACGATTTTTTGGGGGTTGTACGAAGGGGGAACACCAATTAGGACGCTTTAGACGATCCCATCAAAACATTCCTGAAATCTCCTTTTCCTGGGTGACTAAAATGTAAAATGCTCCATATCTCGAGAACGGAGCGAGATAGACGAAAAATAACGATTTTTTGGGGGTTGTTCGAAGGGGGAACACCAATTAGGACGCTTTAGACGATCCCATCAAAACATTCCTGAAATCTCCTTTTCCTGGGTGACTAAAATGTAAAATGCTCCATATCTCGAGAACGGAGCGAGATAGACGAAAAATAACGATTTTTTGGGGGTTGTTGGAAGGGGGAACTCCAATTAGGACGCTTTAGACGATCCCATCAAAACATTCCTGAAATCTCCTTTTCCTGGGTGACTAAAATGTAAAATGCTCCATATCTCGAGAACGGAGCGAGATAGACGAAAAATAACGATTTTTTGAGGGTTGTTCGAAGGGGGAACACCAATTAGGACGCTTTAGACGATCCCATCAAAACATTCCTGAAATCTCCTTTTCCTGGGTGACTAAAATGTAAAATGCTCCATATCTCGAGAACGGAGCGAGATAGACGAAAAATAACGATTTTTTGGGGGTTGTTCGAAGGGGGAACACCAATTAGGACGCTTTAGACGATCCCATCAAAACATTCCTGAAATCTCCTTTTCCTGGGCGACTCAAATGTAAAATGCTCCATATCTCGAGAACGGAGCGAGATAGACGAAAAATAACGATTTTTTGGGGGTTGTTCGAAGGGGGAACATCAATTAGGACGCTTAACACGATCCCATCAAAACATTCCTGAAATCTCCTTTTCCTGGGCGACTCAAATGTAAAATGCTCCATATCTCGAGAACGGAGCGAGATAGACGAAAAATAACGATTTTTTGGGGGTTGTTCGAAGGGGGAACACCAATTAGGACGCTTTAGACGATCCCATCAAAACATTCCTGAAATCTCCTTTTCCTGGGTGACTAAAATGTTAAATGCTCCATATCTCGAGAACGGAGCTAGATAGACGAAAAATAACGATTTTTTGGGGGTTGTACGAAGGGGGAACATCAATTAGGACGCTTAACACGATCCCATCAAAACATTCCTGAAATCTCCTTTTCCTGGGTGACTAAAATGTAAAATGCTCCATATCTCGAGAACGGAGCGAGATAGACGAAAAATAACGATTTTTTGGGGGTTGTACGAAGGGGGAACATCAATTAGGACGCTTAACACGATCCCATCAAAACATTCCTGAAATCTCCTTTTCCTGGGTGACTAAAATGTAAAATGCTCCATATCTCGAGAACGGAGCGAGATAGACGAAATATAACGATTTTTTGGGGGTTGTTGAAAAATAACGATTTTTTGGGGGTTGTTCGAAGGGGGAACACCAATTAGGACGCTTTAGACGATCCCATCAAAACATTCCTGAAATCTCCTTTTCCTGGGTGACTAAAATGTAAAATGCTCCATATCTCGAGAACGGAGCGAGATAGACGAAAAATAACGATTTTTTGGGGGTTGTACGAAGGGGGAACACCAATTAGGACGCTTTAGACGATCCCATCAAAACATTCCTGAAATCTCCTTTTCCTGGGTGACTAAAATGTAAAATGCTCCATATCTCGAGAACGGAGCGAGATAGACGAAAAATAACGATTTTTTGGGGGTTGTACGAAGGGGGAACACCAATTAGGACGCTTAACACGATCCCATCAAAACATTCCTGAAATCTCCTTTTCCTGGGCGACTCAAATGTAAAATGCTCCATATCTCGAGAACGGAGCGAGATAGACGAAAAATAACGATTTTTTGGGGGTTGTACGAAGGGGGAACATCAATTAGGACGCTTAACACGATCCCATCAAAACATTCCTGAAATCTCCTTTTCCTGGGCGACTCAAATGTAAAATGCTCCATATCTCGAGAACGGAGCGAGATAGACGAAAAATAACGATTTTTTGGGGGTTGTACGAAGGGGGAACATCAATTAGGACGCTTAACACGATCCCATCAAAACATTCCTGAAATCTCCTTTTCCTGGGCGACTCAAATGTAAAATGCTCCATATCTCGAGAACGGAGCGAGATAGACGAAAAATAACGATTTTTTGGGGGTTGTACGAAGGGGGAACACCAATTAGGACGCTTTAGACGATCCCATCAAAACATTCCTGAAATCTCCTTTTCCTGGGTGCTTTAGACGATCCCATCAAAACATTCCTGAAATCTCCTTTTCCTGGGTGACTAAAATGTAAAATGCTCCATATCTCGAGAACGGAGCGAGATAGACGAAAAATAACGATTTTTTGGGGGTTGTACGAAGGGGGAACATCAATTAGGACGCTTAACACGATCCCATCAAAACATTCCTGAAATCTCCTTTTCCTGGGTGACTAAAATGTAAAATGCTCCATATCTCGAGAACGGAGCGAGATAGACGAAAAATAACGATTTTTTGGGGGTTGTACGAAGGGGGAACACCAATTAGGACGCTTTAGACGATCCCATCAAAACATTCCTGAAATCTCCTTTTCCTGGGTGACTAAAATGTAAAATGCTCCATATCTCGAGAACGGAGCGAGATAGACGAAAAATAACGATTTTTTGGGGGTTGTTCGAAGGGGGAACACCAATTAGGACGCTTTAGACGATCCCATCAAAACATTCCTGAAATCTCCTTTTCCTGGGTGACTAAAATGTAAAATGCTCCATATCTCGAGAACGGAGCGAGATAGACGAAAAATAACGATTTTTTGGGGGTTGTTCGAAGGGGGAACACCAATTAGGACGTTTTAGACGATCCCATCAAAACATTCCTGAAATCTCCTTTTCCTGGGTGACTAAAATGTAAAATGCTCCATATCTCGAGAACGGAGCGAGATAGACGAAAAATAACGATTTTTTGGGGGTTGTACGAAGGGGGAACACCAATTAGGACGCTTTAGACGATCCCATCAAAACATTCCTGAAATCTCCTTTTCCTGGGCGACTCAAATGTAAAATGCTCCATATCTCGAGAACGGAGCGAGATAGACGAAAAATAACGATTTTTTAGGGGTTGTACGAAGGGGGAACACCAATTAGGACGCTTTAGACGATCCCATCAAAACATTCCTGAAATCTCCTTTTCCTGGGCGACTCAAATGTAAAATGCTCCATATCTCGAGAACGGAGCGAGATAGACGAAAAATAACGATTTTTTGGGGGTTGTTCGAAGGGGGAACACCAATTAGGACGCTTTAGACGATCCCATCAAAACATTCCTGAAATCTCCTTTTCCTGGGTGACTAAAATGTAAAATGCTCCATATCTCGAGAACGGAGCGAAATAGACGAAAAATAACGATTTTTTGGGGGTTGTACGAAGGGGGAACATCAATTAGGACGCTTAACACGATCCCATCAAAACATTCCTGAAATCTCCTTTTCCTGGGTGACTAAAATGTAAAATGCTCCATATCTCGATAACGGAGCGAGATAGACGAAAAATAACGATTTTTTGGGGGTTGTTCGAAGGGGGAACATCAATTAGGACGCTTTAGACGATCCCATCAAAACATTCCTGAAATCTCCTTTTCCTGGGTGACTAAAATGTAAAATGCTCCATATCTCGAGAACGGAGCGAAATAGACGAAAAATAACGATTTTTTGGGGGTTGTACGAAGGGGGAACACCAATTAGGACGCTTTAGACGATCCCATCAAAACATTCCTGAAATCTCCTTTTCCTGGGTGACTAAAATGTAAAATGCTCCATATCTCGAGAACGGAGCGAGATAGACGAAAAATAACGATTTTTTGGGGGTTGTACGAAGGGGGAACACCAATTAGGACGCCTTAGACGATCCCATCAAAACATTCCTGAAATCTCCTTTTCCTGGGTGACTAAAATGTAAAATGCTCCATATCTCGAGAACGGAGCGAGATAGACGAAAAATAACGATTTTTTGGGGGTTGTACGAAGGGGGAACATCAATTAGGACGCTTAACACGATCCCATCAAAACATTCCTGAAATCTCCTTTTCCTGGGCGACTCAAATGTAAAATGCTCCATATCTCGAGAACGGAGCGAGATAGACGAAACATAACGATTTTTTGGGGGTTGTACGAAGGGGGAACACCAATTAGGACGCTTTAGACGATCCCATCAAAACATTCCTGAAATCTCCTTTTCCTGGGTGCTTTAGACGATCCCATCAAAACATTCCTGAAATCTCCTTTTCCTGGGTGACTAAAATGTAAAATGCTCCATATCTCGAGAACGGAGCGAGATAGACGAAAAATAACGATTTTTTGGGGGTTGTACGAAGGGGGAACACCAATTAGGACGCTTTAGACGATCCCATCAAAACATTCCTGAAATCTCCTTTTCCTGGGTGACTAAAATGTAAAATGCTCCATATCTCGAGAACGGAGCGAGATAGACGAAAAATAACGATTTTTTGGGGGTTGTTCGAAGGGGGAACACCAATTAGGACGCTTTAGACGATCCCATCAAAACATTCCTGAAATCTCCTTTTCCTGGGTGACTAAAATGTAAAATGCTCCATATCTCGAGAACGGAGCGAGATAGACGAAAAATAACGATTTTTTTGGGGTTGTTCGAAGGGGGAACACCAATTAGGACGCTTTAGACGATCCCATCAAAACATTCCTGAAATCTCCTTTTCCTGGGTGACTAAAATGTAAAATGCTCCATATCTCGAGAACGGAGCGAGATAGACGAAAAATAACGATTTTTTGGGGGTTGTACGAAGGGGGAACATCAATTAGGACGCTTAACACGATCCCATCAAAACATTCCTGACATCTCCTTTTCCTGGGTGACTAAAATGTAAAATGCTCCATATCTCGAGAACGGAGCGAGATAGACGAAAAATAACGATTTTTTGGGGGTTGTACGAAGGGGGAACACCAATTAGGACGCTTTAGACGATCCCATCAAAACATTCCTGAAATCTCCTTTTCCTGGGTGACTAAAATGTAAAATGCTCCATATCTCGAGAACGGAGCGAGATAGACGAAAAATAACGATTTTTTGGGGGTTGTTCGAAGGGGGAACACCAATTAGGACGCTTTAGACGATCCCATCAAAACATTCCTGAAATCTCCTTTTCCTGGGTGACTAAAATGTAAAATGCTCCATATCTCGAGAACGGAGCGAGATAGACGAAAAATAACGATTTTTTGGGGGTTGTTGGAAGGGGGAACTCCAATTAGGACGCTTTAGACGATCCCATCAAAACATTCCTGAAATCTCCTTTTCCTGGGTGACTAAAATGTAAAATGCTCCATATCTCGAGAACGGAGCGAGATAGACGAAAAATAACGATTTTTTGAGGGTTGTTCGAAGGGGGAACACCAATTAGGACGCTTTAGACGATCCCATCAAAACATTCCTGAAATCTCCTTTTCCTGGGTGACTAAAATGTAAAATGCTCCATGTCTCGAGAACGGAGCGAGATAGACGAAAAATAACGATTTTTTGGGGGTTGTTCGAAGGGGGAACACCAATTAGGACGCTTTAGACGATCCCATCAAAACATTCCTGAAATCTCCTTTTCCTGGGCGACTCAAATGTAAAATGCTCCATATCTCGAGAACGGAGCGAGATAGACGAAAAATAACGATTTTTTGGGGGTTGTTCGAAGGGGGAACATCAATTAGGACGCTTAACACGATCCCATCAAAACATTCCTGAAATCTCCTTTTCCTGGGCGACTCAAATGTAAAATGCTCCATATCTCGAGAACGGAGCGAGATAGACGAAAAATAACGATTTTTTGGGGGTTGTTCGAAGGGGGAACACCAATTAGGACGCTTTAGACGATCCCATCAAAACATTCCTGAAATCTCCTTTTCCTGGGCGACTCAAATGTAAAATGCTCCATATCTCGAGAACGGAGCGAGATAGACGAAAAATAACGATTTTTTGGGGGTTGTACGAAGGGGGAACATCAATTAGGACGCTTAACACGATCCCATCAAAACATTCCTGAAATCTCCTTTTCCTGGGTGACTAAAATGTAAAATGCTCCATATCTCGAGAACGGAGCGAGATAGACGAAAAATAACGATTTTTTGGGGGTTGTACGAAGGGGGAACATCAATTAGGACGCTTAACACGATCCCATCAAAACATTCCTGAAATCTCCTTTTCCTGGGTGACTAAAATGTAAAATGCTCCATATCTCGAGAACGGAGCGAGATAGACGAAAAATAACGATTTTTTGGGGGTTGTTGAAAAATAACGATTTTTTGGGGGTTGTTCGAAGGGGGAACACCAATTAGGACGCTTTAGACGATCCCATCAAAACATTCCTGAAATCTCCTTTTCCTGGGTGACTAAAATGTAAAATGCTCCATATCTCGAGAACGGAGCGAGATAGACGAAAAATAACGATTTTTTGGGGGTTGTACGAAGGGGGAACACCAATTAGGACGCTTTAGACGATCCCATCAAAACATTCCTGAAATCTCCTTTTCCTGGGTGACTAAAATGTAAAATGCTCCATATCTCGAGAACGGAGCGAGATAGACGAAAAATAACGATTTTTTGGGGGTTGTACGAAGGGGGAACACCAATTAGGACGCTTAACACGATCCCATCAAAACATTCCTGACATCTCCTTTTCCTGGGCGACTCAAATGTAAAATGCTCCATATCTCGAGAACGGAGCGAGATAGACGAAAAATAACGATTTTTTGGGGGTTGTACGAAGGGGGAACATCAATTAGGACGCTTAACACGATCCCATCAAAACATTCCTGAAATCTCCTTTTCCTGGGCGACTCAAATGTAAAATGCTCCATATCTCGAGAACGGAGCGAGATAGACGAAAAATAACGATTTTTTGGGGGTTGTACGAAGGGGGAACATCAATTAGGACGCTTAACACGATCCCATCAAAACATTCCTGAAATCTCCTTTTCCTGGGCGACTCAAATGTAAAATGCTCCATATCTCGAGAACGGAGCGAGATAGACGAAAAATAACGATTTTTTGGGGGTTGTACGAAGGGGGAACACCAATTAGGACGCTTTAGACGATCCCATCAAAACATTCCTGAAATCTCCTTTTCCTGGGTGCTTTAGACGATCCCATCAAAACATTCCTGAAATCTCCTTTTCCTGGGTGACTAAAATGTAAAATGCTCCATATCTCGAGAACGGAGCGAGATAGACGAAAAATAACGATTTTTTGGGGGTTGTACGAAGGGGGAACACCAATTAGGACGCTTTAGACGATCCCATCAAAACATTCCTGAAATCTCCTTTTCCTGGGTGACTAAAATGTAAAATGCTCCATATCTCGAGAACGGAGCGAGATAGACGAAAAATAACGATTTTTTGGGGGTTGTTCGAAGGGGGAACACCAATTAGGACGCTTTAGACGATCCCATCAAAACATTCCTGAAATCTCCTTTTCCTGGGTGACTAAAATGTAAAATGCTCCATATCTCGAGAACGGAGCGAGATAGACGAAAAATAACGATTTTTTGGGGGTTGTACGAAGGGGGAACACCAATTAGGACGCTTTAGACGATCCCATCAAAACATTCCTGAAATCTCCTTTTCCTGGGTGACTAAAATGTAAAATGCTCCATATCTCGAGAACGGAGCGAAATAGACGAAAAATAACGATTTTTTGGGGGTTGTTCGAAGGGGGAACACCAATTAGGACGCTTTAGACGATCCCATCAAAACATTCCTGAAATCTCCTTTTCCTGGGTGACTAAAATGTAAAATGCTCCATATCTCGAGAACGGAGCGAGATAGACGAAAAATAACGATTTTTTGGGGGTTGTTCGAAGGGGGAACACCAATTAGGACGCTTTAGACGATCCCATCAAAACATTCCTGAAATCTCCTTTTCCTGGGTGACTAAAATGTAAAATGCTCCATATCTCGAGAACGGAGCGAGATAGACGAAAAATAACGATTTTTTGGGGGTTGTACGAAGGGGGAACACCAATTAGGACGCTTTAAACGATCCCATCAAAACATTCCTGAAATCTCCTTTTCCTGGGTGACTAAAATGTAAAATGCTCCATATCTCGAGAACGGAGCGAGATAGACGAAAAATAACGATTTTTTGGGGGTTGTTCGAAGGGAGAACACCAATTAGGACGCTTTAGACGATCCCATCAAAACATTCCTGAAATCTCCTTTTCCTGGGTGACTAAAATGTAAAATGCTCCATATCTCGAGAACGGAGCGAGATAGACGAAAAATAACGATTTTTTGGGGGTTGTACGAAGGGGGAACACCAATTAGGACGCTTTAGACGATCCCATCAAAACATTCCTGAAATCTCCTTTTCCTGGGTGACTAAAATGTAAAATGCTCCATATCTCGAGAACGGAGCGAGATAGACGAAAAATAACGATTTTTTGGGGGTTGTACGAAGGGGGAACACCAATTAGGACGCTTTAGACGATCCCATCAAAACATTCCTGAAATCTCCTTTTCCTGGGTGCTTTAGACGATCCCATCAAAACATTCCTGAAATCTCCTTTTCCTGGGCGACTAAAATGTAAAATGCTCCATATCTCGAGAACGGAGCGAGATAGACGAAAAATAACGATTTTTTGGGGGTTGTTCGAAGGGGGAACACCAATTAGGACGCTTTAGACGATCCCATCAAAACCTTCCTGAAATCTCCTTTTCCTGGGTGACTAAAATGTAAAATGCTCCATATCTCGAGAACGGAGCGAGATAGACGTAAAATAAGGATTTTTTGGGGGTTGTTCGAAGGGGGAACACCAATTAGGACGATTTAGACGATCCCATCAAAACATTCCTGAAATCTCCTTTTCCTGGGTGACTAAAATGTAAAATGCTCCATATCTCGAGAACGGAGCGAGATAGACGAAAAATAACGATTTTTTGGGGGTTGTACGAAGGGGGAACACCAATTAGGACGCTTTAGACGATCCCATCAAAACATTCCTGAAATCTCCTTTTCCTGGGTGACTAAAATGTAAAATGCTCCATATCTCGAGAACGGAGCGAGATAGACGTAAAATAACGATTTTTTGGGGGTTGTACGAAGGGGGAACACCAATTAGGACGCTTTAGACGATCCCATCAAAACCTTCCCGAAATCTCCTTTTCCTGGGTGACTAAAATGTAAAATGCTCCATATCTCGAGAACGGAGCGAGATAGACGAAAAATAACGATTTTTTGGGGGTTGTTCGAAGGGGGAACACCAATTAGGACGCTTTAGACGATCCCATCAAAACATTCCTGAAATCTCCTTTTCCTGGGTGACTAAAATGTAAAATGCTCCATATCTCGAGAACGGAGCGAGATAGACGAAAAATAACGATTTTTTGGGGGTTGTTCGAAGGGGGAACACCAATTAGGACGATTTAGACGATCCCATCAAAACATTCCTGAAATCTCCTTTTCCTGGGTGACTAAAATGTAAAATGCTCCATATCTCGAGAACGGAGCGAGATAGACGAAAAATAACGATTTTTTGGGGGTTGTACGAAGGGGGAACACCAATTAGGACGCTTTAGACGATCCCATCAAAACATTCCTGAAATCTCCTTTTCCTGGGTGCTTTAGACGATCCCATCAAAACATTCCTGAAATCTCCTTTTCCTGGGCGACTAAAATGTAAAATGCTCCATATCTCGAGAACGGAGCGAGATAGACGAAAAATAACGATTTTTTGGGGGTGGTTCGAAGGGGAACACCAATTAGGACGCTTTAGACAATCCCATCAAAACATTCCTGAAATCTCCTTTTCCTGGGTGCTTTAGACGATCCCATCAAAACATTCCTGAAATCTCCTTTTCCTGGGCGACTAAAATGTAAAATGCTCCATATCTCGAGAACGGAGCGAGATAGACGAAAAATAACGATTTTTTGGGGGTTGTTCGAAGGGGGAACACCAATTAGGACGCTTTAGACGATCCCATCAAAACCTTCCTGAAATCTCCTTTTCCTGGGTGACTAAAATGTAAAATGCTCCATATCTCGAGAACGGAGCGAGATAGACGAAAAATAACGATTTTTTGGGGGTTGTTCGAAGGGGGAACACCAATTAGGACGCATTAGACGATCCCATCAAAACATTCCTGAAATCTCCTTTTCCTGGGTGACTAAAATGTAAAATGCTCCATATCTCGAGAACGGAGCGAGATAGACGAAAAATAACGATTTTTTGGGGGTTGTACGAAGGGGGAACACCAATTAAGACGCTTTAGACGATCCCATCAAAACATTCCTGAAATCTCCTTTTCCTGGGTGACTAAAATGTAAAATGCTCCATATCTCGAGAACGGAGCGAGATAGACGAAAAATAACGATTTTTTGGGGGTTGTTCGAAGGGGGAACACCAATTAGGACGCTTTAGACGATCCCATCAAAACATTCCTGAAATCTCCTTTTCCTGGGTGACTAAAATGTAAAATGCTCCATATCTCGAGAACGGAGCGAGATAGACGAAAAATAACGATTTTTTGGGGGTTGTACGAAGGGGGAACACCAATTACGACGCTTTAGACGATCCCATCAAAACATTCCTGAAATCTCCTTTTCCTGGGTGACTTAAATGTAAAATGCTCCATATCTCGAGAACGGAGCGAGATAGACGAAAAATAACGATTTTTTGGGGTTGTTCGAAGGGGATACACCAATTAGGACGCTTTAGACGATCCCATCAAAACATTCCTGAAATCTCCTTTTCCTGGGTGACTAAAATGTAAAATGCTCCATATCTCGAGAACGGAGCGAGATAGACGAAAAATAACGATTTTTTGGGGGTTGTACGAAGGGGGAACACCAATTAGGACGCTTTAGACGATCCCATCCTCCATATCTCGAGAACGGAGCGAGATAGACGAAAAATAACGATTTTTTGGGGGTTGTACGAAGGGGGAACACCAATTAGGACGCTTTAGACGATCCCATCAAAACATTCCTGAAATCTCCTTTTCCTGGGTGACTAAAATGTAAAATGCTCCATATCTCGAGAACGGAGCGAGATAGACGAAAAATAACGATTTTTTGGGGGTTGTTCGAAGGGGGAACACCAATTAGGACGCTTTAGACGATCCCATCAAAACATTCCTGAAATCTCCTTTTCCTGGGTGACTAAAATGTAAAATGCTCCATATCTCGAGAACGGAGCGAGATAGACGAAAAATAACGATTTTTTGGGGGTTGTACGAAGGGGGAACACCAATTACGACGCTTTAGACGATCCCATCAAAACATTCCTGAAATCTCCTTTTCCTGGGTGACTTAAATGTAAAATGCTCCATATCTCGAGAACGGAGCGAGATAGACGAAAAATAACGATTTTTTGGGGTTGTTCGAAGGGGGTACACCAATTAGGACGCTTTAGACGATCCCATCAAAACATTCCTGAAATCTCCTTTTCCTGGGTGACTATAAACATGAAACATGTGTGTAAATAATATTTAAATGTCGTCAAAAATTATTTTAGCAAAAAAAATTTTAAACGAGGCACCCTGTTTCCTGGTTATGCTGCTCTATAAAGACAACAGTGTAGCACTATGGGCTGTATAGTAGCTCTAAAGGAGATGTTTTTGTGGCGTCATTAAAATGGTGGTTTTGGTAATGACTACCAATTTTCATACCAATTTCTCCATACACTTTTTTTGATTTTGTTTTTATTTATTACTAAAACTTAAATATTTCTAAGGCGCGTTGTAAATTTTCGAAGTGCAACATCTATGTTTGTTTTTTCTATTCATTAGTTCGAACATTTTCTCTATCAAGATTTATGAGTGTATGTTCGAAAAGTTACTTATTGCAAAGTTCTAATACCAGCAAACAATTTTCATTGTCTTTATTAGCAATATTGTTTTTTCACTCACACTTAAGTAAACCTTTTTATATTTCCATTTTACAGCAAAATGTGATACAACCAGCTTTTATAAATCTTTAATAGAGCAGAGTGCTCTAAATCAAAACACTAATGTCATTTTGTTTCTATTGTAGAGCATACAGCCATTATAGCATCATATTTAGAGCCCTATTCGTGCATTTCAATACCACGAAAGTAGCTTTTAAGCAGCTCTAGAATGGTGATAACGCTTGCACTAATGCTACTGCAGACTACAATTGCTATACAAGAAGTGATATAAAGCTAATTTTAGCTCTCAAAGTCGAAAAAAATGCTCTTAATAAGTGTTATATCAGCTCTAGAAGCACTTGCAGAGCAACATGAATTTAAATCGGCCAGTAAACCCAGCTTTTTAAGCGCTGCAAGAGCTAATATAAAGCTAAAATTGTTACTTGGGAAGTTGAATTTAAAGTTGAATTTTCAGTCAAATTTAAAGTTGAATTTAAAGTTAATTTTAATGATGAATTTAAAGTCAAATTTAAAGTTGAAATTAAAGTTAAATTTATAGTAAGATTTCAAGTTAAATTTAAAGTTGAATTTAAAGTTGAATTTAAAGTGAGATTTCAAATTAAATTTTAAGTTGAATTTCAAGTCAAATTTAAAATTGAATTAAAAGTTGAATTTAAAGTTAAATTTAAAGTTGAATTTAAAGTTGAATTTGAAGTTGAATTTAAAGTCAAAATTTAAAGCTGAATTTAAAGGCAAATTAAAAGTGGAATTTAAAGTTGAATTTAAAATTGAATTCAAAGTTAAATTTTAAGTTGAATATAAAGTCAAATTTAAAGTTGAATTTATAGTTGAATTTTAAGTTGAATTTAAAGTCAAATTTAAAGTTGAATTTAAAGTTGAATTTAAAGTTGAATTTAAAGTTAAATTTAAAGTTGAATTTAAAGTCAAATTTAAAGTTGAATTTAAAGTTTAATTTAATGATGAATTTAAAGTCAGATTTAAATTTGAAATTAAAGTTAAATTTAAAGTTGAATTTGAAGTTGAATTTAAAGTCAAATTTAAAGTTGAATTTAAAGTTGAATTTGAAGTTAAATATAAAGTTGAATTTAAAGTTGAATTTGAAGTTGAATTTAAAGTCAAAATTTAAAGCTGAATTTAAAGGCAAATTAAAAGTGGAATTTAAAGTTGAATTTAAAATTGAATTCAAAGTTAAATTTTAAGTTGAATATAAAGTCAAATTTAAAGTTGAATTTATAGTTGAATTTTAAGTTGAATTTAAAGTCAAATTTAAAGTTGAATTTAAAGTTGAATTTAAAGTTGAATTTAAAGTTAAATTTAAAGTTGAATTTAAAGTCAAATTTAAAGTTGAATTTAAAGTTTAATTTAATGATGAATTTAAAGTCAGATTTAAATTTGAAATTAAAGTTAAATTTAAAATTGAATTAAAAATTGAATTTAAAGTTAAATTTAAAGTTGAATTTAAAGTTGAATTTGAAGTTGAATTTAAAGTCAAAATTTAAAGCTGAATTTAAAGGCAAATTAAAAGTGGAATTTAAAGTTGAATTTAAAATTGAATTCAAAGTTAAATTTTAAGTTGAATATAAAGTCAAATTTAAAGTTGAATTTATATTTGAATTTTAAGTTGAATTTAAAGTCAAATTTAAAGTTGAATTTAAAGTTGAATTTAAAGTTGAATTTAAAGTTAAATTTAAAGTTGAATTTAAAGTCAAATTTAAAGTTGAATTTAAAGTTTAATTTAATGATGAATTTAAAGTCAGATTTAAATTTGAAATTAAAGTTAAATTTAAAGTTGAATTTGAAGTTGAATTTAAAGTCAAATTTAAAGTTGAATTTAAAGTTGAATTTGAAGTTAAATATAAAGTTGAATTTAAAGTTGAATTTGAAGTTGAATTTAAAGTCAAATTTAAAGTTGAATTAAAAGTTAAATTTAAAGTTAAATTTATTTAATGTTGAATTCAAAGTTATATTTAAAGTTGAATTTAAAGTTGAATTTAAAGTCAAATTTAAAGTTGAATTTAAAGTCAAATTTAAAGTTGAATTTAAGGTTGAATTTAAAGTCAAATTTAAAGTTGAATTTAAAGTCAAATTATAAGTTGAATTTAAAGTTGAATTTAAAATTGAATTCAAAGTCAAATTTAAAGTTTAATTTAAAGTCAAATTTAAAGTTGAATTTAAAGTCAAAATTTAAAGCTGAATTTAAAGTCAAATTAAAAGTTGAATTTAAAGTTGAATTTAAAATTGAATTCAAAGTTAAATTTTAAGTTGAATTTAAAGTCAAATTTAAAGTCAGATTAAAGTTGAATTTAAAGTCAAATTTAAAGTTGAATTTAAAGTCAAATTTAAAGTTGAATTTAAAGTTGAATTTAAAGTTAAATTTAAAGTTGAATTTAAAGTCAAATTTAAAGTTGAATTTAAAGTTTAATTTAATGATGAATTTAAAGTCAGATTTAAATTTGAAATTAAAGTTAAATTTAAAGTTGAATTTGAAGTTGAATTTAAAGTCAAATTTATAGTTGAATTTAAAGTTGAATTTGAAGTTAAATATAAAGTTGAATTTAAAGTTGAATTTGAAGTTGAATTTAAAGTGAGATTTCAAATTAAATTTTTAGTAGAATTTCAAGTCAAATTTAAAATTGAATTAAAAGTTGAATTTAAAGTTTAATATAAAGTTGAATTTAAAGTTGAATTTGAAGTTGAATTTAGAGTCAAATTAAAAGTTAAATTTATTAAAAGTTGAATTTAAAAATGAATTAAAAGTCAAATTTAAACTTGAATTTAAAGTCAAATTTAAAGTTGAATTAAAAGTTGAATTTAAAGTTGAATTAAAGTTGAATTCAAAGTTATATTTAAAGTTGAATTAAAAGTTGAATTTAAAGTCAAATTTAAAGTTGAATTTAAAGTCAAATTAAAAGTTGAATTTAAAATTGAATTCAAAGTTAAATTTAAAGTTGAATTTAAAGTTGAATTTAAAGTCAAATTTAAAGTTGAATTTAAAGTCAAATTAAAAGTTGAATTTAAAGTTGAATTTAAAGTCAAATTATAAGTTGAATTTAAACATGAATTTAAAGTTAAATTTAAAGTTAAATTTATTTAATGTTGAATTCAAAGTTATATTTAAAGTTGAATTTAAAGTTATATTTAAAGTTGAATTAAAAGTCAAATTTAGAGTTGAAATTAAAGTTGAATTAAAAGTTGTATTTAAAGTTGAATTTAAAGTCAAATTTAGAGTTGAAATTAAAGTTGAATTTAAAGTTGTATTTAAAGTTGAATTTAAAGTCAAATTTAAAGTTGAATTTAAAGTTGAATTTAAAGATGAATTTAAAGTCAAATTTAAAGTTGAATTTAAAGTTGAATTTAAAGTTGAATTTAAAGTTAAATTTAAAGTTGAATTTAAAGTCAAATTTAAAGTTGAATTTAAAGTTTAATTTAATGATGAATTAAAAGTTGAATTTAAATTTGAATTCAAAGTTTAATTTAAAGTTGAATTTATTTAAAGTCAGATTTAAATTTGAAATTAAAGTTAAATTTAAAGTTGAATTTGAAGTTGAATTTAAAGTCAAATTTAAAGTTGAATTTAAAGTTGAATTTGAAGTTAAATATAAAGTTGAATTTAAAGTTGAATTTGAAGTTGAATTTAAAGTCAAAATTTAAAGCTGAATTTAAAGGCAAATTAAAAGTGGAATTTAAAGTTGAATTTAAAATTGAATTCAAAGTTAAATTTTAAGTTGAATATAAAGTCAAATTTAAAGTTGAATTTATAGTTGAATTTTAAGTTGAATTTAAAGTCAAATTTAAAGTTGAATTTAAAGTTGAATTTAAAGTTGAATTTAAAGTTAAATTTAAAGTTGAATTTAAAGTCAAATTTAAAGTTGAATTTAAAGTTTAATTTAATGATGAATTTAAAGTCAGATTTAAATTTGAAATTAAAGTTAAATTTAAAATTGAATTAAAAATTGAATTTAAAGTTAAATTTAAAGTTGAATTTAAAGTTGAATTTGAAGTTGAATTTAAAGTCAAAATTTAAAGCTGAATTTAAAGGCAAATTAAAAGTGGAATTTAAAGTTGAATTTAAAATTGAATTCAAAGTTAAATTTTAAGTTGAATATAAAGTCAAATTTAAAGTTGAATTTATATTTGAATTTTAAGTTGAATTTAAAGTCAAATTTAAAGTTGAATTTAAAGTTGAATTTAAAGTTGAATTTAAAGTTAAATTTAAAGTTGAATTTAAAGTCAAATTTAAAGTTGAATTTAAAGTTTAATTTAATGATGAATTTAAAGTCAGATTTAAATTTGAAATTAAAGTTAAATTTAAAGTTGAATTTGAAGTTGAATTTAAAGTCAAATTTAAAGTTGAATTTAAAGTTGAATTTGAAGTTAAATATAAAGTTGAATTTAAAGTTGAATTTGAAGTTGAATTTAAAGTCAAATTTAAAGTTGAATTAAAAGTTAAATTTAAAGTTAAATTTATTTAATGTTGAATTCAAAGTTATATTTAAAGTTGAATTTAAAGTTGAATTTAAAGTCAAATTTAAAGTTGAATTTAAAGTCAAATTTAAAGTTGAATTTAAGGTTGAATTTAAAGTCAAATTTAAAGTTGAATTTAAAGTCAAATTATAAGTTGAATTTAAAGTTGAATTTAAAATTGAATTCAAAGTCAAATTTAAAGTTTAATTTAAAGTCAAATTTAAAGTTGAATTTAAAGTCAAAATTTAAAGCTGAATTTAAAGTCAAATTAAAAGTTGAATTTAAAGTTGAATTTAAAATTGAATTCAAAGTTAAATTCTAAGTTGAATTTAAAGTCAAATTTAAAGTCAGATTAAAGTTGAATTTAAAGTCAAATTTAAAGTTGAATTTAAAGTCAAATTTAAAGTTGAATTTAAAGTTGAATTTAAAGTTAAATTTAAAGTTGAATTTAAAGTCAAATTTAAAGTTGAATTTAAAGTTTAATTTAATGATGAATTTAAAGTCAGATTTAAATTTGAAATTAAAGTTAAATTTAAAGTTGAATTTGAAGTTGAATTTAAAGTCAAATTTATAGTTGAATTTAAAGTTGAATTTGAAGTTAAATATAAAGTTGAATTTAAAGTTGAATTTGAAGTTGAATTTAAAGTGAGATTTCAAATTAAATTTTTAGTAGAATTTCAAGTCAAATTTAAAATTGAATTAAAAGTTGAATTTAAAGTTTAATATAAAGTTGAATTTAAAGTTGAATTTGAAGTTGAATTTAGAGTCAAATTAAAAGTTAAATTTATTAAAAGTTGAATTTAAAAATGAATTAAAAGTCAAATTTAAACTTGAATTTAAAGTCAAATTTAAAGTTGAATTAAAAGTTGAATTTAAAGTTGAATTAAAGTTGAATTCAAAGTTATATTTAAAGTTGAATTAAAAGTTGAGTTTAAAGTCAAATTTAAAGTTGAATTTAAAGTCAAATTAAAAGTTGAATTTAAAATTGAATTCAAAGTTAAATTTAAAGTTGAATTTAAAGTTGAATTTAAAGTCAAATTTAAAGTTGAATTTAAAGTCAAATTAAAAGTTGAATTTAAAGTTGAATTTAAAGTCAAATTATAAGTTGAATTTAAACATGAATTTAAAGTTAAATTTAAAGTTAAATTTATTTAATGTTGAATTCAAAGTTATATTTAAAGTTGAATTTAAAGTCAAATTTGAAGTTGAATTAAAAGTCAAATTTAGAGTTGAAATTAAAGTTGAATTAAAAGTTGTATTTAAAGTTGAATTTAAAGTCAAATTTAGAGTTGAAATTAAAGTTGAATTTAAAGTTGTATTTAAAGTTGAATTTAAAGTCAAATTTAAAGTTGAATTTAAAGTTGAATTTAAAGATGAATTTAAAGTCAAATTTAAAGTTGAATTTAAAGTTGAATTTAAAGTTGAATTTAAAGTTAAATTTAAAGTTGAATTTAAAGTCAAATTTAAAGTTGAATTTAAAGTTTAATTTAATGATGAATTAAAAGTTGAATTTAAATTTGAATTCAAAGTTTAATTTAAAGTTGAATTTAAAGTCAAATTTAGAGTTGAATTTAAAGTTGAATTTAAAGTTGAATTTAAAGTTGTATTTAAAGTTGAATTTAAAGTCAAATTTAAAGTTGAATTAAAAGTTGAATTTAAATTTGAATTCAAAGTTTAATTTAAAGTTGAATTTAAAGTCAAATTTAGAGTTGAAATTAAAGTTGAATTTAAAGTTGTATTTAAAGTTGAATTTAAAGTCAAATTTAGAGTTGAAATTAAAGTTGAATTTAAAGTTGTATTTGAAGTTGAATTTAAAGTCAAATTTATAGTTGAATTTAAAGTTGAATTTGAAGTTAAATATAAAGTTGAATTTAAAGTTGAATTTGAAGTTGAATTTAAAGTGAGATTTCAAATTAAATTTTTAGTAGAATTTCAAGTCAAATTTAAAATTGAATTAAAAGTTGAATTTAAAGTTTAATTTAAAGTTGAATTTGAAGTTGAATTTAAAGTCAAATTAAAAGTTGAATTTAGAGTCAAATTAAAAGTTAAATTTATTAAAAGTTGAATTTAAAAATGAATTAAAAGTCAAATTTAAACTTGAATTTAAAGTCAAATTTAAAGTTGAATTAAAAGTTGAATTTAAAGTTGAATTAAAGTTGAATTCAAAGTTATATTTAAAGTTGAATTAAAAGTTGAATTTAAAGTTGAATTAAAAGTTGAATTTAAAGTTGAATTAAAGTTGAATTCAAAGTTATATTTAAAGTTGAATTTAAAGTTGAATTTTAAGTCAAATTATAAGTTGAATTTAAAGTTGAATTTAAAGTTGAATTCAAAGTCAAATTTAAAGTTGAATTTAAAGTCAAATTAAAAGTTGAATTTAAAGTTGAATTTATAATTGAATTCAAAGTTAAATTTAAAGTTGAATTTAAAGTCAAATTTAAAGTTGAATTTAAAGTTGAATTTAAAGTCACATTTTTAATTGAATTTAAAGTTGAATTAAAAGTTAAATTTAAAATTGAACTAAAAGTTGAATTTAAAGTCAAATTTAAAGTTGAATTTAAAGTCAAATTTAAAGTTGAATTTAAAGTTGAACTCAAAGTTGAATTGAAAGTTAAATTTAAAGTTGAGTTTAAAGTTTAATTTAAGTTGAGTTTAAAGTTTAATTTAAAGTCAAATTTAAAGTTGAATTTAAAGTTGAATTTAAAATTGAATTAAAAGTTGAATTTAAAGTTAAATTGAAAGTTAAATTTACAGTAAAATTTAAAGTTAAATTTGCTTAAAGTTGAATTTAAAGTCAAATTAAAAGTTGAATTTAAGGTCAAATTTAAAGTTGAATTTAAAGTTGAATTTAAAGTTGAACTAAAAGTTGAATTTAAAGTCAAATTTAAAGTTGAATTTAAAGTCAAATTTAAAGTTGAATTTAAAGTTGAACTCAAAGTTGAATTGAAAGTTAAATTTAAAGTTGAGTTTAAAGTTTAATTTAAAGTCAAATTTAAAGTTGAATTTAAAGTTGAATTTAAAATTGAATTAAAAGTTGAAATTAAAGTTAAATTGAAAGTTAAATTTAAAGTAAAATTTAAAGTTAAATTTGCTTAAAGTTGAATTTAAAGTCAAATTAAAAGTTGAATTTAAAGTCAAATTTAAAGTTGAATTTAAAGTCAAATTTAAAGTTTAATTTAAAGTTGAATTTAAAGTCAAATTTAAAGTTGAATTTAAAGTCAAATTTAAAGTTGAATTAAAAGTTGAATTTAAAGTTGAACTAAATTTGAATTTAAAGTTGAATTCAAAGTTGAATTTAATGTCAAATTTAAAGCCAAATTTAAAGTTGAATTTAAAGTTAGCTTCAAATTAAATTTAAAGTTGAATTTAAAAATGAATTTACAGTCAAATTTAAAGCTGAATTTAAAGTCAAATTTAAAGTTGAATTTAAAGTCAAATTTAAAATTGAATTTTAAGTTGAATTTAAAGTCAAATTAAAAGTTGAATTTAAAGTTGAATTTAAAATTGAATTCAAAGTTATATTTAAAGTTGAATTTAAAGTCAAATTTGAAGTTGAATTAAAAGTCAAATTTAAAGTTGAATTAAAAGTTGAATTTAAATTTGAATTCAAAGTTTAATTTAAAGTTGAATTTAAAGTCAAATTTAGAGTTGAAATTAAAGTTGAATTAAAAGTTGTATTTAAAGTTGAATTTAAAGTCAAATTTAGAGTTGAAATTAAAGTTGAATTTAAAGTTGTATTTAAAGTTGAATTTAAAGTCAAATTTAAAGTTGAATTTAAAGTTGAATTTAAAGATGAATTTAAAGTCAAATTTAAAGTTGAATTTAAAGTTAAATTTAAAGTTGAATTTAAAGTTAAATTTAAAGTTGAATTTAAAGTCAAATTTAAAGTTGAATTTAAAGTTTAATTTAATGATGAATTAAAAGTTGAATTTAAATTTGAATTCAAAGTTTAATTTAAAGTTGAATTTAAAGTCAAATTTAGAGTTGAATTTAAAGTTGAATTTAAAGTTGAATTTAAAGTTGTATTTAAAGTTGAATTTAAAGTCAAATTTAAAGTTGAATTTAAAGTTGAATTTAAAGTCAAATTTAAAGTTGAATTAAAAGTTGAATTTAAATTTGAATTCAAAGTTTAATTTAAAGTTGAATTTAAAGTCAAATTTAGAGTTGAAATTAAAGTTGAATTTAAAGTTGTATTTAAAGTTGAATTTAAAGTCAAATTTAGAGTTGAAATTAAAGTTGAATTTAAAGTTGTATTTAAAGTTGAATTTAAAGTCAAATTTAAAGTTTAATTTAAAGTTGAATTTAATGTTGAATTTAAAGTCAAATTTAAAGTTGAATTTAAAGTTGAAATTAAAGTTAAATTTAAAGTTGAATTTGAAGTTGAATTTAAAGTCAAATTTAAAGTTGAATTTAAAGTTGAATTTGAAGTTAAATATAAAGTTGAATTTAAAGTTGAATTTGAAGTTGAATTTCAAGTCAAATTTAAAATTGAATTAAAAGTTGAATTCAAAGTTATATTTAAAGTTGAATTAAAAGTTGAATTTAAAGTCAAATTTAAAGTTGAATTTAAAGTTGAGTTTAAAATTGAATTCAAAGTTAAATTTAAAGTTGAATTTAAAGTTGAATTTAAAGTCAAATTTAAAGTTGAATTTAAAGTCAAATTAAACGTTGAATTTAAAGTTGAATTTAAAGTCAAATTATAAGTTGAATTTAAAGTTGAATTTAAAGTTGAATTCAAAGTCAAATTTAAAGTTGAATTTAAAGTCAAATTTAAAGTTGAATTTAAAGTCAAATTAAAAGTTGAATTTAAAGTTGAATTTATAATTGAATTCACAGTTAAATTTAAAGTTGAATTTAAAGTCAAATTTAAAGTTGAATTTAAAGTTGAATTTAAAGTCAAATTTTAAATTGAATTTAAAGTTGAATTGAAAGTCAAATTTAAAGTTGAGTTTAAAGTTATATTTAAAGTCAAATTTAAAGTTGAATTAAAAGTTAATACCCTTATTATGGATGACAACTCAACTGAAATTGGGTTGTCTTCTCATATATACAACACGGGCACACAACCCAATTTTCAGTTCGGTTGTCATCTGTAATAAGGGTGTAAATTTAAAGTTGAACTAAAAGTTGAATTTAAAGTCAAATTTAAAGTTGAATTTAAAGTTGAATTTAAAGTCAAATTTAAAGTTGAATTTAAAGTTGAACTCAAAGTTGAATTGAAAGTTAAATTTAAAGTTGAGTTTAAAGTTTCATTTAAGTTGAGTTTAAAGTTTAATTTAAAGTCAAATTTAAAGTTGAATTTAAAATTGAATTGAAAGTTGAATTTAAAGTTAAATTGAAAGTTAAATTTAAAGTAAAATTTGCTTAAAGTTGAATTTAAAGTCAAATTAAAAGTTGAATTTAAAGTCAAATTTAAAGTTGAATTTAAAGTTGAATTTAAAGTTGAACAAAAAGTTGAATTTAAAGTCAAATTTAAAGTTGAATTTAAAGTCAAATTTAAAGTTGAATTTAAAGTTGAACTCAAAGTTGAATTGAAAGTTAAATTTAAAGTTGAGTTTAAAGTTTAATTTAAAGTCAAATTTAAAGTTGAATTTAAAGTTGAATTTAAAA
This sequence comes from Melanostoma mellinum, assembly GCA_914767635.1. Classification (NCBI taxonomy): domain Eukaryota; kingdom Metazoa; phylum Arthropoda; class Insecta; order Diptera; family Syrphidae; genus Melanostoma; species Melanostoma mellinum. Next base: position 201,430,534 of record OU612058.1, read on the forward strand.
TTGAATTAAAAGTTGAATTTAAAGTTAAATTGAAAGTTAAATTTAAAGTAAAATTTAAAGTTAAATTTGCTTAAAGTTGAATTTAAAGTCAAATTAAAAGTTGAATTTAAAGTCAAATTTAAAGTTGAATTTAAAGTCAAATTTAAAGTTGAATTAAAAGTTGAATTTAAAGTTGAATTAAATTTGAATTTAAAGTTGAATTTAAAGTTGAATTTAAAGTCAAATTTAAAGCCAAATTTAAAGTTGAATTTAAAGTAAGCTTCAAATTAAATTTAAAGTTGAATTTAAAAATGAATTTACAGTCAAATTTAAAGCTGAATTTAAAGTCAAATTTAAAGTTGAATTTAAAGTCAAATTTAAAATTGAATTTTAAGTTGAATTTAAAGTCAAATTTAAAGTTGAATTTAAAGTCAAATTAAAAGTTGAATTTAAAGTTGAATTTAAAATTGAATTCAAAGTTATATTTAAAGTTGAATTTAAAGTCAAATTTGAAGTTGAATTAAAAGTCAAATTTAAAGTTGAATTAAAAGTTGAATTTAAATCTGAATTCAAAGTTTAATTTAAAGTTGAATTTAAAGTCAAATTTAGAGTTGAAATTAAAGTTGAATTTAAAGTTGTATTTAAAGTTGAATTTAAAGTCAAATTTAGAGTTGAAATTAAAGTTGAATTTAAAGTTGTATTTAAAGTTGAATTTAAAGTCAAATTTAAAGTTGAATTTAAAGTTGAATTTAAAGATGAATTTAAAGTCAAATTTAAAGTTGAATTTAAAGTTGAATTTAAAGTTTAATTTAAAGTCAAATTTAAAGTTGAATTTAAAGTTTAATTTAATGATGAATTAAAAGTCAAATTTAAAGTTCAATTTAAAGTTGAATTCAAAGTCAAATTTAAAGTTGAATTTAAAGTCAAATTTAAAGTTGAATTTAAAGTCAAATTAAAAGTTGAATTTAAAGTTGAATTTATAATTGAATTCACAGTTAAATTTAAAGTCAAATTTAAAGTTGAATTTAAAGTTGAACTCAAAGTTGAATTGAAAGTTAAATTTAAAGTTGAGTTTAAAGTTTCATTTAAGTTGAGTTTAAAGTTTAATTTAAAGTCAAATTTAAAGTTGAATTTAAAATTGAATTGAAAGTTGAATTTAAAGTTAAATTGAAAGTTTAATTTAAAGTAAAATTTGCTTAAAGTTGAATTTAAAGTCAAATTAAAAGTTGAATTTAAAGTCAAATTTAAAGTTGAATTTAAAGTTGAACAAAAAGTTGAATTTAAAGTCAAATTTAAAGTTGAATTTAAAGTTGAACTCAAAGTTGAATTGAAAGTTAAATTTAAAGTTGAGTTTAAAGTTTAATTTAAAGTCAAATTTAAAGTTGAATTTAAAGTTGAATTTAAAATTGAATTAAAAGTTGAATTTAAAGTTAAATTGAAAGTTAAATTTAAAGTAAAATTTAAAGTTAAATTTGCTTAAAGTTGAATTTAAAGTCAAATTAAAAGTTGAATTTAAAGTCAAATTTAAAGTTGAATTTAAAGTCAAATTTAAAGTTTAATTTAAAGTTGAATTTAAAGTCAAATTTAAAGTTGAATTTAAAGTCAAATTTAAAGTTGAATTTAAAGTCAAATTTAAAGCCAAATTTAAAGTTGAATTTAAAGTTAGCTTCAAATTAAATTTAAAGTTGAATTTAAAAATGAATTTACAGTCAAATTTAAAGCTGAATTTAAAGTCAAATTTAAAGTTGAATTTAAAGTCAAATTTAAAATTGAATTTTAAGTTGAATTTAAAGTCAAATTTAAAGTTGAATTTAAAGTCAAATTAAAAGTTGAATTTAAAGTTGAATTTAAAATTGAATTCAAAGTTTAATTTAAAGTTGAATTTAAAGTCAAATTTAGAGTTGAAATTAAAGTTGAATTTAAAGTTGTATTTAAAGTTGAATTTAAAGTCAAATTTAGAGTTGAAATTAAAGTTGAATTTAAAGATGAATTTAAAGTCAAATTTAAAGTTGAATTTAAAGTTGAATTTAAAGTTAAATTTAAAGTTGAATTTAAAGTCAAATTTAAAGTTGAATTTAAAGTTTAATTTAATGATGAATTAAAAGTTGAATTTAAATTTGAATTCAAAGATTAATTTAAAGTTCAATTTAAAGTCAAATTTAGAGTTGAAATTAAAGTTGAATTTAAAGTTGTATTTAAAGTTGAATTTAAAGTCAAATTTAGAGTTGAAATTAAAGTTGAATTTAAAGATGAATTTAAAGTCAAATTTAAAGTTGAATTTAAAGTTGAATTTAAAGTTAAATTTAAAGTTGAATTTAAAGTCAAATTTAAAGTTGAATTTAAAGTTTAATTTAATGATGAATTAAAAGTTGAATTTAAATTTGAATTCAAAGTTTAATTTAAAGTTGAATTTAAAGTCAAATTTAGAGTTGAATTTAAAGTTGAATTTAAAGTTGAATTAAAAGTTGTATTTAAAGTTGAATTTAAAGTCAAATTTAAAGTTGAATTTAAAGTTGAATTTAAAGTTGAATTTAAAGTCAAATTTAAAGTTGAATTAAAAGTTGAATTTAAATTTGAATTCAAAGTTTAATTTAAAGTTGAATTTAAAGTCAAATTTAGAGTTGAAATCAAAGTTGAATTTAAAGTTGTATTTAAAGTTGAATTTAAAGTCAAATTTAGAGTTGAAATTAAAGTTGAATTTAAAGTTGTATTTAAAGTTGAATTTAAAGTCAAATTTAAAGTTGAATTTAAAGTTGAATTTAATGTTGAATTTAAAGTCAAATTTAAAGTTGAATTTAAAGTTGAAATTAAAGTTAAATTTAAAGTTGAATTTGAAGTTGAATTTAAAGTCAAATTTAAAGTTGAATTTAAAGTTGAATTTGAAGTTGAATTTGAAGTTGAATTTAAAGTCAAATTAAAAGTTGAATTTAGAGTCAAATTAAAAGTTGAATTTAAAAATGAATTAAAAGTTGAACTAAAAGTTGAATTTAAAGTCAAATTTAAAGTTGAATTTAAAGTCAAATTTAAAGTTGAATTTAAAGTTGAACTCAAAGATGAATTGAAAGTTAAATTTAAAGTTGAGTTTAAAGTTTAATTTAAAGTCAAATTTAAAGTTGAATTTAAAGTTGAATTTAAAATTGAATTAAAAGTTGAATTTAAAGTTAAATTGAAAGTTAAATTTAAAGTAAAATTTAAAGTTAAATTTGCTTAAAGTTGAATTTAAAGTCAAATTAAAAGTTGAATTTAAAGTCAAATTTAAAGTTGAATTTAAAGTCAAATTTAAAGTTTAATTTAAAGTTGAATTTAAAGTCAAATTTAAAGTTGAATTTAAAGTCAAATTTAAAGTCAAATTTAAAGTTGAATTAAAAGTTGAATTTAAAGTTGAATTAAATTTGAATTTAAAGTTGAATTTAAAGTTGAATTTAAAGTCAAATTTAAAGCCAAATTTAAAGTTGAATTTAAAGTAAGCTTCAAATTAAATTTAAAGTTGAATTTAAAAATGAATTTACAGTCAAATTTAAAGCTGAATTTAAAGTCAAATTTAAAGTTGAATTTAAAGTCAAATTTAAAATTGAATTTTAAGTTGAATTTAAAGTCAAATTTAAAGTTGAATTTAAAGTCAAATTAAAAGTTGAATTTAAAGTTGAATTTAAAATTGAATTCAAAGTTATATTTAAAGTTGAATTTAAAGTCAAATTTGAAGTTGAATTAAAAGTCAAATTTAAAGTTGAATTAAAAGTTGAATTTAAATTTGAATTCAAAGTTTAATTTAAAGTTGAATTTAAAGTCAAATTTAGAGTTGAAATTAAAGTTGAATTTAAAGTTGTATTTAAAGTTGAATTTAAAGTCAAATTTAGAGTTGAAATTAAAGTTGAATTTAAAGTTGTATTTAAAGTTGAATTTAAAGTCAAATTTAAAGTTGAATTTAAAGTTGAATTTAAAGATGAATTTAAAGTCAAATTTAAAGTTGAATTTAAAGTTGAATTTAAAGTTGAATTTAAAGTTTAATTTAAAGTCAAATTTAAAGTTGAATTTAAAGTTTAATTTAATGATGAATTAAAAGTTGAATTTAAATTTGAATTCAAAGTTTAATTTAAAGTTGAATTTAAAGTCAAATTTAGAGTTGAATTTAAAGTTGAATTTAAAGTTGAATTTAAAGTTGTATTTAAAGTTGAATTTAAAGTCAAATTTAAAGTTGAATTTAAAGTTGAATTTAAAGTTGAATTTAAAGTCAAATTTAAAGTTGAATTAAAAGTTGAATTTAAATTTGAATTCAAAGTTTAATTTAAAGTTGAATTTAGTCAAATTTAGAGTTGAAATCAAAGTTGAATTTAAAGTTGTATTTAAAGTTGAATTTAAAGTCAAATTTAAAGTTGAATTTAATGTTGAATTTAAAGTCAAATTTAAAGTTGAATTTAAAGTTGAAATTAAAGTTAAATTTAAAGTTGAATTTGAAGTTGAATTTAATTTCAACTTTAAATTCAACTTTAAATTTGACTTTAAATTCAACATTAAATTCAACTTTAAATTTGACTTTAAATTCAACTTTAAATACAACTTTAAATTCAACTTTGATTTCAACTCTAAATTTGACTAAATTCAACTTTAAATTAAACTTTGAATTCAAATTTAAATTCAACTTTTAATTCAACTTTAAATTTGACTTTAAATTCAACTTTAAATTCAACTTTAAATTCAACTTTAAATTTGACTTTAAATTCAACTTTAAATACAACTTTAAATTCAACTTTAAATTCAACTTTAAATTCAACTCTAAATTTGACTTTAAATTCAACTTTAAATTAAACTTTGAATTCAAATTTAAATTCAACTTTTAATTCATCATTAAATTAAACTTTAAATTCAACTTTAAATTTGACTTTAAATTAAACTTTAAATTCAACTTTAAATTCAACTTTAAATTCAACTTTAAATTTGACTTTAAATTCATCTTTAAATTCAACTTTAAATTCAACTTTAAATTTGACTTTAAAATCAACTTTAAATACAACTTTAAATTCAACTTTAATTTCAACTCTAAATTTGACTTTAAATTCAACTTTAAATACAACTTTAAATTCAACTTTAATTTCAACTCTAAATTTGACTTTAAATTCAACTTTAAATTAAACTTTGAATTCAAATTTAAATTCAACTTTTAATTCAACTTTAAATTTGACTTTTAATTCAACTTCAAATTTGACTTTAAATTCAACTTTAAATATAACTTTGAATTCAATTTTAAATTCAACTTTAAATTCAACTTTTAATTTGACTTTAAATTCAACTTTAAATTTGACTTTAAATTCAACTTAAAATTCAATTTTAAATTTGACTTTAAATTCAACTTTAAATTTGACTTTAAATTCAGCTTTAAATTTGACTGTAAATTCATTTTTAAATTCAACTTTAAATTTAATTTGAAGCTTACTTTAAATTCAACTTTAAATTTGGCTTTAAATTTGACTTTAAATTCAACTTTAAATTCAACTTTAAATTCAAATTTAATTCAACTTTAAATTCAACTTTTAATTCAACTTTAAATTTGACTTTAAATTTGACTTTAAATTCAACTTTAAATTTGACTTTAAATTCAACTTTAAATTAAACTTTAAATTTGACTTTAAATTCAACTTTAAATTTGACTTTAAATTCAACTTTTAATTTGACTTTAAATTCAACTTTAAGCAAATTTAACTTTAAATTTTACTTTAAATTTAACTTTCAATTTAACTTTAAATTCAACTTTTAATTCAATTTTAAATTCAACTTTAAATTCAACTTTAAATTTGACTTTAAATTAAACTTTAAACTCAACTTTAAATTTAACTTTCAATTCAACTTTGAGTTCAACTTTAAATTCAACTTTAAATTTGACTTTAAATTCAACTTTAAATTTGACTTTAAATTCAACTTTTAGTTCAACTTTTAATTCATTTTTAAATTCAACTTTTAATTTGACTCTAAATTCAACTTTTAATTTGACTTTAAATTCAACTTCAAATTCAACTTTAAATTCAACTTTATATTTAACTTCAAATTCAACTTTAAATTCAACTTTAAATTTGACTTTAAATTCAACTTCAAATTCAACTTTAAATTTAACTTTAATTTCAACTTTAAATTCAACTTTAAATTTGACTTTAAATTCAACATTAAATTCAACTTTAAATTCAACTTTAAATTTGACTTTAAATTCAACTTTAAATACAACTTTAAATTCAACTTTAATTTCAACTCTAAATTTGACTTTAAATTCAACTTTAAATACAACTTTAAATTCATTTGAATTAAAAGTTGAATTTAAATTTGAATTCAAAGTTTAATTTAAAGTTGAATTTAGTCAAATTTAGAGTTGAAATCAAAGTTGAATTTAAAGTTGTATTTAAAGTTGAATTTAAAGTCAAATTTAAAGTTGAATTTAATGTTGAATTTAAAGTCAAATTTAAAGTTGAATTTAAAGTTGAAATTAAAGTTAAATTTAAAGTTGAATTTGAAGTTGAATTTAAAGTCAAATTTAAAGTTGAATTTAAAGTTGAATTTGAAGTTAAATATAAAGTTGAATTTAAAGTTGAATTTGAAGTTGAATTTAAAGTCAAATTAAAAGTTGAATTTAGAGTCAAATTAAAAGTTGAATTTAAAAATGAATTAAAAGTCAAATTTAAACTTGAATTTAAAGTCAAATTTAAAGTTGAATTAAAAGTTGAATTTAAAGTTGAATTAAAGTTGAATTCAAAGTTATATTTAAAGTTGAATTAAAAGTCAAATTTAAAGTTGAATTTAAAGTTGAGTTTAAAATTGAATTCAAAGTTAAATTTAAATTTGAATTTAAAGTTGAATTTAAAGTCAAATTTAAAGTTGAATTTAAAGTCAAATTAAACGTTGAATTTAAAGTTGAATTTAAAGTCAAATTATAAGTTGAATTTAAAGTTGAATTTAAAGTTGAATTCAAAGTCAAATTTAAAGTTGAATTTAAAGTCAAATTAAAAGTTGAATTTAAAGTTGAATTTATAATTGAATTCAAAGTTAAATTTAAAGTTGAATTTAAAGTCAAATTTAAAGTTGAATTTAAAGTTGAATTTAAAGTTGAATTTAAAGTCAAATTTAAAGTCAAATTTAAAGTTGAATTTAAAGTCAAATTTAAAATTGAATTTTAAGTTGAATTTAAAGTCAAATTTAAAGTTGAATTTAAAGTCAAATTTAAAGTTGAATTTAAAGTCAAATTTAAAGTTGAATTAAAATTTGAATTTAGAGTTGAATTAAGGTTGAATTCGAAGTTATATTTAAAGTTGAATTTAAAGTTGAATTTAAAGTCAAATTTGAAGTTGAATTAAAAGTCAAATTTTAAGTTGAATTAAAAGTTGAATTTAAATTTGAATTCAAAGTTTAATTTAAAGTTGAATTTAAAGTCAAATTTAGAGTTGAAATTAAAGTTGAATTTAAAGTTGTATTTAAAGTGGAATTTAAAGTCAAATTTAAAGTTGAATTTAAAGTTGAATTTAAAGTTAAATATAAAGTTAAATTTAAAGTTGTTATCAAAGTTAGATTTAAATTTAAATTTAAAGTAAAATATAAAGTTAAATTTATTTAAAGTTGAATTTAAAGTTGAATTTACAGTCAAATTTAAAGTTATATTTAAAGTTGAATTTAAAGTTGAATTTATAGTCAAATTTAGAGTTGAATTTAAAGTTGAATTTAAAGTTAGATTTAAAGTCAAATTTAAAGTTGAATTTAAAGTTAAATATAAAGTTGTATTTAAAGTTGAATTTAAAGTCAAATTTAAAGTTGAATTTAAAGTTGAATTTAAAGTTGAATTTAAAGTCAAATTTAAAGTTGAATTAAAAGTTGAATTTAAATTTGAATTCAAAGTTTAATTTAAAGTTGAATTTAAAGTCAAATTTAGAGTTGAAATCAAAGTTGAATTTAAAGTTGTATTTAAAGTTGAATTTAAAGTCAAATTTAGAGTTGAAATTAAAGTTGAATTTAAAGTTGTATTTAAAGTTGAATTTAAAGTCAAATTTAAAGTTGAATTTAAAGTTGAATTTAATGTTGAATTTAAAGTTGTATTTAAAGTTGAATTTAAAGTCAAATTTAAAGTTGAATTTAAAGTTGAATTTAAAGTTGAATTTAAAGTCAAATTTAAAGTTGAATTAAAAGTTGAATTTAAATTTGAATTCAAAGTTGAATTTAAAGTCAAATTTAGAGTTGAAATCAAAGTTGAATTTAAAGTTGTATTTAAAGTTGAATTTAAAGTCAAATTTAGAGTTGAAATTAAAGTTGAATTTAAAGTTGTATTTAAAGTTGAATTTAAAGTCAAATTTAAAGTTGAATTTAATGTTGAATTTAAAGTCAAATTTAAAGTTGAATTTAAAGTTGAAATTAAAGTTAAATTTAAAGTTGAATTTGAAGTTGAATTTAAAGTCAAATTTAAAGTTGAATTTAAAGTTGAATTTGAAGTTAAATATAAAGTTGAATTTAAAGTTGAATTTGAAGTTGAATTTAAAGTCAAATTAAAAGTTGAATTTAGAGTCAAATTAAAAGTTGAATTTAAAAATGAATTAAAAGTCAAATTTAAACTTGAATTTAAAGTCAAATTTAAAGTTGAATTTAAAGTTGAATTAAAGTTGAATTCAAAGTTATATTTAAAGTTGAATTAAAAGTCAAATTTAAAGTTGAATTTAAAGTTGAGTTTAAAATTGAATTCAAAGTTAAATTTAAAGTTGAATTTAAAGTTGAATTTAAAGTCAAATTTAAAGTTGAATTTAAAGTCAAATTAAACGTTGAATTTAAAGTTGAATTTAAAGTCAAATTTAAAGTTGAATTTAAAGTTGAATTTAAAGTTGAATTCAAAGTCAAATTTAAAGTTGAATTTAAAGTCAAATTTAAAGTTGAATTTAAAGTCAAATTAAAAGTTGAATTTAAAGTTGAATTTATAATTGAATTCAAAGTTAAATTTAAAGTTGAATTTAAAGTCAAATTTAAAGTTGAATTTAAAGTTGAATTTAAAGTTGAATTTAAAGTCAAATTTAAAGTCAAATTTAAAGTTGAATTTAAAGTCAAATTTAAAATTGAATTTTAAGTTGAATTTAAAGTCAAATTTAAAGTTGAATTTAAAGTCAAATTTAAAGTTGAATTAAAATTTGAATTTAGAGTTGAATTAAGGTTGAATTCGAAGTTATATTTAAAGTTGAATTTAAAGTTGAATTTAAAGTCAAATTTTAGGTTGAATTAAAAGTTGAATTTAAATTTGAATTCAAAGTTTAATTTAAAGTTGAATTTAAAGTCAAATTTAGAGTTGAAATTAAAGTTGAATTTAAAGTTGTATTTAAAGTTGAATTTAAAGTCAAATTTAAAGTTGAATTTAAAGTTGAATTTAAAGTTGAATTTAAAGTCAAATTTAAAGTTGAATTAAAATTTGAATTTAGAGTTGAATTAAGGTTGAATTCGAAGTTATATTTAAAGTTGAATTTAAAGTTGAATTAAAAGTCAAATTTTAAGTTGAATTAAAAGTTGAATTTAAATTTTAATTCAAAGTTTAATTTAAAGTTGAATTTAAAGTCAAATTTAGAGTTGAAATTAAAGTTGAATTTAAAGTTGTATTTAAAGTTGAATTTAAAGTCAAATTTAAAGTTGAATTTAAAGTTGAATTTAAAGTTAAATATAAAGTTAAATTTAAAGTTGTTATCAAAGTTAGATTTAAATTTAAATTTAAAGTAAAATATAAAGTTAAATTTATTTAAAGTTGAATTTAAAGTTGAATTTACAGTCAAATTTAAAGTTATATTTAAAGTTGAATTTAAAGTTGAATTTATAGTCAAATTTAGAGTTGAATTTAAAGTTGAATTTAAAGTTAGATTTAAAGTCAAATTTAAAGTTGAATTTAAAGTTAAATATAAAGTTAAATTTAAAGTTGAATTCAAAGTTAGATTTAAATTTAAATTTAAAGTAAAATATAAAGTTAAATTTATTTAAAGTTGAATTTAAAGTTGAATTTACAGTCAAATTTAAAGTTATATTTAAAGTTGAATTTAAAGTTGAATTTATAGTCAAATTTAAAATTGAATTTTAATTTGAATTTAAAGTCAAATTTAGAGTTGAATTTAAAGTTGAATTTAAAGTTAGATTTAAAGTTGAATTTAAAGTTAGATTTAAAGTCAAATTTAAAGTTGAATTAAAAGTTGAATTAAAAGTCATATTTAAAGTTAAATTTAAAGTCAAATTTAAAGTCAAATTTAAAGTTGAATTTAAAGTCAAATTTAAAATTGAATTAAAAGTTGAGTTTAAAGTTGAATTAAAGTTGAATTCAAAGTTATATTTAAAGTTGAATTAAATGTTGAATTTAAAGTCAAATTTAAAGTTGAATTTAAAGTTGAACTCAAAGTTGAATTGAAAGTTAAATTTAAAGTTGAGTTTAAAGTTTCATTTAAGTTGAGTTTAAAGTTTAATTTAAAGTCAAATTTAAAGTTGAATTCAAAATTGAATTGAAAGTTGAATTTAAAGTTAAATTGAAAGTTAAATTTAAAGTAAAATTTGCTTAAAGTTGAATTTAAAGTCAAATTAAAAGTTGAATTTAAAGTCAAATTTAAAGTTGAATTTAAAGTTGAATTTAAAGTTGAACAAAAAGTTGAATTTAAAGTCAAATTTAAAGTTGAATTTAAAGTCAAATTTAAAGTTGAATTTAAAGTTGAACTCAAAGTTGAATTGAAAGTTAAATTTAAAGTTGAGTTTAAAGTTTAATTTAAAGTCAAATTTAAAGTTGAATTTAAAATTGAATTAAAAGTTGAATTTAAAGTTAAATTGAAAGTTAAATTTAAAGTAAAATTTAAAGTTAAATTTGCTTAAAGTTGAATTTAAAGTCAAATTAAAAGTTGAATTTAAAGTCAAATTTAAAGTTGAATTTAAAGTCAAATTTAAAGTTTAATTTAAAGTTGAATTTAAAGTTGAATTTAAAGTCAAATTTAAAGTTGAATTTAAAGTCAAATTTAAAGCCAAATTTAAAGTTGAATTTAAAGTTAGCTTCAAATTAAATTTAAAGTTGAATTTAAAAATGAATTTACAGTCAAATTTAAAGCTGAATTTAAAGTCAAATTTAAAGTTGAATTTAAAGTCAAATTTAAAATTGAATTTTAAGTTGAATTTAAAGTCAAATTTAAAGTTGAATTTAAAGTCAAATTAAAAGTTGAATTTAAAATTGAATTCAAAGTTATATTTAAAGTTGAATTTAAAGTCAAATTTGAAGTTGAATTAAAAGTCAAATTTAAAGTTGAATTAAAAGTTGAATTTAAATTTGAATTCAAAGTTTAATTTAAAGTTGAATTTAAAGTCAAATTTAGAGTTGAAATTAAAGTTGAATTTAAAGTTGTATTTAAAGTTGAATTTAAAGTCAAATTTAGAGTTGAAATTAAAGTTGAATTTAAAGATGAATTTAAAGTCAAATTTAAAGTTGAATTTAAAGTTGAATTTAAAGTTAAATTTAAAGTTGAATTTAAAGTCAAATTTAAAGTTGAATTTAAAGTTTAATTTAAAGTCAAATTTAAAGTTGAATTTAAAGTTGAATTTAAAGTTGAATTTAAAGTCAAATTTAAAGTTGAATTTAAAGTCAAATTTAAAGTTGAATTTAAAGTTGAATTTAAAGTTTAATTTAAAGTCAAATTTAAAGTTGAATTTAAATTTGAATTCAAAGTTTAATTTAAAGTTGAATTTAAAGTCAAATTTAGAGTTGAATTTAAAGTTGAATTTAAAGTTGAATTTAAAGTTGTATTTAAAGTTGAATTTAAAGTCAAATTTAAAGTTGAATTTAAAGTTGAATTTAAAGTTGAATTTAAAGTCAAATTTAAAGTTGAATTAAAAGTTGAATTTAAATTTGAATTCAAAGTTTAATTTAAAGTTGAATTTAAAGTCAAATTTAGAGTTGAAATCAAAGTTGAATTTAAAGTTGTATTTAAAGTTGAATTTAAAGTCAAATTTAAAGTTGAAATCAAAGTTGAATTTAAAGTTGTATTTAAAGTTGAATTTAAAGTCAAATTTAAAGTTGAATTTAAAGTTGAATTTAATGTTGAATTTAAAGTCAAATTTAAAGTTGAATTTAAAGTTAAACTTAAAGTTAAATTTAAAGTTGAATTTAAAGTTGAATTTGAAGTTAAATATAAAGTTGAATTTAAAGTTGAATTTGAAGTTGAATTTAAAGTCAAATTAAAAGTTGAATTTAGAGTCAAATTAAAAGTTGAATTTAAAAATGAATTAAAAGTTGAACTAAAAGTTGAATTTAAAGTCAAATTTAAAGTTGAATTTAAAGTCAAATTTAAAGTTGAATTTAAAGTTGAACTCAAAGTTGAATTGAAAGTTAAATTTAAAGTTGAGTTTAAAGTTTAATTTACAGTCAAATTTAAAGTTGAATTTAAAGTTGAATTTAAAATTGAATTAAAAGTTGAATTTAAAGTTAAATTGAAAGTTAAATTTAAAGTAAAATTTAAAGTTAAATTTGCTTAAAGTTGAATTTAAAGTCAAATTAAAAGTTGAATTTAAAGTCAAATTTAAAGTTGAATTTAAAGTCAAATTTAAAGTTTAATTTAAAGTTGAATTTAAAGTCAAATTTAAAGTTGAATTTAAAGTCAAATTTAAAGTTGAATTTAAAGTCAAATTTAAAGTTGAATTAAAAGTTGAATTTAAAGTTGAATTAAATTTGAATTTAAAGTTGAATTTAAAGTTGAATTTAAAGTCAAATTTAAAGCCAAATTTAAAGTTGAATTTAAAGTAAGCTTCAAATTAAATTTAAAGTTGAATTTAAAAATGAATTTACAGTCAAATTTAAAGCTGAATTTAAAGTTGAATTTAAAGTCAAATTAAAAGTTGAATTTAAAGTTGAATTTAAAATTGAATTCAAAGTTATATTTAAAGTTGAATTTAAAGTCAAATTTGAAGTTGAATTAAAAGTCAAATTTAAAGTTGAATTAAAAGTTGAATTTAAATTTGAATTCAAAGTTTAATTTAAAGTTGAATTTAAAGTCAAATTTAGAGTTGAAATTAAAGTTGAATTTAAAGTTGTATTTAAAGTTGAATTTAAAGTCAAATTTAGAGTTGAAATTAAAGTTGAATTTAAAGTTGTATTTAAAGTTGAATTTAAAGTCAAATTTAAAGTTGAATTTAAAGTTGAATTTAAAGATGAATTTAAAGTCAAATTTAAAGTTGAATTTAAAGTTGAATTTAAAGTTGAATTTAAAGTTTAATTTAAAGTCAAATTTAAAGTTGAATTTAAAGTTTAATTTAATGATGAATTAAAAGTTGAATTTAAATTTGAATTCAAAGTTTAATTTAAAGTTGAATTTAAAGTCAAATTTAGAGTTGAATTTAAAGTTGAATTTAAAGTTGAATTTAAAGTTGTATTTAAAGTTGAATTTAAAGTCAAATTTAAAGTTGAATTTAAAGTTGAATTTAAAGTTGAATTTAAAGTCAAATTTAAAGTTGAATTAAAAGTTGAATTTAAATTTGAATTCAAAGTTTAATTTAAAGTTGAATTTAAAGTCAAATTTAGAGTTGAAATTAAAGTTGAATTTAAAGTTGAATTTAAAGTTGTATTTAAAGTTGAATTTAAAGTCAAATTTAGAGTTGAAATTAAAGTTGAATTTAAAGTTGTATTTAAAGTTGAATTTAAAGTCAAATTTAAAGTTGAATTTAAAGTTGAATTTAAAGTTGAAATTAAAGTTAAATTTAAAGTTGAATTTGAAGTTGAATTTAAAGTCAAATTTAAAGTTGAATTTAAAGTTGAATTTGAAGTTAAATATAAAGTTGAATTTAAAGTTGAATTTGAAGTTGAATTTAAAGTCAAATTAAAAGTTGAATTTAGAGTCAAATTAAAAGTTGAATTTAAAAATGAATTAAAAGTCAAATTTAAACTTGAATTTAAAGTCAAATTTAAAGTTGAATTAAAAGTTGAATTTAAAGTTGAATTAAAGTTGAATTCAAAGTTATATTTAAAGTTGAATTAAAAGTCAAATTTAAAGTTGAATTTAAAGTTGAGTTTAAAATTGAATTCAAAGTTAAATTTAAAGTTGAATTTAAAGTTGAATTTAAAGTCAAATTTAAAGTTGAATTTAAAGTCAAATTAAACGTTGAATTTAAAGTTGAATTTAAAGTCAAATTATAAGTTGAATTTAAAGTTGAATTTAAAGTTGAATTCAAAGTCAAATTTAAAGTTGAATTTAAAGTCAAATTTAAAGTTGAATTTAAAGTCAAATTAAAAGTTGAATTTAAAGTTGAATTTATAATTGAATTCAAAGTTAAATTTAAAGTTGAATTTAAAGTCAAATTTAAAGTTGAATTTAAAGTTGAATTTAAAGTTGAATTTAAAGTCAAATTTAAAGTCAAATTTAAAGTTGAATTTAAAGTCAAATTTAAAATTGAATTTTAAGTTGAATTTAAAGTCAAATTTAAAGTTGAATTTAAAGTCAAATTTAAAGTTGAATTAAAATTTGAATTTAGAGTTGAATTAAGGTTGAATTCGAAGTTATATTTAAAGTTGAATTTAAAGTTGAATTTAAAGTCAAATTTGAAGTTGAATTAAAAGTTGAATTTAAATTTGAATTCAAAGTTTAATTTAAAGTTGAATTTAAAGTCAAATTTAGAGTTGAAATTAAAGTTGAATTTAAAGTTGTATTTAAAGTTGAATTTAAAGTCAAATTTAAAGTTGAATTTAAAGTTGAATTTAAAGTTAAATATAAAGTTAAATTTAAAGTTGTTATCAAAGTTAGATTTAAATTTAAATTTAAAGTAAAATATAAAGTTAAATTTATTTAAAGTTGAATTTAAAGTTGAATTTACAGTCAAATTTAAAGTTATATTTAAAGTTGAATTTAAAGTTGAATTTATAGTCAAATTTAGAGTTGAATTTAAAGTCAAATTTAAAGTTGAATTTAAAGTCAAATTTAAAGTTGAATTAAAAGTTGAATTTAAAGTTGAATTAAATTTGAATTTAAAGTTGAATTTAAAGTTGAATTTAAAGTCAAATTTAAAGCCAAATTTAAAGTTGAATTTAAAGTAAGCTTCAAATTAAATTTAAAGTTGAATTTAAAAATGAATTTACAGTCAAATTTAAAGCTGAATTTAAAGTTGAATTTAAAGTCAAATTAAAAGTTGAATTTAAAGTTGAATTTAAAATTGAATTCAAAGTTATATTTAAAGTTGAATTTAAAGTCAAATTTAAAGTTTAATTTAAAGTTGAATTTAAAGTCAAATTTAAAGTTGAATTTAAAGTCAAATTAAAAGTTGAATTTAAAGTCAAATTTAAAGTTGAATTAAAAGTTGAATTTAAAGTTGAATTAAATTTGAATTTAAAGTTGAATTTAAAGTTGAATTTAAAGTCAAATTTAAAGCCAAATTTAAAGTTGAATTTAAAGTAAGCTTCAAATTAAATTTAAAGTTGAATTTAAAAATGAATTTACAGTCAAATTTAAAGCTGAATTTAAAGTTGAATTTAAAGTCAAATTAAAAGTTGAATTTAAAGTTGAATTTAAAATTGAATTCAAAGTTATATTTAAAGTTGAATTTAAAGTCAAATTTGAAGTTGAATTAAAAGTCAAATTTAAAGTTGAATTAAAAGTTGAATTTAAATTTGAATTCAAAGTTTAATTTAAAGTTGAATTTAAAGTCAAATTTAGAGTTGAAATTAAAGTTGAATTTAAAGTTGTATTTAAAGTTTAATTTAAAGTCAAATTTAGAGTTGAAATTAAAGTTGAATTTAAAGTTGTATTTAAAGTTGAATTTAAAGTCAAATTTAAAGTTGAATTTAAAGTTGAATTTAAAGATGAATTTAAAGTCAAATTTAAAGTTGAATTTAAAGTTGAATTTAAAGTTGAATTTAAAGTTTAATTTAAAGTCAAATTTAAAGTTGAATTTAAAGTTTAATTTAATGATGAATTAAAAGTTGAATTTAAATTTGAATTCAAAGTTTAATTTAAAGTTGAATTTAAAGTCAAATTTAGAGTTGAATTTAAAGTTGAATTTAAAGTTGAATTTAAAGTTGTATTAAAAGTTGAATTTAAAGTCAAATTTAGAGTTGAAATTAAAGTTGAATTTAAAGTTGTATTTAAAGTTGAATTTAAAGTCAAATTTAAAGTTGAATTTAAAGTTGAATTTAATGTTGAATTTAAAGTCAAATTTAAAGTTGAATTTAAAGTTGAAATTAAAGTTAAATTTAAAGTTGAATTTGAAGTTGAATTTAAAGTCAAATTTAAAGTTGAATTAAAAGTTGAATTTGAAGTTAAATATAAAGTTGAATTTAAAGTTGAATTTGAAGTTGAATTTAAAGTCAAATTAAAAGTTGAATTTAGAGTCAAATTAAAAGTTGAATTTAAAAATGAATTAAAAGTCAAATTTAAACTTGAATTTAAAGTCAAATTTAAAGTTGAATTAAAAGTTGAATTTAAAGTTGAATTAAAGTTGAATTCAAAGTTATATTTAAAGTTGAATTAAAAGTCAAATTTAAAGTTGAATTTAAAGTTGAGTTTAAAATTGAATTCAAAGTTAAATTTAAAGTTGAATTTAAAGTTGAATTTAAAGTCAAATTTAAAGTTGAATTTAAAGTCAAATTAAACGTTGAATTTAAAGTTGAATTTAAAGTCAAATTATAAGTTGAATTTAAAGTTGAATTTAAAGTTGAATTCAAAGTCAAATTTAAAGTTGAATTTAAAGTCAAATTTAAAGTTGAATTTAAAGTCAAATTAAAAGTTGAATTTAAAGTTGAATTTATAATTGAATTCAAAGTTAAATTTAAAGTTGAATTTAAAGTCAAATTTAAAGTTGAATTTAAAGTTGAATTTAAAGTCAAATTTAAAGTCAAATTTAAAGTTGAATTTAAAGTCAAATTTAAAATTGAATTTTAAGTTGAATTTAAAGTCAAATTTAAAGTTGAATTTAAAGTCAAATTTAAAGTTGAATTAAAATTTTAATTTAGAGTTGAATTAAGGTTGAATTCGAAGTTATATTTAAAGTTGAATTTAAAGTTGAATTTAAAGTCAAATTTGAAGTTGAATTAAAAGTCAAATTTTAAGTTGAATTAAAAGTTGAATTTAAATTTGAATTCAAAGTTTAATTTAAAGTTGAATTTAAAGTCAAATTTAGAGTTGAAATTAAAGTTGAATTTAAAGTTGTATTTAAAGTTGAATTTAAAGTCAAATTTAAAGTTGAATTTAAAGTTGAATTTAAAGTTAAATATAAAGTTAAATTTAAAGTTGTTATCAAAGTTAGATTTAAATTTAAATTTAAAGTAAAATATAAAGTTAAATTTATTTAAAGTTGAATTTAAAGTTGAATTTACAGTCAAATTTAAAGTTATATTTAAAGTTGAATTTAAAGTTGAATTTATAGTCAAATTTAGAGTTGAATTTAAAGTTGAATTTAAAGTTAGATTTAAAGTCAAATTTAAAGTTGAATTTAAAGTTAAATATAAAGTTAAATTTAAAGTTGAATTCAAAGTTAGATTTAAATTTAAATTTAAAGTAAAATATAAAGTTAAATTTATTTAAAGTTGAATTTAAAGTTGAATTTACAGTCAAATTTAAAGTTATATTTAAAGTTGAATTTAAAGTTGAATTTATAGTCAAATTTAAAATTGAATTTTAATTTGAATTTAAAGTCAAATTTAAAGTTGAATTTAAAGTCAAACTTAAAGTTGAATTTATAGTTGAATTTATAGTCAAATTTAGAGTTGAATTTAAAGTTGAATTTAAAGTTAGATTTAAAGTTGAATTTAAAGTTAGATTTAAAGTCAAATTTAAAGTTGAATTAAAAGTTGAATTAAAAGTCATATTTAAAGTTAAATTTAAAGTCAAATTTAAAGTCAAATTTAAAGTTGAATTTAAAGTCAAATTTAAAATTGAATTAAAAGTTGAGTTTAAAGTTGAATTAAAGTTGAATTCAAAGTTATATTTAAAGTTGAATTAAATGTTGAATTTAAAGTCAAATTTAAAGTTGAATTTAAAGTCAAATTTAAAGTTGAATTTAAAGTTGAATTTAAAGTTTAATTTAAATTCAAATTTAAAGTTGAATTTAAAGTTAAATTTAAAGTTGAATTAAGAATTGAATTTAAATTAAATTTATTTAAAGTTGAATTTAAAGTCAAATTTAAAGTTGAATTAAAAGTCAAATTTAAAGTTGAATTAAAAGTTGAATTTAAAGTCAAATTTGAAGTTGAATTAAAAGTCAAATTTAAAGTTGAATTAAAAGTTGAATTTAAATTTGAATTCAAAGTTTAATTTAAAGTTTAATTTAAAGTCAAATTTAGAGTTGAAATTAAAGTTGAATTTAAAGTTAGATTTAAAGTCAAATTTAAAGTTGAATTTAAAGTTGAATTTAAAGTTAAATATAAAGTTAAATTTAAAGTTGAATTCAAAGTTAGATTTAAATTTAAATTTAAAGTAAAATATAAAGTTAAATTTATTTAAAGTTGAATTTAAAGTTGAATTTACAGTCAAATTTAAAGTTATATTTAAAGTTGAATTTAAAGTTGAATTTATAGTCAAATTTAGAGTTGAAATTAAAGTTGAATTTAAAGTTAGATTTAAAGTCAAATTTAAAGTTGAATTTAAAGTTGAATTTAAAGTTAAATATAAAGTTAAATTTAAAGTTGAATTCAAAGTTAGATTTAAATTTAAATTTAAAGTAAAATATAAAGTTAAATTTATTTAAAGTTGAATTTAAAGTTGAATTTACAGTCAAATTTAAAGTTATATTTAAAGTTGAATTTAAAGTTGAATTTATAGTCAAATTTAGAGTTGAATTTAAAGTTGAATTTAAAGTTAGATTTAAAGTCAAATTTAAAGTTGAATTTAAAGTCAAACTTAAAGTTGAATTTAGAGTTGAATTAAAGTTGAATTCAAAGTTATATTTAAAGTTGAATTTAAAGTTGAATTTATAGTTAAATTAAGAGTTGAATTTAAAGTTGAATTTAACGTTAGATTTAAAGTCAAATTTAGAGTTGAGTTAAAAGTTGAATTAAAAGTCATATTTAAAGTTAAATTTAAAGTCAAATTTAAAGTCAAATTTAAAGTCAAATTTAAAGTTGAATTTAAAGTCAAATTTAAAGTTGAATTAAAAGTCAAATTTAAAATTGAATTAAAAGTTGAGTTTTAAGTTGAATTAAAGTTGAATTTAAAGTCAAATTTAAAGTTGAATTAAAAGTTGAATTTAAAGTCAAATTTAAAGTTGGATTTTACAGTCAAATTTAAAGTTTAATTTAAAGTCAAATTTAAAGTCAAATTTAAAGTCAAATTTAAAGTTGAATTTAAAGTCAAATTTAAAGTTGAATTAAAAGTCAAATTTAAAATTGAATTAAAAGTTGAATTTAAAGTCAAATTTAAAGCTGAATTTAAAGTTGAATTTAAAGTCAAATTTAAAGTTGAATTTAAAGTCAAATTTAAAGTTGAATTTAAAGTTGAATTAAAAATTGAATTAAAAGTTGAATTCAAAGTTAAATTGAAAGTTAAATTTAAAGTAAAATTTAAAGTTAAATTTGCTTAAAGTTGAATTTAAAGTCAAATTAAAAGTTGAATTTAAAGTCAAATTTAAAGTTGAATTTAAAGTTGAATTTAAAGTTTAATTTAAAGTTTAATTTAAAGTTGAATTTAAAGTCAAATTTAAAGTTGAATTTAAAGTCAAATTTAAAGTTGAATTTAAAGTCAAATTTAAAGTTGAATTAAAAGTTGAATTTAAAGTTGAATTAAATTTGAATTTAAAGTTGAATTTAAAGTCAAATTTAAAGCCAAATTTAAAGTTGAATTAAAAGTTGAATTTAAAGTTAAATTTAAAGTTGAATTCAAAGTTAGATTTAAATTTAAATTTAAAGTAAAATATAAAGTTAAATTTATTTAAAGTTGAATTTAAAGTTGAATTTACAGTCAAATTTAAAGTTATATTTAAAGTTGAATTTAAAATTGAATTTATAGTCAAATTTAGAGTTGAATTTAAAGTTGAATTTAAAGTTAGATTTAAAGTCAAATTTAAAGTTGAATTTAAAGTCAAACTTAAAGTTGAATTTAGAGTTGAATTAAAGTTGAATTCAAAGTTATATTTAAAGTTGAATTTAAAGTTGAATTTATAGTCAAATTTAGAGTTGAATTTAAAGTTGAATTTAAAGTCAAATTTAAAGTTGAATTTAAAGATGAATTTAAAATTGAATTAAAAGTTGAATTTAAAGTTAAATTGAAAGTTAAATTTAAAGTAAAATTTAAAGTTAAATTTGCTTAAAGTTGAATTTAAAGTCAAATTAAAAGTTGAATTTAAAGTTAAATTTAAAGTTGAATTTAAAATTGAATTTATAGTCAAATTTAGAGTTGAATTTAAAGTTGAATTTAAAGTTAGATTTAAAGTCAAATTTAAAGTTGAATTTAAAGTCAAACTTAAAGTTGAATTCAAAGTTATATTTAAAGTTGAATTTAAAGTTGAATTTATAGTCAAATTTAGAGTTGAATTTAAAGTTGAATTTAAAGTTAGATTTAAAGTTGAATTTAAAGTTAGATTTAAAGTCAAATTTAAAGTTGAATTAAAAGTCATATTTAAAGTTAAATTAGTCAAATTTAAAGTCAAATTTAAAGTCAAATTTAAAGTTGAATTTGAAGTCAAATTTAAAGTTGAATTTAAAGTCAAATTTAAAGTTGAATTGAAAGTCAAATTTAAAGTTGAATTTAAAGTCAAATTTAAAGTTGAATTAAAAATTGGATTTAAAGTTGAACTAAATTTGAATTTAAAGTTGAATTTAAAGTTGAATTTAAAGTCAAATTTAAAGCCAAATTTAAAGTTGAATTTAAAGTTAGCTTCAAATTAAATTTAAAGTTGAATTTAAAAATGAATTTACAGTCAAATTTAAAGCTGAATTTAAAGTCAAATTTAAAATTGAATTTTAAGTTGAATTTAAAGTCAAATTTAAAGTTGAATTTAAAGTCAAATTTAAAAATGAATTAAAATTTGAATTTAGAGTTGAATTAAAGTTGAATTCAAAGTTATATTTAAAGTTGAATTTAAAGTTGAATTTAAAGTCAAATTTGAAGTTGAATTAAAAGTCAAATTTAAAGTTGAATTAAAAGTTGAATTTAAAGTTAAATTTAAAGTTGAATTTAAAATTGAATTTATAGTCAAATTTAGAGTTGAATTTAAAGTTGAATTTAAAGTTAGATTTAAAGTCAAATTTAAAGTTGAATTTAAAGTCAAATTTAAAATTGAATTTTAAGTTGAATTTAAAGTCAAATTTAAAGTTGAATTTAAAGTCAAACTTAAAGTTGAATTTAGAGTTGAATTAAAGTTGAATTCAAAGTTATATTTAAAGTTGAATTTAAAGTTGAATTTATAGTCAAATTTAGAGTTGAATTTAAAGTTGAATTTAAAGTTAGATTTAAAGTTGAATTTAAAGTTAGATTTAAAGTCAAATTTAAAGTTGAATTTAAAGTTGAATTTAAAGTTGAATTAAAAGTCAAATTTAAAATTGAATTAAAAGTTGAGTTTTAAGTTGAATTAAAGTTGAATTTAAAGTCAAATTTAAAGTTGAATTAAAAGTTGAATTTAAAGTCAAATTTAAAGTTGGATTTTACAGTCAAATTTAAAGTTTAATTTAAAGTTGAATTTTAAGTTTAATTTAAAGTCAAATTTACAGTTGAATTTAAAGTTGAATTTAAAGTTAAATTTATTTAAAGTTGAATTTAAAGTCAAATTTTTAAGTTGAATTTAAAGTTGAATTTAAAGTCAAATTTAAAGTTGAATTGAAAGTCAAATTTAAAGTTGAATTAAAAGTTGAATTTAAATTTGAATTCAAAGTTTAATTTAAAGTTGAATTTAAAGTCAAATTTAGAGTTGAAATTAAAGTTGAATTTAAAGTTGTATTTAAAGTTGAATTTAAAGTCAAATTAAAAGTTGAATTTAAAGTTGAATTTAAAGTTTAATATAAAGTTAAATTTAAAGTTGAATTCAAAGTTAGATTTAAATTTAAATTTAAAGTAAAATATAAAGTTAAATTTATTTAAAGTTGAATTTAAAGTTAAATTTACAGTCAAATTTAAAGTTATATTTAAAGTTGAATTTAAAGTTGAATTTATAGTCAAATTTAGAGTTGAATTTAAAGTTGAATTTAAAGTTAGATTTAAAGTCAAATTTAAAGTTGAATTTAAAGTCAAATTTAAAATTGAATTTTAAGTTGAATTTAAAGTCAAATTTAAAGTTGAATTTAAAGTCAAACTTAAAGTTGAATTTAGAGTTGAATTAAAGTTGAATTCAAAATTTATTTAAAGTTGAATTTATAGTTGAATTTATAGTCAAATTTAGAGTTGAATTTAAAGTTGAATTTAAAGTTAGATTTAAAGTTGAATTTAAAGTTAGATTTAAAGTCAAATTTAAAGTTGAATTAAAAGTTGAATTAAAAGTCATATTTAAAGTTAAATTTAAAGTCAAATTTAAAGTCAAATTTAAAGTTGAATTTAAAGTCAAATTTAAAGTTGAATTAAAAGTCAAATTTAAAGTTGAATTTAAAGTCAAATTTAAAGTTGAATTAAAAGTTGAATTTAAAGTCAAATTTAAAGTTGGATTTTACAGTCAAATTTAAAGTTTAATTTAAAGTCAAATTTAAAGTCAAATTAAAAGTCAAATTTAAAGTTGAATTTAAAGTCAAATTTAAAGTTGAATTAAAAGTCAAATTTAAAATTGAATTAAAAGTTGAATTTAAAGTCAAATTTAAAGTTGAATTTAAAGTTGAATTTAAAGTTTAATTTAAAGTTTAATTTAAAGTTGAATTTAAAGTCAAATTTAAAGTTGAATTTAAAGTCAAATTTAAAGTTGAATTAAAAGTTTAATTTAAAGTTGAATTAAATTTGAATTTAAAGTTGAATTTAAAGTCAAATTTAAAGCCAAATTTAAAGTTGAATTAAAAGTTGAATTTAAAGTTAAATTTAAAGTTGAATTCAAAGTTAGATTTAAATTTAAATTTAAAGTAAAATATAAAGTTAAATTTATTTAAAGTTGAATTTAAAGTTGAATTTACAGTCAAATTTAAAGTTATATTTAAAGTTGAATTTAAAATTGAATTTATAGTCAAATTTAGAGTTGAATTTAAAGTTGAATTTAAAGTTAGATTTAAAGTCAAATTTAAAGTTGAATTTAAAGTCAAATTTAAAATTGAATTTTAAGTTGAATTTAAAGTCAAATTTAAAGTTGAATTTAAAGTCAAACTTAAAGTTGAATTTAGAGTTGAATTAAAGTTGAATTCAAAGTTATATTTAAAGTTGAATTTAAAGTTGAATTTATAGTCAAATTTAGAGTTGAATTTAAAGTCAAATTTAAAGTCAAATTTAAAGTTGAATTTAAAGTTGAATTTAAAATTGAATTAAGAGTTGAATTTAAAGTTAAATTGAAAGTTAAATTTAAAGTAAAATTTAAAGTTAAATTTGCTTAAAGTTGAATTTAAAGTCAAATTAAAAGTTGAATTTAAAGTTAAATTTAAAGTTGAATTTAAAATTGAATTTATAGTCAAATTTAGAGTTGAATTTAAAGTTGAATTTAAAGTTAGATTTAAAGTCAAATTTAAAGTTGAATTTAAAGTCAAATTTAAAATTGAATTTGAAGTTAAATTTAAAGTCAAATTTAAAGTTGAATTTAAAGTCAAACTTAAAGTTGAATTCAAAGTTATATTTAAAGTTGAATTTAAAGTTGAATTTATAGTCAAATTTAGAGTTGAATTTAAAGTTGAATTTAAAGTTAGATTTAAAGTTGAATTTAAAGTTAGATTTAAAGTCAAATTTAAAGTTGAATTAAAAGTCATATTTAAAGTTAAATTTAAAGTCAAATTTAAAGTCAAATTTAAAGTTGAATTTAAAGTCAAATTTAAAGTTGAATTTAAAGTCAAATTTAAAGTTGAATTGAAAGTCAAATTTAAAGTTGAATTTAAAGTCAAATTTAAAGTTGAATTTAAAGTCAAATTTAAAGTTGAATTAAAAATTGGATTTAAAGTTGAATTAAATTTGAATTTAAAGTTGAATTTAAAGTTGAATTTAAAGTCAAATTGAAAGCCAAATTTAAAGTTGAATTTAAAGTTAGCTTCAAATTAAATTTAAAGTTGAATTTAAAAATGAATTTACAGTCAAATTTAAAGCTGAATTTAAAGTCAAATTTAAAATTGAATTTTAAGTTGAATTTAAAGTCAAATTTAAAGTTGAATTTAAAGTCAAATTTAAAAATGAATTAAAATTTGAATTAAGAGTTGAATTAAAGTTGAATTCAAAGTTATATTTAAAGTTGAATTTAAAGTTGAATTTAAAGTCAAATTTGAAGTTGAATTAAAAGTCAAATTTAAAGTTGAATTAAAAGTTGAATTTAAAGTTAAATTTAAAGTTGAATTTAAAATTGAATTTATAGTCAAATTTAGAGTTGAATTTAAAGTTGAATTTAAAGTTAGATTTAAAGTCAAATTTAAAGTTGAATTTAAAGTCAAATTTAAAATTGAATTTTAAGTTGAATTTAAAGTCAAATTTAAAGTTGAATTTAAAGTCAAACTTAAAGTTGAATTTAGAGTTGAATTAAAGTTGAATTCAAAGTTATATTTAAAGTTGAATTTAAAGTTGAATTTATAGTCAAATTTAGAGTTGAATTTAAAGTTGAATTTAAAGTTAGATTTAAAGTTGAATTTAAGGTTAGATTTAAAGTCAAATTTAAAGTTGAATTTAAAGTTGAATTTAAAGTTGAATTAAAAGTCAAATTTAAAATTGAATTAATGTTGGGAATTTTCTAGTAGAAGAAGTGAAAGACACGAGTTTTTAGTTCAGCGTATAATTCAGGAATGGATTAAGTTTTATTATAGGTATACATAGTTAAGCAAATTATAGTAAGATAGTTTAAGTGTTGCCATTTAGTATATTATATTTAAATAGTAGTGTATTTACGATATTATAGATTAGTATTAATTTAATTTGCATTAATATATTCATAGATATTCAATACACCTTCTCAAATTAAATTTCTGTATTAAATCCAAGCTTATTGACAAAATACCAATGTTTTACTTTTTTTAAGTTTTTTGTTAAGATATCGGCAATCATATTATTTGTTGATATATATTTTAAATTGATAAAACCTTTTTCAAAAATGTCTCTTACAAAATGTACTTTGATATCTATATGTTTACTCCTTGCATGGTAAACTGGATTCCGGACCAGCTGTTGAGAGCTTAAGTTATCTCCATACAATACAATAGGATTTGTGGCGAAATATCCAAAACCAATGTCATCAAGAAGGTTGCGCAAGTAGATGAGTTCCTTAGATGCCGAAGAAAGTGCCATATACTCCGCTTCAGTACTGCTGAGAGCCACAGTAGGTTGTTTTCGGGACTCCCATGAAACCGCGCACCCAGCGAGAATGAACACGAAACCAGTAAAAGATCGTCTATCGTTCGAATCTCCACCCCAGTCAGCATCAGCGTATCCAACCAATTCAGTAGAAGACTTTCTGAAAATAAGTTTTAAATTTATAGTTTTGTTCAAGTATCTGAGTAAGTATCTGAGACGCAGCTGTAAAATGCTCTTTATGAGGGCTCGTGTTGAACTGCGATAATTTAATCACAGAATGCGAAATATCGGGCCTTGTTGTTAGACTAATAAAGTTTAATGACCCTATTAATGATTGATAAGTCTTTGTATCAACCTGTGCACAGTTTGGACACTTAGTGCATTTCTCCAATTTCGATCCCGGATCCAACGGTGTGCTAACTGGCTTGCAATCTTGCATTTAAAAGTCGGCTAAAATCTCTGTAATCAGTTTTGACTGACCCAGTGTAATTTGCCCCTGTAAGAACACATATGGTAGAACCTAGACACAGACGGTTCAGGGACAACAAACTCTTTGATCGTTTTGAGTCCACACACGGCCAAACTTTTTTGGTTGCAAGGCATGTGTTACTCTCAGTCCATCTAGTGTTTGTTATCCTTGAAGCGTCCTGTCTAAGCAGGAGTTTACATGTAGCGATAGGTACACCTATGTTGTTCCATTCTGAGCGTAGGGAAGTGGTCGTGCCCTTTTTGGCTAGTTCGTCTGCCATACAGTTGCCTGGTATGTCCCTGTGCCCTGGCACCCATGAAAGGTGAATGTTAAACTGATTTGACATCTCCCTCAGAGACATCTGACAATTTTGGACCGTGATGGATTTTGTAGAGACAGAGGCAAGAGATTTAAGGGCAGCTTGGCTGTCTGAGAAGATCCGAATATCCGTGGAGGATATGACGTTTTCTTTGAGCCAAGACAGCACCTCCTTAATCGTCAGAATTTCCGCTTGGAACACACTACAATGATCGGGTAGGCGGAAGAAAAGACTGAGATTCAGCTTTTCTGAGTAGATTCCACTTCCCACACCTTCGCTGGTTTTTGAACCATCGGTGTAGAAGTGTATTGCTTCATTTTCCAAAAGAGCGCCATTTTCCCAAGCTTCTCTTGAAGGTATGGTTACTTGGAAATTATTGTCAAACACCAACTTGGGGGTGGTGTAGTCGGATCGATTCGGTAAGAATCTAAAGTTATCTAGAATGGTAGTGTGGCCGATTTGATTATTGGTCCACTGTGATGTAGCTCTGAGTCGAGTAGCTGAGCTAGCTGCGACTTGTTTGCTGAAGATATCTAGGGGTGTGAGATCTAGTAGTACATTGAGGGCGTCCGATGGGGTTGTCCTCAGTGCACCACTAATACACAGACTAGCCGTTCTTTGAACATTGGCCAGCTTGTTGTAGTTGATCATCTTGTCTAGTGCTGTCCACCAGACTATCACCCCGTATGTGAGTATCGGTCTAATTACCGATGTAAACAGCCAATGGGTGATTTGGGGGGAGAAACCCCATTTCCCGCCAATGGCTTCTTTACAGGAGAAGAGTGCAACGTTGGCTTTATTTACTCTTTCCTCAATATTGGTTTTCCAGGTCAGTTTTTTGTCAAAAATGAGACCTAGATATTTAGCCTGATTTGACAGTGTGAGAGTTACCCCTTTAATAGTTGGGGGTTTGAAATCCGGAATTTTGTATTTCCTCGTAAAGAGAACTAATTCCGTTTTGTGTGGATTGATGTTCAGACCACAATCTGCAGCCCAATTGTTAAGCTTGTTAAGTGCTGTTTGTAGCAGCTCAGCTAGGGTTTGTGGGTGCTTGCCTGAAACGGCAATTGCTACATCATCGGCATAGGCTATAGCTTTGAAACCTTCGTCCTCTAGGTCGATTAACAATTTGTTAACGACCAGGTTCCACAGTAGGGGAGATAAAACTCCTCCCTGCGGGGTTCCTCTATTGGCCATTCTGCTTGTTTTGTAGTTCCCCATTTCGGAACTAATGATTCTGCTGCTGAGCATTGCTGTTATCATGTTTTTGATGTGTTCCTCTATGAGCAGCCCATCAAGAGCATTAGTGATTGCTGAATTTTTAACATTATTAAATGCACCCTCTATGTCTAGGAATGCGACGAGAGAGTATTCTTTATAGTGCAGGGATTTTTCAATGGTGCAAACCAGAGAGTGGAGTGCAGTTTCCACTGATTTACCTTTTGTATAGGCATGTTGCGCCGTTGAGATCAGACTAGGTTTAATTTCTTGTCTTAAGTGTATGTCAATCATTCTTTCCAGTGTTTTAAGGAGGAAGGATGATAGACTAATAGGTCTTAAATCTTTTGGATTTACATGGGAGCTTTTGCCGGCTTTAGGTATAAAGACGACCCTAGCTTCTCTCCAGGCTTTGGGAATATATGCATAGCTGATACATCCTTTCATGATCATCTCTAAGTTATAGATGATAATGTCTGAAACCTGTTGCAGCTCCGCAGGGATGATTCCGTCAGGCCCTGGTGATTTATAAGGGTCAAAGCTGTTTGTTGCCCAGTATATCTTTAGAGATAAAACCTTTACCTGATTGGTTTGCGATTCGAGGCAAGTGCTCCTCGTCTGTTATTGTCAACGAGCTACCAGGGAAATGAGTATCCAGTAGCAAGTTTAATGTTTCTTCATATGAGTTGGTCCAGTTGCCGTTTTCATCTTTTATAGAACTTGGCATGTTTGGACTCGTTGATAGGATTTTCCTAAGTCTAGATGCCTCTGAGGAGTCTTCAATCTTATTGCAGAATTCTCTCCAAGAGGATCTTTTGCTTATTCGTAACCTCTTTTTGTAAATCCTAAGGGATTCCTTATATAGATCCCAATCTATGGGATTTCTGGAAGATTTGGCTCGATTGAAAAGCTTCGCACAACTTTTCTTGAGCGGTTCTAGCTCCTTGGTCCACCAGTGTGGTTTCTTCTTCCCTCTTACTATGGTAAGAGGACAGGAGTTAAACAAGGCATGGTTAAGAGCACTAGTTAGATCGTCGACTTTACTGTCAAGATCCTTGGGGTTTGAAGGGAAGCTATTGTCATTGTAGTTGTAACAATGTTTGAAGATTTCCCTGAATTTTACCCAGTCAGTTTTCCTATAAATACGGAAGCCTATGGGTTCTGGTGTGTCATCTGTTAGACTAAATTGGATGTATCTGTGATCAGAGAAGGAGTGATCCTTAGATACAGCCCAATTTTTAATCTTGTTATAGATTGAGCTACAAAGGTAACATCTAAAACCTCTTGTCTGTTTTTTGTGACAAAGGTTGGTTCGTTACCGATATTGCATAAAAGAAGGTTAGTACTTAGTATAAAATTAAAAAGAGACTCACCCCTTTCATTTACGTCCGTACTCCCCCATACTACGTGATGTGCGTTGACGTCACTTCCTATTATGAGCTCCGCTTTGAGCTTTGTTGCGCTTTTTATTACGCGCTCGAGCGTCTCTCCTGGTAGCGGCCCCGGTTGGTCATGGCCTAGATAGGCGGACGTGAGCCAGTAAGTCCCACTGTTGGTCTGCAGTTTTACTGTTGTGGTGTCGCAATTGCTGTAATTAGGTAGTAAAAATACGTTAAGTGTTTTCTTTGCCAGTATGCAGGATCTTGGTTCACCTTTGTCCGTCACATACAGCAGAGAATAATCTTTCGTCCTGAGTCCTTTTACCACGGATTTATTGATCCATGGTTCCTGGATCAGGACTATTTCATCGCCGGACTTGCTTAGTCGGAGAAGGAGTCCGGCTGAGGCTTTGATGGAGTGTTGGAGATTAATCTGGAGTATTTGCAGCATTGCTACAGTCATCCAGCTTAATTTCCAACACTGTAGCATTAAGGTCCTTCATATCTGAGGCGGAGTCTAGCAACTCATCCTCAGAAAGGAGAACCCCAAGCATTTCATCGTCGGAGTCTAAGACTCCACCTTTGTTGTTATCGTCCTTATCGGACGATTTGTTGTCTATTGCGTCTTGTTCAGACACTATTGTTGTAGTCTTTTCGACCGGTTTCGAGCAAGACAGCTGTTCCAAAGAGTCAGAGCAACTTACCGCGTCTGTCTCCATGATGGAAGATTCGACGCTCGCAGTGGACTCCTTGGCTTCGGATTCAGCCGCTTGCTTTGGAAGCCTTGCATCGTCCTCATCTTTTTTGTATATTTTCAGCACTAGGTTGTCAAACCCGTACTGAATAACACCCCCGCGTGCCGCCAGGGGTTCTAATGACTCCTTATTCAAGATAACAAGAGCCGACCGATTACGACCCACCGACTCTTTTTCAATCACCGGAACCGTCCAATCGTGAGTGGGCAGAACTAACATGTCCTTTTGACAGCTGAAAAACAACCTTCATTACAACAGTGGAACTTTAGATATAGTAAATAATAGAAACAATTCTCTTTTCGATAAATATGTTCCGAATGAAAAGTTAGAAACGAAATATATTCTATGTGAGAGTATCACCCTGTACATTACTTCTTCTTTATTCAATTATTCTATTTTTAGACAAAATTGTTTTATTCTCAAGCTCCTTTAAGGTTAAGTTAACCTGCACTGTAAAGCGTTAAGCTCCCGATTAGCTCTTAGTACATCTCTCGAGCAGATAAAATGCCTTTGTAAAGCAAAGAGATTTAAAATGAGTTGGGCTCGTGGAGTGTTGCAGTAAAGGTTGTAATAAAGCATATTTATAGAGCAACTAGCTTTATAAGGTTTAAGAGCTTGGAGATGTTGTAAGGCACACATTTAGAGCATTAGGCTCATGGAGTGTTGCGGTAAAGGTTGAAAGAAAGCATATTTATAGAGCAACTAGCTTTATAAGGTTTAAGAGCTTGGAGATGTTGTAAGACACACATTTAGAGCATTAAATAAACTAAAAATTGCCAGAAGCTGTAACAAAGTTCAAAATAGAGCAGTAGCCACGGACTTAACTCTTTTAAAGCTTTTTTAAAGCATATTTAAAACTTGCAGCTCTAAAAGTGTTACTTGGGTTTAAATAAATTTAACTTTATGTTCTACTTTAAATTTAAATTTAAATCTAATTTTGAATTCAACTTTAAATTTAACTTTAAATTCAACTTTAAATTCAACTTTAAATTTGACTTTAAATTCAACTTTAAATTCAACTTTAAATTCAACTTTAATTTCAACTCTAAATTTGATTTTAAATTCAACTTTAAATTAAACTTTGAATTCAACTTTAAATTCAAATTTAAATTCAACTTTAAATTCAAATTTAAATTCAACTTTTAATTCAACTTTAAATTTGAGTATAAATTCAACTTTAAATTTGACTTTAAATTCAAATTTAAATTCAACTTTTAATTCAACTCTAAATTCAACTTTTAATTCAACTTTAAATTTGACTTTAAATTCAACTTTAAATTCAACTTTAAATTCAACTTTTAATTCAACTTTAAATTTGAGTATAAATTCAACTTTAAATTTGACTTTAAATTCAAATTTAAATTCAAATGTAATTCAACTTTAAATTCAACTTTAAGTTCAACTTTAAATTTGACTTTAAATTCAACTTTTAATTTGACTTTAAATTCAACTTTAAACAAATTTAACTTTAAATTTTACTTTAAATTTAATTTTCAATTTAACTTTAAATTCAACTTTTAATTCAACTTCAATTTGACTTTAAATTCAACTTTAAATTTGACTTTAAATTAAACTTTAAACTCAACTTAAATTAAACTTTAAACTCAACTTTAAATTTGACTTTAAATTCAACTTTAAATTCAACTTTAAATAAATTAAACTTTAAATTCAATTTTTAATTCAACTTTAAATTTAACTTTAAATTCAACTTTAAATTTGACTATAAATTCAACTTTAAATTTGACTATAAATTCAACTTTAAATACAACTTTGAATTCAACTTTAATTCAACTTTAAACTCAACTTTTAATTCAATTTAAGATTTGACTTTTAATTCAACTTTAAATTTGACTTTAAATTTGACTTTAAATTTGACTTTTAATTCAACTTTTAATTCAACTTTAAATTTGACTTTAAATTCAACTTTAAATTTGACTTTAAATCTAACTTTAAATTCAACTTTTAATTAAACTCTAAATTTGACTTTAAATTCAACTTTAAATTTAACTTTAAATAAATTTAACTTTATATTTTACTTTAAATTTAAATTTAAATCTAACTTTTAATTCAACTTTAAATTTAACTTTATATTTAACTTTAAATTCAACTTTAAATTCAACTTTAAATTTGACTTTAAATTCAACTTTAAATACAACTTTAAATTCAACTTTAATTTCAACTCTAAATTTGACTTTAAATTCAACTTTAAATTAAACTTTGACTTCAAATTTAAATTCAACTTTTAATTCAACTTTAAATTTGACTTTAAATTCAACTTTAAATTTGACTTTAAATTCAACTTAAAATTCAATTTTAAATTTGACTTTAAGTTCAACTTTAAATTCAACTTTAAATTTGACTTTAAGTTCAACTTTAAATTCAACTTTAAATTTGACTTTAAATTCAACTTTAAATTTGACTTTAAATTAAACTTTAAACTCAACTTAAATTAAACTTTCAAATCAACTTTAAATTTAACTTTCAATTCAACTTTGAATTCAACTTTAAATTCAACTTTAAATTTGACTTTAAATTCAACTTTAAATAAATTTAACTTTAAATTTTACTTTAAACTTAACTTTCAATTTAACATTAAATTCAACTTTCAAATCATTTTTAAATTCAACTTTAAATTTGACTTTAAATTAAACTTTAAACTCAACTTAAATTAAACTTTAAACTCAACTTTAAATTTGACTTTCAATTCAACTTTGAATTCAACTTTAAATTCAACTTTAAATTTAACTTTAAATTCAACTTTAAATTCAACTTTAAATTTAACTTTAAATTGAACTTTAAATTTGACTTTAAATTAAACTTTAAACTCAACTTAGATTAAACTTTAAACTCAACTTTAAATTTGACTTTCAATTCAACTTTGAATTCAATTTTAAATTCAACGTTTAATTTGACTTTAAATTCAACTTTAAATTTGACTTTAAATTCAACTTTTAATTCACCTTTAAATATAACTTTGAATTCAACTTAAATTCAACTTTAAATTCAACTTTTAATTCAACTTTAAATTTGACTTTAAATTCAAGTTTAAATTTGACTTTTAATTCATTTTTAAATTCAACTTTCAATTCAACTTAAAGTTTAACTTTAAACTCAACTTTAAATTCAATTTTAAATTTGACTTTTAATTCAACTTTAAATTTAACTTTAAATTTGACTTTAAATTTAACTTTAAATATGACTTTTAATTCAACTTTTAATTCAACTTTAAATTTGACTTTAAATCTAACTTAAAATTCAACTTTAAATCTAACTTTAAATTCAACTTTAAATCTAACTTTGAATTCAACTTTAATTCAACTCTAAATTCAACTTTTAATTCAACTTTAAGTTTGACTTTAAATTCAACTTTAAATTCAACTTTAAATTTGACTTTAAATCTAACTTTAAATTCAACTTTTAATTCAACTCTAAATTTGACTTTAAATTCAACTTTTGATTTAACTTTAAATCTAACTTTAAATTCAACTCCAAATTTGACTATAAAATCAACTTTAAATTCGACTTTAAATTCAACTTCAAATTCAACTTTAAATTCAACTTTAGATAGATAGATAGATAGATAGATAAATAATTTTATTTTCAGTTAAATTTTTACAAAAACATGAGTTTGCTGGTTTTCAAAATTAAATTTGACAATAACTTGTTTTAAGTTGTCTGTCAGGTTCAAAAATTTATTTACTTTATAATAGCAAAGCTAAGTGAGTTCTAACTATATTCGTTAATTATAAGGCTTCGATATTTAAGTGAGTTTTTCAAAAATTTGTATAGGTTTTGGTAATTTGAGCCATTTAAGAAATCTAGAAATGTAGTTCTGTCCAGTATTTCGCTCCCTAGGTATGTTTTACGGTATCCTTTAAAATATGGCACATACCAACGAAGTGATATGTGTTTTCTGCAGCATCCATATTACATATACTGCATATGCCTACAGTGTCATTACGAAAAGCTCTAGCATTTAAGTTTAAAAGACCACATCGTGCTTTGAAGAGCAAATTTATCATTTCACGTGGATTGTTATCTTGAAAATAGTTTGGGACATCAGAGTGTATTAGATTGCTATATTCGTCGTGGAATTGTGATTGATGTGCTTTTCCCACAAAATCAACCCAGTATTTTTCGGAAAGCTTTGTGAGTAGTATATTGTGATATTGATTCCACATTAAGCGCGGGGCTTCAAAACTGAAGTCCATTTGTGTTTGTTGGAAAAGGCCTGACCATTCCTGGGCCCAATAAATATTTTTCTGAATGATAACGTCAGAAAGTATACGTGGGAGACGATTACGTGGCATTGACATTACTTTCCGTATGTATGTAAAATGAACTTTTAAAGTTGTTAGGAATGCTTTTGGAAGGCCGGTTTCAATATGAATTGCATAATTAGGTGTGTTGTCTGGCAACCCGAAGCATCTCTTCACGAAGAAACGTTGAAGCTTTTCTATTTGAAGGTACTCTTTGAATCCCCACACCTGTGCACAATAATGCATTATTGATTTGGTGGCTGCGTCATGCACTTTGTATTTAGCAGAGTGTGTAACAAACTTATTTTGAACAAATTTGGACCATGTCGAATTTATTGAGTTTTTAGACATTGCAAGACGTTTTGACAAGTGCTCGGACCAGGACATGTTATATGTGAAGATAACGCCGAGATATTTGTACTGATTTGATAATCTTATTTCTCCGTCATTGAAATGCCATTTTTCAGCACCCGCTCTCCTACCGCCGTTTCTAAAAATCACAATTTCTGACTTTTCTAGGTTAACATCAAGGTACCATTTGATACAGTACCTACTGAAGGCGTCGATAATCCTTTGCAGTATATTAGGCCTATCAGAAAGGAGAACTTTATATTCATCTTTAAATTCAACTTTAAATTTAACTTGAAATCTTACTATAAATCTAACTTTTAATTCAACTTAAAATTCAACTTTAAATTCAACTTTTAATTCAATTAATTTTAATTTGACTTGAAATTCAACATAAAATTTAATTTGAAAACTCACTTTAAATTCAACTTTAAATTTGACATTAAATTCAACTTTAAATTTGACTTTAAATTCAACTTTAAATTCAACTTTAAATTTGACTTTAAATTCAACTTTAAACAAATTTAACTTTAAATTTAACTTTAAATTTAACTTTCAATTTAACCTTAAATTCAACTTTTAATTCAACTTTAAATTTGACTTTAAGTTCAACTTTAAATTCAACTTTAAATTTGACTTTAAATTCAACTTTAAATAAATTTAACTTTAAATTCAACTTTTAATTCAACTTCAAATTTAACTTTAAATTCAACTTTAAATTTGACTTTAAATTAAACTTTAAACTCAACGTAAATTAAACTTTAAACTCATTTTTAAATTTAACTTTCAATTCAACTTTGAATTCAACTTTAAATTCAACTTTGAATTCAACTTTAAATTCAACTTTAAATTTGACTTTAAATTCAACTTTGAATTCAACTTAAAATTTGACTTTAAATTCAACTTTAAATAAATTTAACTTTAAATTTTACTTAAAATTTAACTTTCAATTTAACATTAAATTCAACTTTCAATTAATTTTTAAATTCAACTTTAAATTTGACTTTAAATTCAACTTTAAATTCAACTTTAAACTCAACTTAAATTAAACTTTAAACTCAACTTTAAATTTAACTTTCAATTCAACTTTGAATTCAACTTTAAATTCAACTTTAAATTCGACTTTAAATTAAACTTTAAACTCAACTTAAATTAAACTTTAAACTCAACTTTAAATTTGACTTTCAATTCAACTTTGAATTCAACTTTAAATTCAACTTTAAATTTGACTAATTCAACTTTGACTTTAAATTCAAGTTTAAATTTGACTTTTAATTCAACTTTAAATTCATTTTAAAGTTTAACTTTAAACTCAACTTTAAATTTGACTTTTAATTCAACTTTAAATTTGACTTTAAATTTAACTTAAAATATGACTTTTAATTCAACTTTTAATTCAACTTTAAATTTGACTTTAAATCTAACTTTAAATCTAACTTTAAATTCAACTTTAAATTCAAATCTAAATTTGACTATAAATTCAACTTTAAATTCAACTTTTAATATAACTTTGAATTCAACTCTAATTCAACTCTAAATTCAACTTTAAATTCAACTTAAAGTTTGACTTTAAATTCAACTTTAAATTAGACTTTAAATTCAACTTTAAATTCAATTTTAAATTTGACTTTAAATTCAACTTATAATTTGACTTTAAATTCAACTTTAAACTCAACTTAAATTAAACTTTAAACTCAACTTTAAATTTAACTTTCAATTCAACTTTGAATTCAACTTTAAATTCAACTTTAAATTTGACTTTAAATTCAACTTTAAACTCAACTTAAATTAAACTTTAAACTCAACTTTAAATTTAACTTTCAATTCAACTTTGAATTCAACTTTAAATTCAACTTTAAATTTGACTTTAAATTCAACTTTAAATTCAACTTTAAATTTGACTTTAAATTCAACTTTAAATAAATTTAACTTTAAATTTTACTTTAAATTTAACTTTCAGTTTAACATTAAATTCAACTTTCAATTCATTTTTAAATTCAACTTTAAATTTGACTTTAAATTCAACTTTAAATTCAACTTTAAATTTGATTTCAAATTCAACTTTTAATTTGACTTTAAATTCAACTTTAAACAAATTTAACTTTAAATTTTACTTTAAATTTAACTTTCAATTTAACCTTAAATTCAACTTTTAATTCAACTTTAAATTTAACTTTGAATTCAACTTTAAATTAAACTTTAAACTCAACTTAAATTAAACTTTAAACTCAATTTTAAATTTGACTTTCAATTCAATTTTGAATTCAACTATAAATTCAACTTTAAATTTGACTTTAAATTCAACTTTAAATTCAACTTTAAATTTGACTTTAAATTCAACTTTAAATTTAACTTTAAATTCAAATTTAAATTTCACTTTGAATTCAACTTTAAATTTGACTTTAAATTGAACTTTAAATTCAACTTTAAATTTAACTTAAAATTTAACTTTAAATTTAACTTTAAATTCAACTTTAAATTCAACTTTAAATTTAACTTTAAGTTCAACTTTAAATTTGACTTTAAATTAAACTTTAAATTCAACTTTAAATTTAACTTTGAATTCAATTTTAAATTCAACTTTTAATTCAACTTTAAATTGGACTTTAAATTCAACTTTAAATTTCACTTAAAATTCAACTTTAAATTCAACTTTAAATTTGACTTTAAATTCAACTTTAAATTTGACTATAAATTCAATTTTAAATTCAACTTTAAATTCAACTTTAGATTTGACTTAAAATTCAACTTTAAATTCAACTTTAAGTTTGACTTTAAATTAAACTTTAAATTTAACTTTAAACTCAACTTTAAATTCAACTTTTAATTTGACTTTAAATTCAACTTTAAATTTGACTTAAAATTCAACTTTAAATTCAACTTTAAATTTGACTTTAAATTCAACTTTTAATTTAACTTTGAATTCAATTTTAAATTCAACTTTAAATTTGACTTTAAATTCAACTTTAAATTCAACTTTTAATTTGACTTTAAATTCAACTTTAAATTTGACTTGAAATTCAACTTTAAATTCAACTTTAAATTTGACTTTAAATTCAACTTTTAATTTAACTTTGAATTCAATTTTAAATTCAACTTTAAATTCAACTTTAGATTTGACTTAAAATTCAACTTTAAATTCAACTTTAAGTTTGACTTTAAATTAAACTTTAAATTTAACTTTAAATTCAACTTTAAATTTGACTTTAAATTCAACTTTAAATTCAACTTTAAATTTGACTTTAAATTCAACTTTAAATTTAACTTCGAATTCAATTTTAAATCCAACTTTAAGTTCAACTTTTAATTTGACTTTAAATTCAACTTTAAATTTGACTTTAAATTCAACTTTAAATTTGACTTAAAATTCAACTTTAAATTCAACTTTAAATTTGACTTTAAATTCAACTTTAAATTTGACTTAAAATTCAACTTTAAATTCAACTTTTAATTTGACTTTAAATTCAACTTTAAATTTGACTTAAAATTCAACTTTAAATTCAACTTTTAATTTGACTTTGAATTCAACTTTAAATTTTACTTTAAATTCAACTTTAAATAAATAAATCAATTTAACTTTAAATTCAACTTTAAATTCAACTTTAAATTTAACTTTAAATTCAACTTTAAATTTGACTTTAAATTTGACTTTAAATTAAACTTTAAATTTAACTTTAAACTCAACTTTAAATTCAACTTTTAATTTGACTTTAAATTCAACTTTAAATTTGACTTAAAATTCAACTTTAAATTCAACTTTAAATTTGACTTTAAATTCAACTTTTAATTTAACTTTGAATTCAATTTTAAATTCAACTTTAAATTCAACTTTAGATTTGACTTAAAATTCAACTTTAAATTAAACTTTAAATTTAACTTTAAATTCAACTTTAAATTTGACTTTAAATTCAACTTTTAATTCAACTTTTAATTTGACTTTAAATTCAACTTTAAATTTGACTTTAAATTCAACTTTAAATTTGACTTTAAATTTAACTTAAAATATGACTTTTAATTCAACTTTAAATTTGACTTTAAATCTAACTTTAAATCTAACTTTAAATTCAACTTTAAATTCAAATCTAAATTTGACTATAAATTCAACTTTAAATTCAACTTTTAATATAACTTTGAATTCAACTTTAATTCAACTCTAAATTCAACTTTAAATTCAACTTAAAGTTTGACTTTAAATTCAACTTTAAATTAGACTTTAAATTCAACTTTAAATTCAATTTTAAATTTGACTTTAAATTCAACTTATAATTTGACTTTAAATTCAACTTTAAATTCAACTTTTAATTCTACTCTAAATTTGACTTTAAATTAAACTTTAAATTTGACTTTAAATTCAACTTTTAATTCAACTTTAAATTTGGCTTCAAATTCAACTTTTAATTTAACTTTAAATTTTACTTTAAATTTAACTTTCAATTTAACTTTAAATTCAACTTTTAATTCAATTTTAAATTCAACTTTAAATTCAACTTTAAATTTGACTTTAAATTAAACTTTAAACTCAACTTAAATTAAACTTTAAACTCAACTTTAAATTTAACTTTCAATTCAACTTTGAATTCAACTTTAAATTCAACTTTAAATTTGACTTTAAATTCAACTTTAAATTCAACTTTAAATTCAACTTTAAATTTGACTTTAAATTAAACTTTAAACTCAACTTAAATTAAACTTTAAACTCAACTTTAAATTTAACTTTCAATTCAACTTTGAATTCAACTTTAAATTCAACTTTAAATTTGACTTTAAATTCAACTTTAAATTCAACTTTAAATTTGACTTTAAATTCAACTTTAAACAAATTTAACTTTAAATTTTACTTTAAATTTAACTTTCAATTTAAACTTAAATTCAACTTTTAATTCAACTTTAAATTTAACTTTGAATTCAACTTTAAATTAAACTTTAAACTCAACTTAAATTAAACTTTAAACTCAACTTTAAATTTGACTGTCAATTCAATTTTGAATTCAACAATAAATTCAACTTTAAATTTGACTTTAAATTCAACTTTAAATTCAACTTTAAATTAGACTTTAAATTCAACTTTAAATTCAACTTTAAATTTGACTTTAAATTAAACTTTAAACTCAACTTAAATTAAACTTTAAATCAACTTTAAATTTAACTTTCAATTCAACTTTGAATTCAACTTTAAATACAACTTTAAATTTGACTTTAAATTCAACTTTAAATAAATTTAACTTTAAATTTTACTTTAAATTTAACTTTCAATTTAACATTAAGTTCAACTTTTAATTCAACTTTAAATTTCACTTTGAATTCAACTTTAAATTTGACTTTAAATTGAACTTTAAATTCAACTTTAAACTTAACTTAAAATTTAACTTTAAATTTAACTTTAAATTCAACTTTAAATTCAACTTTAAATTTAACTTTAAGTTCAACTTTAAATTTGACTTTAAATTAAACTTTAAATTCAACTTTAAATTTAACTTTGAATTCAATTTTAAATTCAACTTTTAATTCAACTTTAAATTGGACTTTAAATTTCACTTAAAATTCAACTTTAAATTCAACTTTAAATTTGACTTTAAATTCAACTTTAAATTTGACTTTAAATTCAACTTTAAATTTAACTTTGAATTCAATTTTAAATTCAACTTTAAATTCAACTTTAGATTTGACTTAAAATTCAACTTTAAATTCAACTTTAAATTTGACATTAAATTCAACTTTAAATTTGACTTTAAATTCAACTTTAAATTTAACTTTGAATTCAATTTTAAATTCAACTTTAAATTCAACTTTAGATTTGACTTAAAATTCAACTTTAAGTTTGACTTTAAATTAAACTTTAAATTTAACTTTAAACTCAACTTTAAATTCAACTTTTAATTTGACTTTAAATTCAACTTTTAATTTAACTTTGAATTCAATTTTAAATTCAACTTTAAATTTGACTTTAAATTCAACTTTAAATTTAACTTTCAATTCAATTTTAAATTCAACTTTTAATTCAACTTTAAATTCAACTTTAAATTTCACTTAAAATTCAACTTTAAATTCAACTTTAAATTTGACTTTAAATTCAACTTTAAATTTGACTTTAAATTCAACTTTAAATTTAACTTTGAATTCAATTTTAAATTCAACTTTAAATTCAACTTTAGATTTGACTTAAAATTCAACTTTAAATTCAACTTTAAATTTGACATTAAATTCAACTTTAAATTTGACTTTAAATTCAACTTTAAATTTAACTTTGAATTCAATTTTAAATTCAACTTTAAATTCAACTTTAGATTTGACTTAAAATTCAACTTTAAATTCAACTTTAAGTTTGACTTTAAATTAAACTTTAAATTTAACTTTAAACTCAACTTTAAATTCAACTTTTAATTTGACTTTAAATTCAACTTTTAATTTAACTTTGAATTCAATTTTAAATTCAACTTTAAATTTGACTTTAAATTCAACTTTAAATTTAACTTTGAATTCAATTTTAAATTCAACTTTTAATTCAACTTTAAATTCAACTTTAAATTTCACTTAAAATTCAACTTTAAATTCAACTTTAAATTTGACTTTAAATTCAACTTTAAATTTGACTTTAAATTCAACTTTAAATTTAACTTTGAATTCAATTTTAAATTCAACTTTAAATTCAACTTTAGATTTGACTTAAAATTCAACTTTAAATTCAACTTTAAGTTTGACTTTAAATTAAACTTTAAATTTAACTTTAAACTCAACTTCAAATTCAACTTTTAATTTAACTTTAAATTTTACTTTAAATTTAACTTTCAATTTAACTTTAAATTCAACTTTTAATTCAATTTTAAATTCAACTTTAAATTCAACTTTAAATTTGACTTTAAATTAAACTTTAAACTCAACTTAAATTAAACTTTAAACTCAACTTTAAATTTAACTTTCAATTCAACTTTGAATTCAACTTTAAATTCAACTTTAAATTTGACTTTAAATTCAACTTTAAATTCAACTTTAAATTCAACTTTAAATTTGACTTTAAATTAAACTTTAAACTCAACTTAAATTAAACTTTAAACTCAACTTTAAATTTAACTTTCAATTCAACTTTGAATTCAACTTTAAATTCAACTTTAAATTTGACTTTAAATTCAACTTTAAATTCAACTTTAAATTTGACTTTAAATTCAACTTTAAACAAATTTAACTTTAAATTTTACTTTAAATTTAACTTTCAATTTAACCTTAAATTCAACTTTTAATTCAACTTTAAATTTAACTTAGAATTCAACTTTAAATTAAACTTTAAACTCAACTTAAATTAAACTTTAAACTCAACTTTAAATTTGACTGTCAATTCAATTTTGAATTCAACAATAAATTCAACTTTAAATTTGACTTTAAATTCAACTTTAAATTCAACTTTAAATTTGACTTTAAATTCAACTTTAAATTCAACTTTAAATTTGACTTTAAATTAAACTTTAAACTCTACTTAAATTAAACTTTAAATCAACTTTAAATTTAACTTTCAATTCAACTTTGAATTCAACTTTAAATACAACTTTAAATTTGACTTTAAATTAAACTTTAAACTCAACTTAAATTAAACTTTAAACTCAACTTTAAATTTGACTGTCAATTCAATTTTGAATTCAACAATAAATTCAACTTTAAATTTGACTTTAAATTCAACTTTAAATTCAACTTTAAATTTGACTTTAAATTCAACTTTAAATTCAACTTTAAATTTGACTTTAAATTAAACTTTAAACTCAACTTAAATTAAACTTTAAATCAACTTTAAATTTAACTTTCAATTCAACTTTGAATTCAACTTAAAATTCAACTTTAAATTTGACTTAAAATTAAACTTTAAACTCAACTTAAATTAAACTTTAAACTCAACTTTAAATTTAACTTTCAATTCAACTTTGAATTCAACTTTAAATTCAACTTTAAATTTGACTTTAAATTCAACTTTAAATTCAACTTTAAATTCAACTTTAAATTTGACTTTAAATTAAACTTTAAACTCAACTTAAATTAAACTTTAAACTCAACTTTAAATTTAACTTTCAATTCAACT
Organism: Melanostoma mellinum; assembly: GCA_914767635.1. Taxonomy (NCBI): domain Eukaryota; kingdom Metazoa; phylum Arthropoda; class Insecta; order Diptera; family Syrphidae; genus Melanostoma; species Melanostoma mellinum. The sequence goes on from OU612058.1 coordinate 201,472,632, forward strand.
TTGAATTCAACTTTAAATTCAACTTTAAATTTGACTTTAAATTCAACTTTAAATTCAACTTTAAATTTGACTTTAAATTCAACTTTAAACAAATTTAACTTTAAATTTTACTTTAAATTTAACTTTCAATTTAACCTTAAATTCAACTTTTAATTCAACTTTAAATTTAACTTAGAATTCAACTTTAAATTAAACTTTAAACTCAACTTAAATTAAACTTTAAACTCAACTTTAAATTTGACTGTCAATTCAATTTTGAATTCAACAATAAATTCAACTTTAAATTTGACTTTAAATTCAACTTTAAATTCAACTTTAAATTTGACTTTAAATTCAACTTTAAATTCAACTTTAAATTTGACTTTAAATTAAACTTTAAACTCAACTTAAATTAAACTTTAAATCAACTTTAAATTTAACTTTCAATTCAACTTTGAATTCAACTTTAAATACAACTTTAAATTTAACTTGAAATTCAACTTTAAATTTAACTTTAAATTCAAATTTAAATTTCACTTTGAATTCAACTTTAAATTTGACTTTAAATTGAACTTTAAATTCAACTTTAAATTTAACTTAAAATTTAACTTTAAATTTAACTTTAAATTCAACTTTAAATTCAACTTTAAATTTAACTTTAAGTTCAACTTTAAATTTGACTTTAAATTAAACTTTGAATTCAACTTTAAATTTAACTTTGAATTCAATTTTAAATTCAACTTTTAATTCAACTTTAAATTGGACTTTAAATTTCACTTAAAATTCAACTTTAAATTCAACTTTAAATTTGACTTTAAATTCAACTTTAAATTTGACTTTAAATTCAACTTTAAATTTAACTTTGAATTCAATTTTAAATTCAACTTTAAATTCAACTTTAGATTTGACTTAAAATTCAACTTTAAATTCAACTTTAAGTTTGACTTTAAATTAAACTTTAAATTTAACTTTAAACTCAACTTTAAATTCAACTTTTAATTTGACTTTAAATTCAACTTTTAATTTAACTTTGAATTCAATTTTAAATTCAACTTTAAATTTGACTTTAAATTCAACTTTAAATTTAACTTTGAATTCAATTTTAAATTCAACTTTTAATTCAACTTTAAATTCAACTTTAAATTTCACTTAAAATTCAACTTTAAATTCAACTTTAAATTTGACTTTAAATTCAACTTTAAATTTGACTTTAAATTCAACTTTAAATTTAACTTTGAATTCAATTTTAAATTCAACTTTAAATTCAACTTTAGATTTGACTTAAAATTCAACTTTAAATTCAACTTTAAATTTGACATTAAATTCAACTTTAAATTTGACTTTAAATTCAACTTTAAATTTAACTTTGAATTCAATTTTAAATTCAACTTTAAATTTGACTTTAAATTCAACTTTAAATTTAACTTTGAATTCAATTTTAAATTCAACTTTTAATTCAACTTTAAATTTCACTTAAAATTCAACTTTAAATTCAACTTTAAATTTGACTTTAAATTCAACTTTAAATTTGACTTTAAATTCAACTTTAAATTTAACTTTGAATTCAATTTTAAATTCAACTTTAAATTCAACTTTAGATTTGACTTAAAATTCAACTTTAAATTCAACTTTAAGTTTGACTTTAAATTAAACTTTAAATTTAACTTTAAACTCAACTTTAAATTCAACTTTTAATTCAACTTTAAATTTGACTTTAAATTGAACTTTAAATCAACTTTAAATTTAACTTGAAATTCAACTTTAAATTTAACTTTAAATTCAAATTTAAATTTCACTTTGAATTCAACTTTAAATTTGACTTTAAATTGAACTTTAAATTCAACTTTAAATTTAACTTAAAATTTAACTTTAAATTTAACTTTAAATTCAACTTTAAATTCAACTTTAAATTTAACTTTAAGTTCAACTTTAAATTTGACTTTAAATTAAACTTTAAATTCAACTTTAAATTTAACTTTGAATTCAATTTTAAATTCAACTTTTAATTCAACTTTAAATTGGACTTTAAATTTCACTTAAAATTCAACTTTAAATTCAACTTTAAATTTGACTTTAAATTCAACTTTAAATTTGACTTTAAATTCAACTTTAAATTTAACTTTGAATTCAATTTTAAATTCAACTTTAAATTCAACTTTAGATTTGACTTAAAATTCAACTTTAAATTCAACTTTAAATTTGACTTTAAATTCAACTTTAAATTTAACTTTGAATTCAATTTTAAATTCAACTTTAAATTCAACTTTAGATTTGACTTAAAATTCAACTTTAAATTCAACTTTAAGTTTGACTTTAAATTAAACTTTAAATTTAACTTTAAACTCAACTTTAAATTCAACTTTTAATTTGACTTTAAATTCAACTTTTAATTTAACTTTGAATTCAATTTTAAATTCAACTTTAAATTTGACTTTAAATTCAACTTTAAATTTAACTTTGAATTCAATTTTAAATTCAACTTTTAATTCAACTTTAAATTCAACTTTAAATTTCACTTAAAATTCAACTTTAAATTCAACTTTAAATTTGACTTTAAATTCAACTTTAAATTTGACTTTAAATTCAACTTTAAATTTAACTTTGAATTCAATTTTAAATTCAACTTTAAATTCAACTTTAGATTTGACTTAAAATTCAACTTTAAATTCAACTTTAAGTTTGACTTTAAATTAAACTTTAAATTTAACTTTAAACTCAACTTTAAATTCAACTTTTAATTTGACTTTAAATTCAACTTTAAATTTGACTTAAAATTCAACTTTAAATTCAACTTTAAATTTGACTTTAAATTCAACTTTTAATTTAACTTTGAATTCAATTTTAAATTCAACTTTAAATTTGACTATAAATTCAACTTTAAATTCAACTTTTAATTTGACTTTAAATTCAACTTTAAATTTGACTTAAAATTCAACTTTAAATTCAACTTTAAATTTGACTTTAAATTCAACTTTTAATTTAACTTTGAATTCAATTTTAAATTCAACTTTAAATTCAACTTTAGATTTGACTTAAAATTCAACTTTAAATTAAACTTTAAATTTAACTTTAAATTCAACTTTAAATTTGACTTTAAATTCAACTTTTAATTCAACTTTTAATTTGACTTTAAATTCAACTTTAAATTTGACTTTAAATTTAACTTAAAATATGACTTTTAATTCAACTTTTAATTCAACTTTAAATTTGACTTTAAATCGAACTTTAAATCTAACTTTAAATTCAACTTTAAATTCAAATCTAAATTTGACTATAAATGCAACTTTAAATTCAACTTTTAATATAACTTTGAATTCAACTTTAATTCAACTCTAAATTCAACTTTAAATTCAATTTTAAATTTGACTTTAAATTCAACTTATAATTTGACTTTAAATTCAACTTTAAATTTGACTTTAAATTCAACTTTAAATTAAACTTTAAATTTGACTTTAAATTCAACTTTTAATTCAACTTTAAATTTGGCTTCAAATTCAACTTTTAATTTAACTTTAAATTTTACTTTAAATTTAACTTTCAATTTAACTTTAAATTCAACTTTTAATTCAATTTTTTAATTCAACTTTAAATTTGACTTTAAATTAAACTTTAAACTCAACTTAAATTAAACTTTAAACTCAACTTTAAATTTAACTTTCAATTCAACTTTGAATTCAACTTTAAATTCAACTTTAAATTTGACTTTAAATTCAACTTTAAATTCAACTTTAAATTCAACTTTAAATTTGACTTTAAATTAAACTTTAAACTCAACTTAAATTAAACTTTAAACTCAACTTTAAATTTAACTTTCAATTCAACTTTGAATTCAACTTTAAATTCAACTTTAAATTTGACTTTAAATTCAACTTTAAATTCAACTTTAAATTTGACTTTAAATTCAACTTTAAATAAATTTAACTTTAAATTTTACTTTAAATTTAACTTTCAGTTTAACATTAAATTCAACTTTCAATTCATTTTAAAATTCAACTTTAAATTTGACTTTAAATTCAACTTTAAACAAATTTAACTTTAAATTTTACTTTAAATTTAACTTTCAATTTAACCTTAAATTCAACTTTTAATTCAACTTTAAATTTAACTTTGAATTCAACTTTAAACTCAACTTAAATTAAACTTTAAACTCAACTTTAAATTTGACTGTCAATTCAATTTTGAATTCAACAATAAATTCAACTTTAAATTTGACTTTAAATTCAACTTTAAATTCAACTTTAAATTTGACTTTAAATTCAACTTTAAATTCAACTTTAAATTTGACTTTAAATTAAACTTTAAACTCAACTTAAATTAAACTTTAAATCAACTTTAAATTTAACTTTCAATTCAACTTTGAATTCAACTTTAAATACAACTTTAAATTTGACTTTAAATTCAACTTTAAATAAATTTAACTTTAAATTTTACTTTAAATTTAACTTTCAATTTAACATTAAGTTCAACTTTTAATTCAACTTTAAATTTAACTTTGAATTAAACTTTAAGTTAAACTTTAAACTCACCTTAAATTAAACTTTAAATCAACTTTAAATTTAACTTGAAATTCAACTTTAAATTCAACTTTTAATTTGACTTTGAATTCAACTTTAAATTTGACTTTAAATTCAACTTTAAATAAATAAATCAATTTAGCTTTAAATTCAACTTTAAATTCAACTTTAAATTTAACTTTAAATTCAACTTTAAATTTGACTTTAAATTTGACTTTAAATTTGACTTTAAATTTAACTTTAAATTCATTTAACTTTAAATCTAACTCCAAATTCAACTTTAAATTAAACTTTAGATTCAACTATAAATTTAAATTTAAATTTTACTCTAAATTAGACTTTAAATTCAAATTTAAATTTAACTTGAAATCTAATTTTAAATTCAACTTTAAATTCAACTTTGAATTTGACTTTAAATCTTTCTTTAAATTCAGTTTTAAACTTAACTTTAAATTCTTTTTTAAATTCAACTTTAAATAAATTTAACTTTAAATTTAAAATTTAACTTTTTATTCAAGTTTCAAATTGACTTTAAATTTGACTTAAAATTCAACTTTCAATTTAACTTTTAATTCAACTTTCAAGTTAACTTTAAATTCAATTTTAAATTTTACTTTAAATTTAACTTCAAATTTTACTTTAAATTCGACTTTAAGTTCAATTTTTAAATTCAAATTTATATTTAACATGAAATTCAACCTTAAATTTAACATGAAATTCAACTTTAAATTTAACTTTAAATTCAGCTTTAAATTTCACTTTAAATTCAACTTTAAATTCATTTAACTTTAAATCTAACTCCAAATTCAACTTTAAATTAAACTTTAGATTCAACTATAAATTTAAATTTAAATTTTACTCTAAATTCGACTTTAAATTCAACTTTAAATTTAACTTGTAATCTAATTTTAAATTCAACTTTAAATTCAACTTTGAATTTGACTTTAAATCTTTCTTTAAATTCAGTTTTAAACTTAACTTTAAATTCTTTTTTAAATTCAACTTTAAATAAATTTAACTTTAAATTTAAAATTTAACTTTTTATTCAAGTTTCAAATTGACTTTAAATTTGACTTAAAATTCAACTTTCAATTTAACTTTTAATTCAACTTTCAAGTTAACTTTAAATTCAATTTTAAATTTTACTTTAAATTTAACTTCAAATTTTACTTTAAATTCGACTTTAAATTCAACTTTAAATTTAACTTTAAATTCAACTTTAAATTCAACTTTAAATAAATTTAACTTTAAATTTAACATTAAATTCAACTTTAAATTCAATTTTAAATTTATTTTTAAAATTAACTAATCGAAAAACTAAACTCCACATATATGAATCCATCAGAGACCAATTGATCAAAGACCAATTAATCCTTATATACAACATTTAATCTACTGCTAGAGACTGTTCTACACGCTCTAGAAACAGCCCGCTCAAGTTCGGCGCAGACATGGTGAGAGGCCCATATCATGGTAGCGTCTCTGGCTTTTCTACGAATATCTAGAAAGCTATGACAAAAGAAGGTTGCTATCTGGTAGTACAAAAGACCGTTGCTTAGGTCTTTTAAATTTAACCGAGTAAAGATTTTGAATATTTACAAAACTGCATTTTTGAAAATCGGTTTTTAACGGTATATTTAATATATATTGAATGCTTTAAAACGCTATTAATGTAGTATTTAAAGCGCTAATATTTTCTTCACACTAACGAAATTTATCAGCTTGAAGAATTTTCTTCAAATTGTTATTGTATACTGAAACAGTCGGGCTAACGGGTTTTTTTGTTATGATTTTTTTTTTTTTAATTGACAAAATTTTCTTAAAACTGAAGAAATTTCGTGACGATTCCAATCGTTCGCTTTATTTTAATCGAATTTCATTGAGAGGAATATTTTTTTTTTCTTTAAATTCAAGAAATTAATGCTAATAGCCCTGTTCTCATTGTACAATTTGTCGGACAGACTTCGTTTGATGGAAGTTGGATGGTCGGATGTTTTTTGCATTCACACTGATCAAGCTTGTCGTCCAACATTACAACATTATGTCACTTCTAAGTTTTCAAAAATACTTGAAAACCATCCAACAAGTTCGACAAGCGGTCGTCTGAAGGGTTCACACTATCAAGCATTGGTCGTTCAAGCCTAAGTCTGTCCAAATAATTGTACAGTGTGAACAGGGCTTTTGAAGAATTTTCTTCTTAACTGTACTCAAAATGATAAATTGTTCATTATTTAAAAAGAAATCACTTCAGTATTTTCTTCACATTGACGAAATTTGTCAACTCGAAGATATTTCTTCAACCTGTTATTGTACAAACTGAAGCGGTTGAACAGTTTTACGGATTATTTGTTGTATTTTCTTCAATTTGAAGAAAATTCATCAAGTACTGCTTAGCGTCTTACTCAAATTGAAGAATTTGTCTTCAAACCGAAGAAATTTCTTAATTATTAATTTTGCTTAACCGTTCTCAAAGTCATGACTTATTCATTCAATTAAGTGAAGTTCTGATGTAGAGTTGTGATTGTGAGTCGTGTTTCAAGAGTAATATACACTTGCGGTGTTGTGACCAACGTGCAATTTTTTTTTTGATATTTGGCAGTACACATAAGACCCATACCCGCTTTTCAATACGAGATTCACAGGCAATCTTCCTATTTGTTGGATCCAGTATAGCGGCATTAGGGTGGGTAAAAAAAAATCAAAAAATTTTTTTGATCCGACACGCGAAAACTTGTTTTTAGGTACCTCTAGAAAGTACTTACAAAATTTGAGCTTTTAATATTAACGGGAAGATGATGCTCATCGTAGTTTTCCATTTTCAGTTTAGTATCATATACAAATGATCATATTCTTTAAAAAAAAGATTGTTCAACCAGTCGCAAAATTAGTATTTATAGTAAATTGAACGGTCTACAAAAATGGTCTCTAATACTTTTTTCATTAATCTAACCGTTTAAAAGATATTCAAGGTCAAAAATTTAAGCATTTTAAAGAAAATAACTTATTTGTTTTGAATTGTGTAACTCACTAAAAAATACTTATTATCAAATGAGCATCAATTATTTCAATAGAAAATTGAACGTTCTACAAAAAAGGTATTTTGTTGTTAATCGATTAATCTAACCATTTAAACAATCTATTTTTAAAAAGATATGACCATTTTTATATGATACTAAACTGAAAATGGAAAACTACGATGAGCATCATCTTCCCGTTAATATTAAAATCTCAAATTTTGTAAGTACTTTCAAGGGGTACCAAAGAACAAGTTTTCATGTGTCGGATCAAAAAAAAAATATTTTTGATTTTTTTGACCCACCCTAAGCGGCAAGCAAGGTCCAACGAACAGCCTGTCTGTGTATAAGCGGAGCACTGAGATCAACACCCTCAGCTGCACTAAATACACTCCTTAACCTCACACCACTAGATATCTTCAGCAAACAAATGGCCGCCAGTGCAGCCACTCGTATGAGAGCTATCTCCCAATGGACCGATAACAATTAACAACATCGGTCACGTTACAATCCTGAATTTATTCGGATCAATCCTTTGTCACTCCGACTACACAATCCCAATTGGTTTTTGATAATAAGTTCCAAGTCTCAATCCCACCGAGAACGACCTGGGACGACGAAGAATTTTTGAGAGATGATTCAATTCATTTCTATACAGATGGTTCAAAAACCGAAGAAGGGGTGGGCTGTGGGGTGTAATCAAACCGACTTACTGTAAGTCTCTCGTTCCGCCTTCCAAACCATTGTAGCGTGTTCCAAGCGGAAATCCTGGCGATCAAAGAGGTCCTATCATGGCTAAGAGAAAACGTGATATCTTCAACGAAAATCCGGATTTTCTCAGATGGTCAAGCAGCCCTCAAATCACTCGGCGCTGTTTCTACGAACTCAGTAACCGACAGGTTGAATATTGGTATACCAATCGCTACATGTAAACTTATGCTAAAGCAAGAGGCAATGGATAGAACAAATCATAGGTGGTACAATATCACCACGTGCATGGCAACAAAACGGATATGGCCAGGTCTAGATCCAAAACGCACAAGACATATGTTATCAATTGCCAGATTGCAAGTTAGCTCCCTAATCAATGTCATCACCGGACATTGTCTGATAGGAAGACACACCATAAGACTTGGCGTTCCCTCAAATGACTTCTGCAGAAGTTGCTTAGATGAGGAGGAGGAGGAGACAATCCCACGCCTCCTCTGCTCATGTCCTGCACTCTCTTTTAAAAGAAAGCGGCATCTAGGATGCCGCCAAGCGATCTGGCACATACAGATCCCCTGCATATTATTCGCTTTATTAAAAGCTCCAAATGGTTTTGTTAAGTGAGGTACTCCTTCGCATAATAGCTATGGTATCACAATGGACCTAATATTGGTCTAAGTGTGTCAGTTTGTTTTCCTGACAGCCATTTAAACCTAACCTAACCTAACCTAAGCGGCATGTGAGGAAGAGATTCTTCGAAGGCAGAATGAGCGCCAGAACATTCAACCCTTGGAAATTGTTGCTGGAACTGTCTTAACCTAAGGACATTATCTGATCTAGTTTTGTTATTTATACAAAGCTTTTTTTATAAAATTGAGACGACTTATGATAAAAATAGTCCAAAAGTTAGTGCACTAATTAATAAGTTAACCAAACCATAAATAAGTTTTTTGTAATTAAAATTGAATTTTTTTTTTTTTTTAATTTATAATTGCTTGATTTTAAGGAAATTTTCTTCTCACTAAGCAATGATTTCTCACAAATTTGAAGAGATCCATACAATTTTTCTATCAATTTGGAGAATAATATGCGTGAAATCAAAGAAATGATAGTAAATTTGAAGAAAAAAATCCATTGAACCGAAGAATATTTTATCAATTTGACGGAACGCACGTGCATTACATCGAAAAAAGTCTTCAATTTGAAGAAGACAAGGCATCATATTGATGAAATGGATCTGTAAAATTGACAAAAAAATTTGTTGATTTGAAGAAAAAGACGCACCAATTGGAAGAATGTTAATTCAATTTCAAAAAAAAATTTAGTGTTGAAGTGAAGATGTTTTTTCAATTGAATAAAATATTACCTGAAAATGATGAAAAGATCGGAAACACTTTGTCAAGTTGAAGAATCCCTTTTCAATTTAAAGAAATCAAAAAGTTAAAACGAATAAATTTTGTTTCACTTTGAAGAATATTACTTCAAAATTAAGAAAACATTTTGAATTTTCGCAATCGTTTTTGCGAATTAACTTTCAGAATTTGAAGTTTAAAATATCGTAATTAGATACGCACCGGTTAAAAAATGTCGATTTAAAAATGAAAAACGTGTGTCGATCTTGATTCGTAACAATGGAATGAAAATTCTATTTTATTCTGCCTTTCTTTTTCCTTCATTTTCTTCTTTTACAATTTATAAAATAAATATGGCCGGAATGGCGGCAAATTCAAATTTTAGAACATTTTTTGATAATTCACAATAGTTATTATAAAGAAATTTTGTTGTAAGTCGTTTGTCGAAACACCGGCCGCGTTGAAAGCCTGCAAGGCTTCAAGATTCTTCGTCTGGAAGTAGAGCCAATTTAACAATTGGGCGTCTTAGTGTTCCGTTTCGCGTTTTGACGTCTGCGACCCTGACCCTTCCGTCCTGCCCTTCGACGACTGCCACGACTCTGCCCATTTGCCATTGTTGTGGAGGGATGTTGTCCTCGTGAATGAGGACGAGTTTTCCCACGACGAGATTGGGCTGCTCGCGTATCCACTTGGAGCGACCCTGAAGGCCAAGCAGATACTCCCTTGACCACTTCTGCCAAAACTGCTGCTTGAGCCAGCATAGAAGCTGCCATCTTCTCAAGCAGGACGTCTGCTGTTCCGGGACAATCTCTGGAGGTAGTGACCGCAAGGGGCTGCCTATTAGCAGGTGCGCTGGGGTAAGTGCTTCTCCGTCGTTGGGGTCTGCGCTTAGCGGGGAGATTGGCCTTGAATTCAGGATTGCCTCGACCTCGATTAGAATGGTGAGCAGCTCTTCTGCTGTTAGGAGTGCGTTCGCCACGGTACGTTGCAACAGCGTCTTTGCGGATTTCACTGCTGCCTCCCACAGGCCTCCGAAATGGGGGGCTCTTGGAGGTATGAAGACGAAACTGAACCCTTCGTCTGCGGCGTACTGGTGAATGGCTTCTTTCCCTCTCTCGAACTCTTCTCCAACCTCCTTCAAGATCCTCTGTGCTCCCACGAAGTTCGTCCCGTTGTCGCAGTGAATCGTCTTCGGAATTCCTCGGCGACCAATAAACCTTTTGAGAGCAAGAATAAAACATTCGGAAGAAAGATTAGAAGCTAATTCAAAATGTACAGCTTTGGAAGTGAAACAGACAAAAACAACTATGTATGTTTTATACGGTGGCCGACCACGAATTTTTAAAGAGGTATATACTGGGCCACAAAAATCTACACCACATATCAAAAATGGTCTTTGTGCCCGTAATCGGTCAGCTGGTATATTTCCCATGATTTGTTGGAGTAACTTTGGTTTGTATCTAAAGCATTGCACACATTTTCGTACAACTCTCTGACATGCCTCTTTGGCATTTATTAACCAAACTTTTTGTCGAAGGAGTGCTACCATTGCTTGAGGTCCAGCATGACAATTTTTCTTATGCAAATTCGTTAAGTATACTTTTATGAACTGCGAGTTTTTTGTCAATAGCAATGGAAATTTGGCGTCGTATTCAATTGGAGCGTGCATAAGACGCCCCCCTACTCGAATGAGTGAAAACGACCAATTGTCATCGTTGAATTCGTGTATAAATGGATTAAGTTTTTGAATATGATTCGGCAATGTCATTTTTCTTTTTAGTTTTTGGATCTCGTCGGAAAATTCAGTGTTTTGGACAATTTGAACTATTTTAAGGAATGCTAAGTGTAACTCTTTAGCCGTGGGTGATTCTTCAAATACTTTTGTCTTGTCTTTTAAAATGGCAAAGAATCGCATGACATGTACAAATGTTGTAACTAATTCTATGTAAGAAGTTTCCTCTTCGATTAGTTGCATAAGTTTTGGTTGAGGATTTTCAACTGCTACAAGCGAAACATTAGTTTTTCGCTTTTCTAAGGCTTCGTCGTCTGGAGACAACTGAAAATGAACATTAACTGGCCATAAATCTGGGTCTTTCAGTAAGAATGGTGGACCATTAAACCATATTGAACTATTAAGTTCGTCTACGTTACATCCTCTAGACACAATATCTGCAGGATTCTCCTTTGTTGGGACATGTTTCCATGAAACATTATTCGTCCACTCTTGGATTTCCGAAACTCTGTTCGCAACGAAAGTTGTAAGTGAAGTTGGATGGGTTTTTATCCAATGCAAAGTTATTTCTGAGTCAGTCCAAAAAATAACTTGCTCGACGTCAAGATTCAACATTGCCGATACTCGTAACCATAATTTAGAAAGAGTATGCGCTGCGCAAAGTTCTAATCGCGGTAGCGATTTAGTTTTCAAAGGGGCCACTTTGGACTTTGCAGTTAATAGCGTCGACTTGATACCTGCTTTGCTTTGACTTCGGATATAAATGCAACATCCGTAAGCTCTCATAGACGCATCAGCGAACCCATGAACTTGAATTTTTGCATTCGAATGGGTCTCAACAAATCTTGGTATTTTTATCTCGGGAAGCTGAGATAGATTTGATTTGAAAGTTTGCCAGCTAGTATCAAGGCGCAATGGAATCGACTCATCCCAATCTAGTTTTGCAATCCAAAGCTCTTGCAATAAGATTTTAGCTTTGGTAACAATGGGGCATAATAGACCAAGAGGGTCAAATAGACGAGCAGAAACTGAAAGAATATTCCGCTTGGTGGCTCGCAGATCATGGAAAGTATCTTCTAAATTGAAAGAAAAAGCATCTTCTTTGGGATGCCAACAAATGCCCAAAGTTTTTGTAGACTCTGAGTCGTTGAATTTTATTGATTTTTCTTCACTTTCAGCATTGTACAATTCTGGATGATTAGAGTACCATTTTGCTAACTGGAATCCACCTTTTTTCAGTATTTCTTGTATCTCGTGTTTTATGGTTTCTAAAGTTTTGGCATCATCGGCACCGGTTAAAAGATCATCCACATAAAAATCTTTTTGAACGATTTCTGACCCTGTGGGGTACAAATCCTTGAAGTTATCGCCCAAACTCTTCAAACACCGTATCGCTAAAAATGGCGCTGGTGCAGTGCCATATGTTACAGTGTTAAGGCGAAAAAATTGTAATGGTTGAGAGGGGTTTTGCCTCCACACTATGAGCTGGTAAATCGAATGCTCTTCAGCAATGAGAACTTGCCGGTACATTTTCGCAATATCAGCCGTAATGGCATATTTATGAGTGCGAAAACGGAGCAATGTCGAAAACAGCTCCTCTTGAATAGTTGGCCCTACCATCAAGATGTCATTCAAAGAAACTTGAGTAGATGTTTTGCATGAAGCATCGAAAACTACTCGAAGTTTTGTGCTTGTACTTTGCGGTCGCAAAATGCACTGGTGCGGAATGAAATAGTGCGGGTTTTTGGGGATTTCGTTGTTCGTAGGCGACATATGTCCCAATAATAGATACTCATTCATGAAATCCATGTACATTGCTCTCAACTCATCATCTCTAGAAATTTTACGTTCAAGTGCAAGGAATCTGCGTTTAGCAGCTTCGAACGATGATCCAAGTGAACTTGGAGAAGCTTTAAATGGCAATTTTACCTTGAAACGGTTTATTGGTAAAAGTTTTGTATTTTCTACAAAATGATCTTCGCACATTTTTTGTTCGGGAGTATAAAACTTGTTTGCCTCTCCCGGAATTTCTTCCATTAACCAAAATTTTTGTACGATTTTATCTAGGTTTGGCAGTTCGTCAGACTGGTGTACCAAATTACATTGTCTGGTATTTGAATTTGTACACGTAGGATATTTTCCAGATACTATCCAACCAAGCAGAGTTTTTTGAATGGTTGGGTATTCAGGGCCTTGTTTTATTTGACCGACAGATAGCAACTCGAAAAAGGTTTCTGCTCCTATTAACAGATCAATCTTTTGAGGCTTATTGAAGTGAGGATCAGCCAGTGAAATATTTGATGGGATATTCCAACTCGCTGTATTGATAGCCTGATCGGGTTGATATTTTGAAATCGAATTCATGACCCAATAGTCGGCAGGGAATGAATAGTCATTAAATCGAGAATGAACTTCTGCAGTTAACTTTTTGTTGACTGTGGTACTTGCTTTCCCAATGCCAAGTAGACTCAAGGACCTTTCCTCTTTACGAAGTTTCAATCTTTGTGCAAGCTCTTCAGTTATGAAGTTAACTTGCGACCCAGAATCTAATAACGCGCGAGCTGGCATATACTCGCCGGTGATACTCTTTATTTTTACAATGGCAGTAGCAAGAATGACCTGATCACATAAACCCGAAGCATGCATAGCTTGAAAACTGCTTGTGGAAGGTTGAGTAGAAGTACCATTGAAAGTTGTTTCATACTGATGCAATAAAGTATGATGTGAGCGATTGCACACATTGCACCGACTCAATTTGCATTTCGAAACTGTATGTCCTTTTCGAAGGCAGTTAATACAAATCGGAACACTCTTAGCGTATTCGAACCTTTGCAACACAGGCAGCGTCGCGAAAGTTTGACATGTCGTTATAAAATGTTCATTTGATTTGCAATACAAACATTTCGGCTTAGTTTGTTGTGAGTTCACGCAAGCAAACGACGACTTTTGATTTCGATGGCGACTTGAGTCGTGTTTCGGTTTGGAGAACTTTTCAACAGTTTTGAATTTCGAACTTGAAGCTTCTTCAGCAGAAAGATGCTGGTATCTTTTATTAAGTGCCTCTTCGCAATCTTTCCACAGAGGAAGAGTGCTGAAATCTAATTGTTCTTCCCATTTAGACCTCGTGACTGCATCAACTTTCGACATTACAAAATGTATAAGGATTGCATTAGAAATATTCTTTTCGTCACCCAACGAAAGAAGCGAATCGTAAATTGCAGAAACTGTATCGATCATGCTTCGCAATGAGGACGCGGATGGTTTAGAAATCTCCTTCAACTCAAAGAGTGTCGCAATATTGTCAAAAAATATCAAGCAATTGTTATCATATACTTTCTTCAAACTTGCAAGCGCCTTGGGATAGTTCTGTTCCGTAATTTGGAATGCCTTTACTGTTCCCAAGGCTTCACCTGATAAACATGAAATAAGGTGATTGAATTTTTCAATATCTGGCAACATAGGATCATTATCAACTAAGTTTTCAAACAAACTAATAAAATTTTTATACTCTGAATATTTGCCGCTGAATTTCGGAAGAGACATTTTAGGAAGTCGAGACCGATGGGGATTGCTGAAGGAATAATCAACAGCATTAGAACACCTCCTTGTATTTATGTGTGACATGAGTAGAGACTTTGCACCTACACAAATGTCTTCTAATTCTCCACGAACTGTATCCCCATGATCTTCTGTTTCAATTTCAGATTGACACTGCATAATTTGGTCAATGTATGAATTGAGAATATCTAAACGACATTCTAATTCTAATGGATTAAGCGATATCGTCTTTTGTTCTAATCCCGTTTTAATACGTATTATGTTATTTTTAATAACAAGCCGCTGATGTCTTAAATGATCAAGGTTTCTTTCCTTGTTTGGAGAAGGTTGCCTTTTCTTACCAGTCATTTTAATTTTACGAATTAAATTTACAAAACTGAAATTTGTGTTTGGAAATAGTTTGTCCAAATTATACGGTTGCACTAGTAACGATTTTTAAGCTTTCGGAATTATTTGAAAAATTAGTTTATTCCCATACAATAGTTCCGATGAAAAATATTTTAACTGCAAACTGTAGTGCACCAAAGAGTTACTTGAATTAAATAATTCTTGAAGTGACTCACTTCACAAATTTTTAAAAAGAAATACTGGTTACCTGAACACACTCTTTCCCTACTAAAAACCTTTGCTTCGCTGAATACAGCCCACAGCTGACATATGAAACTTGACGAAAGTGGAACTCAACGAAAGATGAGAGAGCGACGGACCTGTCACTTTAAATGTCACTTCACTTGCAATTTGCAATGTAAAATGTAAACAAATATTTATTTTCGTGAGTTCGGTCGGTTTTAATCAATTAAATCACTCACTTTAGTATTAATTAATTGAATCATTGAGTAAACGATTTAAATAAAGCGCTAGCAAGTTTCACTTGAATGCAATAAAGTGGTTTTACGAGAAAAAGTGACAACAGCGGCGGCGCGGCGGAATTAATTGTTAATGTTTTACTTTAAGTTCACTTTAATCATGTTTAGTTTATGATATGTATCTTTATTTAGTTCAATAAAACTACTAAATTTATTTTGTTGTTTTTGTCTTATTGTTTTTTTCACCACCAATATAGTTTAAAATGACAAAGTGACAAAATTGAAAGTGTGTAATGTGCAAATAGTTCTTGGTTCTTCTTTTTATATACAGGTATATATAGATATGTATATACGCTTAGTGAATACTATGCACTTTCAATTTTGTGAATACCTCTTTATTTGACGTATCTTCTTTGGAATGCACTTCCCTCTTACAGTCCTCACATATACAATTTTCGTGCATTAGGTTAGCGATGGAGTCCTAGCGCTTCGGGGGTGCTTCGGTGGTGCTTTGGTGATGAACGATGGGGTTTTTCCTTTTTGGCGCAGAATTGTTGATTTATTAGCTTTAAATCACTCGCGCACGATTGAATAATTTAACCGGCTTTAAATTAATTTGATTATTGTCTTTATATGTACGTATACAATATGTAGCGTAACGCGTGGATATATGTTGCGTATACGTAATACGTTAGCTTCGAAATTAACACAATTCAATAGTAAATTTAATAAATCTGTCACTGCTCGGACGCCATGAATTTTCGCAATCGTTTTTGCGAATTAACTTTCAGAATTTGAAGTTTAAAATATCGTAATTAGATAGGTACGCACCGGTTAAAAAATGTCGATTTAAAAATGAAAAACGTGTGTCGATCTTGATTCGTAACAATGGAATGAAAATTCTATTTTATTCTGCCTTTCTTTTTCCTTCATTTTCTTCTTTTACAATTTATAAAATAAATATGGCCGGAATGGCGGCAAATTCAAATTTTAGAACATTTTTTGATAATTCACAATAGTTATTATAAAGAAATTTTGTTGTAAGTCGTTTGTCGAAACACATTTAGTTAAGTTGAAGAATGACTATTCACTTAATTTCAATGAAGAATGATGAAATTTATTCAATTTCACAAAGTTTTGTGGATTTAACATAACAACGAAAAACTTTATGCATTTCCTCAAAACAACAAAATTTATTGAATAGTACAAAATATTTTTCAAAATAACGGATAGGTTGCATTGACCTTATATTGATCACCCATTCTTCAATTCTACCTACTTTTTATTGAATCTGACTACCAAATTTGGTTCAGTGAAGCTGAAAGAAAATTGATATATTTATGACTTCCTATTAGCTGTAGTGGAGCTCCTTAGGGTTCTACACTTGGATCACTTCTTTTCACAACTCATTGGAGGATTATCCTTTACGTCGATCTCGCCGGTAGTTTCAGCATATGAAAATGAGTTACTAAAGAAATAAGGGAAAGAGAAAGAAAATTCATAGATTTTGGACTTCCTCCCAAACTGCAGTGGAGCTTAAAAGGATCTACTTTTGAATCGCTTCTATTTTCACAAATAATTGGGGGACTATAACTAGAGTCCGTCTCGTCACCTAGTTTCAGTATATGGGAATGACTTTCTAAAGAAACAAGGAAAATTTAAAAACTTTGCACTTCCTACCAGCTGCAGGAAAGCTAAGGGTTCTACACTTGGATCACTTCTATTTTCACAATTCATTGGAGAATTGTCTTAGTATCCTTTGGGTCGGTCTCGTCGGCTGTTTCAGTAAATGGAAATGACTTTCTAAAGAGACCAGGCAAATTCAAAGAAAATTTATAAATTTTGGGCTTATTCCCAGCTGCAGTGAAGCTCCTAAGGGTTTGCTTCTATTGTCACAACTCATTGTAGGACTCTCCCAGTATCCCTTGTTTCGGTCTCGTCGTTGGTTTGAATATATGGAAATGACTTTTTAAGGGAACAAGGAAAATTGAAATGAAATTTATGCATTTTTGACTTTCTCGCAGCTGCAGTGGAGCTCTCATCACCAAAAATTTTAACCATCTTTACATGGTTTCGGATAAAGTAAGATTATTGCGCTTGATAGAGTTTGGCATCAGGCTCTTTTATCGAAAATTCGTGCTTTTGATATCGATGAGTCTCTTCTTCGTTGGATTAGAAACTACCTTTCCGACCGTTCAATACAAGTTGTATTGGTTGGCTTCAAGCCACAAATGCTGGTGTGCCCCAGGGCCCATTTTGTCTGTGACTCTCTTCCTCATTTTCATAAATGATCTCTTGTCTGAAACTTCTAATCCGCTTGACTATTTCTTGTGTCAGCCTCGTCTGTAGTTTCAGTGTAGAGAAATGACTTTTTAAGGGAACAAGGGAAATTGAAAGATAATTTATAAACCTTGGACTTCTTCCCAGGTGCACTGGAGGTCCTAAGCGTTCAACACTAGGATCACTCGTATTTTCTCAACTCATTGGGAGACTATGCCTTGCGTTGGTTTCGTCGATCGTCGCTAGCTCAGGAGTAGGTATATGCGTTCAATTTCTTATCTGAACTGAAGGATAAGACTAATTCAACAAATATTTGGACATTCTTCGGCTACCACGGCACAATTTGTAAATGTCCCTTCACATCGTTTACCGCAATGACGCATTTTTGAATACATTCCCTTTAGTTTTCAGCAACAAATCCGTTTCTTTTTTCGAAAAAGGCCTTTTCCTTGAATTCAAATCATAGAGAATGTATGTAAGCTTTTCTTCTGAACAATTGTTCTGTCGACGTTTTTATTGCCACTAAATAAGACCGCCCTCTGAAAAACTAATAGCAATCCCAAACGCTCCATTTAACATAACAAAACCCACAGGTGAAAACGACAATATAATTTATCTTCGGCCTGGTCTAGTTATTGAATAATTTTACCACACCTATTTCGTAAATTTTTCCCCATCAATTCTCCCGAAGTGAGTTTACTAAGTTACCTGTTCATGGAAACCTATCTGCTTCCCTAGAGAAAGTTTTATTGAAAAGTGAGTGTAAGGGATGGTTCGGGATCATCAACCAGACATAAATAACAGCACCAACAACGGTAAAACAAAAATTATCCACTCGCGCCATAAGTTTTTGTATGTCATAGCCACAACCTCCCCATCTAATCACTCGTCTATTATCAGGCTTCAACTCCACACTTAGAACAATAAGAAACTTTTTGCTGTTGTTTTGTTGCTGTCATTTTGGATGGAACTCACCTACATAAAGGTACTTCCTTATTCCTCGAACGTAAATGCACTTTGCATGGAAACAAACGCTAAACAAAATCCATTTACACTGATTGTATTGCCAGTTGACAGTTTCTGCGTTGACACGACAGGAAAAATGTTGTCTTCATCTGTTACTGCACACAAGGGAAAACAGGCGCCAGCCATACAAAACTAGGGATATGGGGTAAGATACAAAGAGATGTGTTTGTGTTTTTTAACTTTTTTTTTTTTAACTTTTTTTTAATCATATAGCTCTTGTCCTAACATTTAATGAAATAGAGAAGAGCCAAGATAAACAGGCACAGACGAGGGAGAAAAAAAACTGAGTGAATAGAAGCAAAATTGTGCTAAACGGATGAACGGCTAACATACAGAAGATGCTTTTAAAGAAATGACTTTATGGACCATAACGTTGAAAGGCGTAAAAGGAGTTGGCTGCGGAGAAAAGGACCGACTACCACCCTTTTCAACCAGCCACACCATGCTCGATGCACATGACATATGAGTAGACATGCAGAAAACACAATCGCATGAATAAATCTCGTCGCAGAACTACTGCTGAGAAGCTTCTTCAGCCTGTTAATGCATACCAACATTATAATTTATTTATTTACAGTGATTCTTACTGATGAGGTCGTTCACTTGGTTTTTGAAAGTTGTTTGTACAGGGGGATTCGCCAGATAAAAGTTTAATGTGGTCCGTAGAGAACTAAAAAGATAATGCCACGAAGTAGAAAAGTTAGTTTCTTCTTCCCTAGTGGCACGGTATGTGTTAGGAGTACGAGCATATTCAAGGAAGAAAGAGAGGATAGGAGATTAGGTATCAAAGTTTTTCAAGTTATCAAAAGATCTAATAAGTATAACCAACTATGCAATATGAAGTCGGAATGAGAGTCTGTGAAAACTTTCACCTATTTTTAAGAAAAGGTTAAAAAAAAGTTTGTTTAACTCCCACTCAAGCTGAATACGAAAAATGTTTGCAAATAAATATTGGCTAAAATTGAGTTACATGGCTACCCCGGAGGAGATATGGCGTTCTTCATAATTGTCTCAATTTTCGAATTGTTTTATAAATAGCAACATTCAATATTATGATGCATGAGTTTTTTCGAGAGAAACAGTTGCGATGTCTTCTAAGACATATAACACCTTAGTCAAATAGCAGAAACCCTACATAATTGGTTTGAAGATCGTCCAGGATCTTTCAATACTATAAATAGGGTGGCGCAACAGAGCGAGGACCCTCTGGACCTAGCGCATTTCTCACAACCCTGCCTAGTGAGGGAATGGGGGGGGGGGGGAGGGGGGGCCTTCAATTTTCTGCGGGTTCCAAACGGCTATTTGAAAAAGCGCTTTTCATGGCAATAAATTTACTAGCGGAGGACTTGCCAATTCCTCGCAAAAGGCGATACCCGTATGGAAAAACAATTTTGCCTCTCTTGGGATTTGAACCTCGAACCTCTGGGTTAGCAGGTGGACATGCTTATACCATCACGCCACGGGTACCACAATCTTTCAATATTACCCGACTAAAAATTTCAATATGTGGTCTATTGGTAAACTTTTGAGCTCCCATTGGATCGCCCTATACCTATAGGGACCACAATAGGGATGTAACGCGTAGACCGAGCGATTCCATGTTATGAATTCGAATCGGAGATGTTTAACTCAACTATATTCGATCTAACCAAAAACGCTATGGAGTATTTTAAAATTTGCACTACAAGAAAAAAACTTCATTCTTTAGTTGTAATTTAATAATTTAAACTTCCCACTCCGATCCCAATTCGGAAAAAATGACTGAACATTTTTATTTTTAACTATGGGGCTTCCCACTCTGGCTCCACTCCGTTTCCAATTGTGAACAATTTTAATATCTGCTGTGCGGTTTCTTGATTGGCGCCCAACTGGGCGTTCCCTTTCGAAGTCCAATCAAACCTAGATCTACGCTGAGTATAGTCCATAAGTAATTTCTAGTTGGGTAGGACAGAGTATTAAAATTAAGATGGGGAGGCATGTGCTCCTGGTGAGCCAAAGGCAGCTCTAAAGCCTCTTTACCGAGTACTGACACTGAACAACGCGCAGCCAGAGAGCTACTGAAAACACTGGACTGCTGTAAAGCAGACATAACCGTCATCCGGGAAGCGCGATAGATTAGCCGAGCATAAAGAAGATGAACAACTGCGACATCTACTTTACGGCCATTGCTGCGACAGAAACAATGCTTATTAGGGTTCGGATAAAACGTCAGGAGAGGTATGGAAAACGTTATCATCTAAAATAATACAATTCGTATAAGGGCTAAAGCATAACCCTAATTGTTTCTATAAGCTCCTTGAAGAAACATATGAGCAGTGGCCTAGCCATAACGTGAAAATCCTTCCCTAGTTTTGTGTTAAAATAGTAACACAAAACTAGGGAAGGAGGACATCTTAGAAAATATAGAGAAAGGCATAGCTTACATGACAAAACCTCCGAAAACGGACTCATGTTGTTAGTAGTACACGCTTCCTGCATCTCATAATTCATAAAGGTACATGGCGATTCAGATATCAACCAAGAGTCAACCAAACTGACCATGTTGCGTCGTAAGGCACTCTTCCAGCATGATATATATGCGAACTATCCGATATGCCAACTTTGACTCGGAACACTAACCTTTTGTAGCCAAGATATTAAAATAAATATACTGTTCACGACTCAAGTGAACCACCGCTGTCAAGAGAAACGACGTTAGAAAGCTACAATCGCAAAAGATTGCCTTGTCCAAACGAGACTCTCTTCAACTATTTTTGAACCTTATGCCGCCAGCAGCGGCAACTATTCATCAGAACCGCTGCCTCTGAGGTTCTGGGTTTCACTAGCCCTCCAGAAACAAAACCCATGGTTCGATGACAAATGCAGGCAGGCTTATACAGCAAATCAAAAAGCACGACAAATGCTGATGAAAATAACAACAAGGGCTCCTTTTGACCAGTATAACGAAATTTACAAGGAGAAAAGAAAGGAAGAACTCCGAAATCTGAACAAGAAAATAAAAAAGAAGCATTGAGAGATGCCATGACAGAAATGATGTTCGGAAGTATTACCAAAAGGTAAACAAATCTTGCCAGGGTGTCAAAATTCCGATCTCAATTCAGTTAAGACCACCAGAGAAACATTGTAATAGAAACGCAGTCGCTACAGAGATTCTGGAAAGACCACTTCTGCAGACTGCTTAACGGCGATGAAGACACTAATTCCGCTGTCAGGCAGAATGCCCCATTCAACTGGAACTGTAATCAAGAATGCTTTCCCTTCGACCTAGGAGAAGTTAAGCTTACCATATACAAACTTGAATCAAATAAGACTGCAGGTGACTGATGACCTTGATACCGAACTTTTCAAGACAGCTGGAGACCAGTTGAAGAGGAGCATGCACCAGCTGACGTACATGATATGACTGGAAGAAAGTATGCCTGTTGAATGGAACCTCAGTATCGTATGTCCGATCCTAAAGATCGAACATACGATACTGCGCCTATTATAGAGGGATAAGCCTCCTTAACGTCGCTTATAGGACCTTTAATTCAATTCAATTCATTTTATTTTGCATGTACAAATAAGACTTAGTCTTTTATAGTATGTACTTAACATACTGGTTTTTATAATAGTACATTTTTCTTTAAAAATAAATCAATTAGTAGAACTAAAATAAAATAAAAATTGTTTACGTATATGCATCTATAAATAATAACAACTTTTTCAAGAAAAATGAGAAGTGACTGCAGTTTTGAAGTTGCTTGTTCCAAATATTCGTTTGATTGTTCCTGGCCGTAAATTCCAAAGATTTGTTGCATGCACAATAAATAGCCGTGAAGAGTTCAAGTAGATGAAGGTAGGTGTCAATAAATTAAACGTTCTATGAGATTGCGTAAATTCAAGTTTTTCATATATGTAGCACGGTGTTCTGTTTTGTATAACTTTGTGCAAAAATATACAGCACCTAGCATTCAAGTAATGCTGTAGCGTGCATCCAAGGACTATTGACAAGGATTGCGATAATGCGAGATTTCCTGGGTTCTCCGCAGACCATAAATGTACCCACGCATATCATTAAAAGCGACAAGCAGTGCGCCTACAGTATACGATATTGGAGTGCTCTATTAGGGATACGAGTAACGTCTTTATTATTCTCAATTTCGTTTCGACCATAGTTACAGCAGATAAAGGCCAGAGTCTACGTAATCCAGAATAGATTCTACCAACTGATTAATTAATATGATTTCCAGATGATATTTTAAAACCTAGACTGGTAACACAATCTACCAAATGTAACTGACACTGGGAAAGATAAACAGGTGAGAAAAGTGAAGTATCAATATTTTTCTTACAAATGGCTATGAGTTGAGATTTAACCGGGTTTAAATTTAAGCCATTATGAATGGACCAATTCGATATCGCCATGAGATCTTCATTAAACCTACATATCAAGACTTCCTGAAGACCAAGCGGCCTGGATAAATAAATCTGTTCATCGTCAGCATATAGATGCATCTGTACACTTGAACACACGCTAGGGAGGTCATTTATATACGCGCATAATAAATGACCCAAGATAGAACCCTGCGGCACGCCCATATGCAGGTTTAAAGACTCGGATTCAATTTGGCCTATCTTTACTTTTTGACTGCGATTGTCTAAATCCTGTCAAAAGCCTTAGAGATGCAGAAATTCAACAAAGGCACTCTGAATATAAGGAAAAATCATTTTAACAAAGCATATAGGCACACCATCCTCACCAGCTGCATTAGACTTAATAGAACGCATGCTCTCCAAAACCTCCAGTTCTGAAAAAGAATTGAATTCAAACAGAGCAGATGAATTAAAAAGAGCAGCATTGGGTACAAAGTGTAAGTTTTGAATGTCGTTTATCAGTCTTGTTCAGATCATTCGGATCAGAAGACTCTGAGCAGTTTCCTGTTTACCGATTCCGATTGAGCGCAGGTTGAGTTGCGATCAACCTGCTGTAAAGTACGGACGTGTGTAACCTACCGAAACAAATTCTGTTTTCCCCCTATTAATAAGCGGCTTTGACCGCAGATAAATAAATTTTCCCCCCTCGAGACAGTGACTCTTAAAAGTGGAGAAAAGTGAACAAATAAGTGCTAATATCCCAGCTCCAGAGCTGGAATATTTATCAAGTGCCGAAAAAAATAACATTTCACGTGATGAATTCAACATCAATTCAACCAACTTAAAAAAATATACAACCGCAAATGAGATTAAAAATCCATACATAAACTCAAATGAGATTAATAAAAATCTATACACAAACACTATTGCTAATACTTCAAGCATATCTAGAACACAATTGAAGAGCTCTTCTCTTGATTCAGCAGCTCTCAGCTCCATCCCGTCCGTGTCTGATAGCCACATGCAAAAATATATCGACTCTCAGCCAATAAGAGAGAAACGCACACGCAAAGATCTGATAATGGATGATAACGATGAGGAAGACTCCACGCAGGCCAACGAATGGACAACTGTGATCGGCAATCTTAGGCGAGCTGCATGTAATTATCAACCAAATGCAGAAAAAAAAAGAAAAAACACATCGGATGACTCAGATCACCTGTCAACATATGGAAACCTATCCAACAACACTTACGCACCTTTAATGGATGGTGTATCAGTTCCAGAAGTAGCTAATACTAATACAATTAACAAATCTAATGAAAAAAAATCTACTAACACTTCTACTAACATCTCCAGTTCTCTTAACTTAAAAAACGTTTCATTTTGCCCACCTATATATATTTTTGGGGCTAATTGTGAATTAATTAACAAAGTCGTAGAGCTTGCTGCACTGCAATGTAATATTCCCGATCTAAAACACAAATATGTAAATCTAGGCTATAGAAAAACTAAGGTCTATGTAAGTAGCTTTGAAGTTCAAAAGGTAATTGTCGAAAGACTACGCGGAACTGGAATTGGAGCATATTCATTCCCCTCAAAAGAATGCAAGCGAGTTTCGATTTTGTTGAAGGGTCTCGATGGCGATACACCTATAGAGAATGTTAAAAAAGCTTTGAGCGATGCTGCCCCAAACGTAAAAATTCTTAAGGTTTCTCCTTTTTCTACAGCAAGAACGAAAGAGCAAAATATTAAACTTAACATTTTTTCAGTGCAGTTAGAGCAAGGCGAATCACTTAAGGAACTGACATGCGTAAGGTACTTACTTTTTCAACGGGTGTATTGGGAAAAGAAGCACAGTAGGTTAGTTATAAGATGCTACCGGTGCCAAAGATTTGGGCATTCCGGAGAATGTTGTGCGTATGTAAGTCGCTGCGTACTTTGTGGAAAATCTCATGACTCAGAGGCATGCATAGCATCCATGAAAAGCTTACAAGAGGCTAACAAAGAGGTGCCTACTCCTGTATGCGTCAACTGTGACCAAACAGGGCATGCAGCCAGCTCAAAAGAATGCCCTGCATACATTAAATATAAAAACAAAAAAGAAGCTCTCATGCAGAGATCAAAAAAAATAACCCAAGATATTAGAATTGATGTTCAAAACGATGTGAATGCTTTTTGTAACACAAACATTTCTTTTGCTGACATTGCAAAAACATCTCTTAAGCCAACAACCCGAGAAAGACCCAAAAAAGCAAAAGTTAGTGACGTAAGCAATACAACTTCCACAGGTGACCTTAATAACTTTTTAAATGAAGCGAAAAAATTATTTAATATCTCATTTCAAGATTTACTAGTCCGAATAAGACAATTTTGGCCTAGCTACCAACAGCTAAAAACACAAGAAGAGAAAATGTTCGCATATCTCGACTTTGTCGCCTCTATTGTGATATGATGGCGGCAAGTAACATGAAAATAATTTCAACAAATTTTAATTCAATTATCTCCCATGAAAGAAGACTTGCACTTTATAAAATCCTTAAAGACAAAAAACCTCAAATATGCTTCCTCTCTGAAACAAGGCTAAGTGCTAGACATAAACCGTCATTCGACGGCTTCAGTATAGTACGAAATGATTCTGGTAGAGGTACTGCAATAATCCTAGATAAGCATTATAAATACAGTAGTATTCCATTTCAAAGTAACATATTCTCAGTAACCTTAGCAGCAATAACTCTACAAAACGCTTCTGGATCAATTAAGAGAACCCTAATTGGAAGTATTTATATTCCATCAAGTGCTAGTCAGGCCCTAGAAAGAGAACTTGACAGACTTTATGCTCTTATTGAAACATTTGATGCAGCAATTATTGGGGGTGATTTAAATGCCCGACACTCAGAGTGGGGTGATTCAACAAATAACAGAAACGGAAACACTTTTCACAGGTGGTTTTTTAATGGTCCATATCTGAGTCTAGATGTTGTTTCTTCTTATAGCCCAACGTTCCCCAGATCTTCTTCAATCTTAGATTATTTTCTTGTTTCATCTTCCCTGTGTGATTCGCATCCGCCAAGATGTAACACATTTCCTTCTCTTGCCGACCATTTCGGAATTTCTTTAGACTTCAATTTTACGTCTATGTCGCCCCTCTTGCAAGCTCCAGAAAAGTATGTGAGCTTTGAAAAGACTAATTGGGATGCCTTTAGGATTCAACTGCATAGCGGTCTCTCTCATATAAATATTCCTGAAGATAGAATTATATGTAACTCGGAAATAGACTCCCTAATATGTCAGATCAATGATCAAATAGTAGCCTGCACGGAAAATCACTCGGAAATCCGCCAGCCAAACAATTTGAGATACCACAATATTTCTGAATTAACGAAGAAACTACTCAAATTGAGGAATATATGGCTTAGGCAACTAAAGAGATTGTTTCATCGGAACCTTAACAGAATAAGCTCTCAATACCAGCAACTTCACTCTAAAATACAATGCTTGAGTAAAATAATTAAAGATAGGGTAAGGATAGACATGAACAATGTTTTTGAGTCGAAACTTAAAGAAATAAGACCATCACCTCAGGCTTTCAAGGAGATTGACAGACTTACCGGACGAAAATTTTTTGGCACGGATGTCAGAAAGGATATATTGGAATACAACGGAATCCAATTAAACTGTACTGAAAGCAAATTAGAAGCTTTTAAACATTTTTATTCAGAACTCTACTCTGAAAAAACGCCAATTTATGATCAAAGCCTTACCAGGGAAGTTTCTCTTAAAACAAGTCAGTTTCGGGAGGGACAAGCAGATAAACATTTAAAAACTTTCTCTCCCTTGTTTAATGCAGTATCCCCAAACGAACACCCTTTTACCTCTCCAACTCAAGTGAACTGTTTGAGACAAGAATTAAACAATAAAAGATCTGCTGGGGTAGACAATATCTCCAATTATGTTTTGAGAAAATGTCCCTACTCTCTTGATGTAGTCCTTACGTGCATTTTCAACCACTGTTTAAACAATGGATACTTTCCCAAAATTTGGAAAAATGCCAGGTTACTGCCCATTGCTAAATCAAGAAACTCGACGAATATAAGAGATTTTCGTCCTATTTCCTTACTTCCAAACATTGGAAAACTCTTCGAAAAAGTGTTGTTGGGACACTTGAACGCATTTTGTGAGCAATCAAATTTAATTCCACAAAACCAATTTGGATTTAAAAAGGCCCATTCAACCGATCACGCACTGCTAGTTCTCCATGATAAAGTTGTTCAGAATCTAAGGGGGAAAAAGACAACAATAGCTTTGGACATAGATTTGGAAAAGGCTTTTGACAACATATGGCATAAGGGACTGATTTTCAAGTTTCTAACAATAGGAATACCGGATTTTCTAATTCGAATGGTGCAAAGTTTTTTTGAAGATAGGTTCACATCTATCTCCATAGGATCAGAATCTTCAGACAAATTCGCAGTTCTTTCGGGTGTAGCTCAAGGCTCTATTCTTGGTCCAACTCTTTTTAATATATATTTAAGTGACCTTCCACTCGACAACCTTATGACGAGTGATCCATGTTGTTTACTTTACGCCGATAACACAACGATTTTATCAAGTGACAAGAAGCCAAGCATAGCACTTCAGAAAATCGCAGAAAAAATTCCAGTCTTAGAAAGCTACTATAAAAAATGGGGGTTGAAAATTAACACGGAAAAGAGCTGTGTCATATGCTTTAGAAACTCTAGCGGTAAAGGCCATTATCTTGCCGTTAAGGAAAGCAAAAAGCTGAAATTACAAATCAATGGAATCAATGTCCCACTTAAAACCGAAACCAAAATACTTGGAGTAAATCATCATAACAGATTTCTTTTTAACAAACATGCCAGAAGCACACTTTCAAAAGCTAAAATGGTAATAGCTAGCTTAAAACCTATTTTACACTCTAAGCATATGCCACAGTCAACAAAATTGCTCATTTATAAAACACTCGTAAGGCCCATCCTAACATATGGTTTCTGCACCTGGTTTACTATTTCTCCTACCGTAGCAAGAGAACTAGAGAGTTTCGAAAGAAAAATTTTAAGATTTTGCAGTGGAAAGTTCCGAAGACCAAACAAAAAATGGTTTTCAAACCAAACTTTATACGACGCAACGAAACTGAAACCATTGATGGTTTATCAAATCGAAATAGTATTGAAAAGACTTGAGTCTCTGGGATCCCACCCTAATAGCTTAGTAAGTTCCTTATATGATCGTAATTGCAATAACTGCATCAATGATCATTATTACCTTTCGCCTTTTAACCTTCTGCATAGTTCATCGTCTCCCCAATTAAGACCAGATACAAATAGAAATCTTGTTGTACCCTATTACGACAAGGCTCAACCGGGAAACCTAAGAGGATAAATAGATCCGACTTCAAGTACATACATAGACTAACGTTGAAAGTGCTCTTATATTCCATTGTATGTTTATGCTTCATAGTTATACATTTCAATATGGTCTTTAAGAGCTCCGTTTATGTACTAAATAGTTTAACTAATCAATAAGATATTAGACTTCCGCAGGATAACTTTAGTATTTCTTTCTTTTCTTGATGAATAAAATCTATCAGGTTTCTTCTCTGTGTTTGTACGTAAGTTAGTTTTAAGTATTTAAAAAAAAAAAAAATGAAAAAAAAAATAAAAAAAAAAAAATAATAAAAAATTATGTATGTCGGGAGCAAGCATACAATATATTTTAGAGTTCATAAAGTTAGTGACATTTTATTCAAACTGAAATTATATCTATTGAATTTTGCATATAAATCGGGAATAGTCAGACATACACTTAAAAGTCGACAAATATTGTTAAATCTGTTATGTTACCAAATCAAACATGTATTTTCTAATTAGTCTCAATAAATGAATTGAATTGAATTGAATTGAGCGCAGGTTGGTCTAGAGCTTGCGAGACGACTGGTTTATATCCAACTTGGACATGTAAAATTGCTTTTTGGCTCTTCGAGTCACAAATGTTGCATAGTTTCACGAACGGCAACATAGCTAATAGTTAACGTTCGAAGAGATTTTCTTCCATTTAGAATACAACACTTTCTTCTCTTTTTGATTGACCTTCCAACATCAGTAGCAAACCAAAGACCATTTTCATTGTGAGCTGACACAGTTTTAAGGCGGACATGTTTTTCATAAAGCTCATGAATTATCGATTGAAAACAATAAGCTTTATCGGTAGAAGTTGCGAAATTGTATCATAAATGCCAAGGACAAGCAATTGCGTCAGCTCGAGGTGCGAAGCCATCAACTGATTTGAAGTCTCTGTATTGAAAAGTCAAAGGATTAGGCACGCGTGAAAAATTTATATCGAAATACCATCCAATGACAACTGGTCTAGACGGTAAACATTAGAGGTATCAGAAACAATCATAAGATCGAAAAGGCTAGGACCAAAACGAGTGACATGTTGCAAATAAATCTCTCAATTAGTTAGCTCGAGAATTAGAAGCAGCAAGAGATCAGATCCTTGTCTATTGTAATATGTGAACGTCTGGAACCCCATGTCAACAACTTGATAGGTCCTTATCAATGTGGTCTTAGATCAGAAAAGTCCACAATGGACCAAATTTTCACATTACGGCAGATCTTGAGAATGAAAAAACTTCGTCTTAGGTGGCGCAATCAAGTGGAACGGGAAATCAGCCCACTTAGAGTGAAAAAATGGAGAGAGCTCACCCGAGATCGAAGTCGTTATCGAAAGATGTTGGTTGAGGTTTAGTTTCTCCCTGAACTGAATTTCTTACGAACTTTGCATCTGCAACACAATTTTTTTTTTAACATAGCACAAAACAGTGAGTTAGTGCGACTGGTTCACGCAGATTATTATTTTTTATATAAAAATAACATCACAAAATGAATCAGATATCCATTTGGATACCTCTGAACAAAACACATTGAATAATAATCAATACTTTGGAAAATCCAATAAATTAAAACGAAATATTTCGCAAGCTTGACATGGCCACTGTTTTCAAAAACAACCAAACTATCGACAAACAACACAGTATATATTCCAAAAGCAGCATGGCGTTCAACAATAAACCAAGCGAAAGGAAAACAAACCCCACTGATCTTATACCTATGCACACAAAGACGTTCCAGCAGGAAAATAAATAATTATTCACTTGACGTTTCGCTTAACGAAGCATCACTCTGCCTCATCCCTTAACATCAATCAAAGCTCGGAGATGATTATTATTGTTGTTGCTTGAAACCCAAAAGTTTACCACCATCAAACGAGAACAAGTGGAACAAAAGAGGCCATTGAATTGCTTCAGCACAAGGACATCTAGCTATTTGCAACCAGAAATATACACATTTAAATATCTACAAAGATAAATCCTCAATGGACTAGTTGAAGGCATCATCATGAGGCAAATTAAAAGTACTCGTCTATTTCCCTTTGTAAAGCGATCACCAGCTATGAAAGGAGTTCGTAAAATGAAAAAAAAAAAAAAAAAAAAAAACAGTAATAATTGTTTGTCCCAAGAAACTGTCATAAGCGGTGAGTTTCAAAAAGATTAAGCCTCATTACGTCACAATGAATGTCATTGTAAAGGAATTTAGAAAAAAGGCGTTTCATTGAATGAAAAGTTTACTGACCCATATTTCCTGCACCCGAGCCAAGTGTCTTTCTGTCTTTCTGTCTTTCTGATTCTCTGTCTCTGTTCAGCATGAAAAAGGTCAAAAGATAATAATCCGACAAAACTTCTGTGTTCATGACAGTGAACGCCGGAGAACGCATGCAAGCGAAAAGCAAATCACGACACAGTAAAGGTCAAGCAATTAATAACCTTCCCATACAGAGAAATGAAAACTGAAAGTATATCTTCTTAAAACCTGAATTGTGTTGGTGTACCTCCGCATTAAGCTTTTCTGTGGCTATTGAAGAGGCTACTTTTGTGTAGACAGGTTTTCTTGTTCACGAGGAAATTACTGATTAGGAATTTTCACATGTTAAATGCCCACAAGCTATGCGATTTGACCGCAATTTAGCAACACACTGAAGAAAGGTTACTTAATAAAAAATCGAATGCAGACAAGGTATTCAACCGACGAAGTGTAAACGAAAGTAGCCGGTGCGGTGGTCTGTGGCTGGAAAATGAGAGAAAGGAAAACACATGATGCTACTTTAGAGGTTGTGCTCCTTTGTGGAGTGATGAATGACAAGTTATTTTGCTGCGGGAAAGTAATTCCTTACGAGAATAAAGTGCTTTCTTGACTTTAAGGCTAAGAATAAATTTGAGCCTCGCCGTCGTCGCGTCGGTCGGTCGTATTGATTCAGGTAACTTAATGAAGTGAAAAGGTACCAACTAATTTACCCGATTTTCACAAACCACAAAGGTGCTTCTAGCTTTTGCCAGAACATGTTAAGACCCAAAACATTTCATAAAGGGTTTTCCATACGTATGATATGATTTTGCAGTGGCGTTTCGGCCATTTGTAGGATGCCATGATCTGTCGTTTGTTTTTAATTGCATTCAGAAGTGTTTACAAATTTACCACTAGACCACCATAAACGTCGTGAACTTTCTGATTTTGTCCTGAAACAACTTGAAATCGTTAACGATTTTTTTAAGAAAATCATCTTTTCCGACGCGGCTTACTTTCATTTGACTGGTCCGGTAAATAAACAAAACTAGCGATGAAAATCCACAAAATATTCAAGAAAAACCATTGCATTCATCTAAATGGACAGTTTGGTGTGGTTTTTGGGCTGGTGGAATCATCGGTGCCATGTGAAGCTGTCAATTTTCCCACATAATTTTTGAACTCACTGGATTTGCGAGGCATTCCACCGCATGATTCACAATTGAAGGTTGGATCTCTAATGATCTTGCTTTGCAATTTAAACCCGCCACGGCTGTGCAACGTTACGCGATTAGTAATTCGAAAATTGATGAAAAACGTTATCGAAGCCAGCATTTTAAATGGCAAGTTCAAAGGTGAAAGTATACTAATACCACGGATTCCTATCATACCTACAGATGTGCCAATTCAATTCAAACGAATTTAGTTTCCGTTCAGATTGGCATTTGCAATGACAATTAACAAATCCCAAGGCCAAATGATGTCTATTTGTGGCTCAGATTTAAGTACACCATGGACAATTGTACGTAGCATGCTCACGAGTGGGTAAACCATCAAGTTTGTTTATGCTCGCTAAAGATGGGCTAACGAAAAATATTGTTCACGCTATAGCTTTAAAAGATTAATTATATGATATGTAATTTTAAGAAATAAATTATAGTAACATAAAAGTAATATTGTTTGGCGTTTGTTATTTTTATATTCCCTTATCGTTTATAGCGCTCCACGCCTATTTCACGCATATACCATACACTTATATATACACTTATAATAAGCAAGTTACTTTTTGTCTACACTAGAATTTATCTAGAAACTAGAAATAATTTATAGGCAAAACAACGCAACGTTTGCCGGGTCAGCTAGTGTATATATAATATGGCTTCGATAAAAAACAAAAAACACAATCCATTCCAAAGTCATAGAGGATATCGAAATACGATTAACCTGCAGACGGATTGTGGAAATAGGATCTGAGACGAAACTTTTATTTCTTCGAGAAATCGACTCCCATCTGGAGCTCAAAAAAATCTTATTACGCAGCTTGACGAATGAATTAAAAATATTTTCAAATTTGAAGCAGGACAAAGTGTTTACACAATCAACATAGAGGGAGAGTGAAGATTGAATTGTCATTATGCTATTATCTAAGGAGGAGATATTATCTAAGGAGATAATAGAAAAAATTTGGGTACTCCAGAGGGATCACAAAAAGAAGTTAGAGAGGAAAATGAGAACATAACAGATTCTGTATTGGCGGTTGCTTATATACAAAGAAATCTTTTCAATTGATGAAAGTTGAAGACGAAAAAGGAAAGCTTAAAAAAATAATTAAAGAAGGCCTTAATGAAAGTTTAATAAGAGGTGACGTCTACTTTGCTAACTTTTCCCATACCAAAAAAATCAGATGTCAGACGGTATACCATAAGAGTTTTTGAAAAAAAAAAATGAAAAATATCGGGTCTTCTAGTATACTAAATATGATAATCTGCCAAAGCAATGCAGGGAAAGTTCCTTCTCCAAATGTACAAAGGTAAGAGACATACACGCAGTTGCGATAACTAGCTTTCGATCAAATTGTTATCCCACACTTTGAAGATCGTTGAGCGGGTTTTGGGTAGACGACTGCGGAAAATAATAAAGCTGTCTGATAACTAATGTGGCTTGTCGCGGTCAAGTCAACAACAGACGCAATCAGTTTAGGGATCCTATTGGAAACGCAATTGTGATTCCCAGGAATGTTGTGCTGGTTGATTCCGAAAACGCATTCGATCAACAACCACAAGACTGAAACCGAGAGGCCTATTTACAAAACGTGGATGATATGTATTAAGGAGAGCTGCCGAGAGTTAGATGTACAGGTAAAGTTACCGAAGCATTCTTAGTAACAGTATATGAACACCAAGGAGTCCTCTTGAGTCCTCTGCTGTTAATTACAGTCCTTCCCAAACATGTTGAAAGATAAAGTACAGAACACAAAAAAATTTCAATTATGCCTTTCTGAAAAAGGAGTTCTCAAAGGTGACGATCATTCATCCGTGAAAGAAGCACAAATAGTAGATACCGGCAAAAGATAATTCAAAAAGTGTGAGTACTCCATCCTAGCATTCATATTTCAGAAATTTATTCGAATGGAAATGTGCTTCCCAAGTGTGAAAAGTTTGAATAAAGTAAAACAACATGTTAAGGCGGTGCGGCGCCGTCGCCTATACTCAAGTTAACGTAGGGTGGATAAATTGATGAGAAATCTCCTTCATTTTCTGCGGTAGAAAACTATCCACAAAGCTGAAGGGAGAGTGAGAGCCACAGTCGGGAGTCAAACATTTACAAAGGTGCACAATGTCAGACGTAGTATATAAAAAATGATGTATTAAAAACACCAAAGTCAGTGGAAGCCTTCACTTCAAAAATACAATCATTGAAAAAATAGAGCACGACCGGGTGAGTTAGTATTGTCATTTTAAAAGTAGAGATTCAAAGAACCCATTCGAAAAAGTAATATCATTTACCGGTCTTATACAGATTCGAAACAACTCAAAATGCTTCTCACATAGATGATTTTCAATCCAGATACACATGGTTTCTTTCAACGAATCAAATTAAGAAACTATGAACATTTTAGTGCTAACTAGACGGATATTACATTAAAACTCCCTGGAGAACGAAGAGTGATCATCCTTAACAGAAGAATGATAGTGAAAGACTACCTATAAACAGAGTTTTTTTTAGACTGTAGGTATTCAAGAAGAAATACAATACATATAATCAAATGTTATGGCAAAAAATGTATCTTCTTATAAAGACAAAGGCTTGCTTTTAAAACGATTTTCGGCAAGTAACTGCCGCGGTTTGGAATAACTTTCATCCGAGAGGCCCAATTTTCGGCAACTTTTTGCAGTACTTGGGGGCATATGTCGGCAACAACGCGATCAATATTCACTTTTCATGTATCAATCGTCTCGAAATTATCTGCATATACAAATGACTTTACAAAAATAACCCAGCGGGGTCTATTCGACCGGTGAACAAATCGTACGATGGACAACTGTTCATCCAACTCCGAAAAAAGTGTCGCTAGATTGAAAAATGAGCACGACTGGGTCGCACGAACTTTCTAGGTTTGAACTCTTGAGAATATTACTTATGAAAATTGAATAAAATTGCGTATCTCTGTGTAATCTCAGACACATTAAAAAAAAAAGAATTGAAAAGAATGAATTTTTTTTTTCAAATTAATAAAAACAAAAGTGTTAGCAAAACAAAAAAAAGTCGGTTTTTAAATACAATTCAAAAATATTCTATCACATTAAAATTTATCGAAATCGTAAGAGCAAAAAGAAAAATAAAAATTATCATATAAGTTATGTCTTATATGGCAGGTATCGTTATTTCAAAAATCACAAATTTTTTTTAGCTACTTTGGCCTTATTTCATCTAAAAGCCGTGGTAATTACTATGAAACTAAGTTAGAGGTTATTTCAAGAAAACCTCAAACTGTATGATATCTCACTGATTTTATTTTGAAATGTGCTGTGTTGCCATTTACCGACAAATGTATAAAAATATTTTTCGGTCTTGTCGTGATCGGTATTAATGAAATTTGTTATACAAGTAGCGCAAGGAGTTTTTTATGAGTCGAGATGGTATGTGTTTCAATATATTTGAGCTATTAAAAGTATCATAAGACATTTACATTCTTTGAAATTTTGAGTATTAAGGCTTTGTTCATGCAATTCAATCATTCAGTCAATTTTTAATCAAAAATAATTGGAAGGTTAGTCTTTTAGATGTCAAATATATAGTCAGTTATATCTCATATTATAAGAATTACGATTACGTCGCCAGAGGACGTTATCAAACCTTAAGATACACAGGGTGGGTCAACAAATTGGGAAAAGGGACAACTATTATGCGCAAATCCTACACGGGAATTTTTTCTAAAAATAATATCCTCGTGTTGTGCACCATTGCACCTTTAACCTGAATCTCAGACTATCGAAAACTCGCTTTCACTTTGCTCTCGAAACAGTCGCCTTTCCTGTAAGGTATTGATGTTCAACAGGGCAGTCGGCGTTGAACTGTTGAGGTAGAAAACGCAATATCACCTCGGTCTGACATAAGCTTTCCTTTATACCTCTCGTTTGCGACTGCCATAGAAGCGTCGGATGTATGGCATGTTGCGCCATCTTATTTAAACCATTTCACTTGTTGAAAGAAAAAATGGCACGTCTGTGTCAGCCATTAACGATAAAGTTGGTTTTAAAAAAGCCAAGCTTAAGGAGGAACCGTTGTTAGACTTTTCCGAAAATGTTTTTTTACATGATGAAAAAAACAGCCTAAGAATATTCATACAAAATTTAATCGAAGTTCCGGGAGCCGTTTTGGACAAAGAGTTACAATTCCATAAATTCCTCTTTATTAACTGCAAATATTGAAGGAAATTGGTTCAGCGGTTCAGGCTGCAGATTCTGCTCGATTGAAAAACTTGCGGTATATATAGTACCTATTATCACAAGTAAAAGTGTCGTAATATGGCTGTACATCGCCATCGGTTAAAATTTAGTGTCACAGATTGCCTCAACCGATTTTCAAGTAAATACGGACTTCGTTAGTTGATTTTTCTGTTCCTGAGATAACCTTATGCGTCCCGAAGGTTTCTGTTTAAGAGTTGAACCAGCAAAATCGAACTTTCTGACGCAAGATCTTATCAAATTGTCACAAGGACATTGATTCAGATTGCATAGTCCATTCTCAAAAGGTATAAACGCTGCATCGACCAACAAACACCACACGAATCGCTACTTTTGAAACATTCAAAGCACATGCTGTTCAACAGTAAATCGCTCCAAAGCAGCTAGCCAAACAACTCATTCCTACGACAAAGCGTTACAACGTGATGATGATCGTCTTTGAGACCAACCCTTTTTTATCAGTAGCAAGAAAAATTAAAAAATTACAGATTGTAAATAGCGAGCTCATGACACCGCCACGTCGCGCCGTGCCGTATGGGCTGTATCCTGTATGACACTGTTGTTTTTTAGAGTTAAGTTTACTGATCAAACTTCACAAGAGCTTTTGCTAGCTACTGAATAAAGGGCCTTCAAGACCTACGTACGTCTTTAAGACATTTTTCCTAAAGTTTCGTGTTCTTCTTCAGTATGACCCTGGGCTTATCCCACGAGCGCAACCTCGGCTGGACGGCAAAAAGCATATCATGCTACATCTACAATTGAATGGCGACCTTTTTGACATACTGGAAAATTCTTAATTAAAAACTTCTGTATGCGTGAATGACACCAGGTTTCTGTCAAAAGAAAAACATCATAGACACCAGTTTGAGCGCTGATGAAACAATTAGCAGTTTTACTATACGAAGCCAAGGGTTGCAAAGATAATTACTGAGTCATGACGGAGAGACAAAAAATATAAGGGACGATATATACAAAAAAAAAAGACAAATGTACTTTTTATTTGAATGAAAATTCCAAAGCTCAATTACAAAATACTGTGTGAAGCTCAAACGGATGAGAACATTTTTAAAGGTGCATTTTTTTTTTTGACTCCACTATACCACGCGTCCCTCATTTTACCAAACTAATCTCTCACCGGTACCAACCAATTAAATACTAGTACCTACTTGTATCTTTGAAGACCTCAACATTTTAATTCGGAAATCGACTGTTGAAATTGCTCAGACACCAAAAACAACTTCAATTCTCTGGATCGCTGAACTCAATGCTCTTCATTTGCCCTCCAACTTATCGATTTAATTCCGCATCCATCAACGTAGAATTTACTCCTCATAAACGCTCCTGCACTTCCACCATCAGGCAGTTAACCCCCTAGTAAAATACCTTGCACATGAAAATCCATACAGCTTTTCGAAGATAATAATGAATGAATGAGTCCGAAAATACACTTCCTCCAAACAGATGCACAGGCCGATGTACGAAAAGGTATGTGTACCTACCTACCTACATACGAGTACTTGTATCCAACTCAATACATTATGCTTTCTCTGCGCAGTTATATTCTTTTGGATGGCATCCAAAAACCGTTTCTATTCTGACCCCAAGTAAAAGCAATGACGATAATGATGATGATGATGCTCAAATGAATGAATTCCTCAAAGTGAACCCTAAAGTCCTTATACCAAAAAGATATCCTTGAAAGTGTTTCTTATTTATTGATTTTCTTTTCTGCCAAATGCCTTTCCTTATTATCTTCCATAGAATCGTCGCATAGGGAATGGCATGCTTCAAGGCAAGACATTCTCTAGATCAAGGACGTTCCGAATTCTCTGAATTCAATTGCTCGAAATTTGAGAAAAATGTTAATTCGGCAGAAGGTAGGTGTTTTCAAAACAAAATAATTTCTTCCTTCTTTTGATATTTTCGGTTGATTATTATCAATTCAACAGAAACATTGCGTATTTACAATCAGCAGAAGGATGACACAAGAAAATCTAATCATGGTGAATTTACTAGAGTGAAAGCTTTTTTTGTATTTCTTCTTCCGGTTCTCTCATGTTCTCCATTCTAAAAATGGCACTCTCTTTTTGGAGCTGCTGGCTTTTAACAGAGAAGATGTACAAAGAACAAGTTCAACTACAACTACCGTTTTTCCATCCATGTTTTCTCATCTCTGCACAAAGTACCACACCGTAACTAGGATCTGTCAATTCTGAATGTGGATGCGGCACAAAGATTTTGTGTATCTGCGAAAAAGCTCCCTAGATATTCAGTCGATTCGGAAACGTTCTCCGCTCAGTGTCCTTCGTGTATCGGGTATAAAAATAAACGAGTCCTTTAGCGAATATTGTTTATTATTTACTAAAAAGTGTTTTCTGTGTTCCATTTTTTTCATTTGTCACAGATTTCTCTGTGTACACCAGAGAATTCAGAGGATGAGAGGAAAAACTAAAACGAAATATCCCTCTAAGCCTCATATCGAATGTA
The DNA here is from genome assembly GCA_914767635.1 of Melanostoma mellinum. Taxonomy (NCBI): domain Eukaryota; kingdom Metazoa; phylum Arthropoda; class Insecta; order Diptera; family Syrphidae; genus Melanostoma; species Melanostoma mellinum. The sequence goes on from OU612058.1 coordinate 201,511,555, forward strand.
AAGAAGAAAAAAGTGTGTGATGGGGTTACCACACCCACAAATGTCCTTCCCTTTTTAGGTCGATTAATTAATTTTTCGCGCGTCCATTGATTCTTCATGTCATGCTGTCGATCTCGTTGTCGTCGTCGTATGTGATGTGAAAAAAGTGAAAATGTCTACTTCGGAAAAACGGATTCACGTGCAGCACCCAGTGCCAGTGCTCGGTTTGCGTGCGTGTGTCAGTGATATAGTCGTCGTGTTTATGTGTCGGTGTGTGGGCTTGTGTATTTAAGGTTGGGGGCCTGTTCACGGTGACGTGTGAATGCCCATTATTCCTTTTGCACGTAAACAGTTTTGGTACAGCAAAAACAAAAAAAATAAAATTGTTGACGCTGACCGAAATTTGTATTAAACCAAGTAACCGTAATTAACGCCCCAAGGACTTAACGCAAAGAACCCAACAGTTTTCAAAGGAAATATTTTATGCTTCACTAATTATTATAATCATCGCCTTAGCGGTGGGTGCGGGCTATTTGAGTGCACAAGGAAGAAAAACAAACATTACTACAGACACACATCCTGTAAAACAATGATGTCCTGCTGAAGGTAGATTAACTATGCCAACTTGTCTGGTTCCGGTATGCGTGATTTATCATCCAATCTTGAGCTAAGGCATTTATGGGTCTGTGGAATTGAATAGAGAATACACCGTTTGCTCATTTATTATTCACAGGTCCTTTGAACGAACCTACCTGCAGGCATTAATCCTGCTACGTGTCGCGAGTTTTCAGCTTTACTATTGACATACAAACCGGTGCGTGTGTTCGTGAGCGATGTAAGATGAGAAGATCAATATAAAAAGCAGAAAAAAGAAGAATCCCTTCACCATATATCTTCCTTGTAAACATCCACCCACACCCACACCCACACACAAATCTGTTTGCCCGCCACTGTGTGCGTTTGTGTGTTTGTGTGTGAAGCCCATTCAGGATTGTGTAGTTATTTTATCGATTTTTTCATCGCAAAACTTAATGTCGGTTTGCATTTTACAAGAATTTATTGTGTCCATGTGTGTGTGCGTGTTTTGAAATCGCGAGCGCTATATTTTACTATGATCGCGTCGGGGTATTAGTGCGGCCATGTTCGGCACACGAATGTTTCGTTGTTTACTTAAGTGCGAACAATACTTGAAGGCGCGAAAAGTCGTACAGTAAAAAAAAAAAGTGTCGAGTACACAAATGTCCTTCACAAAAAAGAGGGGCGTATTAGAAAAAGAGCCCTTCAAGTTCCTATGTTCCTACGTTACAAAATGTCATCAGAAGTCTTACCAATTTCTTCATATTAACTGGTTTCTATTTCGGGCCTAAGAAGAAAGGCATCATTGTACAGGAGGGATATTCGACATCCTTTTTATGGGAGCGCGCTTCCTCAACATCAACATCTTTCACAGCTTCACAATAAAGGTGCCGCGAATCGCGAGAGGAGAAAAAACAGAGGAAAGCTCTCAGATTGGCCTGTAGTAGTATAAGTGGATTCTTTTATGCTCTCTTCCGAAGTGAGTAAATCCGTTCAAAAGAGTTGTAGTTGTATAAGAGTGAAACAACACGGTATGCCTTTACAAAAGGTGTACCGTAAGTAAGTCATGTTAGTATTTCTTCCTTTTTTTTGTTTTTTGTTTTTTGTGGATGATGATGGAAGTCATCATGATGTAAAGATGGGTGAATGATTTTCGCCAGACAATGCGAAGCTGAGTGAGATGGCACTGCAGAATTTTGAGTGGGTGGATGTTGATGATGGTGTAGTCCAGTCTTCTTGTTCTTTTTTTCTGTTTCTCTTTCTTAACTTTGTGTCAAAAGTACTTCCTTTTGTTTTGTTTTTTAGAATTGCTTCCGCTTGACACATGAAAAGGAAAGAATGCAATTTTTATAAAAACTTTGCTATAAAAACCACCAGCACAATCAAAAGAAATTTATTGTAAAGGTTTCTCCTTTTTATTGAAGAAGAAGAAGAAGAAAAAGTAGAAAAAGAAGAAGTGGGCTGGAAGAGATTAAATGTCGATTGCCAATTGACAGGTGACAATTTTGTGCCACATATCGCAACCTGAGGGACTTGAGACAAGACATGTAACAAGCATCGACTGGCGTGCGTCGTTGGATGGAGGAATTGAATTTTTTTTATTTTATTTTGTTTTTTGTGTGCCGTATTTTTATGTTGAGGACATTTAGTTAAATTGGTTCGAGAAAAGGCATACAATGGGGAATTTCTTTTGGAAATTTATGGTACGTATACGCCCCCAGTTTCTGGTTGACAATGGTGATAATTTGTGTGCAGGGAAATAACAGCTGGGGTTGGTCGATGTTTCTTTGAATAATGTATATTTTGCACTCACAATAAGTTGTGGTGGTATCTGTTTCTTAAATTTAAATATCTCATCTGGTGCGAAGTATTGAAAGCTGAAGTAGAATTGAAACCACTTATCCTCTTTGTGTTTTCACATCGATTTTTGATGCTGTTGTAACTTGGAGAGTGAGAAATTTTGTATTGATATTTAATCGGATGTTGCTGAAGACTTAAGTATGGGCTTATTTACTAAATGGAGGTTTCCTGGAAAACTGTAAGGATATCAATCTCATTTTAACTGTTTTTCTGATTTAAGCTACAAGAACTTTTGAATTTGAAGAAGCTGTCATTTTAGCTTTGTTGCTCTTTTTTTTGCAATCTGTTTGATCCACCACTTTTCAGAAACGCTTTCATTCTGTTTAAAATTAAGTTAAACAAAGTCCACAATCACCACGATTGTCATTCTCGTTGTCGATGTCTCGTTGTCGTTGTTTCGTTGCAGTTGCCTCGTTGTCGTTGTCTCGTTGTCGTTGTCTCGTTATCGCTGTCTCGTTGTCGCTGTCTCGTTGTCGATGTCTCGTTGTCATTATCTCATTGTCTCGTTGTCTTTGTCTCGTGGTCTTGTTGTCATTGTCGTTGTCGTTGTCATTGTCATTGTCATTGTCATTGTCATTGTCATTGTCATTGTCATTGTCATTGTCATTGTCATTGTCATTGTCATTGTCATTGTCATTGTCATTGTCATTGTCATTGTCGTTGTCATTGTCATTGTCATTGTCATTGTCATTGTCGTTGTCGTTGTCGTTGTCGTTGTCGTTGTCGTTGTCGTTGTCGTTGTCGTTGTCGTTGTAGTTGTCGTTGTCGTTGTCGTTGTCGTTGTCGTTGTCGTTGTCGTTGTCGTTGTCGTTGTCGTTGTCGTTGTCGTTGTCGTTGTCGTTGTCGTTGTCGTTGTCGTTGTCGTTGTAGTTGTCGTTGTCGTTGTCGTTGTCGTTGTCGTTGTCGTTGTCGTTGTCGTTGTCGTTGTCGTTGTCGTTGTCGTTGTCGTTGTCGTTGTCGTTGTCGTTGTCGTTGTCGTTGTCGTTGTCGTTGTCGTTGTCGTTGTCGTTGTCGTTGTCGTTGTCGTTGTCGTTGTCGTTGTCGTTGTCGTTGTCGTTGTCGTTGTCGTTGTCGTTGTCGTTGTCGTTGTCGTTGTCGTTGTCGTTGTCGTTGTCGTTGTCGTTGTCGTTGTCGTTGTCGTTGTCGTTGTCGTTGTCGTTGTCGTTGTCGTTGTCGTTGTCGTTGTCGTTGTCGTTGTCGTTGTCGTTGTCGTTGTCGTTGTCGTTGTCGTTGTCGTTGTCGTTGTCGTTGTCGTTGTCGTTGTCGTTGTCGTTGTCGTTGTCGTTGTCGTTGTCGTTGTCGTTGTCGTTGTCGTTGTCGTTGTCGTTGTCGTTGTCGTTGTCGTTGTCGTTGTCGTTGTCGTTGTCGTTGTCGTTGTCGTTGTCGTTGTCGTTGTCGTTGTCGTTGTCGTTGTCGTTGTCGTTGTCGTTGTCGTTGTCGTTGTCGTTGTCGTTGTCGTTGTCGTTGTCGTTGTCGTTGTCGTTGTCGTTGTCGTTGTCGTTGTCGTTGTCGTTGTCGTTGTCGTTGTCGTTGTCGTTGTCGTTGTCGTTGTCGTTGTCGTTGTCGTTGTCGTTGTCGTTGTCGTTGTCGTTGTCGTTGTCGTTGTCGTTGTCGTTGTCGTTGTCGTTGTCGTTGTCGTTGTCGTTGTCGTTGTCGTTGTCGTTGTCGTTGTCGTTGTTCTTATTATTTTTTTCATATTGCGTATTAGCTTTCGTGATAAAAATTTAATTTTTGATCAGGCAAAGTTGGTGAGAATTATTTGTTTTGAGGACTTCCTCGTACTGCTCTGCAGGTTCTTTGTCTCGAACCCCGAAAAGTCTGTTTCTTGTAGTTTCTAAAAAGTTTAATGGCGACCACTTGCCTCTTGATACTGACTGTCTTTCTTTTTGTTGATTAAAAAGTTAATTATTTTCTTCGTTTTATTGAAAGGTGATGACTAAATTGGTTGGATTAATTATAGCATTTCTCTTGTAATGTTTATTTTGACTAGAGTGATCTTCTTTGCTGATTTTTGAACACCATCGATTCGATGGAAGAATCTGATCTCTGTGGTGTTCAGCTCTAAATTTCTTTTTCTTACGTAAAGCGTTCTTTTCTTTCGTTGTGGAAGAGTTGTCATATAACTTTTATTCCATCTTTTCAAGAATTTTTGTTGCATGCTGTCCAATAGCTGCCATCATGAGAGTAGTCCATGGCAAGAGACCGATCCATTGTTGCTCGAATTATTAGGTATTTCCTATAAAGCAAAATTGTCTAAATTTAAGTTGAACCGCCGAAAACAGTATTTAAACCTCAGACGCAGCGGTTCTGATGGCTTGTTAGCAATGCTACAACTAGCCTTCAATTCTGGCGGCATAAGATTCAAGGATAGTTGGAAGGACACTCGATTGGAGAAGGCACTGGCAATCTCTTGCGATTGTAGCTTTTCGACGTCATATCTCTTCACAGCATTGGTTCGCACGAGGAAGTTTTTGTCCTATTTTCGTTTGCTTTAGTTGTCAATGTTGAAATCATAACCGAGACTGTTGATTGCTTCGGATTCGTGTAGCTCTTACCCCACCCCACGCACAACCAGCAAACTGGAGTAGGTACAGAAAAAGAATTTCCATAATTGAATGAAAGCTGACATTTTCCCATTCCAAGAGGAACATTTTGCTATTGTTTCAATAGCTCTTCAACAAATGAAAAATTCAATTCATTGTCAAAAACTTGCCAACAACGCCAAAAAGACAGAATAAACTTTCAATCAACATAATTTACTGAAGAATTCACTTAATTAATACTCATCATGGTACATATCCGCAAAACGTCATTTAATTGTGCTTTGGTTATTGTTGTCACGCGTAAGGAAAGTCTACGGCTACAAAGCCAAAGACTTTCTTTACGCATGTTAGTTCTGGATACAGAACTAACATGCGACTTTTTTCAAATCAGCAAATTAAAGTAACTAAGTTTAGTTTCAAACATCTATACCAGATAAAATTTATGTTTTTGTGACCCTGATAAAACTTTCAAATAAATAGTTTGAGTCTTCAAATCCCAAATCAAGGATTTAATTGAAATCGCTCCACTAATACAAAACAAAATGAACTTCTTTTAATCTGCCTTGGAGACTAAGATAACTATTGAAATGAATTTAGAAATAAATTATGAGTCATATTTTGCGGTTGCAGGTTGATAAATGAAAAATTTAAAAAGTTTGATAAAAGTATCCATGAGAGCGTTCAGCCTTATAATAAATATTATGAAACTCGAAAGGACAACTCATTTGCCTCGAAGCATTATAAGTATGTATATACAGAGTGTATACTTTGATTAAGAAATAAAATAAAGGAGCAAAAGGAGAACTCCTACAGCTCCGTTATAATAAAAAAAAAAACGGATACTCACAACCACGCGCTAATTGAATAAAAAAGGAAGAAAATGTAATTTTAAACCAGAAATAAGGACAAACAATTCTTTGGTGCCAGATAGAAAGGGGTTAAGTCAGAAACAGTAGTTTTCCACAAAATGACTTTCAAGATTTAAAGAAATAAGATGACTTAAGCCCTTAGGACCAACTTAATTATTTCAAATTAAAAAAAAAACCAATAAATACAAAAGAGTTAAGTACTAAAGAAATAAAATGACTTAAGCCCTTAGGACCAACTTAATTATTTCAAAATAAAAAAAACGAATAAATACAAAAGAGTTAAGTCCACTTACACCCATAATACCAAACAATTTAAAAAAATGTCTGACTTATACCCTCTGTACATAATAATTATTAAAGGAAGGAGTAATGCTAGACTTATGCCAATAGGACCAAACGAAAAAATAAAAAAAAGTTACTTAAGTCCAATAAAAACCCCAAAACGGATTTTTTTGACTTAACCCCTTTTTACCTGGCACCAGAGAATTATGACGCTGATAGTGCGTCTGGCATGTTGTTTGTTATTTGCCTTGTGTCAACAAAAGGTGCCGTGGTGTTATTGGGATCATATTCGTGGGTCGGAGAAAATTAAGATGTGAAGGACCAAAAGTCATCCGATCACGTAATTTGATCCAAGCGGTATCGTTATGGAGGTCAGCTTTCAATCTGATTCTGATTTTGCTCTGACGCTTGTCCGCCTTGTCGCGAAGGGTGTGGCAATGCCTTTTACAAAATCCAATACTCGTAAGATTTCGATCTGCGTAGACAAGCAACTTCACATAACTCCACAAAAAATACTTCAGTAGTGATAAATCGCCCAATCTTGGAGGTAAATCACAGGCTTCAAGTTCGAAATTATGTAAAAACTGAGTCAATAGCGATCTTGTTTCTACAAATTGGAAAAGTGCAAAAAATCGGTTCGAGTTCTTAAAAGGAGCTTTTTGGACGAGAATTTTGTAAAACTGTTTTTTTATTTTTCATATTTCGAAGTCGAGCTATTTCCAATGTATACAGAATGTTCGTTCATATTAATCTTAAATATCAATTCATGACTTAGACTGCGAAAAACACTAAATGAAACCCCTTTGAAACATTTTTGTTAAAACAGTCTTTAAGGTTTCTAGATTTTAGTTTGCATTTATATAATTATGCAAACTTAAATCAAGTAAGACTGCAGGTGCAGATGGCCATGATGCCGAACTTTTCAAGGCGGCTGGAGATCAGTTGGAAAGGAGCATGCCCCATGAATGGAACCTCAATATCGTATGCCCGATCCTAAAAAGGGAAGACATTCTCAATTGCGCCAATTATAGAGAAATGAAGCTACTCAAAATCTTGTTTTCTGTATTATATAAACGTGCTTATCAATACCGAAACTCATGTCTCAAGTGGACTGGTTCTTGATGCTTTAATATCAAACCATATTTGGTGGATCGGTAATCCTGATAAGAAAAAAGCTTAAAACAACATGAAGAAGCTATGTTTACAAACGAGAATATGTAAGTAACAATAATTAGTATTGGTATGAAAAAGAAAAATTTCAAGTTCGCATCAATATACTGCCCGCCAAGGTGTTCCCCGACTGAAGATGATTATACAGAAATGCTAAATCTACTAGGACATAATTTCCTTGTTGGGGGTGACTTTAATGCTAAGCCCACCCATTTAGGACCCAGACTTATAACCAAAATAGGCAGAAGGCTTTACAAAGCATGCCTCATATACAATTGCGAGTTTTATTCTTCCAGATCACCAACATACTGGCCATTGGATTCTAGTAAAATACCATCCCTTGTTGACTTTTTCATAGTCAAAGGTATCAAACGAAACCATATAAGAGTCGAAGGTAATTATAACTTATCATCAGATCATTCACCGGTGATTTTATCACTCAATGAATCACAGATAATGGAAAAAAGTAATCCAAAGATTGTAAATAACAGAACAAACTGGAGTGAATTCAGAGAAAAGCTTGAAAGCTATATAAATCTCAGATCCCCTATGGAAACAAAAGAGCAAATCGACCTTGAAGTAGAACAATTCATTGCCGATGTTCAACAAGCTGCAGAAGAAAGTACACCAACTTACTCGAGTATGAAGCAAACTGAAACAAAATACCCTGCCGAGATAAAAGAGTTGATATTGGAGAAGAGAAGAGCTCGAAGAAAATGGCAAAATACTAGATTTCCAGACGACAAAACAGCGTTTAACCGGCTAAGCAACGAACTGAAAAAAAAAATCTACGAATTCAAAAATGATTCATTAAGTAGATTCCTGAAAAATTTAACGACTGATGCTTCAACCCATTATTCGCTCTGGAAAGCAGCTAAGCGCCTGAAAAGACCGCAGTTACAAAACCCGCCAATTAAATCTCTAAACGGGAATTGGATCGGAAATCCGAAAGAAAAAGCTAACCTGTTTGCAGAACAGCTTGCGAATGTTTTTAAGCTATTTCCAGCAAATACATCTGAAAACAGCTTACAGTTTATTGATAAAGTCGATAAAGGTGACATACCAATTGTCACACTCAAAGAAATAAAAAGTATGTGTCGAAATCAACTATCGAACAAAAAATCACCTGGGTACGATCTAATAACTGCTCAGGTTATGAAAGAAATGCCATCAAAAGCCTTCATAAAACTCCAATTCATAATAAATGCATGCCTAAAGACCCAATATGCCCCACATCATTGGAAAATTGCTGAAGTTATTGTTATACCAAAGCAAGGTAAGCCACCAACAGAAGTGACGTCTTACAGACCAATATCGCTTATACCAATAATGGCAAGTCTTTGAAAAATTGTTACTGAACAGACTAAGCAAAGTCATAGAAGAAAGAAATCTAATCTCAAATCATCAGTTTGGATTTACAAATTAGCATTCCACGATAGACCAAGTTCATAGAATAACGGATGCAGTTGAAAAAGCATAAGAAGAAAAACAAGTATGTTCGACAAAATTTTTAGATGTTGCTCAAGCATTCGACAAGGTATGGCATGAGGGGCTAGAGTACAAACTGCAAAGGGACCTACCCAAGCAGTACTACGAAATACTAAAATCATATATCTCAGACCGGCCTTTCAGAGTACGGTATGATCAAGAATATTCAAAGCTATGTAATATACAAGCCGGTGTTCCACAAGGAAGCGTCCTAGGACCTACCCTGTATTTGCTATATACAAGGGATATTCCAGTGGATAACAACACCATTATGGCTACTTTTGCGGATGATACCGCAATTTTGGCATCCAGTAAGTGCGTCGTCAAGGCTGCTGAGAAATTGCAAAATGCCGTCGACACCGTTAGTGATTGGACCCAAAAATGGCGTATCAAGCTCAATGAAGCTAAATCTGCACATATAAACTTTACAAATAAAAAGTTAAGCTACGTTCAAATATTCATCAACAATCAAGCTGTCCCTTACGCCAATACGGCCAAACACCTTGGGATGAATTTGGATGCAAAGCTAAAATGGAAAGAGCATATAAAAAAGAAAAGGGAAGAGCTCAACTTGAAAATAAAATAATGCTTATAAACAAGTACTTAGACCTGTTTGGACCTATGGAATCGAATTATGGGGCTGTACAAAGAAAACAAATACTGAAATCATCCAAAAGTTCCAAAACAAAGTCCTTCGCGGAATAGTAAATGCACCATGGTATATAAGAAATAGCGATTTACATCGTGACCTACAAATAAAAACGGTTACAGAAGTTGTAAGAAAAAGCGACTGCATAGTCGTATCAACTCTGAAATGGAGTCCGTATTAAATACGAGAGGCAATGTTCGGAGATTAAAAAGCTCCCAGTCACACGAGCTAATGGTCTAAAAGTCATGGGAAGCATTAAAAGTTTAAGCTTCCCTTAAAGCGATTATATTATTGAGAAAGAGAAATCTGTTGTCGATCGTTCATAGATTAGTTCTGATTACGTGGAGCTTTTAGTGAGGTAAGAATCCCACACTACTTGGTGTCAAATACAGCCAAGTGTCTTTTAAAGATTTTATCCTGACAAAAAAAAAAAAAATTGGGACAGACCTTGGAAAGAACCCGAGAATATAATATCGATTCACACTTTCCCTTTATCGATTTCAAGCCCGCGTCATGTCTGGTTTCGACATCCCTGCAAAACTCATACGACTATGCAGGATGACTTTGGAGAATTCTCGCTGCTCCGTCAAGGTCGGTAGACAACTCACCGAGACCTTTGGTGTCGAAAAAGTGTTTAAGCAAGGCGACAAACTTTCATGCGATTTTTCAACATCATACTTGAAAGGATTGTAAGAAACTCCAACGTCAATACCAAATGAACAATCTTTCAAAAGTCTGTGCAATTACTCGCCTATGCAGACGATATTGACGTAATGGGAAGAAAAAAGCGTGATGTCATAGGTGCTATTGCGAGTATTGAAACACAGGTGGCAAAAATGGGTTTGATGGTTAATGAGGGTAAAACGAAGTGTATGTTGTCATCAAACAAGGACACAGAACATCGACGAATTTTACAAAACGTCACAATAGAGAGACATAACTTCGTAGTAGTACAAGACTTCGTCTACCTAAGATCCGCTATAGACACGGAAAACAACATCAGTGAGGAGATCAAACGGAGAATAACTCTTGCCAACCGTTGCTTCTTTGGGTTAAGCAGGCAATTTAGAAAAAAAACCCTCTTCAGAAAAACCAATTCTGTATAAGACTTGATCATGCCACTCCTGATTTACGGCGCGGAGGCATGGACCTTATCGAAAGCGAATGAAGAAACCCTTGGCCGTTTCGAAAGAAAAATACTCCCAAGGATCTTTGGTCCCCTATGCGAAGACATTGTGTGGAGAAGAAGATACAACAACGAGCTGTATGAGCTGTACCGCGACATGGACTTAGCTAAAAGAGTAAGCATCGCGAGGCTACCATGGCTGGGCCATGTAGAGCAGGTGGACCTAAACGCTACGGCTTGTCGGCTTTTCGAAAGCACATTGCAGGGAAATCGCGGAAGAGGAAGACCTCGTCTCAGGTGGCGCAATCAAGTGGAAGAAGACTTTAACCGACTTAGAGAGCTCGCCCCATATCGAAGTTGTTATAGAAGGATGTTCGATGAGGCCTTAGTAAGTAAGTAAGAGGAATATTGAGAGACAATAGAGGATTCCAAACTAAAAACTAGTCCTCTGACGCAAAACGCTGATTGGGCCTAAACATCCGTAATGCAACCGACAGCGGCTGAATGAACGCCGGAAGGAATCGACGCTAATCTAAAAAATTGACTAAAGAATTGGGAAACTTACTGCATTCTTGGCTATGCGCTTGAAAGCTTGACAAAAAAATGATCAACAAATATTTCCGAGCAGCCAAATTGATTGATTGTTACTAAATGATTCTTTCAGTCTCAAGTCACAAGTGGCGTATTTGTTAAATTTAGTTCTTTTTTTTTTCTTATCAAATTTCTTTTTTCTTGTTTTTCATTAAAGAGGAAAGTTGGTTTCAGTAAACAAAATTCGCAAACTACATTGCCTTTAAATTTTCAACTGCTTAGGATCCTTTCCAAGGTGCTAAAACCCAAGGGAGGGAACTTCAGGAATGTCAAAACGTCAGACTGTCATTTTATCACTCACTGAATCATCTGTGAACACGATTCACAGTGTTCTGCCTTCACACAGTTTGCACAAATATTTTCAAATAATTTTTCCGCAACTGAATCCTTATCACAGAGAAAAACATTTTTTTTTTTTGTAACTGCTTTGAAAAGAAATCGTAAACAAAAACATTAAATTGTTTTCTTTTACCTTTCTCAGCGACACATTTGTTCAACCTTGTGTGTGACAACTTTTGACAAATATCTTCAGACTCATTAAACAACTACAACGTAAGTCTGTCGCCTGGCGGCCATTCAGCATCCTTCAAGAATCATTCACCACCTCATTTATTTTTACAAAAAAAAAAGCAATGAAAACAATAGAAAAATTCAACGAAACTATGAAGAAGAAGATGAATGAACAAAACAGAAACCATTTGAAATTGCTCTCATGCCTGCTCAAATTCGAACAAAACACCAGCCAAGACCTAACCCAGAGCAATGGGATGAAAATCAACTCAAGCGTTCTACTCGTCTTCATCGCTAATGTACTTCAAACAAAAAAACTTGTTTTTCTGTCGCAGTGTTCGGCAGGCACTCATGAGCGCAATTCTCCTCCGTGCCCCCTTCTTTCATTTGTTTAGGTAATGCTTTTAGAAAATTGCTTTATCAAGGATATCATTTTGCTAACCAAACAATGGTCGTCTATCTAAACACTGTTGCTCAGAAACATCCGATTAATGAGCACCTATCAGCCATAAAGTGACATTCGGTATTGGATGCTGCCAAGGACGACCAGTGCCTAGCATCACATATCTGATACCTACCCCCGGCACAAAATTAAATAAGTAAAAAAAAAACTGAAAGTGGAGCATTAGCCTTGTGGTGACAAACCATAAGCTGTGCTGAAGTCATCATCAGATGAGTATCCGGATATTTCGCTTATTCTGTTTATTTCAATTATCCTATGGAGGAATTATGCCACCAACGCAAACACCATACCCAGCACCTGCGCCAACATCCACTCTACATCATTTTCCAGTTTATTTACAAATGATGAAGACAAATAATAAGGATATTCTGAAATTCAAATCAACTTCAGTTGCTCCTACATCCGGGGAGTTCTTTTTTTTGTGCTGTGCTTTGTTTGCATTATGTAGGAGAAATGTTTATCTTCATTTCACTTTAAAAATTGGATTTATCTTATATCTTTGGGTTATTGTGTGTCGCAACAAATGTCGCCATCGTGACTGCGATATTAAAAATGCAATTCCTTCTTCCTTCTCACCTCTTCAGACTTTGATTTCCAGGTTGTAGAATAAAGGATATACCGACAAGCAAGGGCTAGTGACACAAAAAAAAAATGAAAAAAAAACAGTTGTCATCGGATAGAATTTAGAAGGGAGAAAATGAATTCAGATGGATTCTCTTTGTTGAGTGAGAATGATAAGGATAATCTTCGAATAGAGATGAACCACCCCGATTGTACTAAGTCCTCGAAGGTAAATCTAATCCAAAGGTCAGGGCCATATGGGTGGACTTATTTCGGATGTTGAGAATATCCAGGGACACAGATATCACTGAGTGTTGACAAACAGAAGGAATCATTTGAATTTATTTAAAAGTTCGGAATGATACTAATACTGAAGTGGCAAAATGTTTGAAATTTAATCCGTTTTCTGTCATTTGAGGATACACTTTTTAATCTAGCTCTTTTCATTCATCGCAATTTAATTCAACAACAAAAGAGTTGACGGAAATCATTGGGTTTTTGTGGGAATATGGAGAGAGAGAGAGATAAACAGAGAGAATGGGATCTGGATGATATGATAAATGAAAATCTGGTTTTAATTACTGGAGGAAAAAGCGAATAAATAAAAGAAAGCGGATAAAAATCTAAAAATCGTTCTTAGTTAAAAGCTAAAAAATCTTTCTGGTAGACATAACTTGCTGCTGAGAACGGCTAAAAACTTGATAAGAGCTTTTGCAAAGCCTTGATCATTTTTAATCCCTTCGGTTTAAATCCTGTTCGAACAGAACCACAGAGTGAGCAGCATTGTTTTGAGTACCAAGTTCCTGGCAGAACAGTCACAGCTGGAATTTTATTTATATTTTGGTTTGTTTCAGGAAGTAAAACTACCTGCAAAACAATATAAGGATCGGTCTCAGTGTGAAGTCATTAGAGAAGAACTCGTGTAGAGTGAATAAAGTGACAAGATTTCTTTCTTATCAAACAACAAATAAATACATTAACAACTAAAAACGGATCTTGAAAATCACTAAGACTTGTTTTAAAAAGCCAGTAGAAAGATTTTCAACGATCCTTGAACAAAAGGCCATTTTAGATAAGTGCTGTTAAGTGTTCGTATGAAAAAAACTGGTTAAAGAACTATTGAAGATATCCTTAAGAGTTTTCGGTTACACCTTTTTTTTCAAAAACTACCAGCGTAGCAGCCTTCCCTTCTTTTTTTGTGATGCAGTTGATGGTAATAAGGTGTTACTCATTTCACATATACTATAACCTCAAGGGCGGCGTTCAAATGAAACTAAGAGGCTGAAAGACAAGTAGATGCCCAGTGCGGGATTTGAACCCACACGTCCGGCCAATATACTGGACAGTGTACCACTGCACCACGGCCAACCTCGGCAACACCTAAAACAAAATCTACTTGGAAAGATCTAAACAAGAGGTTATTAGGAAGAAAAGTAATACTAAGTGTAAATAAAGAGCTGTTAATGTTTTTTTTAAATATAACAACAGCTTGTGTGGTGCTTGGTTTCTTTCACAAAAACTTCCTACTCTATGTGTCTTGTAGAAATAAGTCTGCATCCTTTTTAAACTGTTCATTCTGTAACTTTATTTTTAGTCTATCTTGAAATTGAAAATAATGATCCTTCCAGAACATCACAATACCCATTTTGTTAATTATTTAGAGAATTTTTGTCTTTTATCGAACGGTAAAGATACATTTTGACAAGTTTTTGTTGATTTCAAACGAATTGAGAGAGCGGTTTCCATATAAGTGCAATAGCTCTCCGATGGAGCTGCCACTTCTTCATTATAAAAGCGGTACCTGTGGATAAACCATCTGATGTTTTCGAAGTTAAGACTCAAGCTCCAGCGTAACATAAGATTGCAGGTACTTGAAAAGCGATAGGCTTCGAGGTTTTCTGAGCTTTGTTGGGCATCTCAGAGACAAAAATGTTTTTTCGACGGGTATCACCTTTCGCGAGGAATTGGCAAGTCCTCCGTTAGTATTCATTGCCATGAAAAGGGCTTGCTCGATTTGCCGTTCGAAACCAGCAGAAAATTGTAGGTCCCTTCCATTCCCTCGCAAGGCATGGTTGTGAGAAATGCGCTAGGCCCAGGGGCTCTTCGCTCTGTTGCGCCACGCTATTTATTTTTATTTGTTTATTTATTCCCACGCGAACGGGAACGTAAACGGTCACTGAGGAACTACAGCACCGATCTCGAAAATTCCTCCACCATTAGAATGATACACTCTCCCCGAGTAACATTTAATTCATCTCCATATTCTTACGGTAATGAAAGTCCTTACAAATATAATAAGTCCGAAAGTAGCGTGTGCAAACATGTACTTAAATAAATTTATATAAAAAGAGGTTACTTTAGTGCATGAATGTGTTCTATTTGCTAAATATTAAGCCTTAAAAATTAAAAATGCTGCCGAAAGTCACTTTTCCATGCGGAAGAAATCGCGGGCATAGATAGTAACATTATAAAGGTAATCACAACCCCTTAAAGTGCGCGTAAATTATAAAAGAAAAACTTTTCCAAATGTAGTATTTTATTAGAGAAGAAAATTGTAAGCCAACTAAGCAGTGTGCTCCTTATTTACTTATAGCTACACTTTGAGTTCTTACGTAACTTAATTTACTGAGTTCAACCGAAGCGCTACGCCTTATTGAGACATAATCATTGTGTAAATTTTTTATTCCACCGCCATTAGCTCCCATACCATTCACCAAATCATGACTCCGTAATTGATTTGAATAAAAAGACGAATCCTTGTGCGCATTATTCACTCCCTCAATTCAATACAAAAACCTGCAACACTGACAAAAGTTCCCATCAATAAATTAATGCGAAAGAGTGAAAATCCTTGCTTCTGACGAGAGTATTAATGTTCCATTACCGCTGTGACCTCAATTTGTTCACATTTACTTGAAGTGCCTCTTTCCTTGCATAACTTATAGTGAGTCCTTCATTATTATTATTATTTTCTTTCCTTTCTTTTTTTGTAGCAAAAAGTTTAAGGGTCAATCAATTTTCCATTTTGGTTAGCACAGTGGAGTGAATTTCTTCAAAGCTCTGTTGCCACTCGCCATATTCACACACCAACATTTCGTACTTACGCACATCATATTCTCATCCACTTGATGACCCTGCGGCATTTAATGAAAATAGTTTCACTTTGTTGGGGTCTTATTCTCTTTTATTATTATTTTGTATACCTACTGTGTCTGCTTTATAAACGGATCCTCTTTATATTCCTTCAATTTAGAACTAGCGAACAAGGTTATAAAGAGCCATGTTCATGGGAAACTCGACGGGGCACAAGTAAACACACTTTATACTCGGCTACTGGGGCGTATGCGTATTTTTTTTTTTTCTTTTTGATAAATAAATAAATCATCGGGTGGAACTTGCTCTAGGAAAGTGTCGATAAAATTTATCTTTTCAGCAGGAGATGACTGCACGGAAATAACAAATAAATGGTATTAATATTAAGTCTTGAGATGGTAAGTAGGTCACTGGGGAATTGATTATATTTAGATTTAATGCTTTGACACGAGTCCTTTGTCCTTTGTATTCCATAAAATATGTTTCAGAAACAGCTTTTATTTCGTAAACGATGTTTAATAAAAATCAATACAAAAACAGACAGACAAGATACGGACCCTTTGAACGTCGAACAGGTAGACTAGAAGAGAGCCCATCATCATCATAATGGAGTGATTGTGTGTGGAATATTAATGATTGTATAGCAATTTTTGGAGCAATCTTCTGTAACACAAGCCTTAGATCGTGCCTAAAATAATTATTGCTGTCATCAGAAAGCTAATTTGGATGTGGATTTGTGTTTGTGTTGCTGGTTTTTGGACGTGAGACGTAAAAAAACAATCTTACGTATAGCTTTAAGTAGTTGTCTTTACTCTACAGCATCATAAGTTGTTCTAAGGTTTAACAAATTTAAAAGATACAAAAACTTTGAGTGCGTCTTCAGGCAATTTGAACACTATTAACTTTTTCTCTTATTCGTAATATTCTACAGCAGTATGCAAAACTACCGAATAGCAATGAGTGCTGCCAGGGCAAGAATAACTTAAATCCTCTTACTTTAAGGAGTGCTCTTGGGAGAAATGTAATGAATGTCAGGTGGTAATTTAAAGCGCAATAGACTTAAGTAATTGAAGTAAGCTTCTGCTGTGCTACACATTTTGTTTCAGGGCCTTCTGTAATAAAACATTTTTATTATCAGCTTACTCGTTTAGGACAAATAATGGCAAGAAAATAAATTTAAAATGTATGCGTTCAGTGGTGGGTTTTAATTTAAAATTTCGTATGTAAATTTTCATAAATGAAGGCGTTGAGTGGAGAGTGCGTTAGGAAAATGGTGGTGACAAAGTTAAGAAAACATTTGGGTGGCGTGTTTTATTCAGACAGGTTCTGACTGGTGTTGAATCGGGGCAGAGCCCAGATGTTGTAACTTATAGAACTAATCAGTTGTGCTTTCTATAGGTTAGGTTAGGTGGAAGTGGCTGTCAGTCAATGAGTACGTTGCCTGACACACTTAGGCCGCAAGGGCCGATTGTGATACCACAGAGATCAGCAAGTTAATCACCTACTGATCTCAGAAACCCGATGTAAGATTAACGAGTTCATCACTTATTAATCTTCCATTACGAACCACGTGGAACTTTTAATGTATTTTGAAAGACTTTTAGGGTCTATGTAAGCTAAGTCGCTAGTATAATCGAAGAAGAATTCACCGAGATGAGCCTCCTCCTATGAAGCAGTGCAGGGCATGAGCAAAGAAGGTGTTGAACGGTCTCTTCCTCCTCCTCGTCCATGCAGCTTCTGCAGAAATCATTGGAAAACACACCAAGTCTTTTGGCGTGTCTCCCTATTAGACAGTGTCCCGTAAGAACACCTTTGGTAGAACCTAGACACAGGCGGTTCAGAGCCAACAAACTCTTTGATCGTTTTGAGTCTACACACGGCCAAACTTTTTTGGTTGCAAGGCATGTATTACTCTCAGTCCATCTAGTGTTTGTTATCCTTGAAGTGTCCTGTCTAAGCAGGAGTTTACATGTAGCGATAGGTACACCTATGTTGTTCCATTCTGAGCGTAGGGAAGTGGTCATGCCCTTTTTGGCTAGTTCGTCTGCCATACAGTTGCCTGGTATGTCCCTGTGCCCTGGCACCCATGAAAGGTGAATGTTAAACTGATTTGACATCTCCCTCAGAGACATCTGACAATTTTGGACCGTGATGGATTTTGTAGAGACAGAGGCAAGAGATTTAAGGGCAGCTTGGCTGTCTGAGAAAATCCGAATATCCGTGGAGGATATGACGTTTTCTTTGAGCCAAGACAGCACCTCCTTAATCGCCAGAATTTCCGCTTGGAACACACTACAATGATGGGGTAGGCGGAAGAAAAGACTGAGATTCAGTTTTTCTGAGTAAATTCCACTTCCCACACCTTCGCTGGTTTTTGAACCATCGGTGTAGAAGTGTATTGCTTCATTTTCCAAAAGAGCGCCATTTTCCCAAGCTTCTCTTGAAGGTATGGTTACTTGGAAATTATTGTCAAACACCAACTTGGGGGTGGTGTAGTCGGATCGATTCGGTAAGAATCTAAAGTTATCTAGAATGGTAGTGTGGCCGATTTGATTATTGGTCCACTGTGATGTAGCTCTGAGTCGAGTAGCTGAGCTAGCTGCGACTTGTTAGCTGAAGCTATCTAGGGGTGTGAGATCTAGTAGTACATTGAGGGCGTCCGATGGGGTTGTCCTCAGTGCACCACTAATACACAGACTAGCCGTTCTTTGAACTTTGGCCAGCTTGTTGTAGTTGATCATCTTGTCTAGTGCTGTCCACCAAACTATCACCCCGTATGTGAGTATCGGTCTAATTACCGATGTAAACAGCCAATGGGTGATTTGGGGGGAGAAATCCCATTTCCCGCCAATGGCTTTTTTACAGGAGACGAGTGCAACGTTGGCTTTATTTACTCTTTCCTCAATATTGGTTTTCCAGGTCAGTTTTTTGTCAAAAATGAGACCTAGATATTTAGCCTGATTTGACAGTGTGAGAGTTACTCCTTTAATAGTTGGGTGTCTGAAGTCCGGAATTTTGTATTTCCTCGTAAAGAGAACTAATTCCGTTTTGTGTGGATTGATGTTCAGACCACAATCTGCAGCCCAATTGTTAAGCTTGTTAAGTGCTGTTTGTAGCAGCTCAGCTAGGGTTTGTGGGTTTTTGCTTTCTATACCTCCTCGTGGCGGCCACTGGATACTGGTCTCCTTCAACCAGAAATAACAATCCGAACTAAATGCGTAAATGCGAGTTTTGGCAAGGGGACAAAGAACAATAGAGCAACACTGTAAGGTTCTGCGAGTAATGACTGACTTCCTGATTCTCAGTAGTCTGACAGAGGTTATGCAGATGTCAGAGCGGATGAATTCCACTCACAGAAACGACAGACTTCAGCAGTCAGATAGCAGAAACTTTCATGAGCAACTGCGGAGTACTTGGTTTACAGGTGTTTCAACACTAGGTCAGAGCATTGAAGTAAAGATGGTGGCGGGTGAGCTCCAGACGATCCAGCGACAAATCTCACCTCTTCGCAGCAGGGTAGTGATAGTGGGTAATACACCCAGACTACCTGTAGCCGCAGAACTAGCGTAGGACTTAGACAACTGCAAAGCAGACATAACTACCATCCGCTATGAAATGGGCCAGGCATTTCGTTTATTTACTTTTGGAGAAATGCTTTACGCCACACCTTAAAGAAGTTTCATTACTACTCCGAGTGCCGGACACTCCAAGGTATACCAAACTCGACTAAAACTCTAAGTTTTTCGCAGATCCTTCCCCTCGGAACCACTTTCGCATTTCTTAGAAAGGTGGTTTGTGTCTAGAGGGAATAGTGGCTCATCTACTTCCGTAAATTTTTTGTTTTCAGGATCTGTGTATGTTATGTTCTTATTCGTTTCCAGTGCTCGTTGTCAAATATGATGAATTTTTTCGGCATCTTCTGTATGATGATATTTTCGCTGATGAGAGAATACCCGATATGTGAGTTACTCTTATCAGTACAAACGTATGAAAGAAATTCTTGACATGAGCAAACGTGACGCAAAGTTACTTACGGACTTCTTCACTGGACACTGCTCTCTCAAGTATCATCTTAAAAACATGGGCATCAGCCAAGATGACACCTGTCGTCTCTGTCTTGAAGACATAGAAACAGCTGAACACATTTTATGTGAATGCCCTGCCTTAGCTAGATCCAGGCTTAAAATATTCAATAAAGGGTTCCCCTGTCCCCTTGATATCAGAAACACCTCTTCCTCGAAGATTCTTATGTTCTTACATGACCTCAGCTTCGAATGAACAAACCTATACACTACGTGTTTTTAAACCTAAGGGAACAGCACAAAAGATCTTTCAGGTCGAAAATTGGTGTTGAAGTCACCAGCAATTAATAAATGGCGATTAATTGGACCATTTTCCACAAGAACATTCGTCGTAAAACCAGGAACGTTTAAATCTGGGGGTGTATAAACAAATCTCATCAAACATTTTTCTTAAAACCTTTGCATTGAATTTCTAAAAAAGATGGCAACGCACCCTCCTCTGTGATTCTGTTGGTCATTTCTGCGTCAAAAATACTCAGTCAACTTTCCATCGATACATGACTGGTCCACTCCAGAATCTAAACCTGGAAAGAACTGTTACCGAATCTTCACAGATGGTTCCAAAACCGAAGACGGATCTGGTGCTGGTGCCTTTGTGGAGAGCGATGACATACGACTGCACGTCTTTTTAGGATCATACGAATCCGTTTTACAAGCGGAGGTATATGCTATTCAAATGATTTTAAACCACGTTACGAACAATGGCTGGATGGGGAGAATTACATGTGCTTGCAGTGTCGCTGCAACCTGTGCTTAAGGCCCTTCCCAACCCTCTAACCACAACAAAAATGATCCAAGAATACAAGAGCTCTCTGAATTCAGTCGGAAGATTAAATTCCTTGAGTCTCATTTGGGTTCCAGGCCATCACGGCATAACAGGAATGAGATCCCCGACTTGCTAGGAAAATGATCTCTGACAGTTATCGCAGGACCTGAACCGTCGATTAGTCTGCCAGCGTTCTTAGTAGATGGCATGCCTCCATTGGATGCAGACAAACCAAACGCATGCTCCCCAATTTAAATAAGAAGACTACAAAGTTGTTGCTATCCCGTAGCAGAGAAGACTATAGAAAGCTTATTCGTGTTGCCAGCGGGCACTTCTCCTTTGCCAAGCATTTAAACGTGTTAGACTTAAGTGATACCACGCTCTGTGAATCTTTGGAAGAAGATGAGGACACCGCAGAGCACTTCCTCTGTAAATGTTCTACTTGGCGCAGACACGGCGGGAGTTAAACCACTTTGGGATTACAGTAAACGTGATCTCATATATCGTATAGCTACTTAAGGCTTTACTAGTCACATCGAATATTCGCTGATATGTTTATAGTTTTTATTGATTCACAGATGTCGTTGATGTTCTTTCAGATTAATTTAATTTCTTTTCTTAGCCAAATTCATTCCATTTTACAAAAAAGACAACCTTGTTTGAGAACTTCAGGAAAATAAATCGATTGGCGCAACAGAGCGAGGAGCCCCAGTGTCTAGCGCATTTCTCACAACCACGCCTTGTGAGGGAATGGAGGGGACCTACAATTTTCTGCCGGTTCCAAACGGCTAGTCGTGAAAGCGTTTTTCATGGCAATGCAATTACTAACGAAGGACTTGCCAATTACTCGCGAAAGGTGATACCCGTGAAAAAACATTTTTTCATCTGTTGGGATTCGAACCACAAACCTTTCTGATTTAACACCAGACACCCTGGCTATCACGACACGGGTGCCGCAAATGCACCCAGGTGGTGCTGTTGGTAAAAATTTTGTTATTTGATACCTTGACGGTTGTGATTGTCTTCCGGTGCATGTGTAAATGGCCAACGAAAGTGATCGGTTTGACCGAATAGCAACTTCTTTTTCGGATTTGGTATTGTTACGTGTATATTGATTTGAGAACTTTACTATCCACAAAATTGTCTGATTAAGATAAAGAAAATAAATAAATAAAAATTACTTATATTTTAATTTTATTAATAATCATTTTCAATTCAATCAACTTCGTTCTATCACTAATAAGAGACTGTCAAATTGCAGTACTAGATTGCTCTATAACCTGATGGGAAATACAAAACTTACGTTACGAATTACTCGGTAATGTGAGCTATCATTCAAATCCTGATCTTTTTTTTTAATATGTACTTAGAGTCTGGTATTACTCAAGTCTATAAAACGTTCGAATGCTTGGCAAAAGAGAAGTCCCCCGTGACAAAGTCAACAAATCTACAATCTTTTCTGCTATAGAAAAGCAAAAGTGTTGCTTTCTTCTTACCGTTGGAGAGCATACGTTAAATCTGTCTGCATAAATAATTACCTCTGTTCTCTTAACAAACACAGTCGTTGGTCGAATCCCTCCCTGAGCAATGAGCATCACTGGTATTGTAAAAGCTGCCTGAATTCAAGGTCATCAAATATAGCTAAATGTCGTGATAAACTGGAATCCAAACGAAACATCAAAAATTTGGTCTTAGGACTGCATTCAGAGTAGTTTTGCACTACCCTAACAGAGCTAGGTTTTCACAGCAGGCACAAATACTTGTTCCCATCCAGCTGTTTGGATTAACTTTATTTACTTGCATAGCATATGCGTCTCCACTTAGATAACGAACACGTATGTATGTGCCTGTAGTCATATGTCAGCGTTCTCCAGAAAAGCTTCAGAGCCAGTTCATCCAGATTCATCATCATTTTTAAACCATTTATAAAGACCCGATAACGGTGCAGATTTTGAATTAATCCACTATTGAAAGGAAGAAAAGTTGAGCGTGTTCTTTTGAGGCAGTTTGAGCCTTGAAATCATTAAATTGAACGGAATATCAATTCAACGGGAGCCGAAAGATATGATGTTTTCGAGATCCTCAAAGATCTAGAGCGAGTTGTGCCAAAGAAATTTTTTTAAAAACGGATGAAGCTTCTATACACTGCACTGTCAGAGTAACAGTGCATTCGAATCGATAAAGTTCTCGAAAATGATTTTAATGTTCTTAATCCGCGTCTTCTCATCTTGTCATTTCGGCTGAAATTAAAGGTTCCTTTAAATCCTTCCAGGAATGGTCGAAGGGCTTCATTAGTAGCTTTAGCAACCACATGTGTACATTTTTTACGAATCTTATTCATCATTTGAGAACGCCATTACGTACTATTGAACATTACAGAAGCAGCTTAACATAGCATCTAGCATCAGTAACAATACTTAGAATGGAGGATTGTAAAATTAAAATGCGTTAAATTTTTTCGGGGTATGAGTTTTAATTCCTTGAAAAACAACCAAACAGTCATTGCGGTGGTTATTTGGTAGAATGATGAATTTAACAGAAAAATTAATTTTCACATTTGCATTCATGTGTTAAAAATGGTTGGTGTTCCAGATGAATTTGGTTTATTATTTTTTCGACGAATTTCACGATGGTACTTAAGCCAGACATAATGACTTGAATTCACATATATGACGCTTCGTACTATTGGAAAAGGGATTGTTTTCTGGCGGAATATTCTGACAAATAAAATATTTTTCATGTTTGCATTTCAATCCATAAAAATTGATAAAGTTTTAGGTGGCAATATTTTCTTATATGTATAATATACATACATACGTATCTTATATGTATGTGCATAAGTACATAACTAGTGCGCATATAATTGGGTTTTGGCTAACTCTATAATGATATGGAACACAGTGCCAGCATTAGGAAAAAAAGGAAGGATTAAGTAGGAAACATCGATGCACATTGTATTTAAACTTTTGTGAGTGGTAATGTAGGGAACAACAGAAACTGGTGAAGCATTTCACATACGGGTTGTGCGACTAAGAAAGGAATCGCATCTTGACTGTACGCCCGAATTTGGCTCAAGGTTAGACTGATGACGATGAGCATTCCTAGCGAGGGGATGAATGCAACTGGTTATTCACTATAACACTGTTTGTGAAAAAAGCGATAAAAGAGTGTGAGGCAGGTAACGTTTCGACTATTTTCAAGACAATCAATCGATCCTACAATTGAACTGTCACATATCAGTCGCTCTGTTTTGTAATCTAATCAATCAAGTAGGCGAAAGGATGTTTGAGGATCACCTGACCAAATACGTGGGTCATTCTCTATTTTTTGGACGGATCTAAATTTTGTAAATTGTTGCCAAATCAGAAAAGGTAAACAATTTCCTGCATCGTCTTAAGCAATTAAAGCATTTTTGGCGACTTCGAATATGTGGTCATTCCAACAAATATCATCGTTTTCACACGTAGCGAATACTGACAGCTTTTCGGTTTCTTGGATGCAGGTACCATTCTTGGATAATGGCAATGGGTTATGCTTCATCGACAAACTACAGCATTGAGTTTTTGAACAATTTAATTCTACTCGGTTTTTATAACCATTTGCAGCAATACTGTCAAGGTCTGAATTCAATGAGCTAATCATTACGCAACCGTTCTAAAATCACATCAGAAGATAAGGAACGTGAAACTGGAAACCGATATGAGAAACTGAGAGTAGAGTCGTCAGCAAAACAATTGAAAAGACTTAAGGTTTCAGACAAAAGATCGTTTATGAAATCAAGGAAGAGAGTCGGAGACAGAGCGGAGCCCTGGGGCATACCAGCATTTGTGAGAAGCTGACTTGAAACCATAAAATACAACTTGTATTGAATGGTCCGAAAGGCAATTTCTAATACAACGAAGAAGAAACTCATCGATACCAAAAGCACGCATTTCTCCAAAACAAAGTAAAGATTGGTTCCATTTTTCGGTTAGATGTGCCATCCAATCACCAGTGGACCTTTTGCTACGAAAGCCATACAGTCGGCCATTTAGAAGCTTTCGTCCCTCAAGATATTTGATGAGTCTATAAAGTTTCAATGATGTTGGCAAAAGGGACGTAAGTGTAATTGGACGGTAGTTGAAAGGCAAAGAAGTTTGGCCTGTTTGCAGTTTTCAATCTGCTCGAGAAGAGGCCAGAAAAATCGGATATATAAAAAAGCATACGCAGCGGCCTTGCCAGCATAAAAGAACACCACCTCATCAGAATAACAGCGTGGATACCATGTTGACAAGTAGATATATAATAATTGAGATCTTTGTAGAAATTCACAGACTCAGGTAAAGCTAAAGGGTGGAACATGAAGTGTCAAGCCAGCATTAAACTGAGCTACCAGCAAATTGGCTTTTTCGATGGATTTGACATATGGTGAGTCGTTGAAGACGAGCGATGGGTCCGACGACGCGACGGGGTTGTGTTGTTAATTTTCTTTATCAAAGGCCCGAGACGTGATGATTTGCATCTCTGCTTGTTGAGGTTTGCGTTCGATTCCCAACTGAAAAAAAAAAATACACAACCATGCCTTGTGAGGGAATACAATTTTCTGCCGGTTCCGAACGGCTAGTCGCGAAAGCGCTTTTCATGGCAATGAATACTAACGGAGGACTTGCCAATTCCTCGCGAAAGGCGATACCCGTGGAAAAAACATTTTCGCCTCTGTTGGGATTCGAACTCGAACCTCTGGATTAACAGGTGGACATGCTATCCATCACAACACGGGTACCATCCCAACTGAAGCAAAAATATTTTTTCAATTGTATAGTCTTGTGCGAGGAACTAGCAAGTCCTCCGATAGAGCTTTCTCGATTAGCCGCTCGGATTCGGGAGAAAAATGTAGGTCTCCTCCATTCTCTCACAAGACAATGGTTATGATAAATGCACTAGGCACTAGGTGATTCTCGCTCTGTGGCGCCACCCTATTTATTTTTTATTTTTAAAACACAAAATGTTTTTCTTCCGATAGGACACAACAATATTTTCTGTCTTACTTTATGTTCATGCAAAAACTTAGCTTTTCGCATATGAGCATTACAGGCATTTTTACACCCTTTGAACAAATTTCGGTATTCCACTGTAGGGTTATCTTTGAAATTCGGAAACTTCTTTCTCTATCCCCAATCACCTCTTTACAACTCGAATCAAACCACGAATTCTCTTCTATAGATGAGTCAAATGCGACGTTTTGTAAGCAATTTGAAAGAAACAGAGCGAAATGATGATATTGACACTCAAAAGTCGTATTTCACAATTTTTAAGTATCTGTAAATATTTCGGAGGAAAAAAATATTGTGAATAGCAATTCGAAACCAATTTGCAATAAAAGCAAAAATCTAATAACAACCCCTTTTCCAAATTGAAGACCACCGAAGCAACACATTTGCCTCTTATCTAGTACTTAAAGTGTCAACTTTATAAGAAATTTCACGTCTTAACCAATCGTTAAGACGTCGATAAGACCCATAAGGGACCAAAGTCGAGGAGCCAACTGCATATACCGAAAACTTCTTAGTACACTCTTTTAGGAACAATTTAAGAACACGTTTCCAATTGTTCCAATTATTTCAGTTCAATGGAATATTAAGTTTCTTTCTCTTTTACCCAAATACGAATTGAATACAGTATTTGTGAAATTGAATAAACTTCAAATGAGAGACAAAAATATTATGTTTGGTTTATTTTCGCCAACAACTAAGTAGATATTTTTCCCGATAATATAAGGATGTCGGTTCAATGTGCCAAAAAAAATTACTTTGAAATCACACATTGTACCTTCATTAAAATAAATGCACCTACAAAAAAATAAGCTTTTAAGAATAAATGGCCAAAAAATCAAAGTCAGGGGACAATGATGGGAAAAAGCATGCGAAAAGATATATATCAGATAGCGGATATATAGATGGCTTTCAGGGACCATTGTTTTTTCGATAGTACTATTGATTCCATATACAATGCTGAAAATATGATAACGCGAAAGAGAAAACCGTCGAAGAAAATTTATCTTCTCTTTTGCACTTCTGCTTTTTTTGAAGAGTGAGCGACAGATCTTCAACGACCTCTTAGCAAAAGCCACATATGAAAAACGCATGTCAAGGAATTATTTAAGCTATCCTTAAGAGTTTTTGGTTACACCTGAAAGAAAAACCACCTACAAAGAGCTTTTTAATAGGTTAATAAGTGGAATACTAGTCTTAAGTATAAATTAAGTCCAAGTTAAGTGCTGAGTAATTTTTTGGTACAACTCTTAAAGAGCTTGTGCGTGTTTCTTGGGCAGTGGTAGGTAGTTGTTATAGGTCGATATCGGACTGGTGAATTGTTTTGTTGTGGTTCAGTGTCGGGATGCATGTGAGAAAGAAAACGATGCTAGTTTAGGCGATATGTGGATTTGAACCAGACGTCTTTAGGTTGTGAGTTGGCGATGATAACGTTGAGCTGCGAAGATACCAACATCATGATCGCTTAAACAAAAGCAAATATTTGATATAAGAAATTCTCAAATATAATCCATTCAAAGATGTTTGAGATATTTAGATTGGGGTATATTACTATACATCACCTTTAGTGCAAAAAAACTGGGTTTTCTAAAAGAAATTGAAGAAGGAAAGGAAAAAGGAAAACCTTTCATCCCTCCACAGGAGTGTGTGAGTGTGAATAAAGCCACTTCAGAGGTTGGGGACATAGCGATGAAGTTGTAAATCGAGACACTCAAGAATCTGATTCGAGTATAATTTTGCTCAGAGAAGTTGTGAATATTTTTTTTTACATTCTCATTCCGAACGAGGATGGGTATAAGTAAGAGTTTATCATAAAAAAGAGGGTGTATTGATCTTCAATTTTTGTATTAAAGGTTTAAATTTAGGAAAAGGAATTTCGTTCGAAAGTTTACATTTCCTTATGAGGGTAAGGTAAAACTAAAATGGGTTCAACTCAAGAAGATAAGAATTTTTTAGGGAATAAATCAGAATCAAAACCCCTTAGATAAAAAAAAAAAAAACAATTTAAACTTACTACGTTTTTGAATATAATGTTCACAAAAAAAAGTTTGTAAAAATTCCACTTACCTAGAAAGAGAAAAAAATACAATTTATTTAGAATTTTATTTAAGAGTTTTTTCAATAAAAAAAATAAAAAACTTTAATCTAATAAAACATTGCTAAGGAAAAAATTTTCTCTCAACAGCCTTTCAAGGCGCCCGGGGAAGATGGTATCTTTCCTGCTCTCTTGCAGTATGGAATTGATACCATAATCTGCTCACTTATACTTATCTATAGATCAAGTTTTGAATTAAGCTACATCCCTCAAACTTGGAGAAAGGTGAGAGTAGTATTCATACCAAAAGCTGGCAATAGATCAAACTCAGACCCAAAATCCTTCAGACCAATCAGTCTCACATCCTTCTTTCTAAAGGTCATGGAAAAATTAATTGATTTACACATTCGCAGTACGGCCTTAATAGCAAATCCTCTCAATGCTAACCAATTCGCTTACCAAACTGGTAAATCCACTATTACAGCTCTCCATCAGCTGGTCAGCAAAATTGAGAATGCGTTTGCCAAGAAAGACATCATACTCTGCTCTTTTCTCGATATTTCTGGCGCCTTTGATAATACTACGTACTTGTCAATTCGAACCGCTGCAACTGTCAAAGGAATTGACACATCAACCATTAAATGGATTGACTCTATGCTAGTTGGCAGAATCACTCCACCACACTAGGTCAAACATCAATAATAGTTAATGCTGTTAAAGGCTGTCCCCAAGGGCGTGTTTTATCTCCCCTACTCTGGTCAATTGTAATAGATCAGCTCCTGGACGACCTCAATAAGCTGGGCCTTGATATACGAGGCTACGCTGATGACCTATGCATCTCTATTCAAGGCTATAAAGAAGCACAGGTCACAAACCGTATGCTAAGTGCCCTGAACAAAGTTAATGACTGGTGTAATATAGAAGGGCTTAAGGTCAACCCCACCAAAACAGTCATCATTCCATTCACCAGGAGACGTAAAATCGATCTCCAAACACTATCCCTAAATAGCGTTCCAATTAATTTTTCCAAAGAGGTCAAATATCTAGGAATAACCCTGGATAATAAACTCAATTGGAAACCACATCTAGACAAAACCATAGCAAAAGCAACAAATGCTTTCTGGGCCTGTTCTAGACTCTTTGGTAAAAAGTGGGGACTTAGGCCAAAAATGATTTACTGGACTTACCTCACTATTATCACACCCATCATAACCTATGCTTCGCTGGTCTGGTGGCAAAAAACAGAACAAGTTTATGCCCGCAAATCTTTGCAAAAGTTAGAAAGACTAACCTGTGTAGGTATCACAGGTGCAATGCGCACCTGCGCAACTTTAGCGTTAGAAAGTTTATTGAATTTTCCTCCGCTACATCAAAGAGTAAAGAAGACTGCTGCACTAAGCGGACTAAAGCTTCATCTCACTAACTACTCGAGAAAGGAAAACT
Organism: Melanostoma mellinum; assembly: GCA_914767635.1. Classification (NCBI taxonomy): domain Eukaryota; kingdom Metazoa; phylum Arthropoda; class Insecta; order Diptera; family Syrphidae; genus Melanostoma; species Melanostoma mellinum. The sequence continues at coordinate 201,540,671 of OU612058.1, forward strand.
TACAAGGACATATGAGTATTCTGCAGGTGCTCCCAATACTGAAATCGCCTGCAGTCCACTCCTCGGACTTTATGCCTAAACGCATAATGTTACACCACCCCTTTGAAGTAATCTTTCCAAACCGCTCAGCATGGAAGAACCCTGTAATTCTTACAAATAACTTCCAATACATCTGGTATACTGACGGTTCAAAAACAAACAACGGTTTAGGTGCAGGGATTTACGGTCCCAACTTTAAATCATCTATATCCCTTGGTAACACAACTACTATCTTTCAGGCAGAGGTAATGGCTATAGAATTCTGTATTAGGGAATGCATTAGAAGAAACCTCCGAAGATCAAGCATCCTAATCTGCTCTGACAGTCAGGCAGCACTTAAGGCTCTGTCCTCGACAAAAATCGAATCCAAACTAGTTTGGAACTCCCTGCCTTGTTTACTTCAATTAGCTACTCACAATAAAATAACTCTTTCATGGGTGCCTGGTTATGAAGGCGTACCGGGTAACGAAGAGGCTGACCGACTTGCTAGACTTGGCTCTCAGTCCCAATTCAAAGGCCCTGAACCCTACTGTGGTCTCCCAATCAGTAGTCTTAAAAACGAATTAGCTACCTGGGAACGACAGAACATGATCAACTCAAACGGCCATCGTCAGTCAAAACTATTCATTGACTTATCCCACAATCGTATGAAAGAAATTCTTGACATGAGCAAACGTGACGCAAAGTTACGACTTACAGACTTCTTCACTGAACACTGCTCTCTCAAGTATCATCTTAAAAACATAGGCATCAGCCAAGATGACACCTGTTGTCTCTGTCTTGAAGACATAGAAACAGCTGAACACATTTTATGCGAATGCCCTGCCTTAGCTAGATCCAGGCTAAAAATATTCAATAAAGGGTTCCCCTGTCCCCTTGATATCAGAAACACCTCTTCCTGGAAGATTCTTAGGTTCTTACATGACCTCAGCTTCGAATGAACAAACCTATACACTACGTGTTTTTAAACCTAAGAGAACAGCACAAAAGATATTTCAGGTCGACGTGCTTGTAAAGGTAATTTTCACCTTCACCCTATATAATTAAAAAAAAAAAAAACTACCCTTAGTAGTTAGTTAGTTTCTATCAAAAAACAACTAAACTTTTTTTCTTGTGCTTGCCACGTCATTCAGTCATATCCACCGCTAATCACTTCATTTCGTTGAGTTCTTTAAAACAGTTATATAAAGGAAGCCATAGGTAACGAGTAGACCCAAGTCATTTCGGATTAAAAAGTAGAACCGGACAGATGTAAGTCCCATTTACCATCTTATCATTTGTAATACATAATCATTATAAAATGTTTTTGAAACATACTTTTTGCATTTATTACTGCGCGGAAGATGGAAAGAAACTATAACGTGATTCAAATTCCAACAGAAGCAAAAATGTTTTTCACGGTTTTCGCCTTTCGCGAGAAATTGGCAAGTCCTCCGATAGAGAATTCATTGCCATAAAAAGCACTTTCTCGATTCGATGTTCGGAATCGGCAGAAAATTGTAGGTCCCCATTATCCCCCACAAGGCGATGGTTGTCAGAAAAGTGAAAGGCTACGAGGCTCTTCGCCCTGTTGCGCCACTTAATTTATTTATTATTTTTATTTAGACATAAGTCACTCATTAAATAAATCGAGAGCGGCAACATCTTCCTGCCCTTTCGAACACAAAGTGAAGGGTTAAAGGTTTAATTAAACTGATAGTTTCAAGTATTCAGGTTACATGCCTAAAACGACGACATGGCGACGGCTAAGACGAAAAATGCGATTCATCATTTGTAGATTACGTTTGTCTGGGGTCAATATTTACATCTTTCATTAAATTTCCTGATTCGAGCATTTCGAAAAGGCAAATTGCCATATTTATTTTGCAAACCACAATGAAAAAATTATTGTAAAAAGAAGTTTATTGTTATGTACGTTGTGGAAGGAAAAACAATATACATATGTATATATCTATCTTGAATATTGAACGTTTTAATTGAGAAAAATAAAATTAATATAAACATAAGTCTATGTAAACTTAGAATACAAATTAGGTGAATAAAGCTTGAGTGAATTAAATATTTACAACACTCCACCTTAATTCACAATCAAATACTAATAATAGATAATTTTATATTTTTATTTTTTATTTATTTAGCTTACTACAAGCGATTAGAACATAAATTTGAACTTAAAAATATTTAAACTTATAAAAAAATATAAACAAATAAATATATATGTACAAATATACAGTGCTTAATTCTAATTTGAAGTGAAAGGGTTAGATGTTGAAAGGGGAAGAGGAGTATAGATTTTTTCTGAGAGAAGAGGAACTTAGGGAAAAGTCAAATGTATTTCCTGCTGCATTGGCTGAACGTAGCATTCTGCATATGGGGTTGAAATAAGCGTAATTTGTGCGGAGAGTAGGGAGGTGGAAGAAGGGAACAGAGCGTAGGTTACGTGGATTAGTGTTCATGCAAATAAGCTCAAGTAATTCCGGGGAGTCGATGGTACCGGTCATGATCTGATGGACGAAAATTATGTCGGCGACACGACGACGTTTAGAAAGGGTGACCATGTCAATTAGTTGCAAACGGCTTTCATATGGAGGTAAAATGAACGGATCAGACCAAGGCAACCTACGCAAAGCGAATCTTAAAAATCTTCGTTGCACAGCTTCAATTCTACGAGATTGAGTTATTTGGTAGGGAGACCAAACCTGGCTAGCATATTCAAGAATTGGTCTAACATAAGTGTTAAATAATGATTTAGTGACGTAGGGGTCGGAAAATTCCCTAGACCACCGTTTGATAAATCCAAGGGAGGAGTTTGCTTTCGCAATAATATAGTTTATGTGAGAGTGGAAATTCAGCTCTTTATCACAAATAACCCCAAGATCACGAATAGACGAAACTCTGGGGATAGGCACGTTACTGAAGTAGTACATTCGAAGACTAGAAGGTAAGCGTTTACGTGAGAAAGTCATAGATTGACATTTATTAACGTTTAGCTCAAGAAAGTTCTTATTACACCAAGTAAGAAAAGCATTTAGGTCTTTTTGAAGAAGAGAGGAATCATGAGAAGAGGATATGACTTTTATAATTTTAATGTCATCAGCATAAATAGACAGATCAGAAAAAGAAATAATACTAGCGACGTCATTTATTGCAAGCACAAACAGGAGTGGACCTAGATGGCTACCTTGGGGAACGCCAGAAGAGGCAAATATTGGGTTAGAAACTGCTTTTCTGAAAACTACTCTATACACTCGGTTCTCTAGGTATGATTTGACCCATTGGATAATTAAGGGTGGGAAGCCAAGGGCATTGAGTTTGAGATAGATAATTTGATGGTTAATTTTGTCGAATGCTTTACTAAAGTCAGTAGTAATAACATCGATCTCGTTGCCTCCTTCCATGGCCAAAAGAGTCTTTGATACGAATTGGGTAAGGTTAGTCGTAGTAGACCTTCCTTTTAGGAAACCATGTTGAAGTGAAGAGACAATTGGTTTACATTGAAAATACAGAGAGTCGTACACAATACTTTCGAAAAGTTTAGGGATGGCGGAAAGCTTAGCTATGGGTCGATAGTTCGAGATTTGGTTTTTACAGCCCTTTTTGAAAATTGGGAAGATAAAAGATTCTTTCCAGAGAGAGGGGAAAACTGCCTGGGAAAGAGAGAGTTGAAAAATATTAGCAAGGGGTTGATAGAGCACTGATGCGCACTTTTTAAGGAAAATTGCTGGAACACCGTCGGGACCAGGTGAAAAATCGTCATCTAGTAACCTTAATTTATCAAAAACAGTCTGGGGACTAACATCAAGAAAGACAAGAGATGTTTGCGGGCTATTCATCAGAAACCTGTGATATTCAAGGTCAGGATCATTTTGATCATTGGCATATGATTGTCTGAAGAAGGTAGCAAAGAGATTAACGATTACTTTGGGGTCATCGGAAGATTTGTCAAGGAAATTAAGCGTTGAAGGAAGACCGTCAGATTTTCTCCTGACGTTAATAAATTGATAAAAACGCTTTGGATCAGTGATTAGAGAGAGTTGCATTTTATCAAGATAGGCTAAGTAAAGAGAATGGCATAAAGTTGAAAAGTTAGAAGAGGCCTGTTGGTAGTAATAGTAGTTGGAAGGGGTCTGGGATTTTAAATAGGCTTTCCATAGCCTATTTCTAATGTTACGTATATTTTTTAACTCAGTTGTGTACCAGGGAGGAGATGATACACAGGTTTTTTGAAACGTATAGGGAACACATTGCATGAAGCATGCAAAAATTGAAGAATAGAAAAAGGAGAGAGCTATATTAATGGGTGTAGAGAGGTTAATAAAGAGATTAAAGTCGATTCCGCTTAGAAGATGACTAAGCATAGTGAAATCGGCTTTACGGAAGTTAAAGCTGGAAGTGTTCTCAGACTCCATAGTTGGAGTGCTATGATCAAGACAATAATTGAAAGACAGGGGAGGATGAAAATGATCAAGGGTGGATAAAAGATGTGAGCTTTTTAGGACGGCGGAGTTGAAAGGATCAGAGGAGAAAGCAAGGTCAAGTTGTCTCCCAAGATTGTTTAAGATGCAACTCATTTGAAAGAGGCCTGAGATAGACACTATTAAGTCAGATATGCTGCCTGGTGATGAGTGAGATGGCTGAATAATTAACACTCACGAACCACAAATACACAACTGAATGTCAAGAAAAAATTGACGATAGAGAAAATTTCGATTTACGCGAAATTAAATTATGAATTAATTAAAATTAAGCGAATGCACTTCTAAGATTTTGATTGTTTCGTGTACAAAGGTATTAGAATGAACTTTTGCACAGGTTTGAAGATTTAATAAGTACACTAACAATGTTTAATAAAGAAATGAAAAAATATAAAGAAAGTATTAGTTTTTCAAGCCCATGTTTCTTAAACAAAAAACTTGTTTCTAATCAGTAACTCCTTTTGTTTAACTATCAGCAACCATATTTTCAGTGATGACATCTTTGATTATGATTAAACTATCTGCTACTTTTTCTTTTATAAAATACCGAATAATTTTTCCAGTTTTATCAGTCATTATTTTGAATATCCATTTTGAGTTTACTGGTTTTCTATCATCAGGTAAATCTACCAATTCCCAAGTTTTGTTATCTATTAGTGATTGAAATTCTTCATCCATTGCTATCTTCCTTTCTTTACTGTTCAAACTTGAAACGACTTCACTTAAAGACGTTGGTTCAGTTATACTGTCTTTTGTAAAATATTGAACATAATTTAGTCTGTTGATTGGTTTCTTTGCTCGATTTGACCTTCTCAAAACTGTATCTTCAGTGTCATCTGCTTCAATAATCTCCATTGAAATTGAGTTTAGATTTTCTTTCGGCTTATACATTCCTTTACAACTACGATCTTCTCCCAATGACAATGTTCCTTCAACACTACAATTTTCACTAACTAAATCGTCAGAAAAAACTTGATCAAATGGTGGTGTTTCTTCTTCATCATCTTTGTTTGTAACTGGCATAACCTGGTTATTGGTTTTCTAAGAAAATAACATCTCGGCTCTCTACCACCTTATTTGTTGTAGGATTTATCAATCGATATCCTTTGTTACCTAAACAATATCCCACAAATATATGTTCAACGGATTTTACCTCAAATTTCTTTCGCTTCTCACAGGGAACATGTACCATGGCAGATGAACCAAATATTCGGAAGTGAGACAAATTTGGTTTCATTCCTGACCAAACTTCTATCGGCGACTTGTTTTCTAACACCCTTGAAGACCAATGATTTTTTATGTATGTTGCAGTTGCAATTGCTTCAGCCCAATACTTTTTACTCAACGATGCATCAGTTATCATACATAAAGCTCTCTCTGTTAAAGTTCGAATTGTTCTTTCTGCAAGTCCGTTTTGCTGTGGAGTATAAGGTGTTGAAGTTTGCCTTTCGATACCACAAACACTGAACAGTTTGTCAAATTTCTTGTTGCAAAATTCCGTTCCATTGTCTGAACGAAACTTTTTCACTTTCTTGCCTGTTTGGTTTTCGACATAGGCCTTAAAATTACAAAATCTTTCGAAAGCTTCATCTTTGGATTTCAAAAAATAAGTAAAAGTCATTCTTGAAAAATCATCAGCCAAAACAAAATAGTATCGACTTCCACCAATTGAAGGATTTATTATTGGTCCTGCTAGGTCTGCATGAATAAGTTCCAAAACGTTATTTGCTCTTGTCACTGTGTGCTTAAAAGGAGATCTTGCTTGTTTACCTTGTAAACAGGTAACACATACCTCAGTAAACTTTTCTTCATTGAAATTAACACCGTCAACACTCCCTTTCTTCATTATTAACAAATCTTTGAAATTGATATGTCCCAATCTTCGATGCCATGTCTCAATGTTGTCTCTTCTTGCTACTGCTACATAACTTGCACATTTTGATCCATTCAATCGATAAAGACCATCAACTAATTTTGCACTTGCAAGCAACTTACCATTTTTGTCTTTTATTTTGCAACCATTTCTATCAAAATTTACATATTTTTGGTTTTTCGTCAGTTGACTTACTTACAAAATATTGGCAGTTAAATTTGGAACACATAAAACATCTCGCACTTCTATTGAATTCGGCATTCCATTGACATCAGTATACAACTTGACAGTTCCACAGGATTTAACGTTCATCTTTGTATCGTTAGCAGCTAAGATTTCTGATATTGAAGATTTCTTTTCACTAAAAATCCAATCATTGTTCATTGTTTGATGCTGTGTTGCTCCAGAATCTATGTACCAATCACTTTTGTTGAACTTTCCAGTCAAGAAAGCCGAATCGAACTCAGGTCTTACATTATATGTAAGTTGAATTAAACTTCACCTTGGAATGCTTGTTCAGTTTATTCTTGTCTGGAGAATCAGGTGATTTGTGGCCTTTCTTGTTACAGGTGTAACAACGAATACCACCCTTTTTAGATTTTTGATTGGAACTGTTTAAAAAAGCACTATTTTTATTCTGTGAAGGCATTTCTTGCAATAACTTGGTCTTAACAGCGTCACTTGTTAGTTTAACTTCGACATTGTCTAATGCCATAACCATCGGTGAAAAATTTTCAGATAAACCACCCAATAAGAAACACACAATCCACTCGTCATCGACCTTGAATCCAATACTATTCAAACGATGTGCAGCGGTAACAATTGTGTTAACGTAGACTTGCATTGACTCGCATTCTTCCAATTTGGTCTGTGTAAATTGTTTAATGAAACCTATACGACGAACTCTACCCTTATCTTCAAATATTGTTTTTAATTTCTCCCAAACTTCTTTTGCATTTTGAGCATCGTCAATGTGAACCAAATTAGCGGAATCAATTGACAAAATTAAAGATGTTCTAGCCTTTGAAATTTTTGAAGCATCAGTTTCGGTACCCTGAACTGATTCCCAGAGCCCTACATGCTCTAAATAAGTTTGTATAACAAATTTCCAAGTAGCATAGTTTTCTCGTCCTTTTAATTTTTCAATGGTGGCCAGAAAATTACTCGACATAGCTTATGGATGTTCTTACTTGCGGTCCTCCTCAATATTAAGAAATAAAAATAATTATTTAAATGGTAAGAAATTACTTATTTGTACACAACAAATAACCGGAGTAATTCTTCTTTTATTCAAAATATCTATCTTCCTTGGCGTTGTTCTGGGCCCATAACCTATTGTTATGTACGTTGTGGAAGGAAAAACAATATATTTATCTTGAATATTGAACGTTTTAATTGAGAAAAATAAAATTAATATAAACATAAGTATATGTAAACTTAAAATACAAACTAGGTGAATAAAGCTTGAGTGAATTAAATATTTACAACAAAGTTGAACTCCGTTCATAGTAGATTGCGATTGAAAGAGAAAATTCTTAAATTACGATACTTGATTGCAAATCACAAATTAAAAAATTTTGTAATTTGCGACTCCACTTAGAGTTGATTATTTTGTTCAATTTATAATTAAAGCGGCGTAGTTTATAAAAAAGAAGGGCTTCGCAAATTCCAAAATAGAAATTCGCAATTAGCGATTTTTCAATTCTTTCCGTAAAGTAAATAGAGTAAAGTAATTTAACTCAGCGAAGATCTCAAAAGCTTGCCTTTGGGTGTATTCCGAATAAGGAATTTCGTTACATTGGCAACAAGAATTTGTTCGGTAGAGTTTCTGATTAAATTTTAACTTTTTCTCTCCATCTGGGGCTTGCATGTCCCAAGTACCAGTAAGCAAAATGCACCCAGTCCTCGCGTGTCTTTGTTGCTATATTTCATTTGAAATATATTCTTTAATGCCAATCGAATATGAACTTCTCACCTCAAATGTATGACTTAACAACTCTTCTGAAAGGCGGGCACCAAACCAAAGAAGCCTTTATTTCGTATAACGCCTTTGATATTCAATAATTAAAAACTAATGAATCAAAGTTTCCCCACTTCCAATGACGTCTAATAAGCTTTTTCATTTTGAAAGAGCAAAAACTTTCAATTTTCTATAACCGGAAAGACTTGAAGCCATACTCGAAATCATTCAAAAGTCCCTCTATAATCATTTATTTAAAACCCATTGAAAGTTTCAGTAAGAGTCTCTCGAAAGGATTTAATATAAGTCTCTGCTGTCTTATGCATGTCCTTGGATTTACAATTCAAAAACATCCTTCAAAATGGATATACTCGGTCTGCTATGCATTTTTCAAATTACAAGACCCACATATCCTTTGGTGAATTCACAAAATTTTGTTTGCACGAACTTTGCTACCCCAAAGGTTCTTGTTGTGTTGCTCCTTCCTCGGCATCTAAAGCTGTGCATACTCAACTTATCACATGCAATAACAAAATTCTTTCTTCTTGAATACCAGCAGATATTTGTTGTTGAAGAAGTACCTTAGCAGCCAGTAAGCTGAATTCAATATCTCTGTTCGTGTCTGTAGCAATATTATACACAAAAACCCCCATACAAAACTCATTAGATTTCCGGGTAACATATATTCTATACGTTCGCAACAACTGAGAGTCCAAAAAAGAAAGTTCTTTTAAGGGAATAAAGTTACCTAAAACTCTACTTCAGGCATATTGAAACTTATCGAGTGCTTTCAAGAAAAAAATAACATTGCCGTAAGCACAAAGCTTCAAAGGACAACATAAGGGATCAAAGCATCCCGCAGAACTATATTTCTTAATACGAAAAAAAGAAATATTTTTCAATTAAGTTGCACACCCAACAGAACATCACTTCTCATATTAAGTCATTAATACAATGTTCAACGATTCCAGCTTAATCGCTTAATTATTTTAAATGATTGCTATTCCACTAACATTTTTATCTTTTCGTTGTTTATTTTCAGACTTGTATCGTCTGAAGAGCTTCCTAAATAACAACAACTACTACAACAAGAACATCATAAAATGACATCAGAAATGTATCAGGATTCCACGTTCGATCAAACTGGAAAGGGTGGTAAACGCCCTATACGACCAAAGCTATTAAAGTTAACCGACGTAACGATGCCACATCGAAGTCGAAAGAAAACAAAAGTTAAGGTGAGTAAAGTCTTTGAGTGTAAGAGTGAATGGTAGTGGCATATAGCAGGTGTGGAAATGAAGGCTAGTATGCTGGTACTGGATGCTGTATTGATTTTTGATATGGGTTTATAAATCTTTAGGCTTCAACAAGGAACGAGTGATTGACGGAATCTCAACTCGTTTATCCGATTTATTGCCTACCTGATAGGTATTTTGAGCGAAGGTAATGTAAATAGAGCATTAACTTGATTGAGAAAGTGAGTTAAATATGTCTTCAAATTGCCAAGGAATAAGGGATTGCTTGATACTAGAAACGCTTTACAAAAGCATACAACATTTTATCAAAACGAATGTGGGATATTTGAAATTAGGTCGTCAGAGAAGACATGCTGGATTTATGTGTTCTCTTCTTTAGTTGAAAAAGAAAAGAAAAACACGAATACTCTGGTTAGGTGTTTCAAATCACTGCCGAGATGTGTAGGAGTGTACCCAAGGGCAGCAACACATTTTTGCAGTGGTTTATAGTTCCGGTATGGATGCACTTAGTTATTAAGCTTACTAGTGGTTACATAAGAATTAAAATTAAAACATAAATATGTACAAAAAAAACAACACTTACTTCTATGTTGCAATGAAAGAAGCAAAGAAAAAGGGCTAGGGTTGAAAGTTTAGATAGAAGAAGTATACATTTTATTCAGAGAGAAAAGGAACTTAGGAAAACGTCACAGGTATTGTTGCATTCGTAGCAATCTGCACATTGGATTCAAATAAGAGCAATTTATGTGGAGAACTGGGTGGAGAGAGAAGGGAACAAACCGCAGGTTAGGTGGACTTGTGTTCACGTAAATCAGCTCAAGTAACACCGGGGAATCTATGGTACCAGTCATAACCTAATGGACGAAAATAATGTCATCGATAAGACGACATGAATTCGAACTGATAAATTCATCAGTTCACTGGTGAACTGGTGAACTCATCAGTTCACTGGTGAACTGGTGAGCTGGTGAATTCATAATTTCACTGGTGAACTGGTGAATTCATCAGCTCACTGGTGAACTGGTGAACTGGTGAATTCATCAGCTCACTGGTGCACTGGTGAACTGAATTCATCAGTTTACTGGTGAACTGGTTTAGAGAGTGTGAGCTAGTCAATTAGTCGCAAACGGATCAGACTAAGGCAGCCTACGCAAAGAAAATCTAAGAAACCTTCATTGCACAGCTTCAATTCTATGAGATTGAGTTACTTGGTAGGGTTACCAAATCTGTCTAGCATATTCAAGGATAAGCTTAGTGACTTAGGGGCTGGAAAATTCTCTAGAATAGCGTTTGATAAACGCAAGAGAGGAGTTTGCTTTCGCAATAATATGTATAGTTAATGTGAGAGTGGACTAATTGTTACAAATTACCACAAAATCACGAAAAGGTGAAACTCTGGGGACGGGCACAATGCAGAAATAATGTGTTCGAAGACTTGAAGGTAAGTGTTTATGCAAGTAAATCATGGATTATTAACGATAAGCTGAAGAAAGTTCTTATTACAACTAGTAAGAAAAACGTTAAGGTCTTGGTGAAAGAGCGAGGATTTACTACTTATAATTTTTATGTCGTCTGCAGAAATAGACAACCCAGAGAAATAAATAATACCACCGATGTCGTTGATTACAAGCGAAATGAACCTAGTTGGCTACCTTGGGGAACGCATGAAGAGGCAACTATTGGGCCTGAAACTGCTTTTCTAAAAACTAGCCTATACACACGGTTCTCCAGATATAATTGTACCAATTTGATTGATGGTGGGAAAGCAAAGGCTTCGACTTTGAGGGAGATTATTCGCTGATTTTGTCGAGTAATTTTCTAAGATAAGTACTAATAACATCGATTCCATTGCCCTTTTCCATAGGGTTAAGAGAGTCGTTGATACGAATTAATTTGGTAAGGTTAGTCGTAGAAGACCTTCCATTTAAGAAACCATGTTCAAATGGAGAAACAATTGGTTTACAGCGAAAATACGGACAGTCGTACAGAATCCTTTCGAAAAAGTTTGGGGATGGCGGAAGGCTTCGCTATAGTTCGATGATTCGAGATTTAGATTTTACAACGCATTTACAACAATTAAAAGAAGGAGAAACTGCCTGGTTCTGGGAGAGTTAGATTTGAAAAAATTAGTAAGAAAAATTGCTGGGATGCCATCGGGACTGAGTGAGAAATAAGTAAGCCTAACTTATCACGAACAGTATGAAAACTAACAAGAAGAAAAACAAATGATTTTTGTGGGCTGTGAATCAGAAACCGGTGATAGTCAATTTCAGGATCATTCGGATTATGTCTCTATGATTCACCGAAAAATGTAGCAGGATTTGTCAAGGAAATTTAGCATTGAAGGAAAAACCATCAGGATTTCTCTTGACGTTACGTTGGTCATCTTACATCGGGTCTTACATCGGGTTTCTGAGATCAGTAGGTGATTAACTTACAACTTAAGAGTATGGATCCCGCTATCGCACTGAGCTTTGCTGAAAAAAAAAAGAATTCACAAGTCATAAATAAAAATGTTCTTTTTTTTAATCCTTTTTTACATTTTCAAAAACTCAGCATTAACATCTTCCAAAATCAAAGGCAGGTGCGATAGATAGAAAAGATCTCCTCCAAATTTGAAAGGAATCGGTTGGGCAGAACCTGAGATATCATGTCAACCACCTATAAAAAAGCAGTTTTGAGAAAAACGTGTTAGAAGTGGTCATATACTAATGAGACACTTTCGATAGTTTACAACTTCAAAAATATTCTGCAAAAGCGGTAAGTTTGCATTTTGAAGTGATTTCGAAATGCAGCGATCCAAAGAGCGACCACTCGCAGGTAAAGACAATGAAAGTAAAATTTTAACCGTATTTTTCTCGAAAAGAAATTTTCCAAAATTGCTGGCATCATATATCAGAGAGAAATTGGCCAATCAAATTCAAATTAAAACAAAGGTATTAAGAAAATTATCAAAGAAAAGTATGGAATTAACTGTCGTAAATTTGTCGTAGAATAATCGTGAAAACCAAAAAACTTTAGCTCTTCATTTGAAAAAATAAAAAAATAAAAAATTGTGCGTAGTGCTTACTTGACGCGTCAAGTCAAGTCAACAAGTCAACTTCGAAAGGGGGGTCGCGACAAATTATCTTTTTGGATATCTTGTGAACGACAAATTTACGACAATTAATGGAGTAATGTCCGCCAAGTTAGCACTACCACCTCAAAATTTTCTCAGTTTGTTAATTGGATTAATTGTCGTAAATTTGTCGTAAATTTGTCGTGAAAACAAAAAAATTTTCGATCTTCGTTTCAAAAAAGAACCCGTGTGTAGTGCTATTTTGACGGTCAAGTTAGCACTACCACCCCCCAAATCCGTCAAAACAATCTTAAACAAAAAACTAAGTATGCAATTAACTGTCGTTAATTTGCCGTAGTTTAATCGTGAAAACCAATAAATCTAAGCTCTTCCTTTTTTTTTAAATAGTGTGAAGTTAGCACTACCACCCCCTTAAAATGGTCAAATAAACTCAAAATCAAAAACTGACTACGCCATTGACTGCCATAAATCTGTCGTTCATCAGATATCCAAAAAGATATTTTTTCGCGACCCCACTTTCCAAGTGCCCCCCTTATGAATGATTTTCAAGTTATTAACGAAAAACACCAAAGTTCAAAACATACTTCAAAAAATGGTTCAAATCAACTCCAAGCTCAAAAACTGAGTACGCAGTTAGTTGTCGCTTTTTATCCTCTGACGAGATATGCAAACTGATATTATATCGCGCCCCCCTTTCGGATAGTATTTTTAAAAGAGTAGTGTAGTGCTAACTTGCATAAGTTAGCACTACTTCAAAACATTCCGTCGAGTAATTTCTTCTAAAAAAATTTCCAAAAATCGCCTAATTAGTCATGTCTTTCACTGATATATTCCCTTAAGTGTAAAATTCAAAGGGATTAGATGCCGAGTCACGAAATCTGCTCATTTGATTCGGGAAGAAGGTGATGTTTAGAACCCTTTAATTGTACATATAAAACATAATTGTGCACCAAAATAAATTTGAGATGGCAAAGTATTTTAATCGTGAAGGCAGTTGTCTAGAGTATGGGCAGTGTTCATGTTCACAAAATGTGCTGTATCTCTGAAAATAATACGAATTTTGAAAAATTCTATTAAAATGATTGAGGGTGGATAGAAGATGCAAGCTCTTAAGAACGGCGGGCGGTTTTAAAAGAATCAGAGAAAGCGGGGTCAAGTTCTCTCCCAAGATTTTTGGAAAGCTGCTCATTTGAAAGAAACCTAATTCAAAGAATGTATCAGTGGAAGATGGTTCTTTATCAGAAGAGGGAAAGAAACAAGATTCATTCTCTGAGGCAAATGAATATGTTGTTCTGGTGCAATGAAGTTTTTCATCAGGCTATTTCGTCAGATTTCAGACTCAATTAAGACGAATGAATGATTGAATGAACCGATATTTACGTACTTAGCGTATTTGCGCAGTTTGCAATTTCTGTGATTTGTGTTTTTTTCTGCTTTTCGTATTTTACGTAGTTTGCGAGTTTTGTTTATTTTTCTCAGCTCTGAGTTTTTTTGCTTCTTTTTTAAGGTTACTTTTTTTGGGTGTCTTACCTTATTTTCATAAATTCGTGTACCTTAGGTGTTTAACGTTATTTTTGCGTATTTTGCGTGATTGCCAAATTTGCTCATTAAAATTTCTTTTCGCATATTTTGGGTAGTTTCATGCTTTGCCTTAGCTCGCGTCTTTTGCGTAAAATGCTTTTTCTTATGCAAAGGCAGAAGCTACACAAGCTCAATATGTTTCGAAGGTTTGAGCAATGTGTTCCAGTGTCAGTAACTCTACTCTTCTCTCTACAATGGCTGAAACGTCGTCTTTATAGACGTTGAATTTCAAAATAACTTATGATGCTAAAGTCCGGTCTGAGTCTTAAACAGCAAATTCTATATATTTGCATTTGCTTTCTTTACTTTTGGAGCAGTTTTTTACGCACTGTAAGGACGTATCCGCACTTTCCCGTACGTGCCAGACTCTCCAAAGTATGCCAACCTTGGCATTAAGGTTAAAACTCCAAAAGTTTCTTTCTGATCTTCTCCGTTTTTTCCAGGGGGTCTGTGTCTAGGTAGCGGGTTATGGTTCCTCATTAATTTCATCTTTTTGTTTGTTTTCAGAATCTACGTCAGATACGTACTAATTCGGTTTCAACTCTCCTCTTCTGCACGCGAACACTGTGGTAAACGGTATATGTCAAAAAATCTCGTAGTTGGCACGAAATTCAATTTCGTGTACGTATTTTCATTTTATTGCGAGGAGATCAGTTGGTAAAACACATGCAACTTCAATAACTCCTGGCTCAGAAACTGTGCCGTACGCAATCGCTATTTACGAGGCACCGTGCTTCTATACTGATGCCAGCAGTTTCTGATACTTTATTTTTTAGTGTTTCAGCCCGAATCGTCTATACGTACAGTAGAATTGATTGTGTGTGATGCCAGATTAAGTCTCCTTTTGCTAGCAGATGGCATACCTACATTTACCATCAGCCTGGAGAGACATTTTGTGACTTTCGATGCGCGTTCTGAAGCAGTCAGTCCGTACTGTCTCCCAAAAGCACAGTTTCATGTCGAACTTTATTACCAGGCATTTAACCACTTTTTTGTCCGTTCGTTTCTTTGTTAGAAGTATTTCTTCAGTCCAAGGATAGCCCATGTTCCTCCATCCAGGAATTTGTCGTTCGCATCACTTGATTTAACTTTCTCCATGCGCTTTCAGTATCATTTGCAGTTATCACCGCAGCAACATCATCAGCGTATCTAATTAGATAGCAGAGTTCAATACAGAGAATGCCTTCGTAGAATATATTCCAGAGCTCTAATTTAATGACAGATACCTGAAGGGCTCCAGCTGTCACATCCGTACGTTTCATGTCTCCTGTGGATTGGTAGATAAGCTCACGTTCTTTAAGATAATAATCATTGATCATCAGTACAATAGAATTTGGAATCTTCTCTCAAGCACATCAATCATATTTGGCAATCGGGCTGATTGAGATTCGTTTCGAACATCCAGCGTTACTAGCATCACGGTTTTCTTAGAGTGTTAACGTTTGTGGCTTTCATCAAGTGAGTACAAAATGTTATCAGACTCGGCTATCAATTGTTGGAGGCTTAACTCCGATATAGTTTTTCATGCAACCTGTAGGTATACTTTGGAAGCTCTACATTGGTTGTGCCCGTAAAGGTTAGGATGCCTGCCCGTTATTTGGGAGTTCGATAGTTGAATTCCAGAAATGTTAAACTATATTTCCACAGGGACTTTAATTTGCGAGTATTTGGCAAAGTCCTCCGAGAGTATCTACAATGGCATAAAAAGCGCCTTTTCACCGGCAAAACATTTGTAGGTGTCCTCCATTCCTCAATAAGTAAATAAATCAGACATAAATGCGCTGGGCCCGGCAGCTCCCCGATATCTGTTTTGTCAGCCTTGATGCTCTACAGCATCATGTTCTAAGTATCCTCATACCTGTATGGCATTGAACATAACTTAACTCGCTGCTCTTTGGGAGATTTAATATATCACGTGGTGTCTTAATTTTCATTGAAGCCATCCAAGTTGTTTTTATGGCAATTTTCTTACTTATTGGTTTTCCTCCTAAGAGAAGTTCATATTATTTTGTGGAGTTAATATCACCCCCGAGACACTGATAATTACTATAAACTTCTTCCATTGATTCTCCTTCCAGCTTCGAGATGTGCATAGGTAAATCCCATTCCACTCCCACTGTGTTTTACAGCATTAGAAGTCTACTCCTTGCGCTTCGTCAGATTTAAAACACTTATTTACTATAGTAAACGGATGGATCTTTCAATCTTCGAGCGGTTGCTATTTTTTCAACCAATAGACTCCTACATTATTTGAGTTTGTGAAGCATAGTGTCTTCAACACACCATTTTTTCTGTTTGCTTTGTTTGCAGCCATGCAAAATACTATACAGCATGTGCTTTGAATATCATAGCTGGCTTTATTATCATCCCTGAAACGCACATATTACTGTCAAGGAAAACAAAACATCAACTCTTTTAATTCAAACTTTCCCAGTTTTTAAACTGTCTCAAACCTCAAATTACCAATGGTCACACCCTAACAAAAAACATTCCACCGTTCCTGCTGTGCTTTCCTTACAGATACACACAACACAAAAATTCTCTCAACCATTCAGCTCACAGTCGCTTTGTGAACAAAATCTTATGAATATAAGTGGCGTGAATCCTTACAACTACAGTAAACTTCCAGTCTCATAGGCTGTATCGTTGCACCTCAGTCAAACGATAAACAATCTTTGGCAAGGCTTTCAAAAGTGAATTGAATTTCCTCGAAGGCCCATAAATATTAACCAGTTTACAAATGACAAAGGGAATGATAACTTGGTCCTTAGCTTTTAGTCCTTTCTAATGTGAAATGGTATGGGCTTTGCCAATCCAATCTTCTCATTTTATTTATTTTTATCAAAAGTTCGGGATTCCAAGTAAAAATTTTATTGAAGTTTACACAACAATAAGAACTTCATAGAAATTATATCTCAGGAGTTGTTGTACTTTTGCGTTTCAACAAAAAAACACAGACATTAAAATCTACTCTTATGTCCTCTGCCTTGCCCTAGCGTCGCCTTATCGCCTCGTAGTTCGTGTTCTTCGCTACGGGTAGTTTTTCAGCAACCCTTACTCAAAAGGCGATTGTTCTCAATGTTAATTCAATTTGAAAATTTTAGGGATGAATTGGGAAAAGAAGAACCATTCAGAGTCTTTTCCTTAATCCAATTTCAATTTTCGTTTATTTGTAATTCTTTAAGTATAATGTAAATAAGAACGAACAAAACGAAAATTGTAATGAAAGGTGGCGTTCAGTTTTCTTTCTCGTTTTGAAAGAGTTAAATTAGATTAATAATTTTTCACGGTGTGGCTACAGTCGCTAATTGACGAACTTTATCAATGTCTCTGTAGTTTTAATAAAGTTAGATGATTCAAAATGGAGCGGCGACTGACAATTCGTTAACTACATACTGCCTGAAATAAACCAGTAATTTGGTAACGAGCAGCTTTTCAAACTTTTTGTTTATTTGATATGAAGTAATGAATTATTTTTTTTTTTTTTTAATTAGTAGGTATACTTATGAATCTCTGCTATGGTATGCAGCGCAATGTAAATTAAAGGCATAGATAGGACTTAAACATTGAGGACACTCATCTGTTGCAGGGTATCAGTTTAGGTGTTGATGAATGCATCGGCTTGGGTCAGAAAAGCTAATGTCTTTTTTTTCGAATGCAAATAAATATAGCGAGATATCTCTTGAAGCATGGTGATGATAGCGACATATACAAAGCGTTCATTTTTTTTCATTATGAGACCACCAGCTGACCCGGCCGGAGTATATCTCGGGCCCTACGGTGATCTAGTGAATAACATAGATTCTGTAATATTTACATGAAATGAAATAATTGTTACTGAGGATAATTGAAGCAACCAAATTTTGAAAGAATTTGAGAATTCTGTTACGTTCACTTTCCAGTGTGAACATGGAGATGAAGTAGGTCCAATGTTACTTTCGAGGTACTAGACCATCACTGCTCCAAATTTCAATCAAACCGGTTCAGTAGGTTTGGAGTTTATTGAATACAAACAAACAAACTCCTTTTCATAATACTGTAAAGAAAAGATGTAAAGATTGAAAAGAGAGTCGCAACTTATCGACTCGTCGTTATTGAACTCATTTCGTCAACAAGAACGACAAACTTAAATAAGCTGCCTCAAGGGACAAATTCTCTATTTGAATGGATTCAAAACCTCTTTTGCATTAGAATTCCCGCCTTATTTTTCAATTTAATAAAAGAATACTTTTTACCTACTTACTTATTTTTGTGGACTTTACTGTTCGGGGCTAACCTGACCTCAACAAATATCTTTCGCCAACTTTGTACACTTGTACAGTCTGTTCCCAGTTTTGCACTATAAGTCGGTTTAGAACCTCTTCGACTTGATTGTCCCAATTCAGACGAGGTTTTCTTCTTTCGGAAATTTTGTAAAACAAACAAGTTTTTAGGCTCCTAAAGTGGTCTCCCCACGACGTTTCGAGATCTTCGCCGAGTTTAACGAATTAACTCAACTTGTTGATGAGCCCACTCGGGTTCCAGACATTGAAGGCCATGCGGCCAACACTCTTGACCTATTTCCAACTTCTCATTCCGAAAAATATAGGGTTTTAGTTTCATCTCCTTTAGGCAAATCGGACCATTGTGTCATATCGGTAGATTTTTCGTTTTCTGTCACGGTAAAAAAAGATAAAATCTATAAAAGAACTGTGTGGCAATACGAGAAAGCCAATTGGGACGGGCCTGAATAATTTCTTTCGAAATTTTAATTGGTCATTCTTGTGCTTTCTCGACGGAAACGTTGATGCATCAGCTGATATGATATCTAACGTAATTCTAAGCGGCATGAGAAATTTTGTTCCTCACAGATTAAAAGGTATCATGCCCAAAGAGAATTCGTGGTTTGATTCAAGCTGTAAAGAGGCGATTAGGGATCGAGAAAGTAGTTTTCGAAAATTCAAAGACAACCCGACTGTAGAAAACCGAAATTTGTTCAAACGGGCTAGTAATATTTGAAATGCTCAAATACAAAGGGCTAAGTTTTTACATGACGAAAAAGTAAGGCAAAAAATACTATTGTGTCCAAAAAGAAGTAAAAACTTTTGGTCTTTTGTCAAGAACATTATGAACTCGACCCCGTCATCGGTCCCAACGCTTGTCTTCAATGACTCTCCGTATGTCAGTTCCATCGACAAAGCCAATTTGCTAGCAGCTCAATTTGCTACCAACTCGACACTTCCTCATAGCATATTGGCTCCGCCTGAGCAATTTGTCTGCAAATTCTTTGATGAAGCATATATTTTTTCGAACTCACTCGGTTGCGAGAGTCCTCAAAGATCTCAATATACATAAATCCGCTGGTCCAGATGGTATCCCCGCCGTTATTCTGAAGAGGTGTTCTTCTACGCTGGCAAATCCACTGCGTAAACTTTTCCATCTTTCCTATTCCGCTGGGATTTTTCCGAGCAGATGGAAAACTGCATTTGTCCAGCCCGTCCCTAAAAAAAGGCGAATCTTCCTCCCCTTCCAATTACCGTCCAGTTGCACTTACGTCCCTTCTTTCGAAGGTCATGGAAACGTTGATAAACCGTCAACTTATGAAATACCTTGAAGAACGAAAGCTTCTTGATGACCGTCAGTACGGCTTCCGTAGAAAACGGTCCACTGGTGATTTGATGGCATATCTCACCGAAAAGTGGAACCAATCTTTACATTGCTTTGGAGAAAGTAAGATTATTGCGCTTGATATTTCTAAAGCATTTGATAGTTTGGCATCAGGCTCTGTTATCGAAAATGCGTGCTTTTGGTATCGATGAGTCTCTTCTTCGTTGGATTAGAAATTACCTTTCCGACCGTTCAATACAAGTTGTGTTGGAGGGCTTCAAGCCTGATACCCACTTCATAAATGCTGGTGTGCCCCAGGGCTCTGTTTTGTCTCCGACTCTCTTCCTCATTTTCATCAATGATCTCTTGTTTGAAACTTCTAATCCGCTTAATTGTTTTGCTGACGACTCGACCCTCACCTTTTGTGGAACTGGAACGGTTGCGTATAATAAGCTCATTGAATTCTGACCTTGACAGCTTTGTTTCATGGGGTTTTATGAACCGAGTAGAATTCAATGCTTCGAAAACTCAATGCTGTCCCTTGTCGTTGAAGCTTAACATTCCCCCATTGCCATTGTTCATGAACGGTACCTGCATCGAAGAAACCGAAAAGCTGTCAGTACTTGGTATGTGTGTAAACGATGATCTTCGTTGGAATGACCACATATTTGAAGTCGCCAAAAACGCTGCTAAATGCTTAGGCTTCTTGTGATGATGTAGGAAATTCTTCACCCCTTCTGATCCGGCTACAATTTATAAGGCCTTCATCCACCCAAAACTGCAGTATAAATCCCATATCTGGTCAGGTGCTTCTGAAACATCTTTGCACCTCCTTGATAGGGTACAAAATAGAGCGATAAAATTGATAGGTGATCGTAGAATCAATTGATTCTCTTGAACATCGTCGAAACGTTGCCTGTCTCACTCTCTTTTATCGCTTTTTTCACAAGCAGTGCTCTAGTGAAGTAGCCAGTTGCATTCCTCCCCTGAAAAAATTTAGCCGCAACACCCGCCTCGCTAGGAATGCTCATCAGTTATATCTTGAGCCCAATTTTGGGCGTACAGTCAAGTATAGAGATTCGGTCGCATCACTCGAATGTGGAATGCTTTACCTGGCTCTTTGTTTCCCCTTCATTACGATTCACAAAGGTTCAAAAGCAACGTGCATCGGTGTCTCCTTTCAAATCCTCTTCTTTTTTTCTAAATGCTCACACTGTGTTCTATAACATTATAAAGGTAGTCATAACCCCTTGATGTGCGCGTATCATGTTAAAGTATCATGTTAAAGAAATCTCATGGCCGTTTGTCGCCTAGCCTAAAACTTTTTCGACACAAAGGTCTCGGTGAGTTCTCTACCGACCTTGACGGAGCAGCATGAAGTCTTCAAAGTCATTCTGCATAGTTGTGCGAATGGAGTGGAGAGTGTATCACCATCTCTACCTAAGTCAATCTACTGTAATATTTTGTTTTCATATATCAAGAGGACAGTCAATAAACTGCACTCAACAAAAAAGGATATTTTATTTAACGAGTCAAAACTACAGTACGAACCTTGCACGGATGCCAAAACTAGACATGGCCCTGTACAGAACGTCTCTATTAATACTGTCATCCACGGCTTTGAAATCGATAAAAAGATGGTATATATCGTTCTCGGGTTTTTCCAAGATCTGATGAAATGTAAAGATTTGGTTCGATTGTGAACTTTTCTAGTCTAAAACCACGTTTATGAGAACCTATCAAATTTTTGACGAAGGGCTTAAAAGGACGTTAACAAATTACAGCAGACAAGATCTTCTACGTGACGTAAGGGAGTCTTATTCTTCTTTAGTTGGAGCAGTTATGGAGGGCCCCACCCCCTCCCCTTTCATCAGGCAAACTTTCTTCCGACCATATCATGCAGATCAGCTAGTGCATGCTCCTTTCCAACTGATCTCCAGCTGCCTTGAAAACTTCGGCACCAAAGCCATCTCCACCTGCAGTGTTATTGATTTAAGTTTGGATATGGCAAGCCTAACTTCTTCTATGTTGGGAGGACGGCATTCTTGATCGTCGTTTAAGTTAAATGGGGCATTCTGCCTGACAGCGAAAGTAATGTCTTCATTGCCGCTAAGCAGTCTGCAGAAGTGGTCTTTCCAGATCCTCAGTAGTGAAAGGGTCTCTATCTCTATTACTATGTTTCAATGCTGCTCTTTACAGACTTGAGTTCGGGCATTGTCACACTGGCAAAATCTTTTTACGTTTTGTTAAAACTTCCTGTCATTGCAGCTCTCTTTTTTTAAGTTCGGTGTTCTTCCCTTCTTTTCTCTTTGTAAATCTCGTTATAGGACTCGTCCAAAGCAGCCCTTGTTTTCTGTTGCATTAACATGGTTGATAGTTTGTTGGCATTGCTGCTTCTGGTCTTCAATGCTCAATGCTAGCAGCATAGTACTCGAAAAAGGCTTCAAAAAGATCTGGAAGATCACTGAAATTTGGGCAGCCAGTCATAGCTTGGAGAGCACTATTGTGCAGCTCTGTAGTTCTTCGGCCCTTTGTCAATACACGCACTTACTAGTTTAACAGGTCATCTCCGGATGGAGAATCCCAATTCCCAGTGTTTAACGCGTGGCGTTTACGTAAAAGGCACGATAATTGACGTCTGCTATAAATTAAAACACCTGGGCGCCCCGAGGTGAAACTAATCAGAGCCTTTTCGAATAGTACATACCAACCCTCCTTTTAGCTAAAGTGCAACTCGAAAAAAACTTTAATCTTTTAGTATACCTACTTTCTCGAAAAATGTTGAAGTAGGTTGTGAAAGAAGTTCACACAAAAAACATTTGTGTTAGATAGATACGTCAAGAGATCTTGGTTATATTTTGACATAAAACACTTAACTAAGAGGCAATTAGGTGTACTGTTACTATGTAGAGTTAATTATTAAAACCTTATTAGGTGCATATGACTTTTGGAGAGCTCTGCAATTGCTTTTGTGCATTGCTAGAGGATACCTCGCCCTTTGTCTGATTTGGATTAGGCCATTAAACTAACTGCCTGACTTAATTTTACAAAAGTCGTTAATGGCATCGATTTATTCATTCTAAAATTTCTGAACACGAGTCAAAATTTTTAAGATTCCTAAGAAGATAGTTTGCTATTCATATTGATTCCCGAAACACAATTCGTGACAGGTAACTGTTACTCTACACCTTCACATCACATATGTCACAATGTGTAGAGTCGTTCGGGGTAAGTGTGCGCAGCGGGGAAGTGTGCGCACTGTGGTTTTCTTGAAAAAAGGGATTCGGGTTTCTGTTGATGCGTAATTCAGTAGATACCTGAACTAAGCTCAAGTAAGTTGTGTTAGTGCTGCTGTCGTGTTTGGTGTTTCGACGAGAGACAAAAGAAAAAAGAGGTCCGTTTCACTAAAATATTTCTTCATTTTCAAACTGTGTCAGAGACTTGAGTTTGTCTTACAATGCATTCAGGAGGGATTTTTTTTATAATATACTTTATAGTCTTTACGTTTGGGTGAAGATTTTACAGTTTTTGGCAATTGTTTGTTAAAATTTTTGTAAAAACAATAGAAAAGTGCATTTGGGGTAAGTGTGCGCAAAAATTTGGGGGTAAGTGAACGCATGCGCACACTTACCCCAAACTAATTTTTCACTGTCAAGTAAATCAAAACACATCATAAAATTCCTGAATAATCTTGTATTTGATTGCAAATATGTGTACATGTTTATATATCTGTGTATTTTTATATTTTTCTTAAACGAAACAGGTCTGCCTCGAACGTATGATAGAAAAAATCCGAACAAAAAGCTAGTTTCACAAGCTCAATTTGATGGAGCTAAAATGCTTATAAATCTTGGCTAACGTAAACGTGCGGCTGCATAGAAGGTGGGAATCAGCGAGTCTGCCTTGAGAAAGTGGCTAATCACACAAAAGTCTACTCATGTTGCTCTCTTGTCCATAAGTCCTTTTCCAAAATCGGAGAAGACCACCAAAAGAAATGGAAAAACCCTTAAGTCTGAAACTATAACATCAAGTCCATTAAAGCAAGATTTTTATGAAATTTTCAGGGTAGACATAGTTTAGTCCGGAGATGGTTCCTGACAAGGTTTGAATCCCATATTCCCACAGGAACAGGGTTGGGAACGGAAAATTTTAAACTACAATACAGATTTCAAAAACTCTTTCAGCACTATGGGTGCTACATTATCTCCCTTCATCTGTAACTTAGACTATATTTCATACCTATAATCCCACAGGAACAGAAACGGAAACGAGAACGGGAACCTAAAGTTACTTGACCGATTTCAAAAATTCTTTCAACTTTTGTATGTTATCCCTCAGTGACATAGACTTACATTTCATTCACATATTTCTATGGGAACGGAAGATTCCCACAGAAACGGAAACTTAGAAACTACTGGAAAGATTTCAAAAATTCTTTCAGTACTGGGATGCCACATAATCCTTCAGTAACTCAGGAAAAGGAACGAGAACGGGAACCTTAAAGTTATTTGACCGATTCAAAAATTATTATTTTTCAATAGATTGGTTAAAATCTACATTTTATGATTAATATATTAGTTTGTCGTTAATGAAACTTAAAGTTCCTGTTTTGTTAATTGTTATGTTCTTAAATTAATGTTTTAAGTTCTGTTAACTATTCTTTATTTTATTATTATTTATTATTATGTTTATGCTTTTTATAAAAAAGAAGTTAACAAAAAAAAAACACAATAATCTTGATAAAAATAATAAGTTTTTTAGTTGTAAATATTTATGCATTGAACTTTTTTAGGAAAATCACCTACATTTTGAAACTTTATAGAGAATTCGTAAGTGAAACAGCCTCCGCACACTTACCCTACACCCTGCGCACACTTGCCACTTCATGTGCGCAATTCGACTTGCCTTAATTTTTTTATAAAAATACAGCTAAATTTATAAAAAAAATTAAGTTTTATTGTTGAACGATAGTAGTAGAAATGTGTCCGTTTAATATTCAATCAACTGTTTTTGGGTATATCCTTTCTTTTGCATGAAATCCTTCTTCAAAGTCAAAAGTGCGCACACTTACCCCGAACGACTCTACCTCTAGAAACTAAACTAAATCCGAGATGTTCATAACTCATCAACTGTCCCACAAGGTACGCACATGCGAGTATTTAAATCCTGGTCTCATACTTCTCCTTCACTGTTTTTAAAACCAAAATATCACAGGAATCTATGAGCGCTGTAGTACAGCTTATTTTATGTCCGTACGCTTGTAGCAATGGCATTTGAGGGATTATCCGGTGAGAAATAGAGATATTCTCATTTTTTTTTTTTTTCAATTCCCTTTGCTTCTTTATTAAAACCATAAGCAACTTCCTCATTCATTCTCTGTAAAATAAAAATTCCTCGCACAAAGAGAAAACATAAGGACACGTTGTCCATTTACAAAAATAATTTCTAATCAAACCAACCACCCAACCAACCCTTGTCATACGCCAGGGTCTGACTTCCCAACGAAAGCCTATTATCTTCAATCTCCACTTCTCCCTTCTTCGTTTTTTTTTTTTCGAATTTTCTCGTTAGGCATAACCAACCCATTCAGTGAGGAGGAAATTAATTTTCACAAACCAGATAGAGGGATCAACATCATGCACACACCTATACAAAGTAGGTACCTATGTGTATAAAGAACAGACATCCTTTATGACAAGACTCGTTCGAATTGAAAAGAAAAAAAAACTGTTCGGAGTCCTCTTTGACATTTACAACAAGCAACGGTAGTTTAAGGACAATGGTTAAAAATTTGCTTCACAAAAAACGATAACACATTGTTAAAGAGTTAACGTCAAACTGTGGCCCTCTCGTTCCCACTTCCAGTTAAAGCGAAAAAATAATTTAATTTCGCAGAGCACAAGAATTACCTTTACACTACAACAGCTTTAGCTTATGTGGAGGCAAAATTCGACGACGAAAGGACAAAACTATTTTCTACGACCAGACACTAAGTTCATTTACCTTGTGTAAATGAAAAGTTTTTTCCTTCCGGTTGGGGAAGTTTTTATTTTGTTCCTTTTTGTTTTTTTTATTCAAAAGGGAAACAAAAAGTCGTCTTGGCGCGGATTCAGTTTCCAATTAAAAAGCATTCTCCATGCTCCCCCCTTCTACTTGGCCACTTACAATGTTTGTTGAGCTCTTGAAATTGATTACAAGCCGGGCGTTTATTAAAGTTTTTACATTTTGCTTACTTTTTTTAATTTCAGTCCAAGGACCGGTCACAATCAACTGTCAGGGATCGGATTTACGATGACCCCGCTTACACAGATGATATAAGTCACTTGGCAATACCGTTGCGTCGTAGCAGTGTCTCGGTGGGAGGAAGCTCTGGCGGGAAGACGGAAGTTTTGGGAGGATCCCTGGGTAAACGACCCAAGGCTTCGATTAAACAGGTTAAGCAGTCCAGCAGTTACGAGCAGGATGGGTCGAGTAGCTCTGATAACATGCCACATGATCTGACGAAAGGCATACGAGGTCGAAGCCTAGAACGTCCGGAGAAGTCTCCAAAAAAGCGCGATACTAAGCGTGACCGGTCTTCAAAGCAGAAACGAAATCTTTCACTTGACAATACACAGCCAGGAAGACGGTCTCTGGAGCGGGGAGAAGCTTCTGCAAAAGCAGCTGTCATTGACAGGTCCTATCGCAGTTCGAAGGTTAAATCAACGGCTGCCCCAAAGCCCAGCCCAGAGGTAGAAGACTGGCCCGAAATGAGCTCCC
The DNA here is from genome assembly GCA_914767635.1 of Melanostoma mellinum. Taxonomy (NCBI): domain Eukaryota; kingdom Metazoa; phylum Arthropoda; class Insecta; order Diptera; family Syrphidae; genus Melanostoma; species Melanostoma mellinum. The sequence goes on from OU612058.1 coordinate 201,567,279, forward strand.
TCAAGCTAGACACAGAAGATGCATTCACGGTTCGTGGAAAGGAGTCCACAAAAATGCAAATTGGACGCAAGTTCCTCAAAGGCGAGATCGGGATTAAGAGCTTTAACTACTACTTACTGAAAGAAGGTCTCAAAACGTCGAAAAAGTTTGTGGAGAAGCACAGCAATTCCTTGACAAGTGGCCTGGGCTCCAAGAAGCACATCTCCCGCAGCGAAGAAAACATTTACGAAGAAATTTTTTTCAAGGATCGCACCTCAGACGTGGATGAACCCTTAAGCCAGCAAACAGAACATACTATTTACCCTGACTGTGAGCTGTGCATGCAGCAGTGCACCAAAGAAGACTGCGAGTATTGCCTGCAGGATAGCTTCAAGTCAAAGCTGCAATTTGGGAGCCTAGGACGTAACGATAACCGCAGCTCATTCGCTGGTAGTAGCACAAAGCAGCAGAGACAACATCATCAGCAGCAGCAGCAGCAGCATCATCAGCAACAGCAACAGCAACCAACACAACAACAGTCAGTTCCAGCTGCACACATACTTGAATTCCAATCGTATAATCCAAACAACCCGGGGGTGTATAAAATTGAAACAACCCCTGTCGCTATAACAGGCGAGTACAATCCCATTCTGCAATTTCAACAGCAACCAGAAAGTCAGAAACAAGTGCCGCAACAGCAGCAGCAACCGCATCAGCAACATCATCTGCCGCCACATCACTCGCTTCAGCAAATGCAACCGCAATCACATTACCAACAACCAGCGCTGCCACCAATACCGCAACCCCGTCGACCTTCAAGGATGCCATCGGGTGGCACTAACCAACCCCCACCTCCAATGGCCTTTATTGTTGGACCTGCCACCAGTATGGGCCAACAAATGGGACAAAGAGTAAACAACACAAAGTCATCGTCGTCCAGTGACTCGCTGCACCATAAATACAACACAATGGCCAGATTGGAGGCTTCATCGTCTGGCGAACATTACCATCATCCACCGCCACCCAATTATCGAATTTACCGTCTGGGTGGACACCTAGGTGGGTCGCAGATTCTACCAGAGCCCTCTTATGAACCGAAAATCTATAAGAGCGATTCAAAGGTATCCATCATCAGTGAATATTCGGCGCGAAGTAGCGACAACGCATCGCATCGCAACTTTCGATGCGGCGAGGTGAGTGACTCCAGTCTAGGCGATTCGATGTTTTCCTATTCAACACAACAGCGTCGGTATTACGGCAGTTCGGAGAGTTGTCGATTTGCGTTTGAATGTCGACGCTGCAGCTTGGACGGGGAGAAGTGCAGCTTCTCTGATACATGCCGATATGAGTGCAAGAACTGTGATTGTTCGTCCAGTTACTTTTCATCGGATTTTGATGATTTAAACTATGGCAGGAAGAGCAGCAGCAGTCAGAAGTCCAACGAGTATTTCAATGAAAGTAATTTAGACTTGAAGCAAAACAAATATGCGCAGGATTTTTTTAAACATGTGAACGATGTGAAACGGAGCATATACCAGGCGGAAATGCAGAGGACCACAGTGGGCGACTTGAGTCATGGTAATGGAAATGGTGGACACCAGCAGCAGCAGAGTCATCAATCGCAGTCCGGGCGGTGAGTGTTTTTTCTATTTTGTAATTTTATAACTATGAGTTTTGATTTTGTTTTTCTGTTTCTGTAATATCAATAAAATTATGATATCAAGCTCTGGGTTTCAGTGGGTTGAAAAACAGTGTAAGTTCTGAGTGTATTGTAGGCTTAGAAGCATCGAGATTATGACTTTTTTGGTGAACCAAACACTTTCAAACCCTATGTTCTATGGCGAGTGATTTGCGAAAAACTAAATTTCGAAAAATAGGGCAAAAAAAGAATCTGAAAGAGAATTTTTCTTTTTAGAAGGTAAAGAGGAAATCGATAGTACCATGACAATAAGCAATGCAACTTGAAGCAAAAGTTCATAACTTAAATGAATTTAAGTTCAATGGACGTAAGAATGAAAATCTGGTAGCTTTTCGATGCGAAAATGTTAGTTTGTGCAAACTGTCGTCAGTATAGGTCTATTAGAATTGGCTCTCAAGGACATGCTTAGTTTTTCAAACTACCCAGGAATCCATCTTAAATATAAGGATTTCTAAAAAAAAATATTTCGTTGTGATTTCATTGTCATTGAAGTCTTGTCAGTGTGAGTGAGAACTTGCAGATATACATAATACCATCAAAAATAAAATAAAGGTCAAGTTTCTATTTTGAAAAGATGGTTTTATAGATCCCTCAAAATCTTCCTTTTATTAATTTGGCTTCTTCTTCTTCTTCTTCTTCATTTTCGGCGTTACGAGTAGTGATCTTGAAGCGATCACAACTCTCCCACTTTGCTGCTTCACACTAGTGATCCGCCTGTGGGGTACGCCGCGTTGACCTCAGAAATCGTCGGCAAGCCTCCCGGTTTTGGATTGTTCCATGTCTGAGGCCAACCAAATGCTGCTGTTTTTGCATTTGCTTGCACCAGGAGTGTTTTGGCCTGCCTCTTCTTTTTCGTCGCGAATTTGTTGAAACGTTTTACGATATTGCCTTTTTGACGGGGTTCTGCGGATCTCTCCTTTGAACATGACAATACCAACTGAGCCGGTCGTGCTGAATTTTGTCCAAGAAGGTACTTTTGACATGAAGGCTTCCACGGATCGTAGTACTTCTAATTCGATCAAGCTTTGTTACTCCTGCTGTCATCCGAAGCATCTTCATTTCGGCTGCCGTCAATTTGCTCTCATACTTTTTGTACATTGTCCAACATTGTGAACCGTATGTCAGAGCTGGACGGACAACTGCTGTGTAGAGTCTTCCCTTCAGCTTAGGGGGCATTTTTCGATCACAGAAGATAGCGGAGTTTTCTCGCCACTTCATCCACCCTACGCTTACTCGATGATTGATGTCGTCATCACAAGATGCTTCACTATTGATCATAGATCCCAGATATTTAAACTTTTCACACTTGGGAAGCACATTTCCATTCAAATAAATGTCTGGAATAGGCTTGTCTGGATCAGAAAAAGGGCAGCACAGGTATTCAGTCTTTTTAGCGCTAATACGGTACCCATTTCCTTCCAGAACATCAATCCAAACGTCAAGTGCTCGTTGCAGGGATGTAGGATCCTCGCTTATGATGGCTCCATCGTCAGCAAAGAATAATTGTTGTACTTTATTGTCCGTTACTTTTCCTTTGAGCAAATAATCCAGAACAGCAATAAAGAGCAGTGGACTCAAGACACTTCCCTGATGTACACCTACTGTTATTTGGGATTCTTCGGTGACTCCAGCTGGGCATCTCACTTTTGTAACTGCTCCTTCGTACATGTCCATAATTATTCGCACATAGGCTTCAGGAACTCCTCGGTGTCTGAGGGCCACCCATATCAGATCTCGTGGTTGTCGATCGAATGCCTTTTCGAAGTCAACCAACACAATATGCAAATCCTCTAAGGCATCTCGGTGTTTTTCCATAATGATCCTTATGCTTTGGATTGCGTCTGTAGTTGACTTACCCGCGACAAACCCGCATTGGTCATCAGACAGCCTTATTATTTTCCGCAGTCGGCTATCCAAAACCCGCTCAACGATCTTCATAGTGTGGGACATCAACTTGATCGAACGATAGTTGTCACAGCTTCTGGTATCTCCCTTTCCCTTGTACATTGGAAGAAGAAAACTTTCCCTCCATTGATTAGGCAGACTGTCACCTCTTACAAGTTTGGAGATGAGAATCGTGAGCCATCTTAACCCGATGTCTCCCATATTTTTCCAAAACTCATATGGTACCTCGTCTGGCCCAATCGCTTTGCCTTTTTTGGAGTTCTTAACTGCCTCCCTAACTTCTTCGACTGTGACGTCGGATACTTCCGTAAAGTTAGGTGCAGCTGTTGGAAAGTTGCGCCGAGGAAACTGTTCATTCAAAAGATCATCACAATACTGTCGCCACCTGTGAAGAATTTTGTCGTCATCCACAAGTAGCACTCCTTGAGCATCATTGATGAACTTCGGCGAACGAATCTCCTGCGCATTTCTCCTTCTCTGAGCGGCTATTTTGAAAATGGTTGCTCCCTTATTCAAGTTGCTTTGTCTTACCTCTTGGATTGCCTGATTTGCTTCAGCAGCTGGGGCAGAAATCTCTTCCAGCTCTCGATACAGGCCCTCCGTGCTTTTTGCTTGAAGTTGGGCGCACTTTTTCTTCGCTTCTTTTCTGCAGCTCTTGTATTCCATTTTGAAACGCGCTTTTTCATTTGTATTTCTTGAGGGGCACTTCGACCAAGCTTGGAAAGCTGCTTTCTTCTTTCTAATCACTGCTTTAGCTTCATCATCCCACCACCAGGTTTCTTTAGCTTGTTGGTGGTGTCCTTTTGAGACTCCTAACAGTGATTTGGCTCTCTCTAAGCAGGTTCGTTGTAGGCGACCCCACATATTTTGTGCCGTGATTGCATTTGAAACTGCGTCGATGGTATTACACAGCTGACTTTGCATATACGAAATGAATTGCTGTCCTTTGGTTTTTTATTAATTTGGCTTCGGACATGAAAATTCTAAGCAACTGTGAAAAAATAGATAAAATGGGCACCAAATCTCAACGAAATCGCTCTCTTGAACAAACAACCAAGGGCGTTCTGCTTTGAATAAGATCTATATGCTCCACCACCGAATTGCAGTACTGCACGACTAGAATATGACAAAGAGATAAATTAAATTTTCAGAAAGGAATTAATCCTAATCTACAAACTTTGGTGCATTTGGACCCCAGAGCATGTTTGAACACTCATAACTTTTTTGTTTTTCATTTTTTTTAAATGGGATTTTTACTCAGTGAACAAAATTCAATTTTTTATTAATTTCTTAAGTTGAAACGATTATCAGATGTTTACAGATTTTTCTGCGATTTTTTTGTGAAAAGAACTCGTCCACCCGAACTGGGGTCCATTTGGACCCCAGTACTGAAATTCTATGAAAAATCATATTTTTTCTAATAAATAATTATTTTATTTTACAAGCAGCCTAATTTATGTTTAGAAGAATTTAACTTGAAGTTGTGGGCAGTTTCGGGAGGCATTTAACACATAAGGTTCTAGTGTGGCAAGGGCAACAACATCTGCCACATCCATCGCAGGTGGTTCTGGTTTTCTTGTCATCTGCTCTTGGGCAAAGGTGACATCTGCTTCTTTTACAAGAGAGCCTTTCGGGGACTGTTAGTAGTTTTTCCTGAACTCTCCCCAAAATACAGAGAGCATCCATTGCAGATTTTCCAATGCCAGATTGTGTTGCATGTTGAGAACGGTTATTCAATTCTGACTCAACCAGTTCCTCCGCTAGTTCGATGAGTTTATCACTTCTGTACAATTTTTTGTTTCTTCTAGGTGGATTGAAGTGTCGAAAAATGATAACAGTTGCTAGGGCTGCTACGTCCAGTAAGTTGCAGAATACAACCATCGGCCAGCGATTTGTTTTGCGTGTACATGAATAAACTGAGACCATTTGGTCGTATACATCGACTCCACCTTTGGTGCTGTTATAATCCAGTATCATTGCAGGCTTGCTTTGATGACCGGAAGTGGCTTTCTCACAGTTATGTTGTGTTGATAGCAATACCACTTGTTTGTTTGGCTTCGGAACATAACTCACCAACGCCATTTTTCCAGAAAATCCAAAAATGGATGAGAGGACTGGCCGATACTGCTTTTTGTTATTGACCTTTACAGGCTCATTCTGCTCATCAAGAACCTCCTTTGCTACAAAAGGTTTATGCAAATCTCTTTTGTTTTTCCGAATCGTGCCAAGAATAGTGATCTTCTTATCCAGCAACTTCAATGCCAAATCCACCGACGTAAAGAAATTATCAATAGTGAGGTTGCGTCCAGAATTGAAACGAGGGTTAACAATAGCCTTCTTAACCCAAAAGAGCAGCATTAGGCGAGAGTCGTTCTGTATATTTTATTTCTGCAATAATGTGCGGTAATGTGTAAATAGAGGAAGTGCTTTTCTACTTCGAAGATAAGTCTGTCTATTGTGACCTTTTGTCCAGTTCTTCGATGTTCTGTGTCCTTGTTTATAACAGCATATACTTCGTTTTTTTCTCACTAAGCATCAAACCCATTTTTGCAGCTCCTGTTTCAATGCTTCCAAAAGCACCTATGTATGCCTCACGCTTGCCTCTTACTAGTATGTACGTCAATATCGTTTACTTTGCAAAAAGACTTCTGAAGGATTGTGTTTCTGGTGTTGAAGATTGAGTTTTGAACAACCTTTACAAGTACAATGTTAAAGAAATCGTCCGACAGTTTGTCGTCTTATCGATAACCTTATTCGACATCTAAGATCACGGTGAGTTGCTTACCAACCTTGATGGAGTAATATGAGTTTTCTAAGGCCATGCATTACTAAAAGATTTTTCCTGGGATATGAGAACTTTAAACAACGCACTGTACCGCTCGTCTCGGAAAATACTGTCCTACGCGGCCTTGAAATCTATACAGGCATGGTGTATGCATACTGCATACACCGCGTTGGCGACGCCGCAATCGAGTGAGGAGCCCTGGTGGCGGGTTCTAGCGCATTTCTCACAGCCTTGTGAGGGAATGGAGGGGACCTTCAATTTTCTGCACATTCCCAACGGGTAATCGAGAAAACGCTTTTCATGGCAACAGTAAATTGCGGGGTCCCCCCACCTTCTTCGCGAAATTCGATACTCGTGGCTTCTGCTTGGAAACCACAGCTATCACCTTGAACCATGAACCTCCTGCCTAAAAGGCAGACATGCTTACTATTGCGTACCCGATGTTAAAGAGGCTTATTCTCTATAATTGGCGAATCGTGAGGGTCTCCCTTTTTTGAGGATCGAAGGTGCGATGCCGAGTGCTAGGTTCCATTCATCGGACATACTTTCTTCCGACCATGTTGTGCAGATCAGCTAGTGCATGGTCCGTATTCCAACTGAATTCCAGATCTCTTGAAAAGTTGAATGCGGCAGTCTGATAAAAGAATTTTAGTTTTCATCGCCACTAAGCAGTCGAAGTGGTATCTCCTGATCCCTAGTAGCGACTACGGTGCTATCGCTATTTTTCACTTCTGGTCTTTAAAGGCTTGAGTTCCAGGTCTGCAACTTTTGCAATGTCTTGTTAGCTTCTGGTAAGACTTTGAATGTCATTCCCACCATGGTATCTCTCAACTTCCCCAAACGAAAACTTCTCAAGCAACCCCTCTTTCTTTTTGAGAATTCGTTGTTCTTTCTTTCTTTTCGCACTGAAGCTGTACAGAACATTGGAGGCAACGGTTCTGAAAGCTTGTTGACATTGTTGCCACAGGACTTCAATGCTTAATAATGGCGGCACAGGATTAAAAAAAACTTGGATGAGCCATTGGATACCATTTTGCCGTTTTGCGATTGTACTGTTCCACGGGATATCGCTTCACAGTGTTAGTTGGGCACCAACCTTCAACTATATAAAGGATATCGTCCATGACTACGACAAGGTAGTGTCCGTGTCAAAGGCAGCCCTACAGGAAGTTCGGACATCGATAACAGTGGAAGAGTGACATACGTCGATTGCGATACGGTCAATTTGCGTATGCTATTGAAATTAAGATTTGGTCCCGCAGCCAAATCGATTAATGCCTTTGCGTTGGCTTTGTCATGCAGGCAATGTTTAACTACACCAAGGAAGATTTTCAAAGCTAGGACATTGCTCGTATATTTCTTTAAGGAGGTCTTAGAAATCTTCTTTGGAACTAAAGTCCTTTTATCTTAGGGGCGTCCGTCGGCTTGTGTCTGGGTAATGTTTTTGAATTAAGTCCTCATTTGGATTATTATAATATGTTTACTAACCGGATTTTGACTGATTTTTTGTACGTTCCACAGATTCGGAGGTTTTCAAAGTCAAATCAGTGCTGCTATCCGAAGTTGTAGGTTGTTTAGGAACTGAATTTTTACGTGGTTGTGTAATTACCATGTACCAATGTACATCCCCAATCTGGAAAACCATCTCGAAACAAAAGGCCGGATAACCCGACATCAGTTCCCTTTAGCACTGGTTTAAAAGCTGCCGTTGTGTGTCCAGAAGCTCATCCTCAGCCACATTTATTTGAATACCCTGTCCTAACATCTGCTATGATATTCCCCACAAAATCTGCTAGACTGAGAATCGCATATAGTGCAGTCATTGAAGCATTATTGCTCCGAGTTTTTTTACTGTGAACCGATTTGCATGAAATTTTGGAATTAGGCTCATCTAACTCTTAACTTCAAACGTGAAAATGATTTGAACACCCTTGAATTTTTTTTTTTTCCGAAACATCCTCGCTTCAATGACTGCACTAATATGATAGTTTATCAAGAAGTCACGTCCGGTTGGATGAGACCAGTTTCCAGTGATTACCGGGGGGTATAGCAAGCACAACTATTAACGTGTCAGATCTTTCCCGTACAGTAAACCGCTCTGTGGAAGGATCCACAGATGCTATCAGCCCATCTGTGGACATTTTCGAAATGTCTATCATCACACCGTTATGTTCCTAAGATCATTATTAGTTTTTAAGATTACATAGTCTAGTAACATACCATGTACAACTTGTTACTGAAATTATCTGGGTCAGAATTACGGATAACAAAACGCGATGCAAAAAAAAAACAAAAAAACGACATAGACCATGGAAATATAACAAAGAAAACAAAACGACCACTAAAAATGGTATAGTGAAACGTTATCGCAACGTAACGATAACGAGGAGTTTTTTGTGAGTGTCATTATTTGTAATACCGGTCCTGAAAAGAGTAATATTTAGAAAAGCTTTGGGAGTCGGTGGTGCACTGAATTGTGCTAATTCTTTAAACGGATCACCTTCAAAACCATTTTACCGATCAAATTCTATAAAAAACTTTTGAAACTATACAAGGTTCAAAATTCAAATATCTTTAAAACAAATGTACAGACATGTATTTCTCTCACTGAACGCTTACTTAACAGCTCGTAGTGTAGTGCATCATGCAAGCTCAACATATAAGAGGGTAAATTAGTTCCTAGTGATGCAAAAATGAGTACATGACTGAGACAGCTGACCTGTAAACTACCACAACCCAACTTCATCTAAAAAAGAACATTTCTACTTTCCTAGCCATTTTATCTGGTTTGAGTGCTGAAGCTAGTACCCATTAAAACCTATTCAACCAAAAAAGCGCCCAACGCTTTACCAGTTGCTTGTAATGACAGTTTGCTAAGTGCTCCAAAGTGGGACCCAACACTTACAGAAAAATTCACAAAATCGACTTAACAAAGTCCTTCAAAAGGACGGACCAATCACCAGAATCTGCAAAATTCTTCCTTGCATATTAATTCCGTGACTTTTTTCGCTCAGAACCTTAATTTTGTGACAACTGACAACTATGAATCAATGGGCGTGATAATACCTTTTTTTAACCTCGAAATTGTCCTTTGAATCTATCTTACAATATAAGAATCTGTCTCATAATCCAAAAGACACATATGCATACAAACACTCATTTATTTTGCAGTTTTCTCCTATTTGTAATTTTAAAATTAATGCAAAAAAAACTGTTTCTTAACCAACCCTCTCTTTTTGTTCTCCTTTTTTCAGATACCAACAAGGTCGCGCTAGTCCATTTAAGAACATAAAAGTTCCACCAGCACCACCTCCTTCGATGTACTCAACCCTACCCCTCTCAAAGGATCGTGTAGCGGCTCGTCCTTCAATGAAACATAACCAACCTGTCCCAACACCTCGAATTGCATCACAGCAACAACATTTTTCTTCATTACGAAAACAATCAAATCAACACCATCAAACGCATCCTCTAACACGAGACCTCGGGGAGTATGCATCAGTCGACCGAGTTGTCAATCAGCGCACAACAGCATCAACCACCGTTGCAGCTACTCTATCATCGAACTCAACCACAGGCGCCATACCTAAGGGCAGCTCTACACACAAAAGTCACAAAGCTAACAATAACACCAGCAATTCCAGCAACAACAATACCAAGAATCCTAGTCCTCAACCAAGCCCCAAACTAGTCAAAATCAAGGAAAAGTCAGAGAGATATGAAAAGCACGACAAGCAACAATGTTCCGTGGAAAAATCGGTTACTATGGAAAACGACAAAAAAATCGTAACCAATTCCACAAAAAACTTAGATGACTCAGATACCCGACTGAGGAAAAAGAAAATCGCAGATCATGCAACTGGAGACGATGGGAGAGCCGGAAGCACTTCAGCGAGAGAAAATCTTAGGCAATCAGACGTTGCACATTTTCAACAAGCTCCACAGCCATCGCCCACACTTGAAACCACCACAACCAACAGCCCACAATCCAAAAAGCACGATAAGAACCCAGCAGCAGAAAACTATCGTCTTAGGAACCCCGAAACGTCAGGAAAAAGCAGTCCAATAGCTGCAATCACTGCTGTTGCGTCGTCGACTGTTGGAAAACATTGCTCCAGCGAACAACTAATTGAAACCTCAAACAATGAAAAGGATTCTAAGGATGCGACCGCTGTTGAAGTCAGCATTGATAATGACAACAACACAAATACCACTACCATAACTACAATAGCTACACTCGATGGCGATGAGGACGATGATGTCTTCTATGATGCACGGAGCGAAGAATCTCTCAGTGTTGGCAATCGCCGAAGAAAAGTGAGTATCCACCACACTGATAAAAGTTTTATGTTTCCATTTGGTGGGCAGGATAATTAAAAAATTTCACTTCTGCTTGCTTTGGCATTGCAAACGAAATCCAAATGAACAATAGTTCGAGTTTGAGTTTGAGTTAAGGAAGATAGATAAGGAAATGGCTTGTCCTTTGAATTCTTGTTCTCTCCTTTTCGTCAAACTTTAAAGGGAAATAAACTTTTCGTGGATCTTTTGTAGGTTTGTGAAATTGAAAGGTGGCTTTGTCAGGTTGTAAGGACTATTTTGAGATGAAAAATATTCCTTTAAACTGCAGACTCGGGGAAAAGTTAGCGTTAAGACGATAAGAAAGGAATTCTTTCTTGTTTTAAAAGAACAAAACATTTTGTCTATAGTTGAAGAAATAACAAGCCCAAAATTTATACCAATACATACTTTATTATTATTATTATTATTATTATTATTATTATTATCATTTATTCAATCTACCGAGTCTTACTCTTACAGATTTCAGAAATACTATACGACATTTCTCTTATATTTTATATACATTAACATACATTTAAATCTAATAAGTACATTTTTAGCTTCGTTCTAGGTATACATAGATCTATTTCAGAGCATACTAAGTTGAAAAATTTAATACATTTTGTGATAGGCTCATTTGAGCTGTAAGCGTACAAATGGAAAGGGTTGTAAAAAAGATTTCTCTGTCTTATACTCCTTTCTGGTGCATTAATATAAAAACATTTAAGAACTTCCGGACAAACAACTTTATACGAGAACACATCATGTACAAACAATATGCAATTCACATTTCTTCTTTTCTCTAATGTGTCAAGACCTATTAAGGCACAACGAGTTGAATATGAAGGCATTATATCAAGATTCCAATTCAATTTTCTTACTACATATCGGGTAAAGGCCTTTTGAATTCTTTCCAACAACAATAGCACAGTATTCAAGCACCGGGCGAACTAGTGACATATAAATTGACTTTAAAGTGTAAGGGTTTGAAAACAACGAACAACTTCTTTTCAAAAAACCTAGCAAAGAGTTAGCTTTAGCTACAACTTAATCAATGTGAAAGGAAAAAGAAAGCTTAGTATCAAATATGACACCTAAATCATTTACTTCTGTTTTTTTATTCAGATGAATATTAGAAATTTTATACTTCAAATGTACAGGGAATAAAGACCTGTAAACAGAAAATGAGTGGCATTTTTCAATGTTTAAGGACAAGCCATTATCAGTACACCAAGAAGTGATAATATTCAGTTCATTTTGAAAAATATTGCAGTCATTCAAGTTACGAACACGACTAAAAATTTTTAAGTCATCAGCGTACATTTAGCATTTCGCACTAGAAAGAAGATTTGGAATTTCGTTTACAAAAATATTAAAAAGCAAGGGTTCTATATGACTTCCTTGAGGAACACCGGATAGAACATCAATTTGCCTAGAAAAGAAATTGTTCACTTTCACTATTTGTTTTCTGTTAGATAAATAACTTCTTATTCAGTCAAGTAATGAGGAATGTATTCCAAGCACTTTGATTTTGTCAAGAAGAATTTTGTGACAAACAGTGTCAAAAGCTTTGTTGAAATCTGTAAATATTACATCTACCTGATATCCTGATTCAAGGGAGTCAAAAAAAAATTGGTAAATGAAATCAAGTTAGTAGAAGTTGATCTACCAGACACAAAACCGTGCTGGCACGTAGATATTTGTTCCTTAAAATCAAAATATATTTTTTTGTTACAATGTATTGGAATAACTTGGAAATAGCTGATAACTTTGATATCCCCCGGTAATTTTCTATGTTTTGCTTTGAACCTGCTTTATGAATGGGGGTAATGTTTGAAATTTTCCATTCATCTAAAAAGTCCCCCGAAGAGAGTGATAAATTAAATATCATATTTAAAGGTTCAGACAATGTCAGATAGCAGCGTTTAAGCAATTCTGATGGTATACCATCCGGACCAGAACTGAAATCTGATTTTAAAGATAATATCCCATTAGAGACATCAAGTTCGGAAATATCTAAACTGCCTACGTTTGAAATAGAAGCAGCATTGTTGTTTGTAGAGTAGTTTATGTTAGAATGATCAACATAAACCGACTTAAAGAACCTTGCAAATAGTTCGCATGTATAGTCAGTAGTGCTCGATATAAAAAAAATATCGATATATTTCGTTCGATATATCGATATATATCGACGATATTTTTTTCACCGATATATCGATATATCGATATAAATATTTATGTATCGAAAAGGTATAAAAAACGATACTTTTTTCGGGTACTAGAAACTAACCTGCAAACATACCAAAGGAGGTGGTGCATATTTCTATGGAGCCTGGGCCCAGGGCGTTCACCTATGAGACTAGTACCAAATGAAAGCTTACGTTCAGCCCAATCAGCCTGCCAAATATTTTTGAATTCGGTCTTGGTGATTTTGAGATAATTAGACTTTAAGTTGAGCGCCGGAAATGGGAAAAATCTGACATTTCTGCAAATAATAACGTATATCTCGAAAAGCATATCACGTAGGACAATGATTTTGGTATCATATGAAAGATCATAAAAATATCTTTCATTTCATTCAAAATACAGTTTTCGAAATGCTTACATTACATCTTGGTGAATAGCGATGCAAACGTAGCACAAAGTTCGAACGCAATAAAAGCTTACTATTGTAACTGTCTCGTTGGAATGAGGACTGTTGGTTGTTGCGCTCATGTCATAGGTATTTTATGGTATTTGGGTTACGCAAGACACCAGGAAGCAATGAATATAGCACCAGCTTTGTTTTTGGATGGTATTTTGATAGATCTAAACGAAGATTAGTCATTTTTTTTCTCATTTGCAGCATTAAAATGTATTTTGGTTTTATGTTTAGTAAAAAACAAAGTAGAAACTGCGAAGAATTAAATGAAAAAATGCATTTCCTGTGGAACATATTTTTTGTTTAATTTTTTTTAAGGAATTGTGTATAATGTACGTGATATGCTTTATGTATGATAGCGTTATTGTATATCAAATTAAAGCTTACCAATTAAGGATTAAAGTGGTGCAAAAAAAATTATAGGTCATCACTGATTTTTTTGAGATATTGGCTGGCAAACGTCAACGAAAATGTTTCTTTTCAAACAACTGTATTTTAAATGAAATGAAAGATATTTTTATGATCTTTCATATGATACCAAAATCATTGTTCTACGTGCTATGCTTTTCGAGGTATACCCGTATACCGTATACGTAATTATTTGCAGAAATGTCCCATTTCCGGCGCTCAATTTCAAGTCTAATTATCTCAAAATCACCAAGACCGAATTCAAATATTTGACAGGCTGACTGGGCTGAACGTAAGCTTTCATTTGGTACTAGTCTCATAGGTGTACGCCCTGGGCCCAAGTATGCACCACCTCCTTTATTGCAAAAAAAAAACTTTTCTATACCTTTCACTATATTATTTTAGACAGGAAAATAACCATAAAATGTGTGCAACCATTCATTGACCACTAAGCAAATCATTTTGTGAGTTTTGATAATTTCACAGTGTACAGTAATAAACCAAAATATCGAACCCAAATAAAAAGGATTTGTAACCTAAGTGGTCAATGAATAGGTACATGAATTTTATGGGCCTTTTCCTGTATAATAAAGCTAATATACCTTGCATACATTTCTCATAGTTGGAAAACTCTTTTCTATACCTGTCTCTGCTGTAAATCTCACAGTGCCCAACAACAGAAGTCGGCTCATAGCTGAACACATAAATCAAAGAGTTTTTCTGCATTCTTTATCTCAAAAATATTGGTTTAATTAATAAAAATACAGAAAAAGAATTAATTCTTTATGTTAGTTCTTCTTACTACTTTTTTTTTTATTATTTTTTATCATTTTTAAGGTCGCACATTTCATTAATTAAAATATATCGATATATCGATATTTTTCTGATTCGATATATCGATACTTGATATTTTTTTTGATATATATCGATACGATATATATCGATATATTTTTCCATTTCCAACATCCCTAAGCTGCATCACTAATACATGATGGTACACCCAAACGAAAATTAAAAAATTTTAATGAAGATTTGTCTGCATCTCTTTTGATTAGAGGAAAGCATGATAGAAAAGTAGCGGGAACATTGAGCTTCTTTGCAACATACGCAATTAACGCTTCAGCAGTGGTACCTTTTTACCGAAAAGCGAGAGAGGTGCAACCATTTTTTTGTTTATATGACTTCAACATCTGAGTAGGTAGAATCTTTGCCGATAACCTTGTTGCGTTTTTGTTGTTTTGGTTTTTTTCCACTAGTTGCGGTGCTCCATTTGAGTTGAGGTTCAATGACCTGTCTAGCCGATGAACTAGATGATAGAGGTTCACTGGGCTCCGTGAGAGGAGGATAATCACCGATATTATTGTTTATTGAAGAGTCTGATACATGTAGGTATTTCGCGGCTAGTTTTAGGAAAATTACTCTTTTGTTTTTCTTGCCAACAACTCCAGCTGATTCCAAAGGGTTTGTTTTTAGATTTTTTATCTCAGTAGATAAATTAACCACTTGCTTGGCAAGATCACTTATTCTCGCCATCAAACCGAGTATTGGCACACTAGCACACGAATTACATCTCCATGATAAGTTAATCGACAGTTTAATGCAATTTAACGCCGAGTCGGAAATGGCTGTACATTTATCATGAAATTTTAAACAGCATAAGCCCGCACAAATGACATAGTCTTTACTAATTTTCAAATCGCACTTGGGGCAAATTTCCGACATTATTGCGTGAATGCGAGAAAGAAATTAACTTTGGAGAGAGAATAAAAACACGTCTGAACTCTGCGAAGGTTGACAGCAAAAAAGTTTATTCTGGTTTTTAGGAATTATTTTAAAGACGGTATTCTCAGAAAACATTTTGGGAAATAAATTTTCGTTTGAAACTCAAATAACGGGTGATTTTTAAGAGGTTTAGAACTTTTAAAAAAAAAAAAAACACAAAAAATTCGAAAAAATGAATGAAATATTTATTTGAATCGATAGTTTTAACCTTGCAATTTAATGTTTAAAGATAGTTTCATGCAAATGTTGACCGCGGCTGCGTCCAATTTTGGCATACTCTTTCACACAAATTGGCCGGTATCTCACGAATGAATGCATGGATGTTGGCTTCCAGTGCGTCAATCGAAGCGGGTTTGTCCCTATAGACATTAGCCTTAACATACCCCCACAAAAAATAGTCTAATGGTGTCAAATCGCAAGATCTAGGCGGCCAATTGACCGGCCCGAAACGTGAAATTAACTGTTCACCAAACTCGCCTCGCAATCGCCAATGTTTGCGATGAACATTTCGAACCGAGCACGAATTTTGATACTAAAATTCAATAATTTGCAAGCGTTGTTCATTTGTAAGACGATCCATGGTTAAATTGCAAACCAAACTGAAGCTGTTTGACAGTGACACAAGGTACTAAACACACGTCAGCTGTCAAAACCAAACCAGCTAAAAAATCACCCGTTATAAGGAATTTACAATAATTTTGAAAACAAAAATAGAAAATACTACACATGCCCGTGTCCTTTTCACTGTAGCTGGTCAGTTTGAGGAGAAAATGTTTTCTTCGATCGGATGGTAATTGTTTGATTCTTTTGCGACCAAAATGGAGTTCTTCTAGAAGCCTTCGCCGAACTGAAAAGCAAGGCACTTAATCAATTCAAAGACTTCTGATTTATTACATTGTTTTGTCTTATATAAAGGTAATAACAAGGCTATCGAACACGTGAGGTATAATTTTCCTTGTGAAAACAAACTACAATTCGCTTAAGCAAACTTTCAAAAACTGACCTCTATTTATGGCCATCAAAATCAAAAGACAAATCCCTTCGAATCATCGGTGTAAACAAAGTACGTATCTAAAAGACTGGCAAAGACAAAAGCATGACCGTTACAGAGGGCCAGGACTGTGAAGGTCATTAGTGGGAGTTAGCTATGGCTCAGAGCACACACATTCAGCCGGCCGGATGTTGTTTGGAGTACGGAACGTTTTTAGTCGAGTGCTCTAATCAGCAGACCGCAAGCTGATTGATGACGCGTGCCTCTGTCTATGCCTAAAATTCCCCCCTTTGAAATTCCTCTTTTGAAACTATCAGGGCACCGGCATTGAAGCGAGCCATCTACTTTATCCCGGGGAAACTCAGAAATACGGAAAATTTACTACAGCGCCAGCGTCTCGAAACCCAAAATATTGTTATCGACACTACAAATTGGAATGTTCAATCTCACAGGGAAGCAAGGAATCGGGATGGTGAAGACTGTTCTTATTTTGTTGTGGGAGTGGATCAAGTCTAAGTACGGCGCCCATCCCCAGACCACAGATACATTGAATTCCATGTAGAAAATGTGGTTTCCACTCCTTTAGTTACAAGGAATCCCAGAAAAAACTAACTGGACACTTTTCAATTATGAACTTGGTAATTTCGTCTAAACTGTACCTAAGCTCTCAACAACACACAAAGTGGAAAATGCAGTTCTTGAATTAAATTGTGCCCTTACATGAAACTTTGAGCTGGCATGTCCGGCTAGACCAATGCCTAGTAGATCTATGATTTCGTGATGGAGCAGTGAACTACAGAAACTTCGCAGTGAAACCATAGGAGTCTTTTGAATAGGTCCCTCAAGACCAAATCAGAGTGACTGGAACCTGTACCGTTCAAAACAGAAGACTTTAAAAAGGTTAATTCGATGATCAAAGAATGCCTCTTTCAAAGAATTCTCTCTCACACTCAGTGAAACTAGTCAACTTGCCAAGGCATTTAACCCTAATAAAGGTTAAATATTCAACTGCGCTTTTAGAGAAAATTAGTAAGCTTATTCCTGTGATGTTAATTCATTTATGTTTATAAGTTTGTTTCTATTTAAAAAAAAAAAACACTTCAAATGCAAGAAAAAAGAATGCAATCGGAAAGAGCAGTCAAAGCAAAAATGAAATGGTGTACGTCGAAACGGCGAAGGTAGTCTTTCTATTTTTAAAAAGGAGCAAGGTAAACAAACTAGAAACACTCAGGAAATCAGACGGTTCCTATCAGAGATAAAAATGAGTATGTTCAAATCAGTTCAAACACACCCAAATTTTCTCAACGATCGCTCAGACTTGATCATTTTCCACCCCTATTCACAAGCAAATAGCTCGCAAGCATATTTACTCACAAGCAACTAAATCAGTAAGGATGCTCACAAGTCATTTTTTCTGTGTTGCACTCACAAGCAAATGACTTGCAAGCAGATTGACTTGTTTGACCTTACTTGAATATATTCAAATACTCATGAGCACGCAAATTGTTCACAAGCAGGCAGTTGTGTTCACAAGCAGGTAGCGTGCTTACAAGCAGGCAGTGCGTTTATGAGCAGGCAGTGTATTCATCGGAAAGCAATGCGTTGAAGATTTATACCTAAACAAAAAAAAAAGGCATATAAAGGCATAAACTACCCTTTTTGGTATGATCACATTGCTTGCTTATGAACACACTGCTTATTCACAACCACACTGCTTGCTTGTGAGCTAACTGCATGTTTACGATCAAATTGCTTGTGATTACTTTTACTCACAAGCACTTTGCTCACACGCAGTTTAAATCAATATCTACTTGTTTGGTTCGTTTGAAAATAGGGGTTGTTCAGAGTTTGGTTCACAAATAAGATTGTTCAAATTTACTTGCTTGTGGGTTGACTCAGTTTGTTCAAACTCGTTTTTTTTTTTTTTAAGTAAATACTCATTGTTCACAAGCAGACCTAGTTCATTTGAATCTCTTCCTATACCGAGTCTTAAGCAGAGACTCTCAGTCTTATCAGGTATCAATCGAACCACAACAGTCTATTTCCCTTAGATCAGGTGAATCCGATAAATCCACTCGACGTAGCTGGTACACATCATCGTTGGTTGTTACAGACGAGGCTATCAAATAAGCCGTGGCATCCTTTGACAGCTTCAAGTCACCAAGCACTGACGGTGTTTATCCAGCCATGTTGCAGGAAAGTATAAACCTTTTGCTACCTACTTTAAAAAATATTTTCACTGACAGTTTAGCTCTAGCGTATATACCGACTCCACGGCAAAGTGTTAGAGTCACTTTCATACCAAAAATTGGTAAGCAAGACTATTTACCCGCAAGAGCTTTTATAAAGAATGCTTGAGATTCTCATACTTAGAACTTCATTCCAAATTTACCATCTGTTGCAGTAGAAAGAACTGTTGGTGCTTTTTCTGAACTCAGGTGGGTACTAAATTGCTAAAGATGACGAAAATTACTTGAAAGCACTTACAAATGTTACCCTAGGCTTGTAGAACAAAATTTTTTATTTGTAGCAGAACCAAAAAAAAATGAAAACTCGTGTCGAAAGAAATGTGAACTGTCCATATGGATGTCAAGAAATATTCTTAAAGCCATAACTGTAAGAAACAGTCTATACCGTCGCGTCGTTGGAAACGATTTGGCCATGAATACATGGTCGCCCAGTACAAAATCAATCGGAACCGAGTAACAATGTTAGAAAAGCAAAGCTTGCCTATTTCTCTAATAAATTTGACTTCCAAGCATCTATGAGATGAAGTCCGCAAAATAGGTCTGGGAAAATCGTCTCCCTCTTCTGACTAAACTGCAAATATTGTGGAGATTAATGAAAAATTTATAAATTCGGTTCCTATGAGAACCAATAGCTCTTCGCAACTAGACTTATAGTCTACTTCTACTCGCGAATATGCTTTTTCACTGTCCAATATTGATGTTCATAGAACGTGCTCGGCAATTTTCTCTGTTAAATCTAAGTGTATAGGTGTAGACAGCATTCACCCTATTTTCGTAAAAATACTTCTTCCCTATTTATGCTCCTATCCCATTTCTTCAATACGATTTTTAGGACCTCTGTTTACCAAAACCTCTGGAAGAACGTGCTTGTGATAGCAATTCCCAAAGAAGGCGGAAGCTCAGACTTTAGACCAATCGCTATTTTGCACTTTCTTTCTAAAGCTTTCGAATCTATTGTCTCTACTCACTATGTTGAAAATGCTAACCTTATAACACCCTTTCAAGCAGGTTTTAGATCTAAACATAGTTGCATAACAGCTCTTTTAAAAGTTTCAAACGATATCCGAACAGCAATCGATGATGATAAGATCATACTATTGGCTCTACTGGACTTCTTTAAAGCATTTGACTCCATTGACCCTATTATTTTTTCCAAAAAACTATGTTATAACTTTAACTTTAGTTTTCTCTTGTATCTCTGTGACCGTGTCCAAGCAGTGTCATGAAAAAATCGATTATCCTCGTTTTTTCCCATCCGCCGGGGCGTACCTCAAGGTTCTATACTTAGTCCGCTTTTGTTCTCAATATTTTTTAATGATCTTCCTTTTTGTTTTTATTGTCAATTTAACTTTTATGCGGACGATGTACAGCTATACTTTAATTTTCCTAGTGGCATAGTTAATGATGCATTTGAAAAGCTCTTTCCAATTGATTTAAACTTAATCAAATTTAGATCAACCCAGAAAAGTCAAATGCGATTGCCATATATAAACGTGTCCTTGACCATACCATTTTTCCACCTATTATCCTAAATGGCACTAGGATAGAAATGGTAGAAAGCATAGAACACTTAGGAATTTTATTTGACAGCCGTCTAAAATGGAACTTGCACATATATACCAAATTGTTTACAAGATTTACGGATCGTTAAGTGGCCAATCTATATACAGAAACTACTTGCCTACTAGCTAAGGCTAGTGAAGGCTCTCATCCTTACCTTAATATTGTGTGGCTGTGAAATCTTTGCCAATTCAGAATGTGAACTTTCTGAAGGCATTTAACTCAGCAACTCGATACATCTTTAAATTACAGAGATTCGATCATGTATGCGAACACTCTAAGAAAATTTTGGGATGCAGTCTCAACACTTTATTGAATTACAGAACGCTCGTCCTTCTAATTAAAGCCGTACGATCCAAAAAACCAGTGTATCTATATGTCAATATGACAAACTTCATTTTTCTCAGCCAATTCGTAACATTGTAATAAGCCTGCCTCACATCTCGTAGACAATTTTTCGTTCATGCTGTTAGCTTATGGAACGACCCTCCACTCGCGTAAGTGTGAACAGATAAATTTATCCGACTTCCAACTCAAAATAACCAGAAATTAACTCCCAAAGACCTCAAAACGTCGAGTAGCTTAAAGCGAAAAATAAAAATATCATAAAATTACGTTAATTTTCACCTTTCAAACACAGCGTTTGCCTAAAACAACCCCCTCCCCCCAAAAGGAAAAATCAATGGAAGTCCTTATAAGCCATAACTGTAAGAAACAGTCTATACCGTCGCGTCGTTGGAAACGATTTGGCCATGAACACATGCTCGCCCAGTACAAAAATCAATCGGAACCGAGTAACAATGTTAGAAAAGCAAAGCTTGCCTATTTCTCTAATAAATTTGATTTCCAAGCATCTATGAGATGAAGTCCGTAAAATAGGTCTGGGAAAATCGTCTCCCTCTTCTTACTAAACTGCAAATATTGAGGAGATTAATGAAAAATTTATAAATTCGGTTCCTATGAGAACCAATAGCTCTTCGCAACTAGAGTTATAGTCTACTTCTACTCGCGAATATGCTTTTTCACTGTCCAATATTGATGTTCATAGAACGTGCTCGGCAATTTTCTCTGTTAAATCTAAGTGTATAGGTGTAGACAGCATTCACTTTGTTTTCATAAAAATACTTCTTCCCTATTTATGTTCTTATCCCATTTCTTCAATACGATTTTTAGGACCTCTGTTTACCCAAACCTCTGGAAGAACGTGCTTGTGATAGCAATTCCCAAAAAAGGCGGAAGCTTAGACTTTAGACCAATCGCTATTTTGCCCTTTCTTTCTAAAGCTTTCGAATCTATTGTCTCTACTCACTATGTTAAAAATGCTAACCTTATAACACCCTTTCAAGCAGGTTTTAGATCTAAACATAGTTGCATAACAGCTCTTTTAAAAGTTTCAAACGATATCCGAACAGCAATCGATGATGATAAGATCATACTATTGGCTCTACTGGACTTCTTTAAAGCATTTGACTCAATTGACACTATTATTTTTTGCAAAAAACTATGTTATAACTTTAACTTTAGTTACTCTTCAGATAAACTTTTCTCTTGTATCTCTGTGACTAGTCCCGGGATTGGCTCAATACTTTAGACAGTTAAAAAAATTACTTGGTTGGTGGCTGATTTATATTTATATCTATTTTTTGTGGTGTTTTGATGACAAATTGGTGTGAAAACCTTTTGCTTCTTCTCTCTAATGATATTAACTCTTTTGTGCAAAGCTTGCATTGGGTTTTTGAAGTTATTTAACTAGTTTCAAACTGTTTTTTATCTCGTCATTTTATGAGGTCTTCCTATAACTAAAAAACGTAAAACATTATGAAATAAATGCACATAAACTAAGTGGTTTTTTGTTTTGAAATTAAGTTTGAATTCAGACGATCTTTGAACACAGCGATATTAGCACTCAAAAATACAAACGAAAAGACAATGTACAAAGGGGTTTAGAAAAAGAGAAAGGATACCCAAAAACTAGTTTACTATTTTTTTTCTTTTAAGAATAGTCAAATAGATAAAAAACAATGAAAAGAATGGAAGTCTCGAAAAACATACAACGAAACATACGAACTAGTTTGAAAGTTCTCAAAACACAATCTAGTTTTCAACCATTTTTAAGCCAATGATAAAGGTCTAGTAGATACTCAAAATATGTTCTTGCTATTAGGATGCTTTAGCCTTTTATAAATCAAAAATCTGCTCTCACAAATGAAAACTAGATATTTATTCACAAAGCTATTTTTATGCAATATGGATGTCCAATATGGGCTAGAGTAGCTTTTTGGAATAAAAAGAAATTACAATTATCACAAAATAAAGTTTTGAAAAAAATGCTAAATCTTCCTTGGTACACTTTAACCCTAGATCTCCACAGAAAAGTGAATGTTGAGTCGATTTTTGAAAGAATTGCAAACTTTCGCTTATTTTTTAATTAATCTTTTCATTTTGAATACTTCACCCTATACTGATTGTGTGTTTCTCTTTTCCTTTAAATATTATTTTCATTTTGAATATTTGAATACTATCTTCGGTGTTCTATTCATAATGTATTGCCATCATTATTATTACTTCTCCTATTATTATTATTATTTACTTGAGAATATTATTACGATATAAAGAGCTATACACACAGGAACGACTTATTAACTTTGTTTTGGAATACACCCAAAGGATGTGTTGACAGTGAAAAAAATTGTTGTTAATTATTATAATTGATTCAAACCCAAGTGGAATCCAATTTAAAATTTTTTTTTATCGGAAAAGTTTCAAGTAGATAAAAATAATATTCCAAAATAATCAACAAATCAATCCCGAAAATCCCGGGATCTTACGATTCTAATCCCGGGATTTTCGGGACCGAAAAAAGCCTCGGGATCCTGGGATCCCGGGATCCCGAATCCCGGGATTGCAATCCCTAGTGGTGATTCAAATCCCTGTACATTCTCGTTGTTGACGCCGACGCACGCCTTAAATGTTGGAGGTATATCTCTTCATCTACCTTCGATATGACATTTGCAAAAAACTCGTGCCAGCTATCTAAGTTGAATTCTGAAAGAGTATATTGAAGACCATGAGATAGTGCAAGATCATACCATTCTTTGAAAGGAGACGATCGCGTGCGCAAAAGATTTTGCATTATTGACTTGTGGAGACTAACACCGGGTTTTTTCATAGTTTTAACAGAAAATCAGATTGAGTTTTTAAGTTTTTTACGTAAATGGGGGTAATACCTGACTCAACGTGGATAGCATATGTTGGAGTAGAATTCGGTAAACGAAAAAGGCGTTTGAAGAAGAACCTTTGCGTATAAGCTCGAACTCCTCAAAATGGGTATGGCCAAACGCTTGGATACCATAACACAAACAAGTATTGATACTTAGAGCCCAAGTCTATATTCTCATTTGCATAGAAATTAGGCCAAATCACGCCAAGTGCAATTTTGGCTTCTTTGCTCTTCTCCTTAACATGCTTCGTAAAGCTACCTCTTACATTTCCGAGCTTCAAACACCATAATTTTTGTTTTCAAAGCGTTAATCTTTAAGTCCCAGGTGTTGCAGTACCTCTGAAGCCTGTTAATTTGAAGTTGAAGAGAGGAAGGATTATCTGCCAGCATGACAAGATCGTCCGCATAGAGAAGAACTTTGACAAGCATGTCTGAAATACTGACACCGCCGGGTAGGTTTTCACAAATATCGTCAATGAAAAGAGCAAAGAAGATTGGACTCAAGACTTGGACTTGAGGAACACCTGTCGTAGTTCCAAACCAACTTGATGTCTCCGATCCATCCCAAACCGTAACATTGTTTCACAAAGAAACTTTTCATAAATTGTCAGGAATTTCCTGGATATACCAATGTTAGCCATTTTGTATATAAGAGCTTGGCGGTTGACTGTGTCAAAGGCTGCTTTGAAATCAACAAAACATGCATATAATTTTTTTTTCCTTTGAATGAATTTGGTGGAAATGCTTGACAGAGCAAAAATATGGTCAACTGTCGAGAACCCAGCACGGAAACCAGCCTGAAAAATGCTTAATCGTTGATTTGATTCAATCCACTTTGAAAGTCGATTGTACAGAACTGTAGCGAACACCTTCCTTATCGAATTAAGTATTGAAATACCTCTATAATTCTCAGGCAAGCTGACATCTCCTTTTTTGAAAATAGAAAAGATTAAGGCTTTATTACAGCTGTTAGGGATACAGGAATTTTCAAACAAATAATTATAAAACGATAGCAGGTACTGTTTAAATTCCAGGGTAGAATGTTTGAAAAACTCTAGAGGGATGCCATCAATACCTTGAGCTTTATTATTTTTCATCTTTTTGAGAACCATATCAAGTTCACATAAAACTATTGGCGAGTCAAGCTCGTCAACCACTAGATTTTGTATGGCATAGTGAAAAGACTGATGTTCAGAACTACCTGTCAATAGTGATTGGAAATGAGAGGCTAAAATGTTGGCTTGTAATGAACTGTCAGATAAACGATTGTTTCCACCTTATGCCTTTACGTTAAACCAAAAAGTTTTCGAGTCCTTACATTTTTCCAAGTTTTTAGCTAGGCTTTTGGTATAGTTAAGCCGTTTAATTTGACACACTTCTTTATATGACTTGTTAGCTTGCAAGTACGCAGACCTAAAAAAGTCAGAATTCGATTTCCTAAACAGGTTAAGTAAAGCAAAAACCTTTTTACGAAGTCTACTGCATTCATTATCGAACCATCTACAGAGTGATACTGGTTGATAGGCGGAAAGACTTTGTGAAGCGGAAGATCGGATTGCGTTAATAATTTTTTCTATTATATCTTCTATTGAAGCAGAACTAGGATGAGGAAGTGAAATAACGTTACGGTTTAGCCTATGTTGGTAGATGCTTGTCTCATGAGGTAATAAATTGATCTAAACTTAATCAAATTTAGATCAACCCAGAAAAGTCAAATGCGATTGCCATATATAAACGTGTCCTTGACCATACCATTTTTCCACCTATTATCTTAAATGGCATTAAGATAGAAATGGTAGAAAGCATAAAACACTTAGGAATTTTATTTGACAGCCGTCTAAAATGGAACTTGCACATAAACCAAATTGTTTACAAGATTTACGGATCGTTAAGTGGGCAATCTATATACAATACAGAAACTACTTGCCTACTAGCTAAGGCTAGTGAAGGCTCTCATCCTTACCTTAATAATGTGTGGCTGTGAAATCTTTGCCAATTCAGAATGTGAATCTTTCTGAAGGCATTTAACTCAGCAACTCGATACATCTTTAATTGACAGAGATTCGATCATGTATGCGAACACTCTTAGAAAATTTTGGGATGCAGTCTCAAAACGTTCTTGAATTACAGAACGCTCGTCCTTCTAATTAAAGCCGTACGATCCAAAAAACCAGTGTATCTATATGACAAACTCATTTTTCTCAACCAATTCGTAACATTACAATAAGCCTGCCTCACTTCTCGTAGACAATTTTTCGTTTATGCTGTTAGCTTATGGAACGACCCTCCACTCGCGTAAGTGTGAACAGATAAATTTATCCGACGTCCAACTCAAAATAACCAGAAATTAACTCCCAAAGACCTCAAAACGTCGAGTAGCTTAAAGCGAAAAATAAAAATATCATAAAAATACGTTAATTTTCACCTTTCAATCACAGCGTTTGCCTAAAACAACCCCCTCCCCCCCAAAGGAAAAATCAATGGAAGTCCTTAATGCGTATTGGTTTCCCAAACCACACATTTCATAAATACTTTACAGCAAAATATTTACCTATACAAATGCCAAAAACAAATAACCCCACTAACAGCGTTTCCATCAAAAAGTTTAATTAAAAGTAGTCGCACTTATGCGAGCTATCTTACCTAACCCACCAGCCACCACCCGCCTCATGTGATTCGCAAATACCCCTTTTTCCATTAGACATGCATCATACTGAGTTCTTTCAATTTCCATTTACAGGATCAATTTCACTGCACCAGCAGCTCAATAACCACTCCATCCTCATCGCCCCACAATGCAGCTACGGCTCCTGCAGCCACAAACCCAAAAAGAGACCCAGACATCAAAAACGATGCAGTTCCAGGTCCTGTAACAAGCCCCAGACTCCACAAAGCAACAGCACCATCCATCAGTTGTGATACATGTTGCCAGCTGGAGGAATCATCATCTCCCACACCCACGCGCATTCCATCGCCAACTATTGGCAATATTGTTGCCAACATAAACTCTCCAAAAGTTGAGTGTGCGCCCGGAAAACAACATCCACAAAGTCCCAAACTCCCCATGAACAGCAACAGCGATGGTGAAAGCTCTCGCAAAAATTCTGCACAGGTCAATGAAACCATCGTCAACACAACAAATGGCAACACAAACAGTGGAGACTTACTCCAATTGAGTACAACAACTGAGAGTACCAATACTATCGTTAACACAAACAACGGCTCCCCAACTCACCACGAGGCAGCAGCAACAGTCGTCTCTGATGATTGTGATGCTGCTCCATCATCACCAACAACCATCACTACCACTACGCCAACAACAACAACAACAAAACAGACATCACCAGCTCCAGCATCACCATCACCAGTGACCATATCGGTAACAACAACTTCTGCGGAGGAGGCTGTTGCTGGCAACAAAGCCAACAGTGAGCTCAGTCGTGATTCGGATATCACAGGTGTCGTAGCGCCAGTAACTGTGAACAGGTACGCGTGCATTTTAATAAATCGTAAAAATTTAATTAAATTTTTCTCTTTTCCCATCGTTTTTCGTGTTAAAAGTTAAATTGCAACTTTGAGATTTTCGTCTTTCTGTACGTTGTTCATATTTCGGGGCAGTGTGGTTTGTTAATGTTAAGTCTTTTCACTTTCAAGGCCATTTGGTGCAAAGTGAAAGGACATCCATTTGGTGGTGCAATAGTGTTGCATTATAACCTTGAAGTTCAGTGTCATCCTGGCGAAAGGGGCAAGGCTTGCAAGAAAGAAAAAAGTGTGAAAAAGTGTTCTAATTCCAGGGTAATCCAATTGGAAATCTTTTTGCAAGGTGTGAGAAATTCTTGTTTTCCAAATTATTTGTGTCTTTGGGAATAAAAGTGAAATTTGTCATCTACTCCTTGGATGAGAGTAAAATAAAATAAAGAATCATAAAAAAAAAAAGAATTTACTTCCGTTGAGGGATTTAGGAAGCCCACTGATATGGAATACACGCATTCCTGCTAATTCAAGGTGAGAGAAAGAGTGACTCTAAAAGCGGAACCAACTCAAGGATATTTGTGTAATGTGTATAGGTGGTACCTTTCTTTTTTTTTTGGAGCGGGAATGAACGCATGTTATGTGTAGATAATTCCCCACTCGGCACATGTTCTTCTGTCAGCTACGTTTTTGTTTTTGTCTAATTTTTGTGTTTTTTTTTCCTGAAAGCTTTTTAACGTTAAAAGGACATCATCGAATAAGCGATGGCTCTATACTTTTTGTGGGAACTTTGAATATATTTTTTGCCTGTGACTTGAGTTCTTTTTTTTATGTAATGCTACCGTGGGAAAACGCGGAAGTGTATTTGTGAGTGTTGGAGAAAAGTGATGCCATTTAAGGCGAGTAGGTAGTGTCGATACATTTTAAGGTTTGCTAATACGAATTGAAAGTAATGGCTCTCGCAGTTTTGATGTTGAATTGGATGTCGAGGCAGAGATTGATTTTTTACCCTTTCGCTAATATTTCGTGGAAAAATTTGTGAATTTGGTTTCGGTTAGTGAAAATTACTATCTCTTAGTTCTGATTTTTATTCTTTAAGAAAAAACATGATAAATTTAAAATAAAATAATAAAGTACCTCCATTCAGTATTTTCGTCCCTTAAAATTATTATTTTCTGCACTCCTACGTAACCTTCACGTTTTAAAAAAAGAAGCCAACAAAAAAGAGTAGCGTTTGATGAATAAAACAGCAAAGCTTTTCTGACGCTTCTATTTTTGGAAGAGAAATTAATCAAAGGAGCTCAATCTAATTTTTATTAATTTGATTTAACTAAGGCTGATATAAATGCATTCGATGCAGGTTTTTGCAGAAAAATTATTTCCTTTTAATGGTGAACAAGAATTTCAAGGTTTTGTCACCAAACTGAATAATGGCAGTCTTTATACAGACCACAAAAAAATGGTGGTGGAGTGACATGCTCTTTTTGAGTGGAGTGTTTTAACAGAAGAAGCTACCAGTTCAATGTCACTGAAAGACGAAGTTCCGCTTTGACTTGGAAAGGTTTGTAATTTTCGGGTTTCTATTAAGCTGGTTTGCTGCCTTAAAATATTTACCGTGGTTTCAACTTTCTATTATGGTGCCCTTGGAGCTGAAATTTCCATGTCTGCTTATTACGCTAACTCATGGCTATCGTCTATTGCCATAAAAAACACTTCCTGTATGTTCAAAATCAGGGAAAAATTGTAGGTCCGTGGAACGAGATAGGGTGCATTGCTGTGTCGCCATTTTTTTTTTTTTTTAGTTTTATCATAAAAAGGGGAATTGGTGGGCGTTATAGTAATCATTTCTGCTGTTACATTGGAGGTTCGAATCCCGCAAACATCAAGGGAAGGCAATGCTTTTGAGTATTGCATGTTTGTTTTTAAGTTTATTTATTTATTTATTTCACCTACCAGCAATCAGCTCAACAGATTGCATATTACAAAGAAATAAAAGGAAAGTCTTAAAATTAATTTTAAATGAAATATTAGCAAGGTTTCAATTTCTTAAAAGTAAGTAACACAATTCATTTCGGAATTTATCATTTAACTCTCTAATTGGTTCACTCATGCCATACTTAGTTCTATGCTTTGATTGAAAAAGAAAATTTCTATCCCTCAACGGCCTC
Source organism: Melanostoma mellinum (assembly GCA_914767635.1). Taxonomy (NCBI): domain Eukaryota; kingdom Metazoa; phylum Arthropoda; class Insecta; order Diptera; family Syrphidae; genus Melanostoma; species Melanostoma mellinum. The sequence continues at coordinate 201,596,475 of OU612058.1, forward strand.
TCCGGAGCATAAATACAAACCATGGACAACAAGGGACGACACCTTATATGATAACATAAAATATCTCGCACAAAAACTATGTCATGACTAGTTCTAAGTGATTTGAGGGACTGCAAGAAGATTTTGCCTAGCTATAGAATTTGGAAGAAAACACATACTTCGTAAATTTATTCTGAACTTTCCGAATTCGATCTGAAAAAGATTGTTGGTGAGGGTTCCAGATGATGTCTGCATACTCTAGGTTGGGTCTTACTAAAGAGACACAAGGATGTAGGGGTTAGTAAAGTCTATTGAGTTCCTTTTGATAAGTCCTAACATCGAGTTTGCTTTTGATATACAGTGTAACACGGATATAAGAAACTCCGAGAATGCCAAATTTTTTTTGCTTATATCCGAGTTTTTCTTATACGAAAACCTCGGATATAAGAAAAAAACTTTCTTATAAAGGGTGTCCCGTACTTCGTGTATAAAAGAGCACGCATTTGGGGTGTGATTCTTGGTCATATTCTAAGAAAAAAATTGTTTTACAGTAAGGCTCGTTTCTCAACTTTGACACCACTTTTTGACAATTTAAAAAAAGGCTAGGTTTGGTGTACCCTAACCTATGTAAAATTCGATATCTCTGTCAATACTGATGATAGAGACTTAATCTTAGACTTAATTTTTTGTAGAAATAACAACTTTTAAGATTGTATTTAAGTTTAACTTTCATATTTTTAGGGTTGCCAGGTTTTCAATTTTAAGTGGTGTTCAAATTTTCTTCCCGAAACAAAGTTTTGACTTTGAGGTCACTTTTCTGCAGGAAATGCAAACATAGAGTTTCTTAATTTTTTACAGATGAACAAAACAATAAAAAAAAAAAAACTCAGTTATAAGTGCACTCGAAAACCCTTACATTTTATGATATTAAAAAAAATTCAAAATGGGTAAAATTAAAAAAAAAGGTTTCTTCAATTTGAGGTTTGTTTGAATAAAATAATAATATGGGCGCTTTTAGTAGTTTTTCTTATGTATTTCATACAAACACAATTATAACAAGTGCTCAAAGTCCCTACACAGACATTTTTTTCATATATGAGTGTCTTCAAGTGAATATTTTTCTAGTAAATTGGGTATGACAACATCCTTGAAATTTTGAGCTGCATTCTCATCTGAAGAAAGGGATTCTTCGTGTAGTTTTTTGAAACGAATATTCTGGCTTTTTTCGGTGCGGGTGCATAACTTCACAGGTCATAACTTCACATGGGTCATAATTTCACCTATAGTGGGTTATAATTTCACTTTTTTCGGGTGAAGTTATGTCCCACCTTAGGTGAGCCACAATTTCACCTGAAATTTGTGTGAAATTATTTCCCACCTACATTGTAAAAAATCTTTAGAAATCCAATCAGTCAAAAGCCAACAAAAATTATAAATTGTAATCAATTTATTGAAACATTTTTATTAACAAAAAATATCAAAAACTGTTATTTATAAGAAAAAAAAATTATTCTTATGAAAGGTACTTTATATCATATTATTATTTTCAAAACGCCGTTTTGAAACAAAGATATTGAAATCTATTCACAAAAAAACATGAACGGAATTTTGAACTATAGTTCTACAATAAGGACATAAAATTGACGATCGACAGTATTTAACCATTTTCCCATAACAATCTCTGCAGATTTTTAAGTGATTGCATGGTTGGAGTAGTATATCCCTTTTGTTGTTGTAACAAATTATACATAAGCTTTGATCTTCTGGTAAATTACTGTCGTTTAGAGACTCGTCATCTTCTGCTTCTGATGATAATAACTCAGAAGTCAGGAGCAAATCAGACTTATTAAAAATTTGTATTACTTGTGGTAAGAATTCGGACAAAGTTATTTTTTTTCTGGTCAGTTTCGAAGTCAGTTTTTCTATTATTTCATCCCGTATTTTGAAATTTTGCTTAGGACCTTCAAAAACCGAAGAAGTCTGACCATCCAAAGCGTTGTTGGCGCTAAGCAGTAAAGCGACTGAAAAAAAAATTGCAATTTTTTTTTCAGTCGCTTTACTGCTTAGCGCCAACAACGCTTTGGATGGTCAGACTTCTTCGGTTTTTGAAGGTCCTAAGCAAAATTTCAAAATACGGGATGAAATAATAGAAAAACTGACTTCGAAACTGACCAGAAAAAAAATAACTTTGTCCGAATTCTTACCACAAGTAATACAAATTTTTAATAAGTCTGATTTGCTCCTGACTTCTGAGTTATTATCATCAGAAGCAGAAGATGACGAGTCTCTAAACGACAGTAATTTACCAGAAGATCAAAGCTTATGTATAATTTGTTACAACAACAAAAGGGATATACTACTCCAACCATGCAATCACTTAAAAATCTGCAGAGATTGTTATGGGAAAATGGTTAAATACTGTCGATCGTCAATTTTATGTCCTTATTGTAGAACTATAGTTCAAAATTCCGTTCATGTTTTTTTGTGAATAGATTTCAATATCTTTGTTTCAAAACGGCGTTTTGAAAATAATAATATGATATAAAGTACCTTTCATAAGAATAATTTTTTTTTTCTTATAAATAACAGTTTTTGATATTTTTTGTTAATAAAAATGTTTCAATAAATTGATTACAATTTATAATTTTTGTTGGCTTTTGACTGATTGGATTTCTAAAGATTTTTTACAATGTAGGTGGGAACAAATTATGCATAATCAAATAGCTCTAAAAGGTAATTTCTTGTAACTGTAATAAAAAGTGAAATTATGTCCCACCTTGTGTGGGAAATAACTTCACACAGAAGTGAAATTCTGGCCCGTAAAAAAGTGAAGCTAATTCCCACCTAAGGTGGGACATAACTTCACCCGAAAAAAGTGAAATTATAACCCACTAGAGGTGAAATTATGACCCATGTGAAGTTATGACCTGTGAAGTTATGCACCCGCACCCTTTTTTCCATCTATTAAGCCAGCCTTGATTATGTCTTTCGGATCACGACATTGAATGGAGATTTATTGCTTGAATCGATTAATGGGTTAATTTTAGAGAAAAAACCGAAAGTGCAATTAAATTAGATGGTGCGATTCGGAGACATGGGTTCTAAACCATCTTCATTCGTTTTTTCAATATATCTCGAGAACGAAGCAAAATTTTGATGCAATTCCAAGCATCTTTTTTTAGAGAGCAGATTTTCCCATCGAAATGCATTTTTTTCAAAATTATAAAGAACAACTTTTTATCTAAAATAATAAAATTCCCGACAGAAAAAAAGTCAATTTTTGCCAGTTCTTGAGTTTTGTCAGTTTTTTTAATGGCATTTCTTTCTGGTTGCATATAAGTATAGGCAATGCTCCATAAAAAAGAATGTAAATAAAATTTTCTTAGAAATGCTTTAACAGAGAACTTTCTATGTTTGAATTTCACCGAAATATTGTCACTTGAACATAGACATTTATCGTCGATTTTCATCCTTTTTTTACTGACAGACATTGTTGCGGAAGGAAAAAATTTCATGAAGTTTCATATATGCGTGCTCTTTTATTCTAAAATTTTAAAGGAGTGCATTAAAATGAGTTTCTTTTAACCGAGTTTTTCTTATATACGAGTTTCTTTTATACGTTTGAATTTGAAGAGATACTAAAGGAAAAGACACGGTGCTTTCGATTGCCTATCTTATAAGCGAGTTTTTCTTATATGAGACTTTCTTATATCCGTAAAATACTGTAATAGCTTCTAAATATGGTGTAAAAGAGAATTTGGAGTCACAAATTACGCCTAAATCTTTGAATTTTTCAGTTCTCTGAAGATAATATGAAAAATCTTGCGTATGATGTTTTTTTGAGAGAGAAATCACAAAACATTTCTGGGTGTTAAGATTCAAAGGATTTAACATACACCATTGACATAGATTATCAAGATCCAATTGGAGTTTTTGATAATCACTTATATAGGTTACTTTCAGCAAAAGTTGCAGATCGTTTAACAATATCATTAAAAAATATGATAAACAGTAGAGGACCTAGATGACTACCCTGTGGAACACCAGAGGTACATTTTGTCTGCCTTGAGATAAATTCGTCAATTTTGACTTTTTGAACTCTTCTTATGAGGAAGGAAACCAAATGATTCCAATTTTTGGAGCAATATTTTGTGGCAAACCGAATCAAATGCTTTGCTGAAATCGGTATAAATAACATCGACTTGATTTTTGCTTTCAATAGCGTCAACAAGGAAAGAAGAGAAACATGTTAAATTGGTGATTGTCGATCTTCCCGAGATGAACCCATGTTGAGTACGACTTATGTATATCCTTCACTAGGAAATCAAGCTTTTTTTGAAAAGGCTTTTAAAAAACTTAGGAATTGCAGATAGTTTACTTGAGATCTTGCAATCCTTCTAAGACATCGTTGAAATCTAATAGACCCTATATTTGCTTTAGGATTACAATCAGAAAGGTGAATCAGATTTTCATTTGATTTGGAATAGACCGATTCAAAAAACTTAGCAAATAGCTCAAGCGTGTTTTTAATTTCATCAGAATTTATAAAAGACCAACAACTTTTTGGGTCATTTATTAAAATGAGTTCAACCTGCATAACATGATATCTGTGCGGGATTCTACTTAAGACCATGAACTCCCTGCGAAAATTACAAAACTGTATTTGGTTAGCCAAATCGTTGGATTTCTTGAACTAAGCGAAAGATTTATATTTTTTAAATTTTTAAGGTGTGTTAGCCTGTTGTTTTACCATGGAGGTATGGAAATATTCTTTTTCGCTAGGGATTCCAATTCTTCCGAGAGTGATTACACTGCTACGAAAAGCGCTTTCTAACTTCAGAGTCAAAGGTAGAGAAGGTTTACGAAATACTTTAGGCCTCGAGGTTCCCGAAGCTTTGTTGTATCATCCTTTTTTAAAAAGTTCAAAAAGTGTCTCATCTATGAATTTTGCGATGTCAATATCGAGACACATTTAACTTTTCAGCGGAAGCTTCTTGTTCCATTCAACGTTAATTTTTACGTATTTGAATGTAAATCGTGAGGTCACCGCCATTTTTATAAGCTTTAAACTTTGAGTCGTAAGATGTGTTACCAGTGGTGTAATAGTTAGTCTGTCTATTACGACGGAGCACTAACCTCCGTTCGAATACCAACAGAAAACAAAAACGTTTTTTGACGGATATCACCTTTCGCGAGGAGTTTGCAAGTCCTTCGGTAGTAATTTTATTGCCATGAAAAGCACTTTCTCCATCAGCCGTTAGGAATCGGCAAATAATTATAGGCCCCATCCATCCCCTCACAAGACACGGTTGTGAGAAATGCCAAAAGGATCAGGTCTCCCTGCTATGTTGCGCATAAAATTTTATGATTTGTCCAAGAATTGAGCTTATAAAGATAAGACTTTGCCATAAAGTTTAAAAATTATTTCGCGTGAGTACGCCGGTCACTGGGTCAAAGAAGTTTCAGCCGATAGGCCCAATTTTCGACGACTTTTTTCAGCATTAGGCGTGTTTTTTCACAAGACTGTCATTATAAAAACAAGATTTTATATGCAAAGCAAAAACAACATCGCCGACAACTGATGTTGGCGATAAAAGGATGGTTAGAATCCTGTCGGGAATAGATTTTTGACTTATATATGAGTATCGAATGAGTTTTTCGATATTTCATTTTTAAATGAAAAAAAGGAACCCGGAAATCATTTTGCGTAGCCCAATGTAATAATTTCATTATGGAACATTTTCATTTTTTCACTCTATACAATTGCTTTAGGTTTTTAACAAACATTTTTTGCGTTTTCGTCAGAATTTGGTAAAAAAAAAAATCATTTGTTGACACCAACCCTCAAATTAAAAAAATCATCGCTGTCCGCGAAGCGTTTTTTATGGATATCATGTTACGAGTATATACAGGGTGTTCCGTACTTCGTGTACTATTCTTTGGGGTGTGATTCTTGGTCATATTCTAAGAAAAAAAATGTTTTACAGTAAAGCTGAATTCTCAACTTTGACATCACTTTCTGACAATTTAAGAAAAGGCTAACTTTGGTGAAGTATGACCTATGTTAAATTCGATATCTCTGTCAATACTAATGGTAGAGACCTAATCATAGTCTTAATTTTTTGTAGAAATAACAACCTTTAAGACTATATTTAAGTTAAATTACAGAAAAATTAAGACTATGATTAGGTCTCTACCATTAGTATTGACAGAGATATCGAATTTAACATAGGTCATAGTACACCAAAGTTAGCCTTTTCTTAAAATTGAATTGAGCTTTACTGTAGAACATTTTTTTTCTTAGAATATGACCAAGAATCACACCCCAAAGGATAATACACGAAGTACGGAACACCCTGTATATGACACCCTTGTGAAAAAACACGCCATATGTCTTTCAAGGTGTCAATCGTCTCTGGCCTATCTGGGTAGACAAACTTCACATAACCCTACCAAAAATAGTCCAGCGTTGTTTGTTCGCGTGATCTTAGAGGCAACTCACAGGTTAAAAACCCGAAATTATGTAAAACTCGGCGTCAACAGCGATTTCGTTTCGAAAAAATTTACCAAACGTACGCATTGCCCAGTCGTGCGGCTTTTATTCTTCCAAATGGCAACCAAAGTAGATTATAAATCAAATGACAAGTGCCAAAAAGACCAACTCCAGTAAAGTATTGCCGGATTGAAAATCACACGTCGAAGAAAAATAACCTTTGCAACCTCAGGCACAGAGCATCGATATTGGTTTTTCGCATGAAATTTCTATCAGTTATTCCAGTTCTAGGAAAAATATCCTGAATTTTCAATATTATGTTTCGTAGGAAATCTACACCATTTTAAAATTGAAATAACAACACTTCATTCATAACAACATGTTCATTATTATAGATAACAACATGTTCATTCGTTCTTTAAGGTTAATTGTGTAACAAAATCACTGCTGCAAAGAGCTCTTCTGAGAACAGGCATTTATTGCTTGCAGGTTGTGAAGCTTGGACAAATTCATGACAAGTTTTTCCCCTATCACAAAACCAGTATAGTTACAATTTCGGACTACGAATGTAGGACCGTTTTATCGAATGGATTTCGCAGAACTGAGGCAAGGATGCGTACGAGCATTAAGAGCTAACTTCCCAAATACTCATCTATTTTGTGAAATTTTCTTATTCCCGAATATCGTAGGTACGAATTCAGTTTATGATTTGTTGTGGTTTTCCTCTCAAGGTGGCATTAAGGTATTACATAGCAATGCGTAAGCAGTAAGGACTCCAAATCCCCTTGTATAGCCACATATCGCATCGTATTGTTTTTCTGTATCCTGCCACCCCCTTAATGATACTCAACATCTATGTGACCATTTTAACCTTTAAGGCGCCATTTTGCTACATTGGTTATTGTTTTGCTTGCGTTTGAACTTGAATTAGTAAATAAAAAAAAAAAAAAAGAAGCACTCCGGGAGTGCCGACAGAAGTGAAAACAGAATGGAACTTTCAGTAAATATTTTAATTGCAGAAGCGTCTTCAGACTAAATAAATAAATTTTTATATAAAAACTGTCGTATTACACTTGAACACGTATTCGGTGAATTATAAACGCCTACTGTTATAACTTGCTGTCCATTTCCAGAGTTGCAACGACAAACACACAAATCGCCGATATCAAAAACTAGTGTACCTCGTATGCAAATCCATATGATTTGAGCAAAATATGGCAGTTGTATAAGACAACCTTTTATAGATAGCTACTCCTGCTGCTGGACGATCGTGCCTTCGAAACTTGCAACTAAATTGAAATCTGGAATGTCATATCTATATTTCTTCGTCACCCTTGTGAAATTCTGTTAAAATCAATACATTTAATTTTTTAACGATAGTGTCTACAGATCTCGTAACTGCGCTCGTAAACTTTGACAATGAAATGAAAAAAAGGACAATGCATTAAGTTTAGAAATGAAATTAATTAATATTTGAGTAATGGTTTTCAAACTATTTTCATGCAACCATTTCAACTCCATCGATAAATCATCGCGACAAGTTGTTGATCTCCTTTAATTTGTTGTAAAGTTCGTATCATCGACCAGTGCGTCTCCTACTCTGCCATGATGAAATTTCCAGCTTCACTCATCCACTTCATTGTAATGATAGTAAAATATTTGGTGCTTTTTATTTTTTCTGCGTTGCATAAATTTTTCTCTGTTCTTCAATTCCTTTCTTTCTTCTCTGAATTTCTCCGAGTCGGTAATATGACTAGGTAATGTTGCTATTACATTCTTTTAAGTAATTTAGCAGCGTCGAATTTAAGATGTTTCTTGGTTCAATGGTCGAGTCGTTGGCTATCAAACTCAGGGTCTCAGGTTCGAAACCCAGCCGTGGCGAAAATTTTTATTTATGTTTTCACTTTAAACAAATAAAAAAATGTAAGTCATGGCTGGGAATCGAACCTAGGACGCTGGGCTATGACGACTTTACATACGAAATACGATGAGCCAAAAAATGGTGTCGGTCGCGAATTCATTGCTTTACCCCCATTGCAAAAGTGCCAAACGCGCCTAAAGAAGTTTTCACTTCAAAAAAATATCTTTAAATAAAGTCCAGGAACACGTGAGCGGTTCGGGGAATTCCACAAACGTCAAAGAAGAAAAAAGTTTTTCACGGGTACAGGTATCCCATTTTGCGAAGAATTGGCAAGTCGTTCGAGAGAAACGAAATTAAATACTCAACGCTCTCTAACTAATCCGTTTGAAGTCGGCATATAAATTGTGGGTCCAAAGCTTTATTGCGTCATTCTATTTTATTTACTTTTTTTACGACTAGACAGAATTCAACACAAACACTTATTGAATGAAATTCAAGCTGTTTTAAAATTTATAAGTCATCATCAAATTCTTTTGTTGTGTGTTGATAGTCCTCATCTTCATACAAATTAAAAAACTTTTCCATGACCAACAACTGTGGATTAAATATACGCCGCTTGGATTCTTAGCCAGTGAACTATACAAAACTGCCACTCCTTGACCAATGTGTAATAAGTAAATAAATAAATGGGGTTTCGAAAAACAGTCAGGGCAGCCCCGGTGCCTAGCGCATTTCCTTCAACCATACGCTGGCTGTAAGGAATAAAGGGGACCTACAATTTTTGTGCCGATTCCGAACGACGAAGTGAAAAAGCGCTTTTCATGGCGGTATTATTTCTTTCGGAGGACTTACCAGTTCTTCGGAAAAGGAGATACCCGTGGAAAAATTATAGGAGGTTTCGCCAATTCTGTCTTATCGGTAACTCAGTTACATTACGCCAAGGGCACCACATCGTTATGTTTTTGTGACTTGCTCAGCAACAACCCTGAATATGATTTTTTTCAAAACTATCTTCCAATTTACTAGGCAAGAATTCTTAGAAAAAGTTTTGGGGTGTTCGAGTACTACGCAAGGCAGTTTGGAAGGTTGGCGTGTTTTTTTAAAGTGTTACTGTGCATTGCATGGGTCCCGGGGTATTGAAAAAACACGTTGCGTAACATTTTCTTATTAAATAAAAAGGTATCCTGCTCTTTCAATATAAAAAAAAGCTTCTAGGGAATAAAACTAGGGAATTGAAATGACTCAAGTTGGCAATTCATTCTATTTAATCGAGGAGTCTCTCAATTGAAATGTAGGTACTTTATTTTTATATTTGATCTTACAAGTTGGCAGCCCTTTTAGTCTTCAGCCTCTCAGCGTCTTTCCCCCTTTGAGAAGATAGAAGCTTACAAAACATTGTGTTTCACTGGTTACAATAAAAAAAACAATGTTCATGGAACTTGAAAAAAAAAACGTTTCAAAATTATCATAAACCGAGCGACCAAAGAAAGGAGTTCAGAAAAATACTATGACTGAAAACACTTATTTAAGAAGTGGAAAGGGGGAGGAGGGTTGGTGTGGATTTGTATAACAAACGAAAACTCGTAAGCCAACATTTTCATCAGCCATAAAATACTCGAAGGATTGCATGCAAAAGAGTTCACTCACTAAAATATTTGCGACGAAAGGATTTTTTGGGGGGAAAGAAAGGGGGTATGACTATATATATAGAGAAAATAAACTTATAACAGCAGTTTCATTGGGAAAACTGTGCAAAAATAATTCATTCTTTAGCCATGAAAATTAAAACTTGACCGATTATGTGAGTAAATATATTGAGTGGAAGAGTATTCTCCGAGGTGGTAAGAAAAGGTAAATATTCAAAACCAAAAAACAAAAACATTTTGAGGCCATCTACGAATCAGGCACATTATTTTGGGGTCTTTTCAATTGCTGAATCGAATGAAATAAAGACTAACGTTTTATAAACACCCTCAAAATTAGTATAAATATTTTCAAAATAAGCTACCACCTATCTCCTACGCACGCCGCGCCGCGCCCGCCGGTTCGAAAAATATCGAAGCACATTCTTCCCCCTTTGCTAATTTCTCGCTGTATGGAACTGCGAGTGGTGTGATGTTTTCTTTCAGACTTTTCAACCATTTTGTGTGTGCAATACAAAATTTCCGATTGAATACTATTAATGATAACTATTTATCTTTTCACGTAAAGGGATCGAAATATTTTCCTGGTAGCAGAATTCGCAACCTCGTTGACCGAACTTGAACTTGCCTGGTATTTAAAATATCGGCGATTCATTCCATCCGCATTTTTTAAAAATTGTTCAAAGCTTTAAGCTTCTTCGAAATGTTTATGTTCACATCGAGATACTAGTCTCCACGGTAAGTTGTTGTTATTTAAGTGTGCCACAACGTTCTGTATTGAGCCCAGCTCTCTTTAATGAATCGGATTTTTCGTATAGTTCACATTTACCAGCAATTTTAGGTGATGACACCTAATTTTCTTCGCACGAGTTAAATTTTCATATTGAGACTAACTCGTAGCACTCGTAGATTGCAGGTTAGGTAAGGTGGAATTGGCTGTCAGCCAATGTCAAATATTGCCTGACACACTTTGACCGCGAATGCCCATTGTGATACCGTAGAGATCAGCAAGTTAATCACATCAGAAACCCGATGTAAGATTAACGAGAGGTTAATCACCCGCTAGTCGAACCACGCGTGACTTTTAATGTATTTCGAAAGACTTTTAGGGTCTATGTAAGCTTAGTCGTATATTGTAACAATCAGGTAAATAAATTTAACCATGAAAAAATGCAAACATTTTTCAATAAAAAAAAGGAAGCTTTTCCATCTCCCGAACAACCAAATGCGTGTCCTGGGCAAAACGGTTGCTTGCAGTCATGAGATCAAACACCTAGTCTAGTAATATTCTTTCTGAAATGAAATTTCTCAAATCGTTGGTATCCCTCAGTGTACTCGATACAAATTCGGTACCGACAGCTCACTGAGTGATTACATTTTGATGAACACCTACTCATTTGTGCGGTATATCCCGAATCTGATAAGAAAGTGGAATTCCGAGTCAAAGTATAAACAAACAGAAGTTGAGAAGAGTTCGGAATCGGTGTTTGTGTTTGTTGCTTGATGTCCAGAACATTAAACAAAGATTCAAGCATTAACCGAAAAATGACGAGCAGAACAGGTAAATCAGAAAATACCGATTAGAGATATCGCGGCGACAAGTGAGAGAGCGGCCTGAGGGTATAAAGGGCAGGAAGAGTAGCATAACCTAAAAATTTATTATTTTTCTTTGAAATTTTGTTGTTTTTTATAAATCTAATAAAAAACAACAAAATTTCAAAGAAAAATAATCAAAGAAAAGACTAAGCAAAAACAAAAACTTAAACAAAGAGGAGATGATAATACAGGCATGTACTTCTGATACTCTACTTTATTCTCTCGCAGACTGAATTTTTTTTTGAGACGAGTGGTTTTCAATCTGGCAATACTTCTTTTTGACAGCTGTCATATGATTTGTGCTCAGTTTAGCTAGCTACAGTGAGTTTTGATATTTTTGTGTCGAATTTTTCATCGAATTTAGCAAGGAAGAAATAAGGATTTGTAATGTGCAGACCGACCAACAGATTTTGAAGTGAAAACTTCTTTAGGCGCGTTTGGCACTTTTGCTATGGGGGTAAAGCAATGAATTCGCGACCGACACCATTTTTTGGCTCATCGTAATTCGTATGTAAAATCTTCATAGCCCAGCGTCTCAGGTTCGATTCCCAGCCATGACTTGCATTTTTTTATTTATTTAAAGTGTAAACATAAATAAAAATTGTCGCCACGGCTGGGATTCGAACCTGAGACCATGAGTTTAATAGCCAACGACTCTGCCATTGAGCCAAGAGACACCTTAATTTTGTTGCTGCTAAATGACTTAAAAAAATGTAAAGCAACATTAGAATGTAAAGCAACATTACCTAGTAATATTATTTACCGACTCGGAGAAATACAGATAAGAAAGAAAGGAATTAAAGGACAGAGAAAAATTTATGCAACGCAGAAAAAATAAAAACCACCAAATATTTTACTACCATTACAATGAAGTGAATGAGTGAAGCTGGAAATTTCGTCATGGCAGAGTAGGAGACGCACTGGTCGATGATTGGAACTTTACAACAAATTAAAATATATCAACAACTAATTGCGATGATTTATCGATGGAGTTGAAATACTTGCATGAAAATAGTTTGAAAACCATTACTCAAATATTTATTAATTTCGTTTCTAAACTTAATGCATTGTCCTTTTTTTCATTTCATTGTTAAAGTTTACGAGATCTGTAGACATTATCGTTAAAAAATTGAACGTATTGATTTTAACAGAATTTCACAAGGGTGACGAAGAAATATAGATATGACATTCCAGATTTCAATTTAGTTGCAAGTTTCAGAAGGCACGATCGTCCAGCAGCAGGAGTAGCTATCTATAAAAGGTTGTCTGATACAACTGTCATATTTTGCTCAAATCATATGGATTTGTATACGAGGTACACTTGTATGTTTAGTACTAATGTTTTTGATATCGGTGATTTGTGTGTTTGTCGTTGCCACTCTGGAAATGGACAGCTAGTTATAACAGTAGGCGTTTATAATTAACCGAATACGTGTTCAAGTGTAGTACGACAGTTTTTATATAAAAATTTATTTATTTAGTCTGAAGACGCTTCTGTATACCTTCACGATAAAATTGGGGAGAGATTTGATGATTTCCTAAAGATTTTGAGTGGTGATTTTAACATCAACTTCGCCGATGATACAAATTTGCCACTTTTTCAATTTTTAAAAGAAGAATACTATTTAACAATGACGAAAAACCGCAGCCTTAGTACAACGAAATATAAAGCGACAATTGATGCAGTCTTTGCGATATATTTAAATAGATTTGAGACAAAATTGTTCGTTTCCTATTTAAGTTCCCATAGACCTATTATTTCAGTATTAGAATACGATGATTGTAGAGATGATAATAGAAGGTATGAAATTGTGAATGAAAACTCATAAGTTTCAGTGATTTTCTTCTATACATACATATGTGCATCTACATATATTATAAAAGATTTTCCTGTACATTAAAATATTTACTAAGATTCAATTCTGTTTTCACTTCCGTCGGCACTCCCGGAGTGCTTCTTTTTTTTTCACGGGTACTACCTTTGACAAGTCCTCCGATGGTAAGTTCATTTCCATGAAAGCGCTTTCTCGATTAGCCGTTCAAAATCGGCAGAAAATTGTAGGCTCTCTCCATTTCCTCAGAAAGCAATGGTTGTGAAAAATGGGCTAAGCCCATCGGTTCCTGTCTTTGTTGCGGTACCCTATCTTGATTTTTAAGTACCTACATCTGTTAAACACAAACTGTTTGCTATATATTCATTGTAAGGAAGACCTCGTGATAGTTTGAGAAAGAAACTTATAGTCTAAGGGCGATGGTCGACTGTGGATATAGACATACCCGCTACTCTACTGAACAGAGCTTAGTAGAAGGCTGTGAGGACAGACACTACGAAGAATCGCACTAAGAGGAGATCAAGAATATAGAATATTGTATTGTGCTTTAATATGTATTCATTCTCTCGACAACCTAATCCTATACATGTAGGTTTTTATTTCCTTATCGTGATGTGACGCATTTTCGTTACATCGGGTCTCGAATCACAACATTTCTAAAGAAGTTTCATGTAATAAACGTCTCAACGTTCGAAAAAGCGCTTTTTGTAGGGATGTAGGATCCTCATTTATAATGCAAAGTCAGAAAAGCACTTTGAGGTTTGAGAATTTTCCTTAATGAGCAAAAAATTCGGGATGTTTCCTTGATTTCGAGTTTTTCGGCCACTTTAGCCAAATACCTTAGTTCTGTCACTGTTTTTTTCTACTCATTTTTTATCATTCGAGCATAGTTATCCCCAACTCCGGTTTTTAAAGTGCCACTCGATCCACAATCATAATGATGAGGTACCTACATCAGTTCGATCTGTTGATAACTAATATGGTCTTGAGTACATTGTCAAAAGATATTTTCCAATTGTTTATTAGCCTGCCTTCTAGCTCCTATAAGAAGGTAATAGAATTCGAAAGGCCTCAATGCCCTCCAAATTTTTCGCTTTCGCAACTACAAAATCGTTTTGGTTTGGCAGAGCCTTATAAGCATCTCAGAACGTGATGAAACAAATAAATGATTTTCTAATTCCAAATAATCTTTAATAGGTAGGCAACTCCCTTGATAACACTTTGACATTTGGCAAATTTATATCAACAGTATTGAGGAAAGGACCCTCCTGATGGTAAAAATAATTATGAGGTCCTTGTGTCGTTATCAATCTTCATTCTCATTCCCCTTAAAAGAATACCTAGCTACACACACCTATCAACCACAATACATAAGCAAAAACTTTGTGAAAATCACCTTCATACATTTTTATGTCCTTATTTAATTTTTACAATCTCCTTCATCGCCACACAGACATTAACACAAACCACTTAACTTTTAACTGCAGAATAGCTGTACTTTTTTTATTATGGAACCACCACTCATGCCTCTATATCCCTTGCCATCGTTTTCATTTAAAGTAAATCATATCCTTCGAAATGAAAGAAGAAAAAATACGCAGCATCATGACAACCAAAAACGTTTTTATTTCAATTTTGGCGCTCAATTAAAATACAAACGTTGCCAATGGGATTTTGTATCCAGAGGCTAAAACCCTTCACCCAGTTATACTACCTACCTACTTCTACACTCTCAGCCTCAGCCATGGCAACTTGTACAGCTCAGGAAAGGAAACGAATGAAAAAAAAAATCAAAAAAATAATAATGGAATGGAACCTCGTAGTAAAAGAGTAATCAACACACAAGCACAGGAGGGACATCATAGTATGACACAAAACAAGAAAAAAGGAAAAAGATGAGAGAAAATACTGTTTGATTCCTCTTTTGGTCCCTTGTTTGTTTTCTTTTACTCTCCTATACGACCGACCTACTGTTTGTTTTGAATTTAACAGGAAAAAAGAAAATAGAACATTTTTGTTTTATATTTCAAGGTTATGCCAACATTTTGGTTAAAGGGCTTCTCCAACACACAAGGACAGGGACACAAGAACACAAGCTCACAATAATTCTTTCCCACTTGTATTGTTACTTTGTTTTGAGCAATTAAATATTTATGTAGGAGAATGTGTGTTAGGTGGGTTTACTTAGATTTTCTTTAAGGAAAGACAACTTTTTTGGGCTTTAATACTGCTAAGTACTCAGTGTACACACTCTTTCAATTTTTAATCATTGCTAAGTCTCCCAATTTCTAAAAATGCTTACCACAAGTAAGAGTTTCTTAATGGAAGTATTGAGATTGAGACCTCATTCATAACCAAAACTCCGATAATCTCTTAAAGCAGATATATGATCCAACGGCTGAAGGACATATCCCATTTTAAATAGCTCACACTTATTTATTAAGTTTTTTATCCATGGGTCGTCTGTGGGCGTTGGCAGAAGAAACACATCCAAACAATTGAGAATCTTTTAATAAATTCCAGTTTGCCAAAGAATTCTCAAAAGAGCTTTTGCTACTCCAATACAATGACATATCAGTTCGCGTTAAAAAATCTTATTTTCAAATTGTGTAGATTTTCACAAAGACTTTTTTTATCTACTTATTTACCAATTAGTTGTTAATCACCTACGGTCCTTGTTTAAGTTAATTAGTACCTAGAAAAACAAATTGGAGGGCATGTGATAGTGTTGCCAGAATCAGTGTTCATTCGGTTATAATGCGTAAGCGTATGTCTGTGGAATCCCCAAAAAATAATCACCGAACCAAGCGAAATTTTGCGGAAGTTCCTGTACAACTGTATTGCAAGCATGGTTGTGTCGGAAAGCTATAATTATTGTTACATGTTTATATGTAGTTTACAACTCTTGAGAGATTAGAAGTGTTAGATCGTGAAGTTTAACAATCGCTGATCGAAAGTTATAAGTAATCAAATAAAATTTTTGTGAAACGAAGTTCAACCGCGGTATACTTGTGCAGTTTGATAAAGATGCTGCGTGCGCAAAAAGTAGATTTAAAATTTAAAAAAAAAAAACAAATTTCACTTTTCATAAAGCATATTTATGGTATTTTTGATAAGAAAAACTCAATGTGTTTATTTTTTTTATCCTTTGGACTATTTAAGTCAAGAGATCAAAATTGTTGACTAGTTCAGCGCGAAATTTGGAATTGAGAAAAGATGTAAAAAGCAGTTGTTAATGTTTTTTGAAACAGTTTCCATTTCTTGTGCGAAAATATGTCCGAGAAAGTTTACGATGTGTACCATTGAGCTGCAGTGAATATTTCGTTTTATGAATTCATTCACTTATTCATTGCCTTACACACTATTCAGGCACCATTCATCTTAATCCAAAGCAATACACACAAGACAGGTTGTCACTCTCACTCACTTAACTGAAACAATGGCAGGCAATGACAATATGTGTATGCGTATGAACTTATGCGAATAGTGCCTAAAGCAACGAATCATCTACAGTGCAGCGAATACTTCGTAGGGCAACGAATACTTTACAGTGCAATACTGTGATGAAGAACATAATTATAATTAACAAATACAAACCCAAAAAATATAAGTAACGCCCAAGTCAGGTCACAAAATGTGTATTAACACATGAAAAAATATTCGTTGTCATCGCTCATCATTCGTGAAGATTCGCTTTTTTCGAATGCAAGCGAATGGTGTACCTGTTAGAGTTTGAATGGTCCATTCATTCATCATTCATGGGCACAAGCAATGCGAAGGCTCGTATTCACGAGTGTTGTATACTTTTTCTACATTCTCACACTTGTTTCATCATTGTGAGCGTAAGATTGTGTACGGCTTGTTTTTCGGGGGATGATTCAAAAGCGCAAGTGATTGCACTCTTGCAGATCTCTGATTTGGACCACGAAGATCCCGGTAAACGCAGGCATACACGCTAACAATAACACAACGAGCACCACCCAACCGGTTGTAATCCTACATAAAAAATTAAACTGGAAATCAAATACATACATATACGTTAAAGAGTTAGAAAAGTCACAGTGGCTTCTGCTCTCTTCTCCTTCCAAAAACGCCATTTGAAACAAATGGGAAATATTTCCACAGATCACCTAATGATTATCATTATACACAGCGGTCCTCAGACCGACATTTCGGTACGAGTTGGTAAAATGGTGGACAGTCTTAAACAAAAAGACCAATCATGACTATCTAAGCCAAGGCCAAACAAGTATATGTGTCAGTGGAGCTCTTCGCTCAACACCTTCTGCTGCCTTTAAAATCTGCTGCTCCTTAATATCATATCCCTCGATATTTAGAGCTTATGTGTTGTTTCTTAGACATCTGCAATAAGATATCCGTGGAGCCGCAATTTGACAATGAGTTTGAGTTAATTATGCCAAAATAAAACGAAAATGTTAAATAAAACTTTTCGATATCGATGTTGGAAGTCAAGAAAATGCATTTGCTTTACATATGTAAATTTTGGGCTTACACCGCAATCTGACAGTGAATTGAGCTTAATCGGGCTTAATTTTTCGATATTTCACTTCGTTTTCGAGGTATCAAAAAAGTAAAGAAAACAATTTTTTCAACTTCAAGTATCGATATCTCGAAACCAAAGCGATGTACCGAAAAATTTTTCGAAACATAAATTTTGGCTTAGTTAAGCTAAACTCACCGTCGGATTGCGGTACATATCCAACAAATATCAAGAAATTTCAGTTGGTAGTATTTTAAAAAAAAAAAGTACGTCTACAATATATCGAAAAATTGACGCTCCTAGTTTTACGAAAAGGCTAAAGTTTGCAGCTCTGATAGACGAGCGAACCTTTTTCTAAGCAATCAACTTTTCTACAATCTTATACCAGCCATCAATAACCCCATAAAATACACATTCAATCTAAGTTTTTGAAGTTAATGATTCAGAAATTTCAATATTTTGATTTTGAATTGGATAAAAGATTTTTAAAAACTTTTTTTTTTTAGTTTAACGGATTTTTCTTTTAATTCGATGGAAAATAGTTCTCGTTAAAGAAAGGTCTTCTTGTTAATATTTTCTTTCAAGAATAATTGTACCGGACAACTTTTTTGAAAAGTAGGTCTAAATGCGGCCAAAAAGCAGAGTGAGGTAAAGTATCCCTTATATGGGCTGTGCCCTGTGCGGCCAAAATACAAATCTCTATACCTAAGGGGGACGCTGGTCTAGAATTTTGAAAAAACTGAATTTTTTTTTGTCTTAAAACATACTTTAGGGTCTTAAAAATAACATACCAACATACCCGTATCGGCAGAGTACGGGGCAAGCATTATCTGGATTTTTCAATAAGAGCGCTACAAAAGTTTTTTTGGATATCAATGAAATTCTTTATTCCTGTGAAAGTACGTTTGGTGCCATTATGTAGACTCTATTTTTGTAGCGTCTTTGAAGGACAATTGTACGGTGCAGGCATCGCAGATTAAAGGTATATACGCATTTAATACGGGTTTATAGTACTTAAAACTTTGAACGCGTTTTTCTCGAAATCACCTTCTTTGAACTGGCCGAAAACATAACATAGCATAACATAACATAAACATTAGCACATCTTCACCGATCTATACGAAGTTTTGAAAGTACATTCGAAATGCCTTTTTCCAAACCCGTATTCAAGATTTTTTTTTTATATTTCATTGTTTTTTTTAATCAACAATTTTGTCTTTTTTTTAGTTTAATTTAAATTTTTTGTTCAAACGTACATCTTTTGCTGTTGTTATATAGAAACTAAAAATTTTCGGGATTTTGTTCCAGGATCAAAATTAAGGAGGTTACATATCTTTGGCATGGACCCATCTAAGAAATGAGGTGCCTCCGAAGGAATACTGGACAGCGGCCATTTTGAATTTAATTTACACGAAAAAATTTGTATTTGTATATTAAAACCTAAATTATAAAACGTCTTTCACAAATTTTCAATTGATGTTTTTGTTGAGTCACAAAAAATTCATAAATTATGCCAATTTTTCACGCTCTAGACCAGCGTCTCCCTTAAATAATACTGTCAAGGTTAGAATTCAATGAACTAACCATACTTTTGTAGAAGCTACATGCACGAGGAGGTAGAGGAGACTCTCCAAAATTTTCTATCTTCATGTCGTGCGCTTGCTAGGAGACGGTGATTACTTTCTCGACAACACCTTCGATTAAACCCTTAAAATTTCTCCTACGAAGTTTTGAATGGTTTGACTACCTGGTAATCAACTCCACAGTCCAGCTTCAATTAGAGGTTGATTAAACTCTATGATCCCCTAGATAGGGACCAGGGGATGATCAACCTTCTGGTCTCAGTGGTATCACAATGCACCTTCTGTGGGCTAAGTGTTGGTTTCCATATATTGACAGTCACATCTAACCTAGCCTAACCGCGTACAGCGGCCATGGCGTAGTGGTTAGAATCTCTGATTGTTGTGGGGGGAGGTTCGAGGTTCGGATCCTAACACAACACAAAAATTATTTACATACCAAGTGTATCGATTTTAGCGAGGAGTTGGAGAGTCTTCCGTTTCAATAGTGATTTCATTTCATTGAAACGCATTTTCTCTTGCATGTTCAGAACCGGCAAAAGTTTATAAGTCCCTCCCCTCCATTCTTCAGAAGCTAAGGGCTTTCTTTTTGCTGTCAGAAATTAACTTCAGAGCAAGTTTTGCTACTCTAGAAATTTTTTCAGAGTAAAAATCAGAGTACTCTAAAAAAAGGGTACTCTAGTTTTACCAAACGAAAACGGCATAACATTTCTCTCCAGTCAAGTTTGCCATTTCGTGATGAAAAGATAAACAAGCCAACAACCAGACGAAGTTATTAAAATTTACTACCGAAATTCGGAGTCAGTGGCCTCAACGTTAAGAGCGCTACGTCCAACTTATGGTCGTCATAATCGTCCAAGCAGATCAACAACTGAGCGCCTAGTGGAAAAATTTGAATCCACAGGAACAGGCACCGCTGAGGCCTCAGTTACAGAAAGCCCAAATGTGTCTCTAACACGTCGTTCTCAAGCGTTGGGCATCTCTGCGACGTCGTTGTGGTGAATTTTGAGAAAAGATCTTGGCCTACATCCTAACAAGATTAAACTGACGCAAGAACTGAAGCCGCTTGACCACCAGAGCCGTCGTATGTTCGTGAATTGGGCTGGACAACAACTTGAAAATGATTCAGATTTTCATCAAAAAATCATCTTTAGCGATGAGGCTCATTTCTAGCTGAATGGCTTCGTCAATAAACAAAATATGCGGTGTTAGTCAGGAAGCAATCCACACGTACCTACTCAATGCCATGAGTCATCACTGCATTCCGAAAAAACTACGGTTTGGTTTGGTTTATGGATTGGCGTCGTCATTGGGCCGTACTTCTTCCGTGATGATCAAGACCGGCACGTTACTCTGAATGGGGATCACTACCGTTCAATGATCACCGAAAATTTTTGGCCCCAATTGGGTGAGTCCATACTTGGAGTCAGTTTGAATGTGTCAAAAACGATAATAAGTCTTTGGAAGATTTTTCAATAAACATTTATAATCGTCCCTTTTATGTATAGAAGTAGACTCAGCTTTTGAGTGTTGTCCCATTCTTCTTCGGAGAATTTAGTCACTCGAGCGTAGTACTATTCAATTAAACCATTTCAAACATTCGAAACTGCAGTAACTTCCAAATGTGTAAGCAAAACCTGTAATTTTTAATATACCTAGTCCTGAAAAACATCCTCTGAAAAAGGATATTTCCTTGGACAGAGACCTTTTAATTAAATTGCATACCAATGTCTACAGAGCAATTTTGTAATTTCGTTAAAATAAAAACATATAGCCACACAAAACCAATACCGTAGTGTTGAAGAGGGTAGGCACTAGGCACTCTGGTTAGACAAAATTGCTCTTTGCCAAATTACGCTAATTATTTACAGAAAGAGTATTAACGTTGCCTCCGTTAAGAGAGATAAAGGCAGCTGGAATTAATATCACAATCTTACCATCCATTCAGAGAATCTTATCCCTTGCTAGTGAAATGAATTATTCATCCAAACTACCCTCACTCGATCCTTGCAATTATTGCAAATCAAAAAAAAAAAAAAAAAAACAAAGAAAATAAAACAGCACACACGAAGCACGAAGGAAACACTGTTACATATAAATATGCAAAGCTTTAGCAATCCGTCGTCGTTTTTCCGTCTCGTGCAGAAATATTATAGGCAAACGAGGTAAGTAGGAAGCAATATATAAACGGAACTTGGCCTGAGAAAGAATACAGGAAGGCCAAACTGGGAAAGGATAAGAAAACTAACGGAAACAAGACGTTGCACAAATCCGTTTAGAAGATTTGATTACAAAAATTTTATATTTGCCAAGGAGTTGAAGCAATGTTGCTTGCTATTTTTGTGCTGCTCTTTGGACGCGGCAACGGCAACGGTTGTAATAGGTGCAAGATTACTTGGAGTAGCCTCATCTTTCTTTTTTGTAATGGGCAGAGGGTTTCTTGAGCTCACCTTCTTGCACAACAAAATCTCATTCCTTTAATTAGTTTTGCAAATAAGTCTGGAGTGCTCCCCTTAGCAAAATGAGAGAGGCATTTATTCCTTGTGATTGGCGAGTTGATGCTTCAACAGCAGAACGTAATTATTCTACAGAACATAGGAAAAGCTTTGTGGTCATCAGCCTCATATATTTTTTCAGCAATGCAGAAGCTTGTCGACATTTGATAAATTGCATTTCTCAAACAGTCAAGTCGGAATTAACAGAGAATGTGATAGTACGAATGATTCCAGCTCTCTTGGCCAGACCTCTTTAGGGGTCTATTTCACATACCATACATCACACATAATAAATTATTCTGCATTTTACAAAATAGTGTCTCAAAGAAATGGATTGTGTAAAAAAAGGGTTACTTCTGCTTAGGTACTGTTGTTTTTACTGAAGATTTTTTGTAATGACAAAGCCCTTCTTACAAGTACTGTTTATTTATAGGCTGAGTACATAGATTTGACATCTTTTTAGAGTGATTTAGAGGAGATATCAACACGATCTCCAAACCTTGTTATATGGTGAAACTAACCTGTCAAACTATGCAGAACTTCGTATGAAAAGGGAGAGACTTTTAGGGCTTTTGATAGCTAAACCGCTGGTGTCGTCACAAAAGTATTCGCCTAGGTTAGTTTTGCATCTGTTAGAGAGCGCAGGACATGGAAAAAGAGTGTGTTGGACTGTGTCCTCCACCTCCTCGTCCATGCAGCTTCCACGAAAGTCATTGTAGTAGATACCATGTATTTAAGCGTCTCTACCTATTAGGCAGTGTCCTTGCAAGGACACATACCGCAAAGCTAATATGTAGACGATTTGGATTCAACTAGCTCCTTGAACGTGTAGAGTCTGCAAACCTTTATTGCTCCCTTCAGTTTGAAGAGGGGCATTCATTCCTTGCTTTTTTTCGAGTTAGTCTGATATGCAAATGACAGGTATGTCTCTATGACCCGGCACCCATGAAAGGTGAATGTTGAACTGTCCTGACATCTCGTTTAGAGACGTGCTACAGTTTTCAACTTTCACCCATTTCAGGTGCTAGAATATCCTAGGAAACATCAAAAGCTGATAAACTTTCCAGAAGCGGAACCGTTATGCTGATCTCATGATCGTTAGGGTGAACATTGGAATACCAATCGCTTCAAACAAACTCATGCTTAAGGAAGATGCCACGGATATAACAAAGAACGAGTTGACCAACGCCACTACTTGTGGGTCAAAAAAATACAGATATGGTTAAAGCTAGATGTAAAACGAACAAGACACTTCCTATCCATAAGTAGATTAAACATTGGCTTCATAATCAATGTCATTACAAGACATTACCTCATAGGCAGATAAGCCATAAGACTCAGCGTTTCTTACAATGTTTTCTGCAGAAGCTACTTCGACGAGGAAAAAGAAGAGATAATCCCACATCTCTTCTGTCAATGTCCTGTACCCTTACACAAAAGTAAACTGCTTTTAAGAGACTACGTCCTCGACAATCGAAGCGATCTGGTAAACACAGATATCCCTCATTATAACCGCTCTTCTCAGAGCACTAAATTGTTTACTTAATTGACACACACACACTTCATATGGTCTCACAATGGACCTACCGACACACTTATAGTTGCTTTCCTGATAGCCATTGAAACCAAACCTAACCTACTCGGAAAGTCTTTTTGCATGGTCATAAGAATCGTAACAATAATTCTGAGATGATTATCAAAATATCTGATACTACACCAACAAGTGAGGAGCGGCCATAGGTTTGCGTGCAAATTACAACCTCTTTGACAAGACACTCTAAACTTGGTACTCTGGAACTGCCCCCTCATCTTGCGGTTGTATTGTAAATGACATATTTTTCAATTGCACAAAACTGACAAATTTTGTTTTTCAATACCTTTTAAAGTTACAATGAAGCAAAAAGGACTTTAGACGATTCAAAAAGTTCTTTAAAAATTTTTGAATGGTTTCAGTAGATCCTTTTTGTTGCCATGTCAATATCAATGCATCTAAAAATAAAAATAAATAAATAGGGTGGCGCAACAGAGCGAGGAGGCCCTGGGCCTAGCGCGTTTCTCACAACCATGCCTTGTGAGGGAATGGAGGGGACCTACAATTTTCTGCCGGTTCCGAACGGCTAATCGAGAAAGCGCTTTTTATGGCAATGAATACTAACGGAGGACTTGCCAATTCCTCGCGAAAGGCGATACCCGTGGAAAAAACAATGCATCTCGGACATAAAAAAAACAAAATAGGGTTGTGGAGAGTAAAACATAGCTCAAGTTAGCTAGCAAAAATGGTTGTATCTTTTCAAAAAAACGCAATAGAATGATTTGCTCAAGCTTTCATGTGAATAAGAAATAGTTTGAGCCAGATTCTTGCAGTAAACGCTTCAAAAATATCAAAATTTGTTCATTCCTGATGTCTGTATAGATTCCATCGACTAGTTTTTCTTTTGGAGTTAATTTTGGTTACATAGCCGAGCTTATATACGAAAAACTTCATAAACAAAATGATTCTAAATCCGCCATGATAATTTTCATCAAATTTGTTGGTCTTCAAAAGAAAATGTGCAGTCACTTCCTAATTACATGTTAAAGGGACTTATCAGAGCGTAGAGGAGGTGCGCTGACTTGAAGATATCTGACTGAACGGCAGGTAATTGTAGGTCCTCTCCATTCCTTCACAAGACATGGTTGTAATAAACGGCCAAGGCCTTGGGGCTCTACTTTTTGAAAGAGTAAATTAATCGCAAGGCTTCTAAAGCCATGTTGTGAAAGCGAATTTCAATGCAACTGAAGAATTTACATTTATTTATGATGTAATACTTGGAGATTCTGAATATAAAATTACGAGTATACCTTGTCTTGAAACTTCCTACAAAAGTTCTACGAAATAACCTGACCTGAATGTGTTACCAAAGAGAGATGCTTTGGTCAAGTGAAGCAGATGTTTTCTTGTCTGCAATACAAAATTGCGGTTCCCATTCTTGCCATTTGCTGCTTTGCCTTTGCGCTTCACAATTTGGAAAAAAAACAAAAATTTAACGATTTACTAACAAACGATCCTTAAACTCAGCTTTTATCAAAAATCCAAGACAAGGAAAATATCTACTAAACGAAAAGGAAAAAGGATTAAAATTGATCAAATCTTCTCAGAAGAAATCTGGTTAAATTGAAGAACTTGGGAGAGAAGATCCCTGGCGTAGAGAAATTGCCATAGTTTTTATTCGCTTTTTGATGCCAAAACAAAAAAAAAATGATTTCAATTAAAATCGACACTAAAAACAAAATTTCTTTACATTACTATTGCGATCTAGGTCTTAGCCAGTAATAGGTTCAGCTATTTAAGTTGAAATACGAGAGTGAATGAACGAAACCCAAAAGTTAAGGCATAAGCTATAGATTTTGCAGCTGAGACTATGTCGCTCAATCTGCTTTTTATTCAGATACAAATAAACAAAACCGCTAGACATGTTTTGGTTTATGTAAGATTACAAAACCTAATGTCACCTCAATGTACCCTCACAATCATTGTGCATAGGAACATGACATTTTCAATACACTCAGGAGTCGTTTACTTCATTTTTCATTAGATTGACTGCTATCACTTTCCTATTTCATTAAGAATTACATAGATTAAACGGCTGGCTCGAAAAGCGCTTTTCTCATTTTCGAGAAACCTTTGAAACTCGAATAAAATTGCCTCACTTCAAAAACAATTTATGCCTATGTATTCCCTTACACAAGAATTCCTCTGATTCTGGGAATCATTTAATGCTAAAAAAAACGCTAAATGATACCTACATTGAATAGGAACTTCTTAAATTGAAAACAGATAGGTACTATGGTTTTAAAACATAAAAATATAAAACGATATTTCAAATCATGTCAAAATATAAAAAATTACCTTTGTTTATGATTGTTGTTCTATTTTTCTTCGCGAGTATGTACCGAACTACAGACATTTGGAAAACACGGATCACTAATTAAATTGCATTCAATTTTGACCTATACATATTTGAGAACACCTGCATTTAGAATAAATAATTTAAACTGAACATAACACACACACGATTTGCTCGGAAAGGGACATTTTTATCAAAGGTGAGAGCTACACAATAAACTTTCGTAAAAACGGGAGCCTTATTTCAATACGAACACAACTATTTTACCGGAAACTGCACTTTTGGAAACAACATCGAACGGCACTGTATTGCACAAAAAATAAGACGTTCGATTGAAGCAAAAAACGAAATTTTAAAACCATAACGAGGTGAACAAAATTCACTAATACACTGCCAGAGCCGCGCCGCACTAAGGAAATGAAACATTTAATATTTTACAAATGAAAATGATCGAACTTTCATAAAAAAAATTACAGCAAATTTAACTCCTTTGAATATTGGCAAGTACACTGGTTAAAACAACACAACAACACTGAACAACTCCCGGCCCGGCGATCCTACGACAGAAAACTTTGGATGGCAAAAGCTTTTCATTTATCAAGTGGAAAATAAGGAAACTTGAAAGCTTGCTTTTCTGTTTCTTTCGACGCTCTACTAATTTATCTTAACTTTTTTCAATAATTTACACACTTTTATCGAATAGGAAAAAGAATTCTAATCACAGAAGCGAATAGGCCAACCGTTATCAAAGAAATTCGCCAACACACCAAGTTTTCCTTTGTTTTTATGAAAATTTTCTATTTGTCTAATTCGAGCAGTTAGCCGTGAGCGAAACACGGTGGCGCGGCGGCCACTGGTCTCTCATCTCGCTGCTGGATAGTGAGTGTTTCCACTGGCACTGTTTTCATGAGATGCAAGGAGTGTTTACATGTGCTTAGCTTTAGATGAAAATGTGCGAATTTCTGTTTGTGTTTTTGTAATACAAAATGGCAGAGGCTAGAAATCTCCGTGTACGCACTTATCGATAGATATATTGTAAAACAAATTATGTATTTTTTTGCACTTCTGAAAGCAATTGATGTGTGTGAATTTTTTTTTTTTTATAATTAATACAAAATCATACTTCAAGTTTGGCTTCGACCTCGTTACGTGCTAGCGCTTTGTGTTTTACTACCAAAATGAGCAAAATTTCAACAAAACCGAACTTTGTGTTGGAATCACGTTACGTTGCCCTGTACATGAATGAACATATCATCAAATCCAAGACGATATTGTGTTAAAATATACCTGATTTCCAGAGATTGAACTATTAAACGTCAGGAAAAATCAAAAAAAGAGTCATTGGAATTTAATCACTTCTCTTTCAGAATCTAGCTACAATTTAAGAGAAACAAACTAAATGAAAGCTTCGCTAAAGCGGTTGACAGCACATACTCAGCTGTCAATATGTTTGACAAAATACTTTGTTTGACAAACTGTGTACTTTTAATGTTGATTTGGGCAGTAAGTCAAACACGGTTTTCCAACAGAGTTAATACGACTGAAAATGGCAAATCGAACCAGTTTACAGAGATCTTCTTTTCTGGCCGTAGTGTGGTAGGCTGTGACGAAATAATTTGTCAACACTGGGTTTGTTCGTTGAAGGCTTAGTTATACTACGTTTTCACTAGGGCCATAATTAGGTAATTTTGAAAAATCACGAAGAAGTGTTTTCATTTGCGGTTCTTTGTTGTGTTTGACATGTGACAGCACTTTGTCATGAAATTGTTTTTTTATTGTTCAAATTACAAACTCCAGATTTGTTTTTATTAATTTCTTTTCATTTTTGTTTTTTCTCTGTTGCGTTTCAAAATTTATTGCTTTAAGCCTTGGCCAAACCAATGCGGTGAGTGCGTGCGATGCGATTGCGATAAGTGGAACGTATCGTGTGGCGCGTTTGCGATCCGTTTTCTGTTCAAACTAGCGCGATATCGTATCGAACGATATCCTGTCAAATTTTTTTTTTCATCTGTTTTTCATATTTGTTTTTTAGATTTTACAAATCCAAGTTCTGAAAAATCAAAATCGGAAAGCCCTAAAGACACGTAATTAGAGACTTCGAGTGTTGTCATATTTACTACCGCTCCGCTAGTCAAGAATCAAGATGTCATATTCCTGGACGATAGTTGTGACAGTTTTAATATCGAATCGATGGACTTGTTGAAAGCGAATAGAATAAGATGGGTAAGTTGAAGGACAAACAAATAATATTAGTTGAAAGCTGAAAAACTAATTATCCATTGTTTTGTTCAGGATAAAGTTGCTTCACAAAACCCAGACACCGAGTCTTACAATCGTTTGCAAGCAGACAATGGAGATTTCTTTCTGCATGCGAGAAAATGTGAGTTTATTTTGTCGATACTGGTTACCCTAGTCTTTATTTTATATTTTACAGATATCCGCAGTAGGGCAATTTGATAACTCTTAAGGACCTTCGACAAGCGAATATATTCGTTCATGTAGCCCTAGAATATAAATTCAATGAGCAGAACACCCCAAGACTTATTTTAGCGGTTTCAAACTTGCCGATCACCTGAAAAAAACCTAAAGACAGTGAAAGCCTTACAATTACGCCGCTGTTATAGAAACCAAACTTTGATCTGTGATGATGATGATTAAAAAGATTAAAAAGCATCTAGCCTTTCTTCTTAAATGAATTTTATTTTCAACTTTTCAAGTAAGAAAACATCGTTCCTTGTAGTTATTTGTAAATATTATATACTTATGTATGTATTTTTTTTATTTACAACTCTACTCAACCATGGCGTTTTCATCTTTGTCTTCACATGACACCACACTCTTCGTACGTCCATTTGGGGAAGACTCTCTTAAACAGGTACACAAACACAGTATGACTTGAGTTTCCGTCGAACGTACACTTCATATGTCCATGCGTTCCCAACGATTATCGTATGTGACCAACACGACCGCACTTGGTGCGTAGTTTGATTCGTTTAAAAAACTCGACATCCTCCTTGTTGAAAAACATATAACGAATCGTAGCAGATTTGCTATTGTTTCGTTTCGGGTGTCCACATAAAACAAAATATTGGAAATCAATCAGTCGAGTATTTGAATTAAACAACAACTTTGACTCACCTTGTGTTTGTCGACATTCGTGTGCTGGCTGAAAATAAGATTCACAATGAAACGCCGATAGCCGCAGTGAATGATTAGTTTCTCCTTTGACTTGATTGGCACTTCGGAGTCTTCGTGGGGAAGAATGCCGTAAAGAACTAGATTGTAGGACTGGTGATTGTAGACGATGCGGTTGCAGAATACATGTGCACTGCAGTTCAATTTATTTTGAAAAATCTCATCTCTTCGATTATAATGAAACGCAAGCATTACAAAGTAACCGGGAAAGGCTCGTACTACTACTACTTGCTACTTGCACACGATAAAAGAAAATGGTAAGGAAGGAATTCCATTCTGAACCTGAAAAATACTAATAACTCATTAAAAAACAAAGCCAAATATTTTTTTATCCATAACATACGTGCAGAGTTTGCTTGCGCTAAGTGATTTTTTATTCTTCGATAGTCCCAAAGCCTGCGGTTTCTGAGATAAAAATAAAATCTGTTAGTATGTCTCTTATAGTCAAGACTTAAACAAATACCTGAACAAGTGTTTTCTTTGGAACTGTTTTCGATAAAACCTTTTCGTTGTCTGTATCTGACAATTCTATCACACCATCATCCACTTCTTCGTCTTCGTGAAGTGTTTTGATTGGGATTTCGTCTAAATTCAGCTGAGTAGAGCACTCAGAATTCGTCGCTGGCAGAGAGCTTATGCCACTATCAATGTTCGGTGGTATTTCAGCAGCAATTGAACTCACTGGTGACATAACTTCCACTTTTTTTGCTCTTCCTTTTGCTGGTGACGGCGATTTATAATCGTACAATGCAACGGTTTTAATGTTATTTTCCATAGAAATCTCGATAAAAGAAACTTCTTTGGTTATAGTTTCGTTGGATTTTACCGGCGATATTGGTGATTTAGTAACTTCAGTTTCGGTTTCTGTTTCACCAGCAAGATTTACATTCGAAGCAAAAAATCTGCTTCGATTTTGGGTTTTTGTTCTGAATATCGACCTTTTGAAAGGATTATGTGGTGGCAGTTTTTTTTGGGCTGGGCTTCAATAATAAATCGTAAATAGGTCGTTTTTCTGGAGGAAAAACAATCGGCAAAGGATTGTAGGCTTTCTTGGTGGGTGTTAATTGAATCGATGAAGTACAATTCTCAGCACTGCTACAGATCCTCTTCTTTGGGGGCTCTTGTTCATTGTACATTGATATAATTTCACCTTCATCATGCCTGCAATGAAGTGCTCTTTAGATGGAAGCAAACGAAACTTCACAACTTACCTTTTCTCAACTTCGTCATCAGGAATATTGGAATAGCTAACCTTTTTGAATAGAATGGCAAACGATTGCTTAACTGGCTTCTTGTCTGTCTGAGTGTGTGGTTGGAAGTTCGGGGAGGGCTCGTACTACTATGACGTCGGTGCACCTATTAAGGACCCATTTTAAAGGAACACAGTAACAAGGCAAAAAATTGACGACGGGTCCATTGGTTCTTGATAAGGAAATCACATCGCCCAACTTTATGCGGCGTTCGAATGACGAAGGGATTTTTCTTTCTGCATGCGAAGAAATGTAAGTTTATTCTGAATAAAGTCGTCACACTTTTGCCGAAGGTAGGGCAATGTTTCGTTACCAACCATCACACTTTTGTACAATTAACCACAACGCATCAATTGGTCTTTATTCCATTTGAAAATAAAAATTAATAAATAAATAAAAATTTTAAGCAGCTCAGCGTGAGCGCACAGAAACTTCAATTCAAACTTCATTTTGAAATAAGTGGAAAGTGGATGCTGCGTTCCGAAAATCGTTCTACAAAACGTAGCAGTGGAACTTATGTGGAACCGTCAGAACGCATAGGTGTGTGCTACTCCATAAGGTTACATGTGTTTCATTTTATCGTCCACCGCATCGCACGCACTCACCGCATTGGTTTGGCCAAGGCTTTAGTCTTGTCTAAAATTGGCTTTACGTTCTAGTCAACTAAATGAAATGACCCAGTTAGGAGTAAGCCTTAAATTGATGCGGGATATTCTCAGGACTCTAGAATTCTTCGAAACTCAAGGAATGTTTTGTGAGCACTCATGCAACCCGAATGGATATTTTCTTTACTTTTGTACAACAAAAATTGTTTGTAGGTTGCTTGCCAGTGTTCAGACACCGGAAGCTGCCAAGTTATTTCAGTCGTTGGAAGATCTGAAGCTCAAGCCTGGCTTGCTAAAAACAGTTTCGGTGGAGCTTGCAGTGAACAAAAAGTAAACTGACGAGACTTTTCGATAGGATTTCATTGAAGCGACTTGCGACAATCTTCAATAAAAATTAAGATAAAAATCAAGCTCCCATCATGGCATTGATAAGAAACAACGCCAAGACTGCCGCACCGAAGTCATCAATCAATCACCAAGAACTGTATTTGAAAGACGGATTTGCCTTAGGAAGGACCAAAAGACAGGTGGATCGGAATAGAGAATATTGCTTTACATTTTACCTTTTATTGTTGTTTTTTATTTGTGTATAATATAAAAAATTAATGCATAGAAACTTGCGTTTCATGTCCCGCAGCGCCTTCGAGTGAACAGAGACCGAAACTTGCCATACGCGAATGGTGTGGTCTGAGTAACCAGCAAATAAGATTCGTCCATCTGTGGACCCGGCCTGCGACAAGCACTGTAGTAAGTCATCCAGCGCTGTTGGAAAAACGACTTCTGGATGGAGTTCTTCAACAGCCTTCTTGCACGCCATATACCTTACCTTGATAGATGGGCCATAGGCATCGCAGTCAATTACGTTTGAAGGAGATTCACAAGGTGTACAAGTTCTTGCCTTCACTAAGATTCCACAACCAAGCCTTGGCGTCTTTACCACCGGATGTGCAAGAGAACCATGAAACTGTCACGGTGTTCAAGTAGACACTGTGGTCGTTGTGATTGTTCTTCAACTTGCAGTTTGCTAAGTTCCAGAGCTAAACATTACGATGCCAACCGCACGACACGATGATTTGGTTGGTTGGGTGAAAAATGCACACAAGACACTTAGTAGGTGTGTTCTTGGATGGTGTATTTGTACTTAATCAAAGTATTTCACAGCTTGATAGTCTTGTCTCGTGAGCCAGAGATGATTTGGCAACTGTTAGTGGAGAAACCAAGCGATAGCACATTCTAGGTATGGTCTTCAAAACGACGGATGGTCTTATAAGCAGCCAAATTCTAAAGACGTTACTAATGAAGTGAGAGTGTCCATACAAATGCTTATTGGGATAACCAACCGTAGTTGTTTTCTTCATCGCGGGTCAGTTTCCAGACAGCCGAGGTCTTATTGCGAGAATCATAAATGATAATATCAGAATCCATTCAGTTGGCCGATTTGGGTGATCCAACTATTGTCAATGACTTTTTGTTCAGCTGCTTTGTTTGTCCACCTTGTCCTTCAAGCATTCCAATAGAGTATAGATCATTCCGCAACCCACATATTGTTTGGATTCTTTAAATAGTATTGATGAGATTTTTGCTTCAGAGTGGCCAAGTTCTAAGGAAAAGTGATTTGAAAAAAAAAAGAATTTATTTAACCCGGGGGCTACACAGTCAAGATATGGTAAGCCATTTACAATACATTCGAACTTTCTTACATACACACCCAAACTTTTCGAAATTGAAACCCAACTGGTATGGAATATTGAAAGCCACCCGAGAAGCAGTTTCAGTAGCCATGAAATTGACAGCTTCGTCAAATACCCTCAAAAAGAGAAAAGAGTGCCTGGAAATAGACTTTGAATTTCAAATTTCTTGTGGGTGCCATTTTGAAAATATATAATGGCATGTCGATTGAAAGCCATTTGCCTGGCAAGTTGTAAGTCGCCTACGTCACAGCCGAAACACGAACAGGAATTTGACATAGTGTATATGTAGGCTGATGGCTTACCATATCTTGATCGTGTAGCTGCAGGGTAAAGTAGGACACTATAATGATTAAGACTACCCAATTCCTGTTATAATCCATGTTTACCGCACCGTCCGCACCATCATTGGGATAATAATGCATCATTGTATTTCAATAAATTCTTTATATCGTCATCTTTGCTGCACTAGAAAAAGCTTTGAGATGTTTTTGGAAAACGCGATCCAACTTAAAAAGCAGAGCTCTTACCTTGTCAATAGTTAAGCGAACGTAGTTTTATTAATTCCTTGGCAAGTTTCGTCACTCTTCAAAACTATTTTTTAAATTGTTTGCTTTCCCAAAATAGAAAAAGGCTACATTTTTTTCGTTTTACTTTTTTTTTATTTTCTTTCGACTAAAAGCTGTCACTTTCCTGTGGCAAGTTCACAACAGGTTGTGTTTTAGTACTGTTTGGTTAATTTTCTCCAATTTTTCCACGTTGTTAGCACATAATTTCCGCACAATTACCTCAAGTTGAGGTGATTATGATGGAAGGTTTTGCATGGGTAACGAAGTCAATTATGACCTAATTTTGAAAATTTGGTCATAATCATCTCATTTGCCCTAGTGAAAACGTAGTATTAGGGTCGCCTTGGGGTTGATACAAAGCGTTTTTTGAGAAACCTTAAGTCACCCTGAATGTCAAACTGAGTGTTTTCTTAGCCTTAGGGTTGGCCTGGGTTTGCCCACGTTTTTAAGTTGAGGACTTACAATTGGCATACATTTTTATTCAAACGACAGGGATTTGTGTGATCTTTTGGCTTATCGGTTTTCGAGAAACCCCAGGTTTTTTGACAACTCAAAGCATTGTAGAGGAAACCTGCGCCAACCGAACGAATGAACCTTATATTTCAAAGTTGGTACCAGCTATGTCAAACGTCAAAAGTTGCTGTCGCTTTTCAAAGGTATTTTTGAAATTCAAGAAAAAACAAAAGCAAATTCTTACCGGTTTTGTATTCATGTTATCAAATGAATTACGCTACAAGTGAGTTATAAATTCGCATTTTCTTTCTTATTTGTCTTAATTTCTAGTGTCCAGACGTTGTTATTATTCCTCATGCAAATTTTCCTTTTAGTGTTGGGAATTGTGTTGAAAAAAAGCATATCTGTATGAGATTAGCCCGTCTGGACACGAAAAAAGTAGTGAGCATCCAGTCACTTTAATCCTCACCCCGTTGGCTCATGAAATGACAGATATAACGTTGTGAGCATATCCCGAGAATCCCGACTGGACAGGCACTTCAAAAAGCTGTTAAAAAGACTTAAGATCTAAATCTGTGGAAAAGCTTTTTCCACGCTGTTTACTGGTTTTCTCGAAATATTTCATGTAAACTAAATTGATACGTCACTCTCACTTTGTGTTTCAAAATCAAAATTGTAGGTTATTGTCCAGAATGCCAATATTTTTGCTGATTTGTATTATGCTTGCATTAGGCGATATTTTCGAGTCAAATTCCATGTTTGTTTAGAGTTACTAACGTCACCAAAATAAAATTTGTACAAAGTAAGGTCTTAGATTATACATTATACAAACAAGTGAAAAACAAAATGAAAATTCAAAAGGTATGTAATCGATCTATTAATTCTTTCGTTCTTAATCGAAAGAAACTAATTCTTGTTTTATTATCACCTTTTTAATGAACACATCCTTTTGAAATAAATTCTACCAAATCATACCACGTTTCCTTTTAATATAGGGTTTAAAGAAATAAGAATAAAGAGTGAAAACCACACACACACCATGGCATCTTCCCTCGAACGGACTTCACAAACACCACTTAATTTTTGGATTCGGAAACTGGTTTCGGAATCCCAAAATAATGTGGTATTAGTAATTTAACTGAGACAACTTTATTTATCACAGAAAGATTTCGTGTTACAAAAACAACAATGTAAACAAATGGAAGTTGCGGGGCAAGAGAAGTGATGATTTTCCCTCTTGTTCCTTATTCCTCTATGGTATCGGGTAATAGAATCGGAATATGACTCAGAACTCGATGTACTACTTACCTCACCAAATTCGGGTAATTTAACTCAAATGGAGTCGGAGTGTGCCTATTACATGCAAGTGTTCGACTTCCTTTGGTTCACTTTAACCAATTAACCAACTTATTCCATTAACCGATTGCTCGATCTAAGTATACTCACACAACCTTTTGAATTGATCCAGCTACCAAAGCTGAATCGGATCGGATAGTCCTATTTTAATTCAAGGCTGATTTTCTGAAACTTCGTGCGAATAAAGCGACTATTATTTATTTTTCTCCTTCTCTGTTACATCAATTAGTCGAATCGACCGCAAGTCGATACCGACAAAATATAGTTTAACAGAGAAGGATATCAAGAAAACAGTAGTATTTTTTACACATCGACCAAAGTGAGCATCGTCATTTGCTCCCATAGATAGTAAATGTTAAAATGAAAAAGGAGACGATTTGTCAACGTATGACTACAGTGCTCAGCAAATGGAAGACAGTGAATCGAATTCAATTGCAATAGCGATGAGCTTGTCATTCAACTGAAATAAAAGTTCTAAGAATAAGTTGGATTACTTGTGTCGAGATTGATAACCCAAGACGAAGTTCACATTGCCAATTTGTTGAACACTGTTCGAATATTATATTTATTACTATTATTACTATTTTCTTGTTCTTCTTCTCTGTCACTCCAAATGACTTTGTCTTTACTGACAATTTGGTGTCTCAGATGCGAAGAACAACAAAATAAAAAATTTTCGCACGAAGGTTCAGAGAACCGGCTAATGTAAACTTCATCCAAGGTCGAGGGAAAGCAAGATCGAAATATCGATAGACCTAAAAATCCTTGTTGGATTTCATGAGCAATGGCTGCGATGAGTGCAGGCAATTGCCCCATTGTGAAATAAAGCAACCTGCAATAGTGATTTGTGGTACGTTTCTTTACTTGTTTGTACCGAAGATCAGTGGTTGTGTGCCAGCTGATAAGATTATAAGCGTATCATTTTGACACCAATCCGATCGCAATCACGAGCCACTTGTTTTTAGAGTAGGCCTTAGTTTGTAAGTTGTACTTTTTGCGATGTTTTTTTTTTTTGTAAAGTAAGACAATCTTTAAACAGATTGATTTTTTAGTTGCAGTAGCGACAGATTCAGCTGATAGCCATAATTTAAGTTTTCTGTTGACACCTTCACACAGCCAGAACATTTCCATGAATTTACAGCTTTCGTGGTGTTTCTGTGGCTGTCAAAACTACAAAATGGGAAATAATCCTTCTAGCTTTGTACAAAACCAGCACGGCCTGCGAATGCGATCCAATCGCTGTCTAAATGAAACACATCAATTTCTTTCAAGCAGTGCAAAGAAATACTTAATAAATGTGACAAAATATCGATAAGTGACGGAGGTTGACATGAAATGAGATTTCTTGTCTCTATCATTTTGGGTGGTATTCACCAAGAAATCTTAAACTAAGTGCCTCGTAAACCTATTCACCGACCACTATTAGTGCAGATTTATGAGCGCTCATAACACTTAAGAGTGGTCGCTACCACTCTTAAGTTATGAGCGGTTGTTGTTTTAAATAACTTCGAAAATTCGAAATTTACTGACAGCGTCATTTGTGGTTGATACTCAAAAATGATAAATAACTGTTGAAAAAAATAAGAAATTCGAATTATGGTTTGCAATACAGAGAATGAATTAATTTTACGCTCTACCATTTCCTAAATTTCCGATAATTTTTTCTGTTTTTGACTGATTTTGACAATTGACACTGAAATTTTCGAAGTAGTTCGAAAAGTGTGCGTTCAGAGACTCTTAAGCCTTATTTTTCGAATATTCGAATTAGCTTGGACTAGACCCTATTATTGCTTGGTGAATAGCACATCCAAATTTAAAACTAAGAGCCTCTTAGCTTTAAGAGCGCTCTTAAGATTGTTTGGTGAATACCACCCTTTATATTACAAAAAAACACAAACAAAAATTCGCACATTTTCGGCTAAAGTTTACCGCATGTAAACACTCCTTGCATCTCATGAAAACAGTGCCAGTGGAAACACTCACTATCCAGCAGCGAGATGAGAGACCAGTGGCCGCCGCGCCACCGTGTTTCGCTCACGGCTAACTGCTCGAATTAGACAAATAGAAAATTTTCATAAAAACAAAGGAAAACTTGGTGTGTTGGCGAATTTCTTTGATAACGGTTGGCCTATTCGCTTCTGTGATTAGAATTCTTTTTCCTATTCGATAAAAGTGTGTAAATTATTGAAAAAAGTTAAGATAAATTAGTAGAGCGTCGAAAGAAACAGAAAAGCAAGCTTTCAAGTTTCCTTATTTTCCACTTGATAAATGAAAAGCTTTTGCCATCCAAAGTTTTCTGTCGTAGGATCGCCGGGCCGGGAGTTGTTCAGTGTTGTTGTGTTGTTTTAACCAGTGTACTTGCCAATATTCAAAGGAGTTAAATTTGCTGTAATTTTTTTTATGAAAGTTCGATCATTTTCATTTGTAAAATATTAAATGTTTCATTTCCTTAGTGCGGCGCGGCTCTGGCAGTGTATTAGTGAATTTTGTTCACCTCGTTATGGTTTTAAAATTTCGTTTTTTGCTTCAATCGAACGTCTTATTTTTTGTGCAATACAGTGCCGTTCGATGTTGTTTCCAAAAGTGCAGTTTCCGGTAAAATAGTTGTGTTCGTATTGAAATAAGGCTCCCGTTTTTACGAAAGTTTATTGTGTAGCTCTCACCTTTGATAAAAATGTCCCTTTCCGAGCAAATCGTGTGTGTGTTATGTTCAGTTTAAATTATTTATTCTAAATGCAGGTGTTCTCAAATATGTATAGGTCAAAATTGAATGCAATTTAATTAGTGATCCGTGTTTTCCAAATGTCTGTAGTTCGGTACATACTCGCGAAGAAAAATAGAACAACAATCATAAACAAAGGTAATTTTTTATATTTTGACATGATTTGAAATATCGTTTTATATTTTTATGTTTTAAAACCATAGTACCTATCTGTTTTCAATTTAAGAAGTTCCTATTCAATGTAGGTATCATTTAGCGTTTTTTTTAGCATTAAATGATTCCCAGAATCAGAGGAATTCTTGTGTAAGGGAATACATAGGCATAAATTGTTTTTGAAGTGAGGCAATTTTATTCGAGTTTCAAAGGTTTCTCGAAAATGAGAAAAGCGCTTTTCGAGCCAGCCGTTTAATCTATGTAATTCTTAATGAAATAGGAAAGTGATAGCAGTCAATCTAATGAAAAATGAAGTAAACGACTCCTGAGTGTATTGAAAATGTCATGTTCCTATGCACAATGATTGTGAGGGTACATTGAGGTGACATTAGGTTTTGTAATCTTACATAAACCAAAACATGTCTAGCGGTTTTGTTTATTTGTATCTGAATAAAAAGCAGATTGAGCGACATAGTCTCAGCTGCAAAATCTATAGCTTATGCCTTAACTTTTGGGTTTCGTTCATTCACTCTCGTATTTCAACTTAAATAGCTGAACCTATTACTGGCTAAGACCTAGATCGCAATAGTAATGTAAAGAAATTTTGTTTTTAGTGTCGATTTTAATTGAAATCATTTTTTTTTTGTTTTGGCATCAAAAAGCGAATAAAAACTATGGCAATTTCTCTACGCCAGGGATCTTCTCTCCCAAGTTCTTCAATTTAACCAGATTTCTTCTGAGAAGATTTGATCAATTTTAATCCTTTTTCCTTTTCGTTTAGTAGATATTTTCCTTGTCTTGGATTTTTGATAAAAGCTGAGTTTAAGGATCGTTTGTTAGTAAATCGTTAAATTTTTGTTTTTTTTCCAAATTGTGAAGCGCAAAGGCAAAGCAGCAAATGGCAAGAATGGGAACCGCAATTTTGTATTGCAGACAAGAAAACATCTGCTTCACTTGACCAAAGCATCTCTCTTTGGTAACACATTCAGGTCAGGTTATTTCGTAGAACTTTTGTAGGAAGTTTCAAGACAAGGTATACTCGTAATTTTATATTCAGAATCTCCAAGTATTACATCATAAATAAATGTAAATTCTTCAGTTGCATTGAAATTCGCTTTCACAACATAGCTTTAGAAGCCTTGCGATTAATTTACTCTTTCAAAAAGTAGAGCCCCAAGGCCTTGGCCGTTTATTACAACCATGTCTTGTGAAGGAATGGAGAGGACCTACAATTACCTGCCGTTCAGTCAGATATCTTCAAGTCAGCGCGCCTCCTCTACGCTCTGATAAGTCCCTTTAACATGTAATTAGAAAGTAACAGCAAATTTTCTTTTGAAAACCGATAAATCCGATGAAACCCATCATGGCTACAGACATCAGGGATTAACAAATTTTGATATTTTTGAGGCTTTTACTGCAAGAATCCGGCTTAAATTATTTTTTATTCCCATGAAAACTTGAGCTGGTAAAACATTCTATTTCGCTTTTTTGAAAAGATGTAACCATTTTTGCTAGCTAGCTTGAGCTTTGTTGTATTTACCATCACAACCATATTTTTATGTTCAAAATTCAAGTTTAAAATGTTGCTTTTTTTTTGCTCGAGATCCATTGATATAATTTCATGGTATCAAAAAGTATTTACCGAAAAATTTGAAAGTACTTTTTGATACGACTTACTTATTCCTTTTCTTTTTACTGATGTCACTTCGAAGGCATTGAAAATTTGTCAGTTTTGTGCAATTAAGAAATATTTCTTTTGCAATACAACCGCACGATGAGAGGACAGGTCCAGAGTACCAAGTTTAGAGTGTCTTGTCAAAGAGGTTGTAATTTGCACGCAAACCTGTGGCCGCTCCTCACTTGTTGGTGCATATTATTTTTGTTGTATTCAAAATAAACTGCTTGCTGATTTTTTGGACAACAAAAGCAAATAGTTTGATATACCGAAACGCTACTTGGTTCAGTCGTTTAGGGCTAACTCAGGCTTCCTAGAGTCGATGAAAATCTGGTTTTGCGGTTTTCAAATGCCACAAAATCACTTCACATTCCTCTCATTTGTTCGTGAACTGTCTCGCCCCAGCAAAACTAAGTGGCTTCTTTATTATAGGAGGACAAAACCATGACTCATGCTCTGTAACCTTGCTTGATAAAATCCAAAAATAAACTGGAAACTCGAGTGAAATTCTACGAAATTAATGAAACGATAGCATTCGTTGAACTTTATGTTGGGCGTCTCATAAGAACAAAAGAAAAAAGTAAATAAATAAAAGAAATTCGTACATGAGTCATATTAATTGGTCAGGAAGAACTCAGTTACACCCAGTTGCTCTGCTTTGACGTAATTTTTGCATCTACCTCGCGATGAATGATTTTCGAAAAATGCCTTTTCAATTTGGAAAAGAAAAGAGCCGTCTTAGAAGTGTCCTGCTCGGATTCCAGTGAAACTGATTCCTCTAAAATCGTATTTAAAATTTGTTTCCGTTGGGCATCGCTCTGTTTAAACAAACTGCAATTAAATCAACAACTGTGAAAAGGACCAACTCAAGCGAAAAAGTATTGCCATATTGAAAACACACAAGAAACGCCCTTATCTGGCCCATTGCTTATAAGCCCGTTCCAATGGTAGGCAACTGTAAAAAGCCATTAAAACCTCACTCACGGATCTGGATTATATCAATTTTGAATGATAAACTGATCAAATTGTGAAGGTTAATTTGTGTTTCACTTTACCTGCAGCAAGGTTTATGTTTTCACAGTCAATAATCGCTTATCACCTTCCAGACGAATATGTCAATCGAAGTGTCCTTGAGAATAAGGCAAAGCAAAATCGCTTTAAACATTTAAAGAGAAGCTTTAAGTGTCCTCAAATGTCATCAGCCTACCGAATCGATTCACTGAGGTAAAACACTTTTTATGTAAATACCAAAAACCTTAATACGAAACCAAACCACCTCACGCCTTTATGGAAGCAATAGGGGCAAACTCTTAGTGAAAAGACAACCCTCATCTGGCATAAGAATTCATTTGAAATTCATTTAAACATTAGAAACACCTCCTGCTAAACTACGGTTTCCATGTTACGCCAACGGTAGTATCCCCACAATCAATTGCTCCTTATTGCTCACTGGTTGGGAAGAATAATTTTAAAACAATCAGATCAAGGGGAAAGGACTGCGTGTTTTCTGAATAAATTTTCACAAAATGTATTCAATTCCAAGTATAAGGGTAGTTTTTACTGACGCTTGGTGTCCTCCCACCTTAATAGTCGTCTCTCCCACTGCACAATTAAATTCTTATGCAATTAAGCTATTCAATGGCAAGAAACTAGCTTCAGCTCATGCTGCCTGTGTTGAACTCCACCTGCTGCGGCAAAGTAGTTAAATCCGAACAAATTGTTCAACCATCCACATGCCACTTAAAGGATGCAGCAGCATATTCAAGAACAAAAAGTCACCTTAAAAAACAGAAAGTGCTATCCTTGCCAGTGGTGAGAGTATCACCCCCACAAAAAAGAAAAGAAAGTTTGTATCTTTCTACGATAATATTTCATTTTTGGAATAAACTTAATCTACCCTAAGTAGGAAAAACCGGCCAGGTATAGAGACAGAGACAGAGAGAGAGTGAAAAGTTCCTTAAGCTAGAAGTACATTATATGGCCATGCTGGTGGTCGCATACAATTACCCCAATAATAATAATTAATGCAACCCACTCCACACGGTGCATGCAAAGACGAACAAACCGAATGGTCTTGAGTTCTTTCAAAATCATTGTCGCAAGGATCTACATTCTACAAACCTACCTCCCTGAAATCAGGAAAAACGTAGCATTAAGGGTGTGTGTGTGTCGTGCTCGTTTGCCAGCGGAAGGATATTCAACAAAACTTCCCAGCACCTGAAAGTTTCTTAGCAGCGCAAGAAGTGATTGTTTGTGTGCCCTGACACATGCATGCGCTGCACTATCAACATCCCTCCTCTCCCTTTACACATCCATAAAGTGCAAGTGAGACAGATGCATGAAAAGTTGTAAAAAGTTGCTTTTCATTCCGGCGACTAAGTGGAATAAGTGGAAAAAATCACTTTATATCCCTCGCCAAGGACATTTGTTTGGTCGACTGCACTTTGGCTATGTGCTGTTGCAGCAGATAGGATGCATATTTTATTTTTTTTAGTTGATTTTGTTAGCTCTGGTGGAAATAGTACGATTGTTGCTGGATTACCCGAGAGGCAACACAAAATAATAATCGAGAAAATTTTAGCCTTGGATCTAAATTGAGGACACTATGAAGATATGGAATTAAAACTGGCCAATAGTGTTTT
The DNA here is from genome assembly GCA_914767635.1 of Melanostoma mellinum. Classification (NCBI taxonomy): domain Eukaryota; kingdom Metazoa; phylum Arthropoda; class Insecta; order Diptera; family Syrphidae; genus Melanostoma; species Melanostoma mellinum. The sequence goes on from OU612058.1 coordinate 201,638,650, forward strand.
GCAAACTGAAAAGCTTGATTAAGGGTTGAAAAACACTAACCTCGAAAAAAGCAGTTGTGTGTAATTGGTTCTTTTCTAAGTAAAACCTTTACACAAGACGAGTCCTGTGACCGGTAGTAGTGGTTTTCGGAGCAATTTAACTTAAACAAGTTTTGTGTTTTCTCAACTTCTTCTACGAAGTGTTTTGCTATTTGAATTTTCACAATGATTTTTCCAGGAAAGTTACAACAGCTTAACTTTGCTCTGCTTAGTTCGCATTCGGTTCGTTGATTGTCATCTGCAAAGCTTTAATCCGATCTTTAAAGTAGAAAGCATTCTCAAGAGCTCCAACATCACAACGATTAAAAGAGATTGTGGTTTCGTTTGAGAACTGTGTTTACCTTTGGCCTTTGTGTAAAAACCCACTTTTTAGGTAAAAAAAAGGAGAGACCTTGTTTGGGAGCTTAAACACAATGACTTCCTTGCAAAATTTTTTTGAGAGTTTGTGTTTTGCTTTGTTAAAACCAGCACTTTCCATGCGAAAAATTCGCTCAAAATTAGTTTGAATTTTTGATGAACAAAATACAGTTTTTGGAATTTCATTAGCTAGGTAAGTTTTGTGATGGTTTTCGTGACTCTGGAGTTCGTGGTGTCAAGGTTAGCGTGTTACTTTTGAGTTTCGAGGTCCAATTCCAATAGAAACCAAAAATATTATTCCACAGATATCATCTTTCGTGAGGCGTTCGTTGGCAAGTACTCTGATAGTAAATTCATTGCCACGAAAACTGCTGTCTCGATACGTTGCGTTGTTCGTATTCGAAAAAAATTGTAGGTCTCTTCCATACAGTTATACGTGCAATCTTTTCCAAAATGATGTTAAAGAAATATCAAAAGTATGTCGCCTAATCGAAAGCTTTTCTCAACATCAAAGGTGTTGGTCAGTTGTTTTGAGCTTGACAGAGCAGTCATCATGCGTAATCGTAGGATTTTGACAGGGATGCTAAAACTCGACTTGGCTCTGTACAGTTCGGTCCTGTACTACTGTCATACGCGGTTTTGAATTCGATAAGAGGATAGTGTATATCGGTGTTGTTTTCCAGGGTTTTTTCCAAGATCTGCCGCAATGTGAATTTGGTCGATCGCTTACTTTTCAAGTTGTTGGCTATCAAGTTTTTGATGTGGGGTTTCATCCGCTCAGGTATAACAGCAAACTTATTTTTAATTAGCTCAATTATGAGGGTCTTCCTTTGTCAGGATCGGGTATACGACACTGAGTTTTCTCCATCGTGCCGACAATTTCATGCAGGTCAGCTAATCCAAGCTCCCTTCCAACTGATCTCCAGCTGCGTTGAAAAGCTCCGCGTGAAGGTCATTTGTACCTTCAGTTCATCTTTATTGGAGCTTACATATGACAAACTTAACTTCTTCTAAGTCGGCGTACAGCATTCTTGGTCGTCATTCAAGTTGAATGGGGTATTCTGCCTGCAAGCGGAATTTTTGTCTTCATCGAGTTTTGCCTCCCTCGAACGTTCTTTTTACCTTTTGTTAATTTTTTTTTTTGTGTCGGAAGTTTCTTAAAATACTAAGGGGAGAACTCAGACCCAAATAACCGTCCATTGTGTTAGCAAATAGCAACTTTCTTTTATTATAGCTTCGCAGACGTTCGGTGAAGAGCCAAATGACGTTACCATGATATGCAGCCTAGGTTATCAGCTCTCACTATGTCTGCGAGGATTATAACCTGATTTGAGAAAATGTAGAACATTCACAGATGAAGTATACTCCGCGGTGTCATTATCTTCTCCACAGGATTCACAGAGGCTACTTCTTTTTCTTTTAGAGAATTCGGTGCTCTTCCCTTCTTTTCTTCTAGTAAATCTCGTTGTACATATTCGAAAGCAGCCCTTGTTCTCTTTGGGCTCAACTTTTGTCGTGCTTTTTGTGTGGCTGCGTTTGCATTCCTCATGCATTTCGATGTGGAGGCCGAGTGAAAACCAGAACAGCATGGACTACAGTTCTGATGGCTTCATGCTGGCGGCATAAAGGATTCAAGGATTGTTGGGGGACTCTATAGGAAAAGACATTGGGATTCCTACAGAGAATCAGGAATGTAACTTCTATCGTTTCGCAGTGTAATTTGTTCTCGTTGGTCTCGAACATAATACTTGGTTCTTGGCTACAGCAAAAAAGTGGCTCCAAGCAGTGACTTAGTTGATTGCAACATGCTTCTGTGAAGCTGAGCTGATAGTTAGATTGTTGGGCTGTGTCAAAAATGCACCTAGTTTAGTCTTCAAAGGGGTTCTCCTTTCCTATTTTTTTTTAAATTATGAATTAAAATTCAGGGCTTTGTTGATGCTTTTCGAGGTCAATTAATCAAGAGTTACTTTACCTGTTCGGCTCCTCGGTTTGGCTTCAGCTTTTTAAGTGAATGAAAAAGTCTTTTTTTCTTTTTTTCTGGAGCTTATAATCATACATTTGGCCTACATAGAACTGCTAGATTTGTTTTCTAAGTTAAATTCTTATTATTCTGGCGAATCTAGGCTTAAAAAGCTTTATTAGGAATAATGTGCTCAGCGTAGGGATTATGAAGCCTTTTTCTGGATCGTAGAATAAGTCCACAACCAAACCAACACTGGTGCTTTTTGTGCTGCCCAAGTTGTGTGTTCGAGCTTTAAAAACTACTGCTTTTTATCGTTGTTTAAAGCGGATTCTATTACTTTATGTATGAGTAATAGTCCGATAGCCAGTGACAGATTTTCATGACCGTGTTCCTCCCAATCGAAAATTTGTAAAATGCATGTGTGATCTATCTTATGTACATTAGAGTGGCCCTTATTTTACTTTTTTGCGAAAATCGATTCTAAAAAATTTTAAACAAATTCCCTATTTTTTTCATATTTTTATATCTAACCTTTCCTGGCCCTATTTTGATACTGGCTGTTACTAGAGCAGGGGCGATATTCTGTGTCCAGTGTTGAGAAAAAGGCGGATATTTGATCATTCATACGTATAATTGGTACAATAGTATTATGACTATGAGTATGAAACCGTATGAATGTATAAAAGGAAAGAGGGCGCCACTGTTTTTTTAGAGGCTATCAACTGTTATTTTTATCTTTAAAAGCTAAAACTTCTTAATGAAATAGGGTCAGGAAGGAATAGGAATAAAAATTTAAAAAATTAGGGATTTTTTTCCTGATTTAGCACCAATCTGGTGGGCGTCCCCAATTTTTTTTTCCTAAGGGCCACCCTAATTTACATATATATTTTACGACCGTCGAATGCAAATATGAATGAGCGGGCAGTCGCATAGCGTAAGCCAACTTACGCTATGCGACTGCGCGCTCAAAAGTAAAGGGATGGGCGTCCCGGGTTGAGACCGGTGCGGCAAAATACTGCCAGTGAAGCGGTTACGGTAAAGACAGGTCTCGACAGGTCAACAAAAAACGAAGATGTAAATTTGAAATTTGCCATCCTTTTTACATCAACTGCTCTGACGTGGTAGTTTTGAAGGTTATAGAGGAATTGACGGACTGATCTTGAACTTCCGAAACAAGATTGGGAGCCAGTCTTCTTCTGACAGTTAGGTATGCAGTCATTCAACTTTCTCATTTTTATGACTTTTGGGCTGCAGTGCTACCTGAAGTAAATAACGCAAGTCCAACGAGGACTTGGTTTGGACATGTGTGCTAGTTCTGCACTTTATAAGCTTTTCTAGTGGAGAGCAGAGACCGTTTTGTGCAAGCCGCAATCGACTTTACTAAAACTCTCTGCGAAAAACTCGGAATCGAACTCAAAATGAGAAAAATTCTCAAGAAATACCACACAAGCAGCTTTTTCTTTCGTGGAGAACTACGTCAAAAAGTGTTAGAGCATTCTGGGGCATCTGCTATTCTTTCGGTTGCACACGGTCTTTTATGTTTCCATACGTTTCAAATACCTGTAAATGGCCAGTAATTAGTAAATAATTCCATTGATAGCGCAGTATTCCCATACTTGAGAGTTTCGCAATCAGAAGCTTTCTACATTTAGCAGTCGAAAATGTAGAAAGCTTCTAATTTTGACATACTCCAAGAACTCCACAATGATTAAAGACTAATTAGTAGCATTGTTATTTCAATTTGATAACGAAAAAATCGATTCCTAAAAAAATATTCTTTGTTTAAGACCTAGAACCTAGGAAGGATTAATTTCATAGTTCACTGATTTTGTAAACAAAGTTAATTGGTGGAAAACATTTTCTTTCCACAGAACACAGCATAGCACTTTACATGGTACTTAAGACAAGGATTTTAAGAGCATAATCTCATAACCATTTTCTTTTTAACAAGACGGCTCAAGAAAACACAAGCCGTTATAAGTCCCACAAAAAATTGTCTCCAAAAGACTCAAGATAATAACAAGGAACAAAAGTAAAACACATTCAAAACCAATCACCTTTGAATTTCTTTAACCAGAATTTTAGACAAACGAATCAGGAGAATTTTTCTAAAGTATTATTAACAATATTTTCTCTGGATTTGGTGTATTAATTCCACGCTTATTTTTGATGGTAACTGAAACAAATGATGAGTTTTTTTTTAGCTTACAGGAAAAATACATCAGTTGCGAGGCTGTTACTCATTACAGCCTACAGACTATTCGCATGGTTTTCCTTTTGTGATGTACACGAATGGGTCATGTGTAAATCATTCAGTCGAATTTGCTGAATAATAACATCTTTCAAAGTTGATGTGCAAAGGTGTATAGCTTCGAGTCGTATGGGCAGATACTTTAAATTAGATTAGCAAAAGTAAATATGTTTGACGATATTTCTCGATGGGTGATTTTTATCGTAGTCAAGTAATTAGAAACCTTCTTCTTGTGGACACACTAGTTCATTTGTAAGAAGAATACCTTTTGACGATATGGTGGAAGTCAAAAGCGTTTGAAGCACGAAATGCGAATAGCAGGAACTGTTTATTGACAGATTCTATCCTTTGAATGTGGGTGGCATTTATAGGTGACCATTTGAAAAGCTGCTTCGTCAAACATAAAGAGGCCATGTAACAAAAGGGTCGTTATTTTGAACAACTCTTAATCATTCTCAGTCTCGATTTCGCTTTGTTGATTACGTAGTCAGTATGGTCACTGAATTATTCGATCAAAGGGGTCATTGGAGTTATGGCATCGTTCTAGTTAGTCTCTGTATCCATTTGGTGATCCACAGACCTTCGAGGGAAAGTCGTGCTCTTGCAGTGATAATTTATTAATCGCAGTCCATTTCAGAAGACCATTGAAATCGTTTTGCATAAGAAGAATCAACGACATTTGAATACGATAAAATTATCTTGGCATCGTCTGTATAGAAGAGAATCTTTGAGTGATGAAGCACATATGGCAAAGCATTTACGCATGATAAAAAGAGAAGAGGTCTTAAATAGCTTTCTTGTGGTACTCCAGAAAAATAAGTTTAAAGTTTCACGTATTGCGGTCGACCGGTCTAATCAGGTTTTGTGGAATGTGTACAGCAAAACATACAAACACAGTTGAGTCCTTGTTTTGGAATTTTTGGATATTGCGTTGTTTGACGACTGGAAAACCCAGGTTTTTTGACAACTCATAAGGTTGTCAAGAAAACCTCGGTCAACTCTGGGGAAAATTCAACGAACGAACCTAACTGTAAGATAATGATTTTTCTGAAGTTTATTCTGAATTCCAATAAATTGGAGCAAAGAGAGGGTTTGCTATTTTGACCATAAAGTCGACATAGATTGAAATGAACGAAGTTGGTAAGAAGTAATTTAAGTTTTCAATCTCCATTTTTCGTCCATGAGTCGCGTTATCCATCGCATTTGTTAAGATTTTTTTCATTTTGGTTGACACTTCAAACAGCTGACACGAAAAATTATTTTGCATCAGTAAACCATTTCTGTTTCTGTTTTCACACTATTTCCATTTCCTTTGCAAGCCGCCCACTTTTCTTCAACATCATTTTTTCGCTAGAATCAGCCCTGGGCGAATCGAAAAACAAAAAAGAAAAGAGGAAAGAACGTTCAAACAAAACAGAACCGATTCAAATCGATGTCAATACATCTTTGTCCGAAACAAAGTGACTTCAATAATTCGTCACACACATAGGCCTTCTTTATAAATCGTCTTGATCTTGACCCGAAGCTAAACTCGAAACTCTCATAAATAATTTAAAAAGTGTTGGCCTCACATTGATGACCTGAAACCCAAATGTCCATTAAGTCCCACTGAATTTTTTTTTTATTTTTTTTTATTTTATTTTATTTTATTTATAGTGACATTTTGTATTTAGAAAAAAATAGTATTAAATACCACTAACATTTTACATAGTTCTATTTTTCTGTGAGTGTGGGGTAATTAATGCTTCAGTGAAAAATTACAATTTTTAGTTCTTAACAAATGCAAAATTTTATATGAAAACAAAATTACATATTTGTGCAAATCTGATATATAGAAAAAGGTATATATAATTGAAAGAAATATTCTTTATAAAAAGTTCATTATCAAGAGATATAGGAAAGCAAAACTTCGATTTGAGTGTGGTCAAATCCAAAAAGCCAGTTTTTAACTTTTTTTAAAAATAAAGACAATGAGCGAACAGTACGAATAATTGCTGGAAAGGTATTAAGGAGCTTGAACGACACAATGGAGTAGAAGTTTCTGAGATGAGTAGTACGAAAAGGGGGGACGATTACTTGACATTCAAAGTTACTTCGCATAGTACGAATATTAGAAATTGGAAATAGCCACCCCTCTTAAAAAATATTTTAGATGTTTTGTAATAATAAAGATGCCTGAGAGGTAAAATACTTAAGGACCTTAATAGAGCCATAGAAGGAGTTAACCGATTAGCACCGTAGATCTTTCTGATTGCACATTTCTGCAAAACAAGGAGAGGATTGATATTAGTTTGGTATGCCCCACCTCAGCAGCTTATGCCATACTGGAGTTTTGAATGGAATATACCAAAATAAGCTGTTCTAAGTGTTGTGTTATTACAGAATTTTCTGAGATGATAAAAACTTCTAACTGAAGATCTAAAATATAGCTTCAAAGCTGATATATGATTAGACCAGCTCATAGTCTGGTCAAACACAATCCCAAGGTACTTGAAATCATTTACTGCTTCTATCTCAAAACAGTTTGGACTGCATTGTTTAAAGTGGCAAAGTTTATCTTCTTAATCGACGAGGAGGATGTAATCTTTTTGGACTTGGAAGTTCTTAGAGCGCTAAACAACATTCCGGTCATACAGTGATCAGTTATGTGCAGATCAAAATTAAGACCGTAGCATTGACTTAAACATAGATCATTGAGGCGACCTAAATCGTGATCAAGGCAAGACTGTGATACTGACCTTGTAGGGTCATTAACGAAGGAAGTCAATCCGTGCTCAGCTACCAAAGCAAGATATGAGTCACAGGTGGAATTCTTAGTTAAAATGTCTAAATTGAAGTCACCAAGTATTACAAGATTGGTCGTTTTCAGATTCCTCAAAAGTGAAGCAAATTCATCAAAGAATAACTCTAAACTATGCGAATGCAATCTATAAACACAAACGTAGTTGAAAACCTTATTACACATACAGCAACAAAGCTGTAGAACATCAACCGACAGCAAATTATGACAAATAACATTATAAGCCAACGACTCACGTACGAAAACGCCTACTCCACCTGCAGCATATGTTTCATTTGTAATAGCATGAAAGTTATAACCAGCAATTAAATAACTATCACATTCATGTTTAAATATCCAAATTTCTGACACAAAGATTAAGTCCGGTAAATACGGTAGAGCTTCAAGATAACACACCAGCAAATCAAAGTTTTGCCGAAGACTACGTATATTTTGATGCACAATGAATAAAGAATTGCTAGACTCATCAGAATTGCTAAGAAAAATATCATCACTAATGGAACTAATAGTAGTAGGGTTATTAATAGTAAGATCTATGTTTAAGAATGAATTTAACATTTTTTACTTAATTTCAAGTTAAAAGAAAGACAATTAAACTAATCTTTTAGCGACTTTAAATCATCAAACGATTTTACAATAAAAACACTTCCCTTATCTACTTTTCTTATTAAAATTTTTGAATTTTGGAACCATAAGTACTTATAATTTTTTTCTACCTTATACTTTTTTGCTTCAGTGTAAAGAGAGCGCGTGTAACTGGTGAAGCAATCGTTAACATAAATCGGATGGCCTCGGTCCTTGTTCCTAAGAAACAACAAACGCAATCTCGATTTAATTTCGTATTCAACTGATGAATGCTTCCAGTATCGATGTGTTCGCTGTTCGCTCGATCAAGTCAAATGCAATTGGTGGTGATAAAATGTCTCCAAAGTTTATCACATCATTTCTACTAGTAATTTTCCCATACTTGATACAAATTTTAAATTTTCCTGTAAAAGCAAAAATTGTACCAATTCCAAAAACAAAATAACCCGAAAAATGCTCGAAGTTCAATCCTATTAGTCTTTTGACATTTCTCTCAACAACAATTGAGAACATTCTGCGGCTAATCAGACTCTACAATATCTCGACAATATGCTGTTGAAGTGGCAATCAGGATTTAGAAGGAAGCATTGCTATGAGTTTGATGAAATAAAAATTACATTCGATACAAGGAGAGCGATATACTTAAAAAATTGTCTGGTCTGTATCCGAACTGATTTGGGAATCTCTAACCCTTACCATGTCAAAGCCGGGGTTCCACAAGGATCTGTGTTAGGACCGCTTCTTTTCTGCTTCTTCATTAATGACATAATAATCCACTGCAGTACACATATTTGCGCAGATGATGTTACAATCAACTTTTCAAGGAGACCTGTTTGAAGCCATATTTTACCGTTTAAAATTGAAGTATAACTTACTTACTTAGGTGATCATTACTGTACCGGGTTAACCTGTGCCTCAACCAACATCTTCCACCCACAATTTCGATTTCAGGCGAGCTCTTTCCAGTTTCGCACTCTAAGTCGGGACTAGGTCTTGCCCTTCCACGATTCCCTTGCAATGTGCTTTTGAAAACCTGAACGTTTGGGTCCATCCGCTCTACATGACCCAGCCATCGTAGCCTCGCCATGCGTACTCTTCTATAGCTATGTCCATGTCGCGGTACAGCTCAAACAGTTTGTTACTGTATCGCCTTCTCCACAGATTGTTTCCGCATACGGGACCAAAGATCATTCAGAGCATTTTTCTTCCGAAGCGAACAAAGGCTTCCCCATCCGCTCTCAATAAAGTCCACGCTTCCGCTATTGCAGAACTGGGATAATCAAGGTCTTATACAGGGTTACCTTGGTTTTTCTAGAGAGGGTTTTGATTCTCTATGACCTTCTTAACCCAAAAAAACAATGGTTGGCAAGAGTTGTTCTCCGTTTGATCTCTGCACTAATGTTGTTTTCCGTGCCTATAGCGGATCCTAAATGACAATATTAAAACAAAGTGTAAAGCTAGCACTTCAGTATAAAATAGATACAAAACATCTCTAAAAAACGATCTAAAATAGAAATTCAATGGTTTGCCCAAATAAAAGCGAAATTCAACAAAGTTTGTGTTAAAGGTATTGTAGTTGCTCACAAATGAATACAGATCCACCCCTGAATTGGTAAAAATTTGCCATGTCTGTATTATCTTCACTACCCCCATTGTAAACACCCAGATTATTATTCTTCTTTCATCTGAGCTCGAACCGAAAGTATAAGTTATCATTAAAATTGTACCATTTCTTGTATGAATGCTTATTCCCCCTTTCTCCCAGTCTGTTAACACCAACCGAACCTCTGTGTAGAAAGTGTCTATTTTTCAGCAATTTTTCACGGTCGTATGCCTACTTAATGCCACTGAAGAAGTGGAGAGATTAGATTAAAATGAATATTTAATAATTTGAAAATTAAAATTATCTAACGCAGCAGCTGTAACTCCCTATGGTGAATTATCCGCTTGACTGAATTTCGTACAAATAAATTATATCCACCTTTAGGCAACATTGGCCATGATTTTATACACATACGAACACAAACCTGACAGACAAGTAAATGTTAAATCCTTTTTACTGGATTAACGAAAAGGTGGTGGAAATGGGAATGGGGAGCCGTGGGAAAAGGAGAAATTGACAACGGAGAAGTGGCTTTATCAGTCAAAATTGTTTGCCAACTAATTGATGGTTTGAAATTGCTTTTAATCCAATCTACTTCAACGAAGCAATTTTCACGTTAAACTTTATAAGCATCACTCCTACTAAGGCTTGTACCGCGCACTATGATTGTTTGTTTTGAGGCAGCAGGAAAGCTTTGCACACAACAAAACCCCCAGAGCAGACAGTGATCACATATAAAAGCACTGAAAGGATTTTGGTACCTACCCCGATCAGACTCATATGCATCCACTTTGTATAGCTTATTTGGTGTGGGGGTTATGGATGAAGTCAGTGAGGGAGAAGGTGAGCTGCGAAGGTGAACCTTGAATGTGATTTTTGACGGCTTATGCTATAGTGATAGTGGTATAGTGTAGATTGGCTACAGGGATAGAACTGCTATGATGATGATGATGATGGCGATTATAACTACAATGGTAGTTTTTGCTCTTTTTCGCCAGAAAACCAATTTTTGCGGAGCGTGTGTGTTGGCTATGAAAGAGTGTACGCTTGTAGAGAGTACGCGGTTCAATGGAGCGGAATCACAAATGCAATCTTTTTCCCATACCTATGTACGAGTATAGGTGGGGATGCAAATAGCCCGGACGTGAATGGCTCCAAATATTTTAGAGCAAACAAAATGCACCGTCATGAAAGACCACACTGCTCCTAGATGGGATTTTGTGTAAGCTTCATTGGATCAACCTCCCCCTGATGCTCGTTCTCGTATATCCCTTCTTGTCGACGACCTGCCTTTCTATTCTCAACTGAACGTGAGAGTGCTATCAGATTTTTTTTATACCAGCTAGGGGATAAAACGTAGCTAGGTAGAGTGACAACGAGCATTTAAATGTGGTGCACTGAGATTTTGTTCTCGTTTTTTTCAGGGTTTCCTGTCACACGACGACGTTTTTGAAACCTGCATTCTTCCAATTTGGTGTAGCTCTAGTCACTGTGGGGATGGAATTTTATTTTGTGAATTTCGAAAGGGCGGAATAGCGAATCACGGGGATGGCGAGTGTGTGTTTATAGAAAGATATCTCCACTGTGTGACATTAAAAAGCTTTCGAGTTGCGATTTTCCCTTTTCTAGTTTTAGCTCGATTTTTGGTAGAATTTTTTTTTTTTTTTTTCATGCCAATGTGTGTGTTTTCCAAAGCCATGGTTTTTATTGCAAATATGAAGCGGATTAGATGAGATCTATTGAACAGAAAATCCGTATGCGATAGGAGCTATTTGGTGGAATTTACTCAATGACGGCGCGTATGTTTTATTTTCTTTCTCTTTTACAGTTTAAGTTGTTAAATTGGAAAAGAGGATTAATTTAACGGCCAACATAAAAGCGGAATGCAGTTTTTTTTTATTTTTTGAATTGCGAATTGCGTTGTTGGGACTCTGCGTTTTGTGATTGGATGTAGCTACTTTTTTCTAAATATGTTTTTATTCTTTCAGCTCGTCAGCTGAATTGGAGTTTTGGTGGATTTAATTAACTTAACCAGAATCTTTTTCGAAGCGTTAGTTAAGAGAAGAAGAGAAGTTAAGCGTTTACTTCCATTGATTCGCTATTGATACGTAGTTGTTTCTTGGACAGAAATCATAAAGTTTTAAGTCTAGGTGCTTCATATCAATTATTTTCAACTATCTAATCCCGTTTATTAATAAAAATACAAAGACAAACAAGTTATTTGTAAGAACACTGCCATTCAAAAATTATACAAGGTACGATCCTGCCTCTTTCAAATGATATTTTTGAAAGTACAAACTATCGAATAATGCCAAAATAAGTGTCATACTAACATAGACCCTAAATTAATTTTGCTGGGGGTAAAACTTAATTCTTAATCTAACTTATTAGCTAAGAAACTTACAGCATACGTTAATTAGGAGCGTGATTTTTGGAGTCTTAGAAACATGGGGTACTGATTGAAGTCAAAACAATTTAAACTAGAATTGACTTTACTCAGCATTCGGGAGATGGGTTCATTTGAGCCGTATGACGTTCGATGAAGGGGTAGGTAAAAGATGCAAATGATACGAGGATTAGCGTTAAGGAAGATAGAGTTGTAAAGGTTTGTGCAGTCAACGGCTCCCGAAAAGACTCGATGATTGAGAATGTTGATGAAATCTTGGTAATTAGGTAGAATCAAGGGATTATTCCAAGAAAGACTTCTCAGAGAAAAACTAAGAAAACGGCGTACTTTCAAATCTTGAATTGTGAATTTAAAACAGGTCTGCCAAGTTGCCCTCTTCCACACTTGGCACGCCTATTTAAAGGACGGGAACAGAGGGAATGTAAGTGATCCCAAGTCGAAATGGTTGGGTTTAGAAGAAGAAAGCAATGAAGAGGGGATTTGAAGTGCTTACAAGAGAATGTAAAGGATTTGACACTTGGCAATGTTTAGTTCCAATATAGAAAATTTTTCGAGATCGTGTTGAATAAATGTTGAAGAAATGGTCTTGCATAACTTTAACTCTTCTGAGTTCAGTGGAGTAAGGGAATGGGGAACGACCGATTCGAAATCATTAATGACAATAAAATAAAAAGAAGGGGACTTAAATGACTACCCTGAGGGACGCCGGACTAAGCTGTTAGAAAAAAACTTTATAGGGAAGACCTAAAATAAACAATATTACAACAGTTTTTCAAATATGAGTCAATCCATCCTAAAATAGGTAGGTTCGAATCCGGGGTGGATAGTTAAAAAAGAATAAGAATAATATGGGAAGTTCTATCAGAGACTTTACGAAAGACTGTTCAAAAAACATTGACTTCTTTTCCTTTTTGCAAGGCAGAAAGGGTAAATTAGACAAATAACAAGATTAATTGGTGCTGACCTGAAATGAAAGATTTGCAATGAAAACTCAAACTTGCATACAAAATTCTTTCGAAGATTTTGGGAACTTGCGAAGGTTTCACTATCGGATGGTAATTTTGTAAAGCTTGTTGTAAAGATTACAAAAGATAAGGTAGGTTAGACACCAAGGTAATTTGAATAGTCGGTGCGATAGAGAAGTGGAAGGAAAATTTCCCACACATTATTTTTCTTAAACTAATTACAGATTTTGAAAAGTATAAATCATTAGCTCATGAACTTCTGAGTATTGAATATACATTTGATAGCTTAGCCTTAAAGACAACAGTGATCTATTCATAAGCATGTTTACAAAAACGTTAAGAGAAATAAGGATTTTTTTTCTATCGGCTTGTTCAAGATGCGACTGTTTTCGAATCGAAATCACAATCTGCTGCCAACTGGTCCCAATACTTACGAAAAGAGTCTTTTGTCAAATCACAAATTGTAAAATCTCTGCAGTCTGATGTTATCCATGTCAGAAATACTATCAACAAAATTATTGCCATTGGACTCGTCCATATGGAGGTACTTGCCAAACTAGTAAGTGCGAGTGCTTTCAAAGCTCTGCAAGCAATGACAAATTGCCAGAAGCCAGAGTTTATTGAGAATATTCCAGCGGATAAATTTGACTCAAGGTAAAATCAAGAGAGAAAAGCAGTTTTTGTGGGTATTTCAGTGTCTTTCTTACTTGGACATGATTTTGAAATAGCAATGGTTGCGAATTGGCTTCTGGCATGCCAACGGAAACTCCCAAGCCTTTATAACAGGCTACTAGCTCTAGCTCTTTATGTCCAAAAGGATTCCAAAAATACCTGACTCTTCAAATTAGGAGTTGTGCGTGGGTGTAGCTACAAAACCACGTAAAAATTCCGTGGTTCCGAAATAACCAACATCCTCAAATAGTAATAATAATTTCTCAAAACTCCGAAAATAAACTCAGTCTAATCGATTTTGCTGTGGGGCTTAGTCTTGTTGTAAGTAACTCACGCTTTCAGCATCTCAAAGTTCAGAGAGGAACATGGCGATCACCAGATCAATCAACCGTCAACCTAATTGACCATGTTGTGGTGTACGAGAAGGGGAACCTGTTCACGACCCACCATAACTTACACTATAAACATAAAGCAATCATCAATAACAAGAGTTAGCCAATGCCTTCTCCAATCCAGTGTACCTCCAACTATCCTTGAACCCTAATCTCCCAGTATTAAGCATTTGAAGACCATTGGAGGCAACGCCAACCGCAGCCTGTGATGTTATACAGGCTTTTCCATTAAGAGCTATCCATTTTATTTTTTAAATAAAAACGCCAGCCATTTGAGATATCAAAAAAATATTTATTTCATATTAAAGTACACCCAATAAAATTACGAATGGAACTCTATTTCGTTCATATGTCGTCCACGGTCGCGCTTGCAGCGATCGATACGTTGAACCCAATTTTCGACCACTCTCTCGCACCGGTATTGCGGCAATTTCACATTCAATATTGGCTTGAAGCTCCTTCAAAGTCTCTGGCCTGTTGGCGTAGACCAACGACTTGACATAGCCCCAAAGAAAGAAATCCAAAGGTGTCAAATCACACGAGCGTGAAGGCCAATTGATCGGTCCATTTCTTGAGATAACACGTTGACCAAATTTCCTCTTCAAATGTGTGAATGATGGTTGCATGAGCTGTATGGGCTGTAGCTCCATCCTGCTATAACCCATGTCACTAATATCCACTTCACGCAACTGACGCCAAAAAAACGCCACAATGTGGTTTGTGCGATGCCCAATTCCTGTGAACGACGTGGAATTGACTGATTTGGGTCGTTCTGAACGGATGCACTTACGGCCGCGATATTTTCAGCACTCCGTCCTAATCTTTGTCTCATTGGCACGGGAACATTGTGCAGCAAAAACGTGGATTCAAATTTGTCCACTAAACTAATAATTGCGGTACGGGTGGGACGATTATAACGACCAAAAATCGGAGTTAGCGCTCTTAAATTTTGATAGTACGCTTTAATAATTTGGAAACGTTGTTGATTCATGTAACTCACCATGATGAAATGGTAGACCTTAATGAGCAATCTGACATTTACAGAATGTCAAGAGACCTTGAGGGTGCGTTTACATTAAAGAAACAAAATGGATCGTCCCCAATGGAAAACCCTGTAGTTATTATTTTGCATCATAAGAAAGATATTTTAGAGATAATCCTTCACGTAAAAATTTATCGAAATCTTTAAACCGTTTTCGAGAAAATAAAGTTTTATCATGAAGGTTGTTTGGCAGGTAGGAACCGTTATTTCAAGACCTAGAGACACAATTCCAAAAACCCTTCTGCAGGCTGCCACTAACTGTAAAACTTGAATAAAATCCGTTAAGGCGTTCAGGTTGTAGATTCATATACGGACAGACAGACGTACACCGAAAGAAAAACCTTGGTAAAATCAAACAGGAAACTTGTTTGTTTTTGCGTCAAGCAGGAACATAGTTAAATTAAACAAGCTGGCATTGTCATTTTATTTACTGAAATGCTACAATTTTCATTGGTTAAATCAACAACGCCATTTTCAATTTCGTGTTTAAACATTGAGCAAAAACATTGTTAAACAACAACGGTTGTGATACTAGAAACATACATGTCCATGATACTTTAACAACGTTTGTGTTTCGTCAACAATTCTGAATTGTTGGTAAAATATGAACATTGTTGATCAAGTACATATGTTCGTGAGAATTCAGCCACGTTTTCATCTGCTCAACAGATTTAATGCAAAATTTCTATGATAAATGCCTGAATTGAAGTTTGACCTATACATTTGATAGGTCAAACTTCAATTCAGGCATTTATCATAGAAATGTTACATTTAAACTGTTGAGCAAATAAAAACGTGGCTGAATTCTCACGTAAAACATACTTGATCAACAATAAAGAATAATTAATTATCCCTTAATATAAAATGGTCACGAAACTTATCATATTGAATTGAAGTTCCGTAATGCGACTTCACGTTTTCTGTGGGCTTACGTATGAAAAATATTGAAATTCAAAATGTTACTGATACTTTAACTATTCTTTATTGATTAAAGAAGTATGAACATTGTTGATCAAACATATTGGTGATAGTTCAACAGTGAATTTGGTATTTCAATCACAAACGTGATGGTTTTTGTAATTTCAGCCTTAATTGTTAGTTAAGTATGTTTGTTGTTGATCAAGTATGATATCAACAATCACGTTGTTGGTTAAAAATTATAACATATTCAAATCAACTACGAACATACTTAATTTAAACATTTTTATGATACTTACCTGAAAAAAAATTGATCACGGCAGCATACTTGATTTGAACATGCGTTCTTATTTGAATTCATCACGAAACTTGGTTAATTTCACAATTTTAGACGAATTGTTGATTAACAATGAAACATGTTTAAATCAACCAAGGTTTTTTCTTTCGGTGTACAGACATACAAACAGACAGACAGCATTGCAGGACTCACCTTTTTTCGTGTTCTTCATCTTCGTAATGTCATGTTTTATTGCTATCTCAAAAAGTTTTCCTCGCGATTTCAAAATTTGCCTTGTTACTACAAGGCACTGGAGGTGCTTGCTTTTCAAAGCAGTTTTAGATCAGTTAGAAATAAGCTGGGACCAGACGAAAGAAAATGCGAAATGCGATGGATGTATATCGTATGTCCTGTAATAAAAAAGGAAGATTCTCACAATTCACAAGAAGGCACAAGGCAATTGGAAAATAACCCCCTCTTTTTAGAAAGTCGAAGGTAGCCTTCTGTTAGACCTTGCGATAATCCCAGTCCCGCTATAGACGATGCGGAAGCGTCTGAAATGGATAAAGAAATCGTTGGCTGTCTCGAAAAGAAGACACTCCTAGTTAACTTAAGGCCCGTATGTGAAGAAGAAGATTCGACGTCTAACTGTATGAGCTATACCATGACATGAACATATTCTTAGAAGAGTTATAGTGATGTGTCAACTCGGTTTCATAAACCGAGTCAAACCGAGTTGAGCCCAAACCGAGTTGACTCGGTTTACATTTTTTCGAACCGAGTTGGCAAACCGAAGAAAAAACCGAACCGTCAGCCAAATAATTAAAATTAAATTAATGCAAGCAGACCGAGTTCACTTGACCCTTGAACATAATCAAAACTACCCTCCTTAGATGCGGTCTGTGCCAAACACAATGCACTTATACATGTAAAGTCGGTAGTCGACTGGTAGTAGTCTGTAAAGCATCATAAAGCAAGTGAGTTGTTTGCGCAGGCATACAGAAACACACACATCTGTTAAACTTGACTCGGGATATTTTACAGAAAATTAATTCCTAACTCGAGTTGCAGTATGTTGTATGTATCCAAAACATTCAAACCGTCTACCTATCAAGAGAAAGAGACGACAATGAAAAAACCGAACCGCAGTGCAACTCGGTTTGACTTGACTCGGGATAAATTAATTTACCGTATAGCTTCAATGGATACATACTGCAACTCGAGTTGAGAATTAAATTTCTGTAAAAGATCACGAGTCAAGTCGGTTCGGTTCTTTCCTGTGTTATTAATTAGTAGGTACGCTTATTGCTTTTGGTTTTTTTTTTATATATATAAATTCATTTTGACTAAATCCGTTTATTTTTATTGAAAAACTAGATGACCCCCCCGGCGTAGCTCAAGCCCAAGTTTAAATTCTAGTGGCAGAGTGGAGATGAAATATTGTCTATGTTAATCACGGGCATTTGAGCACTATTACGATGACAGAATTTTTGGAATCGGTCCAGTGTTGTTCAAGTTCCCTGATTTATTCCAGTCCCTATTCCGTTCTCGCATGGGGATGAAATATAGTCTATGTAACCTGAGAATAACACCGTATGTTATAGTGAAACCCGTATTAAAATCAGAGCAGTGGTTTTGAATTCCCGTTCCCGTCCCCGTTCCAGTGAGAAAATGGCTATGAAATATAGTCTATATTACTCACTCAGAGGGACAATGAAGCACTCTTACAATGAAAGAATTTTTGTAATCGGTTCAGAACTCTCCAAGTTCCTGCATGTTTTCTTTTCCTGTCCCGTCCTCGGGGAAATATGGGGATAAAATATTGCTGAAGCTATTTGGGGATAATGTCGTATTGTAATTGCGACAAAAATCAGATATCGTTCCAGTGGTTTTTGAATTCCCGTTCCCATTCCCTTTTCCAATCCTGTTCTTGTGGGAATTAAGGGATGAAATATAGTCCATGGTACTCAGGGGCAATGCAGAACTCCAGCAGCGAAAGAATTTTTGGAACCAGTCTAGTATTTTTTAAATTTACGTTTATATTATATTATTCCGTTCCCGAGAGAATATGAAAAGGAAAGCTAGCTTAATATGCTATTTCTCAGGTTCTATGCCATTTTTTAGTTCCAAATTGGATAATAGTCAGTAGTAATAGTAATAGTCTTAGTGGCTCTTCAATATAAAAACACCTAGCTCTCGTTAACGTTTTTATTCCCGTTCCCGAGTACTTTTGAGGTTATGTAAATCGCGCAATGAAATAAGAATAAATAATTATAGTCAGCGATTTATTGTTAAAATAAAATTACAATAAGTAATTTATTTTCAGGTCAAAGTAGAATGCTGCTAGTTTCAGAATCACAGAAGCATTAAACTCAACTTCATTTTGTCGTGGTCGCAGTTGTTGTGTCTGATGGGCACGAACTCGTTACATTCTAAACCTATCCACTCCATTTCCACTCACTTTGGAACGTATTTGTGACATACATACTTATACGACTATTTTCGTTATATGTCTCTCGCTGCTCATCGGTGCGGTTAGGACGTGGTGTTTCTCTTCGCACATTTGATTTTCTATCTAAATACATACATACAAAGCTACGCCAGGCGGATCAGCTAGTGAGATTTTGAATTATTTGTGGAAGTCCAGGAAATATATAAAAAGTTGCCTAGATTATAGTAAAAGTAACACTTTAAATAAAAAAAAAAAAAAAATTAAATCCTTGTTCTTACCATATCAGTCAAAAATTAAATTAAAAGAATTCTTAGAAACAAATAATCCAATATTATTTGTTATTTATTTTTTGAATTTCTCATTGTCAAAACAAAAAGCAAAATCATTGTTTAAATTAAATTTTTTATTCATTACAGTTAAGATTAATGAAATTCTTACTTTTGCTTTATTTCAATTCCTTTTTTCATATAAACATACCTTTAAAACCTTCCCTAGACCTCCACGAACATTTCAAGACAAAGATAAGATAAATCCGTTCAGCCGTTCTCGAGTTTTAGCCAGACTAACGAACAGCAATTCATTTTTATATATATAGACTAGCTGACCGGCCCGGCGTAGCTCAGGCATTACGTGGGTGTGAAGTGGGGATGCAATATAGTTCATGTTACTCAGGGACAATTAAGCACTCTAGCTGTGACAGAATTTTTAGAATCGGTATAGCATTTTCCAAGTTCCCGCATATGTTCCAGTTCCCGTTCCTTTTCCACTTGGAGATGAAATATAGTCTATGCTACTTCGTATTGTAATGGCGAAAACCGTATTGAAATCAGTGCAGTGGTTTTTGAATTCCGGTTCCCGTCCCTGTGGGTAAATTAATGTTGATGAACTATAGTCTATATTACTCAGGGACATTGAAGCAACCTAAGATGGAAAGAATTTTTGGAATTGGTTGACTATATTTTCCAGGTTTTTGGCTATGTCACCATTTCCGTTTCAGTTTCCCGAAAGAATATGCAAAGAAAATAATTATAGTCTTTGTTACTTAGGAGGAAGGAAACACTCAAACGTTGAAAATTATTTTTGGAATTGCTCCAGTATTTTCCAAGTTCCCGCTTAAGTTTTTGTTCCCGTCCCTTTCTCGTGGGAATATGGGGTATGGGCGACGAAAATTTCAATTAGTTCCAGTGGTTTTTGAATTTCTTATTACGTTCCTATTAACGTTCCTGTGGGAATATGAAGATGAAGCTTAACATTCCCTCATTGACATTATCCATGAATGGTACCTGCATCCAAGACACCGAAAAGCCGTCAGTGGTATGTGTGTAAACGATGATCTTCGTTGAAACGACCACCTATTTGAAGTCGCCAAAAACGCTGCTAAATGCTTAGGTTTCTTGAGACGATGCAGGAAATTCTTCACCCCTTCTGATCTGGCTACAGTTTGTAAGGCCTTTATCCGCCCACAACTGGAGTAAAACTCCCATATCTGGTCAGGTGCTCCACTAACATCTTTGCGCCTCCTTGATAGGGTACAAAATAGAGCGTTAAAATTGATGGGTGGTAGTTCAATCGTAGAATCGATTGATTCTCTTGAACATCGTCAAAATGTTACATGTTTCACTCTCTTTTATCGCTTTTTTCACAAACATTGCTCTAGTGAAGTAGCCATGTGCATTCCTCCCCTAAAAAAATGTAGCCGCAATACCCGCCTTGCTAGGAATGCCCATCAGTTTTACATTGAGCCCAACTACAGTCAAGTAAGGAGATTCTTATTTTAGTCGCACCATTTGTTTATGGAATGCTTTATCTGGCTACCCTATATTACGATTCACAAAGGTTCAAAAGCAATGTGCATCGGTGTCACCAATTATTTCAAATCCTATTTTCCTAAATGCTCGCACTGTGTTCTATGACATTATAAGGGTAGTCATAACACCTTGATGTGTGCGCTAATAAAAAAAAAAACAAAACAAAAATTTTGTCTATGGTACTCAGGGGCAATAAACTAAAAAAATTTAAATCTTTATTCTTATAAGTAAAAAAACTAAAAGAATTTTTCAAAACAAACAATCCCATAATCTTATTATTTGTCAATTATTATTTTAATTTTTTGTTGTCAAAAACGATTAAAAAAAAACAAAGTCATTGTTTGAATTTAATTTTTAATTCATTACAGTTAAGAATAATGAAATAGTTTCTTTTACTATATTCCAATTATTTCTTTTCATCTTTTCTTACCTTTTAAACCTTCCCTAGACCTCCACGAACATTTCAATACCAAGATAAGATAAATCCGTTCAGCCGTTCTCGAGTTTTAGCCAGACTAACGAACAGCAATTGATTTTTATATATATAGATTTGTTTGTTTCTATTTTTCAAAACATAGTATTGAAGGAAAAAGGGCAAATATTATTTTTGTAAACCGAGTTAGCCAACTCGAGTTACAACTCGGGTTAATCATAATCCAACTCGGGTTAACCCGGTTTGTAAATTTTACGGTTTGGCACAGTCTGATGTGCGTATCACTAGAAGAGTACACATCGCGAAAAAAAAAATTTATGGAACACGTAAGGGAGTTATTGACAGAGCAACATCTTGCCTTTTATATGGTGCAATCAAGTTGAAGAAGATGTCAAGCGACTTAGAGTGCAAAGCCCTGACGATATTGAATTATGAAGTTCAACCTCACTCTCATTTAAATGAATAGTTCGAAAGTATTTTCAAGGGGTCGCTCTTTTCAATGAGTTGAACAAACAATGGAACGCCTTTATCATTTCAAAGGTTTTTTGTTTTGTCCACACTGCTTGTCAGTAGTTTTTAACCGAAAACTTACAAAAAACCTTCAATTAAATTTTTAAATAGAAAAGTTTGTAGCTTAAGTCCTGAGTTTAGTTTTTTATTTGTTTCAATTGCCCACTTCAATCTCTCGTAATGTTTACAGTAAACCCTTTCCTATTTTCTACGTGCTAAATAAGCTCATTTTCAATCCATTAAATTTCATTCAAACTTGAATTACCAATTCAAATGACGCAAATATTTTCGTTTTGTTGAATTAGTTTTTTTTTTCGTTGATTGGCTTTATCTGTTTCTCTCTCCGTGTTGCCCCAAATGACATCCATTAGGTATGCACTTTAGCTGCAACATTGACATAGACTCTTCCATGGTCCTCTTGTATTTTCCCGTTTAATGAACGTAGGTAACTGATGGGTGGAGCTGGAGCTGTTTTTCAATTAAACTCAATTGGTAGGAAAGTCACTTTGTTTTGAGTTTAATGAATCAAGCTTTGCGTTGAGTGCACTGTGTGCATACTATGGCCACTGAAACATAAGCCTCGCCATAATAGAACGCTTTGTCTATATTCAAAATGATTTTCAATGAAAGTTTATGCGGCAATAGCAAATTTAAAACACGGATTACCGACTCTTTGTTCTCCTTAATTAGATGCGCGTTAGTTGAAGGGTCTTTTATTGGCTACTGTATTCGTTTGAATGAAAAACAATCAGTTTCGCATTGTTGAACGAATATTTTCGATTAATTATACGGAAAACGATGCGTGGCGGAATATGGAGTTTCAGACGAAAAATAGTTTATTGCCACGATATGTATGGGGTGGGGCTGCTTTACTGAAGCGTGTGCTTATTCAAAATCGGTTAAATAGCAATTATGTTTATATGAGTCCAAATATGTTAGTTTTGGCTTCAAATAATTCAGAATTGCTAAGCGGATATTAAACTTGAATTCAGTTGAAATGTTGCAAATGGATTCATATAAAGTTAATTGAATTTATGAATAATGTTGGTATTTATTATTTATTTCATTTCATCGAACAAAGAACTAACATTCTTTTGTTATATGGCCTTAATTGAGTATTTTTATTGTACACAGCTATATTCTAGAACGGATGTAATGAAGCCTTTTATAGTCATTCAATTCTTTACTATTTCTTTTAATAGAACCTAAAATTTTGTTTGATTTGTTAGTGTTGTAGTTAGTGTCAAAGACAATAACTCATTTCGCCCTGAAGAAAAACTAAGATTTTGCTGGGGCGGGGCGTGTTAACTCTTCATTCTACGAAGAGGGCTCTCAAATTTATTTATTTATTTATTTCTACAAGCAGTAATACAGCTAACAGAAAACAGCACTCCAAGAGCTTATTAAAAAATGAACAATAATAATATTTCAGTTTTAAATTGAGTTCGGCTAAGATTAAACAAATCAACATTTGAAGATACTTCATTGAAATTAACAACAGATCTAGATATTGTTTCATTACTACCATAAATAGTTCTATGAGGTCTTTGAAATAGAAAATATCTTGTTCGCATTGGTCTAGCGGGAATATATATTGGTACTAACGTAAGCAACGCAGGGCATTTTATGTGGTAACAAAGTAAGTCTCTAATGAGCATAATGCTATGGACTTTACGTCGAGTCTCCAAAGACTTTATCCCAAGTAACTGGCATCTAGCTTCGTATGAAGGACTGAAGTCCCAACGCATTTTCCTAAATATATATTTAGTGAACCGTCTTTGAATTTTTTCAATCCGGTCTGAATGAACCTTATATGCGGGACTCCAGACAACACTTGCATATTCCAAAAATGGCCTGACAAGAGATGTAAACAAGGATAAGAGCGTGAATGGATCTTTGAAATCTTTTCCGTTTCGTTTTATAAAGCCCACCAATGAGTTTGCTTTAGGGACAAGATAATCGAAGTGGCTTTTGAACGAAAGTGAAGAATCAAGAATTACACCTAAATCTTTAATATTTAAAACACGAACTAATGTCTGGGACTCAATTACGTAATTAAAAAGCAAATTATTAGACAATCTAGCGAACGAAATTACATTACACTTTTTAATATTTAATTTAAGGCAATTAATCTGACACCATGTTGTGAGAGAATTAAGATCAGATTGAATGTGTTCGCAATCAACTAGACTCGCCACTTTCAAATACAGTTTCAGATCGTCAGCATATAATAGGCATTCGCTATACTTAATGACAGAGATTATGTCGTTAATGAAAATCAAGAAAAGGAGGGGGCCGAGGTGACTACCTTGGGGCACGCCTGATATGCAATGTATTTTTCTTGAGCAAATATTACCAATCTTAATAAGTTGTATTCTATCAGATAGGTATGAGGATAACCAACAAAGAATATTGGAATGAAATCCAAAAATTTCAAGTTTCTTTATTAGTGTTTGATGGTTCACAGAGTCGAAGGCCTTGCTGAAATCCGTATAAATTCCATCGACTTGAAATTTTTGTTCCATAGCTTCGGTGACGTATGAGGTAAAGACGGATAAATTGGTAACAGTAGATCGACCTGAGACAAAACCGTGTTGTAAATCTGACAAATACTCACACGTCAGGAAAACGAGCTTATTTTTGACTATGCTTTCAAACAATTTAGGAATTGCAGATAATTTAGAAATTCCCCTATAATTTTCAACATCATTCTTCGAACCCGACTTGTAAATAGGAATCAGGTAAGAAATTTTCCATTTTTCAATGAAATTGCCCTCATGGAGGGATTTATTAAATATTTGGAGTAATGGAGTCCCCAATGATTCGCAACAATATTTAAGCACAGCGGGTGGAATATTATCTGGACCTGCACTAAAGTTTGGTTTAAGAGACTTCAACGCGGAGATAACATCTGTATAACTTAATACGATGGATCCAATATCAATCCTACTTGTGAGGTTATTTAAGGAATTGCTATTAAACTCAGAATGAGAGTAAATTGATTTAAAAAAGTCAAAAAACAATTCAACGGTGGATTCCAAGCTCGATGATTCAACACCTTTGAAAAACATGGTATTTGGAATCCCTACTGAATTTCTCTTGGAATTGATAAAGGACCAGAATGATTTTGAATTATTCTTAATATTGCTTTCGATATCCAAGATGTATGCCTTATATAAAAACTTACTTAGAACCACAAATTCTTTCCGTAACTTACTAAAACGATCGTAATCGATTTGATTTTTTGATTTAGTGAAGGTCGAATATGCTTTACGCTTCTCTCTTTTTAAATTGCGCAACTGTTTATTAATCCACGGCGAATTCGAAGATTTTTTACTAGAAGAGTGAGGGACAAATCTATCAAAACCTGTTATTGCAATTTCAATGAAGCGGTTATACATAGTTCTTAGATCAAGTAACATAAAAATATTTTGCCATTCAATACTAGAGAAATAATTATTCAATTCAACAAAATTTAACAAATAAGTATAAAACTCAATTTCAAAAAACAGTTCTTTGTGATTAATAGAGTCATTTAACAAAGAAAAGGGTACATTAGTTAGATTGACTTTAAATTCATCACAACATATAAAAACTAAATCTAATATTTTATTTAAAGAATTTTTAATATAATTCACTTGATTTAAGTTTAAGGAAAATAAAGAATCAATAAATATAATTTCAACATCTTTTTTCATATTTAATGGGAAAAGCATTTTATCTGATTCAGACCATTCCCATTTAATCTCACCCAGATTAAAATCACCTACAACACAAATATTATCACCTAAAGAACATAAATTATTTACGAAATCAATGTTATTTAAATGCTTTTCATAAAGTTCTATGGGGCTGCTTGGAGGCACATTACTTACAGTAATGAATAGATTTGTTTTACACAATATATCAGTTTTGACCGAGATACAAAGTTGTTCCTGGTCCAAAGATGGCAGAACGATTTCCTTACAGCATAAATGAGATCGAACAGCATTTAAAATTCCTCCACCACGTTCACTTAATGTCGACGAAAAACATTGTACATGTTGCAATTGAAAAGTTCTGAAGATGCGATTCCGTTGTAGAGCCAAGATTCAACAATCACAATGACATCATAACATGCAACATGTGTTTTTAAAAAGATCGATAACTTTGGTTCTGAGACCGCTGGCATTGTGGAAATAGATTTTTAGTGATGAAAGACTTTTAGGTTCATAAAGATATTCAATATTCGTTAGGTCATCGTTGTTTTTGTTGCATCTGAAGAGTTTTTTGACTTAAAAACAAACGGTCTAATTTTGACCCCTATTGGCCAAAAGTTTTCAGCATAAACCAGAGGCGCAAAATCAACGGGAACTCCAATTTTAAAGTTTATGAAGCCACGTTTACGCTCAATGTCTTCCAATTTTGATAAATTATGGCACAAAAGACGTGATTCATCAACTTCCAAGCTAGCTGACATAAAATCGATAACTTCTTTTGTAGTAGTAGTATATCGAAAACTTCCAATATGGAAAAATTTGAATCTATGTGCTACTCGAAGGCTACCACACGATGAATTTCTACCAAAAATATCATTTTCTGCTTTGTGCCTGATACTACTTGCCATGCCATCAGAAGACCCAGAATTTTTATCAACATTGGTAACATCGATAACATCGATATCATCTCTAGTACTTGCATGAACATCCCTAGTACAGCACTCAATACTAACACCTGGTACAGCAATATCATTAACAACAACAGCACTATCAGATAAGCCGTTGACGTTAGTTTTAACTCCATTCGAATCATCAGCTCCAGCAACAACAACAGCATTTAAGGTTTCAGCAAGAGCACCAACATTACGGGTTTTATCAAACTGATCACCAGCAGTGAGATTTGGACTTGGTGTTTGAAGACTTTTAATACCTTTGTTATTGCTCATAGATTTGCACCTTATTGCATCTGCATTTGGATTTATTTTACCTTTCTTAGCATGATGTTCCAACAAAAAGGGTGAGAGTGTGCAATCCTTAGATGTGGGTTTTTTGGCGTTATCCACAGCTTTCAATTTTCTTTGGTCGCGAGTGGTATCTCGAATAGAGCGACTTACGTTTAAAGAGGATACCGGCACTTTCGTCAAACTTTGTTTACCTTTTGCGTTGGGCGGTAATTTATTATTGTTCAAGAGAGATTTCATATTCTCTTGCATAAATGCAAAGAGATCAGAAATCTTGTGTGCGAGCAATGATGTGTCAATGTTTTTGCAGTTTTCACACTTATAAAAAATGTTTTCATTGTTTTTAATTAAACTAACAATATAAAAATTGAGTTTTAAACACGCATCATGTAATTTTAAACCACAAATGCCACACGATACAAAATCGGAGTTTGGTATTGAGTTTAAGCAAATGGAACACGATGAATTAATTTTACTACATCAACAATACGTGTGTCATAGACAAAGATCAAACAGTGACTGAAATTTAAACATGGGTAACTCAGCGCTGCGCTAGCGCAATGCGTTGACGCACTAACTGCGCTATGTGCGCTGATACACTTTTGCCTGCGCCAATAACTCAGTGGCGCAATTGCAACTCAATAGCAACACAACAACCAGATGCGATATACAACATAAAATTTACCCAAAAGCATTGCAAATTAAACTTCAGCCCCAGCACAGCCATAGCCAACACTCCAACAGCATCACACACAAGTTACAGGCAAAAATCATCCCTTAGCTCACACACAATACTACAGTAGTGTACTCGATAGCACAGCATTAAGAGAATAGAACCAAAGGCGCATTTGAGTTACAACTGCGCCAGTGTGTCTTTGCGCTATAGAAGAGTCAATAGCGCAATGATACACACAGCGCAGTTGTAACTCAATGGCGCAATGATACACTAGCGCAGTTGTAACTCAATGGCGCAATGATACACTAGCGCATTTGTAACTCAATAGCGCAATGATACACTAGCGCAGCTGTAACTCAATAGCGCAATGATACACTTATGGCGCAGTGATTGTGATACCACAGCGCAATTGAGACTCTTTACTCTTATCTATATTCTCTTCTTTAGAGAAGAGAAATCAAGATATTTTTTTGATAAGAATAATGAGTACTGAAAATAGTGGTGTTGGTCTGTTGGTTGGCTGATGGAAATGGATGCTTGTATCTTGTATGTTGTATCGCAGAAAAATCTCTTAATTTTATTTGTTTACATTGTTGTTTTTGTACAACTAGATATATCTTTAATAAACGTATGTAGCTGAATATAAAGTGGTGTTTTTAAAGTCAATTGTATGGGCGTTGGGCGGCGGGCGGCGGATGCAGTTGTGTGTGGTGTGTTTGAGGTTTACCCTCTTGGTTGTTATTTCTCTAATAAGCTACCAAGAAAGGGTGCAATGAAAAAATCGTTATGAAAAGGAACGCTTTATAAGATGTACCTATATTACGATTGAATTTGTAAGCATAGTAAGTATGTGTTGAAACTTGAAGTTTGTTAATACTTGTTGTGTTGCGTTATTGTGTAATGTGTATAGTTCTTGTCCCGAAAGGATAAAAGAGTTATTTTATCTGTTGCTGCAATTTTACACTGGATATATTCAGTCCAGAAAAATTGCGCCATAGCGCAATTGCGTTAACGCATTGCGTTGATACAGTATACTGCGCTTGAGTTAGTGTATCAGCGCACGATTTTTTGCTGCGTTACCCATGTTTACTGAAATTGCATGTATTTTCGTTCAATTGAAAGGGATGTGTGCGGGTTTTGTGGTTTAGGGTTTTTTGAGAACTAAAAGCCCAAGTTTTTTTGACGACTCATTGAGTTGCCAAGAAAACCTGAGTCAACCCTAGTTAAAGTTTAACGAACGAACCTATATTATTAGTTGGCAATCATTTTTGATAATGAATAGTTTAGCAATTGAACAACTTGCGGACGTTATCAAAACTTTCTACAAATGGGCAGCAGACACTTTTTTCGTATTATGCTATGCTTATGGTTGTAATAGTAATTCAACTAAGCATACAGTCCTCTAACGTTCGCAACAATTTGAACGACACGTTCATCATCTTTATATGGTGTATTTTGTATTCTGATTTGCATCATCATCTTTATTTATTTATGCTGACTATTCACAACGCGTGCCGTAGATAAGCTTCTTGGGTGATGGAGCAATAGACAATAAACCCCGGTTTTTCAAAAATCATGGTAGGTGGATTGGATATGTAAACAATCAAAATTAAACATAAAATCCACAAGTTATCAAATAGTTTCATACCATTGCATGGTCTAAAGGGGGCATTGTGGTTAAAGACAATGACTTGGACAATATGTGGGCCCAAAAAGAGGGCGTAACAAGGCACACAACACCACCAACTGTGGCCTCTTAACTTTCTGATCGTGTGACTTTACGTTTTTTTTTACACCTATTGCCAATTGGTGGTACCCGTGGTGTGATGGATAGCATGTCTGCCTCTAAATCCAGAGGTTCGAGTTTGAATCCCAACAGAGGCAAAAATGTTTTTTCCACGGGTATCGCCTTTCGCGAGGAATTGGCAAGTCCTCCGTTATTCATTGCCATGAAAAGTGCTTTCTCTATTAGCCGTTCGGAGCCGGCAGAAAATTGTAGGTCCCTTCCATTCCCTCACAAGGCGTGGTTGTGAGAAATGCGCTAGGCCCAGGGGCTCCTCGCTCTGTTGCGCCACCCTATTTATTTATTCATTTATTTATTTTATTGCCAATTGGCCGCCATGACAATTGACGAGATCATGCGATGTGACACCGCTAGATTTTTTTTGATGTGACTTCACGAAAGACTTTTTTAAGAAAATAATCTCCGATCTGTGGAAGCGCCCAAAACCAACATTTGTTAATTTGTAGCAGAGATACTGCCCGAAATTAGCGAAAAAGTGGCTCTAAATAACCTCAAAATTGAATTATATCGTTTGTCCCATTTAATGGAAACGTTCAAGCTATACAGTGAACTAACTGTGCCCGCGATTTCGTCCGCGTGGAAATGTGACTTTCGTCAGCAGCATTTTTAATTTAGGCTAAAGTAATTATCGTGCATTAAACTTTTATTAAAGTCATCTACAATTATATAATTTAACTTAAGTACCAACATTTTTGTATACGATGTTCTTAGTTTTTCAATCTTTTGCTAAATATCGGGGTTTTCAATAAGAGCGCTACAAAAAAAAACAAAAACCGTTTTGGATTTCAATGAAATTTCTTATTTCTGTGTTCCATTATGTATTGAACTTAGTTTCTTTTGCATAGCCACCACGGGCACACCTGCAGAAGTTCAGACGCTGATCCCAATTTTCGACGGTTTTCAAGCATAAATCGGCGAATACTGTTGCAATTTCACGTTCGATATTCATAAGAAGTTCATCAATCGTCGCTGGCTCATTGGCATAGACCATAGACCTGACGTAGCCTCGCAGGAAATAGTCTAACGGCGTCAAATCGGACAACCGAGCTGGCCAAGCGACTGGACTATTTCGTGAGATAACACGTTCTCCAAACTTGGTTCCAATTAATTGATTGTGACATTCACTGTTGTGGCTTGTGGCGCCGCGCCGTCCTTCTGGAACCACATGTCTTCCAAGTCCATATCCAATCCAATTGGGGCGAAAGATATTTGGTTATCATTGAACGGCAGCGATCCCCAATCACAGTAACGTACCGGTCTTGATAATCACGAAAGAAGTACGGCCCAATGACGCCGCCGGCCTACAAACAACACCAAACCGTAATTTTTTTGGGATGCGATGATGACTCATGGAGTACGTGTAGATTGCTGTCTGACCAATACCGCATAATTTGTTTATTTACGATGATGATTTTTCGAGGAAAATCCACATCATTTTCAAGTTGTTGCTCAGCCCAATTCATGAACATACGACGCTTCTGGTGGTCAAGCGGCTTCCCTTCAGTTGTATCGTCAGTTTAATCTAGTAATGATATAGGCCAAGATCTTTTGGCGAAATTCGCCACAACGACGCGACGTCACAGAGACACATTTCGGCTTTCTGCAACTGAAGCTTAAGCGGCACCTATATTCTCGACACTACGGGCACTTCTTTGTCTCACTGGCACGGGAACATTTTGTACTGTGGCTGTGGATTCAAATTTTTCCAATAGACGCTCAATTGTTGATCTGCTTGGACGATTATGACGACCATAAATTAAACGTAGAGCTCTTAACGGCCACTGAATCCAAATTTCGGTAATAAATTTTAATAATTTCGACTCGTTGTTGGCTCGTGTATCTTCGCATCATAAAATGGCAAATCATTTGGAGGAGAATTTTCAAAAGAGCGGCAAAAAATATGGCGTCGTTTGCTGTCCCTGACGCTCT
Organism: Melanostoma mellinum; assembly: GCA_914767635.1. Classification (NCBI taxonomy): domain Eukaryota; kingdom Metazoa; phylum Arthropoda; class Insecta; order Diptera; family Syrphidae; genus Melanostoma; species Melanostoma mellinum. The sequence goes on from OU612058.1 coordinate 201,669,472, forward strand.
ACTTTTGTAGCGTCCTTTTTGAAAATCTCTTTATAAAGGTTTAGCAGGTTTGATACCCATGCGTGCAACTTTATTCTTTTGAGCTTTATCTATACGTATAAGAAAGGAAACTGTACTCTTCTAAACACAATTCGCAAATCAGTCGGAGATATAGGAAAACCGTGAATCAAAAAGTTTCTTCCTTTTGCCATTTATGTTGTGATTAAAGCTTTTATAGTGCAGCATCCCAGATGTGTAAATTAAAAGCCGTGTAGAATTAACTGGCTTTGTCGTGTCTAAATTTCTCATCGGTAGGACTATAACACCAACTTGCAGCCTCAACTTATGGAAAGGGACTCCAGATAATTCCAAAGAATTGAGAAACTCTCTAGGGTATGATGGGACTTGCTCAGTGTCCATAACATTGTCTAATGAAAGTTATTCGACAACATCCCCCGCCAGGTCTAACGTAATTAGTTAGTTTATATCGTTAACTTTCTTATTAGTCGGGTCTAATATTGTCCTTTCCATTCCTTACATTTGACATTTCTTTTTAGGTCATCGGCGTTATAAACCATTTAAAAGAAATCACCTCACGGTAAAACGACTTCTGAAATCGGTCCAGTAGTGCCTATGTTCCCGTTTACGCTCCTGGTCGCCGTGGGAATATAGGGATGAAATACTGCCTATGTCCTTTGTCAGATCTGTACTAAAACTTATTTAAATCGGCTCGGTAGTTTGGGCTGTAGATGGTAGCAAGAAAAACGAAGCTATTTTCACGTTTTTAATATTGGTAAGGACTTCCTTTCCGGTGAGAATATGGGGATGAGTTAGAGTTTATATCACTCGGGGATAGTGTAACATTCTAACGTTAAATGGATTTTTGAAAACCGTCCAGTATTTTCCAGGTTCACGTTCACATTCCCGCTTCTCGTGGAAATATAGAGAGGCGGTGTTCTTTCTCGGTTTTAGACCATCTCTCTACCAATTCAATTCATTTAAATTGGTTAAGTTGGTTGGGCGGTAGATGTTAACAAAGACAAATGAACAGACAGAGTTACTTTCGCAGTTATAATATAAGTATATATTGGTTTGATTTAAGGTTTATGTTACTCGGAGATAGATAATAACGGTGAAAAAAAAATTTGTAATCGGTTTCGCAGTTCCTAGGTCCCCGTTTACGTTCCCGTTCCCGTGGGTTTATATGGATTGCATATATATATAGCCATCCACAGGTTCTAGTCTATTTTAGACACATCCGGGATAAGCAATTAGCTACCCACCCACTATCCAAATCACAATACGCATACCAACCAGGGAAATCAACGCAAACTGCGTTGAATGACCTAATTACGAGGATCGAACTTTCTATTGACAAAAACGAAATTTGCGTAGTGGCATTTCTCGACATAGAAGGAGCCTTCAACAACACTTCCTTTGTGTCCACAGACCATGCTCTAAGGCACCACAACGTTCCACAAGTTATTAGCAATAGGATAATGTCCATGCTAAACAACAGAATTATCCACAGCAATATCGAAGAAGTGGAAATTTCAGCACTAACAACAAGAGGCTGCTCACAAGGTGGAGTCCTCTCACCAATCATCTGGTCAATAGTTGTAGACAGCCTACTAAGATTACTTGCTACTCAAGCCATCTATGCAGTGGGTATTGCAGATGATCTAGCAATTGTCATACAAGGCTCATCAGAAACACTAATATCAAGAAGACTTCAGACAGCTCTGACCTCAGTACAAAGCTGGTGCTCAGATGAAGGTCTCTCTGTCAATCCCCTTAAGACAGTTACTGTCCCATTTACAAAAAGAAGAAAACTAAATCTTCTAATATCTCACAGTCCCTATGGGGAAACAATACCATTTTCCAAGGAATCAAAATACCTTGGGATCATCCTAGACAGCAAAATGTCATGATACCCTCAAGTAGAACGCATTTCCAGCAGAGCAACCAAGCCCCTATGGACTTGTCGAAGCGTTTGCAGGAAAAACTGGGGTCTAAAACCTAGAATGATGTACGATCTTTGAAAAGATTTAAAGATTGGCAACAACATGCATTACTGGATGCATGCGTACAACACCAACATAACATACGCTCTAGACGTCATTGTAGGACTACCTCCAATTCACCTCTTAAAAAAAATGGAAGCCAGACTGGCGACACACCGTCTTTTCCATCAAGGGAACATAAAATCACATCCATGCTCGAAAGGTCATCTGTCGATAATGGAAAATCTAGAAAAACTTAATACCTTTACTATGTGCTTGGATGCTATTATTCCCATGTTACAACTTTAAACTCAACTTCTCCATTGTCATCCCCCTAGGGAAGACTGCGAGAACACAAAACCTCATCTTTCAAGTCAAGATATGGTCTGGTACAGATTCCGGCATTTTCAGCAACCCAGAACGAATTTCTCAGTAAGTCTGGGCAGTCACTAGTCCATTTTCCAAGCTGAAGTCTTTGCCATTAACGAATGTTCAAGAATAATATGTTCATCGAAAACGAAAAATAAAACAATATTCATTTTTCAGACAGCCAAGCTGCACTAAAGGCGTTAAGCTCACCTGTCAAAAGATCCAAACTAGTCCAAGAGACAGTTATGTCGCTCTCTGAACTAGCAACGAAAAACACTGTAATCCTTCGCTATATCCCAGCACACAAAGGCTATGCTGGTAACGAGAAGGCAGACATCTTAGCTAAGGACGGCGCATCTAAACCAATCGTCGGTCCTGAACCCTTCTGCGGTGTTAATAAAAGCACCTTGAAACATACTGCCATCAAGAACATCCTACTAGTGAATCAAATAAAGCCTGGAGTAACTCATTTGGTCAAATCTGTTCAAAACTCTTTTTGCCAGAATATACCGAAAAAACATCAAAATTCCTACTGAACCTCAATAGGAAAACCCTAAAAATTTGCACTGGACTACTAACCGGTCACTGTTCTTTAAACAAACATCTTCACCAAATGAGGCTGGTAGCGGATCCCATCTGTAGACTATGCCTCGAAAATGAAGAAACATCTCTGCACATTATTACAGAATGTCCAGCACTTTTCCGCCTTAGAAAGCAAATACTTGACTATGAGATTATCCCCCTAGATAAACTCAAACTCATTCACCCACAGAAGATTGCTAGCTTCTGGTTCAATTCAGGAGCAGGAGAACTGTCCTGAAATCTCACATGGGCTGGCACAGTAGGTTTCATTCAGACAGCGCAGTACCCAGAGCTGAGCAAGCTCTACCCGTCCCCTAAATCTATCTATCTATCTATCTAGTCTATTTCAGCGCAAGATTTCATTCAAATCGGTTCAGTGGTTTGGGAGGAAAATGGAAAAACAATGGAAAACAGACAGACAAAGGATAAGAATTACAATTTTCATCAGATATTTATATCACACACGACTTATTTGACTTTACTTTCAATGACGAAAAATTAATTAACTTTTATATCGAAAAAGGACCACGTCAGTAAATAAATCCATTGTTGATATTAGAAACAAATTTCAAATTTTCAATTTCTAAATGAATTTTTTGAAATTATTTTTCCAGGAATCAAATTTTCAGGTGAAATCTCTCTCCGATTTTCGGTTTAATAAGCACCAGAGAACAAAGGAAGGTATTTGCCCTTGAACGCAGTATTTGTTTAGACCAATGCAGGATGGAAATTTTTCATTTGCGGATGCATTTATAATGTGCAGTAGTTGATTTAAGCAACGAAAAGCTAATCATAACCAGAGAATCGGCAATGCGATTTCATTAAAAACTCATGACTAATTTATTTCATTTAGAAAACCGTCCGTTTCCCTCTTTTCACTTTACATTCGGTTGGCGGGTGTGGTGCGGCGAAATAGTGTTGCACGAAAGGGCTGATTATTGTATTTTGTATCGCAATTAAATGTTTAAGGGAAAATGAATTTACGACAACCACACAACTGCCATTCATTTTATTATCCACAACAACCACAAATGCTACATGACTACGCATAAAAAAATACCACCTTCCTGTCATCTATTAACTGTTGAATGACAAATGCCTTGTAATTTCTCTTGTTTTTGCATAAAATTGATTAATAACCCGAACATGATTGCTATGATACGTGTAATGAAAGGAGAGGGTGCGAGTGTTTTGAGGCCAAACCGCAATAACACCCCCCGACTCTTGTCTGTATTTGTGCTACTTTTTGTGGGTGGGGGAGGATGTCGACTATGGATTGTATTTTCAATTAGAATTGTTATCAATTTAAGAAGTAGTTTTTCTAATTAAAGCTAAACTATTCGGAAGCTTGTGACGACGGGTTTTTTTTTGCAACTTTGTGTCACCCAACCACGCGCCATCAAATTTTTTTGTTCAACGAGTAGCAATTTAATATATTCCGACTTTAATGCAAATTCATTTGGAAATTGTTCTGTTCTATTTTCACTTCATCCATTCTGGAGCAACTTCAGACAGAACTGAAATTGTACATGATTTATTTCTATTTGTTGGCTGCTGTTGGCGATTCTCTAAACGACTTTTTAGTCGACTCTGATGGTTCTGGCTCAAGCTCAAGGCTGTGCTTAAAGTCTTTGCTTTTGTATTATTGCTTCTTGTGTTTACCTAAGTTATGCATGGAGTCGAGCTGGGGTATTGTTGTGGGTCGTTCTCATACTAAAAAGTCTCTTTGAGTGGCCAGTGGGTTGATTTATGGAATACAATTATAGACACTGATATTAGAATTACGCGCTGTTTTGATATTATTTTTTTTCTCTCTCTCTTTTTTGAAAAAAATTGTTTCAGTCTTTATTATTTGAAAAAATTACCATTTGACAGCAATAGAAATGGAATAATTGCCATCAGAGGAAATAATTACAAAAAAGTGTTTTTCCCAACACGTGAAACTCTTCGCAAATGTCATTATTTTATTCGGTTGGTTTCCCTTTTTTATCGTTTGATAAAAAAATTAATGGGAGTTGCAATCAAAAATCATGACACTTGATGTAACGTAATCATATAAAATCTGACGAATGGAAGTGGAGGTGATGTTGGGATGGGTAATGAGATGTTATTTCAAAAGAAATTCGATTAAAAGGCAAGTACGTAAATTTTTGTGAAAAGTATGAATTTCGAGGTGTGAACTTTTCTCTTTTCTTTTTTCTTTGATCATAGGGAACTTTACTCATTGAAGATTCGAGAAAAAAGTCATTAGATTTTATGCTTCACATGAAGTAGTTGTACATGGTAAGGGTGAAATAGACGTAAAAGCCACAACATTATAAATCAGCTCCTAGTTAACAGAACGGAAGCAGGCGCGGATTCAAGGGGGGGGTCACAGGGGTCATGACCCCCCCCTAAACAGCCCGCATCTCAAAAAATAGAGCTAAACCAATCGAAACTGAAACTGAAAATCAAAAAAAAAAATAACCGAACAAAATCTAATTTTTGTAAACTTGAAAAAACGAAAACTAACCAAGCGACCAAAATCAACTTACTTTATTGTACTATGGAAAATTTGCAATCAAAAAATGGCTGACTCAACATGACTGACTCAAAATTGAATAAATTTCTCACACAATACTGACTTTTGTATCAATTTCTCTATATTTGGATAGTAGCTTTACTTAATATCTTAACATTTGATTACAAGTTTTAAGTAAAAACAATTTATAACACAAAATCCAATCTTCTATTTTGTTTCGCAAATCTGTTGATGATCGCTTCAATGTCCAATTCAATGTCGCGATGAATGTGTAGCAATGCAAGACCGGTGAGTCTGTCTTCTGCCATAGTCGATCTCAACCAAGTTTTGAGGCGACGGAGAGTTGAAAAGCTCCTTTCTGCAGTGGCTGCAGTAACAGGAAGCGTCACCAAAATCCAAAGCAGGCTATGAATAGCCGGATACATTACTCTATCACACGCATCAAGGGCGGCAGAAACCGAATCAGGAAGTTCACCGTCTTTTTCAACAATTCGATTCCATTTTGCTAAACACAACTCAAATTCTGCAATAACGCTTGCAGAAGGAGTGTTCAGAAGCTTCTGGTACATGACTGCTACGAGATTAACTTCTTCAATGTCCTCCTCTGTATAAGAAGTCCGAGGCAGAAAAACTCTCAACCCAAAAAGCTTCATTACGCTCATACATTCGGTTCTCTTGATGCTTACTCCATATTATTCGAATTAATTTACCTTAAAGCATCCGTCAAATGAATCCTTGTTTTATATTTTTTACTTTTGTTGTTTATTTTCTGGTTTTTGTTCCGTTTCCTTCTTTGTTTATCGCAAAACACAATGAAAACTATCCTGATTTCAACGACACTGAAATCAACAATGGACTGTTGTGCTTTCAATGTTTTGATTGCAAACTGATGTTAAGTTCAAGTTAGCCACGATGCCATAAATGGCGCGAAGCCATTTGAAAACACACGAGAAAACGTTTCAGAAAAAAATTTATTGGCTTAGACATTTCTTACTTTTAAAAGTACATCTTTTATATAAACAATTTATAATTTAATTATAATTTAACTAGCTGAGCCGCCCGGCTTTGCTCGGGTCTGTAGTTTTAAGGTTCCCGTTCTCGTTTTTCCTCTTACGTGAGAATTCGGGGATGAAATATAATCTCTCTTACTGTGAGACTATGTGGCATCCTAATGCTGAAAGAATTTTTGAAATCTGTCCAGTTGTTCTTAAGTTTCCGTTCTCAACCCATTCCTGTTGAAATCTTCCGTTCCAGTGAAAATATCTGAATGAAATATAAATCTATGTCACTGAAGGATAATGTAACACCCTAGAGTTGAAAGAATTTTCAAGATCGGTCAAGTAGCTTTAATGTTCCCGATCTCTTTCCTGTTTCTGATCCTGTCGGATTACAGGGATCAAAAATATAGCCTTAGTTACTGACAAAGGGTAAAGAGGGATAATGTAGCACTCTTAATGTTGAAAGAATTTTTGAAATCGGTTCAGTAGCTGCTAAGATTCCATTTCCAACCCCGTTCCTGAAGGAGTTTTCCATTCCTGTGGAGATATGTGAATGACATATAAATCTATGTCACTGAGGGATAATGTAACATCCCAGAGTTGAAAAAATTCTTGAAATCGGTCAAGTAACTTTATGGTTCCCGTTCTCGTTCCCATTTCTGTTCCTGTGGGATTAAAGGGATGAAATATAGTTCAGGTTACTGATGAAGGGAGATAATGTAGCACCCCTAGTGCTGAAAGAACTTTTGAAATCTGTGGAGTAGTTTCTAATTTTCCGTTCCCAAAACCGTTCCTGTAGGAATATGGGGATCAAACCTTGACAGGAACCATCTCTGGACTAAACTATCTCTACCTTGAAAATTTCATAAAAATCCGTTGGGTGGCTTAGGAGTTTACCCCGGACATACATACATACATACATACATACATCCTATTTTATATATATAGATAGATAGATAGATAGATAGATAGATAGATAGATAGATAGATAGATAGATATAAACAACAGTTTATTTTTGTTATATTTGATTTTTTTTTATCCCGTGACCCCCCCCGGAAAAAAATTCTAGATCCGCGCCTGAACGGAAGTGCAAATATTTTTTTCAATAAAAGTTTTGTTGAGCACTAAAAACTTATAAAATATCTCGAAGAACGAAAGCTTCTTAATGACCAACAACACGGCTTTCATAGCAAAAGGTCCACGGCATATCTCACGGAAAAGTGGAACCACTCCTCACACTGTCTTGAAGACAATAGGATTATTACGTTTGAAACTTCGAAGGCATTTGATAGAGTTTGAAATCGAGCTCTGTTATCGAAAATGTGTGCTTTTGGTGTCGATGAGTCTCTTATCCATTCGATTAGAAGTTTCATATCTGATCGTTCAATACAAGTTGTGTAGGATATTTCAAGTCGGATATTTACCTCATAAAAGCTGGTGTACCCCCAGGGCTCTGTTTTCTCCCCGAGACTCTTCCTTATCTTCATTATTGATCTTTTATTTAAAACCTCTAATCCTTTCAATTGTTTTGCTAACGATTAAATTGTCAACTTTTTTTATTATGGTTTCCAAGCTCACGTCCCTGCTCCTCGGATGTGGATTTGGAACCGTTGCGTATAACTAGCTCATTGAATTCTGACTTTTACAGTATTATTACATGGGGTTATAAAAACCGAGTAAAATTCAATTCGTTAACTCAATGCTGTCTTTTGTGGTTAAAGCTCAACTTCCCCCCACCCCCATTACCCATGAAAGGAAAAAGCTGTCAGATTTTGGTATGTGTGTCAATGATGATCTTCGTTGTAATGATCACATATTTGAAGTCGCTAAAAATGCTGCCAGATGCTTAGGTGCAGCAATCTTCCCTTCTTATATGGCTACTTAGCCTATAACCGCCCCCAGTTAGAGTACAATTGTTATGTCTGGTAAGTTGCTTCGCAAACATAATTGCGCCTACTCGACAGAGTACAAAACAGGGCATTTAGATTGATAGGTGACAGCTCCATTGTCGAATCAATTGATTTTCTTGACCATGGTCGTAATATTTCTTGTCTTTCTCTTTTCAACAGTTAAAAAAAAAATGCTCGGATGCATTCCTCCTCTGAAAAATTTAAACGCAATACACGCCTTGCAAGGAATGCTAATCAGTTTTGCTTTCAGCACAATTTTAGGGGTGCAGTGAATAAAATAAATTTGTTCTTTGGCCATACGACCTGAATGTGTAATGCGTTACATAACTCGGTCTTTCCCTCACATTGTAATACACAAAAATTTAAAAACAATGTGCATCGTCACCTCCTTTCTAATCCTTTCTTACTTCCTTAACCGCTCGGACTGTAGTGATAAAGTTATGAGGGTATTCATAGTCATAACCATCATAAAAAAGACACTTAAATATTCCATTCCAAAAGTGATTATTTTGAAAATACTGCCAACTTTGATGAGAAAAAATAAATATAAACTTAGTTAAAAGCTTAAACGCAGCTGTTTTGACGAAGCTTTTGCACCTACCAAGTGCAATAGCAAAGGAGAGATAAATCTATCACGTAATAATATCGCGCTGTTATAAAGGCTGCATTTTAGTTAATGGTCGTTGTAAAGGTCGTTTTCTTAGACATGTGGTTTTCGAAGAAATAAAACGCAACTGGCTGACTCCCGTATACCACACAAAAATAAAAATAAAATGGGTGGCACAACAGTGCCAGGAACCCTGAGGCCTAGCGAGTTTCTCACAAATATTGCCTTTGTGAATGTCCATCAAGTTAGCACTACCACTTAAAATTTTTTACAGTTTGTTACTTACTTACTTAGGTGGGCATTACAGTTCGGGGTGAACCTGGGCCTCAACCAACATCCTTCTATAACGACTTCGATTTCGGGCGAGCTCTCTCCAGTTTCGCACTCCAAGTCGGTTGAGGTCTTCATCCACTTGATTGCGCCACCTAAGACGAGGTCTTCCCCTTCCGCGATAATGTGCTTTCGAACACCCGACGAACCGGAGCGTTTGTGTCCATCCGATCTACATGGCCCAACCATCGTAGCCTCGCGATGCGTACTCTTCTGGCTATGCCCATGTCGCGGTACAGCTCATACAGCTCGTGTTGTATCTTCTTCTCCACACATTGTCTTCGCATACGGGACCAAAATCATGCGGAGAATTTTTCTTTCGAAAAGACCAGGGGTTTCCTCATCCGCTTTCGATAATGTCCATGCTTCCGCGCCGTAAAGCAGGACTGAGATGATCAAGGTCTTTTACAAGGTTACCTTGGTTTTTCTGGAGAGGGTTTTGTTCCTCAATTGCTTTCTTAACCCAAAGATGCAACGGTTGGCAAGAGTTGTTCTCCGTTTGATCTCCGCACTGATGTTGTTTTCCGTGTCTATAGCGGATTCTAGGTAGACGAAGTCCTGTACTACCTCGAAGTTATGTCTGTCTATTGTGACGTTTTGTCCAATTCGTCGATGTTCTGTGTCCTTGTTTGATGACAACATACACTTCGTTTTGCCCTCATTAACCATCGAACCCATTTTTGCCGGTTCTGTTTCAATACTCGCAAAAGCACCTATGACATCACGCTTTTTTCTTCCCATTACGTCAATAACGTCTGCATATGCGAGTAATTAATTGTACAGACTTGACCTTTTTCGACATCAAAGGTCTCGGTGAGTTCTTTACCGACCTTGACGGAGCAGCGTGAATTCTCTTAAGTCATCCTGCATAGTCGTACGAGTTTTGCAGGGTTGCCGAAACTAGACATGGCTCTGTACAGCTCGTCTCTGTAAATACTGTCATACGCGGCTTTGAAATCGATAAAACGATGGTGAATATCGATAGTATGTTCTCGGGTTTTTTCCAAGATCTGCCGTAATGTGAAAATTTGGTCTATTGTGGACTTCTCTGGTCTAAAACCACATTGATAAGGACCTATAAAGTTGTTGACGTGGGGTTTCAGACGTTCACATATACAGCAGACAAGATCTTATAAGCGAAGTTAAGGAGGCTTATGCCTCTATAATTGGCGCAATTGTGAGGGTCTCCTTTCTTTAGGATCGGGCATATTCCACAGTTTGTTAACTGAATTAATTGTCGTAAATTTTTCGTAAATTTGTCGTGAAAACAAAAAATTTGTCGCTCTTCGTTTTAAAATAAAACCGTGTGTAGTGCTAACTTGAAGGTCAAGTTAGCCCCCCCCCCCCCCCCTCCCCCTCAAATCCGACAAATCGATCTGATAAAAAATAAAAAAAATAAATATGCAATAAATTGTCGTAAATTTGTCGTAGATTAATAAAAAAAAAAAAAAAAATTTAGCTCTTCATTAAAAAAAAAGCGTCAAGTTAGCGCTACCAATCCCTTAAAATCGTCAAATCAAAAACTGGTAAGAAATGGGGTAGGTACTCAGTTTTTGGTTTTGAGTTGATTTCACCATTTTGGAGGGATGGGGGGGGGGGGGCAGTGTAGTGCTAGCTTATGCAAGTTAGAACTACACTACTCTTTTTAAAATACTATCCGAAAGGAGGGCGCGATAAAATATAAGTTTCCATATCTCGTAAGAGGATAAAAAGCTTCAATTAACTGCGAACTCAGTTTTTGACTAGGAGTTGATTTGAACCATTTTTTGAAGTAGGTATTGAACTTTGGTGTTTTTCGTTAATAACTTGAAAATCATTCATAAGGGGGCACTTGGAAAGGGGGGTCGCGACAAAATATCTTTTTAGATATCTTGTTAACGACAAACTTACGACAATTAATGGCGTACTCAGTTTTTGATTTTGAGTTCATTTGACCATTTTTTTTTTTTTTTTAAATGAAGGGGTAACATTTTTTGGTTTTTTTATTAACGACAAATTTTCAATTTATTGCAAACATACTTAGTTTTTTTTATCAGATCGATTTGTCGGATTTACCCACGGTTTTTTTTTAACGAAGAGCTCAAGACAAAGTTACGACAAATTTACGACAAAGGAGGTGGTGCATACTTCTATGGAGCCTGGGCCCAGGGCGTACACCTATGAGACTAGTACCAAATGAAAGCTTACGTTCAGCCCAATCAGCCTGCCAAATATTTTTGAATTCGGTCTTGGTGATTTTGAGATAATTAGACTTGAAGTTGAGCGCCGGAAATGGGAAAAATCTGACATTTCTGCAAAAAATTACGAATATCTCGAAAAGCATAGCACGTAGGACAATGATTTTGGTATCACATGAAAGATCATAAAAATATCTTTCATTTCATTCAAAATACAGTTTTCAAAATTCCTTATATTTCGAAAAAACAGACCTAAAAGTTGTTTAAAAATAAACATTTTCGTTGACGTTTGACAGCCAATATCTCGAAAAAATCAGCGATGACCTATAATTTTTTTTGCACCACTTTAATCCTTAATTGGTAAGCTTTAATTTGATATACAATTACGCTATCATACATAAAGCATATCACGTACATTATACACAATTCCTAAAAAAAAATTAAACAAAAAATATGTTCCACAGGAAATGCATTTTTTCATTTAATTCTTCGCAGTTTCTACTTTGTTTTTTACTAAACATAAAACCAAAATACATTTTAATGCTGCAAATGAGAAAAAAATGACTAATCTTCGTTTAGATCTATCAAAATACCATCCAAAAACAAAGCTGGTGCTATATTCATTGCTTCCTGGTGTCTTGCGTAACCCAAATACCATAAAATACTCATGACATGAGCGCAACAACCAACAGTCCTCATTCCAACGAGACAGTTACAATAGTAAGCTTTTATTGCGTTCGAACTATGTGCTACGTTTGCATCGCTGTTCACCAAGATGTATCTAGTAGGAACAGACTTATTCCCAACGGACTGTTTGGAAACATCAATTTAAATGAAAATGATCGTCCATCTATAGTCATTTGCGATGGAACATATGTGTACCTTCAAAAAAGTTCAAACTACGGCTTCCAGAAACAATCATACAGCCTACATAAGTATCAAAATCTGGTTAAGCCTTTTGTGATCACATGCTGTGATGGGTATATCCTGGACGTTATAGGACCTTATGCTGCAACTGTATCTGATGCTAACATAATGAAACATCTTTTCAGAGACGATTATGGAACGTTCAGGCAACACTTTAGCCAAAACGATGTTTTTATTTTGGACAGAGGATTCAGAGACGCAATCCCACATCTTGAATCTCAAGGATATAAGACTTACATGCCTGAATCCGTTGCTGAAGGTAACTTTCAACTTACCACAGAGCAGGCTAATAGATCCAGGTGTGTAACTATGGTCAGATGGGTCAGATGCGTAATTGTATATCAAATTAAAGCTTACCTAAGTGGTGCAAAAAAAATTATAGGTCATCACTGATTTTTTCGAGATATTGGCTGTCAAACGTCAACGAAAATGTTTTTTTTTAAACAACTTTTAGGTCTGTTTTTTCGAAATATAAGGCATTTTGAAAACTGTATTTTGAATGAAATGAAACATATTTTTATGATCTTTCATATGATACCAAAATCATTGTCCTACGTGCTATGCTTTTCGAGATATTCGAAATTATTTGCAGAAATGTCAGATTTTTACCATTTCCGGCACTCAACTTCAAGTCTAATTATCTCAAAATCACCAAGACCGAATTCAAAAATATTTGGCAGGCTGATTGGGCTGAACGTAAGCTTTCATCTGGTACTAATCTCATAGGCGTACGCTCTGGGCCCAAGTATGCACCACCTCCTTTTAAATTTATTTATCTCGACAACAGCTCAATACATTAAGATACTATGTAAAGTATGTATGTCTCATAAAAACAGTGTAAGGATCAAATTACAATTAAATTATATGTTTCAAATGAAATTCAATTAACTTCGTAAAGAAAGAAAGAAGTAAAGAAAAGCAAAGAAGAAGAAAATTGAAGATAAAATTAATATTTATATACAAAAATAATATAAGATGAAGTTAATAAATAGAAAAAAGATAGTGGAAAAACAAGGAAAAGAAAAAATCATCAAAAGCTTTCCAAGTATTGTCTCAATCCAGTCCAGGCAATTGAAAAACTGCGGACTTGATACCAAGTAAGTTAAACGTATTGGTATCAAGTTAAATGAACAATTAAAACTCGACATAAAAATCTTATTGTAAAGGTACGTTGGTTGATGGGTCTGCATAACTTTATGAAGAAAAATGAATGTTCTGAACTGAAGCAGATTATTGAAAGACATAGGTATCATTGATTGATTTGGCATAGTGAGATATACTATCATATCTTCGTAATCCATAAACATACCTCGCAATACTTCAAGTTTCAATTTTCTTATAGTTAGTTTAGTTTAGTTTAGTTTAGTTTATTTGAATTCCATATAATTAAGTGTACAATTTTCATGATATAAATAACTTTTGGCCTTGGTTTGAAACCGTCTGCCAGATGCCAACTTTTTGATTAAATTTTGTTTTAAACATATGAGATTTTTTTGTTTTATCTTTAAAATAATAATGTTTTAATTTTCATGAATAAAATGTTATTGAAAATGTTTCACAACTTTTTTTTTTAACATTTTGAAATTATAATAATATGCAAAGTATTGATTATTTGCTTAATAAAAATGGAGTTTTCGTATACGAAAGATGAGGGTGCACCTGATTGGGTTGAAATCTACTATTAATCATTCATAAATTCTTGTCGGTATTTGAGTGTTTCTATGCAATAATGAGCCAGGTTTTTTTCCAATTTTCACCATTTAAGATTTTTATAGAATCTTCTTCACTTAAAACTGTCTTCTGAAAGTATACGAATCGAAGTTCTTTTAAAATGGGGCAGATAGATAAAAAGTGAAACGAAGTTTCTTGCTCTTGCATATTGCATAAAGAACAGTACGTGTTTCGGTCTTTGTGGTATGGTCTGTAATTTAGAGCTAGCAGTTCTCCCCTCACTCGAAAAATATATTGGAAATTTCAATCACGCTTTTTTCATCAGTAAAATAATTCATACTGTTTAAATTATACTGGAGCTTTGGATACAATGATCTCCGTGATGAGCCTTTAGCTTCCTCAATAAGATCTGATCTTATTTTTATATCCAAAACTTCTAGATAGCTCATTAGTTTATTTCTTAGATAAACGTCTTGTGTATCTAAGCTTAGCAGTGTAGTTCCACAGAGCAGATATAGCCCTTCCTCTTTCCTGAACCAGCTTATGTTCTTGCGTATGCTATGCTTTGCAAGTATCTTTGGTAGTCGGTCGTCAGGGTATGTGAGTATTTTTAAGACATATTGGAAGTGCATTCTTAGAGTGTATAGAAAAGTTGGTGAAAGACCAGTTTCTAGAAGGAGCATGTAGTTCGGCGTTGACTGTGGCAGAGCAAAATTTTTTTTAAGGAAAAATCGTTGAAGTTTTTCTACTTCGTCATATTGTTGGTACCCCCAAACTTGAGATCCATATGTCATTATAGATTTCAGAGCTGTGCGCCACGAGTCTACTTCCAAACAGATTTTTCCATGTTGAATTTATTGCAGCTACTGCTTTTGCAAGCTTAATCTGCAGATGTTTTCTTGGACTTAGATTAGGTGTTAGTATCATACCCAGATTATTAAATTCCTCCACAACTTCAAGAGGCTCCCTGTTCACCGTCCATCTTTCATTTCGGCAGTGTCTACCTCCCCCAGCTCGAAAAATCATGACTTTCGATTTTGAAGTATTTATTACCAACTTCCACGATTTGCAGTAACTCCTGAATTTGTTTATCATTAATTGAAGGCTTTCGGTTGCCCTGCAATATGTGTTCCATTTGGTAAAAAGTCAACTATGTCATCTATATACAATGCAAACAACAATGGGGACAACAAACATCCTTGGCGAACACCACTTTTTGTTTCAAACCAGTCTGACATTTGTTAATTTGTTTTTATTTTATAAATAGAGTCACAGTTGCTGTATATTTCACTACTGTATAGTATATTTTTGGCTTGCCTATAGCAAACATAAGCCTCCATAAATTTTTCCTAGGGTCAAGCAGATATGGTCATTCCAACAGAGTGTAGAGTTGATAGTAATGCCATAATTTTTCGAAAACTAACAAATTTAATTGGGGAGTCTTTCAGATATAATTTTGGAAAGTGAGACGCATCTTCGATGCTATTCCTAGAAATCACTAGACATTTCGATTTTGTAAGATTAAGCTAGGTTAGATGAAACTAGTCTCAAGGAAGATTCAGAGAAATTAAATTGATATCTAAGTTTTCTACACAAGACTTGATGACTCACTGAATCAAAACGCTTTAGAAAAGTTCAGTAGCACGAGAAAAGTTACATACGGTATCTCTGTCTATTTCGTGCCTGATGTGCTCAACAACATTTAACAAGGCAGTTGTGCAACTGTGATAGGGCGAAAAGCAGATTGGCTAACACAGAGAAGATTTTCTTGTTTTAAATATTGGTGAACTTGGGAGTTTAAAAGTTCTTCCAAAACCTTTGAAAAAAAATGATAGAATGACGATTGGGCTATACTCATTTTGGGCTTTGGGTACTGGGACTTCTTTTGCTCTTTTCCATGCTTACCATCACGCCACGGGTACCTCGGGAAATGGAAGGGAAAGTCAAAAAATACCCGATCGATTTAAAAAAATACTTCACCATTAAAGTGCTAAAGTGCTATACGTTCTTAAAAATAACATAGACTATATTAAATTTTGTGTGAAAATCTTAAAACTACATTGCCTTCGAATCTAAGGGATTCATATTCTCATATCAATTGAAATGGGAAACATAAAACTCTCAGACAACCTTTTAAAGCATTCGTATGAAATACTTTCTTTCCAGTGCAAATCAATGATATCCTCCAAGCAGCATGGTTTCTGTAAGGGAAGGTCTACATCCACTAATCTAGTTGAGTTTGTTTCCTTCTCTCGTTCTGCGATGGAAAAAGGAAACGAAGTAGACGTCATTACCACAGATTTCAGCAAAAGCTTTCGACAAAATCTCTCACACTTTAATCCTCTTTAAACTTTCCTTCCTCGGATTCAGCCCTATCCTACTCAAATGGATATCTTCATATTTGGATAACCGCCAATATAGAGTTCGTTTCCGTTCTACTCTTTCAGTTCCTTTCGTGTGCCCCAAGGCAGCCATCTCGGACCACTTTTTTTCATTCTTGCCATGAATGATGTCGAACAGATCATCCAATTTTCTTCCATCTCACTTTACGCGGATGACGCTAAAATTTTCAAAGTCATCACCTCCGATCAAGACTCTCTCCAGCTTCAAAATGACCTCGATTCATTCGTCTTTTGGTGTTCTAAAAATTTTCTTGAGTTAAATATTGCCAAATGCGAAGCAATAACTTTTTCTCGTAAAAGTAATAAACCTCTCCCCAGATCCTATTATCTTCAGAACATTTCCATAAACCGTGTGCAGCTTATCCGAGATTTAGGAGTTCTCTGCTACAGCGAATTAAATTTTCGTTTTCATATTGACGAGGTAATATCAAGAGCTGATTCCGCCCTTGGTTTTATCAAGAGATGGTCCAAAGAGTTCCACAACCCCCTTGTAACAAAATCCCTCTATATTGCCTATGTTCGTCCTCTCCTAGAGTATGCATCGCAAGTGTGGGCTCCATATCAAGCGGTTCATATCTCTGGGATCGAAAGTGTTCAACGTCGTTTTCTGCTGTTTGCCCTTCGGGATCTCTATGATGTTAGAAACTTTCTCACCCTGCCTCCTTACCGCGAACGTATCGCAATCCTTAACCCTAGAAAACAGAAGGAATGTCTTTGACATCATATTCATTCACCGACTTCTTACTGGTAACACTGACTGCTCCCCCCTTTTAGATCTTATCTCCTTCAACACTAATCCCCGAAACGTAAGATCATCCCGATTTTTTTTCCTTCCTGCTCATCGTACATCCTATGGTCTCAACGAACCCCTAACCTGCATGATGAGTAAGATTAACTCTGTTCCTTTTCTTATCGACCTTAATCTTTCAAGTTCTTGTCTGAAAGTCCTCCTTTTAAACCATTTCTCATCCCTGTAGTTTAATTTAGCTTTAATTAGTTCTAATTAGTTTAAGTTTAGTATGTTTAAGTTATTTTAAGCTTGTATTAAGCGAATAAATGGGGCGGGAGCCCCACCAAAATTAAAAATTAAATTAAAATTAGCTCAACGGGTGTTTCTGAAAATTTTCGGTTTTGGGCGGATCAGCTAGTTATAAATTTTTTCACCTTTAATACTGAGATAGAATCGTTAGCTTCAAACGTAGTTCCTTTACTA
Source organism: Melanostoma mellinum (assembly GCA_914767635.1). Classification (NCBI taxonomy): domain Eukaryota; kingdom Metazoa; phylum Arthropoda; class Insecta; order Diptera; family Syrphidae; genus Melanostoma; species Melanostoma mellinum. The sequence goes on from OU612058.1 coordinate 201,687,162, forward strand.
AGGAAGTGCTATTCGCACATAACAAATTCAATGTTTCCATCGATTTTTAAATAAAATATTGGAACTGATTTGTTTTGCAGCCAGCGCAAGTGAAGGTTTTAAATTTTGAAAAAATTCGTGCGCAGGTGGTACTCAAATAGAAAACGCCAAATAGCTTTTAATATTGGTATCAATATCAATCAAATTTCGCTACATATTGTTTCGGTTCTCATATTTAGTCTGCAATAGGAAGTGGAATATGTGCAAGCATACAAATTATTTGCTGATTGGTTCAAAGGCACAAATTAAGTTTTAAAGTGATAAACAAAATACACTCCTGCGTAGCTACGGTCTACGGACATGGATACACTCTGTTTCTTGATGTTGGTATTTACGCATGCAAAGCATACACAACATTCATTTCTCAATCATGTACTAGTCGGTAAGTTGAATGAAATGAAAACTCTATTGAAACTGACTTTGACTTTTTCCGAGCAAACCACACAAAAATGTGAGCGTAATTAAAATTAATTCAGATATCCTTTAAAAAGTTCATTTCAACATTCTTCTCCCATGCTGATACATTTTTGTTCTTACTTTGAATTTTGACTTTGTTACCAGAAGTCCTGCACTGTTGGTTTTGTCTTTTTTAGTGATAAACTTTAAAACAAAGAGCTCTCCATATGCATTCAGGCTACTGTACGTTTTATGATTCGGTTTTTATGGCTCCGACCCAATTTGAATATGCGCTTTGCCAAACCGACACCGACCGCAAAATAATTATTTTCTTCTTCGTAGGTATCTGTTTCGGTTCTCTTGAAAATTAACTCTGTATCTTTGCTATAGAATATCTGGAGTTTTCATCTATTTTCACTCAGTTTATGGATCATGAAAATCCAAGCAAAGCTTTTGTTGAAGAGACATTGGTGCGTACACCGGAGTTGGAAGCAATAAAAGTAAGGAAGTAATTTCTTTGAATTATTTTGAACAAAAGTAGGTTTCATTTAAAAGGAGTCCGATTGGTTTTTGAGGCTTTATGCTTTTGAGAAATTCGAAAATCATTTGATCTTAAGCCTTTTGTGTTTATTTTGAATTTAGCTTGGGGAACATTATTTGTTGTGATTGTTCTGCATAAAAAAGAATAATATCAGCGAAATAAATGTTTGATCTAAAAAAACAGTAACGCAATAGCCGGGCTTTTGTCCCGACTAACCTACAAGTTCAGTGATACATGAAAAAGCATTTTTAAGCTTATTTTGCCAAACAGAAGACTCCACAAGATATGGCAAGCCTGTGAATATGTTTTCAGTTCCTCATGGTTTGTGAACCTTAACTCATTTTTAGAAATAATGCAAATACAGTCGACTCCCTCTAAGTCGAACTTTCACGGGATGCCATAATAAGTTCAAGTTAGAAGGAGTTTCTAAAAAATTGTCCCGTTTGCTTGTTATTTCATTACTTTAATTCATTATTGTCTCAACAAAACTGTTTAAGAAAATTAACAGTTTTTGAATGATATGTTGGCTGGAGTATTAATTCATTCCGGTTCCAGATCCTCTCGATTTCATTGGTGTCGTCGGCGCCAGCATCGGTTTCACTTATCAGTTGGTTAAGCGGAATATCAGCTTCATCGTCCCAAATCACATCCTTCAAGCTAGCTTTTTAAAATAGTTTTCAACTGTCAAATTAATTACTTTCTGTTACCACGCCTTTGAGACCTGGTGTTCACAGTCTAATGGTGTAACCTACAGTCCTGTTTTTGGTTTCCCAAACGCTTAAAATCTTGGTTACTATATATGGCGTATTGATATTTCGAAAAACCGCTAATGGAATATGGTTATCTTTAGAAACATGCCAGGTTTCCTCTACAATATATTTCCAGGAAAAGAAAACTGAAGTTCTACTCCCGCTAAGCAGGCCTTGGCTCTCCCGTTGGTATTCTCATGGGTCATAACTATTTGGGTATGGGTACCCATATGATGAGAATGAGCTTAAGCAAATCTGATTAATGTAGATGATACAAAGACGAAGTGGATCAAGCCTCTTTTCGCTGCGAGTGCCCTAGTTTGGTTTGCTTACTTACTTACTAAGGTGGGCATTACAGTTCGGGGTTAACCTGGGCCTCAATCAACATCCTTCTGTAACGAATTCGATTTCGGGCGAGTTCTCTCCAGTTTTGCACTCTCAGTCGGTTGAGGTCTTCATCCACTTGATTGCGCCACCTAAGACGAAGTCTTCTCCTTCCACGATTTCCCTGCATGTGCTTTCGAAAAAACATCGAGCTGGAGCGTTTCGGTCCATCCGCTCTACATGGCCCAACCATCGTAGCCTTGCGATGCGTACTCTTCTGGCTATGCCCATGTCGCGGTACAGCTCATACAGCTCGTTGTTGTATCTTCTTCTCCACACATTGTCTTCGCATACGGGACCAAAGATCATTCGGAGAATTTTTCTTTCGAAAAGGCCAGGGGTTTCCTCATCCGCTTTCGATAAGGTCCATGCTTCCGCGCCGTAAAGCAGGACTGAGATGATAATGGTCTTTTACAAGGTTACCTTGGTTTTTCTGGAGAGGGTTTTGTTCCTCAATTGCTTTCTTAACCCAAAGATGCAACGGTTGGCAAGAGTTGTTCTCCGTTTGATCTCCGCACTGATGTTGTTTTCCTTGTCTATAGCGGATTCTAGGTAGACGAAGTCCTGTACTACCTCGAAGTTATGTCTGTCTATTGTGACGTTTTGTCCAATTCGTCGATGTCCTGTGTCCTTGTTTGATGACAACATATACTTCGTTTGACCTCATTAACCATTAAACCCATTTTTGCCGCTTGAGTTTCAATACTCGTAATAGCACCTATGACATAACGCTTCCTTCTTCCCATTACGTCAATATTGTCTGCGTAAGCGAGTATTTGTACAGATTTTTGAAGGATTGTTCTTCTAATGTTGACGTTTAAGTTTTGTACAATCTGTTCAAGTATGATGTTGAAGAAATCGCATGACAGTTTGTCGCCTTGCCTAAAACCTTTTTCGACATCAAATGTCTCGGGGAGTTCTTTACCAACCTTGACGGAGCGGCGTGAATTCTCCAAAGTCATCTTGCATAGTCGTACAAGTTTTGCAGGGATGCCAAAACTAGACATGGCTCTATACAGTGCGTCTCTGTAAATACTGTCATACGCGGCTTTGAAATCGATAATGAGATGGTGAATATCGATATTATACTCTCGGGTTTTTTCCAAGATCTGCCGTAATGTGAAAATTGTTCTATTGTGGACCTACCAAGTTGTTGACGTGGGGTTTCAGACGTTCACATATTACATTAGACAAGATCTTATAAGTGACGTTAAGAAGGCTTATTCTTATATAACTGGCGTGATTGTGAGGGTCTCCCTTCTTTAGGATCGGGCATACGATACTGAGGTTCCATTCATCGGGCATGCTTTCTTCCGACCATATCATGCAGATCAGCCGGTGCATGCTGCTTTCCAACTGGTCTCCAGCTGCCTTGAAGAGTTCGGCATCAAGGCCATCTGCACCTGCAGCCTTATTTGATTTAAGTTTGCATATGGCAAGCTTAACCTCTTCTAGGTCGGGAGGACGGCATTCTTGATCATCGTCCAAGCTGAATGGGGCAATCTGCCTGAAAGTGGAATTTGTATCCTCATCGCCGCTAAGCAGTCTTCAAAAGTGATCTTTCTAGATCGTCAGTAGCGACTGTGACTCTATAACTATATTTCCTTGCTGGTCTTTACAGGCTTGAGTTCGGGGTTTGCCACCCTGGCAGGATCTTTTTACCTTTTGGTAAATTTTCCGAATCTCGTTCCTGTCATGGCACCTCTCTATTTCGTCAAACGAGCGCTTCTCATGCTGCTTCTTTTTCTTTTTGAGAAGTCGGTGTTCTTCCCTTTTTCTCTACTTGTAGATCTCGTTACACTGATCGTAAGCAGCCCTTGTTCGTTTTTGCATCAGCATTTGAAGTGCTTTTTGTTTGGCTGCATTTCATTGTGATTGGAGACTCGTTGAAACGAAAATGCGTCACGATACAGAAATGAACACAATCAAGACTCAAATTGTGACCGAATGAGGTAGAACACAATTATTTCCTACATCCTCCTTTTTCTGTTCGTTCGTGTTTTCTAAGGTTTCACTTCTGTCGTGTTTGAGTTGGGCATACACACTTTGTAATTCAATTTTTTTATGTTGTTACAACTCTTCGAAGCAAAATTTCACCCAGATGAAAATCTTTTCCATCGCTTGTCATAATGCCGTTGCCATTGTGATGTCGATGGTATCTCTCTTGCATAAGGCGAGGTGATTAATGGATAATGGTAAATAAATCCTGCACCCTGAGAGACATGCTTTCATTTCATATTTCGCCCGTTTTCATCCACCGTCGTATCCCTGAATTCTTTGAAAACAAAAAACCTCAAGCCGCCGTACTGCCATGAATTTTAATAAGCTCTGCACTTTTCAATGGTTTTGTAAAAAGAAATGCATAGACTTGCACAATACCATTCCAATAGCTACATGCATACACTTACAATTACACGAACAATTGTCGTTGTTTGGATAAAGTTTTCCCATCTAAGAGCTCACATAATCCCCCTGAATGTCAGCATAACTAATTAAAACTCAATTAAGTCAGAAAATTGCAGAGAAGAAAACCATGACAATGAAAAGCTTTAGCTCATCGTGCAGTGTGCAAGCTAAAGGGATCAAAAGTTGCGCTTTTATTATACGTTAGAGGATGAGTACTAAAAAACAAGGCCGAGAAATCTTACTAATCTGTCAACATGTGTCTACGTAGGCGAAGCTGCTAGTCTATTCTTTATCCAAGTTTAATCCTTTATGTCTTTTTAATGGGTTCGCAAGAAGTTTTTGCTCACCAGCCAAAAACATGGCACTCCTCTTTATAACTTGAATTACGTATCTGCCATGGGTTGAGATGGCGATGGAAAAAAAAAACTTTCAAGCCTGGAAAATAGATGTTCAAATAATTCAAACTTGTACATTTGCAAAATTTGTCAAAATAATCGTTGAAAATGGTTCCAAAACTTAATTTGAAGCAGAACTCGCCTCAGGTCGTCAAAATACTCGAAAGAAATTCATACCTCGAACATGGTCACTTCGGAAAACTGAATGAAAAAAAGAGAAACAAGACTTGTCCTTCAGATATCAGATGCTTCCTGAAAAACGATATAGAGTTGGGATTCAAATCAAATGAACGTCAATTCGAGTTTTGCTGTTAATTGGATACACGTACACTACAACCCCTGTTCTTCAAAGTGCTACTTTGCAACACAAAAGTACTTCACTGGCAATGTCTTCATGCCCACTCCTTCACTTGATTTCTAAATTATCGTCTCTAAGCTCATGTCAAGTATTTACCGATAGCTTTGACAGCAAGTCTGCTACTTCAGTCTGGAATCTGAGCGGTGTGGGGCAAAATTTTCATTTATTTATGTTGGTGGCTTTTCAAGGCAGACAACTCGATATTGGTTCTATGGAATTTCTGTCTTTCCGAATGTAATTTCTTCATGACTTCTCCACAATTCCCCAACTACCGCAATACACCAGTGTACAGCCTCAACTATACAGCTATGAGTCAATTGTTTATGGCTGGTTTTTCTGCCTGTTTGTAGGTTGAACAGCAAACAAATTCCTTCACTGAAAGTGTAGGTACTTTAAAAGAACGCCATCGCCAACAGGTATAACCTGCACGACATAACGTGAACTCAACTTAAACAGTAGCAATTCTAATAAGGTTTCCAGAGTCACGAGGATGGTTGGTTGGTATGGCAATGGCTGGTGGGTTATCTGTATTGTGTTCAAAATGTGCTCCCTGAATGTGCTCCCATAAAAAGGTGTGGGTGGTGAAAATCGATAAAACGATTAACCCAAACAAAGAGCACTATAAAGAGATGCCTCAAAACACAAATTTAGTTTAATGGGTTCTCCCATTGGTTGTGGATGGGATGTACTAAATCCAAAGCCAAAGATTAAACGATTCCCAAGACGATTCGATGTTTTAAGACCGGGTTGATTCCTTTGATGAATGGAGAGTAATTATAACTTTTTTGGTTCCATTTTCAAATTTTTGCGAAAAAAAAAATCATTGAATGTTGGACAGCTCAAATTATTTAATCCCCAAATTCCGTGTTTGAATGATCACATCAGTTTGTATGTCGGGGTTTTGTGAATATTTTATCATTTTCAAATGCCATTTAACGATTTGTGGTTGAGAAAGTGAGTCTACTAAGTTTTGACGAGGGTTGCTTCAGCTTCAATATCGAACTTTATAACTCAATTATCTTTCTTCTCATTATGCCAAATTGAATGTGAATTCATTCTAACATAGGCAAGAGTTCAACCGAAATTCTTAACTTGTTCTTTTATATTTATGAGTAACCTCGCTTTTGCTCATTCCAATGTCCGAAAGGCGTCCTTGAGAAAATGGAAAATAAACCGCAAAGTGAATTTAAGGCAGTGGCAGTGGGATATCACAAGGACACAAAAGGATTGAAATTCAAGTTTTTGTTTTATTTTTTATCTGCGGTGTAAATTGAAAACTTTTTTACGCTTTTTAGGCTCTATAAACATGTTGAGATGAAAATATTTCCTTAAAAATGATTTATTGCCTCGCCGAAGGACGGCACTATGAAAAACACCTGGTTCCTTAACAATAAGAAATAACTTCTAGGACAAGAAAGTAGTAAATCTTTTGAGTGGGTTTGCTTGAGTGCAAAGTGTTTTTGAACTTAAGTTCTTATCAATCTTAGTAGCCTGGTGCGAAGGAAGGTTTTTTTTACTGGTTTCAACGGCCCAGTTAAATGGTAAGCATCTTTTGAGGTAAGGGAAACATAAATATCTTTTGAGGTAAGGGAAGAGAGTCATTTGTAGTGTATACCCTGAATAGTCTTGCTATATTTTTGTGATTTGTTAAGTGATGTCCGCTTGGATATTGTGGGAACAAAAGACTATCGAAGAAGAAGTACAAAACTTGCTGTCAATCTGAAAAATTAAATTCAAAGATGTACTATACGCCAAAGGCTCAACCAAATGAATGCTTTGCGAGGTCTTCAAAGAATCAGGTCGTTCTAAGCCTAATTGATGTTATTGGTTAAAGAGCGACCAAAAATACGTCTTCTAATTTTCCCTCATTCGACTCATGAATCCACTATTTAGTGTATTTTTCTCTAAACTAATGTTTTTTTTTTTATTTTGCTCTAATATTCCTATCCACCACCGTTTTTCAAATACACTGATGTTCTCCCACTTACCTTCTGCTTCTTTTCTCACTCCGCTACTGACCCATTCACTCCACTACAGTTTTTTCCAATTCACTCCTAAGCTGTTGAGTGAAGCGGTTATTAATTTTTCAGTTTCGAAAGTAAAGCTTAATAAATGACAAACTTCAATACAATTTTGGTGAAAATCTGATTTCATTACACAAGTTAACCACATTTGTTATTAAATTAATATTTTCCGATTGTCTACAACTAAAAGTAACCACAGGTTCCATTCATAACAAATAAAGTTTGCTTTTAAATATTTTACAATGAAAAATAAATTAAGGGTCCGCTTCTGAATTAAATCATGTATATAATCGTTTTATTGAAATTATTGGTTGAGTTTGACCGATTTGTTCGAAAAAGGAAAACTTTAAAACCCTTTTGGTATAATAAAAGGCTAACACATTAAAAAAACTTGAAAAACAAGGCTTTTGCTAAGTATAGATCCTCAAAAAATCAAAATGATTACTTACGCTTTAGTAAGTTGAGAAAAGAATTTTCTATATTAAGTAAATTACTGTACAAAAATTATATCATGAAAATTGAAAATAGCATAAAAAATAATAGTAAATGTTTTTGGTCCTTCATAAATTCCAAAAGAAACTCGACAGGAATTCCAAATACAGTTCATTTTAAGTTGCTGAAGTCATCAACAATTGAGAATCATTTGGAACTCTTTGCCAGTTTTTTGAGTCTTTATATTCAACTAATAAAAAGTCACCAGTAACACAGCTTAATAGTGAAGAGAAAGTTGATATTGGGCTAATTCAACTCTCTATCAACTATGTTTTAAGTGCTCGTTTGGCACTTAAAAGTAGCTGTAGGTGTGGATCGGATGGTTATCCTGGAATAATTTTAAAACGTTGCTGGCACTCCCTTTGCTTACCGTTATTAATAATTTTTAATAAATCTAATAACTTGAATTTCAGTGCTCATATAAAAGAAAGACAATCTCTAGCCAAGTCAGCAGTTAATTCAATGTGGTCACAATTTTTTTCGAAGTCATTTGTAGACGAAGCGTCAAAATTTAAAGTTTTCAATGCTACAGTTAATAGTTGTTTCTGCTATGGCAATGAAATCTACGGGCACCTAAAGATGGATGATATTGAAAAAATTCAACTATATTTTTTCAAAAGAATATTCAAACTACCGTCGAATAGTCCTAACTATGCTATTTATGTTGAGTCTGGTTTACCGCAAATATTCATTCGAAACTTGAAGGCTAGTGCTGATTATTTAACCAAAGTTATAAAGAGACCCGATAACAACTTACACAAAAGAATAATGATTATTTCTCTCCGGTGTGGGTATTCTCCTTTTAAGAACTGGCAAGATCTCGCTTTTGAACATGGTACCTCTTTAAATTTAAATCCAAACAATGTAGCAGAATGGCAAAATATTTTCTACGATTGCATTGCGAAAGTTGATGAACGTAGCTATCTAATGCATATTGACAGGGCTAGGGAGTCTACCTCAAGGGCTATTTATAAAACTCTTAATCTTTACCTAGGTGAAAACAATTACTTTAGAAAGGAGCTTTCTGCCTACGATATAAGCCTTATATTTAAAGTAAGGACGGAAATTTGTGAATTGAATTTTAGACCATATCGAAGAGATATCAACTCTATCTGTAGCTTATGCAATTTAAATCAGAACGAGGATATTTTTCATTTCCTAGCGGTGTGTCCCATTCTGCAAGAAATTCGCAGACTTTATTTTAATAAAAGTTATCTTGCATATGACGAATTCGTCAGTGTTCTGAATGGACAGTGTGGATGGAAGTTGCTAGTACGATATGTTTCTCACGCGAACTCTTATAGAAACACATATTTGAATCTGTCATGAGTAATACACACCATATTTAACTTTGTTTTAGCTAAACTAAAAGCCCGATTTTAAAATAACTCAATAATTTTTCTCATGTTTTGTTTTAGCTAAACTAAAAGCCCTACTTATTGAAGATTTTGCACTTTTTTTGCTTTTACATACTTATAAAGCTTAAAATTATCTACTTTCTATTAATTTTCATCTGATTGATATTTGTGTAAGTTTTTTTCTTTTTAAAACTATTCTAACTTTTCTGTTTTAGAATGTTGAAATAAACCTAATTTTCTAAATAAATTTAACGTGTTATTTTAACTTTGTAATCTCAGAAAGTAAGACTTTGAGAAAACGGCAGACGGCTTAACAGCCATGCTTTATTTATCTTTTTTGTTTGTTAAAAATTTTTTGTATATTTAAATTGAAAATAAAACTTAAATTGAATTGAATTGAATTGAATAAATCTTTGGTTGACGGTTCGTTTTTGCTTGATTGGAAAGAATCATTTTTGGTTCCGATTTTTAAATCCGGTTCTAAAAACGATATCGAAAATTATAGAGGTACTAGCAAATTGGCGGCAATTCCAAAACAAATTTATATATATTTTATTGTAGCTGAGTAATTTATACATTTTCTTTTCATTAAACCTATATTGCACAATTTACAGAGATTTGGTATAAGGCTACCTTACTACTGAAAAATTTATAATAATGGTTTTATAATATTATAATAGTTGAGTTAGTTGATAGAAGGAAAAGCTACAAGAAAAACCTTCATTGAATATTTGAGATGGAGAGAAGAGGAGGAAATATCTGAGAATCACCTCAGCCAAATTATAGACTTCTTACAAACTGTTTTCAAAGATTATACAAACATTTGTATATTAATTAAGGAAAAAATAACAAAATAATGAACCAACAAATGAATAAATAAATTAGTAATTACACAAGTAAATATATACATTAACAACAACAATTATGAATTGGCAAATAAATAGATAAATAAGTAAATAAATAAGTAAATAATTAAGTAAATGAATAAATAAATAAGTAAATAAATAAATAATTGAATAAGTAAATAAATAAATAAATAAATAAATAAATAAATAAATAAATAAATAAATAAATAAATAAATAAATAAATAAATAAATAAATAAATAAATAAATAAATAATAAATATATAAATAAATAGATAAATAAATGAGTAAATAAATGAATAATTGAGTTAATAAATAAATAAATAAATAAATAAATAATTAGTTTAACAAACAGTTATATCACAGTAAGAGTAGAAATAAGTCTTTTTAAGGATGTGTATTGCATTTTTTATAAAGTCAGATTTGAAATGAGGTGGTTATCAGATGAGCTACAGGATATCTCATATCTGTTACGTAATTTTTCGATTCTAGACGAAATTTTTTCAATATTTGTGATTTTATGTAAATCTTCTGTCGAATAATGCCATGGTAAATTCAGCATCATTTTTAAAATTTTATTTTGCATAGTCTGAAGTCTAAGCAGATGACTTTTTGCACATTTTCCCCACACAGGTGAGCCGTATGGCATGATGCTTTGAAAAATTGCCTTGTATAAAATTAGCTTATTTTCTTTACTTAGATTGGACTTCCTGTTGATAAACGTATAAAGCATTCTTATCGTTACATTGACTTTATTTATTGTTTGTTGGATATGTAAACCGAAAGTTAGGGTTTTGTCAAGATGAACTCCTAAGTATTTGACACTAGATTTCCAATCTGTTTGCAATCCATTAACTATTAATCTTCCACTAGGTAAAAAACAAGCGTTTCTTTTTCTTGTGAGAAAGCCAGCTTGGGTTTTACCAGCATTGATTTTGATCTTCCATTTATTTGAGTAGCTTTGTACGTCATTCAAGACAGATTGCAAATTGGTTTCTATAACTAAACCATTTGAATCCGCTGAATAAATGCATGTGTCATCTGCGAATATGGCAGTTTCGCAGTTCCTAAGTTTCGGAAAGTCAGATGTGTAAATATTGTATAAAATGGGGCCCAAAACAGATCCTTGGGGTACACCCGCAAAAATTTCCTTAGATTCGGAAGATTCGCCATTAACAAAAACACTAAACGTACGCCCAGTTAGAAAAGAGAAAATTATTTTAACAATGATGGGGGGGAAGTTCAAAATTTTTAATTTGTGAATCAGTCCATTGTGCCAAACTGTGTCAAACGCCTTTTCCACATCAAGTAGGACTAATCCTGTGCTTTTACCTACTGCGAAGTTATTTTTAACATCTTTTGTTATCCTATGAATCTGATGGATAGTACTGTGGTTGGGTCTAAATCCAAATTGCTCTACCTGTAAGATGTTATGTAAACTCAAGTGATTTTGGATCCTGTTTTTAACAACTTTTTCCAAGCATTTGCTTACTGAGCTTAGCCAGCTTATTGGCCGATAATTACTCGGCGAAGATGCATCTTTCCCTGGCTTTGGAATAGGAATAATTTTTCCTTTTTTCCATTCCTTAGGAAAATAGCCTAAATTAAGGCATCCATTAAATAAATTGAGTAGAAACTTAATGCCCATTTTGGGTAGTTTCTTGAGGTATAAGTTTAATAACCTGTCAGGTCCGGGTGACTTTGATATTCTTAGTCCTGATAATATGCACTCAAGATCAACCAGAGTTAGCACGCTTTCTGGTATGTGTACGATATGAGACCTAATAGATTCACAGGACTGTTCAACGGCAACTTCAAGTTCATTGCTTCCCCCCATGCTACTGATAACTAAATGGCTTGAAGAGAATTCCCTAGCCAATGCATCAGCTTTTTCCGAGTTTGATAGTAACACTGAGCTTCCTATTTTGAAGGCAGGAACAGCACACTTTTTCTTTTTAATAACCTTCGTAATATTCCAAAACGGTTTGCTTGCTTTATCCAACTTACTGAGTTTGTTGTTCCAAATTTTATTTCTATGTTCCGTGAATAAAGCTTTAATTCTACTATTAAGGAACTTTGTTTCTAGGAGATATGACTCGTTTCTTGTTCTCGTCCACAAGGATCTGTATTTGTTTCTTATTTTAATAACATTTATGATATTAGGAGGAATTGTGTTGAGTGTTGCATTAGATCGACCTTTTTTCGGAACAGATTGCTCAACGCTTTGGAATATAATATTTGATAAGCTTTGTATTGCTGCATCTATTTCCACGCAAGTCGTTTCAGTGGGGACAAGTTCCGGTAATTGTTCCAATTCTGTGCGAATGCTTCTCTTATATTTTTTCCAATTAGCGTTTTTATAATCATAAATATAATTACTATTTTGAACAACTGATCTATGGACACTACATACCACTGGAAGATGATTGGAGCTATTCGAGAGAATAGTGAAGAATAAAATAGAGTTTTTGATAAAAGAAGGCTTATCTTAATATCAGCACGGCTTCGTTTCTGGTCGTTCTACTGTCACAAATCTGGTTGTTTTTTCAAGCTTTGTTATAAATGCGTTGGAGAATAAATGTCAAGTTGATGTGGTGTATACTGACTTCAGCAAAGCCTTTGATTCAGTTGACCACGACATTCTTATAAGAAAATTTGAAAATCTTTCTAATAGATTCCAACGTGTATTAATCTACTTCTGGCGTCCCTCAAGGTAGTCATTTGGGCCCATTGCTGTTTAAGATTTATATTAATGATATTGTCAAAACAATATAAAACTGTAGCTATTTGCTCTATGCTGATGACCTCAAGCTGTTTTTGAAAATCGAGTGTTTTGAGGATTGCAAAAAAATCCAATCAGATAATCGTAACTCTCATTGGTGTCTACAGAATAATTTGAATCTTAATATCAAAAAGTGTTATTCTTTATCTTTCAGTAGAAGCTCTAATGTTTTTCACTTTCCCTACCAAATTAATTCTGATAAACTAACTAATGTTAATAAATTGAAGGATCTTGGTATCTTCTTTGATTCTACATTTTCGACAAAGACCATGTTGATCATATAGTTGCAAAAGCAAATTTAATGGTAGGATTCATTAAAAGGAATACTAAAGATTTCACTGACCCACATGTGCTTTTAACGTTGTTCAACTCGCTGGAAAGATCTATTATTGAATATACAGATGTTATTTGCAATCCTTATTATAATGCCCATTCTGATAGGATATAACGAGTTCAAAGACGATTTGTAAAACTCGTTTTTTATAAAATAGGATGGAACTATGTTCCCAACTATAAAGCAAGATTCCAATTATAGGTCTGAAATCCATGCAATCACGCAGAAAAACGCATGATATAATGTTTGTCCGGGATATTTTGTGTTATCATATAAGAAGCTGCCCTTTTTTTTTTTTTGCTTTCTTTAGTTTCTATTTACATACTTTCAAGATGCTTAAGACCTAGAAATTTCCTTTTTCAACAACCACGTAGAACAAAATAACGGAAAAAATGAACCTCTTTCGCGAGCAATTTCCTCATTCAATGAATTAAGCAATGTTTTTGACTTACATCTAAGCCGAGATACATTTAAAAACAAGTTGTTTTATATTTTTGTATTTTTAGTACTGTTTTATATTATATTTACATAATTATTATTTATAATTGTCATTTGTCACTAGTATGCAATCTGCTAAGCGTTAGCTTGTAGATGATAAAATAAAATAAAATAAAAATTATGCCTCTGGACCAAAATCCGCACCAAACAGTGACTCGTTTTGGTTGTATCGGGTTTTCAATGTATGCGTGCGGGTTTTCTGTGCTCTAAATGCGGCAATTTAGCTTGTTTACATACCCACCAAGATCAAAAGGAGCTTCATCTGATTTTCGCACTCATTCTGCAACATAACCTTGATTTTCAAAGTAATGTCGTAATGCTTCCCAGCGTTGTTCAAGCGTATACACAACCATATTCGTTCAGCGGATGGATAAAACTAATCTGTCGAATCAAACATGAGCTAAATGTTACCATTCACGAAATAAGCACTAATTAAGCTAAGATTTTGACAGAACGTGTGAGGAACAACTAGTTGTTGAGGGTTTAAGGGCGTGACTTGTGGAGCGGGAGCGGCGGCGCGGCGGCCGGCGGCGGGTAGTCTGGGCAGTATGCGGGCGAGAATAACCAAGAAACAACGCCATTTCTCTTGCACGAAGTTCAAAATCGCTTCCAAAAATGTAAAAATAACGTAAACTCTTTTTGTAACAATTATGGTGAATTCATTGAAGTAGGGGCTAAAAAATTTAGTTTTTGGACAAAAATGTTTAGTAGATTTTTAATTACTGTTGTTTAATTTCATTTTTTATTTAAAACCTTGTTTAGTTATGTTTCACTAGTTTAGTTTGTTCTCTAAATGTTAATTTAATTTAAGTTTTACTTTATTATATTTTTGTAATTTTTTATTTTTTATTTTTCCTCGTATACGTTCTCTTTGTGCTTGTGTTGGCGTTATTTACTAACCACTAATACTTGCATGCATTAATGATGAAGAGCGTAGATAAGTGTGTACAGACGAGTTTGCTCTAAGTTCAGTACCACTTAAGTCTCTGAGATGCAAAAAAAAAATAAAAATTAGACTTTGTGAAGTTTATGAAGCCTATTTTAATTATTATTCTAAGTCTAGACAAAATATGGGCCCTAAATTCTCGTGTGTTAACTTTAAAAAAAATTTACGATGCGTAACGAATTTACAAGTAATGTGTATGTTTTTATGTATGTTTTTTTTTTTATCTCGGTATCGAGGAGAAAAATAAATGTATGAAGTTCGCAGCACCATAAATATGGAGGAAGTCCACTTGACCACTAGTCACATCAATGATTGCTACTTTTGTGTAGTTGATCCACGCAAACGTTGGGCTGGGAAAAGTGCCAAAATGATTCGGAATCCTGATCTACCATCAACAACCGCTCCATTAACTCACAGTGAACATTTTTCTGTGCCTTCCCGTTCAAATTAGATGGAACAGCTTCCGCTTTCACAAATACCTGGTTATAGTTGGTTCAGCGTATTTTTACCCGAATCATTATCTGTTGAACCATATCTTATAAATTCAGAAGAGTTGAGTGACTTAGTAGGAGACTTAAACCTACCTAAGCTTAGAGCAGAAATATTAGCTTCCTGGCTAAAAGAGTGGAATTTGCTCAAGGAGGATGATAATATAAGTTGTCAAAGAAAGTGTCATGAAATATTTTTCCTGTTTTTTTTTTTTTTTATAATTAACGCGCACATCAAGGGGTTATGACAACCCTTATAATGTTATAGAACACAGTGCGAGCATTTAAGAAAATAGGAGAGAATTTGAAAGGAGACACCGATGCACATTGCTTTTGAATCTTTGTAAATCGTAATGCAGGGGCAAAACAGGGTCAGGTAGAGCATTCTACGTTCGGGTGGTGCGTCTAAAATATGAGTCTCTATACTTGAGTGTTCGAACGAAGTTGGGCTCAAGGTAAAACTGATGAGTAATCCCAGCGAGGCGGGTATTGCGGTTAAATTGTTTCAGGGGAGGAATGCAGCTGGCAATTTCACTAGGGAACTGTTTGTGAAAAAAGCGATAAAAGACACTGAAACATGTGACGTTTCGACGAAGTTCGAGAGAATCAATCGATTCTAGGATTAAACTAACACCTATCAATTTTAACGCTCTATTTTGCACCCTTTCAAGTAGGCGCAAAGATGTTTGAGGAGCACCTGACCAGATATGGGAGTTATACTCCAGTTTTGGGCTGATGAAGGCCTTATAAATTGTAGCCACATCACAAAGGGCGAAGAACTTCCTAAGCATGTAGCAGTGTTTTTGGCGACTTCAAATTATGTAGTCATTCCAACGAAGTTCATCGTTTACACACATACCAAGTACTGACAGCTTTTCGGTTTCTTCGATGCAGGTACCATTCATAGAAAATGGCAATGGGGGAATGTTAAGCTTCAATGACAAGAGACAGCATTGAATTCTACTCGGTTCTTAATACCATATGTAGCAATGCTGTCAAGGTCAGAATTCAATAAGCAGCCGTTCCAGTTCCATATCTGAAGAGCAGGGACGTGCATTTAAAAACGAATAGGAAAAGCTTAGGGTCGAGTCGTCAGCAAAATAGTGAAGCAGATTAGAAGTTTCGGACAAAAGATCATTTAAGAAAGTGAGGAAGAGAGTCGGAGACAAAACGGAACCCTGGGGCACACCAGCGTTTATGAAGTGGGTATCGAACTTGAAGCCATCCAATACAACTTGTATTGATCGGTCGGAAAGGTCATTTCTAATCCAATGATGAAGGGACTAATCGATATCAAAAGCACATATCTTACATTCTCCAAAACAATGTTAAGATTGGTTCCATTTTTTGTGAGATATTTGGAGTAGTTTTGGTTTTTAATGCGTATTGAGTTGTTGGGTTGTTTGAGCTGTTTTGCGTAGCTTTACAGAAAAGGTGTCAAATTGCATGGTCTTGGTTGTTAATTGACGTATTCAAAACATAAACTTCTCACCAGATTAAACCGCAATAAATCATTTTGTGTGGCATTTTGTTCTGTGTTTTTGGAGAACCACTGAGGTGCAAGTGATGATTTTCAATCGCGTACTGACCGGGCAAAAATTCAATCGGTTATCACATTGCTTCGAATTGACAGTAACCATCTGGTGTCCCAAAAGCGACAAGAATTGTCAGCAGGCTTCAATTGTTAAATGATTTGGTTTTTATTAGAAAGGGGATGCAAATTCCAATGCAAAATGCGTCGTAGCATGATGTACGCCACGTTCATTTGCTGCGATCGCCGAGAATCCGATAAATTCTAATCGCTAGCAACATATAATCATATATCACGACACTATCATATATTGTCGACTGATCATTCCTTACGAGAATGATCCTTTCTACAGCTGCAGGGTGTTACATACTTTGGGATGACCTAATTTGAATTTTTTTTTTATTAGGAAAACTAATCTTTAATGTGGTTTTCAAATTGTCCTCATTATGGTTTTAGTGAAAAAGGAACTCAACGATGTTTACTTCTAGTCCCTACGGACAGCAAAATCCAATGTACAATAGGATTTAACTTAAACTTTTTAAGTACAATAAGAGTTTGCAAAATGCAAGTAAACGCAGTTGTTTGCCCATTCTGAACCGTTAAATTAAAAAGTCCTTATTATAAGCATTATCTTGTAAGGCTTTCTAATCCATCGTTCAAAAGGAATTCAATCGAATGTTTCTGTGATGCAAGCTTCAAACTCCTACTCAATATGCAGATAGTCTAACCACTACGCCACGAGTACCTACCACAGACAGCCGAGAAAAACAATAGAAAAACCGAAGGTTGTCTCCGGACAAAAAACAACAAAAAAAAAATCGTAAAACAAAACCATAGTCACACTGTTCAATTCCCTCAGGACTCAATTGCTATATTGTCGCATATGTACAATCACAGCAATATAAAGGCCAGAAAGGACCAATTGGTTTTACCAAGGAAAAATCAGAACCAGTGGACCTCGCTTGGACTCCATCGTTCATCGATTCTATAGAAAAACGTAACGCACAGACAGTTATATAAACCTCGGAAACCTCCAAGTACCAAGTTTTAGCTTTGATGTAGCGTATTCCTTGGGATCCAATCTCTTGCTGCTGTTCAATATTCAATCCTAATAAACAATTTTCGAAAATTTCAAATCCTTGAACGCAAGTACAAGTTTTTTGCTATTCACTCGTGCACAACATTTACATATTTTTACCTCTTCCTCTCCTCAATATAATCAATTCGTTTTCAGTAAGAAAAGTTTTCCATTTTCCATTACGGCTTCAATGGCTCAATTCAATTACTTAGCTTCACTTTTTTATAACGCCACTCAACAAAATAAATCTCACTGAATGTTTGATTCCAATCAACACATAATCGTCATGGCATCGACATTGAAAACAAAAATGAATGGAATTTCATAACAATAATTCCTTTGATCCATCTTCATATACCTAATTGCCTGCAGGAGTATAAATGGATTATAATTTTTGCAACTTTAAGAGGCATTCTTCTTCGAGACGAGTATTGTTTCAAAAGAAAATTTATTTAAATTCAAGAAAATCCGAAAAGACCGAGGGTAGTGTTTGTTTCAGCCACTTGGCATTCAAATAGAATTTCCTCTGAAGTTCAAAATAATTATTAATTTATTTAAACAATGTTTGTTGTGAGGGAATCATTATGCGTTACAGAGGCCAACACAGAGGATTCAACTTCATTTTTGAGCATGAAAAGAGATCGTTTACTGGAAGGGCAGACATTGATTTTCAATTTGAGGATATCTGAAGGTTCGTGTGCAAAGGAGAGTGCCGGGGTATAATGGATGATAAATAATTGATTGGTTCTTCATCAGACGGGTTCTTATAGAATATTGACTCTGCCTATATATACGGGGTACAGAGTCTACATGGTGGTCAGAGATGAGTGTGTCTTTGTTTTACGATAAAATCCCAGAAAATGTTTGTTATTTTTGTGCAAAAAAAAAAGAAAGAAGCATTTCCTCATCCTCGTAACCCCATCAGCCTTCCAACTGACAGACTGTTGTGTCTTGTATATTAAGACATCCTTCGTCTGATGTTTTGGCATGGTTCCATGAATTTTGTAAATGCCATCCAATTATAAATTCTAAATGGGAACTTCAAAACGAAATCAGGAAGAAACTTCTTAGTTCGTTGATTGCAAAATGTGCTCAATGACATCTTTATGACATACACACAGGAAACTTATTCTTTAGGCATTGTTTTAGGTTCCATTAAATTAATAATGATAACTTTCAGAGTCAGTGAACTTTATCCTTTATGCATGGAAGATTTTATAAGACAAAGAAGAGTTGTGCTTATGATTATTTGAAAAGTGTAACAATTATGCTGCCATCATTTAAGTTTCATAAAGAGCTGTGTTTGTAAAATAAATTTTCCACTTCTGTAGATATTTACCATTTAATTGAAGGACCCTATTATTATGTTGGGATTTTCCATTCTGCTTTAGGCTTTCTGTTTTATAGAGGATTCTTTAACTTTTGGTATCTGAAGTGACAGCTTAGGTGTGCCACACCCCTAACTACTCAATTTTCTAGTTATGTAGTGCGAAAGAAATCCAGGATCGCAAGTCTTATTTTAATGCGTTTGAAAGACTTAATTTTTTTAAGTCTTATTTGGGTTTCAGGCCATCACGGCATAGCTGGAAAGGGTATCGCCATAGAACTTGCTAGTCAAAAATCTCATACAGTTTTCTCAGGGCTTGAAATAGGAGTTCGTCTACCTCAGAGTGGGCTTCTATCAATTATGGTCTATTAGGCATACAGCATTGTGTAAAGTTGCACTGGACGCTAGATTCAAAAGCGAAATCACTGGACACTTAATTGAGCAGTGAGGTAGCACTCACTTAGAGGTGAGGTACCGTAGTTTCTTAAATTAATAAATCGGCTTGAGCAGTGCTGACGATAGTTGGCTGTAATGGTGGAGAAGAGGAAGATTAGTTCGATGGTAGCTTTGATCCTGGAAGCTGTTGTAAGCCAGCTTCTATGATGACACCCCGTGTTAACATAGAAGTTGATGTTCTCTTCTACGGTTGTTGTGATCCTCGTCCAGAAGCTCCATAGCTAAGAGATGCCGTTGGCGCTGGTAGGGATGTCTTAGATGGCTTACCTCAGAGTAGAAAGACATTGTTTTATCGTTGTTGACTGTGTCGTCGTCCATTTGGGTCATCGCAACGATGTATCTCCGGTCCGGCTGTCTTCTTTCTTCTGCTATCGTTTTTACTAAGGGGCTTGGATGGTTTTCCAGGTTTTCCAGAAGCCGTCTTCCTGATTACACCATGTACATATCTATAATAATGATTTTAGCTTCTACATAGAGTTTTCTACTGTTGAATTTTCATTACTTCTTAGTTTAACCTTTTCATTGAACATTTTTGGTTTTTAGTTCTAAGGTAACCTTACATTTAAACATATATGTTTTGTTGGCACAGAAGTAAAAAGAAAAAAGTATTTACCAAGTTGACTTCGAGTAATCTCGGGTTGTTTAGATCCGGTTTATGTTGAGGGGGGTATGGATGGCTTACAGCCGCGGTGATAACCTGAAGCTGCTTCCTCGTAAAAAGGTATTGCCTCTTCGTCATTGATTGATATGATGCCTTCGTCGTCCTCAGAATTATCATCTCAAATGTTCCAAGCTTTTTCATGCTGGTCTTGGATAAACTAAACCAAGCAGGGAAGCAGTAAGTAATGATTGGTATGAGGAGCTGTTTGTAGGATACCAACTTTGTTTTCATGGCTCAGTCCGTTCCTTCTCCGCATCAGGAGGTGTATGAGGTGGGAAGCGTAGTTTACCTTTTTAGAAACAGCTGTTGCTGCTTGTGTGTTGAGCCGTAATTTTTCTTTGAAGCTTATGCCGAGAAACTTGCTGATAGTTTGCGTCTTTAACTGTGTTCCATCGGGTAGTTGGATGTTTTGTGGCAGTTTGTGGCTGATCTTGCGCTGCGACTACTTATGGGTCTCCTGAAGCAAACTAATTCGGACTTTGGGACGAACTGACTTTGATGCCCCATTTGGGGTAGTATTCGCAAACACGTCGAACATGATCCTCGACTCTTCGGGGGGCAATTACTGGCGACTTCTAACTTGCATAGGTGAGAATCGTCCACATACAGTTTGACTGAGGCTGATTTGAAGTGAAGATTGTGTAGAGATACGGCCCAAGTTTTGATCCTTGAGCTTTTCCTGCTCTGATACATTTGCTGATTGTCTGTTTTCAATTTGGGTGAAGAGTCACCTGCAATTGAGAAAACTGAAAATTATTTTGATTAATGTACCTGGAAAGTTAAGAAAAGTTTGTTTGTGAATCAGCTTTTGGATCCTGATGCTGTCAAATGCTCACTTGGTATCGAGGATCGAGGAATCATCCAACAACAAATTGGTGGCTATTGGGGGTCCTGACGACGTCCTTCTGAAACCCTAAGATCGGGTGACGGGTGGATTGGTTCTCCCGAAACCTGAAATGTATACTTAGAGAATTATTCCTTTCATGATTTTGCTAGTGTTTCTGAGAAGAGAAACAGGATGATATCCAGAAAAAATACTTCTATCACCTATATTGGGTATTGGCAGAAATTTTGTTGTCTTCTATCTCTTTGGGAAATAGCAGTCGTTGATGCAGTTATTGTATAGGATTGGCAGGAATAGCAATAGACAGGGGAGAAATTTCCTTATGATGTAGGCTGAATTTTTATCCGTTTCATTTGGGGTCTTATTAAGATTTTTGGCTGTGACTGTGTGACTGTGAGCTGTAAATTGATCAATGAATTTTATGAAAAAATTCTGTTGATTTTGCTGATGTTCTGTCACTCCTGGTTGTCCTGCAGTCATACCTGGTTGTGTTGTACCTACATCGGATACTGATAGCAAGGGTTTCGTTGTTATGTGGTGTGCAGGCCATTGCCTTTGTTGTTGCATTGTGTATATCGGTGGTTCGATGCTGTTTTGTTAGTAGTTTGGCCTTTTTCTGATGACATAGGCCGTAGTATAAGCCACTGCTGTGATTTTGTGTTGACAGCTGAAGGTAAGCTATGATGCCCTACGTGCCGCATGCAAATCATACTAAAGATCATGGACACAAAGGCTACCTTTTTAGACCTTTTCTCTTTTCGTGGTCTACTATAAGTTGCTATTTGAGACTTTCCCGAGAATTTCTGATAGCAAAAGTCAATTGCAGATTTCTCCAAAGCTTGCAAAAAAATCTCATCCTCATAAATAACAATAAAACGTTCACTTATAGAAAGCTAATTGAATAAAACTATTTACAACACAAATGACACTTTCCTCGTTAGATATTCATTAGATTTTTATTCATGCAAGATTCGCATCTTTTCATCTTATTTATGCACACATAACTCACAGGTTATACCAAACTCCACTCAAAAGACGCGCAGCATCGGCCAGCAAATTGATGCCGAAAAACTATTTCATTGCGCAACCAGTTCGCAATTCGTTGACTTTTATAGCCACAACTAGTTTTTTGCTTTGCCATCATTGATCACCACAATGTAAACGCTCTGTCGCTTTGCTTTTTTGTTTCAACAAAAACAGCGCACTAAGTGCGAGTGAGTCTGAAACATGATTGGAATACCTACACTTAGCATTTTGATGGTCATGGAACCAGTTTGCATTCGCTTTTCATGATTACATCGCATCGGCATGGTTGCGCGAGTGGCCGGTTTTTAGCGCCGGCCGCTGTCCGACGACTTAGACTAGGAGGAAAAAGGAAAATTTATAAATACATAGTCGGTATGTGAGCCATTTAAATAAAGTGACGACTCTGTATCCAATCGAGGAAGTCATCGACCAAACCACCACAAGAGGATATTAGCGCAATTAACGTTCTTTTTAAAAAGTCGCTAGATGCAAACATTTTTCTCATGCGATTTTTGTGATGAAAATGAAAGTGAACCTGGATGTGGTTATGTTGCGGTATATTGTGGAGGATGCAGTTTAACGAACTTGAGGTTCTTTACCCTCTGCAAGACTTGTGCGGAATTCATGGAGCGACGGTTTAGGTGAATGCAAGATAGTATTTCTTGCAAAGACTTAGCCAAGTGATGGTAATTGCTAGGGAAGTACCGTGAAATTTGTATATAAAAGCTTTGCTTGCGGCCGCGAAAAACCGATTGGGTTGATAGCGCACACGTTATGAAAATGTAAAACTATAAATTACGTTGTTTCAGTCCAACAACGTCATCATCTGGGTGGATAATTTGACGTTTAAACAGCACACCGAGCAAATACAGTGAACAACGAACACATGCCATGCGAGTAATTCATGGTATTAGCTGTAATGTGTTGTGCTGTGCTGTCCATATTTACGTTGTAAGCGGGATGCATTGAAAGTTGTTAGACAGTTACCAATTAAGATAAAGCGCATTTGATGATAATGATGATTGTTTAGGTTTTTTGGTCATTACGAGTATGCTACAGCAAATCACGTCCTTTATTTGAATTTCGCTAATTGCAAATCATATACATGTGACTGGTTTACAGTTACATCCGCAATTGTGCTGCATTTGTGCTTTCAGTTT
Organism: Melanostoma mellinum; assembly: GCA_914767635.1. NCBI lineage: Eukaryota > Metazoa > Arthropoda > Insecta > Diptera > Syrphidae > Melanostoma > Melanostoma mellinum. The sequence continues at coordinate 201,710,299 of OU612058.1, forward strand.
TAATTGGTTACCTTTCAAAGGCTTTCATTGGACTATGATTGTTCCGTGAAAACTAATTAAGTTCAACAAAGTCGCATGTTTCAGAGAATATTTAAGGTAAAAATGTTTATTTTCGAAATGTGGTGCTCGGGCAGGATGATGTGTTCTGGGAAATGTGTCCGGGGACCTGGTTCTGTTATGAAATGCGATATGAGGTGTCGTATGTGGGACGAAATTCGTTTGGCTTTAAAGTATAAAATATAATCACCCTTTCATTTAATTTGAAAAAAGCTTAAGTTTCAATTCTTGATCCTTCAGCCTTTAAGAATGCATAAAAATCGTTGAACGTAATTGTGTCGTAAGCTAAGAACCTGACTATTTTTCAAAAACCAATAATCTCTATCTGACCATTTGCTGGATTGGGTAAAAGTTTCTTGATTTTCAATCAAAGTCAACCTCTTACACATGAATCCGAACCAAAATCATGTTTTGGCTTCTCATGAAGTTCTCATTGTCAAATGTTTGAGTGAAAAAAAAGTTATAAATTTTTATTTAAATCTTCAAAAAATACAACCTTTTGAGAACGAGAAGGCAAAATCTTAATAGGCCAAGGACCAGATACCCAAACTAATGTCTCAACCTTTTGTCATAACAATCGAGAGCAAGAAGAGGATATTGTTATCCGTCACAAGTCCTTACCTCCAAATATGGTACCCAACAATGAGGAAATCGAACTGCGATAAATTCATTCGCTGCAAAAACAGAATATTTTCGAGAATCCCTATCTATGGGCGTATGTACGTCTGGTGTTTGGAACTAACAGGAACAACATCAACCACATCAACGGCATAGTAGGATATGCGATTCATGCAACATCATCAAATATTTGTTCGACAAACTCCGAAAATATGACAGTTGAAGATTGAATGGAAAGTGATTTGCGGTGGAATGAAAATGTAGCTAAGTCTTGAAATCAAATCACAATATTCATAGCTGTCTGTATGGTTGAACGAGAAGCATATTCCTTGCATCTAAATAAATCTCAGCAAATAATTGAATCAAATCTAAGAACCATCAAGGCATTGAAATATTTTTACAAAATATGTTCAGGAAACACTTGATCACAAATTTAGAAGGAAAAAAATTAATTTACCAATTCAGTCTTTTAATACTTACTTACTCCCTTGGGTGGGTATAACGTTTCGGGGTGAACCTGGGCCTCAACCAACGTATTTAGATAACGCCTTCGACTTAGGGCGTGCTCCCTCCAGTTTTGCTCTTTAAGCTGGTTGAAGACTTCTTGAACTTAATTGCGTCAAGAGGTCTCCCCCTTCCTCAATTTCTCTCTAATGTGCTTTCGAAAATTCATCGAACGTTAGCGTTGATGTCCACCCGGGACACATGTCCCAGCCATTTTAGCCTCGCGATGGCACTTCTCTGGCTATGCCAATGTCGCGGTACAGCTCATACAGGTCGTTGTTGTATCTTCTTTTCCGCAAATTGCTTTTGAATACAGGTGGCCAAAAATCATTCGGAGTACTTTTCTTTCGAAACGACCAAGGGTGTCCTCATCCGCTTGCGATAAGGTCCATGCTTTCGGGCAGTAGAGCTGGACTGTGATGATCAAGGTCTTATAAAAGGCTACCTTGGTTTTTCTGAAGAGGATTTATTTCTCAATGCACACAAAATAGCAAGGGTTGGCAAGAGTTATTCTCCGTTTGATCTCCGCACTGATGTTGTTTTCCGTGTCTATAGCGGATCCTAGGTAGACGAAGTCCTGTACTACCTCGAAGTAATGTCTGTCTATTGCGACGTTTTGACCAATTCGTCGATGTTCACTGCTTTTGTTTGACCATATACTTCGGCATACCCTACCTAACCATCAAACCATTTTTGCCGCTTCTGTTTCATTTGCTCACAAAACCACCTATGACATCACACCTGCTTCTCCCCATTACGTCAATATCGTCAGCGTAGTCGAGTAATTGTGCGGATATTTGAAAGATTGTTCCTCTGGTGTTGACGTTTGAGTTTCTTGCAATCTTTTCAAGTATGATGTTAAAGAAATCGCATGGCCGTTTGTCGCCTTGCCTAGAGCCTCTTTCGACAGCAAATGTCTCAGTTCTCCAGTGATCTTGACGGAGCAGCGTGAATTCTCCATAGTCGTACGAGTTTTGCAAGGATGCCGAAACTAGACATGGCTCTGTACAGCTCGTCTCTGTAAATACTGTCATACGCGGCCTTGAAATCGATAAAGAGATGGTGAATATCGTATTATATTCTCGGGTTCTTTCCAAAATCTGCCGTAGTGTGAAAATTTGGTTTATTGTGGACTTCTCTGGTCTAAGACCACATTGATAAGGACCTATTAAATTGGTGACGTTAGGCCTCAGACGTTCTCATACTACAGCAGACAAGGTTTTATAAAAAGCGACTCTTTTGATGGCTTATTCCTCCTTAATTGGCACAATTGTGAGGGTCTCTCTTCTTTAGTATGGGGCATACGATACTGAGGTTCCATTTATCGGGCATGCTTTCTTCCGACTATATCATGCAGATTAACTGGTGTATGCTCCTTTTCAACTGATCTCCTGTTCCCTTGAAAAGTTCAGCATCAAGACCATCTGCACCTGCAGTCTTACTTGATTTAAGATTGCATATGGCAAGCCTTACTTCTTCTAGGTCGAGAGGACGGCATTCTTAATCGTCGTATAAATTGAATTAGGCATTCTGTCTAACAGGGAAGTAAGTATCTTCATCGCCCTTAAGCAGTCTGCAGAAGTAGTCTTTCCAGATCCTCAGTAGGGACAACAACACTATTATATGTTTCCCTGCTGATCTTTACAGGCTTGAGTTCGGGCTTTGCTACGCTCGCAAGATCTTTTTTACCTTTTCGTAAAGCTGTCAAATCTCATTCCTGTAGTGGCATCTCTCAATTTCCTCAATCGAGTACTTCTCATGCTGCTTTTTTTTAGAGAATTCGGTGTTCTCCCCTTCGTTTCTATCTGTAAATTTCGTTATACTGGTCGAAAGCAGCCCTTGTTCCCTTTTGCATCAACATTTGTTGTGCTTTTAGTTTTGCTGCATTTGCCTGGCTGCATTCTTCATCGAACCATGGGTTTCGTTTTGAGGGCCGAGTGAAACCCAGAACCTCAGAGGCATAGGATCTGAATGGCTTTGTTGCCAGGTTTTCAATGCTTGATGCTTAGATTAAATAACAGTTTGAGGGACACTCGATTGTATAAGGTGGTGGCAATTTTGTACGATCGTAGTTTTCCGATGTCATATCCTTATTGTTCTTACGTCTTTCCTGCTTACAACGCTGAAATGATCGGTTGAGGTTTTATACGTAAAATCTTTGTACAAAGCAGAGGCTCAATCTTAAAACCATTGAAAAGCCTTAGAAAGACCCTTAATTTGATGCTACAAAATTTTTATCATTGCTTTTTATTGCAATATATTTCGACAGCAAAAAAAAAAAAAAAAGACACGACACCAAGCTCGCAGCAGCAGCCCGAGTCGTTTTTGTCCATAAAACAGGAAACGGGCGATTCCCGTAAATCTTGCACAGGGCGGTATAGCTGTAGCTGTAGCGGTCCATGTGGAGGCGACATACATAGTTTTCCGATTCCGAAAGCGCTCTTGCATTGACTGTAAAATTACTATCGGAGGACTTGCTAATTCTTCTCCCAAAGTAAGACCTATGAAATAATATTTTTTTTTTTTTTGTCTGTTGGGACTTGAACCTCGAATTTCCCACGTTTGAGGTTCACTTACTAACCATTAAGCCACGGACACCAAGAATTTTGCGCTACCAGCTTAATTTTTGGCACAATTTAACTAGACTTTTGGCTCTTGTTACAATTCTCCATGGACAACACTTACATTAATTTCTTTTAAGAACTCGTGCTTAAAATATAAATGAAATCGTTCGCAACTATTTAAAACTTTACGAGTGAAATTTCTCAGATATGATTCTTCATTTCCCTCAGGCTATGACTCAAGTCTTTAATCGGGCCAGAATGTGTACCTTTTATCTTTTTTGACTGACAGCAAACTAACAATCCGCCACTCTCTTAAAACGTCATGGGAGTAGTGAGCAATACCGCAAAACAAATCAAGCTTTCAATATTTCACACTCCAGCTGTCCATCAGTAACCCTAAAATAAATTTACTTGACTTTCCAAAGGCTATTTGAATAGAAAATAGGGTTTTCCTACAGTTTATGGTGCAATATAAAAGAAAAGAAAAAAGTAATCAATAAAGGAGGCTTCTTCTTTCTCTTTTTTCTGAGCCATCATTCAATGCCAGGTTCTGACTCGGGTATTGTTTTCTCAATACATAATTTGCAAGAGATTAATATTGACGTCAACCTTGTGGACATATATTGCGAGTGAGTGATTTTGTTAGATTTCCCAAGATTCCATTGGTGTTATTACCAAAAAAAAAAAATGTTCATATACGAAGGAAAGAAAGATATCCAAACTCATACACCAAGACGCACTGCTGCTTATTCAATCGCATAACCGCATACATCAGGATCTTCTCTGTTTATTATTATTATTATCAATCTTCTATAGACTGCTAGCTTTGCGCACATAACAATGATTGATATTATTATTTTTGTTTCCCCAAATCTCAGAAGGAAATGAAAACCAAACATGAACACATATATGAGCTTTAAAAGGGAAATTTAATTTTGTTATAATGAAAAATATATCCAAGTTAGGGATTACTTGAGGATTCGTATACGTTCACACTATTTGATACTTTTAATTATTCCATATTTTGCTTGTGCCTTTCAAACTTTGTCCTCATTGTTGGCCTAAGGGCTGCCAATCGATACAAGAAAATAGGGGGAAAGAGGTTTAAGCAGCATCCTGTATACATATAGATGGGCTTTTGACAAAAAAGATGATTTTATATTTCAGAGCTTAAAACTTGTTCAACTACTTCTCAGAAAACATCCTTCTCGTTTCTCGATACATTTGTGTGCGAATGTCTATCAATTTTTAAGATTGTTATGGAGCACAATTTTCAGAGATGAGAATTGAAAAAACATCCTCATGTTTATGGAAGTCTTACTGTAAGTCACTGCTAAGCTGTCAAAACGCTATACAATTGTAGACGATGAAAAGAGGTGGAACTGTTTTCCATTAATTAAGATCGAATTTCGTTCTTATGACAGTTGGCACAGCTCCATTTGCGTACTTTTCATTTTTGAGTCACTTGCTAAAAACGATTATTTTATCATTATTAAATTATTATTAATGAATTCATTTGCTCAGTCTTTGAATAATTCAATAGCACTACAGAATCCTTTAACAAAAGTTTCAAACATTTTATGTTAAACTCTTGTGTGAAGGTACCATTCTCACACCAATCAATGCCAGAAAAAGACAGCGTGTCTGATGATTTATTCATTTGCGAATCTATATTCTATGGCATCATGTAACTAAAAGCAAACATAAAAAGTTAATTTGCGAAGATAGAGTAATTTAAAGAAGCGGCATCTGTTTTAACATTTGCTCTAAGTTTCATTCGAACGCGTGTTTAATTTGAGCTCGTAAGTGGGAAAGATTCACTGAGAAAAAAAGAAGCTTTTCTACAACGGAAAGATCTGAAATTTGAATAGTACAATTTAAAACAATTAGTATCAATATAAGTCCAAGATGGCCACCGTAACAAAATGACGGATTACTTATTTTTTCACTAATTTCGCAATATGGGTATGAAATAAAATGGTTAAAGATTTTTATGCAAATAAAATGAAAATCCAATATGGCCGCCAGGAAAATGGTGATATTTTTTTATTGCTCTTAAGTATGAAATTAAATGGAATTTTTAGATTTTTAGATTTTAGATTATAATAGATTTATTTAAATTTTCAAAATTACATTTTAACGTACAGTGGTGGTCCAGTATAACGAACGATATAATGTCCAGAGTCAATTCGTTATATCGAAAATTCGTTATATCGAAACCTTTTTGTCATACAAATCTTTAAATAAATAAAACGTGCAATTGTGTGTATGTATCTTCCAATATTATCACGAACATACATGTAAGTAGACACATTAATACACTTACAGTCATTTTTTTTTTTCATTTTCTGAAATTCGTTATTTGTTCGTTATATAGAGTACGTAATATACATTTCGTCCTGAAATTCGTTATTTTGTTCGTTATATAGAATACCTAATGGACTTGAGAAAAGTGTTCGTAATATCGATCATTCGTTATATCGGCATTCGTTATACTGGACCTCCACTGTATTTAGATACAAAAATCTTTAAAGCATGGTATTGCCGTCTGCCCGATTGACATTTTTTAACAATTTAGTATAAATTTTTAATTTTTAATTCGTACATTTTATTCGGATATGAAGGGAAGAGAAATAAAAATAATATAGGTGGTATACAAACAAATTTAATTATAAGTTTATGCGTGGGACTGTTTGCAGTTAATTCTAATTCTAATTCTTTTTTAAAAAAGCTTCATTCAGTATTTGGCTCCTGTAATGGCTGCTTGCTTATTAAAGTAGAAGAGCTGGGTTGTATTGCCTACGCAGTTGAGGAGCGTTAAAACGCCTTCATCATCTATTTCGTCGCTGCCCAGAAAGCTTCTTCTAATTTCTTTCAAGATCGGACATAAACCGATGAAGTGCTTAATATCTTCTCTAACAAACATGTTGCAAAGCGCACATATTATTGGCAGATCCTCTCGGTGTGGCATGAAATTCAGTCTTACCAACTCGCCCCTCATCTTGAAGACAGCAGAGATTATTTTTTGATTAAAATCAATCCTAAAATAGTTTCTTTCACACAGATTATGTTGAAGCACGCTATAAGTGCGGCTCTGTGCACAGAAGAAGACGCCTGAAAGATACATTCGAGCCTGTATTTCTCATCGGTCTTAGCGATTAGATCGTAAAGAGAATCTTTGACGTCCTTTCCACTGCACGTTGAGTATAAAATTTAGCCCGCAGTACTCAGCTAGTTCTCTTGATTTCTCGAACCAAAAACTCTTCCTATGTAAAACATACATGGCTATCACTTTTGGTAGTCTTTCCTCCTGCATGTTAAAAACTTTCAAGATATAGTCAATATGTAGCTAAAGGGATTTCACAGAGAGTGGTGATAGTCCGGTTTCAATATTCACCATGTAATTAGGTGTGTTCTTTGGTAGTTGAAAACATAAAAATCTTCCACCGATTCATATTTTTTGTATCCCCAAGTTTGAGCCGCATACAACATAATTGATTCGGCTACTGCAGTGAACACTTTGTATTTTTCGTTGTGGGAAATAGAAAGCAATTTTTCCATGTCGCACTTATAGCGCTTTTTGCTCGGATAAGTTTTTCTTTGAAATGCGTTTCCATTTGTAAGTTGCTTGTTATAACTACACCGAGGTACTTATATGCCTTCACAACTTCTATAGCTTCGCGATTGAAATGCCATTTTTCATTTCTAGCGAATCTACCAGAACCATTCTTAAAAACCGTAGCCTTTGACTTCCTTAGATTGACCGTTAAGTTCCACAATTTGCAGTATACTTCCAGACGATTGATCATTAGTTGTAGCGATTGCGGTGAGTACGTGAACAAAACAACATCATCAGCAAACAGAAGGGCTTTAATTAAAAGTCCAGCAAACTCTATTCCACCCAGTAGCTCGTCAACCAGGTCGTCGAGAAAATAGATATGGACCCTGTTTTACTCCCATCGTTGTTTCAAACCAGTCCAACCTCTCCTCGCCATTCCATACCGCTGCTCTGTTTCCGTCATAAAGGTTTTCTAACACCCTTCCAAATTTTGCTGACATTCTTTTGTTATACATCTTGTAAAACATGGTTTTTCTATCGATTGTGTCGAATGCGGCCTTGAAATCGACAAAAAGCACATACAGTTTCTTTTTTTGCTCCAAAAAGGTACCCGCTTGTTTTTTCAAAGTTTTTTTTTCGTTATTGGATTCTTAAGTGAACTTACGAAATAAAAGATGAATTTTCTCTTTACTTTTTTTATTGAAAACTCACTTAAAAATCCAATAACGAAAAAAAAACTTTAAAAAAACAAAAAATTTAAAAAAGTCGTTTTTGTAATTTTTGGTTTTCTGAAAAACTACAGGTTATTTTCACATCCGGTTTTTTGTTTTTGATCAAAAATAAATAAGAGCATTGAAAATAAGCCAGAAAAATACTACTTAATTATGTAAAATTTTGAAAAAAAAAAATGGTTTGAAAAAATAATTATGTTTTTTTTTTCAAAATTTTGACTTTGAAAATTAATATTTCAAAAACTATTCATTTGAACAACTTATTTTAAAATTTAAATAAATGTATAGGTTTTTGGCTTTTCAAAATGCTATAGCACGACTCTGTAGGTATTACCGTTATTTTGAAATAATTTTTTCCCATTTTTAGTGACTTTTTTCTTAAATTGCCCCTCCCGCCTAAACGGGGGAAAATGGACCCCCCCCTCCCATACGATTTTTTGCTTGTCTAGGTCCAACCTACACACCCTATCTTTTTGTCACACCTTATGCGAATCACCCAGTATAAGCAGATCTGAAGATGAAAAATAAATATAAAAAAAAAAAAATGTATTGAAGAAGACCCGAATGAATCGGTTCGCCACCTTGCACAGCAATTGGAGCTGTGTTCATCAACTCTATGGAAGATTTTGCGCAAAGATTTTGGCTTACGACATTATAAGATCTAGCTAATGCAAGAATTAAAGCCGCGTGACAATACAATTCGTCTTTACTTTACGTAAAATAGAGTAAAGTTTAAAGTTTACTTTACGTAAAGTAAGTACTTTACTTTACTGTACTTTACTTTACTTTATTTTACTTTACTTTACTTTACTTTACTTTATTTCACTTTACTTTACTTGACTTTATGTACTTTACTTTACGTACTTTACTTTGCCTTACTTTACTTTACTTTACTTTTTTTGAATGAAAAATAAAAAATAGATTTTTAAAAACTGCCCCTAAATCACATTTTTTTGTGAAACGTTACTTGAAAGTCAAAAATTAAACCAGAAGTCCTCTTTGGACCGGGAGTAAGTCATTGAAATTTGTGCAAAATAACGACAAGGCTCTCCAAAAGCCTTAAACTTTGTGACCTGTGTAAACTCATGTTCTCTTATCTGTTTTTAAATGTGACGTATGCCTACAATTCATATCTCATCAACCTAAAGAAATATATTGATGTACATATATTAAACCATCCACTTCTTCCTTAGAAAACGAAAATTTTACATTTTCTTCGAATAAATCTGTCCTCCTACCCGTCGAACCTAACCAGCGCGGCGCTGCGCGGCGTGGAGAGTCTATAGTGTGAAACAGATAAGTATGAAAACATTGATCCCTTCGATCAACGTCAAAAATAGGAAGAAGAAGAATGCTTTTCTGTATGTCAAAAATAAATTAATCATAGATTGCGGAATGCGACATTTTTGGTTAGCGAAACTGGAAAATTGATTTACTTGCCATTTCTTAAGTGCTTTGTAGCTCTTATCGACTCACTTTTAAAATACCTTAAACCAGCCAAAAATATATGTGCCTATATTAATCAATTTTATTTTCTCTTTTTTCTTACAGGTGAGTTCATCTCTGTGATATAAATAGCGCTTGGTCATACAACGTTTGGTTCCATAAGTAAGCTCAAAGCATTCTTATTTACATTTCCAACATATTGATCCAATTTACATAAAACTCAATCAAATCAATCAAAACCCAATGGCATAAAAATTCCCTATGAATCATCCATCGGTTCCCAGAACAGAAATTCCCCATCCAAGATGGGATGCAACCTTCTCCTTGAACCCTATAAACCACATAGCAAAGCCCGACTCAACCTTCTGTCATCGTGTTATCATCATTGCCAATGCCTCGAGCATAAATAAATAGTTTCCTCATCAGGAGCAGACATCTTCGTGCCAGCAACAGCCCATCATAAAGTCAGGGTTTCAAGACGGAAATAGTATAAGGTAGTCACACAAATTCAATTTACCAACCGTGCGTATCTGATTCGTGGTGCTTTAATAATAATTTGAAAAACGAGAAACTAGTAAGGTGAAGGAAATTCTCTATTCCCATCAATATTTATTCGCAATTACTGTTAAAGTCTCTCAACCACCAGACCAAGGACATACCTAACGTAGGAAAACTATAGGCAAGCCTCGAACATGAAAAACGACCGAGAGGAGTGTATTATAAATTTTCTTCCTCTATGACAAAGTGAAGGTTGAATAAGTACAACAGACGCTGCTTTGGTTAGTGGTTCCTGTATAGTTCATTCATTTTACGGACATTTTCGTCCTTCCACCTGGTGATTGAATCAATATCCTTTTTTGCGGCTATTTGCACATCTATTGCAAGCGAATTTTCTTGAATTTGCTTGGTTTACCTTAAGTGTCGTCAATAGTTTTGAATTTGAAGCAATCGATGGAGCCGGACCGTCGAACCGGTGCGGTTGTGTTGTTGGAAGTTGTTTAGACGTCCTTTTAGAACAAAGTTTCCTCTAAACTTTATTTTCTTCTTTCAATGCTCACCTGCTTCTTCCAGGTTCAATCGATGTCCTGAGACACGAAATGGGTGGGCTTTTCATTTAAATCGTCTTTTCAAACGACATGAGGTGGGCCATGTACATGAGTAAGCTTCCGGAAAAGAGAAAAGGTACCTTTATGTTGCTGAAACATTCTACATAGATCGTCTGGGCTCTTCCCCAGATTGCGATTTCATCCACATCCATATTTTCTGGCGACCATAACAAAGGATAAAACTATTTCACCCATAGTTGGATGAAAAAACGCGTTTTATAGGCCTATTATCGGATTTGGCAGCTGCTATAGTCTGGCCTGGTTCGTTCGGCTATCTGAACTTATTAAAGGATTATACGAAGTGCAAATTTCATGTATAGGCAAAATGTCGTTTACATTAATGCGTGCGAATTAACGTGCGTGTTTGTGGAATAATAAGCGGTATTTTTATGCGAGGCACTTTTACACAGTTATATATGAGTTGAATAGAGTTGGTTTACTAGGCTATGAGTGTATATACATTGTATACAAATAAAGCTCAGGCAATGAAAATAACCCTGTCAGGAGCAGAAATTTGTTGAGGAAAAGGATAATGTGCATGAACACACTGTTGACATGACTTCCCTTTTCTACTTCTTCTGCTGTTGACAATATTGAATGATGTTTATTGAGGCTTAAGCTGTGGGATACCTAGTTGTGAGACGTGTACACGTACGTACATCGGTTATTTAAGAATGTGATAGGTAAGTAAGGTGAAGTTCGTGTCAGAGAACAATATGGGTGGAATTCATGTCATGCGAGCTATAGGTGGTAAGACTGCATTAAAAGATGCTTATTGGAATAGGTTAAGTTTTGAAAGGTATTTAAGCTTCTTAGCAGGTACGTTAACAAAGGATTACATGTTACGAAGTAGTGAACATGCGACACTTTCGTAATTTATCACTTTGATAAAATTGAAAGATTAAAGTAATGAGAGGTGTACAAAACCCCATTGGAATTAATCAAAAACACTTATGATAAGCCTTAATGAGAACCAACATCGTCTCGTGGGTTGCTTTGCTGAGAAGTGTCACAATCGCCGACTTTTGTCTCGAAGGTGTGACAAGGTTCTATTTTTTCCCCTTCTTCTTTTTTTTTTCCTTTTCGGCGGACGTTAGGATCATCGAGAATCGTGATCTCGAAGGTATCACAGATTTCACATTTCTCTGATTCACACTAGCGATACGTGCCAGCTTCGCTGTAAACTGTGGACTTAACGTGTCAACGCCACAAACACAGAACCTGTTTTGTTCACGAGAAAGTGCAATAATCCTGTTAAATTTTCCTTCGCCACCATAAACGGTACATCGATTCACGCATCTCGTACCTACTGTAAAATATCTCGGAATTGTTCTCGATCGTAGAGTTAACTCGAAGGAAAATTGAAAACGAAGAGAATGAGAGCCCAATCCGCCTTCTACACCTGTAGTAGAATTTTTGGGAAAAATTGGGACCTGGTGCCGAATTACCGCATACGTGTAAGTGACCGAGTGAGTGAGTGGCATTGTTCTTTCAAAATGAGCTCCCAATTACAAATCATCAGCTGCCAATCTACTTCATCAATTTCCGTTCATTTAACGATGAGAGAGTTTTAAATTATGGATTTTGATTGCTCGATGACGTGAGTTCTAATGTCAAATTAGTATAATTCCGTCACGTAGTACTCGATAACAGAACAGAACAGGAGACCAGTTGGAAAGGAGCATGCAGCAGCTGATCTGCATGATATGGTCGGAAGAAAGCATACCCGATGAATGGAACCTCAGTATCGTATGCCCTATCCTAAAGAAGGGAGACCCTCACAATTGCACCAATTACACAGGCATAAGCCTCCTTAACGTTGCTCATAAGATCTTGTCTGCTGTAATATGTGAACGTCTGAAACCCCACGTCAACAGCTTGATAGGTCCTTATCAATGTGGTTTTAGACCAGAGAAGTCCACTACAGACCAAATTTTCACATTACTGCAGATCTTGGAAAAAAACCCAAGAACATAATATCGATATTCGCCATCTCTTTATCGATTTCAAGGCCGCGTATGACAGTATTTACAGAGACGCGCTGTATAGAGCCATGTCTAGTTTCGGCATCCCTGCAAAACTTGTACGACTATGCAGGATGACTTTGGAGAATTCACGTTGCTCCGTCAAGGTCGGTAAAGAACTCACCGATACCTTTGATGTCGAAAAAGGTTTTAGGCAAGGCGACAAACTGTCATGCGATTTCTTCAACATCATTCTTTAGATTGTACAAAACTTAAATGTCAACATTAGAAGAACAATCTTTCAAAAGTCTGTACAAATACTCGCTTACGCAGACCATATTGACGTAATGGGAAGAAAAAAGCATGATGTCACAGGTGCTTTTGCGAGTATTGAAACAGAAGCGGCAAAAATGGGTTTGATGCTTAATGAGGGCAAAACGAAGTGTATGTTGTCATCAAACAAGGACACCGAACATCGACGAATTGGACAAAACGTCACAATAGACAGACATAACTTCGAGGTAGTACAGTACTTCGTTTACCTAGGATCCGCTGTAGGCACGGACAACAACATCAGTGCGGAGATCAAACGGAGAATAACTCTTGTCAACCGTTGCTTCTTTGGGTTAAGAAGGCAACTGAGAAATAACAACCTCTCCAGAAAACCAAGGTAATACTGTATAAGACCTTGATCATCCCAGCCCTGCTGTACGGAGCGGAAGCATGGACTGAGGAAACCCTTGGTCGTTTCGAAAGAAAAATTCTCTGAATGATCTTTGGTCCTGTATGCGAAGACAATGTGTGGAGAAGAAGATACAACAACGAGCTGTATGAGCTGTACCGCGACATGGGTATAGCCAGAAGAGTACGCATCGCGAGGCTACGATGGTTGGGCCATGTAGAGCGGATGGACCCAAACGCTCCGACTCGATGGGTTTTCGAAAGTACATTGCAGGGAAATCGTGGAAGGGGAAGACCTTGTCTTAGATGGCGCAATCAAGTGGATGAATACCTCAACCGACTTAGAGTGCAAAACTGGAGGGAGCTCGCCCGAAATCGAAGTCGTTAAAGAAAGATGTTGGTTGAGGCCCAGGTTCACCCCGAACTATAATGCTAACCTTAGTAAATAAATAAATAAATAAATAAGGTGGCGCAACAGAGCGAGGAGCCCTTGGGCCTAGCGCATTTCTCACAACCATGCCTTGTGAGGGAATGGAGGGGACCTACAATTTTTCGCCGGTTCTGAACGGCTTATTGAGAATGCGCTTTTCATGGCAATGAATTTACTAACGGAGGACTTCAATTCCTCGCGAAAGGCGATACCCGTGGAAAAACATTTTTTCATTTTGCATCTGCTGGGATTCGAACCTCGAACCTCTGGGTTAGCAGGTGGACAGGCTAACCATTGCGCCACGGGTACCACAAACCTAAGTAAATAAGTAAGTTTATAATCGATAAAGTGTGCAGCGATTCGGCTCCTTGTCCCAAAACTATTCACTGGATGTACACATCCATAATAAAACCAGTCCTCACATATGGCTGTTTCGTATTGAGGCCATCATAAGAGCAGTCGTCAAACCTTAAGACATTGACAAAATCTAAGCGCTTGTTTCCATTGGTCCAACTAGTGCCAACAAAGAGACACAATCTGCAGCTCTAGGAACGTTCCAAAAGGAACGAGGCCAAAACGACACAGCGGTTCGAACAATCTAATAATTGGTCAGCAAGCCTATCTGACTGCAGGACTGTAATGAATTATACAGATGAAGACATTCCAAATGACTACACCCCTATACACACTGATTTCAACCCTGTGGCTCTTGCAAACATCACGACAAGTAAATGCTTGAAGGAAAACAGGGTTATAAAAGCAAATTATGTCCCCGTCCTCGCAGACGAAAAGGATGGCGGTGGGGTTACTCATCTTCTCTAACTATCCTCCCGTAATAAAGCTCGAATACTTTTGCAGTGTATCCCAAGCAGACTTGCAGTCTCCCAGCAGTGTCTCCCAAGCAGTGTCTCCCAAGCAGACTTGCAGTCGTTATGTAACCGCAAAATATCTCGCTACGCAAAAAGTGATCAACAAAAGTATCGAAAACTTCATAGACAGCCAAGGGGGCATTTAAAAAGCCGCAGTCGCAATATTTAAATTAGTAAATAGCTGTCGTAGTTGCTTAAGACTGCGCAGCACAATGAACACCGTAACTTAAATTTGGGTACCAGGACACCGTAATATGGCTGGTAATGAAATGGTGGATACGAGCCAAAATGGGGCAGACACCTCTGTACTCAAGCCACTAGAGCAGTCACTTCTATAGGAGCAGTGCAATAAGCCCCGCGGGAATTAGACCCGTAGGTTTTATTGCCTATTAAAATGGAAATAACACCCATGGGCTTTGTTTCCACTTTGAAGAGGCAATAAGACCCACCAAATACAAGTATTAAAGCCCATGTCTTTTGTTGGCATTTGAGGTACCGAAAAACAAAGCTGCTCTTTTTACAGCTTTCGGTGGATATGAATTATGAATTCCTAGCTCACGTTGTCTCCAACTTCGTCGTGAGTCGTGACATAGGATAAAGGAAACTCAGTCCACTTTCTTATACGTACATAATAACTGAATCTCCTTTTTCAATGTTTGCTTTGCTCTTGGCTACTTTCTCGTGGTCTGTTGGTGTGAATTTTTTTATGTTCAACTCCAAACCCGTACTAGGTACCTGAACGGAAATTCCGTTCGCTTCGATTCGCTTTTTACTCACGGATAGAATAATGAAGCTAAAAGCGAAGTGGAAACATTTTTCTCAAGGGGGTATGGATGTGTGGTAAAAATAAAAATTGGCGCGAAAACTCGTGCTAACCGGTCGCAGCTTTTGGGACCGTCTGGCGATTCCAGCTTCGTGAGCAAGTAGGTAGTGCAGGGTTGCGATTTGGACAATTTTCATAAGTCTGCCTTTGCAGTTCAGCTGCTTGTCCACCCCGAGCCTATAAGGTCTGCGAAGGCCATACTCCCTGTACCCTGATGACCACAGGCTGAATACGCCCTTTATGTCAAGTGTATGCTCAAATAAAGCCTGGATCTCCTGGACACTCCATCCAAATGGTCCGATAGTGAGCTTGTAGCTTATTGAAAATCGTTGTTCATTGAACTGATTGATTGAAAGAGACTGCACCATGCAGAATACTCTTTGTCGATAACTGCGAAAATGGCCTTGTGCTTTGCTTGGGGGTTCTGGTTATGTGCATCTTAGGTCTTTTGGGTCTCGGAATATTTTCTTTGAATGACCGTTGGCGCTTCAACGTGGCTATGATCTTCGATGTCCACTGGAGTTTGCCAGATTGCTCTAAGATTAGGTTCGTTTTTGGTATGTGACGAAAAATTTTCGATAATATTTCCGCGTTAAAGCTGATTCTGTATTTGGGCATTGTCAAACAGCTCTGCTGTTTTTTATAGCTTCACTTAAACGGAGTGTTTGGGCTGCTCGGTTGAAGTCCTCCCTCATTAGCTAAGAAGCCGAAGATCTCGATGGTACTTGCACAGGTCAGAGTTATCAACCCTGAGTCGTTCAATGAAAGAAGCACATCTTCAGTCAACGAGGGTGACTTAAGAATCTACTTTTTCACGATGCTTTCAATTTCGTATCAGATCCGATTGTCTCGATCTAGCCCTTAGTACGAGTATTTGGCCTTGAGGTTGCTACTGGAAATGGGAGTTGAAGTTTCGCGTTGAGTCACTTATTTTTCATCAATTCCTGAGACTTAGTTTTGCAGTTTAGACCAACTATATTTCCTTGATTGATGTTGGTTGTTAAGTTTTTTATATTAAGAGTGGTTTTATGGATACACTCACGTAAATGATGGCAAAAGCCTTCATTTTTGTTTGAATTTATAGCCGTCAGTAAAAATTCATTTTATCTACTGTTTTGCATGGTAAGGTTGTTTAAGTTTATGGAAAGCAATAAAATAAAAATCTCCTTTAATTCGAAAACTTTTCGGTAGTTATCTAATCTTCAAGTATCACTCTTCAATAAGTATTTCCATTTCGTTCCACCTACACAGGCAGGTGGACTTAAAGTATCAATAAAATACCCTTTTATCGATTGCAACTCTTTTTCTTCCATTTCAAAAACAGAGCCAATATCAAATAAATCGTGAAAATTAAAAACCAAACAAATCCCTTCGCCCAAACGAAAACCCTCCACGGGTAAGCATTTGCAGCGTAAACTTACAGCACAACTGCTGTGTGTTCTAAATCCCTCATCCACTTAAGCCCCGATATATAGTTTTGCAATTTTGCCAAAAACAACAGCAACATCCATTTCAGCTTAAACGAATTGAAATTTCATTCATTCAGTTATGTGGAATTAATTGCCTTGGCAAATGATGTTTAGCTCTCTGGACAATATTGGAGCCGACACAGCATGAAGTCGACATATTGCATTGCAGAAAACGAAAACAAAAAGAAAGAACACTGTTGCCAGAGGAGGACCATTAGAGTAAAAGATGCATTATGGTTGCAAAAATACAGGAGCTAATGATGTGAAACGAGTTTGGAAAAACACCGGCTCTTCCGGAAACATACTCGCCACAGGCACCCTTTTGGAAGTAAAAAGAGAAACAATTTACAGTTTCATGATTGCATGTCACGTAGCTACATACTATACTCGGCAGATACGATTTGGAACACGTTACAATTGAGATATGGGTGGTCTGGTCACCTCCCAATCATCCCCCTGGACAATATGTTTAATGGCATTTTGATGTTTTCTTTGACTGGCAGTGAAACATGTTTTCGGGTTCAAGAGTGAGAAGGAGTGAGAAAGTGAGAGACCTATGGGTGTATTTTGTTCGAATTGCAAAACGACACGAATCGGCACTTTTTGACTTTACGTTTTCGAATTTGTCAACCTCACCTACTCAGCTGGTGCATTTGTCCCACACCTACCTACCCAAGAAGACAACATGTTACAAAACATGACATCAAGGACTGAAGGTGGAAATACAAAAAAAAAAAACGGAAAGGGACCATCGATTACACAACGTCGAATGGTATTTTTTGTTTTGCTGTTGACTGGCTTACACAGATCAGAGCGAAACATTGAAACATCGACCCGGAGTATTTCGTCCTGTGTCTGTTAATTGGATTTTATATCAGGCCTGTTGTGGAAAGGGATGAATGTGACATAATAAAAGAGTCATTGAAAGTAACTGAACCGAAAGTTTTGTCGAACAATACTTCTTTTCAGTCAAAACGAGGAACTGCAAAGCTGATTTCCATCGCATTGGGAAAACTCTGATGCCTGAACGAGTGCTTTAAAAAGGAGCAAAGAGAGGAAAGATTGCTGAGTAACAGAGGTAAAAGTGCATTGGCGAAACATTGTTTTTGAATCTCGATGCACCGCGAAAAGGATTCAACCCTGAAAAGCTGGATAATCGCACTCTTTTTTGTTTTCTTAGTGCTCACTGTGCATTTGAATATTTTCTAGGCACTTTGCCATAATCCTACATAAACACAAATCAGCATGCCCCTATACGATTGTCACGAATAGAAGAGAATATAAGCCAAACCAAAAAAAAACTCCCAAAAGCACGATACAGGTCTTTGTTTTCTTTCCGGTGTGTCAATATTATCAGAAAAAAAAGGAATAAATAAAATATAAACGTCAACAGCACTTTCTCTACCATTGATGTGGCACCATTTTTATAATGGCAATTTTATCAATATTGATCCATATCTCGACACTATACAGGCTCCACCATCCCTACAAAGTATTCCAACCTACCTTGCCATCGTCATGCATGGCGTTAGCTTAGCACATAAACGTGTACTAAGTTTAAAAATAGACATTGACATTATCCGTACACATTTTTGTTTTATTTTTTTGTTTTTATATGTACACCTATAGTCGTATAAATAATCCTTTGGATAAAAGTTCGTGTATAATCCGCCACGTCGTTGTTCAGATAAAAGGTGGCTAAACTTAACCCAAAACCCCAGCGAGTAGAGGGATTTTTTAGAACACAAACAGGAAGGTGAGATTTATTTACAGCAAATATCGACAAATTGTTCCCCCATCCACTTTATTTTATGTTTACCTCTATAAATTTTACATTAGGTTAACCTCGGAGAAGACCTGTCTCGCTGTCTAAATCTACCCTAAGGATGAGTTTTAATGTATTTTGTCCTATCCTGCGTTACATTTGTGGTACATTTTTTTTTCTAGAGTGTGTGATGTTTAAAATAAAATCAGAGGTTTGTCATTTGTTTAAACTGTGGCACAAGATTGTGAAAAATCGTTTGTGAACATATTTTCATGAATTGTTAATGATAAATAGAATCATGAACTTAACGACTCTTAGTTTTAAATGTTTTAAGTGATTTTGTTTTGTAAAGGTCTGGTTCGGAAGACATACCTACTCCATTGACGATTCTGACGAAATGTTATGATTAGGAAGTCCTTTGATCTTTCAGTAATATCGCGTACCAATATTAGGATAAATTTTAATTTTTTGAAATTTTTTGTCAATTTTTAAAAATAATTTTTTACTTTTTTGAATATTTTCAAAGCATTATCTTGGACTTTTGTCAAATTATCTGTCAAATTATCTGTCAAAACATCTTCTGGCAAAGCCTTAACACTTGCGATATTAGCTTTTCAAAAACTTGTTTTTGAAAGGAGTGATAAATATAATACCGATTTGAGAAAAAAAAATTTAACGATTTCGATCAAATTTTCATTTGTAGCAACTGCAAAAAGTGTAGCTTTTATATTTTCGCTTAACTTTTGGAATATTTCATAAAATTTTTTCCAATATTTTATGTGACTGTATTAAATTTTTATTTTTAATATGTACCGAATACATACTCAAACCTTCTTTTCCTCTACCTCGATTCACGGAATAGTTATTCAAGTGTGTCTACCATGGTGTTCTTGGTCTTATAGCTCCCTCAAAGCCCTGCACTCCGATCAAATGACAGCTTCCGCATGTTGCCTTTTTGTTTCTCCAATCAACATCCAATAAAGTACAATTTTCGTTCGTTTATATCATTCTTCTCTGATAAGTTGCGTTTCATAACTAAGCATTTGGTTTGGTTTGTGTCCAAAGCATCTTGAGAATGCATCGAAGATGTCAAATGATAGACGGGTAGTGCGTCTAAAACATGATGCTCTATACTTGACGGTAAATCCAAATTGAGCTCAAGGCAAAACTGATGGGCTTTCCTAAGCGATGAGCCCCGGGGCTACGCCTTTCTAACAACCATTGCCTTGCGAGGGAATGGAGGGACTTCCAATTTTGAGCTAATCGCAATGAAGTTACTATGGGAGGACCTGCCGATTCCTCGTTAAAGGTGATATCCTTGAAAAAACATTTAGCTTCTGTTTGGATTCGAACGACGAACCTCACGGTTAATATGCAGACATGCCAACCATCAAACCAAGGGTTCCATGGGCGGACGTAGGCCTTATAAACTGTAGCCAGTTTAGAAGGTGTGAAGAATTTCCGCAGGTCTTAAGAAACCTATTCATTTTGCAGCATTTTTTGTGACTTCAAATATGTGTTCGATTTAACGAAGCTAATCGCTTACACACATAGCAAGGACCGGCTGCTTTTCGGTTTCGTTGATGCAGGTACCATTCTTATAAACTGGCTATGGGGGAATGTTACGCTTAACATCGAAATACAGCATTGGGTTTTCGAGGCATTCACTTGTACTTGGTTTTTGACATTTTGACATTTTTGTCAATGTGAGAAGTCAATTAGATCATCATCAGCAACCGTCCCATGAGTAGGAACTTGAATTTAGGAACGAATGTGAGACTACGATAATTATACAGACAAGAGTACATAAATGAAGATAAGGAATAGAGTGGGAGACTGAACGGCACACCAGCATTTATGAACTTGAAACCATCCAACTCAAATTGTATTGAACGGTCGGGAAAGGTAGTTTCTAATCCAACAAAGAAGAAACTAATCGTTCATCGATACCAAAAGCACGCTTTGCAATAAGAGAGCCTGATGACGTACTCAATAAATCGCCTTAGATATATCGATCGCAGTAATCTGACTTTCTCCAAAGTCCAAAACAGTGTAAGGACTGGTTACACTTTTCGGTGACATATGCCATTAAATCACCATTGGACCTTACGACGATGGTCGCACTTTCGTTCTTTAAGATATTTCATGAGTTGAAGGTGTATCAACGTTTCCAGAGCGGACGTTAGCGCAATTGGACGGTAATTGGAAGAGGAGGAAGGTTAGCGTTTTTAGGGACGGACTGGACAAATGCAGTTTTCCATTTCTTCGTCCAAAAGTCCAGAAGAATAGGAAAGATGGAAAAGGTTATGCAGTGGTTTTGCCAGCTTTGAATAACACCTATTTTGAATAACAGCTGGGATACCATCTGGACCAACAGATTTATCTATATTGAGATCTTTGAGGAGGACTCTCGCAACCGAGTAAGAAATCACAGTCTCAAGCTCAGATGGAGCCAATACGCTGCTTGGAATTGTCGAGCTGCTAGCAAATTGGCTTTTTCGATGAAGTTGACACATGGAGAGTTATTGAAAATGAGTCTTGAGACCGATGACGTGCTCAAGTACTTAATGTCCTTACCGAATTAGCAAAAGTAAGCTTTAGTATTTTTGCATTAAAAAATTTTTTGGCCCGTTTGAATAAATTTCGCTTTTCGACTTACGTTTTGCGACTTGTCTTCAAATGCTAACTAACTTCTCTATCCAAAATCTCCTCTTAACAGTTCAAATCCAACCACAAGTTCCCTTTAGGAATGAAACTTTTTGTTTTGTGAGTCAAAAAGTTTTTCATACATACATTATACATACATAAAGGGTTTTTCAACAGGGACGCTTTAAAAGTAGAGCGATATATTCTTGAAAACCGTCGAAAATTGGGTTCAGCGTCTGGACTTCTGCAAACGCGCCCGTGGTGGTCATGCAAAAGAAATTGAGTTACATACACACAGGCATCAAACGTGCTTTTACAATTTACAGGAATAAAGAATTTCATTGATTGGATATAAAACCGTTTTTGTTTTATTTAAAAAAAACTTTTGTAGCACTCTTATTGAAAAACCCGATATTACAGCTGATTCCGAACTGCTCATTGAAAAAGCGCTTTTCATGACACTGAATTCACTTTTGTGTTCTATTGAGATTCGAATCACAAATCTGCTGTGTTGGTGATGGTGTTCCGTAATTCGTGTATTATATTTTGGGATGTGATTCTTCTGCATATTCTTAGAAAAAAATTGTTCTACAGAAGAGTCCGTTTCTCAACTTTGACATCACTTTTTGACAATTTAAGAAAAGGCTAACTTTGGTTTACCTGACCTGTGTTAAATTCGATTTCTCTGTCAATACTGATGATAAAATCCTAATCTCAAACTTAATTCTTTGTAGAAATAATAGTCTTTAAAACTGTACTTAAGTTGAGCTCTTAGGGTTGCCAGATTTTCAATATTAAATGGTGTTTAAATTTTCTTCCCCAAACAAAGTTTCGACTTTGAGGTCATTTTTTTTTTCAGAAAATGCCTGATAAACATAGAGTTTCTTTGAATACCTACTTGATTTACGAAAAGCCAATTTTTTTCTTTCACTTCACTTTCTTGTAGTTGATTTTCATAAATAAAGCAATTTGCTTTCTATGAAGTCAGGTTTCAAAAATGCCAGCGACACTATATAGATCGATTTAATTGTACTCATGACTCAAACAAAATAATCTTAACGAACTTGGCTTGCTGATGTTTCATAGAAAAAAGGGAGGGATACTGACACTTAAGTCATACGTTGCCTTACACCTTCGGAAAAGCCTGCAAAGATAACCCAAGGAAATGTGCTCTAGTTTAATTTTAAAGTTTACACAGGAAAAAAATCTTATCGAACAAAAATCATTTAAAATCTACTAAGCCAAACATTATTACATACTATTGTGTTTTTAAAAAAGTTCTGGTTAATTTAGCGTATGGTTTTTGATTTGAGTAATCCAGCTTCAAGTCAAAATTTGAGAAATAGATAATGTTAATACAATTCTTACAAAATTACAAAATGTAACTTTTACTTCAAATAATCAATGCTTCTATTAGTTTTTAGTTTAACACAGAAAACCGAACGAGAAAATCGCTCTTAGTTTTTTAGAATTTAAAACCATAGATACTTTTCTCTTGAAAATCGATTTTTGTTGGCTTTTTGCTTATTGGAATTTGGCAAAGAAAAGGGTTATTCTAGACAGAAAAAGAGTTTTTCGTTCGTTTCTCTGTCAAATCAAAACATTGATAAAGAAAAAGTTACATTTCATACGGCAAATCGAATTTTATTTTAAAAAATTTACTTTGCGGCCTGATTTTTCACTATTCACTGAATTAACTTTAATTTATATTGATTGCCCATTAATTGCAGAGGGAAATAGATCCCTTCCCATTCGATTTTTTACCTAAATATGAGCAAGATTTACATATATCACATCCTAAAGTGTGTGGCACACGAACTACGGGACACCCTGCATATAGTTATGTTAATCGGTTTAAGACGCCATTTTTCCAATATGGCGGCCTAAGTGGCATCGATACGAGGTTGCAGAGTTGAAATTCTGAAAGAGCGCATTGAAATCTATAAAATTAATGGTTTTCGAAATTCCCGAAAAAGTTTCCAAGTAAAACTATCAAACGATTGTGCTATTATCACTGCACTAAAATTTAAATAAATAGGGTGGCGAAACAATAGCTCGGGAACTCTGAACCCATTTCAAGAACTTCTATTTTATGCCGATTTCAAACGGCTAAGTTAGAAAGCGTTTTTCATTGCACATTCCACTAGTCGAACTGGCCAATTTCTCGCTAAAGACGATACTCTTGAAAAAGCAGTTTTATGTTTTTGAGATAGATTCGCACTTTGAACTACAACATAGCAAGAAGACATGCTAACGCCATTGGCACCACTTACTACGAAACTGGCAGCCGGAAAAATATCATAACTCATGAAGTTTGTTTCCTTGTGTGTTATACCAATTTCGTAAAGACCTTACAAGTTTTTTTCTTGAAAAGTCGTGCTTACGCACTTTTTCTTTTACAAAAATAAACAAACTTTCACAACACCACAACTTTCCGACTAAAAATGTTCGCAGCACAACAATTTATCACAACAGAATTATAATTTCACGTTATGTACTAAATATCGCCCACCATTTTTCTTAAATTTTTATCTGTTCATTTGCATCAGATAAACTAAACCAAAAGTTCACCCACCTTACAGCCGCGTTACATTTCTATGTTTCTGACCGTGAATTTTTTATGGTGTTGTGATTGCGATGTATTAGCAATAAATGAATAAATTAAGTGGCACAATGTTTCAAGTAGTTGGCTATAAAAGACTTTGTAATGCCTACACCACATGAGCTTTTTTGTAACGAAATTAAGTCAACCATGTGCTGGCACTTACTCGCTCTATGGTCGAGTTTCTCCTCAGTATTTTGCTAACCTACAGAAAACTCAAAGTCAAATTTCAATCTGAGCTAAAATAAGATCTAAATCTCAATGTGGTCAAAGCAGCAAAAAAAGCAAAAACAACAGTGACTCAAAAGTATGTGCCCATTCGAATATCTGCCAACCTATTGATAAATCGAATTGCTGACAACCAAGCTTAAAGTTTTTAATCGCTGAAACATCGATCGGTTAGCAAAGCAAAAGCAATAAGAAGCCATTGATTCTGTTTGCTTTTAGACACAAGTTTCCTTATATGCAAAGTCGCTAATCCACATCACCGATTAAAAAAAGAAAAAAAAGTACAAAGACAAATGCGTGTGCTAGACAACAACGAAGGCAACTTTGTCAGAACAACAGAACAATCTGTGAATGAAGTGCTTACGACACACATATGGTGCGACAATGATTCAGGTCATAGGCGAGAAATTGTTTCATTCGAATGAACAAGTTTTGCCTTAACATGTACCACGCACTATTTGGGTACGCAATTCAAATGGACAAGACTTAGCCCACACACATGTTTGATTAACATAATTGCGAGGCGATGGCATAGCAATGGGGATGACTTGTCCACTACTCGTTCTACTTCTTATGTCCAAATTGCGTTGGATGGGGATGACAGCTCCATTGACAAAGACTGGAATTAACATACAAGAAGTGGAATGTACAGGAAAGGCCCGTAATTGGAGAACGTTAACTTTTTTTTTTAATTCTTGCAGTCAGTGGAGAATGGCGCAATGGACGGAAATCCGTGTAGGAAACAGCCGTTACCAATGAATGTGTTGGACATAAACTAAGTGCATACGTACTTACTGCTTGAAAGGATTCGAATGGGCTGGCTGTTCGCCAGAATGAAACAAATATTTTGACACAATTCCTCAATCAAGAGATGATTAATTGATGTTTTGTAAATTTTTTTGTAAGAGTGGGAGTAGAAGAAAACTATGTCACTCCCGTGCGTTGACTTCTATTACCAAACGGAATGTACGTTATTCGTCAGCTCGATTGGGGTGAATATTTGTTTGTATATAAAATTACACAAGGCAAACTCACGACGATATTTCACTTGCGTATGCGAAATTTTTTTGAGAGAGTGAATCCTTTGATTTATTTTGTCCTTTGCATTGGTGTGTACCTACCCAGAAGTAATAGTTACTGCCGTAGTTCGCGGTCATAAAAAAGCCAAAAAACAGCGGTCAAAAAATCTAATGAAGATCAATAAAGAACCTACGCAAATATGCTCCATATCTTGACTGGTAACACACTGCTGGTTGTCAGTGGCAAGTCGAGTAACCGCTACTGGCTCTGGTAAGAAGCGACTGCCAAGCTGCCATATGTCCCTGTGCTTTAGATTGCTTAAAATTCAGAAATTTGAAAAAGAAACTTCTTTATGTTTTTGAAACTCAATGAAACGAAAATGCGTCACGATGTGGAAATAAACACATGAATGTAAAGGACTAAGTGGACAAAAGAATAAAACAGAATGCATTACACCATGTTTCATACTCTTGATCTCCTTTTATACATTCCCAAGCATTATACTTTATCCATAGTATTTCCTATTCCCTTCGTCTTCTCTTTGTTTGGGTTTTCGTAGTTGCCTTATCTTTTCTGAAGCTTCACTTCTAAAACAGAAAGAGCCCAGGGGCTAAGCGTATTTCTCACAACCATTCGCCTTGCGATAGAATGGAAGGGACCTACAATTTTCTGCCGATCCCAAAAGGCTAAGCATTAAAGCGCTTTTCATAGCAATGCATTTACTATCGGAAAACTTGTCATTCCCTTGCGAAAGCCAAAACCTGTGGGAAAACTTTTTTCTCTTTGTTTGGGATTAGAAAACCACGAACCTCCCAGTATTTGAATTTTGCAAACCTTTTTTTATATGCTGTGTCGATTGCGTGTGGGCTTTTGGGATTTGAGTAGAAATACATGAGTTCTAATTGTGCTATTCAAAATATTACTTCAAGAGTTGAGTACGTTTCATCGTAACATGATCGTGCCAAAAACACGCTCCCAAGAGCTCGAAACTGTGAATCTCATCCCCTGTGACACTTAAAATAAATGTTTCTGATACATAACTGTCAATGAAGTGTCGTGATCTTAGCTTCAGTATGGGATGTGTGCTTGCAACACGGCAGGCATCCGACACATACATTACAACTTCGACGTTCGTTGCGTCATGTGGTTGGGTATGCACCATTTGGGAAGGCGCTCATGACTGTCAACTTGACGGCGTCCAAGTGTTCCAAATTATAGAATACGTCAGTTGTATTTACTCCTCCCGTAAACCATTGGATGCGAGGATTCACAAAGGGACGAAAAACTATAGAGCATAATACTAAAAAGTTCTTGAGAGTAATGACTGACTTTCTCAATCTAAGGGAATGTCACAGCGGATGAAATTTGCTAAGGAGCCAACATTGGAGACTTCAGCAGTCATAAAGCAGAAACCCATGAATGAGCTACTTCAACATATTTGGTGTTTCGACAAACGACTATTTAAATAAAAATTATTGTGAACTAACAGAAAGTGTTTGAATATGCCGACCGACCATATTGTAAATGAGGAAAATGAAGGAGAAAGAAAAGCAGATTAAAAAAGAATTTTCATTCGTTTGACAAAAACCGAGATTGACTGAAAGTTAGCTTCGCAAACACGATTTAATTTGGTTTAATGATCTTTCAAAGTTTTTTAAATAAAATAACAAAAGTAGAGATGGTGGCGGATGAGCTCTCCAAGCAATACACAAGCTCTTTAAGAGTTATCGAAAAAATTGCTCAGTACTTATGAAGCATTTAATTTGATCTTAAAAATACTATTCCACTTAATAACCTCTAATCTATCTCTTTGAAAGTGGTTTTGTGTAAGGGGTAGCCAAAAACTCTTTAGGATATCTTCAATATTTCATAATAATTGTTTCTCATACGGACACTTTGCAGGACTAAAGTAGGTTTTGCTCAGAGATTGTTATTTTTGTTGTCATAAAATCTTAGAAACTAATTTTTTTGGAGCCGAGTTAAATTTAAGGGAGGTAGAATGTGTGATTTCAAAGTAAATCTTTTGTAGCACATCAAACCGATGTTCTAAAAGCTAGAAAAATGCATTTAGTGTTTTCCTTATAACGGGTGATTTTTTAATAGGTTTAGATCTTTTTTTTTTTTTAAACACAAAAAATTCGAAAAAATGGATGAAATATTTATTTGAATCGATAGTTTGAACCTTGCAATTTAATGTTTAAAGATAATTTCATGCAAATGTTGACCGCGGCTGCGTCGCAGTTAGCCCATCTGCTGAGTGCAATTTTGGCATACTCTTTCACACATATCGGCCGGTATCTCACGAATGAATGCATGGATGTTGGCTTCCAGTGCGTCAATCGAAACGGGCTTGTCCCTATAGACATTAGCCATGACATACCCCCACAAAAAATAGTCTAACGGTGTCAAATCGCACGATCTAGGCGGCCAATTGACCGTCCCGAAACGGGAAATTAACTGTTCACCAAACTCGACTCGCAATTGCGCCATTGTTTCGCGTGCTGTGTGGCATGTGGCATCGTCTTGTTGAAACCACATATCATGCAAGTCAAGAACTTCCATTTCGGGCAAAAAAAAAGTTTGTTATCATCGCTCGGTAGCGTTCACCATTGACAGTAACGCTACGATTCGCATCATCTTTGAAGAAATATGGCCCAATAATGCCGCCGAACCGAGCACGAATTTTGATAGTAAAATTCAATAATTTGCAAGCGTTGTTCATTTGTAAGACGATCCATGGTTAAATTGCAAACCAAACTGAAGCTGTTTGACAGTGACACAAGGTACTAAACACACGTCAGCTGTCAAAACCAGTGTTACCAAAACCAAACCAGCTAAAAAATCACCCGCTATTACGGGTAAAAATATCTATTTAGTCATTGACGAGAGTACATAATATTATCTTCTTTCATTTTAAGTTTATTCCATTTCTCAAATACTGGATTCAATTATTATTTGTGAAAAAGAGCAAGAAACTTATTCTTGCATTGTACTGAAATGATTGGAACCAGTGGAAACCAGTGCCCTTGAACTGTTCTTAAGAAGAGTTTATTAAGAATTCTTCGGTTCATGCAGTTGGCTCCTCCCCTTTGGTCCCTTTTGGGTCTTATCGACTACTTTACGAAGATTTACAGGGTAAAAACTCTAATGAAATTGACTCTTTAAGTATTTTATAAGAGACGATTGTGTTGCTTGGGGCCTCGCGAGCCAACGGCAGATCTCACACCTCTACCTAAAGAATAGTGACAGCAGATATTACGGGACGTACCTTTATTTCCAATGGGAATCCCAAATTTTTGAAGGTTCTGTGTGGATTACCCTACCGCCATTCAAGAAGTACGATAGAATGGCCCAGTTATAAAGAAGACCAAAACTGCAACATCTACAGACAACTGAAGCAGCGTTTGTTTTAGTGCGGATTTATGGTTAGAGGTAGACTCAAGGGTAAGATTTTCAGCGAAAATTCGGTTTATAAGTGTATTACATAACAACCCTCACCAAGGCTAAACCAATATATCCAAGAACAGTCTCAGGTTAGTAGATTTTTCGACGTGGCTAAGTCTTGTTGGTCTTGCACACGCCTCAGTCCTCTCAAAATTCATATCGGGAAGACGTGGGAAAGCTACAATCGCAAGAGATATAGTCACTTCCTTTTGCAGGAGAGGGTTCTTTCTTGAATCCTTTGTCATCGGTACTAAGCATTGAAGGCCAATGCCAACAATGTCAACAAGCCATTTGAACTACGTCTCTGATAATCTGGTATTCACTCGGCCTGTCAAAACGAAGCCCGTTTTTCGATAAAAGTGCAAACAGGTGTCAAATATAGTAGTAGAATCGCAGTCGATACTGAGCATCTGGAAAGTCCACTTTAGCAGACTGCAGTCGATGAAGACACAAATGCCGCTATTTGGCAGAATGTCCCACTCAACTTAGACGACAGTCAAGAATGCCATACTTTTGACGTAGAAGGCGTCGATCGGTAGCCTTAAATCAAATAAACTGAAGGTGAAGATGGCTTTGACATCTAGCTTTTCAAGGCAGCTCGAGGTTAGTTGGAATGGAATATGCATCATCCGAACTGCATCTTGCATGATATGGCCGGAAAAAAGCATGTCAGATGAAAGGAATCTCAATATCGTATGTCCGATCCTATAAAACGGAAACTCTAAGAATTCCGCCATTTGTAGAGGAATAAGTCTCCTTAATATCGGGTACAAGATATTGTCTGTTGTAATATTTGAACGTCTGAAACCCATCCTCATTAATTTGAAAAAAAAAGAACGGGCAGTCTTCAGTTTATCCATTTTCTGTAGATCCACCTTGAGTCCCCTACTCTTCCTTTTTGTCTCAGACAAACAAAGAGGGAAAGGATAAACTAATTTACTTGTTTTTGTACTGATTTTGAAGCTTTTCATTGTTGCGTGTCTGTCGCGTTTGCTAGAAAATACAAAAAAAAAAAAAAAAATGGCGTCTCTTGTGTGAGCGAAAATAATTTCTGTTTCCACTTTTTTAAATTCATTTCCTCAACTCTGGTACTGACACCGAAAACACCAACACAATAACAACACAAAGGACGACTTTACAGCGCCAGCGAACTCTCAATTATTAGAATGAAAATGAAAAATGCATTTATTTTTTAATAGGAAAATTCCAATTTCCTGAACATTGAGAGAGATACAAATACAAATACATATACACCATGGTGAACAAAGGCATATGGCAGAAGAACAAGCTCTTCAATTGGAATGTCTTTCTTTTGCAAAGCTTTTTTTGCTTCAAAGGAGTGTTGTAGATGTGCTTTTTTTTCTTCGCATTGACAATAATAATTCAATTTCACTATTGTTTGATACGAGTGCATATTGATGTTTGTCTACTGATTGTTTATTTCAATTTTAATGGATTCGAAAAGATGACTTACACCGGCATAGATGGGAGGTCCTGGTTGCATAAGTGTGAATGAAAATATGGAAGACACACTGTAAGAGATATGACATGAGTGAGGTTAAGGAGGTCAAAGAGGAATAAAGAATAATCTGGACACATCGACTGCTGTTTGTTAACACGAGACTTAAAGGACTTAACCCGTATTTTCAGCGTCGTCCATATGTAGGACCATCTCTATATCTATGAACTAGACCAGATGAAAATGCAGCCATTCTCATGTGGGAAGCATAGAAGTACTACTTGGGGGAGAATGTTTCCATTTCCTCACAACTGGGTCATCAGCAACACCAACAACAGACTTGAGTGGTTTACAAAAGTTGATTGAACAAATGGTGTTAGATACCACCATCATTACATTTACAGCTCAGCTCACCCGGTTGACCACTTGGTTCGTCCTCCATTTATTGGATCCTTGTGGTATCGGAAACTGGCATTTCTTCTCTCTAACTAGGTTAGAGGTTTAAAACGGTTTTCCTTCTTTTTTTTTTCATTTTATTTTATATTCATCCATCTATTTTGAGAAGAGGATGTAATGGATAATGGATTGAGGGTGTTTTAAAGGGCTCTCAATACTTTTATGTGTGAATACTGTTGAATAGTGGTGAATCGAAAATAAATGCGGGTTCAATATAAATTTTCAACTTTATATCCAGCAAAAAGGGTTTTCTATTTATATGTGATAATGAAGTTTGTTTTTAGGGCAGAGGGTTGGTGTCATTTCGCCAAAGATTTTCTCAAGGGTATTCTTTTGATATATTCATGATTTTATGACTAATTTTCGTGAAAGGTCAATCTTCGTTCATTAAAGTTTTTCCGTAAGTACGTCTCTATGTCTACAAAATACGAACTTTATGAATCATTACTTCTGCTTCCTTTTTGCATTTTGACCTTGAAGGGATCACAGCTCTATCACTTCTCTGCTTCACACAGCCTGATCTGCCTCTGGGGTACCCGGCACGCGTTAACCTCAGAATGCGTTAGCGAAGCCTTCCAGTTATAGATTGTTCCATATCTGAAGGCAACCCAATGCAGCTGCCGATGCATTGGCTTTTGTAACTGGAATATTTTATTCGACGAATCTTTTGGTTTCTTCTCGATCGTAACTGAGCTTTGTTTAATATTGTCTTTTTGATTCTCTGTATCTCTCCTTTGAAGATGGCATTGCTAACAGAGCCGGCCGTGCTCTTCTTGTTCCTAAATCATATTTTTGACATGAAGGTTTCCACACATCTTCTTATGTAGCTGCTGTCAACTTGCTCTGATAATTTTTGTTCATTGGGTATCATTGCGATTTATATGAGAGTGCTGGACGCGGTGTAGAGTTTTCTTTCAGCTTAGCGATCATCACTGAGGATGTCGGAATTTTCTCACCACTTTATCCTCCCTCTGCGTTTGATCGATGATTGAAGTTGTCATCACAAGTTACTTCACTTTTGACTATTGAGCCTAGGTATTTAAACTTTCCTCATTTGGGAAGCACATTTTCAGTCAAATAAGTGTCCGGAATGTGCGATACGCTCTACCTTCTTTCAAAACTCATATGCATTTTTTTTCTCTGTCGGATATTTTTGAAATACTAACTGGGCAACTCAAGCATAAATGCCGGTTCATCGTTCTAACTGATAGCAACCTACTTTTACTTTAGTTTTCCAGATGCTCTCACCATAATTATCTGCGCCGAGTGTCTGTAACCTGATTCGAGAAAATGCAGAACATTCACGGGGAAGTGCGATGTCACCATCTTCTCCACAGAGTGTGGTATCACTTAAGCTTGGGCATAGAGAAGTACCCCGTACCAATGCCAAGATGGTTTCTACAATCTTTTTTGTTTGGGGATAGCAAAAATTTTGCAATTTTCTTTTTAACTTTGTGAGTATACGTTTAGTTTGTCAGCTCCAATATTTAATTGGAGTCCGCATTATGAGGACCCCGGCAGACAAAGTGCTGTTTCAGGCCCTGAGACAGCTGTCTGAGATCCTTGCCTTGCAAGTTCATCGGCGATTTCATTGCCAGTTATGCCATTATGTCCTGGAGCACAAAAGAGACTCAAAGAACTGGTCTTCCAACCACTTTCAGAGAATGCATTCCTGAATCACTTTTGAAGTAGTTAGAGGGTTGAGTTGAGCCTAAAGCAGAGCTTGGTTAAAAGTGTAACTACAGAAATATTTCTGCCCATCCAAAGCTTTGGAGAGAATACCTGTGCGGTTGAAGGACGGACGCATATGAGTCAAAAAATACTGTTTTCCAGTTCTTTAAAGTTCCAGTGCGAATTGTGCCAAAGATAACATGTTAAATGGTTTTGAGAGTAAACCCCTTCGTGTTCATAGATATTAAGGGGAAGAAGATTATAAGCAGTGCGTCGAGAGCAGGTCCCTAGATTAACGAAGACATATTGTTCTTTAAAATTTGGCGACCGAGCCAATAATGTATTTTTTGAGAGTTTGTTTCGCCTAAGAACTGACGCCTATTAGATAATTATTGGTCTTATAATCGATCCAAATGACCCAGACTCCAAATCTTGCAAAGGGCTCTCTTACATTGCCAGAAAACTGAAAGTGCTTTAGCAGTTTTCGAATTGACGTATGTTTTTTTTTCAGTCGGACAAGGGAAAAGGGGTTGTTTGAGAGTTCAATCTATTCAACATTGATATTTTAGTTCGAAGTCCGAAGTACGGAATGGAAACTCGAAACTTCTAAAGTTCAAATCGGATTAGATTTATGGTAACTGACCTTACAGTTAATATTTACTAATTAAAAACACCTTTCAATTGGGGCTTACGTTACAAGTTTAATAACTAGAC
The DNA here is from genome assembly GCA_914767635.1 of Melanostoma mellinum. Taxonomy (NCBI): domain Eukaryota; kingdom Metazoa; phylum Arthropoda; class Insecta; order Diptera; family Syrphidae; genus Melanostoma; species Melanostoma mellinum. Next base: position 201,743,125 of record OU612058.1, read on the forward strand.
ATGAGTTCTCTCAAAATGGTCCTAATTTGAAATGTTCTAAGGAGTTGGGTTGTGCCTTGTTGTATTGGGACCTAAGGCATGTCAATCTTCTATTTGTTTTCACATCAATGGGTAACATAAAACTGGACAAGGCTGAGGGTAGGCTCTTTGTTTCTGCTTTTTGGCCTCGAGTAGTTATTTTTTTTTTTTTTGTAGGAAAACATTGCAGATCGTAGAGTGTCAAGAAATAATAGTCTATGAACTTTTGTAGGGAGAGTGAAAGTCGATCTACACATGTATCCTACGATACACTTCGTCTCGATGCGTTGATTCAATCGATTTGAATCGATTTGACAACAATCAAAAACTGCAGTCCAAGAAGAAGGTAAAAACCGTTAAAATTCAACAAAGAATTCACCAGATGTCAGCAACAAGCGACGCGTCGTCAAACTTTAATTAATCAATTGTAAACAGAAAATCTTCAACCAACAAATCTTTTCTTCAATGATAAATATCTCAATTTCCTTGCTCAGTGGCACGGAGAAATGATAACAACAATGAAAGAGCTTTCTTTATGACAAAGACAACAGCTGTACGTATCTGTTTTTTACAATATAGCCGTTGAAATAAATATGTACATCCAGCTGAGTCGTTATAGGAATCAACGAGTCGAGATTTTAATGTTAGGGTTCTACTTAACTCTATCAGTTCAGCGTTTCATGCTTCCTAAACATAGCCATACGCCAGCTTGTAGCGAAAATGTTTTGATTTCTTTGTTCTATATAATCTGCCCATAAGCAATTGAATTTAAGATGTCTGACATAACATCATCTGCATTTGAACTGAGTTATCTCAGAATGAAATCATTTCAATCTTTGCCTGGTAAATTTCACAATAAAATTTTAGTTTATTTCCATTAGATTCCTCTTTTACACACTGTTAAAACTTTGTGGTCTTCACAACCCTGATTCCTGCAGTTTTATAACAACCACAACCAAAACAAACCATCAATTTCAATGGAAACCAGCAAAATGATGAAACTTTAATTTAATTTTAGTAAAGTAAAGCCTTTGCTTGAGTTGTTCTAAGGAATTTTATTCAGACTAACGCAACTGCAAATGATTGTGAAGTTCTAGAAACGAGTGTTTTTAATTTTGCCTGTGGATTTAAATCACTATAGACACCGCTACTGCAAGTGTAGATGAATCATTTGCTTAGGTTCTGCGATACATATTCCTAAAGGAAGACGAAAATCAACGAGTTTGCTTGGAATTTTTCATTTTTGTTACGGAGAGCATTTGTATATGTATGAAGTAAAAATGAGTGAATCAAATTTTAAAGTTTCATAGATAATCAAGAATCTTCTTTTCTTTCTGCTTGACCTTCATCCCGGCTTTGGGACATCCGAGATTGCAAATTAATGGTGAATACAGTCAACGAACTGGGAATGTTTTCATGAAAAAAAAAAACTATAAACTAAACAGTAAATAATCGAGTCAAAAGTCTTTCAATACAAAACAATTCTTTTCTTATATTCGCATTTAAGACTTTTTCGCTGAAGTCCTCAGTGACAGTTACTTTACACCAAAAATTACGGCGCACCAGTATACTTAAGGAAGGGGGGGGGGGGGGGCATGGGTTTCACTGTACTGACCGCAGGTTAATTCAGGTAGAAAAATCCATAAAAGTTTATTTAATATTTATCGATAATTTTATGTGATTTGGAAAAAAACAATTTTTTTGTCGCTTTTTTAGTTCATAAACTTTAGACGCGTGTTCGCTTTGTTTCTACCAACAAAGTGGTGGAGTTTTTAGTGGAAAATAACAGTTAAAAAATGGAAAAAGAAATTATTAGAGAGAGGGAAGATTTGATCATAATTTGACAAATTTTTCTTGGTTTTTTATTTTCAAATAATTTACAGCCGAGTTGTGGTGAACACCGCTAATTGTTTTTTTCTCAAGACATTCTGGGGGAAGCTCTGTTACCGGCTTATGCTTCAATATTTCTGCATGAAAAAATACCCTATATTGTCGAAAGTATGCTTAGTATGGTACGAAGGGTCCGCATAAAATTGCTCAATCCATATTTAAGAAAAAAATTCGCAAAAAAAGTCTTTTTTTTACCTTGGAACTAAACCTAATCCCCCCCTTAATAATTTAGCAATATTGTGTCCAAATTTTAGGTGGATTGAAGTTACATTTTTTGGCATAGTTACGAATGTTCTTATACCCGTCGGTATAATGTTTTCATTTTTGATTTTCTTAGGTGTTCAGAAGTTTAGAAGGTTTTTCCACAACTCACTTTTTTAAAGACGGTGTCCGTCATAACTTCAAAACTACTACACCGATCCTTTTGAAATTTTGAACACTATTTCTGCTCATAATTTACGAGGTAGTGACGAAGACTTTTTTTTCAAATTTGTTGGTAATTATTATTTTACAATAACAAATAAGCCGACTTTTTTAACACAAAATGTCGTTTTTCTCTTCAAAAAATGAAAAATTAAAATTTTAAAAACCCCCCTCGACATTACCTGGTGAAAGCTTCTATCTAAGGAATGAACTTTGATTTTTTGATTTTCGATGATCCAGCACAAATTTATGAGCGGCATCGCAACTCGCCTTTTTTTCGAAGCACGTCCGAATAATTACTGCCATTGCAGTATTTTTAAATATTTCTTTACAAAAATATTGCACAACGATTTTGAAAAGTCAAGTGTCATTTGTTTTAATAAAGAAATTTGAACTGCTTCCTCATAAAAAAATCGCAAAAACATGCCTTTTTTAACTAATTAACGTTCTCTCCAAGCTGATGACAAATGTAGGTGGACTATCCGCGAGCAAATAGAGACTTCTTCTGGCAACAATACACTCAGTTCTACTGTACGAAAGCGAAATTTGGACTGAAACTTGAAAAGTATCTAGAATTAATCATAGGTACTGAGGTGCGGTGCCTTGCGAATAGCAAGCGGGTACTGCACAATGTCTGAGCCAGCAGCTCTTGTAATTGCAAGTGTCGTACTAATTTATCTCCTCGCAGCACAATGAAAATACATACATGAAGAGAAAGCAGAAAAAGGAGAGGAAGTGTCGAACACAAGTGTCAGAAAGCAAAGGGCGCTGGACTTATAGTCTGGATCGGATACCTTAGCGAAGAGAGTAACCGGAAACGCGGTGAAGTGAACTCCTACGTCTCTACGTCACACATTTCCTCACTGGACTCTGGTATTTTAACGTTTTTTTTGCACAAGATTGGAAAAAGAAGAAGCCCTTGGTGCCAATTTGGAGATTTTTGACAGACGACGCTTATCATACAGTGTTCGAGTGAGGTAGATGGGAATCTCTCGGCCAGGAAACAGAAGTATCGGAGAACTCAGCCCAAATGATATCGTCCAGAAGATGCTGAGAGACGAGTTAGCATGTATCTGACGCAGATTCAGAACACAAAGAAACAAGAGGAGGCAGTTGAAAAACAATAACCCTCCACCTAGAAACAGATCCGCTCTCCAAGAAATACGCAAGTGGCCCTGAGGTTTAAATCAGCGAGAAACTTTTATATTTTTGTACACCTTCGAGAGCCCGGCACTCGGGGAAGTATGGATATCTCCCTTAATTAAAAAAAAAAAAAAAAATTAACGAGCTGAACGAAGCCATGTAGTGTTTCGGCATTCCTAAAAAAACACGCAAGACTTTGCACGATGACTTCGCAGATTTCATTCTGCTCCGCAAAGGTCGGTAAAAAATCTCACGGAAACCTTCGATGTCGAAAAAGGTTTTTGACAAGGCAATAAACTGTCATGCGATTTCCTCAACATCATGCTTGAAAAGATTGTCAAAAACTCAAATGTCAAAATGAGTGGAATCATTTTCCAAAAGTCTGTACTCGCTGCTGACGTTATTGACGTAATGGGAAGAAGGAAGCTTGATGTCATAGGTGCTTTTGCGAGCATTGAAACAGAAGCCACAAAAAATGGGTTTTACTGTTAATGAGGGTAAAAAGAGGTATATGTTGTTATCAAACAAGGATACCGAACATCCACGATTTGGACAACTCGTCACAATGGACAGACATGACTTCGAGGGAGTACAGGACCTTGCTTGACTAGAATCCGCTAAAGACACGGTAGTGTCTGATCAGTGTAAAGAGTACTATTATCTTTTATCGCTGTTTCGGTGAAGAAGGCAATTGAGAAACGAAACCCTCCCTACAGATTCAAGAGAGGCCTTATAAGACTTTGATGATACAATTCCTGTTATACGGTGCAAAAGCATGGACTTCATGTCAAGCGTATGAGGAAATTGTTATTGAGTAAGTGTGGAGTGTGTTCCATTGCCCCCGAGTGTCATAAACTATAGTTCTTCTACTTCACTGAATTTACTCAATTCGATCACCGTAGAGCCAGAGCTACTCCAGGCGGTTCAGTTAATTTTAGCGGAACTTTGATTGTAACAACTTATATTCTCAAAAACTATTCGATTAAATTAAATTTTTGTTTGAAATTCTTAATTTACATCCAAGTTGACATTCTTGACTTAAAAAAAGTTGCTAAAAATATTTGAATAACTACTCTGACTTGGGAATAATTTTTTCTTCTTCGTATTGATAAGCCCCTCTCACCAAAACCGGGGAAGTGTTTGTGAAATTCATTTTTATATAAGAAAAACAAATTTTTTTTCTTGTTGCCATCATTGTTTTCTATTTTTAAACCAACTTCTCTCCATTTTATTTTTAAAAAGAAATCTGCTCATCTCTTTATGTTGCGAGGTGCTTTTGTACCATACGCCTTAAAATTCTCAAAAACTTCTGTACATGACTTCGGAGAATAGAAAAAATCTTCAAGTGCTTAATACTTTTGGCCAAGGCTGTATTTCAGCTTATGTGGTGTTTTTAAACTTTCGCTAAACCTTTTTGGAATACTCAATCAAATTTTTTTCACTATTTCATTAGTTTTTATTCCTTTTTCGTAATTGATGAGTACCTGGCAGCCCTGTACCAAGAAATATATGAGCGAATACTTAAACCTTTTACTCAGTCTTCAGTTTGCTGCATTTACTGGGCTTAAGGACATTTGCCAATTTGCGAGATGTTCAGAAAAGAGATCAGCATCCGCTTTTTGCTTCGGACATCCAATCGAATTACTATCTGGAGATTTTATTAGAAGGTTTTGTATGTGGGGTCTTCGAAAGCCCTTGAAGGCCTCTCACAAGGAGTAATCTTGCGTCCTTTGACTTTTCGGGAATCTACTTAGTTAATCATTTGCAAACTCCTTTCCCCTTACCTCTTTGATTACTTCAACTGCCTCATGAATTTTTCAAAAAGAGGCACATAACGTTAATTTATTTCGACAATTTTCCGAGATTGTTTGCTTCCGTGCAATACATTTTTTATTGGTTTCAATGTTTATACATCCCTGCAGGATATTGACAACTTCAGTTTGTTAAATGCAAATCCTTTCTAATGTCAAATTCTATTTATATTTGTTTTGAATAATCTTCCCAAACCAACCCAAATATTATCCTCAACAGTTTATGCAGCCAAAATGAGTGAAAATCCTATTTTCTCTTAATCCCTAAGGCTAATTTTCATTTTCTTTGTTACACTACACCTCAGCAGAAACAATATTGCGCCTGAATTTCCCTTTGCGAATTATAAACACCACGAGAGATGGCGATCCTTTGGTGACGTAAGTAAGTAATGCCAAACTGAAAATTATGTTCTCCTTTAATACTTAATGAAACCAAGGTCTTATTTAAGACAGCAAAGACCACAACAATGAAAGATATAGTGTAACTGTTGGCTTCACTCCTTGTTGTGTCCCTTTGTTTTGCGAAAAATATTTTTCGATTTAATTTATGTAGAGTTTCTATCTTCTTACGAAATTACTCCCTCTTGCGCGCTTTGTCGACTCAGGGCTTACGCAAACAAATCAATTAGAGGAAATGAATTGATATTTAATGAAGCAGGTCCTTTCGTGAAGGATATGCAATACGCAGAACGAACTCGCTGCCGACCGTGACAACGACAAGAATGAAGCAATAAGATGAGTTGGATGGGTAATAATTTCTTCTTTTCTTTTTATTCTTATTTTTTTCATTACCATTAATATTCGAACCTCATGTGGGCAATATAACTGACTAATTGATTTGCCAAATGAAAATCTTCATTTTAGTCCTTGGAGAACAACTTATTCCGTTTGATTGACGATAGATTTGGTTTAATTGGAAGCTCAGGGATATCTACGGCGAAGACGTGGGCATGTTGTTTCTGTGGAATGTAGAATGTTTCGAAGTTCTTGGAAATAAGATGGATTTGGAAAATAAAATCGCTACCAATTAAGGAGATAGATGTTGTCGAGCAAAACAAACATAAAATGAGAAGGAGTAAGCACAGCGGAATATCCAAGTGAGTTGCAAGGAATTTATTTTCCCTCGCACCTACAATCGAGTTCAAGTGACCGTGTTTTAATCCAATTGAGAGAGGATTTTCTTTTTCTATCTGCATACAGCATACCTCTATGTTTTATAGGTTGCCATGGCTGGATATTAAAATGAATGTTTGTTTTTTTCTTTTTGTTTGTCACGTACTAAATCCTGAGCCGTTCATCCGATTGCGATGAAGCTTTGGTGCGTCTTGCTGTGCATTCCCTGGAAAGACTTTTAATTCTGGACTTAACACAAGCCCTCTATGACTTGACTATCGTAAGGTTGCTTTACCCTCATATGGGGCTGCCGTTGCTGAGAATTTCAAATAAAACGTTTGTTTCACATAATATAGTTGTAGTTTGTGCCACTACTACAGTGATACCTTCTTGAACTGAATATTTATGAGGAACGCAAAATTGGAAACTTTTAATAAGTTGGGTCCGATCAACATGTAGCATCAGACAGGTATGCCTTTTCTTCTTCTTTTGCCTTCGATGGTTCTGTGGTTGGGGCAATGAATTAGCTCTTAATGCGTAAGTGGTGAGATCTGAGATCCCCCAACATAAATGAAGCGTATTTACAAGACATCGCTAAAACCAGAAATTAGCTGATGGAGAAAGACCTCCTCGTTGTCGATACGTCTTTCAGTAGAGTTTGCAATTGTAAGAGCTGAAGACGGAGGTAAATTAAAAGGATTTTTCCTAGAAAGACTTTGAATATCCTCAATACGATGTATAGTTTTCATATAGTGGAGACCAAACTTTAAGGCATACTCGAGATGAGAGCGAACATAGCAGTTATTCAAGATGGTTTTACTAAAGGATCGCTAGATTGTTTTCCCCATCACTTAACTGAATGGAGCATAGAGTTTGGCTTCGAATTGGCAGTTTTATAATTTTCAATTTTTTCGAGAAGGTCATATTTTGTGATTTAAAAGGGTTCAGACTAAGACTACTGGGTGTTGGGCTTGTACTATTCGGGAGGGCCCTGATTGGTGTCAACTTGCCGGCTAAGCGCCCAGATGTTGCAAATTATGATACACGTCAATTATGTTAATTATACCCCTACTAGGTAACCACTGAGAACTGTTCCACCCGTAGAGGTCCTGTTAATATAATAAGTGCGAGTGTTTACAAAGGCCCGAAGAAGAAGTAGATCAACACTATTATGCTGCTATGCAAGAAATGACTGACTCAACGATCCTCAGTGGTCTACCAGAGCTTTTTAAGAATGTCTCAGCGGATGAATTCGACTTAAAGTATCAAACGGTGAACTTCAGAATTAAAAAAAGCAGAAACCTCTGAATGAGCAAATCCGATGTATATGGTTGTAAGGTCTTTCAGGGTCTTTTAATACTAGGGCAGGGTATTGAAGTAGAGATGGTGGCAGATGAGCTCTTGGAGAGCTAATGGCAGCTCTCATACTCCTGCAGGCGGGCACTGCTTCCGGCTCTTTATGTCCAAGTGGATCCCAAAATGACCTGGACCTCAAAGTTGGGGGTCGTTCGTGGGGTTAACTACCCAACCACGTAAAAACTACTCGAATCCGAAACAACTAACCGCCTTGGATAACATCTATGATTTCAATGTTAACGACCTAAGCAAACGAAAATATTACAAAAACCTCCTGATCTGGAAGTGGAACGTAAGATCCCTTAACGGATTAAGTGCAGCTGGAGAACAAGCGAACGCCTTAGACTGCCACCCATGAAGGGAAGTGGAATAGACCGGTCATAAAGAATATTGAAAACTGCAACATTTACTATGGTGACTGCTGCAGATAACAGAAACAGCGCTTATATGGGTGTGTATTTGTGGTTAGAGGTTGACTTAGGAAAATGGTTATCAGTCAAGATTAATTAAATGAGTGTATAGTGACCATTTGCATCAGAGCTAAATTTTAAAACATTAGCCTAATATGCGCCCACGCTCCCTCAGAAGAGAAAGGCAAGAAATTCAGAGATTGTTTCTACGAGCTTCTCGAAAAAACACACGACATGAGGTGAAAATCGTTCTTACCGACTCTAACGCAAAACTAGGGAAAAATTACATCTTTGGAAATACAATCGGTAAGCATAGCCTGCATGACAAACATCCGAAAACAGCCTCAAGCTAATCGATTTTGCTGTGGGGTTAAATCTTGTGGTTAGTAGTACACGCTTCCCGCATCTCAAAATTCATAAAGGTACATGGTCCCCAAATCAACCAAATTAACCATGATGCGATCGACGACACAAGGCACTCTTCTAGTTTGATAGATGTTCCAACTTTCCGAGGGGCCAGCTTTGACTCGGACAACTACTTTGTTGTCAAATTTTTTTTTTTTACATTTGTTTTACAGCTCGGGGCGAATCTCGGCTTTAACCAACAATTTCAATGTGCTGTCTTTAAATACGGAACCAAAGATCATTGGGAGTATTTTTTTCGTTGTGACCAAGGATTTCCTCATCTTTACAAGATAAATTCTATGTTTCCGGACCGTGCAGCAGAACTGGGATGAAACAGTGTTACCCTAGTTTTTCTAGAGGTTTTGTTTCTCAAATGCTGTTCAGTGGCAGCACCGGTTTGTGCTTATTAGTCTGGCTTTAACTAAGCTCTGTCAAAAATCTCATATCTTTGATTTTAATGTCATTGTCTATTGTTTTCGTTAATCTGGTTACTTCCTGCTTTTTTTATAGGGAGTAGTTTGTGTGTAGTTTTACATTGGTCCTTGCAAGAATGTCTTTCATTCCAAATATATTGGCTCCGCAGCAATGCAGTTTTAGTCAAAATAAGTGCGTCAAAGATTATATTTGTTGGATTGTTCCGAATACAATACTCACTGGCAATTTAAATATCCACTTTTACAGCTCTCGAAAGAATTTGAAAGACTTTTTAAGGTTAATAAAAGTGTTTCTAACCTTGTTTCATTCTCATCTTCATATACCCAGTTTATGGATATTTCAAATTCTACTGATAATTTGGAGCCTATGATCGTTGACAAGGCCCAACTATTAGCAGACTTTCAATCGCAATTGACTTTTGCAGCTGTCAGCCTAGCTTTAGCTTTATCCAAAAACTCAAAAAGAAATCGCGATGGTTCAGTTATTTATCAAGTATAAAAATTCTTTCGACATTAGAGAGCTACATTACTCTCGAATGGCACGGACTACATTTCATCCCCATTACAATGCGGTGTTATGAGCTCGTAGCATAGACTGCATTTCATCCCCATATTCTCAGGGGAAGGGGAACCTAAAGTGGAACTTTAGATCTACTGAACAGGTGTAAAAAATTATTCCGACGATAGAATGTTTCAGTAGGCCTCAGTAACATAGATTTTATTTCATCTAAATATTGCGAGTAAAGTCAAACCTTTACATTAGATCACCGTAGGACACCAACTGAAGGTGGGTCAACTAATAATTATTTGGGATCGACTTAAGGGAGGGGGGTTTGTGGTCTAGAATTTTCGAAAAATCGATTTTTTTTTCTTTCTTGCATTTCAGAGACTAATTTGCACGGAGTGTAGAGCAACCTCGTATGTATCTTAAAAATATACTGTTAAAATTTAAGAACGAAACTGCGAATATTTCAGGATCTACAGACTAATATAAGGTCATGTAAGTGGAAGATTCAGTGAGTCAGGCTCTATTGTTCGCTAGTTGCAGATGCTTGGGGTCGTATACCTGACTAACACTAATGTTGGTATAAATTAAACGGGACATATTTTATTTTTTAGAGTTATATTGGTAAGTTGAACCTGGTCTTCAGCGACAGTAACATGGAGTGCTAGATTTTATTGAAAAATATACAAATTTTCTTGAAACTTTGAACGCGTTTATCTCGAAACTTTTCTTTTTTGTCTTGCGGGTACCAAAAACCAAAAACTATTAAGAATAATTGATCTGAAATTTTATTATATGTTAATCTAGATTCTAGACTTTTTTAAAATATTATTATGACTTTATAAGAAGGTAATAGTAAACATTTCTATTAATAAGGAAACACAATGTTCTTCAGATAGCTTCAACGACTTTGTTGATGACTTTCTTCGATAATATTTGCCTCAAGGGCTTGAATTATTTCTGAATTGTTGAGATAACATGGATCCCAAAAGTAAAAAAAAGTCCAAAAAGGTCGATTCGCAGCTCCGAGGCGACCAATTGATGTACTATTGAAATATAAATGTAAATTCAAATATAGTGATCTTTGGTGATTTTAATATTAATTTACTAAACACAACCTATACATACACTAAATCTTTTAATGCAATTTTAATCCAAAATAATTTGAAACAAGTAATTAATAAACCTACAAGAATCACGGCTAATTCAAAATCATTAATTGACTTTGTTATATGTCCCAATGAAAAATATTTTTTGGCTGATACAGCTCCGGACTTAAAAATAGGTGATCATGAAGCGATTTTAGTTAATGTTCCCGTGATTAATAAAAAAGTGAAAACAGTCCAAAATATGTTGATCTTTTTAGATATAATAAATCTCAATTTAGAGCCCTTATTAATGAAAAATGTGATCAGTTGAATTTGAACTGTGATTTCAATACATTATCATCTTTGCTCCAAGACAATTTAATATATTGTGTAAATAAACAAACAAAAAAGTTAGAGTTTATGATTCCAATAAATGGTTTACGGAAGAATTAAGAACCCTAAAATTTAACAAAATTCAGTGTTTTCGTAAAGCGAGCATTTTCAATAGACCTGCTGATTGGATCAGTTACAGAAATGTACGTAATAATTACAAAAATAAATTATTTCAAACAAAAAAAAACAAAATATATGTAACAAAATTGAATCTTGTCATATTCAAAAAGAGATGTGGGAAACAATCAAAAAATTTGTCTTAAACGAAAAAGTAAGTGAAATTGGTGAAGTGTACTTCGGTGATAAATTGGAATCTGAAAACTCTGTGATCGCTAATGAATTCAATTCATACTTTGTTGAAAGTATAAATGCGATAAATAACTCTATACCCGTTGTAAATCAGGCACAAGTCGACTTACCTGAATCACAAAATGTTTTTAAATTTCGTGAAATAAATTTTGGTGAGTTATGAACAATATGTAAAAAAATCAATACTAAAAATGCTTTGAAACTGAACATTAACATAATACTAGATTGTTTTGATATAATTGGTCCAATAATATTAAAAATTGTGAATGAGTCCTTTAAGAAGGGCATGTTTCCTAACAACTTAAAAGAGTCTATTGTAATCCCAATTCCTAAACAGCCCGATGCAAAGGAGTGTGATAAATATGATGCCAATATTAGAAAAAATAGTTGAAAAGTGCGCCTACGAACAGTTTTATAAATACGTTTGTGATACTAACTTATTGATCTCAAAATAATACGCAAAAATATAACAACAACTAGATGTGCCCGCGACTTCGTCCGCGTGGAATAGTGACTTTCGGCAGCATTCTTAATTTTTTAGGCTTCTTATTTTGCAAATAAGACACATTCTTTCGTCTTAGTAAACTATTGTTATATTATTTTATTTAGGTATATGTTTACACACAACGTTCTTATTTTTTCCATTTTTTGCGAAATAAAAAGGTTTTGTGGGATTGATACACGTGATTCTGCCGCATAAAGTTGCCATAGGATTTTTTTCTAAGCGAACACCTGCAACTTAAAGCGTCTGAGCCTTATTTATAATGATCAATCAATGGGAATTAAAGGAAAACGGGGAATCAAAACGTTTTGGACTTGTAATATTAGTAAGGATGTCCAATTGTCCATCTTCAGGTTCTAGACTATGTCTGTACCAAAATTCATATAAATCGGTGCAATAGCTTGGGCGGTAAATATAAACAAAGAAAAACAAACAGACAGAGTTAATTTCGGATTTATAAAGTCTTCCATTCCCGTGGGAATATGAGGGTCGTCTAACGGTGGACATTTTTTGAAATGGGTGCTGTATTTTTCAAGTTCCCGTTCCCATGGGAATACAGGGATAAAACATATTCAATAACATGAATGTCCATCCTCAGGTTCTAGACTGTCTCTGTACCAAAATTCATATAAATAGGTTCTATAGTTTGGGCGGTTAATGGTAACAAAGAGAAATAGACAGACAGATTTAACTTAGTACTTGTAATATTAGTAAAGACTCCCGTTCCCGTAGAAACATGATGACCGTTCCCATAAGGAGTATGGGGATGAGTAAAAGTTTATGTTGCTCGAGGGTTATGGAGCATTCCAACGGTGGAAGAGTTTTTGAAATCGGTGCTGTAGTGTCAAAGTTCCCGTATAGGTTCCTGCTCCCGTGGGAATATAGGGAAAAATATATAGCCTATGTCCTTCCTCAGGTTCTGAACAATCTTTGTAAAAAATTTCATTTAAATCGATTTATTAGTTTGGGCGGGAGATGGTAAGATAGAACGACGGACTTTCACACTTATTATATTAGTAAGGACTCCCTTTCCCGTAGGAATATGCGGATGAATTAAAGTTTATGTTACTCAGGGATATTGTAGCATTCTAACGGTGGAAAAATTTTTGAAATCGGTGTTGTAGTTTTTAAGTTCCCGTATACGTTCCCGTTCCCGTGAGAATATAGGGATAAAATGTACAGCCTATGTCCTTCTTCAGGTTCTAGACTATCTCTGTACAAAATTTCATTTAAATCAGTTAGTAGTTTGGGCAGGAGACGGTAACATAGAAATCCGGACAGACAGAGTGACTTTCACATATATAATATTAGTTAGGATTTGTGCTGTGAATATTTACAATACAATTATAAAGCCTCACTTTGAATTTTGTTCAACGATTCTTTTTTTAGGTAATAATGAGCAAATAAACCAAATGCAAGTATTACAAAACAAATCTATGCGAACTATTCTTAAATGTAATATTTATACACCATAATTATATGGATGCTGTCGTGTTTGAAATGGTTAAACATTAAGCAAAGAATAATGTTCAACACACTTATGTTTGTGTTTAAAATGAAAAACAATTTTGTACCTGAATATTTAATTTCAAATTTAACGTATGTAGGTGTAAGTCAGCCTTACAACTTAAGATCAAATAATGATTTTAGACTCCAATTGTACAGAAACTCAAGAACTCAAAATATGATTAATTATCGTGGACTTAGATTGTTTAATAAATTGCCTAGTGGAATAAAGAATGAAAGTTCCTTAACTAGATTTAAAAAACTACTAATGGCGCATATAAGAAACACAATAATTGTTTAAATATTGTATATATTATGTTAGTTTTCGTGAAATGTACTTTTGAAAAATTATTTATCTTAATATATATAAATCACGTGTCACAATGTTTGTCCGCGATGGACTCCTAAACTACTTAACCGATTGTAATCAAATTTGTACACCGTGTGCAGTTTGATCCAACTTGGTAGATAGGATAGCTTATATCTCAATTTAGGATCGACAACCATATGTTGTTGAGACTAAAGTATAATTTAAATTTATTTTAAAATAAACAAAATACAGTGAATTTTATTTTTTTATTTTTAGAGTAAGTATAGCCGGCTATTTTTTTTATTTTTTTTTTATTTTTATAGCCGGCTAAGTGTAGCTTGACTTAAGTATAAATCAAATACAAATTAAATTCATATTATAATGAACATAATCAGGCGAAATTACTCCTGCTTTTTGATAATTGGTGTTTCGTTATTCAATACTGTAATTTGAAGCTTTTTTTTGTGCGTTTTCGCACAATTATACCAAACAGGAGCACTGTAAAGCAGAATGCTGTGAATAATTGATTTGAACAATAATATTTTGTTAGTTTTGGACAGATCAGAATTTCTATTAATAAGAGGATATAAAATTCTTATATATTTGAGTCGATATTTGCTTCTGAAAACTTAATTTTGTATCTATCATAATGCCAATTGCCAAGATATCTGCAGTGTTCAGACCAATCAATATTAAATCCGCCCATTTGCAGTTGAATATTATTTGGTAAGAAACACTCTTCGATTGATCATAAACATGCGCGTAAGATTGCAAAAGATCCATCAGCACAAATATTTTCCGAACAGTTACTAGATGTTGGGAACGGTGAAATAGAGCTGCAACCAAATACTCAATGCATTAAACTGCCAGACAATTTCTGCACTGTTCTTCAGGAAAAAAAAAGAATTGATTCAGAGTATTTTTCCGGATATACAGAGTAATTACTTGAATCATAACTGGCTCAGTCACCGGGCTATTTTGGCAGCTAAAAATGTAGATGTTGATGAAACTAACTTCCAGATACAACAGTTGTTACCAGGCGATCTGATGTATTTTAAATCAATCGATACTGTTGTTAATGAAAATGATAGTGTAAATTTTCCAATTGAATTTTTAAATTCACTAGATATACCCGGAATGCCACCACATAATCTTCGATTGAAGATGGGTTCAACTATTATTCTCCTGCGTAATTTAAATCCACCTCAATTATGCAACGGTACACGTATGGTCATTAAAAAGATAACCAGAAATATTCTGGAAGCAATCATTTTAACTGGAAAGTTTAAAGGAAAAGTGGTCCTGTTGCCACGTATTCCAATGATACCGTCAGATTCTACCATACCCTTCAGAAGGTTACAGTTTCCAATTCGTTTGGCTTTTGCCATGACTATAAATAAGTCTCAAGACTAAACAATGTCCATTTGTGGATTAGATTTGGATAATCCATGTTTTTCTCATGCGCAGCTATATGTTGCATGTTCACGGGTAGGAACGCCGTCGAACCTATTTGTCTTAGCAAAAGACAAGTTAACCAAAAATTTTGTACACCGATTAGTGCTAAATTAAATTGAAATTAAAAGTATTTTTAAAGAAGATTTTAAACTATCAAACTAACCAACCTCATTTAAAATATTAATTATTACATGTTATTTATGTAATTCACTCATTTGTTACAAACTTCAATAAAAATAATAAACAATTTTAAATTTTATTCTTTTGTTGTGATTATTGCTTTATATCAACTGTACGAAAATTTTGATCAATTATGTTCAAAGTCCTTTCCCTTCAAATCCCAAACCAATAAATTTTTATACCAGCTTTAACGTTTCCGTCTTCTTTCATAAATAATAATTTCATTTTAGTAAGAGGTAACGGTAGTAGAGAATCAGTAATGAAGGTCCCCATGATTTTTTTTTAAATAGCATCTATGTGAAAAAGTATTGAGGTACCCAGGTCTGATGTTCTCCTACCATTCCAATTAAATACTTAATAACAACATCATGTGAAAAAATGCTAGCCACAGCAACGCGTGGCCGGGTCAGCTAGTATATTTATATATTAATTTAAATGAATTATAATAGTAAAAATCTACTAAATAAAATTTACATACATACATACAAAAACGAGTGATAACACGGTTTGAGAAAATAGTGAGCGAAAGATAGAAAGCGGCATGGTCCGTGTTCCACGAATCGTCATCTTACATGAAGCAGAGGTAAATGAAGTCCATTTCATCAATTTCAGTTATAAAGGGTCGGCTCTGTAAAACCCACTTATGAAGGATTGAGTCTCACATTCTCGACTTCAGCAACCACATTCTCGTCTGTACGCACGGAACGAAGATGGAAACCATGAGTGTTACGTATGATACTGACTTTCCGGCAAGAGTTAGAGCGCAAGCCAAATGTCAGTTTTAAATTAGTCAATGTCTTAAAAAGAAACTGTATACGAAGAGTGTGAAAACGAATGTGTATAATGATGATGGGTTCATAGTGTTATCTCTAAGCGAATTGTGAACTTCGTTTTCAATCAGTTTTGGTTCCTATTTTATTTCTGTATAAAATATATGAAAAACGCAGATGTATGTAAATTGTACTGAATTCCATCGAATTGACTTTTGTACTTGTAGAAATTCAATCGTATATCCGTTCCTTTCACCAATCCCAATTAATTAGATACATTTTTCTCTCATTTTTACACCTCAAAATCGAAATAAATATTTGACAGACAAAATCCCAATTAAATATTATTAAAATACTCACAGCTATAATTTCCTCAAAACTGCATAGTTTTGCTTTATTAAATTTAATGACTGCGTTCTCAGTGGGGTTGCTTGTATTTACATTCATTGGTTACTTTTAATAAAAAAAAATCACTTAACGAATAGTTTTATCCTTTGATTATACATACAAATATGTCGTTAAAAGTCGTACCACAACATGAGAAACAATATCATAAAATAAATTGATTTTATTTGAACAGAGGATTATGGTGGGTAGATTTTAAATTGTATAAATAATGTGTACAATTGTAGGTACATATAAATGTTGCAAAGTTTTATAGAAAAATTTCGTTAAATTAGTTTTGAAATCAATTATTTGTTTTTTTTTCTTATTATTGGTTAAATAGGACATCATTGACCGAGATAGGAAGGCAAAATGTTGTGTAAAGCTGCGTTAAGCAAATTGTTTAATCAGTTGGCAAGTGATATTGATAAAATTGCTTTGAAGAGGAATTTCAACTATTCCGGGATGATGAATCGATTGGCTTTATTAACCGCGATTTGTATGTTCCCAATTCAATCAATTGATTAAAATAAACGAGGTCATAATCCATCGAAATTATACACAATGGATGTGCCGAATGTAAGCATTTGATATATGAAATGAACAGATAAGAAAGTGCAGCTCTCACAACAAGCATTCAAAATGTTTCAGAGTAAATTGGCGGTAGCTGAGATAAATATTCACGGTATCAAAGCAGGAGTAGCAAAGCTTGATTATTATTAAAAGGTCTGTGAAAGCCTACATCGTACACCTATCTATACCACAAGTCTTCATTGTTGGGAGGTAAGATTCCCGCTATCGATAACTGCATCATCGGGAATGTGTAGCTAGACATAATCATTCGGCATTCAACCTTTGAAGAAGTAGTTAAGGACATAAAACGGTTCCTTTATGTACTGTACGTGTACAATTAAACTAACAAATAAAATTTAAGTTCATATTAAATGCCATACCGATACTGAAGTTGATAAACAATATCACTGCGAACATAAATGGCGAGGCCACGAGAAGAAAAGAATAATGACACTAGGCTATACCCGGGCAGGTTGAACTCTGAGAAATCACAATCAACACCCATCTGAATTTCACTCTTTGCCAAAGCAACTGGCCCGTTTTTTAATAGTGTGTGCTAATACTCAGCAAAGAATATCGACCGCAATTGCCTAATGTTGCTAAAATCGCTCAGAAATTTACGCGACATCAAAATTCACAAAAACACACAAAAAAAAGGGGGATGATTCAAACGAAGATTTTATCTAAGTCGAACCAACAAGTATAGATCTTATAAAAATCCAAAACAAATTATTAGCAGTTTTATGCCCAGCAGGAAGCTGCAGTGAATGTCTCGTTTTGTGAATGCATTCACTTATTCACTGCCATACACACCATTCAAACACCATTCATCTTAATCCGAAGCAATAAACACACATTGCACTCTCTTTTAGTCAACGAGACAGGTTCTCACTCTGATTCACTTAACTGAAACAATGGCAGGCAATGACAACAAGTGTTTGCGTATGAACTTGTTCGAATAGTGTCTAAGGCAACGAATCATCTACAGTGCAACGATACTTCATAAGGCAACGAATACTTCACAGTGCAATACTGTGATGAAGAACACAACAACAACAACAACAACAACGAAAACCCAAAGACTATAAATAACGCCCAAGTCCAGTCAAAATGTGTATTCAAACCTATCTACATACGAACATGAAAAAATATTCGTTGTTATCCCTCATAACTCGTGGACATTCACTTTTTTCGAATTCAAGCGAATGGTGTAGGTACCTGTTTGAGTTTGAATGGTTTATTCATTCATTATTCATGGGCACATACAATGCGAAGGTTCGTATTCACGAGTACTGTGTACTTTTTCTACATGCATTAGGCCTCGGTCACGCAGTAAGCGGCTGAGCGGCTGAGCGGAAAATAAAAAATAAAACATATGAAATCACACAGAAGCGGCCACGCTATGAGCGAGCGGCGAAACAGAATTCTGAGCGTCTAAGCAGTGCCGCTCAGCAACCAAACCTGTTTTAATTTTTAGTAATGTTCTGAGCGGCAAACAGTAAAGATGGCCAAAGTAAACATTGAGTTGTTAATTTCGTCTGTGCAATCTCTACTAAAGTCTACTAGTCGATCCGTGCCTGGCCATACGTCGCTTAGAGCTGCCGCTCAGCCGCTTAGCCGCTCAGCCGCTTAGCCGCATACTGCGTAGCCAAGGCCTTACACTTGTTTCATCATTGTGAGTGTGAGACTGTGTACGGCTTGTTTTTCGGGGATGATGCGAAAGTGCAAGTGATTGCACTCATGCAGTTCTCTGATGCGCAGCTAGCATCTTGGTATTGGTTCACTAACGAAATCCACACCGTTGATTGACTGTTCGCGCAATAAATTCATAGCCTCATTACCACATATCAATAGCCTTATATCCAGTATATGTAATTATGTATATACAAAGCATAAACCAAAGTCACTTCCCAAAGTCTGCCTGTTCAGCTGGTCATTAGTTTTCTTTAAAAACGGCTTTTAAAAGATAAATTGAAAATTATATTCAAAAAGCAGATAAATGCAAATAAACTTTGAAACATCATACGGAAAGGTGTCGATAGGATGTTTTTAGTTGTTATTTAAATTTATATAAAAAATTAAGCAACTAAATAGGTAGATACTAACTTAAATACAGTGGTTTGAAGTGTTCGGCGACACTTTTGAGTTTTGACATACACACTTTTTGAGAAATAAGATTAAAAAAATTAATATATTTAGTTTCACCTTATCTCTCATAATGTTTCTACTTTTTTTGCATTACTGAAAGTTCCCACATTTCAGTATAATATCTATGTACCTCTAATAAGTACCCTCACCGTGGTGTTTTGTGTGTTTAATCCAAAAGTCAAGTGGCGTTCATGTCGACTTCAGCGCTTAGTGGATTTTTTCTTATCGTCACGTAGCGTCGAGTCGTTCAATCGCTCGTCAATCTATAGGTATACTTTAAACGATTACTCTTTGACAGTCATATCAAGAAAGGTATAAAAAGGGAAGAGGTTCACTTCGTTGACCACATAATTGAACGTGCTCTTTGTAAAATCACTAAATCAGATTCTTTCAAATTAACTCTCGCTTAAAAACAAACATGGTAGCTTGTAACAAGACAGCACTTTTTACGTTGATTCTTGTATGTGCTTTCATAATAAGCACAGAAGCAGCTTACAACGTATCAGTAGCAGGGTGTCACTGGGCCTGTAAGAGTACCTTCCGAGATGCAGAGGAGTGTTGCAAGAGTTATGGTTATGCAACAGTGGGTAGTTGTGAAAATGGTAGAATAACATGCCGCACTAAGTAAGCAATATTTTATAAAAACTATAACATAATTCCACAATTCGACGCCTATGTTATGTAGCTTTAGTATTACAAAGGTGAAAGAATGTGAATAAAATTTGAAAAACTTCCAATGCTTTTCAATCAGAATAAATAAATTGTTTGAATCAAATGCGCTGGAAATTGTTTTTCTTTTAATAAATGGCATAGAAGTACATAGGTATTCGTTCTTTGCTTTGAAAAAATCAAAACCTACGATATCAATGAGCGCATTCTGCTGTCTGCTTGTCTGTGGAATGATGGGTTATAATATCGCGTCTCATTGTTTGTCATAAGAGGCGACTAAAAGTAACCTTTTGACAAATAACGTTTAAATGAGTCTAGCTACACGCGTTACACTTAACTTACTTAGATGGGCATTACAGTTCGGGACGAACCTGGGCCTCAACCAACATCCTTCTATTACGACATCGATTTCGGGCGAGCTCTCTCCAGTATCGCGCTCCAAGTCGGTTGAGGTCTTCATCCACTTGATTGTGCCACCTTAGACGAGATCTTCCCCTGGCGCGATTTACCTGCAATGTGCTTTCGAACACCCGACGAGCCGGAGCGTTTGGGTCCATCCGCTCTACATGGCCTAACCGTCGTAGCCTCGCGATGCGTACTCTTCTGGCTATGCCCATGTCGCGGTACAGCTCCTACAGCTCGTTGTTGTATCGTCGTCTCCACACATTCTCTTCACATACGGGATCAAAGATCATTCGGAGAATTTTTCTTTCGAAACGACCAAGGGTTTCCTCAGCCGCTTTCGATAAGGTCCATGCTTCCGCGCCGTAAAGCAGGACTAGGATGATCTAGGTCTTATACAAGGTTACCTTGGTTTTTCAAGAGAGGGTTTTGTTTCTCAATTGCCTTCTTAGCCCAAAGAAGCAACGGTTGGCAAGAGTTGTTCTCCGTTCGATCTCCGCACTGATGTTGCTTTCCGTGTCTATAGCGGATCCTAGGAAGACGAAGTCCTGTACTATCTCGAAGATATGTCTTTCAGTGTGACGTTTTGTCCAATTCGTCGATGTTCTGTTTCCTTGTTTGATGACTACATATACCTCGTTTGCCCTCATTAACCATCAAACCAATGTTTGCCGCTTCTGTTTCAATACTCGCAAAAGCACCTATGACATAAAGCTTTTTTCTTCCCATTACGTCAATATCGTTTGTTTTTGCATCAGCATTTGACGTGCTTTTCGTTTGGCTGCATTTGCCTGCCTGCATTCTTCATCGAACCATGGCCATGGGTTTCGTTTTGGGGCCGAGTGAAACCCAGAACCTCAGAGGCATCATGTCTGATGGCTTGTTGGATTTGCTGCCAGGTTTTCAATACTTGATGCTGGCGGCATAAGATTCAAGGATAGTTGAAGGGACACTCGATTGGAGAAGGTCCTGGCAATCTCGTACGATCGTAGTTTTCCGACGTCATATTGCTTCACAGCGTTAGTTTGTGCAAGTCGTGAACAAGATATCCTCATTCGTACCTTGGCTACAACAACGTAGTGGTCTGAGTCAAAGTTGGCCCCTCGGAAAGTTCGGACATCTATCACACTGGAAGAGTGCCCTGCGTTGATCCCAATATGGTTAATCTGGTTGACGGTTGATTGATCTAGGGACCGTGGTCGGTTTACCTTCATGAATTTTGGAATGCGGGAAGCGTGTTCTACTAACAACAAGATTCAACCCCGCAGCAAAATCGATTTGTCTTAGCCCATTTTCGGATGTTTTGCCATGCAGGCTATGCTTACCGATTGTATTTTCAAAGATGTCCTCCTTCCTTAGCTTTGAATTAAAATCGCCAAGAACGATTTTTACGTCCTGTCTACGGCATTGCTCATATGTTTCTTCGGGGAGCTTATAGAAACTATCTTTGGAATTGTCGTCTTTCTCTTTTGCGGGAGTATATGTCGCATTTTTATATACTTTTATGTAACTCATATGCAACTTTTTGATTCCTTGTTTTTTTTTTTTTTTGTTAAAGGAAAAAACTTTTCGAAAACAGTGGTTTTGGAAAAGCTGAAAAGAAGTGCTTAAGTAACAAAACTTGTCTGTTTCTTGTTTCAAAATTTAAATTTGTGCTACTGTACCTTCAATTAATGAAATTTATGAAATCTGCTAACCTTGACCTTGACCGTATTCTGATTTTGCATGTTCATACTTTTCCCCCCGAAACAAACTTTTAAGGTCGTTGTCACCTTGTCACACACTAAAGAATCACTTATTTTGTAAATAGTCATAAAATATTGAAAACAAATATTGTGTGTCTATATTAACTCCTATTAATTACGACATGGACTCAGAACATATACAGCACTGGATAATGTTTGCAGAAAGGATAACAGCGAAACATTTCTTCATCGAAAACACTCAAATATCTGCTCATTACATACATTTGCGCAATTAACGTGTACTTAGCTGTTATGGCTTAGACGCTTATGTTACAGAGTTATAACTAGTCAACCTAATAAACACGAAGAACGTTCCTAATCGAATTAGTAATCCAATTAATTTGGCTCAGCCCCTGTTGCGCAATACAACCTGCTGGAGAAAAGTAATTATTAATAATTTATTATATCCTGGAATATAGCGACATCTTTACTGTGGACTAACTCCTTATTGATTGGTTTGTTTGGTAGTAATTAAAATGTGATAATGACGAATAAACGAAAACCCCATATACGTTCTGACCAGGGTTGCCAGATCTTTTTGAAAAAAATACCGAACATGGAGTAAACAAAAAAAACATTGCAAACCAGCACACATATGTATTTTGAATTAACCTACGAAGGTACTTTAATATAAACTTATAACAAAGAATACAAAAGCAACGCTTAGTCTAATTATATTTTTTATTGATGTTGCCTTATTTGGTTTAACGGCCTCGTGCATTTGGCTACACGAAAGACAGAAATAGCAGCGTATGCATAATTCAGCCTTTACCATGTCCACACTTAATTTATTACGGCTACTTTCCCACAAATGGTTCATACGGCTGAATACTCTTTCTAGAAGAGCATTACTACATGGTAGTGCCATTATAGTTTTGATTATTATTTTTAGGTTCTTAAAAATTTTTTCACGAAAACGTTGCACTCGATGAAAAGCTTGATTTTTTATTGATTCCAAGGATTTGTTGAGAATTTGAATCTGTCATATAAGGCATCTTTATCAATTTCGTTTTCAACACCAACAGCTATTGATGCATCTACAAAATATTGATATGTTGCAGCTATCTTATTTACGTTGACGTTTTTAAATGCTTTAAATAGGGAGTTTTAGTGGCAAACCACTTTTACAAATAATATTCTGCTCTTTCAAACGCAGCGTGAGCTTCGCTTCTGAACTTATCATGTTCCACTTCATTTAATTTTTGCATTTCATGGGATATAGTTCCAAAAAATATTCCTTTAGTTTTAATTTTTGAAAGTAGAAAACAAATGCTTCGATTCGCGATGTGCGGAAAGCGGCAACATCAAAAGCCGATTGCAAAAAAAATCATCATCAGAAAAAAATGCCAAACCTTCCATACTTCGGTATTTTTGTTGTACCGAACACCGAACACAGAGCTTAAATACCGAACAGTTCGGTAAAATACCAAACACCTGGCAAGCCTGGTTCTGACATGCCCAGTCTCCGTTTCCTAATTAAATCTAACATTTAACTTTCACCAGAGACAAGAACGCTTTTGTCATTCAAAACTGCAATAATTTGTATTTGACTATATTCTAAAAATCATATCAAGACAATTCGAAGGTGGTATTTATGAGCAAGCAGCTGAACAAATTCGAACATTCGAGCATACAATTCATAGTCATAATCAGCATTCCGAAGCTCCTTTCATGTGCTTTCGTAGTCGGAACCGCATGCTCAGCCAAATGCTGTAGTTTGAACTTCAAAAATTGAATTCAATCAGTCCCCTCCCAAGCACCACCATGCAACAAACTCTCAATCCTTATCGACATACCACAGACCATTGCACCCTTAATTGAGCAGTGAAATTCCAAATAAAAATCAATATTTGAAATCAACGTAACATTCAGACGGTTTTTATTCATTTTTTTTTTTTTTTCTTTCTTTCGAACTACACTAAACGATTGGATTCAGATTTTCAGCACTTTCAAAATTATTAAATCACTGTGCTCACTGCTCAGTAATTTTTCGATTTTATACCATCAACGCAAACGTATTTTTGCAGCAGTCATCGAAAAAGATGGACTAAAGTGTGTGGTTGTGATCGATGAAGCGGCGGATTTTTTTTTTTTTTTGTCTGAAAACGCATATTTTTTCTGTGTGGTGTGTGCCATTACAACTGTCATGATGAGTTGAAATGAAATTTTATATTCAAAAAACGTTTTTTTCATCCTCCCCACGCTTGAATTAGCAAATCGACGGTTTATTGTTTACTACAAAGGACTTTTTCAGCATTTTGTTGGAAAGGGTATCCCTACCCATCGTTTTTGTGGCTTTAAGTCGGAGGAACCTAACAAATTTCAATATTAAAGCGAATTGCAGAGGGTTGTGGAGGATTGTGGAGGAGTGAGTTTAATACACAAAAAAGAGTGCGAATAAAAAGGATTCAAAATTATTTATTTTGTATTTTCTCCCACCCTCTAGTCAAATCCGTTCTCAATTACAACTCTCTGCAATGGGAATGCTTGTCCTTCGTACACAACTGTGGGCTTATCAAAATAATTGTTGAAACTTTTTGGTCTGGATGTGGAATGTGAACGGAAAATACATTTTGGCAAGCATCCTAACAAGTCTATAGATTGACAGATAAAAAAAGAAAACTCCTAAGCCTCCACTTATCCTTGGAGAACAAAATGTTATTATCTGTTTCAAAATCAGTCGATGAAATAGAGGAGGTCAGGGTTGGGGGGAAATTTAAGGAAGTCAAAACTTTACGAAGTCATATAATGAATTGATATTCTGGTCATTTTTCAAGGACACCGTGGGTGGGCTTATGAGAAATGAGACAGAAAAGGATAAAATGATACCAAATTTGAACCATCATTGGTGCCTATCCATGTATTTTGTTCGAATAGGAAACCTTACACTCTTGTGACAAACTACCAAGAAAAGGAAATACACAAATTTGATTGATGGTACTGTTCGAGAAACCAGACACTTTATTAGTTCTATACCAACCTGGACAAATTATCGAGTGTAGGTTCCGAAGACAAATTGTCATGTGTTCAAATATAATTTATGATTTTTTCTGTTTTTGCTTCCAGTCTATGTATAGTTTTGCAATTATAATTCAAAGTGTGCATTTTCAAAATTTACAAATACAAGAGTATAAAGTTGATCCCGAAAATTCTTTCATGACATGGGTTACGGTTTCTTATTGAATTGCTTTGCGGCAGGGAATTAGATATTATTCTTTTTTTATGAGAGCGAAAGAATTCGAGGCTGAACTGTCAATAAAATTATGTCGACTTTCCAAGTTCTTATCACGCACATCTTCATGTGTCCGGAGCTGGTTGGGAGAAGACTATGTGTGTTGTGCAGTTCTGGAAGTGGGAACTAAATGATGGAAAAAATAAAAACGAAACAGTTACGTTATAGCTACATGTATATCAATATGTAATCAATAAATTTTTGCCGTCCCTCACAGACGGGTCAATAGAGCGTAGCAGACAAATAAAGGAATTTGTTCCTTGGAAATCACAAATCGTGGAATAAATGGGGAAGATGACTGGAAGAAAATAACAAGGATTCAATAACTGCATGTTAGGTCCACCATAGGTGTCCCAAAAGTACACTGTCTAATAGGTATAGACATGCAAAAAGACTTGGAATCTACTTCACTGTCTTTAGCAGAAGCTGCATGGAAAAGGAAGAGTAGAAAACTGTCCAACATCTCCTTTGTTCATGATCTGTGCTCTCTAAACCAGCGGCTACACGATTAAGATATGGTTAGCCATCAGCCTACATATACAATCTGTCAAATTCCTGTTCGTGTTTCGGATGTGATGTAGGCGACTTACGAATTGCCATGTAACTGGTTTTCAATCAACATGTCACTATATATTTTCAATATGGCACCAACAAGAAATTTGAAATTTAATGTTTTTTTTCCAGACACTCTTTTCTCTTTTTGAGGGTATTTGACGAATCTGTAAATTGTATGGCTACTGAAACTACTTCTCCGTTGGTTTTCAATTTTCCATACCACTTGTGTTTCAATTTCGAAAATTTTTGTTGTGTATTTAGAAAAGTTTAAATGTTTTGTAAACCGCTTACCATATTTTCTTCGTGTAGCCCCGGAGTAACAGACAGAAAACTCACCTAGGTGAATACTTTTTTGAAGACACCAGCGATTTAGCTTACATAGGCCCTAAAAGTATCTACCTTTGGGTACAAAGTTCTGCATGGTTTGACTAACATCTGAATAACTTGTTAGTCCAAGTTCGATTGGGTGTTCAGCTCTCTAACTCCTTAGAGGGTGTTCAACTCTCTAATTCCCTAGAATAGGGCCAGAGGGTGTATAACTTTCTGAATTCATTGGAATCACAATGAACCCTCTGTGGTCTAAGTGTGTCCGACTCCGTATGTCCGTATTCTGGCAAAAAAAAAAAAAAAAAAAAAAAAAAAAAAAAAAAAAAAAAAAAAAAAAAAAAAAAAAAAAAAAAAAAAAAAAAAATTGCCAAAGCCTCAATAAGCAATACTTCGTTTCAGCTGCTATTCTGCACCTCTGGAGTTCCACAATGATGCCATCTTGGACCTAGCCTTTCCATAACTTTTATCAATAATATTGTTCATCAGTTTAATCACTGTAACTGTTTATTGTGGTACACGTGACGTGATGGTTAGCATATCTGCGTGTTAACCCAGAGACTTGTGAATCGAATTGCAAGAGAAATCAAACAATATTTTTCCACGGGTATCGCCTTCTCCGGGGATTTGGTAGGTCCTCCGTTAGTAAATTCATTGCCATGAAAAGCCCTTTCTCTATTAGCCGTTCGGAACCGGCAGAAAATTGTAGGCCCCCTACATTCACACAAAAGGTTTGGTTGTGAGAATTACGCTAGGCCCTGGGGCTCCTCTACATGGCGCTATGGTTTATTTAGCCTACACTGTATCAAATAACGCCTCGTGTCAATGCATACTGTTTTGGCTCAAGTACTCCCTACTTTTGGATACGGTCAAATGCACCTAGCACTTGAGACAACCGCCTTCTACGTTTGGGATCTGTGTTTACTCCAAATAAAAAATTCTTGGGTTAAGAAATTGAAAACAAAATTAGTGCTTTTCATAGAATAGAATTGTTTTTTTTTTTTCACATACATAAAAAGCATTACATTTCTCTGAAACTCGATTTGTAGGTGATTCAAAGGTCAACCGTGGTAACTAGGCACGGTGGATGAAGCTGCATCAGCGTAGAAGCACTTTCCTTCATCGTTGACGATGTGTCTCAGGTCAGGGTGTCTGTTTTTTTCTGCTATCCTCCTTACTAAGGGGTTTGGATGGTTGGCCAGATTTTCCAGTAGGTGTCTTCCTGGTTGTATCATGTACTTCTGTGTAGGGATGATCCTAGCTTCTTCATATCTTTATATAGTATTCTTTTGCTGAAGGTTTCCCTGCGTATCGGATCGTAGCCAAGTCCTGTGCAGAAGCCTAAAACCTTCCAGTTTTTGCATTCCAATTTTGGATATTGTGAACTCGACGGGAAAGCATAACCTGCGATATCAGCTGCTTGTACACCAGTAATTTTGCCATTCGGCTAAGTTCACTTCTTTTGCGCATTAGCAGATGGGTTGCATCACTTTGTTGAAGTTGATTCCTAGATATTTGACTTGCTTACTAACCCTGAGCTGTGTTCCACCAGGAAGCTTGATACAGATGTTGTGACAGTTGTGGCTTGTTGCGTACGTCTTTGTCCTTGAGTGGGGGTCTTCGTATCCAGATAAGCTCGATTGCGGCGTTAATTTTGATTCCCCATCACTTGTAGTACTCAAAGAGCTTCTTTTTGTGGTCTTCAAGCCTACAAGCTGTAGTGATTGCGCTTAAGTCCAGGAGTCATCCGTATAGAGAAGGTTTATCACATTTTCTGGTTGAGGTTGGTCCGAGGTAAAGATGCCATAAAAGAACTAGCTTCGATCCTTGCTCGGATAGGTCTGGTTGAAGATACTTCTTGCACATAGAAGGATCTGGAATGAAGAAAATTCAACAAACTTTTTATTAAAGCACCTGAAAGGCGTAAGATGGCTAGTTTATGGATAAATTCGTTTATCCAGACGAACAACAGGCAGTTGTTAAGGCAGTAGTTATTCATCACAATTTCCAGAAAAATCAACACCTTCTGAGGAAGTATCTTCAAGTTCAGCTGATTTTTTGGGGCGCCACTTTGGTTTAGTTCTGGAATGTGGATTAGTGAGACAATGGTGCCTCTGCTGCGATCACATGAAGAGTTTTCACCGTTGGAAATGGTTTCTTCGATGGTGCTTCCTTCAATCAGCTGGATGTTTGTTTTCAACCAGGAGGTGGGGTTGACACGAAGTTTTCTTCAAAAAATTCGGCTAATCCTCTGACTTATTCTGGGGTGATGATACTTCTCCTCTTTAAGCCTTTTGCCGACGATCCTGTTGATGTTTTTGAAGGCATCATACGCAGATAAAAAATGTTTGCTTTGCTCATATTGATAACATTTTGTGGTTCTACGTTTTTCGGGTTAAGAAATTGATCAGTTTGCTTCGCAATTGAATGAGACGAAATTTCGTTAAAACCTTTTGTGATTAAAAATTGTATATTAATCGTTTCTGAATGTTGAACCATGTGCATATTTTTCTGTAAATGTTTGGTGGGTTTTTTAAAAAGTTTGTACAAATTGTTGGACGACACGAAAACACTTAAAGTTTCGAGTTTCTACATCAAAACGGCGATCGGCAGTGGTTGAATGTTTAGTAAATTTCATTTCATTCATTAATTTTCAAATTCATTCATTTCATTCATTAATTTTCAAATTCATTAATATTAAAACCCTGTTTATATTGTTCACAACTAAAAGATAATATTGTATCTACGTGTAACATAATTTCTATACCAATAAATACAAATACAAATAAATAGCCCAGACGCTTAGGTTCGAATCCCGGACCGATCATCTTCTTTTCTTTCAGTCTCCCACTTTCATCTGGAAGGTTATAACAACCATCTTATTTCCATCTATTGCACCACAGAAAAAGAAAGGCTGCCATTGATTCAGACTCTTCAGCTTAGTAAATAAAAATCGGGGACGGCCGCATGCTATTCACAATTATAAATTGTAAAGCTTGTCTAGAATTTTCAGAGAACAAGTTTAAAACATTCTGATTCTAGAAAACGCAGAAATCGATCGGTCGATCCTATGCTGGATCTTAGACTATAAATCGATAAAATCCACTCTTTAGTTACTCCAAAATCACAAAATCAAAAATGACTCTAACTTTCGTCACTGCCTTTAATGATGACATATAATCTCCAAGGTCTTTTGCTTCCTGAAACAATTCTTCAAGATAAATGAGGCAATTTAATTCGATTCTGTAGAGCATAGAAAAGAGAGGTAAATGAAAAAGTACACATTAAAGTGCAAAGCACTAAAATAAGACCTCAATCTACTGTAATGGCCCGATAGGAAATTTTTTGTTTATATGCAACCTTGAATCGCCCTTGCACTTCTGATATTTTCATAATAAACGCAAACCCAAATTCAAAACTCGTATCCACTTATTTAGGTAAGTACATTAAATGTACCTACACTAAAACTCACCAGAGCGTAACCCAGCTATACGCTCAAGTGCAATCAATGATCGTTGCCAAAGCCAATTTGGCATCAGCCACAACTTCGTTTGTGCACCTCTCTTAGTCGTAAGTATGAATGAAAATATTCAAGCTAAACCAATTAATGTCTTATACCCTGGAAACTATTAATTTCAAAACAATTCCAAGCCAAATTGCACAAACCGCCGACGACAAATCGCATACCTACTAAAAGTAGATTCGTTCAATTGCCACATGAATTCACATTGAATTGACAAATACAACTCACCTTACATTGCCAATTGTCATACAAAACTTGTGGCCTTATCTATCTGAAGAAAGTTTGTAGGTTTGATTAAATAAAGAAAATTCTTCCCGTCAAATCACTTCACAAGTTTCAAACAGCATCAACATCTTTCTCTAGCAGGCTCAATTGATTCTCTTTCATTCGAACAGAACAGTGAGGGAATTACTTCGAAAAATCAATACTTTCCGTGTCTACGTATTCATAAATAGATGAGCAGGAGAGTATTTTCTCATTCAGAGTATATGTGCAATGTGCGTCAATGAACTTTCATGGAATGACAAGTTGAGCCGAAATGGTTACAATTTAATTGGTTTAATGAATTCATAAGATGTGGAAGTTGTTTTGCTTCATTTTTGATAGCAATTTCGGTAAGAGGAACTCTAGACTGGAATAACACTTTCCACAGAAACAGAAACTAAAAGTCCTTTGAGTTTTGTATTTGCATGCAACTCAATGTTCTAACTATTACCACGGAGTAATCGTATACAGCTGATGGGATAAGTGATGATAAGGTTCCATTAAAAGACCAGTGCTCCTGTGATGAAATCATCCACTCGGTAATTTGCATTCTCATTTGGAAAGGTTCTCCTCCCTTGGGAAATAATTATAATTATCGTCAAAAGGACGGAGTTGTCTTGAAATAACGGTCCTTCATATACTAAGCTCCAAATTACTTTGAAAACAGTCCTTGTTAAAAGTAATTAAAGGTAAAGTTTCAATGATTTCAAGCGACGAAGTTGTGAGATTAATAATGACAAATAATAAGTTCTTCTCATTTTCAATTGTTCAAAAAGGCGACAATTTAGAGTAGTCACTGAATCAATAGTAAATGGACAAAAAGAAAAAGAAAACAATTTTAGTCATCTTTTAAAGTAGTTGAGTCAATTGCGAATTATTATTTATCTTCAAAAGATGAAAACGGACACAAGTGTCTATATGTACCCACGGTATGGGTCGTGTAGGGTTGTGTAACACGACCTTATTTGAGTTATCTCAAGAAAAAGGTTTTATGTTGGCCTAAATTTAAAATCAGCTTATTGCAAGTCGTTTGAGTTGAAAATCCATGGCATTTCCCTAATCCAATCTCTTAGTCCGTGAACCCTCCCCATCAATTCTAGTTCCAACCTTTTTTTTCCCTTGTTTGCTCTTACCAATGTGAGTGAACCATCGCTTTGAGTAAATGACAAAACCAGGTACACCTTATCAGCGGATGAGCTGAACGGTATGTGATACCATACCATAAACCATAGATACAAATCTGGCAGATGGCTAGACCAAATTGCCATAGTCCCGAACACAAAATCAGGTAAACGACATATAAACACAAACATCATATAAAATAGAAGACACCATGTACTAGTGTACAACAACACAACACGATGTAGACAACATCATCAAATACACAAAATCACACAATATGCAATATCACACAAACTTTAAGCATTAGCAGTGATGTATAATCAAGGCTTAAGTCCACCCTTAATATTTAATAAAATATCAAAGGTTGGAACGTTAATAGTTTTCATCTCTCTCCCCGCAATCTGCAAAAGGGTCCATCGGAGAAAGTTAGGGCTCGCGATAGTGAAAGATTTCCTCCCACTATGATTTTTCTCAACCAAAAAAATTGATATTGAAAATATGGTACTTTCCGCTCTTAACCGAGAGGTGTCACTTTTCGCGAGGAATTGGCAGGAATAGCGCTTTTTCTACTAGCCTTTCAAAACCGGCAGAAATTTGTATGTCCCCATCATTCCCGCACAAGGAGTATAGTAGTCAGAAATACGATAGGCCTTGAGGCTCCTCGCTCTGTTGCTCGTTTTTATTTATTTATATCGCATTGCTTTTATCAATTTATTAATGTTTGTTTTGCTACCTTTCAATGGGTTTCTGTGCCTCTGAGCTTTTTCTTAAACTTAAAAGAATAGATTCGTACTGAAAGTATTTTTTTTTTTACTTTTGGAGAAATGCTTTACGCACCAGGAAGTATCCATACTTCCCCGTGTGTCGGACTCTCCAAGGTGTAAACTTGGCATACCGACTAAAACTCCAAAAGTTTCTCGCTGATCTTCCCCTCGGGACCACTTGCGCATTTCTTCGAGGAGGGATCCGTGTCTAGGTGGCAGGTTCTTGTTCCTCAGCTACCTCTTCTTGTTTCTTTGTTTTCAGGATATGCGTCAGATACTGAAAGTATTAACGTTAAGGATGAAAAGATACGTTAACATGGCGTTAAAAAATATACGTTTTTGTCTTTAGAGAAAAAATTTATTGGCGTTGAGTACCGGGCGGTTGGTTATTGAAAAATTCGTGTGTTCGTTTGGTTAATGTGCATTGTAATATTTTACTGTCGGAGCTATTTTTATTTTTTTTGTATTGCTTTAATTAGTTTGAAATTTCTTTAAAATATTCAGAGGACTTAAGAGCTGAAATAAAGAAAGAAACCGTTGAGGCGGTACACAAAATTTACAAAAACCTCCAAAATAACAGAGGCTGAGAGCCAGATGAGTCTTATTTTTTCGGTATCGGAACGTACTATTCACAAACTTTTGACTCAAAATAAGACCACAAATCGCCACCGGAAATGAGGAAAAGTAAAGCGAACTATTTCAAAAATGCCGTTTATTTTTTTGTGTTTTCGTTCGATTTTTATTTATAAGGACGAGTCCCACTGGGGAACCCATAAAAACTTTCCCTGTAATCTTACCTCTTGGTGGCGTGGAAAAAGTATGCCTTAATTTCATTTCAATAGTTAAATACGCACTATAAAAATTACTGAATCTAAGTAATCGGATGGTCAATAAACTTTAGATTTTAGTCAGTTTAAAGTGCATATTACTTCAACCCTGTCGGAGTTTTTATTTGAAAAGTATACTATTAAGTATCATAGGAGTGCGAGTGAGACGTATATATCCCTGTCGTTCCTATACTGCACATTATTTTGAACATTTTTTCAAAGTTTGTTAACTGACCTTATTGTCGTAAGCTTGTCGTAAGTTCGTAATGAAAACAAAAAATTTGTTGCTCTTCATTTTTTTTTTTAAACCGTGTGTAGTGCAAATTGTGCAATCTGTCGTTCACAATATCAAAAAGTGCTAGTCTTTAAAAAAAGAAAACAGGAGAGGATTTAATAGGAGCCACCGTTGTGCACTTTGCTTTTGAATTATTGTTAATCGTAAGAGAATCATTGTCTGGTAAGGCATTCCACGTTCGGGTAGTGCGACTAAAAAAATATTAATCTCTAATACGTCCGAAGTTGGGCTCAAGATAAAACTGATGAGCATTCCTAGAAAGGCGGGTGTTGTGGATCAATTTTTTTCAGAGCAATTTTTGTAAAAAAGAGATAAAAAAGAGTAAAACAACTGAAATGTGTGCGATGTACAAGAGAACCAATCGATACAATTGAGCTATCAGTCTTAAAGCTCTGTTTTACTTTGTTCTCTACCAAGTGCTTGCAAGGATGTTTAAAGGTGTGTCCACACCAGAGAAACATTTCAGGAAACATTGTTTCATAAACGTTTCTAAAATGTTTCCCATTTGTATAAAAAACATTCCTGAAACATTTCGGAAACACTTCAGAAACATTTCGGAAACATTTCTTAAATTTTTTTTTTGTGGACGTTTCGCGAAACATTTCTGAAATGTTTCTAAAATGTTTTCTGTTTCCCATTTTTGATCGGAACTTTTTTTGTTCTTCGAGTTAAGTTTATTGCTTGTATATGGATTGTAAGGAAGTAGCAACTATAGCGTCGTGTTTAATAATCATGAAAAAAATAAAAAAAAACCGATACAGTGGCAAAAAAACATATTAGAAAATAGAAATAATGCAGGTGGTGTAAGATTATTAGAAGAACTGAAAATTGGTAGTGTGATTGGATTTAGAAATTTTGCAAGAATCCGTTATTCCACACTTCTCGCGACATTTTTACTATTACAAAAGAAAATCACTTCACATTCAGAATGGGAAACAAAAAACATTTCAGAAACATTTCAGAAATGTTTCACGAAGCGTCCAGACCAAAACAACTTCATAGAAACATTTCGGAAACATTTCAGAAACATTTCTGAAACATCTCAGTTTGAAAAGTTTTCGGAATGTTTCTGAAATTTTTCTGAAATGTTTCAAAAATGTTTCTATGGTGTGGACATACCTTAATGAGTTAGGTACCATTCACGGATGCAGGTACCATTCACGGATAATGGCAACGAGTGGGGGAGATGTAAGGCTTTAACGACGAAAGACAGGATTGGGTTTCCGAAGCATTAAGGGGCTCAGCTAGTTTCTCATTTTCAAAAAATAAATACTTTTTTCTCATTTTATAGTATTTATAAAGTGAATATCAGGATTGAAACCATTTAATACAGCTTGAATTGAACGGTTGGAAAGGTAATTTCTAATCCAACGAGGAAGTCACTCATTGATACAAAAAGCAAGCTTTTCTGTAAGACAGCCTGATGTCAAGCTCTATCAAATGCCTTAGAAATATCAAGCGCAATAATCTAAAACAGTGTAAGGATTGGTTCCACTTTTCGAAATGTGCCATCAAATCCCCAGTGGACCGTTTGCTACGAAAGCCGTGCAAACCTGTCAGTCATTAAGAAGCTTTCGTTCGTCAAGATATTTCCTCAGTTAGCGGTAAGTCAACGTTTCCATGACTTTGGAGAGAAGGGACGTTAATGGAATTGAACGGTAATTGAACAAATGCAGTTTCCATCTGCACGGAAAGAGCCCATAGTCCGGTCAATTTACACATAAAAATAGTGGTCAAATAAAGAAAATTCCGACAGAGCCAAATTTTCGTAGAGACCTTAGGCTTACCACAAAAAATAAAGTGTCAAAAGTCCCAATCAGTCCCCTCTGTGCTTAAAGACTTAATCGGGGTCAAATGTCAAAATTTGAGGTTTGGATTTTGGTTTTGGATTTTTCTCGAAAACGGTAAGTTTTATCGAGAAACTTCTTAAAGCAAGGTTGTAGATCTTAAAATTCTCTATAATAATGATCCTTATAATTTCTTCTCTAAGACCCACTATTTCCCAGATATTTCGCTTGTAAGAATCACGTTCTACACATAACATGCGCACATATGCCACGTATATACATATTTAGGTGCTCAACTAAGAAAACATGCCTACTCTTGTCTCCTTTATGTCTGTATTGTACTATTCTAAGAAAATATACTCTAAAAAGACCGCCGCCCGGTCCCTTACCGAATCCTCTCTACTGGAATAACATCTGCCCTGGCCTTGAATATGGCTATGTGTATTTATTACAAGCGTCTAGTATTGTAGTTAGTGCTGATCAATAAAAAAAAAGTGTCACAATTTGGTTTTATTTGTAACTAGCAACGCGCCCCGGCTTCGAACGGGTGCACTGCTGGGTAAACATATGCTGTCGTGTACTTTTTTATTTATCTTTTTAAGATATACAATTCCGTATTACATAAATTTGATCTATCTCGTAAGGTTTAGCCAGCGTTTGCAATGTAAGCGCAGAAAAATATGTTTGTTACGACATCACCATTACAAATCTTTAAATTTCTGGTCTTTTCTCTACTATATGCTAGTATTATACATATGAACCTTCCTCATGAATCACTCTATTCATTAAAAAAAAACCGCATCAAAATCCGTTGGGTAGTTTTGCAAATCTTAGCATACATAGGGACAGAGAAAGCGAACTGAATATGAAACTGTTTTGGTCAGTCGTGGAATGCCAACTTAAATCGATTCAAGTGTTGCGAGAAGTGATGAGTTTGCTGATTATTTAAGAAGCCAAAAGTCCATTACAATTCACGTGGATTTGCAGAAAATCATATACCCGAATCCCGAAAAACTTCAATCTCTGCATCAAAAAGACACCGTTAGGAAGAACAGGCCAGTACTTCAAAAGTAAGTCCACCCCATACTAGAGCGCCAATAAATGAATCCAGCTTTTGTTTAAAAAAACACTGCTTATTTTGTGGATTTTAAGCACACATGGGACTGATTGGGACTTTTGAGACTTTATTCTATGTGGTAAAACTAAGGTCTCTACGAAAATTTGGCTATGTCGGAATTTTCTTTATTTCAATTGTCTAAATTGACAGGACTACCAGAAGACTAGGAAAGATAGAATGGCTTACGCAGTGGTTACCAGCGTAGCAGAACTTCTCTTCAGAATAAAGGCGGGGATACTATCTATATCGGCGGATTTACATATGTAAATTGAGATCTTCTAGGACTTTCGCAACTGAGCGTGTTTGAAAAAAATATCCGCTTTTTTAATTGAGTCAATTTTAAAGTTGGCACTGGTGAGTGAAAAGTATGATGGTATTTATAGACTGTGCCAACAAATTTGATATTTTTCTTTCCCTTTCTCCGCCCAAATCAATATTTAAAGATATTTGACAGGTAAAGTTCAATTTCGAAGCAAAATTGTTGTAGTAAAGTTTGACAGCTCATCACCCTCAAAAAAAAAATAAAGCTTTAAACTATAGTGACTTTTCAGACGGTGTTTCAAACGGCAAACTAAATTACCAATCAAAACTTTTGGTAACATTCTTTTTCCATTAACGTAGAAGTCTCTTACAATTCACAAGGGTAGTGTCTTATTATAATAATAACACTTAAGTATACTCAACGAATTTTGCACTCAAACCCAATTCCAACTAAATTTCACTTAGCATTTTCGTGACACTTCCTTCGGCACAACAGCATCATCACTTTGAACGCGTTGTCCTTTCAAAATTCTGGAGGAAGCGATTCAAAAATTTCAATAATTTGTATCAACAGTTTATTTTTTGTTCATATTTTGTTCTTTAGATACTTCTTCGTGGTAGATACTTATATTCATATGCATAAAAGCACCATGCGATGAATTTGAATGATGAATCGTTTTGAGCATGGAAGTAATTGCGGATAACTTAAGGAGCTCTTTGGTTGGATCAACACACAAGCATCCACTTTTTCTGTGCGTTTCAACTCACCTACCTCATCTGGGTTGTTTTCTTTTCTTGTTAATCGATAATCCATTCATAGAGTAGGAACGAGGCTTTTTGTGCTTGAAGGCAGGTGAATTTATGGTTTTAAAACGATTTTCGCTTCTTCTTTTTATGGTTTTCCAGTATAAAATGGCTACCCCTGATGGTACGCTTATCATATTTAGCAAACGTTGCAAACATCATTGATGAGTTGAAGAAATGATTATGATCTGTTCAATGGAGCATGATGGGCTCTTAGAATATGGATCTAACACAAAAGCAAATCTTATTGTTCCTTTTTCAACTTAAGTGGCAAAGATTTAAAAAGACTAAGGTAGGTATTTAGAAAACCAATTGAGTGAATTCGAGGCGTTTTTCAAGTCATTTATATGTGAAGCACGTTCAAAGTCATACTGTAATTGAAATTTACATATTTTTATGTTTTGTTTCTCATAACATTTATGATGATGTTTGAGGATTTTGTAAGACACGATTGCTCTTTCTTAAACCAATCTTTATTCTATTCTTTTTGTTGCAAGTGGTCTTTATCTTACAATGACCTACAAAACTTACGATATTGTACACTAAGAATATATTAACGGTACACTTAAGCTAGTTTCATCAATAATTTACACTCTAATACCTTAAGGTGTGTACACACCAGAGAAACATTTCAAGAAACATTGTTTCAAAAACGTTTCTAAAATGTTTCCCATTTGTATAAAAAACATTTTTGAAACATTTCGGAAACATTTCAGAAACATTTCAGAAATGTTTCTGAAATGTTTTTTTGGTGTGGACGTTTCTTGAAACATTTCTGAAATGTTTCTGAAATGTTTTTTGTTTCCCATTTTTAATGGGATTTTTTTTTGTTTCTCGTTTAGTGCTTGAATATGGATTGTAAAGAAGTAGCAATTATAGCGTCGTGTTTTATAATCATGAAAAAATTAAAAAAAAATAAAATTAAAAAACCAAGACAGTGGCAAAGAAACATTTTGAAAAATAGAAATAATTCAGGTGGTGTAAAATTATTGGAAGAACTGAAAATTTATGGTTTAAGTGGATATAGAAATTTCGCTAGAATGCCAAGTGAGGACTTCGAGTTTCTTGTTAATTTGGTTGTGAATGGTCTTCAAAGTTATATGCAGGTATGTCTAAGATATTCTGTTCTTAAGCCATTATCTAACTTTTATTTTATCGAATAGGTTCCTGCAACAGAATCTGAATGGCTGAAAATTGCAGATGGTTTTGATAAAAGATGACAATTTAAACAATGTGTTGGTGCAATGGATGGTCGTCATGTAGTTATATCATCACCTTTTCATAGTGGTTCTGATTACTTCAACTACAAAGGAACTTTTAGCGTTGTGCTTTTGGCCGTAGTTGACTCATCATATTCTTTTATATTCGTCGATGTTGGCTGTAAAGGTCGTATATCTGACGGTGGTGTTTTTAAGAACAGTATGCTATGGACGGCTTTAAACAACGAAACACTGAATTTGCCAGATTATAACATATTACCAGGAAGAGAACATCCAGTACCCTACGTTATAGTCAGCGATGCCGCATTTCCATTGCACACTCATATTTTAAAACCATTCAGTGGCGCGTTTTCAATTATAGATTAAGCAGAGCCCGAAATGTTTCTGAAAACGCTTTCGGTATTGTCACCGCAGTGTTCCGTGTATTAAGAAAACCAATGCTTTTGAGCCCGGAAAAAGCAGCTTTAGTTGCTAAAACATGTACTTATTTGCATAAAGTGTGTTTAATGAAAAAAAGAGTAGAGCAGCGTAGCTCAGAGCAGAGCAAGAAAGTTCATAAATGTCAGGCAATTTAGAGCAGAACAGCTGGTGTCAAAAGTCAGCTGGCTGTCAACAACAAAAAGAAAAAAAAATCAAAACCAGAGAAAATAAACTGCAGATTGTTTGCAAAAATATATTTCACAACTATAAAATATTAAATTCCAGCTTCTTACAAATAAACACTCACAAAAAACTTTATTTCCAATTAATCGCCAGCACACAGCACAGAAATATTTGAATCAAATGTCAACAGCTGATTTTGACACTTTTGCTCCGCTCTACTCTTACTCAAAAGCAAGTGCAGAAAATGCTGCTCTAAAAGCTCTAGAGCAGGTCATTACTCATTAAACACAAAAAGTTCTTGCTCGGAGTAGAAAAATTGTCATTAAACACCAAAAAGCTGCTTTTTTCTGCTCTAGATCGATCTAGAGCAGGTCATTAAACACACTTATAATTTTCTCCGTAAAAGCGAATCTTCGCAATCAAAATACATGGACTGTATTGCTAAGCCTATAAAATGGAAAAAGCAGAAAACATCATTTTCTCCATTAAAAAATTGTCCTAGGAAGCCTGCGTCTGCTGTCAAGGATATTCGTCTAGAGTACGCTGAATATTTTCTCAGCCCACAAGGCTCGGTAACATGGCAAGAAAAATATGCTTAGTAAATAAAACACATGTTTATTACAAAAAAAAAAATTTGATAATAACTCTGAAGAAAATCAATACAAATTTCATTATAAATAAAAGTAGTTATTAAACCCATAAAATGAATGTTTTTATTGGTTGTTCACAAATTTCACTGAAAGCATCGGCTTTTTTGTTTTTATTTTTATAATCTTCATCTTGTGGATCCCACAACACTTTTTTTGTTTCATATAATTTTATTAATTGGATAAAATCCTCGTTATTCCACACTTTTCGCGACATTTTTGTTATAACAAAAAGAAACCACTTTGCACTTCCACTCGCTTTATTTGCAAATGTTTCAGAAAAACAAAGAAAGTTTTCCATTCAGAATGGGAAACAAAAAACATTCCAAAAACATTTCAGAAACATTTCAGAAATGTTTCACGAAGCGTCCACACCATAACAACTTTATAGAAACATTTCTGAAACATTTCTGAAACATTTCTGAAACATTTCAGAAATGTTTTTTTGTTTCTGAAATGTTTCTGAAATGTTTTTGGAATGTTTCTGAAATGTTTCTGAAATGTTTCAAAAATGTTTCTTTGGTGTGGACATACCTTTATACAACAGAAATATATTTATAAATTTAATTTAATATAATTATTTTTTTCTAAATCTTTTGTTTGCTAAATAAATAAAGCTAAGGTATTTATGTTTCGTTACAACAATAGAAATAAAATAGAAATACACCGGTTTCTAGGTCCTTACTTTCTTAGGTTTCCTTTTTCCTTTTGTAAAAACGGTTGTGGGCATGTAACACACATCGTCGGAGATCCTTTTCAAATATCACTCGGTTGCAGTTTCCACCACAGACATCTAAAAACATATTTTAAAATCGTATGGTCATATTCAAAGCAAATTAATTTACCTGGCAATATTTTCTTGTACAGAATGAGGGTGTTCAAGGGGTTCTTTCCCGCTCTTCCATCATAATTGAATTCAATGTATACATTGTCGGTGGCCACGAAACGAAAAACTCTTTCCAGCTTTTCACTGTATTTTCTCAAATGAATTTGCTGAAAATATTATAGCATCTTTAAATAAGTAAAAATAAGCGGTTAAATTAGGGGAAAGCTGAATTTTGGTAGGTAAATAACCTCTTCGTAATGTTCTTTAAAAAGCTGTCAAAAGTTCTGATCAGGGCTCGTATTGCAAATTTGGAAACGCGAGGCAAAACAACGAAAACCGAAACAACGATAGCTGCGACTTAGACCGATCATGAATAACGAGAACGGATCCTTGAAAATGTCACAAGGATAACAAAACGACCCCCAAAGACACAGTATCGTGAAACGTAATCGCAACGGAACGATAACGAAAGTTTTTTGTGATTATCGTTTTTTTGTATCA
Organism: Melanostoma mellinum; assembly: GCA_914767635.1. Taxonomy (NCBI): domain Eukaryota; kingdom Metazoa; phylum Arthropoda; class Insecta; order Diptera; family Syrphidae; genus Melanostoma; species Melanostoma mellinum. Next base: position 201,783,739 of record OU612058.1, read on the forward strand.
CAGGCCCTGTGTGGGTCTAGGGCAAAGTGGCCCGATTTGTGGCAACAAAACCAACCAACAAAGCCAGGATCCTAAAGTTTTCAGGAAATGTAAGAATTTATCTTATGATTGGCAGCTTGTTTTACAAAATCTGCAACTAGACATGGCAACTTTGAATTTAATTTGTGATCCTTTCACTACTATCATTGTCAATTTATTAAGTAAACTCAACATTTTCATCACGGTACAGTACGCGAACGGGCAATGTCTCCAAATTTCTACCGAAATACAAAGTAGCAAATTTAATTGCGCGTTTACTCCAATCTTTGGTCGTAATTCTCACCCTTCGATTTCGTTATGGAGATGCGCCAACGTGATGAATTTAGTCGCAAAATCTTATTCAGTGACGAAGCTCAATGGGATCGCTTATAAGCAAAATATGCGTTCGACAATTCACATGTGCTTCATGAATAGCACTTCATCCTGAAAAAATAGGCGACTGGTCGCACGAACTTGCGATAATATGCAAAGTACGATATCAAAATCTTGAGGCTGAATAAGAGGTTTTAGTACTCGTACATTTGGTGGTACGGGGTTGTCAACTACGCATCATTATTATGAAAACTTAATAAAATCGCATTAAATATTGAAAAAAATTAAATCAAATATTATATTTATGATTATATTATATATTATTCTTGCAAAAACCTAAGAACGCCACTTTTAAGCAGTTAAAAATAAATATAAACACTGAACATTTAAAGAAAATCTTCACGGTAGTTTTTAAGGGATTTTAATTTCTTTTTTAAAAAAGAGTTTTCTTAAAAATCAACTGTGCTAATTTTAAGATTTTGCCAAAAGATGTTTCTACAAAAAATTTGAAAGAAAATTGAGGGTGCGGTTGATCTTACAATATTCAAAAAATTTAAATTTTTTTTAAAAATTACTAAAAATTTGAAAAATTATATTCTTTCAAATATTGATACGCAATCTTTCTTAAACAACCTTCAAGTTCTTAAATATAAAATCTCCCCAAAATCGTGCTAGCTACTATCGGGAGTACCGTTCTTAGACTTTTTCTAAAAATAAAAAAATTACATCATAAGAAAGGCCTTTAAGAAATAATGTTTGATATAAAATTTTATCGAAGTCGTTAGAGCCGTTTTCAAGAAAAATAAGTTAGACGTAGTGAGCCTAGTGACCCAATTAAAAACCCCGCTATCGATCCATGATAACCGATTATTTTTGACACGATTTGGAAAATATGAGCTTAGACGATATGTGGTATCCACTAATGCTACCACACAGCACACATTACAGTCGCTGTATTGAAGAATTAATTTGGTAAACATGTTTTCTTAGTGAATTAGTGAATTGGTTAGTTTATTAGTCGCTTTTGTGCGATTTTGCGCTTGTAGACTGTTTGCGGCTTTATTAAGTAGGCATCCCAATTCATTTTTCTTTTTTTTTCACAAATTGCTTTCTTAACATGTCTACAATAGAATTGGGTAGTCAAATGGTTTTTAAAAATTCGAAGTCGTTTTCATGATACAGCAGTAAGGAAAAAAGCTGTTCGGAGCTGTTTTGAGCGTACTTGAAACTTTGAAGGCCTTTTTTTCAAAACAGTGTTTTCACATTTTCCGCCATCGTATCTTAAAAACGGCTTTTAATTTGAAAGGTACACTCAGCACATCCAAAAAATTTTTAAAGTAAAAAACAAAAGAAAAACCGAAAACTTGAAAGACAATAATTTTCGCGTTGAACTTAATTTTTTTTAAATGCCTGAATTTAGGTAAACTTTTTGTTCATGAGGAAGTACAAGTCATTTTTTTCGAGGTGGAGGTGTTCAGAACGCCGAAACTCATATTCTACTCGTTATTTTTAGCTGAAAATCTACAGTTATACTATAGTTAACAGAAACTTTAGGTTCTATCTATTTACTGGTCGTAAAAAAAAGTGCTAAAAAATCCCAAAGCCCTGTTCTTTGACCCTCTTAAGTTATTAGTTTATGTGAGCGTTGTAAGAGCTCAGAGCCAAATTGAACTAGAAATAGTGGCTATTTCGGCTGAAATGTGTGGCTGAGCAATCGAAAATTGGGTCCGAAAAATCGACCGCTGGAAACAGACCACGGTGCCCAAATGAACAAAATCGATTCCATTCGTAAATGTTTGACTGTAGTCACTTTAAGTTTAAAAAATGTTTTTGAAATAACTCAACTGGTTGGCATTTGAAAAAAAAGTTGTGAAATTTCAATCACAAAAAGTCATTTTTAGCTCTTCTATTTGAACTAAGAAGCGATTGGCCTTGTTCTGGCCTTTCTCTTTTCTCGATCTTTGAATTAACTTAAACATTTTTACGAGCAGCCAACCGTGTTATAAGGTTTTCAGTCACGGTTATCTAGCCCATATCTACAGTGTAACCCGTTGTTAAATTCCAGACGCTTCACTCACACAGTTTTCCGAAAACCTTAAAATTTGTTGTTGCTATGTTCCGAGATCAGACCTCTCTCCTAAAATGTTTTGAGAAAAGTGAAAGCTCCTGAGAGTTAAAAATATTATGTATGGGGATTTTCCGAGCTACTTTACTAGGTCTACTTAGTCATGGAAATGATACTTTTCTCTTTTTTTACAATTTTCGATAATCGAAGAAGTTAAGGGAAAAGCCACTTAAAACCAACATACACTACTCTTCTTTTTTCGGTGAATCTTTGAGTACATGAAGTTGAATTTTTCATTCTCACAAAATTTTTATACAAAATTGAAAACTATTTTTAGGCGTTTTGTATTACGCTGCGTTCAAGGAAAGAATCTTCGTTCCATTTAAAACGTTATTGACCTACTGTTGTTACCAGAAGTGGATTATATAAATGGCATACATTAACAAATTTATACTTACCACTCTTAACGCAAAATCAGGATTTTGCAGACGTTGGTCGAGTTCGGTCATTTGAGTGAGTGTTGTAATTGGAAATGTTTCTCCAATTTTTTCAAAACAGTCATTGGTTTCCTCACCAACGAAAGACGAAATCATTTTGTACATATTCCGACTTAATGCAATGTTTTCATTGAGTGTCTTGGTATGGGAAAAGCACGCTTCACGGTTTTCGCCTTTGTTTTTGGTACATGGCTGTGGTCAATCAAAAAAAAAAAAAAAAAACTATAAAGTGCAAGTTCAAGTTTAAAGTAATAATTTGCTTACCCCCTCGCCAGCCAGATTCTGACTTTGTCTCTCCAGACGGCTCATTCTTGTTTCGAAGTTATCCAGTTTTCCAATGATGTAGTTCAATTTTTCACAAATGTCCGTGCTCGATAAGATTTCTGGAAAGTTCACAAACACACGCTTGGCTTTAGTTGTTAAAAACAGAAACAATAGTTACCTTTTTTAATAGTACTTTCATCAATTTCTTTATTGTGTGATGACACTGTACAGGCTTCTTCAGAATTCATGATTTTATCATATGTATGACTCGAAGTTAACTCCTTTGCATCCTCTGTATAGACATGCGATTGCATTTCGGTATCAGTTACATTTCCTTCGAAAGCAGACAAATCTTTCTCCATAACGTCACCACTGTAACCTGCCTCTAAATCTTCCACTTTGATATCAACCGCTTCCATTTGTAAAACGTTAACATTTAGATCGTCACTCATATCTCCGATAAACATAATGAAATTTAAATAAACAAGCTGAAGAATACAATTACTGTTCAAAATATAAAACTCCACAAACAGCAATTTTTTTTTTATTCAATAACAAAACTGAACGATTCACACGAGACACGACACGGATGATAGACAGGCAATGACTAAAGAAAAAGATAAAGAAACAAGAAACAAAACAAATAAATAATGCGAGTGAAAGAAATAAAAGACAGCTAGCTTGGAATTGGAAATAATACAAGCACATTTTCAATGTATAATGTCATAGTATGTCGGCTGCGTTTCGTTCATCTATCTTACCTTTTCTTGGCACACCACGGTGGCGGTACTTCTCTTCCATGCACAATTTCATCGCTCATTTCAGTACTCCCATGTCCCATCTACATCGTTGTTCGTTGGTACTGCGCAAGCATTTGCTTTGCTCCCTTGGTGGGAATGAATACATTCTCAATTCTGGTTTTTGTGTTGAAATTTTGTTGTCTCTTTTTCCATTATTTTTCAGTGCATATTTCAGTGGTTACGTTCGTAGTTCTATGGCTGCACCCAATTGTTTTGAGGCTGTAGTGGTAAATGAAATGAGTGAGCAAATATTTTTCGATGCGTTAGACAAGTACGGATATACATATAAACCAAGCTATTATTTCATTTATAATAAAATAGGTATGCGACTTCTTTTCCCCTCTTCACTTATCCTTTTTCTGTTGAAACGAAATGTAAAGGTAGACATATGCGGCAAGATAGGCAGGTATATATTTGTTTGTATGATGAAAAGAACAATTAATTTATTGAACCCTTTTAAAAGGAAAAATTAAGCAATCATTTTCTACAATGCCCTTTTCCCTCAGTACATGGAAATGCACCGTGATTTCACAAGGGATAAAACATGCACAGTTTCACGGGTTCGCAATTATGTAGAATTGATACCAGAATGAGGAAAAGGAATAAATAAAAACATGGCAAGGAAATAGGGATGAGGTGTCTCAAGAGTCAAGAGTCAAGACACCTTTGTGGAACGAAGTTTCTTCTTAAAACAACTGAAAGCGTTCCTCTATTCTAGAACAAGAAAAGAAACAGTGGATTTGATTGTAAGAATAAAGACATTTCTCAATAATATAGCGTTTAAGTAAATTGCAAAGAAATAATGGTTAAAATGAGTAAAACAATTCAGATAAGTTCCATTTCTTTTATAATCCGAACAGCAAAGTTTAGTTACCCGCACGCTTTTGTTTTAGTATCCGGGTACCTACCATCATTTTAAGAAATTTTAAGTGTTTCCGCTTCAATAAATAAACTTTTTTTTAAATATTTTTGTAGAATATACTTTAGTTTATTTCTCAAAGTTGAACGCTATACAAGTGCCCGTTGCTATAAAGTCGTAACTCACACCGGCGAGGTAGGTCCGGCCACTGAAAAAACACAGAAAAATCAATTTAATATCTCGCTTGATATTGACTTTATAGCAATTAGGTTCATGGACTTTTTTTTGGAAGAAATTGGGTTTTCTACAAATTTGTCTCTTATAATTTATTCGTAGCTCTTGTTATTTACGAGATAACTGCGAAAAAACGTGAACTTTAAGGAAAAATCAGGTTCAGTCGCCCGTACTGCCTCGCCAGTGTGAGTTACGACTTTGCCGCAATGAGGTTTTTGGTAGAGCGTTTAATTTTAAGAAAAAACCATCTTTTGTAAAAGCGATCCCATGAAATGAGCTGAGCTATATAAATTTGAAAATTCAAAACTATAGTTTACGTGTATTTTTGATAGGAAATCTTCACACTTGATGGTCGAAAATTAATATTAAGGGCTCAAACTTTCAGGGAAATCATTTTTTTTGGTATTTCCAACAAAATTTCACGATGATCCCATCGAAAAAAAGTTAAAAAAAAATTACCCTACTAAGAACTGCTAGTTAATAGTTTTTGTGCTCAGAACTTTTGTTGTCACAGCAATAGTTGCAGTTAAATCCTTTTTTTTTTACTGAAAACATATGATTGACATATTTTTAGTATCCGGACAACATGTCTGAAAAACATCTTCAATTTTGGTTCTAGTATCCGGACACCACAAATTATGCCAAAGATAAATTTGTTTTTTTTTTTAAATTGGTTTAGTTAAAGATATTTTCAACAAAACCAATTACTTTCCATTACAATAAATTAGTTATTACTTGTTCAATTACTTACTGCATAAAAATGCTCGCACTATTTTTTACACAAATCGACAAAGCGTCCGCACCTTCAAACCTTAAAGAATAAAATGATGCGTAGTTCTTAAAATTTGGATTTCGAGTACCTGAAACCTTGCATGCATGTAAAGGACACATTGAAGAACCCATGTCTGTTGATGTTGGCGGATTTTTTTGAGTGATTTATTTATCAATTACAAAAAAGGTCAATGTGTCCGATACCAGTGCTTTTACCCTATGCATGGCATTCAAATAATAATGCTTGTAGTATTTCATTTAAATGAAATTTTTTCCTTTTTCATCAGTGCACAGTCATAAAAATTACCTTAAAACAATCAATTCTTGGAAAACTACTCCCATTGCAAGCTGTTCCAATAAACAAGCGTAAAAAACCAGTATTAGATTTTTTACCTGTCTTAGATTTTTCCTAATATCATAAAATGTATGGGTTTTTGAGTGCACTTATCAATGATTTTTTTTATTATTGTTTTGTTCATCTGTAAAAAAATAAAGAAACTCTATGTTAAACAGGCATTTTCTTTAAAAAAAATAAATGACCTCAAAGTGAAAACTTTGCTGGGATAAGAAAATTTTAACACCATTTAAAAATATGGTAACCCTAAGCCTATAGCACCCCAATTTAAATACAGTTTTAAAGATTATTTTTTCTACAAAAAATTTAGTCTAAAATTAGGTCTAAGCTAGCCTTTTTTTATATAAATGACCAAAAATCACATCCCGAATTTTATGTAACACGAATTAAGGGACACCCTGTCTGTGCCATATTTAGTAAAAATGCGGTACGGGCATAGGCTTTTGCCATTTCACTGTAATTGGAACATGGAGGACATGATGGTCAAACTAAAATGATTAAACGTAGTTTCGACCCCAAAAACCATTGTACAATTATTTGAAAACCAAGATGCATCGAATCTTTCAAGCGAGAAGCGATGAATCTGGTGATGAATAATTGCGTGTAATATTTCATTTAAACGAAATTTCTGATTTTCATTCAATTTGATAAACATGTTTAAGCTAAAATGCGTCTGGCAAGCAGAAGAGAAAATTAGGGAAGTTTATTGTTTTTTGGAGAACCACTTTTTGGGTCAAATGTGATAGGAAAAAAGTAATCAGTGCTTTAAGCTGAAAAATGAACGTGAAAAATGATAAAATGCGGTAGACAAGCTGTAGGCTGAAACCAAATCGTGTGGGACCGACTTTTTTGTAATCAGCGGAATTTTTCAGATTTTTTGATGTATCGTTTATGTGGTTATCACTTCGACTTCAAAATCACCCTCACCACCAGCTGAAAACGACACCTGCCAGACGGTAATAATCTGATATAATGGTGCATATATCTACACATACATGTGCATTATTTTTGGTAATCACTCCACTCCAAAAATTTGCTTCCAGCTCCTAGACTAAAAGGGCTTTACAACATCGAAGTTAGCTCTGTCTACTGTTTCGTTTTGTCCAATTCGTCGTCCTTGTTTTATAACAGCATACACTTCGTTTTGCTCTCATTGACTATTAAACCCATTTTTGATTCTTCTGTTAAAACGCTCGCTAAAGCTCCTAGATATGTCATTACCCTTCCTCGCTCTCATTTTGTCAATATAATCTTCTAATCCGAGTAACTATACTATTGGCGTGTGAATTTTGCACGATCTTTTCAAGCATGATGTATCGCATAACAGTTTCTCGTCTTTTCGAATGCTAAAAAAATCCGACGGAAACCTATATTTCCACTTTGACAGCCTTTTGTTACGTCGCTAATTTTTCTACCGACCTTTGTGGAACAGAGTGACATAGCTCTTTACATCTGTAGTCGCTTCGGGAGGATGGCATTCTTGACCATCGTTGATTTTGTTCGAAAGTGAAGTTTGTGTATTCATCGCCGTTAAGCAGACTGCAGAAGTGGTTTTTCCAGATCCACGACGATTCCATCACTAAGTTTCCCTGCAGGTCTTTATAGACTTGAATTCAAGGTATTCCACCGTGGTATGATCTTTTTACCTTTTGATTAAGCATTCGAACCTCATTCCTATCATGGAATTTCTCAATTTCCTCAAACAAGGCCTTCTCATGCTGCTTTTTTTTCTTTCCGAAAAATCTTCCCTTCCTTGAGAAAGGTGGTGTTCGTAATGGTTGGTATTTCTGTTCGTTGCGCGGAAAGTTCGTTGTTCGAATCCAACAGAAACCATAGCATGTTTTTTTTCCACTCGTACCACCTTTGTCAAATTCTCCTTTAATGAATTCTTTGCCATGAAAAGCGCTTTCTTGTTTAGCCGTTCGGAATCGACAGAAAATTGCAGATCCCCTCCATTCCCTCATAAGGCATTGTTGTGAGAAATGGGCCAGGCCCTGGAGCTTCCCGCTCTGTGGCGTTATCTTGGATAGGTAGGTGCTTCCATCTCGTTGTACTAGTCGAAAACAGCCTTTGTTCTCTTTTGCTTTTTGTTTGGCTCGATGATCCTGCCTGGATTCTTTATCGAACTATGGGTTTCGTTTTGGGGGCCGAGTGAAGAGGCAGCGGTTGTGATGGGGCATTGCTGCCACTGGTCTTCAATTCCTTATGCTGAAGGCGTAAGATTCAAGGATATTTGGAGAGACATTCGATTAGAAATGGCACGGGGATCTCTTGCAATTGTAGCGTTCGATGTCATATCGTCCGCGTGATTCCTGAACAGGATATCCTCATTCTTACCTTGTCTGCACATTATCCCTGAGACAACTTCTAACTACAAATCCGCACACAATTAAGCGTTATTTCTGTCATCTGTAGCAGAATTTTTTTCCTCCTCATGACTAGCCTAGGCCATCGAACTTCCTGTATCTGCTTGCAGCAGTTTTGGGCTCCTGAAAATTCTACGGATGCACAAAGTGCGTTTAAAGATCTTACTTTGCACGTGTAGATCTCCAGTTCTTTGTTCATTACAGATACTGTAACGAATAGAAAAAATCTCAGGGCCATTTTCTCAAGTTATTTTGCACCAAAGGCATAAGTGCCTAGGATTTCACCAAAAGACGAAAATCTGAGCTACCAAAACCCTTAAATGAGACTGCGATCCTTAATTCTATCAAAGAAACTAATAGGGATTAATTATTCTAGTTAAGGACTACAACTTAACACTTAAACTTTGGGTACAAAGATGTGGGGTACAAAAACCCCAAACTATTATTCACTTATCTCATTCATCTTGTTAAACTTCAACTTCAACTATCGATAAGAAAGTTAGAAGAGATGACTTGATGATTTATCTTCCAATATTCGCATTTAAGCTGAAAAACTGAGTGACTCAACCACTTATATAAGAACGAGCTACTAAATCGTTGTCATTAAAGGTCAAAATGCAAATGTCAAGTCAAATGCCTAAGCAGACAAAATCTCCTGCATTCACAAAATACCTATAATCCATTTAGTTTTATCTTGCATGTCTCAGCACTCCTTGGAACTATGAAAATGACAACTCACCCTAAACCTAAGGGTCATTGACTGAATGAATCCTTCACAAGAAAAGCTGATTATCTCGAAGCTGCACTCACTTTTATTCAAATAAGGACCATCCAACGTATATACCTACTCAGTTCTAATTAACTACAGATACCTCTTCTGCAACAGTGGCAGTGTAAAGGTAATTTCAAATTTCCCTAGGTGCAGTATTAATTTTCCATCAAGTCTGCTTAATCCGGAAATCTCTGTAAAATCTCACGGTTCGTCAGACCTCATGCACTCTTCTAACATCTAACGTTGAGCAAATATTCTCATTCCAATTGAAATACGCGTTTCGTAGAAGCTCTTAACACCCAAAGTCTATATCCATGTCTACTCCCATGCTTCGCCCTTTCCATTACACATTGCCGGAAAATCTGGGTGAAAAGTCAATAGCCCTACTTACTTCCTGTATAATACTCGCGAGCATTTAGACAAAATAAAAGGAAAAAAGAAATTCCAAAAGACAAAGAAGGAAAGCAAACAAAAACTTCTTTCACACACATCGGCGCATCAGAGCATCAACATTCACCAGTGTTACATAAAAATGAAGGATGTTTGATGGAGACGAAAAAAAAAATTGAAAAACATAACAGACAGTCAAGACGCGCGTTACACTTTCAAACGTTGGCTTTGGCTGCTCTGTTCGCATTTTGCATCCGTCTCCCCATAATTACTTACTCGACTGTTTATGATTGCTCTTCTCTTCTGCGAACTGCGAGAATGAATACTCAGCCTTAGGACTCCTGAATCCTGATTCCCATCATTGGTGGCACTATAATCATCTAAATATATGTATAGACGTCAAGAAGCCCCAACTTAGACGAGAAGGAACTCTACTACAATCGTACAAACATATATGCGCGGAGAAAACTAACAGAACGAGAAATCAAAAGCCGAAAAGGATGAAAAAAAATTAAGGACTAGGTATGAGAAAAGCAAATGGATTTCATGGCATAACAGGATGAGTTTGAATACGCTGATGAGAAATGTTGACGCTGCGCTGCCATTAAAAAAGGAAAAAAAATTGTTTCAAACTTCAATTTATCTCTGCGATGGAAAAGTCTAAAGGGTGCTTTTGGGTTGTTTTTACTCGCTGTTGTTATTGTGGAGTAGTTCAGTAAAATGGTTGTGTAACAATCACAAGTGAATATTGACTCAAACATAGACTGGTGAGGTTTCTCAACACTGACTGCACACAACTGCTAGGGCACCGTTTCGGGACTAACCCTTTTGGTGATCAGTCGCCAAAGTGACCACGGGCTCGATAACCGCATACGTTATCGAGTAATACGTGACGGAAGTATGTAGGTTTGAGCATACTACTGACGTTACCGAGCAATCTAGTCTAATTCCATAATAATTAAACATTCTCTCGTCATTTTATGTCCAGAGGCCGGACTACCGCTTACGTTATCGAGTATACGTGACGGAATCGTGTATTTTTGGACTAACAACTGACGTTATCGAGCAATCTAATCTTATTCCATAATAATTAAACATTCTCTCGTCATTTAATGTCCAGAGGCCGGACTACCGCTTACGTTACCGAGTAATACGTGACGGAATTATGTAGGTTTGGGGTTACAACTGACGTTATCGAGCAATCGAATTCAATAATTTTACATTCTCTCGTCATTAATTGAATAGAATTTGATTAGATAGATGGGCAGCAGGCTAATTTACTGTCATTGTAAAATTCAAATTCTGAAAGAACAATACCACTCACTCACTCGATCACTGATTTGATTGAGCACTCGATCACTGAATTGAAAAGAACTTATAACTTGCTTGATTGTGAATCAATTTAACGGTCAAATGAAAATAAACAGCACTGAAACATTGCGTTACACTCACAGTTTTTCCACGACTGCAATACTTTTTCTTCAAACAATGACTTTGATACCAATAAAAAGGATGAAATAAGTTTTTTCAACAAACCTCTTAGAAGGATTTTCACATCCCCCGAGACGTCGCGTCGCATCGGTGCTGGAAAGTGTTGACCGCACAATAAGTCAATGCAGCACAAACTTTTGTAACGTAAAACATAGCAAAACGAGAGCGCATTTACTTTGCTAAGACAAAGTGTGAGAGTAAAAAACCACTTTTCATAAAAAAAACAGCACTCTCCCATTTTTGGGTCGTTAACATTTGAACCTATACGAGGCAAAACTAACTCAAAACCAACAACACTTTCTTAAGTGGAAAGTTGGTTGTTGGCGCTGTGTTAACGGGAAATGGTTGTGTTGATCCCTTTGCTCAACTTCTATCATTTTTTTCATCTTCCACGAGGAGATTCAGTATAGAGCTCGATATACACTATTCTTTGTCACAGTCTGTTAATTGATACCACACAAATGGATGGCCCGTGTCTTCTTTAAAAAGGATGGTAAAGTAAAAGCGATTTTAAGTCGTTTATGGTGTTTTGATATCAGAACGGACATCCACTTTCTTAAGTCTTAGTTATGTAGTTCCGTTTTGTGGGGAGATTTTAAGTGCAGAATGAGTGTGAGGTAGAAAGCATAGAAATTGAGGGTTAGCTTAAAACATGAATTGGGTTGGGCTTGGAATGGCTCCCAGAAGTGTTATTAGTGAGGAGAGGATGGCCATCCGATTGAAAAGATAAAGTTGTACCTACCTATGAAGCTTTGTTTTAAAAAAAAATAAAAACCAAAAAAAGAGGTTAAACTTTTCACTATGATTTCTGATCTGTTTTTGAACAAGTTTTTATTGCTTGCTTTAAAATTGGTTTTAAAAGTTTTTCTCTTTTGTTAGGTGAGAAGTTTAGCTGAACGGTGAGGTGGTGAAGTGTTTGACCCAAAAAATAGGTCAGAGGAAATCGATTCTCTGGCTAAGCAAAATATATGCACCGGTATATTCGTCATAGAATCTTGAAAACGTACATATACCTTTGTCAAAGCCCGAATGTTCATTTTGTTCTAATTGAAAACAGAATATTTTTTTCGCTGACGTATCACAGATGATTTTGGGTGATGATTCTCATGAACCACCGTGTGATGTTTACTGATGAACTCTCTGTTTTATAAGTTGTCTAACCGATCAAGGGGTTACGCCAGAAGCTGAAAAAATAGGCTTTTTGGGGATTTTTTAACGTTTTTTTTTTATTTCTATATCAGTGACCGCTTACAATAATTTTTTTGAAGCGATTTATTACAAAATGGCGGCTGTTTTTCCGGGTCCACGGCTGGACCAACAGCTCCTTTAATTTTTGAAATAATAACGAGCAAATGAATTTTTTTATAGCTTGAAACTTATATGGTTTTAATCAGTCCAATAGGTTAATAACGACACAAGTTGATGTAGAACAGAACTAATAAAATTTAATTATAGATTTATAAAATAATTTAACAATAGTTTTTGAATTACCTAAATCAACAATTATGTTGGCTTAGGGTTCTGTAACCCAACTTCTTGAACAATTGAAAACGAATGAAAAATTATATATCAAAACAAAATATTAATAATTGAAAAGTAAAATCATTTACACTAGTTATTAATAAAGCAAGTTGTTTTTAACAAAGTACGAGATGTGGCAAATGTAGTCATAATGGTGGCCAAGTTTGTATGTTAGATGGCAACAAACTTACATATACAGGGTGATTCGCATAAGGTGTGACAAAAAGATAGTGTGGGTAGGTTGGACCTAGACAAGCAAATAATCGTATGGGAGGGGGGGGTCCATTTTCCCCCGTTTAGGCGGGAGGGGCAATTTAAGAAAAAAAATCACTAAAAATGGAAAAAAATTATTTAAAAATAACGGCAACACTCAGAGTCGTGCTATAGCATTTTGAAAAGCCAAAAACTTAAACATTAATTTAAATTTAAAAATAAGTTGTTCAAATAAATAGTTTTTGAAATATTAATTTTCAAATTCAAAATTTTGAAAAAAACATGATTTTTTTTTAAAACCACTTTTTTCCAAATTTTTCGTAATTAAGTAGTATTTTTCTAGCTTAGTTTCAATGTTCTTATTTATTTTTGATCAAACACAAGAAACCGGATGTCAAAATAACCTGTAGTTTTTGAGAAAACCAAAAATTACAAAAACGACTTTTTAAATTTTTTTTTTTAAGTTTTTTTTCGTTATTGGATTTTTAAGTGAATTCTCAATAAAAAAGTAAAGAGAAAGTTCATCTTTTATTTCGTAAGTTCACTTAAGAATCCAATAACGAAAAAAAAAACTTAAAAAAAAAATTTGAAAAAAGTCGTTTTTGTAAATTTTGGTTTTATCAGTAGGTATGACCGTTATATTTAAATAATTTTTTGTCCATTTTAAGTGATTTTTTCTTAAATTGCCCCTCCCGCCTAAACGGGGGAAAATGGACCCCCCCTCCCATTCGATTTTTTGTTTGTCTAGGTCCAACCTACACAACCTATCTTTTTGTCACACCTTATGCGAATCACCCTGTATACTAACTGCTATAGAAGTACGTAGGATTTTTGCGATATATTGATTTTTGACCAAATGATTTAAGGGGCTGTTTGATGTTTATTCGATACTTTTTGTTTTTGAAGCCAGCAAAATGCTCTACAACACTGGCGGCTGTGATATTAGCTTCATCATCAGTAGATGTAAGAAGTTTGGCGTTTAACAAAATTTTAAGATTCTCTTGCAGAATTTAAGTGTTCTGACCCAGCTGTTGGACAGTAAACTTGGTCTGTTCATTGAATTGCAGCAACACGGCCATTTGGAAGGTATTAACTGTCATGTTTACTTGTTTTTTGAAGCAATTAGTCCCACATGTGATATATAGCCAATTAAGTAATTAAGAACCACACTCTACTTATCTTTTACTGTTTTTCTCCTTCAATTTCTTCAATTTACGTCCGTCTTAGGATTCCTACAATTCCTTCAATTCCCTCCTTTCTTTCTTTCCATCTTTCCACTGACTCCTATTTTTCTCTAGATCAAAAAAAAAGTAACAGTTGTCGATCTCTAAGTCAACCTAGAAGAATTGATCTCAAAACGAAACCCTCTTTCAAAGAATGGAAAAGTTTTAGATTTTCTTTTTGTTATGAAGAGTCCAAATAACTTTGAAATGTTGTTGATTTAGGATTTCTAAAGAAGTCAAAGTGCAATTACTTTGAGTCTAAGTTTAATGATATGCTGTCAAAACAATTATGGTTCCATATTAAAAACTTAGGTATAAGAAATAAGCCCAGCAACCGTAACATTAAATCTGACCGCAGTGAATTAAATAAACTGTTTTTTAGTTTTTTCTCCCAAAATTCAACTCCATCTTGAATCTTGTGAGTGAATTACAAATGGATTAAATTTTGACGTATTAAGAGCAGTTCTTACAATTAAATATGAAGCAGCAGCCAGCAGGCTTGGAAGAGATACACCCAAAGTTTTTAAAGCTTTTATAACCCCAAGTTTTGCCCTTTCTTTCACATGTATTTTTCATGTATTTAATTCCATTTTAACCACTTCTTCATATAGTTCTATTTGGAAAACTTCTAAAATTATGCCTATTCCCAAAAACTCAACTTCAAACTCCGTAAAAAATCGGCCTATTTCAATTTTATCGTTTATCTCGGAGGCTCTTGAAAAGTAATGCTTCAACATATTCACGTATTTTTCTGGGAGCACAAGCTTTGGTCGTCAATGCTGATTTCTCAGGTCTTGAAAGGTGATCATGTCCAACTCTACTGCGGCTATTGAATCGGAATGATCAAAGACGCTACCGTCCGGTTAAACTCTGACCTGGAAAAGTATTTCAATGTAAAGGGCTTTCCAACAAGAATGATATGATTTCTTTTTTAAAAACACCACACTTTTTTTAAGGAAATTCAAATATTTTTTGTTAGACCTGCAGTTCAATCAATAGAATTAAGTTTTAAATAAAAGTTCAATCAAATGGCAACAAATTCGATGAACCCAATTTTCGAGAAATTTTTCCATTAAATCAAATCGTATATCATGAATAGCACGTTTAATATTGACTTGAAAGGCTTGAGGAGAATCTGGCGTATCCAGAAAGACCAATGACTTCAAATAACCCCTCAAGAAATCGTGTAATGGTGTTAAATCGTAACTTTTTGAAGGTCATTCAATATCACCATTTCTAAAAATAATCGAATCTCCAAACTTTTCTCGCAATAATACAATTGATGCATTTGCTGTGTGGCACGTAGCAACTTCTTGTTGAAAACAAATGTTGTCAACATCATCTTCTTCCAATTCGGCCATAAAAAGTTGGTTTTCATCGATCTATACCTTTCTCCATTGGCAGTAATGGTGTTACCAGCTTCATTTTGAAAGAAGTACGGACTGATGATTCCACCAGCCCAAAAACCACACCGAATTGTCAATTTATGTGCATGTAATGCTTTTCATGAACATTTTGTGGATTTTCATCACCAGTTTTGTTTGTTTACCGCACCAGTCAAATGAAAATAAGCCTCATCGGAAAAGTTGATTTTCTTAAAAAAAATCGATATCGATTTCAAGTTGTTCCAACCGCAAAGCACCTAGCTACGCAAAACCTGATCAAAAAAAATATAGACTTCTTTATAGACAGTCAAGCGGCCATTAAAGCTATCTCATCCATTGTCACAAAATCCAGACTAGCAGACAACTGTCGCAGTAACCTAAGACTGCTCAGCGAAACAAACACAGTTAGTTCAACCTGGGTTCCAGGACATTGTGACATAATCGGTAATGAAATGGCGGATAAGCTGGCTAAAATCGGGTCAGCACTCGAATCCAGCGAAACGAACACCTCAGTTCTAAGGCCACTTGAGCAAGAAAAAAACAGAATCAAACACAATTTTCTAAATACCGCCAATGACAGGTGGTCGTCTTTAGAAACATGCCGAGTCTCTAGAAACCTTTGGCAAGATATTTCCAAGAAAAAAACATAATCTCTACAGCTTAGCAGACCTCGGCTCTCGTTGATTGGCATTCTCACGGGACACAACTCGTTGGGTACCCACATGACGAGAATGGGCATTAGCACATCCGATTTATGCAGAGGATGCCAAGATGAAGAGGCAGAGGAGGGATCATTCCACTTCTTCTGTGAGTGTCCTAGCTTGGCCCACTTTTTCGACGAACTGGGCGACATCTCTAATCTCCCACTAAGCGACGTCCTGAAATTTATTCAGGGCTCCAAGTGGTTCAGTGGGAGTTCCCTACCACAATAACCAACCACCTCTCCAATCCTCCCATTTCCTCATCCTCTGATTTCCCGGGGAGCACAATGGATCCTTGAGATCCGAGTGAGGTGTTGCCATGCCACTTGTGGCTGCACCCCCCCCCCCCCCCCCATTCAATCTCCTAACCTAAGTTGTTCCAAGGCAAAATCAGAAAGTTCACGACGTTTACTGTGGTCCAACGGTGAAATTGTAAACACTTCTGAATGCAATAAAAAACAAATGACAGGTCATGACATACTACAAATGGCCGAAACGCCATTGCAAAATCATTTCATATCTATTGGAAAACCCTTTATAACAATGAATTGCGACTCAACTCGAAGCAAAGTCAAGCCATTGTCTTTAGCAAATATGACATAGATACAACCTGCTTTCCAGAGGGAGGACTTTGTTTTTCCATTCTTCCTTATAGGACATCATTTTAAAACTAAGACATCATTTTCAATCCAACTTTAACCTTGGATGATCTAAGGATCATGTTTTTTAGGCCCTCGGCATAACATAAGGCACACTTAGAGTGCTTAGTTCCTCAGGGAGCTGAGTTTGGATCAAAACCACTACCATTTTGGCTAAGACCTTAATCCTTTCCATCATGCTGTGTGGATGTGTAATTTTCTGTAGCCTAAATAGCAGAAGTCTACCAAAACTTCGAGTCTTCGTAGGTTTTACCGTGTTACACAGTATGCAGATGGCATCTTCAAAATGTCGTTTCAAATTGACCTAGATAGCAAGGTTTTATTGTTTTTTTTTTTTTAACTAAATATAGACAAAGGCCCCGGACTTCTACCTATACGAAAAAGTAGTTTTTGCACCCCGTGCAGAGAAGTATAAAACTTATTGTTTTTTTTTTCCATTTTAAGGGCTTAATATCTCGAAAACGACACGTAGCAAGTAAATTATGAGGTCAAATTTGAATTCAGCACGGCAAAAACATCAGAACTCTTTTCTGTTACAGAAGAAACTCAAATTTTGGCCAACGTCAACATAAATTATATATATATATATATATATATACTAGCTGTGCCCGCGACTTCGTCCGCGTGGAATAGTGCCTTTCGGCAGAATCCTTAATTTTTTAGGCTACTTATTTTGCAAATAAGACATATTCATGCGTTTTAGTAAACCATTGTTATATTATTTTATTTAAGTATATGTTTGCACACGATGTTCTTATTTTTTCCATCTTTTTCGAAATAAAAAGGTTTTGTGGGATTGATACACGTGATTCTGCCGCATAAAGTTTCCATGGGATTTTTTTCTAAGCGAAAGTTATTACGATTTAAAACCGAAATTATATATTTGTTATTGCGGATTGAAAACGCAATAATTCATATATAAGTTCTTACGGCTTAAACCGTAATAACTGCTATATAAGTTATTTCCGTATAAGTTATTTCATGGTTCCGTTTTGGACTTGTAATATTAGTAAGGATGTCCATCTTCAGGTTCTAGAATCTAGACTATCCCTGTACCAAAATTCATATAAATCAGTGCAATAGCTTGGGCGGTAAATATAAACAAAGAAAAACAGACAGACAGAGATAATTTCGGATTTATAATGTTACTAAAGTCCTTCCATTCCCGTGGGAATATGAGGGTCGTCTAACGGTGAACATTTTTTGAAATGTGTGCTGTATTTTCCAAGTTCCCCTTCCCATGGGAATACAGGGATAAAACATATTGCTTAACATATATGTCCATCCTCCTAAGGTTCTAGACTGTCTCTGTACCAAAATTCATATAAATAGGTTCTATAGTTTGGGCGGTTAATGGTAACAAAGAGAAATACACTCCCGTTCCCGTAGAAACATGGTGTCCGTTCCCGTAAGGAATATGGGGATGAGTTAAAGTTTATGTTACTCGGGGATTATGGAGCATTCCAACGGTGGAAGAGTTTTTGAAATCGGTGCTGTAGTGTCAAAGTTCCCGTATACGTTCCTGCTCCCGTGGGAATATAGGGAAAAATATATAGCCTATGTCCTTCCTCAGGTTCTGAACAATCTTTGTAAAAAATTTCATTTAAATCGGTTTATTAGTTTGGGCGGGAGATGGTAACATAGAACGACGATATTAGTAAGGACTCCCTTTCCCGTAGGAATATGCGGATGAATTAAAGTTTATGTTACTCAGGTATAGTGTCGCATTCTAACGGTGGAAAAATTTTTGAAATCGGTGTTGTAGTTTCTAAGTTCTCGTATACGTTCCCGTTCCCGTCAAAATATAGGGATAAGATATAAAACCTATGTCCTTCCTCAGCTTCTGAACAATCTTTGTACAAAAAATAATTGATGGTAACATAGAATGGTGAACAAACAGAGCTACTTTTGCACTTATAACAGTAGTGAGGACCGGTTCCCGTGGGAATATTCGAATGAAATATAACCTATGTCCGTCTTTAAGTTCAGGACAACCTTTGTACAAAATTTCATTTAAATCAGTTTGTTAGTTTGGGCGGGAGCTGGTAACATAGAACGACGGACAGACAGAGCTACTTTCACACTTATTATATTAGTAAAAACTTTAGTTCCCGTGGGAATATGTGGATGAATTAAAATTAATGTTACTCTGGGATAGTGAAGCATTCTATCGGTGGAAACATTTTTGAAATCGGTGTTGTAGTGTCAAAGTTCCCGTATTCGTTCCCGTTCCCGTGGGAATATAGGGATAAAATGTACAGCCTATGTCCTTCTTCAGGTTCTAGACTATCTCTGTGCAAAATTTCATTCAAATCAGTTCTGTAGTTTGGGCAGGAGACGGTAACATAGAAATCCGGACAGACAGAGTGACTTTCACATTTATAGTATTACAGTAAAACCCGCTTAAGAGAAACCCGCTTAAGAGAAAAACCCGCTTATCTGAAAGAATTTTTTCGTCCCCGAGTATTTGTAGACCAATTACCTATTAAACACTCCGCTTAAGTGAAACTCGCTTAAGTGAAAAACCCGGATACCTGAAACATATTTTCAGTTAAATTTCATATTTCTTATTGAAAAAAACTCTCTTAAGTGAAAAAAAATTTTATCGAACAGAACAATTTGAGCCAAAAAATGGATGGTTAGATCAGTGGAAAAAACGTGAAAATATTCATTTTAAGAAGATTTGTGGTGAAAATAATTCTGCTGACACAGTTGCTGCTAACCATTGGCTGGAAATTTTTTGGCCAAACATTTGTCAAAGCTACAAACCTGATGACGTGCATAATGCTGATAAATTCAGGGTCGGGTAATGTTTAAGGCTCTACGGACGCCGACGGCTTCATTGGTAAATAGATGTGAAAACCTTCAGGATTGAAGCTACCAAAGGGCCGTATCACAGTCCTTTTCATTTCTTATTCGACTGGAACAGAAAAAAATATTTTTTGTATTGGTGTGTAGTCTAAGATTAAACATATTTTGTTTTTCTTTTGCTTATAATTTTTCTTCTTAATATGTATAAAGTAGATCTCATAATCCGAGATGCTTGAAAAAAGCACAATTCCTGTTAATTAATGAAGCAGCACTACAATTCGAAAAGTTTGATGCTAGCAGATCTGTATCTGACAATGATTTAGATGTGGAAATTTTGGGAGTCCAGAAAGCAACAACTACAGAAGCTTTTAAATCTCTCAATGTTCTTAAGCAGTTTTCTGATGGGGATCTAATCTTAGATGAAATTGAATATAAAATGATGAATTGCCATTTCCGACTTTGTCGCAAACGAAAATTGACGACTTTTTTAAAAAAAGTGAGATTATTTTTGTCTTCATAAAACGTTCCTAATTGTATTCAAAAATATGAATATGTATGTACATTAGGGTGTGTCATTTTTTGAGTAACTCTTAAAGCCATTAAAAAGTCATCAGTGTTTAATAAAATAAAAATCTTAATTTCATACATTTCCAACTTTTAGTTTAAATATCTTCAGAACGGCGCACTCTATGAAAAAATTAAATTGAGCTTTTTTGTAGAGCATTCAATTTCCTACTTAAATATTTTGTCAGTGTATTTTTAAAATGCTCAAATGTCAAGCTATAAAAATAAGAAAAAAATTACATTATTTTTCTGTTATTTGTATGGAAAATTGAGGCACCTCTAAATTTTAATATTGAGAGCTCAAATTTTAAGCGGCTTCGTTTTATACCTTCCTGAAAGTAATTAGCCTGTTTTATCGATGAAAAAGTGTTGCACAAAAATGACACACCTTAATGAACCTACATATTTGAAACCTGAAACCAAACTTGGGAGTGGCTTCTTTTTGATATGCCCAATGTGCCTACGAATTAACCTACAAAAACTCTAATGTGATTTATTGTAATTTATGTAATATATTTATGTACTACCTATGAATTCCAATGTAAAAACATATGTTATTTTTGTTATTCAATAAATTACTTTTTTGATGTTTAATCGTGGTTAGTTATTCAAACACTTTTATTTAAATTATTTCCAGGCAACTCCAAAGATAAATACATCAAATTATTTATTGTGTATATGAAGCATTAAACCTCCGCTTAATGGAACTTTTAAATCAGCTTAAGTGCAATTTTTTTTCACTTATCAGGACTCCGCTTATATGAAATTTTTTTCACTTAACCGGGGTTCGGTTAAGTGAAAAACCCGCTTAAGTGAAAGAAAAACTGTGACAATTTGCCTTTTCTCTTAAGCGGGTTTCACTGTAGTTAGGATATTTTATATATTATATATTGTTTGTGTAAGCTAATCATTGTACCTCATTTACTAAGTATTATATAAAAATAATTATGTTTTGCATTGTTTTGCTATACTCGTACTTATGCTTAAATAAAAAAAAATTTAAGCTGAAATATGGGGAACCAAAATGTGTTCTTTCTGCGCACAGGAAGAAAAATTTTTCGTATTTTATGATGGCACCCGAAATTACGAAAAAAACATTTTCTTGATGATTGGATCTCCAAAATGGAAATTGAGTTGGTGGCCATAGCGAACGTTTCGTCGAAAACAATAATTTTAATCTTCACCACTAAACGTTTTCCTTGAACTTCTTTCTTTATCTAGTGTAACCAAAGCATTAGGGAGACCAAGAAAAACCTGTGATGAGTGATATTAGATGTTAGAAGACCAAGAAGAGAAAAGTACAAAAGTACACGAGTGCAATCATAGGATGTCAGGAAAGAGAAATATCAGCAATTATCAGCCAGTTGAGAAAAATAATGACAGCTTTCATATCCAAGTGAAACAAATTTTCTTTCTTACCATAGTTAAATATTCTGGACAAAATCCGATAGCGGTTTCATACTTGAACATTCAGAATAAATTAAACACGTCGGGTAAAAAAGTAAACTATTTTGATGATGATAAACCTTAGTCGGTTGCTTTTAATTTTTCCCCAACAACGCAACGTTCCAAAAGCATTTGTGTCTTTTAATGAACCCAACCATTAGACTAATTCCATTCAAGCTTCCATAATCCTCCCTCTCCAAATGCTCGTTCGTTGCTCTGTTTGCCATGTAATCAGCTGCCGGACACCATCAAGTCTTTGACACTTTATGTAATCAATGGGGTTATAGTTTCTAATTTTAGGCTCTGTTTTCTTGTCACTGGGTGTGGTTGTGCAACGTGTTGTTCCTGAAATCATGAAATACAGTTTTAACCTCACAATGACATTGGTCAATCTGCACGTGACATCGTTGCAGCTATACCACTCTGAATACGAAAAGAAGAAAAAAAACATAACAACAAGCTGAACGACAACATTGACATCGTGCGGTGATGCAATTCTGATGCCAACAGCTATCCCTTAAACTGACCCATAAGCGGGTTGAATGTCATTCATAAGTAAAACACCCAAACAACACGATGAAGACTTCTCATACATAAAGGATGCGGTCGTGAGAAATTGGTTGGGCGCAATGTGGAGCTGTAGCCACTTTTGTGTTTGTTCATTAATCATATTTGTGACATCCAAAGGGATGGCAAAAAGGAGCACAGCAACAGACGATGGATATTAATTTATTAGTTTCAGATGCTTATGACAGCCAATACTACAGCTCATGTTGGCCCAAGCCATCGTCGCCGTCGTCGCAATGTTGCTGCAACCAATTGCCTGATTGAGATGAAGTAGATGATTATTTGTAGAAGGGCGGGGGAGTAATTAAATACACAACACAATGGCAAACCGAACGAAGGCTCAAAAAGACGATGGGCTTTCGTGTATGCTTAAAGATATGCAAACTTTCAATGCACTCCTGATTTAACTTATTAATTAAAAAATGCCTTGAGGTTGAATGCGCAGTAAGTTTATTAATTTAATTTATTTAATTTTAATCAGTAATTTAGAGGGCATCACAGAAATCTCACTTATCTAGCCTCGCAATGGTGACATCATAAAGCACCTGCTTGTTTTTTTTTTTTTTTTTTTAAAGTAGCTCAATTCTGATATAATTTGTCCTTTCATCCAAACGTTGCTGAATGACTTTCACTTTAAAGCCCAATATTCAAATCAACCATTTTACTAACACACAATTTCTTTTACTTTCAGAGATCTTACGCCAGAAGCTGCCCTTCGATCTCCACGCCGTCCGCCACTCTCACGACAGGACTACTCCTGCATCGATTCGACCAGTGAAGCTGCATCAACCGATGAAAGCCATTTGACTAGAGACTCACGTTGTAGCTCGAACGATCGGTCATCAATTCCAGACAAAATTGATATCTCAAATCTTCCGTTGCCAGCCCTTCCACCGAAGAAACGACGTAGTCGTTCACGACCCACCCTAACCTCTTCCAACACCCATCCCCTGTCCTCTTCCATAACTACACCCGAAGAAAATGTAAAGGATTTGTCACCCCCTGATCGAACACCCTACCAAAAGTACGCCGCACGGAGACGTGAAAGCTTAGAAGCTTCTACTCGAAGTTTCAACGAAAAGCTTGAAGCTAGAAAGATGCACTATCACAGCTTGAGTCAGACGTCGGCAGCCTCGAGTTCCCATAAGCCTACATATCTCTTCGGCGAGAGTCGTTCTGGTAAAAAGAACAGCAACGAGATATTTCTCAATAAGTCTGGTTGGGTCCAAGTAAATACGAAACAACGGATTAACAATGAGAACTCCCCCGGAAGTAACAACAGACGGACGAACTATCAGCGATATGATAATCAACACAACGGAGATGATAATCTTAAAAGTACCATCCGTGTTATTCAGATTGACAATACGGGACGTGATAGGCCAGTTTATGCCGTGCCAAAGGTTTCGGGTAGTAAGATCGAAGAGCTAATCTCACGAAATGAAGCTCGGCGGAACACATCGGTCACAAGGAACTACCTTAAGCCGGGCTATAAGATTGTCGATCCCCAGATAGCCAGTATTTTGAATGAGAGGCCAGGCTTTTTGCCAGTGAAAAGCTATCTCGACTCGGAGTCTCCACCTCCTATAACGCCGATTCTATCCCCTCCGCCGGCATTTCAAGACTCTAAGGCAAAGTATGAACGTACGGATGCGGCTGTCCGAGTTCAAATCACCACCAGTGGAAATTTGAAGTATGATCCAAACAAAGTTGCCAAGGGTGGGATGGTTTTTAGTCGAAGTTTCGAATACGATACAAGAAAGACTCCCAAAGACAATTACGTTGATACATTTTCGAGAAGTTTTGATTGCAATCTTTCGGACAAACCACCGCCCCAACGTGACAGATCGCCTAACTTTAGCACCCTCACGGGATGTTCACCCAACTATTTGACGAAAAAAGAGAACACTCTGAATAAAAGTCGTGATAATTCGCCTAAGTATCAACAAAATTTGACAACTGCTTATATAAATACGTCTGTGAAAGAAGCGCCACCTGTGTATAGTCAGCCGAGGAAACTAGAGAAAGCCAAATCTCAGTTCGATCGGAATGGACGGTCGAGAAAAGCACAATTCTCGTCAAGATTGCAGACTAGTGCGGGTGGTATGGTGGCTCCGCCATCCATAGCCAACATGTCGAGGTTTCGCAGTTTTGACACAAGTATAAGTCAACGCCTTAATTCATGTGATAGCGGTGCACGATCAGGTGAGTCGAAATTATTTTCTACTTTTGTATTCAAAATTAGTTGGAATTCCTCCACTTGACAGATTAAAAAAGCTAAAAGCCTTATCTTAGGATCTTCTATAGAAATCGTGCCAAATATCCAAAGCGAAATCCAATGTTATTCGCAATCAGCGACCTACAAAAAAATGCCATTCCTCTCAAGGAATCCTTTCTTTTAATAGGGCCATTTGTTGTTCTTTTCTCAATTGGTTTTCTAAAGCGCTTTCCTGTTCAAATGGAGTTTCAAAAACTTTTGTAAATTTATATTCTAAATCGCTTTTCGGTCCGGAAATAGTTGAAACCATTCATACAACATTATATTGATTTACACACGCCTTTGGCAATATCTAATACAACTATCCGTATAGCGTATTTGAGGTTGTGTTTCGGTTCAGTCGTCCATTTGTTACTTTTATGCTATCCATGTTCTCGAACGGTCGATTGGTATAGAGATAGAGAGAGAGGAAATATGAAATTGTCTTCTTCTCAATGGCATCTGAGAACTGGGAACTGGGAGCTGGGAGCAGATGCAATCACATTCACAAGATGAAGGTAAATTTTCGGATTTGTTACGTGAACTGCATTTTTATTTTTCTGACTTCACTTCAAAGCGCAAGGACGATGCAAGGTGATGCTATGCATTGTATTTTCATTCCATTCCGTTTGAGTATATGGGAAAATTCAGATGGGGATTTGTGTTAGTGTTAAGCGAGTTGAATTGTTTAAGTTTTGAGATTGTTCATTGTTCATTGTGATTTCTGAATGAGATCGTAATTTACCAATAATAAATGGAAATAACATTTTGCATACTGCCGAAGAAGAATTTTGACTACAACAATGAACTGGTGAAAGTGTCAGACTGCACTCTCAAACACTAACATTAAGGCAAGACAAGGCAATGCAGTCGTTTTCATTTGGTTAAATATGTTGGGACATGAGACATTTGAAAACTATGACATATTTGTTTCCTTTAATGGAATTCAATTCCTGTACATATTTATCTACGCAAGGAAAATCTTATTGAAAAGCAACTAATATCCTGTATTGATTTTGCGTCAAAAAACCACCAGATGTTCATTAAACTAATGAAAGAGTGGGTGATGAATTATTGCAAAGAAATTGAAGTATATGTAGAATGGTGTTCTCGTTATTGGATAAGCACTCAAGGAAACTACATTTGTATTCAAAGAACTACCTTAGTTTTTCTTTATCCTTTTAGATTAGGAACAACAAAAATTATTGGAACAGAAGCGGTGTCAAACGGCAAAGTGAGTGGTTCTTTTTGTCACTGTTCAATTTAACGAAATATGTTTATTTTGAAATTCTTTTGTGAATGAGTGATCAAGTTCGTTAGATATGATCCTGGCTGATGGGCCACAACTTTTTAAACTCTGTTTAAGGACTACTCACATGTGCAAGACCAAGAAACACCAAATAAATCAAGATTTGGATTTCTTTATTTTAAATTTCATAAATTTAAAGACAATGATGAAAATATAGTTCATGTCCAGATTCTGATGCATGATTTATTGAATTTAAGCACCAAATACCAAATAATGCTTTTCTGTTTTTCAAAACTCGAATTTCATCTCGTCTGAGGTCTGTCTGGCCCAATCCGCACTTGATCGTTTGCAAATGTCCTTAACGATTTTGATTTACATAATTCGGCTGGTCCAGATGGCATCTCTGATGCTATTACTTTGAAGAGGTATTTTTCTACATTAGCAAAACCTTTTCCACCTTACCTATACTTTTGTGCTTTTTCCGAATAGATGGAAAACTGCATTTGTTAGTACTTTAACTATTATAAATGTATTATAACATTAAATATGATGAAATTAATACATTCTATATAAAAAATATAGTGTTACGCTGATGAACCTTCCCGTCCAATGGATCATTTTGAATTTTATAAGGTAGAAACAGTTAAGTTGTCAACTTCGTGTAATGCCCGCTTTGAGTTCAAACCAAGCAACGCTGCCAGTGAGCGGATGGAAGAGTTCTTTTCTTCTGCTTTCAAATAACTCTGTGGCTGCAGCTTAAAGAATTTGTTTAGTTTGAAAAATTCGCAAAGAGTTTTTGAATTCTGAACTCAAATGCTTCTTTCGTTCTACTCTCAAAGAGTCCTTTGGTTCTACTGTCCAAAAACTCGTGGTGTCTTTACTTTTTATAACTTTTATTATGTTTTCGAAGAATTCCCTAGTATTTCTTTAGGACATCATTTCTCAAAGAGTTTTTAAAGAGCTTTAAAAAAATCTGATCTTGAAAAATCTCAAAGTGGTATTTATTATCTTAAAGAATTCTCTAAGAGTTCTTAAAGGGGTGTAAAAGAGTTCTTTATTCAAATAGATTTTAAAGAGTTTGATAGAGTTCTGCTCTAAAAGAGTTCGTTCTAGTACTTTGTACTTTTATTCTGTTTTCAAAAAGCTCTCGGAGCACTCAAAGACTTTTTAAAGGTTTCCTAAAAGCTTCTTAAAGAGTTTTACAAGTTTTATCAAAAATGTATTGTAGAGAGTTCATTATAAAGTCAAAAATTCTTCTCTCAAAGAGGTCTTTTCACACCCAAGATATTGTTCTGTTCTCCGATAGTTCTTAAGAAGTTCTAACAGAGTTCTTGAATTCTGCTTTTAAAGACCGCTTTGGGTTTGTACTTACAAAAATTTAATTAAGAGTTCTTTAAAGGGGCTACAGAGGTCCCAAAGAGGTTAGGTTTTTGTTATGGTATCGGAGAGTTCTTTGATTCTGCTCTCAAAGAATCTTTCGTTTTCAGTCCCTTGTGTTTGTACGAATCGGTCAAAATAGAAATAGACTTCTGTGGACAACATTATCTCAGCTTCTTTTTTCTTATTCCATTTCAAAATTGTTGGACTCGAACTAACAAATTTCACATTTATAACATTACCCATGCTTATAAATAAATCTGATACAGAAGTTATTGCGCTGATGAATCTAATTAGTTTACAGCCTATTTGTGGGGAAATTCGTTACATTTTTGATTAGAGCTGACAGGTCTAGTGTATTTAGTTAATTAAGTGCAAAACGTCGTATGCAGCCTACTAATTAAGGATGGACAAGATAGTAAAAACATCGGAAAAATAATTATGATCGATCGATGTTTTTGAAAACTGATTATCGCATATTTGAAGTTGCTTAAAATGCTGCTGCATGCTTTGGCTTCATTTATAGGGTGCAGTGCATTAAAGCCAGCGGCAATAAGACCCGTGGGTTTTAATTCCTCTTTGCTTTAGAAGTAAGGCCTACGGGGGTTATTGCCATGATCAAATGGCAGCAAGAGCCGCGGGCTTTAGTTCCTTTTTCTGCGAAATCAAATTGGAAAGTAATCTGAGCGTTTGCACTTTTACTTATTTTCAATGTGAATAAACTGGCACAGGGACGCAACTCCACTAGACATAAGTTTATTCTCTGATTGTGGATTATGACATATCAAAGAGGAACACTCGTCCATAAGAAATATCTATGGAACTATGCATCATATAGTATATGTTTAGTGCGGTCAGTTCGCTCGAATTTCTTAAGTTCAACGACAGGCCCGTATTACCCAGAGGCAAATTTAGTTCGCTTTGGTTTTTTTTTTATTAGCGGATAAAATGATAAAGCCAAAAGCGAAGCGGAAAAAATTTTCTCAAGCGAGTATGGATTTGTGGTGTAAAAATAAAAATTCGCGCGAATCCCGTGGATGTTATTTCCGTTTTTTTTAGCAATAAGGCCCACGGGTCTTATTGCCGGGGGGCTTATTGCTCTGCACCCATTTATAGGTGCAGGAAACTTTTTCCTAAAATATCACCAAATAAGATTACAATTCACATGTTTGGTTAGGTGCTCTACACAAACAGCATTCGGTGTACTCGATAGAGTGAGTACAATGCACAGCACTAAGATTGGTGATAGGTGGGTGATAGTTCAATTTTTAAATCAATCGATTCTTTTTTCATGTTGTCTCTTTTTTATCGAATTTTTAGAAACAAAGATGGGATGATATAGCCAGTTGCATTCCTAATCTTAAGCAATGTGACTACAATACACACGTCACAAGGAATTCTAATTATATAGAGATATAGAGATTCATTCTTTGGTCGGACGACTCGGATGGCGGGTTATTTACCTTACTGTCTTTCTCTCGCATTTAAATACACTAAAACTCAGAAACCATGTGCATCGGGACCTCCTTTCTAATCTTTTCCTTCTTTCTTAATCGCTCTCACTGTGTTTTATAATATTTAAAGGGTATTCATAACGTTCTGATGTGCGCACATATTACAAAACAAAAAAAAATTCCCTTCTTAAAAGTTCTTTGCTGAAACATACTAACTTCCTGAACTGTGAACCTTTAGGTTCAGAAGTCGAAGAGTGTTTTTAAGGAAGCTGTTATTTAGCAGAATACGCAGTTGTGGGCTCTGGGTGTTTTATTGTTTACCTGAGGGGCGGACAAATCTGTGAGAAAAATAGCCTGGGCCGTATTCCACAAAAGAACTTATCGACATTTCTCTTTGCAATTTTCAAATTTTTCATCAATCTTCAAAATTTTGTTTCCCTCAAAACTAAAAAATTTGAAAAAAAAAAAAAAGTTGTAGTTCCTTAAGTTGTTCTGTTCCTTAGATATTGAGTCCCATTTGCTTTTCAAAATGGCCGCCTCAGCAAGCCTCGTTCCACGCTATTTTTCTTTTTTTTCATCTCTTGTGGGGCTGTTTACAAGAAAATAAAAATTTGTTGCAAAACAATGATGTTCTTTGATCATTATGATTTAAAGTGTCGGTCGTAGCGAAGATATACATATGTAAGTAAATCAGAATATAAGCACATACATCATCGACATTCTTCGAACTCTACCGAAGTCAATGTTCCAACAAAATACCGAATACCAATACTACTTTCCAATTCCAGTTAAATGTGTTGTCCTTATGTTGTTAGTTTGCTTTAAGCAACTAAAGCGTCCTCCTCTACTGTTCTGATAAAATCTGAACTGGAGCCGTTATAAGTTGTCTGTAGTTTAGCACTCTAAGTAGAGTGAGACCCCACACTTTTTATTGAAGAGGTCTTCTCCTTCAAAATCTCATTGCGATGGACTTCAAAAGCAAACGGTCATGTTTGATTGCCTTTGACATCCCAAAACCAAAGTATGATAGATTCTGTGGATTCCTTCTATTTCTACAGTTAGTCATAAAGCTTTTATAGATCTTCGCTTATGTTTTCTCTATACCTCTTTCCTTGTAACAGAGACTTAAGTAAACCTTTTCTGTTTTGACAAAACAAAATAAATATGTACTTTAACACACTAGTTTCATGACTCTTTCAGATCTCTCCAACGACGAGCTGGACAATGAAGAAGACGAGTCAACGGAATTCCTTACAACAAACTACCACAACATTTCCCCGTATAAACAGCAACGGCAGCGTTCTCTTACACCCGATCGCAACGACTCACACAGCTCGTCGAGCAGTTTACGAAAACAGAGATCCATCACGCCCGAAAGTCGTTCTTTGACTCCTGAGGATCGTCGAAAGAAGGGATCTCAAGGATCCCTTTCTTCTCGTCAAAATTCAGGCTCTCGCAGCAACACTCTCGAGAGAAATAAGAAGTTTGAAGACAAGTCACGTAGCGCATCTAGGAGTTCGTCCAGCTCCAGCTATAGTGGAGGTGAACATGACGGTCTGCCATCGTCTACGCCACACCGACGATCCAATGCAAGGAATGCTAAAGCTGCCGAGGATCATCGCATTCGGCGATCAAGGTAGGCATTTTTGTTAAGAACCATACTCGTTTTCAAAGACACATTTCAATTTTGCAGATCACTTCAGTTGACAGAACGCTCACCCAACCGATCGCACAAAATAATGGTTTGCGTTGGACAGCCCATTCCACCAAATCAACCCCCCATCTATCACCAGTCTTCATTGAGATCATCAACAAATAGTGCGTTTCCTCCAACGATCCGTACAACATCAAATTCACAACAGATCTTGGTTACCAATGCCAACACAAATCGCAACACACGATCTACAGACGTTGACAAGAGTCGATCGTTTGATTTTGATTATGGGACATACAACAATCAGAATGTGCCTAGAGGACTGGACTTTGTCGACAAGAGCCGGTCTTTCGATGAAGACTTTAGGGAATCAAGCAATAATAATGGGAATCCTAGTATAAGCATGCGTTACCTCCAGACAACCGATGTTGGTAGTATCAGAAAAGTTCGCAAAACCTCCCCTGTACCGTCACCACAGTCATCAGGAACCAGCTCAAGCACTACACTAGGACCACGGCAGACAAGTCCGCAGAACTATGGAACGCGATTGTGTGATCATGAACTGACCTACGACATGCTTCGAAGATCACTCGATCGATCGCCGATCATGGACTTCAGTCGAGACTATGACATCCCCCAGTCAATGAAGAACCGCGAAACCATCAATGCTGGTGGCAATAGTGAACTGAACTTCCTCAGCAGTAGTGAAAGAATCTACGATCACCCAACAACCAAGCGCCCCAATCAGTCACCAAGTGACAGCAACTACTCCCTTGATCGTCTGCACAATTCCCGCGACAGCATTACGCCCGACTCTGCCCATGAATTCAAATCGATCGTAACGAGCGACGATCGGCTGCGTTCCGAGTATCTCTACCGGCAGCAGCAACAGCAACGATCACACCAAGGAACAAACCGAGGAAGGTATTGAAAAACAAAAAAAGCTTGAATAGACTTAAAACCCTAGATGACTAGTGTCTAGTCCCTTCCTTATATTGCAATAAGAGCTATAATCAAAATCATTAACTAAAAACACTAAAAAATTTAAATCATTAACGTAGTGCTTAACTAAGAACTGATCTAAGACCAAAACTAAAAAAAAACTAACAAAAAATATCGTATTAGTTGCATCTCTATGTAAAGCACCATCAAAACCTTCAAAAACCCTATAGAACTCACAAAAAAAAAAAAATCGCAACTACCCTGCTATTAAGTAAAAAAAAAAATACTCTCAGCTTAAAACTAAAAACTTGTCATAAGAACTGCTCACTAGAATAAAGAATGTTACCGCTAAATCACCAACCATCATCATCTTTCTCCACTAACTAACCACCACCACCACCACTACCACTTAAAAAAAAAAACTCACTTCACTATTCCAATCAATCGAATGCAAAAAAAAAGTTTAAAAAATCCATGTGAACTGTCAAAACATGAAAAAAAAAAAAAACAAAAGATTTGAACTCCGCCTGTGAAAATGTTTTGTGTGTGATTTTTGTTTTTATGTTTCCCTTTTTGTTTATTTTAATTTTTTATTTCAGTTCTTGTACGGCTAATACCTGTGATTTTTGGCCACATTGTGGTGCCAGTTACAATCGAATTGTGCCAAATGCTAAAATTCAACCGCAACATCAACACTCTCTCCAACAACATCACCATCAACCGCAACAAATGAAAAACCCACAAATCAAATCACGTAGTGTCGAGGTGACAAACCGATATAAGCAACCAGTGAAACGTCAAGTCAAAACAAGTAGTGTTGATGATGTGCCAAATACGCGTGGTGTAGGCACTGCTTTTGTAAGAACGGACTGTAGGAAAATTTCAAGTGCTAATACTATGAGTGGTGAATTGCGTGGACTTGTGAAAAATTGTTGTCACATTGATAATAATCGTGACGGGTCAAATTTGAGAAGCAACCTTTCGAAGACATCGATACGTATGGATGGTAATTCACGGAGTCGGTCATTTCCAACTCCACTTTCGACATCGACTGTGTCGATATTTTTGGGAGATTGTGAGATGCCAATTACGAGAGAAGGGGAATATCATGGCTCGCCGACAGCTAGTGGAACATCATCGGGCAGTGGCGGGCGATATGGACATTCACCGAGTGGTGAATGGACAACGGTGGACGGCATTCGATCAAGGTGAGTTTGTTATTAGATTTAATTTACTTACTTATCTCAGCAGTATTGATGGACTTGAAGAATTTTTTTCAATATATATATAACATGCTCAGAAATGAAAAAGCTACCCAATGTTGGGGCTTTATTTATGAGAAATTTGTATGTAAATTTTATATTTATTTATGAACATTAGACTGGTTCAAAAGAAGCGACTATTTTTTTCACGAAACAATTCTATTTATATCTTCGAGGCGGTGTAAAAAGATGCCTGTTAAAAGGAGAGCTCGTAACCCTTTATAGCCCCTCTTCAACAAATTCCAGGTTGTCGTTTTATTCCAATTTAAATCACACATATTTAGTGTCCTTTGTTCAAACTAGATGCCGTTACTTGTATCAAAGTTTATTCCAAGTTCGTTTGGTGTTAATTTTTAAAAACCATTAGTGGGTGAACATTAAAAATTTAAATGTACTGGCGTTACACAAACCATGTGTGAGAAGTGTGGTGTAGCGTTATGCTACATAAACATAATAGCCGTGTTTTATTATCATTCGTGATCTGATCGGGATCAGATCTAATAATAAAACAACTCGGATCAAAAAAAATTTTATTTCTAAATGTTGGCTACATCATTTTTAGACTTTGACAGATAGCCACCACTTAATTTTTTCAAAAATCAAATTTAGTTTTAAATTGCTTTATAGATATAGTTTTTGATAATAATATGGATTTATAATTGTAAGAACATGTATAATTGATCGCTCTCAAATAATTGATCGCTCTCAAATCCACCACGCACTCACCAATACGCTCACTATCGAACGATGCAATTGTAGAAGAATTTTAATGTTGCTGGGGAGCCGACATTTGCCAACGACATTTGCTTCGTTAGGCTTAGGTGCCTGGACTGCACTGGGTATTGTTCAAAACTGCCTGGAATATTTATCCAATATTCATTCTGCCCGCAATCACAAGCGCTATTCTCTCCTTAACTATTAAGACCGGCACAGATACCGCACGTCAATCAGCACAAAACGTGCTTGCGATAACATACATTCTTCGAGCAATATACCATGCTATCTTCCCATTCATAATGATTTTCACAGCTACTGGACATGCAGTAACTTCATTTCCCTACTTCATATTTCATTTTAAAGAATTCACACCGTTCGAGACTACATCAAGCTGGTCACTGACAACTGAAAAAATCTACCGATGAAGAAAAATCAGAAGAGATTCGGTTCTGGCGTGAGAATACGTAAGGAAATAAAATTTTAGTTTTATGAGCTTTGGGATCAAACAGTAGCTGGAAGAGTGATGACGACTTGATAAAATTCGCTTTGCCAAAGGAGGAAAGGGGCCTTTCGTTAAGACATTCAAACATGAATCAAAAAAACCATCGGCTTGTACAGCGATGGAGGCTGAAAGACGGAATTAGCTTGGCTATTGCCTTTATTATAGCTGTAAGAAAATTAACCAACAAACATATAAATTTGTACTTGTACACGAAATAAACTTGATACGTCTTTGTTATAAAAAATATGCATTTCGAGTTTTATCCTTTGGTCGTTAAACACTGATTTATGGTTTCAGTTTGCTCTCCAAACCGGCAGCAACTCTTTCTTTGTCAGCAAGCTTCTTGTTCACGGCTGATTCGGAAGCATGGCCGCATGGGTATCTTCAATTCTTAGAGAAAGAGAACGAAAGAGTTATACTCGATTGATAGTTCCATAATTACTGCCATGCTATAGCGTGGAATTGTTGGTGTGAAAGGAATATGACTTTGTTCACTTTTCATTAACTTCTATGAGGTCCTCTTGAACTTCATGCAGTTCATCAAGAGATAAGGGATGCTCGTAATCATTAATGCTATGAATAAGATCTTTGGTTTAGTAAAGAAATAAGTTTTTCTAACTGAATATTTTACCAAAAATTTTACGAGCATCAAACAGATCACCTTTCAGCTACGATTTCATTTTCACCGTCAGCAGTTACTTCTCTTTTCTTTTTCTTTGCACTTTCCATAGATATTGGAACTTATATTTTTATTCTCCAATTCTCAAACTCAAAATAATACGCATAATGCACTATCTGCATGAAATTTACTAGTTTTTTTTGTTTTATTCAAAGCAAAATAAAAATACACCCAATAACTTTTTTAACAGAAGCTTTTTTTCAGTTTGACGTTTAATTTTTTTTTTTTCAATCACTTTTAAATAAAGGCGACAACATATGCGATTAAAAAGTTACCCTAGATGTGAAACTTGAAACCAAAAGCTGGATCTGCAATTGTGATCCAAAAAAAAGTTGGATTTTGTGTTGTTTTTGTAAATACATGTATTTTTCAAAGCAAATCTGATCTGGATCAGATCACGGGGAAAATAAAATACGGCTAATAATTGTTATAAGGCCTTCCATACATTTCAAAGGAGCAGTTTTTGGCAATGACACACAACTGTCACATTCCCCTTTTTTTCATTTTTATACTTTTCTAATGAATAAACAGTGAAATAAAAAAATTGGTATATTTTCATTTTTTGAAAGCTACCATAAAATTGTCGAATTTATAAATTATACGAAGTTGAGTTATAAAGAGTTAATACATATTAATATTTAGAGGTCGCTCATCGCAGATTTCCTTTTCCCATACAAATTGTATGAAAAAAAAACTTTTAAATTTTGGAATTTTATATTTCGGTCTAGAAGCAAAGTGCCGGGATGTGCGGTACATAATTTTATAGAAAATCAGTTGTTCTACTAAAAAGGTTTCTTATCATTTTTCGACAAATGCACTCCTTCAAAAGTTATTCAATGTTAAAGTTTAAATTTAAATTCTTTTTCTTGATTATACAACCATTGGTTTGCGATACATATTTTCCTAGAAAATTAGTTGCTACAAAAAAGGTTTCTTACTTTCCTTCAGAAGTTATTCAAGGTTAAAGTTTTGTCAGAAATTAAGAAAAAAAACTTAAGTTTTCTTAAATTTTGAAGGAGTGAATCTGTCCAAAAATGATAAAAAACCTTTTTTGTAGAGGAACTAGTTTTATGAATGATTTTATGATTTTAAGTGATAAGTCTTTTGTCAGAAATAAAAAAAAACCCAAAATTTACTAAACTTTAACCTTGAATAACTTTTGAAGGAGTGAATTTGTCGAAAAATGATAAGGAAGCTTTTTTTAAGAACATCTAATTTTCTATAAAAATATGTATCGCTCATCCCAGCACTTTGCTTCTAGACCGAAATACAAAATTCCAAAACTTGGAAGTTATTTTTACATACAATTTGTATGGGAAATGGAAATCTGCGATGAGCGACCGTTAAATATTAATAGCTTCAAAATATTTTTATTTCAAAAAAGCTACAATAATTAAGTATATCTTTCATTTTTCAACATGGCTTACGCCATCTGTCAGTTGACTACTATTAATATTTTTTTGTTTTAATTGTTTAATATATAAATTGAAACTTTAAAAAAGTTCATCTAAGATTCGTTTCCTGTGTTTAACTGCTAGCTTGATGTAACTGTAAAGGGCTTCCCAGTCCATGGCTCCATTTAGAACTTCTATGATTTCCTTTTTATTAAGGTAGTTTACACCAAGTGTGCACTTGTTTCCACTAAAGCAGGACATTTCCCCAAGAAATGGAACACGTTTTCACGTTCATTTATATATATACATTATACATATATGTTATAATTGAGCCTTGCATATATGCCCCTGTGTAATGCACTTCTGGCTTTAAGTATGTAGTCCTCTCTCTTTCTTTCATCGACTAACGTTATTAGGTTATAGAGTTCACTTTTCCACGTGTCCATTCTGTCGTTCCGGAGTAGAAGTGTATGTCCACAGTACTCGGCTAGCTCCCTCCAAGATTCGAACCATAATATTTGTTTTTGAATCACAAGCATTGTGATTTTCTTCGGTAATCTCCTATCATACATAGTTCTGTAGTCCACCTGTGTTTTAGAGTTGAGATGAATAAAGCTGGAAGACCTGTGTCCAACATTAGTATGTGATTGCATTACTATTTGGTAGCTTTAAACTTCTTTTTAAGAAATAACACAGAAGCTGCTCCACTTCATCGAACTCCTTATGGCTCCAAACTTGAGCTGCATAGCACATGATTGCTTCAGCTGTGGTTTCAAAAATCCGATATTTGGATTCGTATTTAACGTCTTTACAATGAACCACAGTCCTCCATGTGGCGTTCAATGCGTATTTAGATTTTGCCAACTTATCAAGCGGGTGGCTTTTAGTTCTATTCATTTACAACTTCAATACTTTGGGTTCCAAATTTCCAGGTCTCAGTGCGGTAGTTTCGGCCTCCACCGTTACGGAAAATCATAATTTTGAACTTGTCTAGGTTTACCTGGAGCCTCTACTTGTTGCAGTACTCAAACAACCTATTTGTCATTAGCTGGAAACTACCAGGCGACTCTGCTAGCACCACAATGTCGACCGCAAACATAAGAACCTTAACTAATAGATTTGCTGAAACACGAACTCCACCTTGCAAAATCTCTTCTAAGTCATCAATAAATAGGTCAAATAATAGGGCACTCATATAACTTCCCTGCCTCAAACCTATTTCTACTTCGCATTGCTGGGATACTTTGCTTCCAAAAGCATAGTCACAAAATCTAAATGGATAGAAAACTGTCGCATTAACTTAAGACTGCTTAGCACAATGAGAACTTTAGTATAACCGTGACATAACTGATAAAACAATGGCGGATAAGCTGGCCAAAATCGGGTCACCATTACAAGATGATGGAGCATTTCATCTCCTCCTCTATGAGTGTCCAAACTTGACCCACACTAAAACAAATGCCCTCGGAGAATATTTTTTTTTTACGAACAAGGGGACATACGCACTTAGAGTGGCGCAACAGCCCTGAATCCTAGCGCACTTCTCACAACCATGCTTTGTGAAGGAAAGGAGGAAGACTAAAATTTTCTGCCGGTTTCGAACGGTTAATCTAGAAAGCGCTTTTAATGGCAATGAATTAACTTTCGGAGGATTGGCAATTTCTCGCGAGATACGAGAGATGATCCCCGCGGTAAAACATTTTTGGTTTCTCTGGGGATTCGAACAACAAACCTCAGTCGTAACAAACAGATATGCTAACCATTACGCCAAGGGCGTTAATTCAGATTCATTCAGAGCTCCAAATGGTTCAGTGACGTTCCTCAATACCGATAGCCCATCAACACGATCACCCTACTTCTCACCTCCTGACCCCTCCTAATCCTTTTGCTGTGAAGAACAAGGGATCTTTTGTTATCTGAGTGAGTTACACACCTCATATCCAACTTTACCGAACCTACAGTGAGGACAATAAACCACCATTCGGATTAAGCACACATAAATTTCAGTTTTAATGCATTTTGATAGTTAAACCTGTACTTGTTAAATTTGTTCCTGTTGAGCCTTCTGTTGAACCTTGTGCAGAGATGTAAGAACCTGACTGTCAACCAAAAGTGACAATTTTTATTTATTTTAAGAACGTCGACAACGATTTGTTGTCAAATAGGATTCGATACTCCCTCCCACTTATTAAGTTCCCTTCGGAAAGAAATACCCATCGTTAATGAAATCAGCAATCTTTGTACCAATCTACATACATAATCAGTAATAATTGACTAATTTTTTTTTAAATAAGAATTTAATTTTATTTTAAAAATAAATAAATAAATAAAAAGCCATTAAAGAAACAGTGAAACAAAAATAGTAATGCCCCTTACATTTCCAAGTTTAAATTGGATTTTAATTTTTTTTTTTAATAGTTACATGATGAAAAGAAGGCCAGCACCATTTCCACACACCGCATTAGCAGCATACAGACGAGGGGACATCTATAACGATTTTTAATGTAAAACCACTAAGCCTTCATGGTTCTCCATTCCCCCAAAATTATTTCATCTATTAATAAAAACAAAGAATGTTCAGCCTGTACAAAAATGTTTTATTACCTATGCAAAGAAAACTTCCTAAGTGTAAAAGACGCACTGAATTACCTTTGCCATTCTAGAAGCCTCTGATCTTTGATGTTTTATCGTTTTATTTGATCAACGGCCTTTCCAATTTGTTACTTTGAATTTTTATTTTTTGTTTATAGCCGTGTGTTTGCTATTTTTTAGCCAGAAGATAGTACGATGAATACCTTTGCCAAGCAACAACAATTTTTTTGGTCTATTTTCAAAAATTATTATTAAAGTGGATTGAAAGTTTGTAAAATTGAAACGAAGAAGAAGTGGGTATGAGGAATACTTGAATACTGTACTAACTACTGGCTTCAAAAGAAAACACGAATTATATATATGTACAGAGTGTGTCCGACTCCATTTTCTTTGTGTTCTCTGCCATTTCTTAGGAATAAAACCTTTCGTGGTATGCAGTTGTATAGTCCCAAAAAAAAAAAGAAAAAAAAAAGGAAAAATCTTCCTCAATTTATGAAAATCTCCAATGTTGTATTTTACCTTTTTTCTATATGCTTCCTGAAGAAACAACCACTTTGAATAAAAGTCCCCTTTCCTTAAACCAACAAGCATCCGTCTTGAAAAAATCCAATTTGCTACGAAATATTATCAAAATCCTATATGATTTTTTGTATTCCCCAGGACATCGAACAGCAACAGTAACAACAACAACAACAACACCAATAGCAACACTTCAACGAAAACGAACTGCACATCAAAAATCACAAATGCAAATAACACTTCAGAAATAGCAACAACAACAGCAACACGTGAACGTCTCCGCAGTGTATCGCTGCCGAACATCCTCAATTTATCCGAATCACAGTGAGTATCGAGTCTACCTTAGCTTTTTACCGAACGTTTATTTATTTTACATAGTTTTCCTTCTAAAAAGCATAAAATACCCACATACGAGATACGACCAACAAAACGAAGGTGTGTATTCTTGTTCTTCCTCAACTGCAGTTTTACACCGACGGTATTTTCTTTCGATTTCTTTGCTTTTGTCATTGTTGAGCCAAATGGCAAAATTTTCACTAAACCACATATCCAAACCACTGCACTAGAATAGAAAATCCTTCTCATATCCGGCTTCAGTTTTCATACACACGTGAGTTTCTGTATGCATATCCGGAACAGTTACTTCCAACCCAACTGTAGCACAATCTCGAATGGTACAGAGAACACACACACAAGAGGCTTTACATTTAATTCCTTAAATAAACCAAACTCGGTAACATTATTATTATTCTCTTAAGGGAGGAGTGAGAAGACGACTTGTGTTTCAAGGTAGAGTTGGGTTTTTTATTCTCTTCATACTCTACCCGCCCTATCCAAAATTCCATATTGCAGAAGGATAAAGTTTGGTGGCGAGGTTGCTTCCGCTTTGTGTTATCTGTCCATCCAAATGCCTATTCATCGCACGAATGTCACTTGCTTGGTTATTCTGGGAATGCCAATGTAAATTCCAGAGAATTAAAATGATTCAACACGTACCCCTCCCCCCTCAACCGTCTCTAGCCCCTTGCAGCATTCATCTTCCTGTTGAATCCTTGTATTGTGTGACATCCGTTATGGGTTATTTATTTGCAAAGATGTATTGAACGCAACCAACTGTAAATTGAATAGGCATTTATAGTATGTACTTATGTATGCTAACTTTGACATAAATGAAGCACACATCCTGTCCCTGGGGGAATGTGTAACCGGAAGTTTAATTGATAAGGACATCAAACGTTAATGAAAGTAACATGTACATTCTCACAAAAGAAAATGTTGTTACGAAGAGCGCACACACAACACTCAATGTGATTTGGTTGAAGTTGAAGCAGAAGCAAAGGTCCTTCGTCTGCTTTCTCCCTTAAATCCCTTAATCCCTTATTCCTATATCTTCTTTTTTTCCGAAAAATGTTTTTGTAATTTTTATCATAGGTCACCTTTGGGAGGATATTCTTCATATCGAAATCACATGTTTTGTAGAGAAACGCCTATAAATTCTCATTGAAGTATGGTCTGATATATTTGGTCAAAAGTCTACTTAGAAAAGTGTTAGGGCCTTTGAGGTGAACCCTTAAACCTAGGGATGAGCCTTTGGAATTGTGTTTTAATGATTTGTCTTTTGTAAAACCAGAATGTTGTAATATCTGTTGCTTTTACATAAGTACTTGAGAAGCAATAACAAGTTGTTACAACATGCGGTCATCTAAAAGCATCGACAATGGGATTTGTTTCTTAGCTTGAGTCCGAAGACATGAAAGGGATGTATGAAATCGTGTTCAAGTAATATAATTAATGGCAAAAAGCTTCGTCTTACATCCTCACAATGTATGGCTATGGACAAGAATTTTGTAGAGTCTCAAATAGAAACTCAGTCCATATTAACGTTTTTTGTGTCACAAAATGCTCATTTTTTCCTTCCAGATACATAATTTCATGGATTTATTTACATTTACATTTACGAGTGCAGTGCGATAAGTACTTAGCCTACAAAACAAAAACCAAAATTTTGGAAAAGTAGTGATTTATTTTTCAACATAATCTCCTTTTAGTTCGATACACTTGACCCAGCGATGCTTCAACTTTTTTAACCCATCTAAAAAATGCGTTTTCTCGAGCAAAGTAGGCATCGGTGGCGGTGATGACCTCTTCATTCGATACAAATTTCTGCCCGGAAAGTGATTTTTTCAAATTTGGAAATAAAAAGAAGTCACACGGGGCCAAATCTGGAGAATACGGTGGATGGGGCAATAGTCCATAGCCCAACTCGACCAATTTAGCCGCTGCGATGGCGGAAGTTTGAACCGGTGCGTTGTCGTGGTGGAAGAGCACTTTTTTCTTCGCTAAATGGGGCCGTTTTTTCTGCAATTCGGCGTCCAATCGGTCCAATAATTCGGCAAAGTACTCAACTGTGATTGTTTCACCCTTCTCCAGGTAGTCGATGTAGATCACACCTTGTGAATTCCAGAAAATGGTGGCCATCACCTTTCCGGCCGATGGGACAGTTTTCGCCTTCTTCGGAGCACGTTCGCCAGGTAAAGTCCACGGTTTCGACTGTTCCTTGGTCCAGTGGATCCATGTTTCGTCGACGGTCACGAAACGACGCAGAAACTTCTTCGGATTGCGCAAACAGCGTCAAAAACAGCTCTGAAGTGGTCACACGGTTGCGTTTGTTGTTCAGAGTGAGCAAATGCGGCACCCATCGCGCCGACAGCTTTTTCATGCCCAAAATTTCATGCAGGATATGACCCACGCGGTCTTTCGAGATGCCTGCTATCTCAGCTATCTTGCGCTCCTTCAATCGGCGGTCTGCCAATACGAGATCGTGGATTTTTGTCACTTTGTCCTTCGCGGTAGCCGTTTTCGGGGCACCTGGGCGTGGCTCATCAAAAACCGACGTGCGACCACGTTGAAACTCGTTGAACCAATTTTTGACGGTCGCCATCGAAGGAGAAGAGTCACCGTACCTAGCATCCAACCGCTCTTTGATTTCGCTGTGTGATTTCCCTTCCAAAAACAAGAATCGAATCACTGACCGATATTGCTCTTTTTTCATTTTTCTTAAATCCGCTGACACGTTTGCTTCCACACGCGGTTAAAACAAAACTACGAGTCCAATTTGGCTGAAATTTCGACAGTAGCCTTCTACAAAAATGTACTACATTTTAGTTTGTTTCTCTTGCGATAGTGGCGCTATTGGGTGGAGAGGCTAAGTACTTATCGGACTGCCTTCGTAGATAAGCTCAAAAAAATCTGCAAACAAGGAAAGGGGGGAAGAGTGGGTAGGTGGTCTGAAGGACGTGCAACAAAAACCATTTGACATGTACTTCAAAGCGCATTCAAGGCCGACACGAACGATTTCTCATAATTTGTTTTGGGATTTTTCATTTTTTTGATATTAAATTGAAACGTCCTTGGAATTGTTGACATTTGAAACTATATGAAACGAAAATGCGTCTCGATAAAGAAACAAACACTGATGTGTATAAGATCGATTCGGCGAGTGAATGAGATGGAATACATTATTTTATATTATCGGTTTTCTTTTTGCGCATGTTTAGTATCGTCTACTGTCCAAATATGCGCCTTGTGTAGTGGTCAAGGCTGTCAATGCTGAGTGAAACAAATCACAAAAACAAATGTAGCAGAACTAAGAGGAAACCGTTTATTTTAACAAACAAAGCTTGAGTATAAAAAACTAGCGTTTGGATTTATTATTGAAATCAAACTTTCTTAGCAGTTCGATCTTGAAAAAGATGAAACGAAAAAGCGACACACAAAAACGAAAATATTCGTAAATAGGATTCAGACTGCGAGAGAATGAGGACGAAAACAAGAGATTCTGTTAATTTTCTCCTCTTTGTTTTAGCTTTCGTCGTCGCCTAGCTCACAAACAAATCCATTTTGTTTTTGGTTTCTCGTCCAACTCTTAACTAATTGTGGAATGACCTGCCCGCAAACGACTGTCGTTGCGTAATTTAAGTGAATTATTTCAATTGAATACAATCAACGAACCCGCACCTAGCCATTAACGCACTAAATACAAGTTGCAACCTCCTGTTTCTCATCAAGACGAAAATCAGTTCAAAATTTATTTGAACTTCACCGTTAAATACTTCCCTATAGGCTTTGTTTTTACAACACATCCCCTGAATATTTCAGTGTCAATTTGTCCTCTTTT
Source organism: Melanostoma mellinum (assembly GCA_914767635.1). Classification (NCBI taxonomy): domain Eukaryota; kingdom Metazoa; phylum Arthropoda; class Insecta; order Diptera; family Syrphidae; genus Melanostoma; species Melanostoma mellinum. The sequence continues at coordinate 201,826,819 of OU612058.1, forward strand.
GCTATCGACCATTGATATCCTCCATTCTCTTTTTCTCATTTTTTTTTTCACGAGTTTCGAATGCAGTCCATTCACAGTTGTATATCCGTGTGACTTCCATAAAGGTAACTTCACCAAAATCAATGAACTCCTAAACAGTCTTTCCTTCAATTTCGAAAATCATATTGTTAAACACGAAGTTACTAGATTTCCAAAAGATCTATTGAAATCTTTAGTCTGTTAAAGTGCCAGGACCTCGTAAGTATTTTGAGTATGGTTTTTAGAAATTGCCAAAAACGCCGACACTCAGTCGGCAGTACCTGGTATGTATGTAAAATGATTTGAACCTTTTTCTTTTCTACGAAATGTTCAGAACAACATAAGTACACTTTTCCTTCGCTCTCGGTCAGGCTTTAGCTGCAAATGACAACATTGATTTTTCGAAGCACTGAATCCTACTCGGTTTTCATTACCCCATGTAACAATGCTGTCAAGCACAGAGTTCAATGAGCAGGGACGTGAAAATAAGGATTAGAAGTTTCAGACAAGATATAGTTTATAAAAACAAGGAAGAGAGTCGGAGACAGAACGGAGCCTTGAGGTATACCGTATACCAGCATTTATAAATTGAATATCAAACTTAAAACCATAAAAAATACACTTTGTATTGAACGGTCGGTAGTGTCTTATCCAACGAAGAAGAGACTCAACACCACCAAGGCACGCTTTTCGATAAGAGAGCCAAACTCTATCAAATACCTTAGAAATATCGGTCGCAGTAATCTTACATTCTCCAAAACAGTGTAAAGTTTTGTTCCACTTTTCGGTGAGATGTGCCATCAAATCAAGAGTGGATCTTTTGCCTCGACAGCCGTACTGTGGGCCATTGAAAAGCTTTCGTTCTGGATGATATTTCATGATTAAACGGTCTAGCAACGTTTCCATGATCTTGGAAAGAAAAAACGTTAGTGCAATTGGACGGTAATGAGAGGGGAAAGAAAATTCGCATTTTTGAAGATGGGGCTGGACAAATGGAGTTTTTCATCTTCTCGGGAAGACCTAGGGTTGATAGAAAAGCTTATTCAATGGTATTGTCAGCGTTAAGAACACTTCTTCTTCTTCATCTGGACCAGCGAACTGATGTATTGAGGACTCTCGCAACCGAGCGAGTTCGATAAAACATCTGCTTCATTACAGACTTTGCAGACTCAAACCAATATACTATCAGGAAATGTCAAGTTAGCAGCAAATTGAGCTGCCAGCAAACTGTTTTTTTTTTTTTTTTTTTTGATGGAGCTGACGTACGTAGAGCCATTGAAAACAATACTTGGGACCGATGGCTTGGTTTTGGTTGGCATATCTGCTGTATGTAAACCGAGAGGTTCTTGGTTCGAATGCCAACAGAAGTATAAATATTTTTTCAAGGGTTTCGCCTTTCGTGAGGAATTGGCAAGTCCCCCTATTTCAAATTCATATCCATGAAAAGCCCTTTCTCGATCAGCCATTCGGAATCGGCATAAAAACCTTGGTCCCCTCCATTCGCTCATAACGCAATGATTATGAGAAGTGTGCTTATTTTTTTATTTTCAAAAGATCAAACATTTTTGCTTCCTTTTCGACACAACAGTATTTTTGCCTTACTTTATGGTCATGCAAAAGCTTGCCCTTTCGGATATGAGCATTATAAATATTTCTAGCCCCTTTGAATAAATTTCGGGTTTCTACTGTAGGGTTGGTTATCTTTAAATTTTCGAAATATCTTTCTCTTTCCCTTATCACCTCTTTACAGCTCGAATCAAACCGAATTGTCTTAAGATCTGATACTTATTGTTCTGTGAGAAAGCTTTCTCGTGTGATGATAATGGTAGATATTATTTCAACTGATGCGTAACATTTCCGTGAAGACAGCACAATGATCAATTGCAATGCCGAAAAAAATTATTCACGGCGTCCCGGTTGAGTTTCTCGTATTGCCACACAGCTCTTTTAGGGACTTCATCTTTTTTTTCAAGGCGACGGATATGACACATTGGTCTGATTTGGCCAGAAGAGATGATACTATAGCCATGTAGTGAGAAATAGGCCAAGATTGTGATTTAAGGAAAGCCTTTGATAGCAGCTTTCTCCGGCATCTCCAGGTCCTCTTCTTTTCATTCTATAAATAATTACCTTGAATTGATCATTCAACATTCCCCTACTTGAAAGTTTGCAGATGAAACGAAGTTTTTCAAGACCATTTCTTCATCATTTTCAACAGGACCTCGAAAAATTTTCTAGCTTGTGATATAAAACCTGCTTGGAACTGTCAACTCCATTATCGTCTCTCGTAAGCGCCCCGAAATACCCTTTTCTTCCTCTCACCCAAACCATTTCACCAGTTGAGGCGATTCGTAATCTTGGGATCTTTTACTACCGGGAACTCAGTGTAATCTCACATATTCATAATATTACACTAAAAGCTAATTCAGCACTTGGCTTCACTAAGCGATGGTCAAGAGAATACGTAACCCAATATTTTTATTTTTATTTTATTTTATTTATTTATTTCATCAATGGATTAAATCTGCTGACTACATTAATACATTTATATTATTTACAAATTCTTTAATAATATTTACATAAATAATTGGATTTTACTATTACTTGTATAAATGCATGAATTCACAAATAAAGACTTAGTAAATCTAAGACTTTTCTTTTAAATTGATCTCTATTCATTACACTATCGACTTCATTGCATACAGAGTTGTACAATGCTAAAGACCGCGATATGGGCTCATTTAAACCATAGTTAGTTCTATGAATAGGTATATAAAAGAGTACATTCCTGTTTCGAAGTATTCTTTCCGGAACATAGAACGTAATTAAATTTAATAAATAAATGGAATCTATTTTATTGGTAAGAATATCTTTAATAAAAATTATACTTTGAGCATTTCTTCTAACTTCAAGCGTTTTTAAATCAATAAGTGCACATCTTGAAGCATAGTTCGGCATATCACCAATCCAATTAAAATTTCGAAGTGCAAATCTTGTAAATCTTTTCTGAATTCGTTCAATTCTTTGTGTTGCATTAGCATAAAATGGGCACCAAACTATAGAACAGTACTCAAGATGGGGAAGTACTAAAGAATTATATAAAGTTTTAAGAGTGTAAGCATCTTTAAAGTCTTTTGAATTACGTCTTAAGAAACCAAGCATTGAATTACCTTTCGAAATGATAAAATCGAAATGGTGCCGAAAATCCAACTTAGAATCTACGAACACACCAAGATCCTTTACCACTTCAACTCTTAATAATATGTTTTGATTGAATTTATATGTATAATTGATAGTGTTTAATAATCTAATTGCACTAAAAACCTTGCACTTGGAAAAATTCAATTCTAGGTGATTATACTTGCACCAGTCTAGAAAAAGATCAATCTCCAATTGAAAAGAGGAACAATCATCTATCGATCTGATAGAGTAATAAATTTTAACATCGTCTGCATACATTAGACAATTGGACTTGTGGAAGATTAATGGTAAATCATTAATAAAGAGGAGGAAGAGCAATGGACCTAAATGGCTTCCCTGAGGAAGACCTGAGCCAACTTTAATTGGTTTAGAGTGAAGCCCACCAATATCAACAATTTGTTTTCTATTAGATAGGTATGACTTAAGCCATATAATAAAACGATTATCACAACCTAACATCTTCAGCTTATGAAGAAGTAAACCATGATGAATTCGGTCGAATGCCTTTACAAAATCTGTATAGAGTACATCGACTTGGTACCCTTTTTCCATTTCATTTAAGCAAAAGTTAGTGAAAACACAAAGATTTGTAGCCGTGGAGCGACCTTTTATGAAACCGTGTTGAGCCGGTGATAGGAGTTGTTTTACAGAGTAATAGAATTTATCTGTTATAATCTTTTCCAAAAGTTTTGGTATAGCTGAGATTTTCGAAATCGGCCTATAATTTTTAATTAGCTGCTTGGAACCACTTTTAAAGACCGGATTAATATATGACACTTTCCATTCTTCTACCAACTCTCCTGACGAAAGAGATTTATTGTAGAGGAGAGTGAGAGGAAAACAAATGGATGAGGAACATCTTGATAAGAGAAGGGGTGGAATAGAATCGTAGCCTGCTTTTTTAGAAACATCTATTTGTTTCCATTCCTCGCTCTATGGGACCTTATTCCTATAATTTCCGAAGTTAGCAAGCTGCAGCGCTTCCCATACTCGTTTTGTAAAAATTTCCTTGTTGAAATGAAATTGCCTTTTGAACTCCATTAAGCTTTTCGCACTTATAACAAAATGAAATTATGCTGCTCCTCGTTTCTGACTTACCATGAATTTGCCATAACAACAGAATTCTTTCGTGTGCATAATGCAATTTGAAACTTATGCCTTCTACCTCTCTTCAATGCCTTACCGTAGCAACTTGTACTTTTAAGCCGGTTTCAGTTCTCTCAACAACGACAAATATCACTTCATCCAGCAGTTTATGACAAAAACCAAATTTCCGCACCGAACCTGAAACTATAAAACTTAAATTTACTCTTTGTATCCCCATACCCATCTCCGTCCGGGAGGAACGATAGCAAAACTGCACCCCTTTATTCTTGTGTAGAGTATGGGGCCTTAGATTCAAATAAACTGTGCACTATCGTTCGTGTGTACAAACATCATTCTAAACCATCTGTGTGCGTGAAACCATTTGCTTATTTTTGTAAACGGATGGTTTACTTAACGCTCCGAAATTGCCAAAATTTCGCTAACAGTATATCATCGTTTTACCCTCAAATTTTCGTCAACAGAATCTTTGAGTCATGGACGTCGCCGTCGATTGAAGTTGAAAAGCTAAACAAAATACCTCCCTGAGAGGCATCCAACAGCTTCCTTAATTCTCGTGTCAAAGTAACTTTGCTGCCGCGAGATGTGAGAAAGGAATTAGAATCTCAGATAAGGCCGTCAGATCATACCAACCAGCAACGTGTGCACAGCCCAGGCCCACCCGTTCAAGGGGGTCGTGAGTAATTCTTGCATTTTTTGAAAATTGTTTTTTTTTTTCTTCCTTTGCAAACGTAAATCATTTCCGAGGAATTCATCCATTCCATGAATATTTTATGCGCTTTGTTCATTCTCATTGAATGGTCGCGCTAGCATGAGTGATTTGGAGAATTTACTCCGGCATTTTTATTTTTAGAAGGGATTAGTGTTAGCAATGAAAGGGAGGTTAGGTGGGCGTCTTTGTTATCCTTGGTTCTCTTTTTTTTTTCTACATGTAAATCCATTAGGGTTTTTTCGTTACCAAATGTTATTTGCATTTTGGGAGTAAGAGGAGAATGTAAAACGAAACTTGAGTTGAAGGTTTATCTTTCATTCATTTGAATTAAAGATGACAATTTGACAAACAAGACGAAACCATGGAGAAGATTAGGTGACTTAAGAGGTTTTTAATTACACAGCCTGAGGCACGTGTTACTTAGCTGTCGGCTCTTATTTCCCTTAATCCAAACAGCATAGAATGAATTTTGTTTTGTTTTCTCTGAAATCAAATTTCGGATCACGGTCGAGACAGACAGTTTCTATTGTCGCCCCGAAAATAAATGGAGAAATAATCTGTCGATGTTCATTAGCAGCCATAGTCCGTGAGTCCGTTCGTTGGGAGCCTGGTATGAAGACTGCTGGCGTTATATTTGATAAATGACCATGGTAATATCATTGTTTTTACGTTTTTGCTTTCTACTTTGCTTATACATATGAAAGATAAGATTTTCAAGGACAACCTATACTGTGGAAGGAAGTCTAGGCGCAAGAAGTGACGTTTGACTAAAGGAAAACCTTTAATCTATGTCGTCTGCTAGGATCCCCCAACAGGGGTACGAGCTTTCACTGCTTAGACGAACTTGTTACTGGTGGATTTAAATCGAATAAGAACACATGTAATAGGACATTTTATGTGGGCCATCATCACGTGTTCGTTATTGACCTTTATTTAACGATTTTTGAAGGAATGATTTGGTTGCACAAATTTTATTTTGGTCCGTACGTCTTCGTCTATTTGGAAGACATCATTATCCTGCTGGATACTTTCGAGAAGCGTCTTGAAATCCTGAAGAATGTTTTGAAAAGGTTGAGTGAAGCAGGGTTGAAGCTTGAAGGTCAGTGAGGAGAACTTCTGTATGCCATCGTTGAAGTTTCTAGGTTATGAAGTGGATCGAAACGGGTTACATGTAAGCCCGGAAAATGTGGAAAGTATGGTGAAGAAAGCTGTCTGTTCCCGAGCACAGGCTGCGCTTTGTATGATTGACACCTGGTGTGTTAGAAACGGTCTCTCCGTCAATCCTCTTAAAACCGAGGTTGTCCTCTTTACGAGACGTAGAAAATTGACTGGTTTGACCCAACTTTCGCTTAAAGGCGTCAACATTCCTTTTTCAAATGAAGTCAAACATCTTGGAGTAATCCTGGATAACAAACTTCTTTGGTCAAAACATGTCGAGTCTAAAACTACTAAAGCACTGTCAGTTTTCTGGCAATGTAAAGGAGCCTTTGGCAAGACATGGGGTCTTTCACCGAAAAGGGTCCTTTGGATCTATACGGCTATGATAAGACCAATCATCTCCTATGCGTCAGTTGTTTGGTGGAATAAGCTCTCGCGTAAATACGTTATTGCCTCGTTTGCCAAACTTCAAAGAACAGTTTGTCTGGGTGTTACGGGGGCCTTCCCCAGCACACCGGGAGCTGCTCTCGACGCACTGTTGAATCTTCCTCCCCTTGATACTTACATCATGGGGTGTACTCTCAAGACCATTTCTCGTTTAAAGCGATGTGGTCTCTGGCACAATTCGCACTGGAGCTTTGAGGAACTCGCAAGCAGCATATCTTTTGACTCACGTCTAATGGATATGCCGTCTGACACGATGATCCCAAGGCTCAAACTGCGTCAAAATTACTCAGTCAACTTTCCTTCGGTTCAGGACTGGTTCACCCCAGAATCTGAGCCTGGAAAGAACTGTTATCGTATCTTCACAGATGGCTCCAAAACCGACGAGGGTTCTGGTGCTGGTGCCTTTGTTGAGAACGACGACATACGACTGCACTCATCTTTGGGATCATACGCATCCGTTTTCCAAGCGGAAGCTTATGCTATCCTTATGGCCTTGAGCTACGTAACGAACAATGGATGGACGGGGAGAAGTATCTGTGTTTGCAGCGACAGCCAAGCTGTGCTTAAGGCCCTTCTCAACCCTCTAACCACTTCGAAAGTGATCCAGGAATGCAAGAGCTCTCTGAATGCGATCGGAAGATTAAATTCCTTGAGTCTCATTTGGGTTCCGGGCCATCACGGCATAACTGGAAATGAAGTCGCCGATGAACTTGCTAGGCAGGGATCTCAGACAGCTTTTTCAGGACCTGAACCGTCGCTAGGTCTGCCAGCATCCTCAGTGAGAGCTTCAATCAACGATTGGATCTGTGAAGAGCAAAATCGTAGATGGCATGCCTCCAGTGGATGCAGGCAAACCAAGCGCATGCTCCCCAACGTTAGTAAGAAGACTGCAACATTTTTGCTAGCTCGTAGCAGAAAAGACTGTAGAAAGCTTATTGGCGTTGCCAGCGGGCACTTCTCTTTTGCCAAGCATTTAAACGTGTTAGGCTTAAGCGACACCACACTCTGTGAATCTTGTGGAGAAGATGAGGACACCGCAGAGCACTTCCTCTGTGAATGTCCTGCTTTTTCTCGCATGAGGTTACAGATACTCGGCGCAGACATGGTGAGAGCTGGTAACTTAGGCTCCTTATCATGGCAGCGTCTTTTGGCTTTTCTCCGAACATCTGGAAAGCTATAACAAATAGAAGGTTGCTATCTGGTAGTACAATGGACCGGTATTTAGGTCTGAGTGCTCCAGCTGGTATTTTAAAAACCTGCAACACAAAAAAAAAAAAAAAAAAAAAAATGGTGAAGATTCTAGCACCGAGGAATGTGAAAGAGGTTAGGAATTTTGTTGGGACAGTGTCGTGGTATCGTGGATTTGTTCCAAATTTTTCCAATTTGCTTCGACCACTGTCAGATTTATTGAAAAAGGGTAAAAAATCCATCTGGACTGGTGAATTTGAGAACAGTTTTAGAAAGGCTAATGAGTGTTAGGTCGGAGCATCAATACTTACTTGCCCTGATTTTCAACGACCTTTTGTCGAACAAACAGACGCGTCGGACTACGGAGTCTGTGCCGTATTGTCACAGAACTTCGATGATGGGGAAGAGGTTACGATAGTAGGTCTTTAAATAGGAGTGAACGCCACTATTCGACGACGGAAAAAGAGTGTTTGGCTGTAGGTACTATGGGCAATAGAGAAGTTGCGACCTTGCATCGAAGGTGTTCGATTCACGGTTATGACTGATCATCATTCGCTCATATGGCTGAGTAATCTTAAAGATATGCTGGGAAGATTAGCACGTTGGGAAATTCGGCTTCAACAGTTTGACTTTGAGATCATCCATCGCTAGGGCAAAGAACATGTAGTTTCAGACATTTTATATCGAGGAGTTCTAGGGAAAATGACAGGCGATTTTACTAAGTATGTTAGGAATTGTAAAGTTTGCCAGCAAATGAAACCCATCGGGAAAAAAGTGTAACAATTTCTATGTCGTTTAAATAGACGATGACGTACGGCTCTAGATCGGCACCAAAATTGTAAACCGTTGGCATGTCGCAGACGAGTTATGAAGCCCGAAAGGCATCCTTCTAAACTAAAATAGACCTCTCCCGGGAACCGTGAAAGCGGTGTAGGGCGGCGGTGTAGGGCGTAGATATTTTTGGAGTTTTCCAAGATTACCGTAATTTGTTCGATTGCCGACTTTTCCGGTCGAAAAGCGTATTGATATGGACTTACCAAATTTTTGACAAAATAGACAAGATCTTATATGTGACGTTGAAGAAACTTATTCCTCTATAATTGGCGTTTTGTGAGGATAGGATCGAACATACGATACTGAGGTTCCATTCATTGGACATACCCTCCTTCCGTCCATATAATGCAGATCAGCTGATGCATGCTCCTTTCCAACTGATCGCCATGTGCCTGAAGAAGCTCGGTGTTAAGGTGAACTAAACTTCTTCTAGGTCGGGAGGACGGAATTCTTGATCATCTTCCAAGTTGAATGGGCCATTCTGTCTGAGACCAAAATGTGTTTCTTCTTAAGCAGTTTGCAGAAGTGATTTTGCCGGATCATGAGTAGCTATTGCGATTATATGAAAACGCTTCCCCGTTTCGGCTTTAAGTTGCAGTTTTGCTAGCCTGGCATGATCTTTTAATATTTTGATAAGACCTTTGACTTCCATTCCTATAATGGTAGCTTTCAATTTCCTTAAGACGCCGCTTCTCATGCTTTCTTTTCGAGAATTCGGTGTTCTTCTCTTCTTTTGTCCGGTCATACTCAAAGTGGGCCTCTTGGACAGCTTGAACATCAGTAACACTGGATGTCCTGCATCGATCGCAACGTCGTCAATTAAGTTGACGGCTGATTGATCGAGGATTACTATGAACCTTTATGAATTTTTGAGACACGGGAATCGTGTGCAGCTAACAACAAGATTTATCCCGGCAGCAAAATCTTTTAACCTAGCGGTTTCCGAAAAGTCTTCCTTCTCTAGTTTTGCATTAAAATCTACTAAGACGTTTTTCACGTCATTACTCAGATTTTTCTTGAAGGATTGACGATATGTACGAAGGCGCGGCTGGAGTCACCAAAATATTCTAAGTCACAGGAGGTGTACATCAAGGAAGCGTCTTGAGTCTTCTGCTCTTTAATACAGTCATTGACTACAAGCTGGAAGATGAAGTACAGAAGAACAAAGTAAATCAACTTTTGTTTGCTGACGATAGAGCCATCATAAGTAGCACCTTATGGGTAAAGGTTTAAGGAGGCATTGGGTACCTTACTTGGCTAAAAACGACAGAGAACTTGCGTTGCTAGAATTGAAATGTGCACCTCAAAATATCTTAAATATACATACATATGTATATCAGAGATTTATTATCTATAATGAAGCAACATGTAGTGATGACATCAATCATTGATCCTCGTGGATCGTGAAGAAGAGCAAGAGCAAGAGCAAGAGCAAGAGCAAAAGCAAAAACGAAGGCAATGGCTATGGCTACGGCAAGGGCAAAGGTAAGACGCAAGAGCAAAGAGCAAAGAGCAAAGAGCAAAGAGCAAAGAGCAAAGAGCAAAGAGCAAAGAGCAAAGAGCAAAGAGCAAAGAGCAAAGAGCAAAGAGCAAAGAGCAAAGAGCAAAGAGCAAGAGCAAGATGCAAGAGCTAGAGCTAGGAGCAAGAGCAAGAGCAAGAGCAAGAGCAAGAGCAAGAGCAAGAGCAAGAGCAAGAGCAAGAGCAAGAGCAAGAGCAAGAGCAAGAGCAAGAGCAAGAGCAAGAGCAAGAGCAATAGCAAGAGCAAGAGCAATAGGAAGAACAAGAGCCGGAGCAAGAGCGAGAGCAAAACCAAGGGCAAGAGGAATAGAAAGAGGAAGAGAAAGAAAAGAGAAAAAGAAAGAGAAAGAGGAAGAAAAAGGTTTAATAACACATCATTTATAATCGCGCAAATGATTAACACAATAAACCGGACAAGCACGAAACTAAAACCGCAATGCAATCGATTCTGTGTTACCCCGATAATCCCTAATGAAACAAATACCTACCCCAATACGATCATTTCAAATCGAATTCCAATCATACTTGCTTCAAGTCGCAAGCAATCGTCGTCAAACAATCATCTCCTTGCACTGTTAAACCTTGGAAATTGATCTCTTTATAACTGCAACAACGAATTCACTCGCTACGCTTTCCTCCTTTTGACTATATTTTCAAGCTCAAAACCACTCAAGTGAGTTGGACCAATCTGGTTATAAATCAGATTACCATTACCAAAGCAATGTTTTGCTGGCTGCCGAAAAAAAATCTTTAAATATCAATGAATTTATGCACAGCAATTTATTCTGCTTAAACCATGCTGAGTGAGGTCTTCTTCACTAACCATGGCACTTCAAACACATGCTTTGGAAAAATGAAAAAATTTTAAATTAAAAAAATGAAAGGAAAGGGCAACCCGCCTTTCTGTTGCAATTTATTTTCTCGACTCAACTGCCACTTGAGTTGGAAGATGGATTGTTTGTGTTTGATGAACTTTCCGGAGTGACATTTTAAAACTTTGTTTGGCTCTTCAATATTTCAATTTTATTTTTTCCTCCATGCTTCTATCTAAAAATGGCGGACATTTATTGCTTTTTTTTCGTCGTATACTTTTTGTGTGTGCGTCCCTGTTCCCTTTAAGGACCATAAATCAGGGCATTGAATCCTTCTATAGTAGTTGCGTTGTTTCCATTTCTCTTTCAAGGCTTTGTACGTTATATAGTTGGTGGTAGTTGCATGTTCTCGCTGCTTTATATTATTTATCGTTGAAATCCATAAAATGAACAACTCAGCGGTTTGTTACATTCTCAAGATTCCTGCGCTGCTGGAGTGGGCTTCAGGCTTCTTAAGTACTCGGATGTTGCTGTTGTTGGTTTTAGTTTTTTGCTTCTCCTAAATCAAGTAATCGATACTTGGAGGTTGCAATTATTTTTACAGCACGAAACGGCACTATCGTGTAAATGTTTGTAGCTGTAGAAATGGCTCTTAGGAATCTTCTCATTTTATTACCATCACCATGTTCGTGCATGTGTACTTGTGGCATTAGTCTTTTATTGCAATGAAGCACTATCGCCACCGGAAGTTGAGCACGGCATTGTGGTGCATGGGGTGTTGCATTTTTTTTTTTTTTTTTTTGTGAATTATGAGCTTTTCAGTGAGTGAGTGGTAAAAAAGTTCAGTATAACAAGTCACAACAAAAAATGAAAAATTTAAACGAAAAGTATAAATTGGGTGGCCATCTGTTTTGTAGTTTAACTGGCGTGACCAGATGCTCGTGTAGAGCTTTTTTATATGAACCGAACTCAGAGCCTTAGTGGTAGAAGGAAGGACAATAATTAGATGACTGTGGCAGCCACATGTGGTTATAAGAATAATATATGTCTCTAACTTTGTCCAGAAGTTCAGAAAAAGGATAATAGAGCTGCAAGGATCTCAGGAAGAAATTCGAATCACAACGATGCATTTCAGCTCATGGCTTACACAAAAATTTCAAAATCTAGTTTCATATTTGAAAGGAAAGGAGAAGAAGAGTTAAAAAAAAGAACTTTTCCCATTGTTTGGGAAGAGGCAAATAAATTGTATTAAAAAACGAAGAATGTATTGATTTTGAGAAAAGAGATGACAAACTTTTGCGGGATGAGATATTTTTTTACTCATAACTATTTCGAATTTCTTTTAACGAATGCAGACAATTTTACTTGGGAATTGAAGGGAAAAAAAATCAACTTGAAAGTCACCAACAAAATTCATCGAGAACTTTTGGCGAATTCAATTAAAAGTCGAAGATTGTTTCAAAACTTTTTTTGTTTTGATTTTGGAAGATATTTTTGTTGTCTTTTTCTGAAAGTTTTTATCTCGAATGACATTTTCTCTGTTGAAGTGTTTCAAAATATCAAACCACAACACTGTCATAATACTGTGAAGTGACGAGCTGACGACTATTTCATAAGATAAATGCATTAAAAAAAGAAAATGGTTGACATGCCTCTTACGATAATGTATAGTGTTAGTGTGTACCTCCTTTCTCGAATATACAATTGTATTTAGTGACGAGTTCACTCGTTTCGCTTTTTATCTCGTTTCATGAAAAGGGAGATAAGTTAAGTCGAAAAACCATTTTGCAATAACAAAAAAAAGTTCATTATCTTCTGGAATTAGTTTAAAATATCTTTTTATGGAAGCGAAATGTTGTTCCTGACCTTAATTTCAAATGCTTTTGAAATGAAGTTGGAATGAAACGCGTGTACAATTGAATTCTTAAGGTGCGTCAACACTATGCTGACCGGCATACGGAACATTTCATTCGGTTCGAATTCGACTCGGCTTTCGGTAAGGAGGAAGCTGATCGGGATGTCCACACTAAGTCGGTATTGCCGATCGGCATGTGCCGATTGATGCCGCTCGGCATAGTGTGGACGCACCTTTAGGTTGGTTTTGGTTGGATGGGTATGCCTATACAGTCGCCAGCGGCAGTACTTATCTCGGAACTCAAGGATCCAATCTGCTACCCGAAATAACAGGATTAGAAGGGTGGGGTGAGAAGTAAGGGAAATGTGTTGGTGACTTGGTCGTTAGACATGAGGAGTTTCAGATTTCATTGAACTTTTTGGAGCACTTAATGAACTTATAAAGTTGCTGTTCAGTGCAAGGTTTTAGATGTCGTCCAGTTCGTCGAAGAAGCACATCTATGGTTTTTTTTTCCAAGTGTGGCTCAAACTTGGGCAGTCGCAGAGAATGTGGAATGATATTTCCTGTTTTTGTCCAGCTTATCCACTATTTATTATTTGTAATTTTGTATGCACGAGAATTTATGTCATAGACAGAAAGACAACCAATAATGTTATAAAGATATAAGAAAGTTAGCGCAATAGAGCCTTGGAGCCTTTCACGTTTCTGTGTATCATATACCATGATGAAGAATGTAGGGGACCCAAAATCTTTTGCTCAACCCTGAACGGCGAAGAAATGGCATTCATAGCAATGAAATTACTATTCTGGGATTTGGAAGTTCTTTATGAAAGATACTCATTTCAAAAAATTGGATATTTCTGGAATTCAAAGAAAGAACACCACAAACTAAACTGTCACAACGAGGCTTTGACAAAACTACAGCTATGGACAAAGAAATAGCACACTCATTCATTTTCTTATGAAAACTGCATTTATTTTATCCTTTTGAACTTAAATAGTTTATTTCCTATTTTATGACATGAAGTGACTTCTAACGATTAATAATAATTAGTAATAGGGAATTATTTCTTTACAATTCAATTTTTAAAAATATATTTTGCAGTGATGATCAAATTTCTTGTGGACAAGAAAATAGCACACCTACCTATAATCGTAAAAAAAAATTATTTTTAGTGAAAATATTTATTTTTTCATAAATTTTGGTATTACCAAGTTGGTTGACCACGATTTTTTAAAGTTGCTTGGCACCTCCTTGGTAAGTTTTCAACTAACGCCCGGCATCTACTTTGCGGGATAGAGTACCAAGCTTCTTTGATTCCGGCCCAAAGATCGTTTAAATTTTTAAATTTTGTCTGCCCAATTTTGACTTTAACATCATTCCATAGGTGTTCTATGGGATTAAAATCGGGACTTTGAGCTGGCCAGGTTAGGACATCGATTTGTTCATCCACGAGCCAAGCTTTTATACTATATTTGATACGTGTTTGGGGTCATTGTCATGCATGAATATCCACTTAATTGGCATGAACTCAAAGGAATATGGTTCCATTGTATTCTTCAGCGAATTTATCCATTTTGACATCAATCCTCACCAATGCAATGGTCCCACCCCATGCCAGGAAAACCACCCAGACCATTAAATTTTCCACTCCATGTTTCACCGTCTTTAAAGTATACTTAGGATTGTACGCTTCGCACTTAGGACGATTCAAAAATTGCGGTACTTTTTAGGCTTGATAGACTGCATTTGTTTATCAAATCTACATACCCGAAGAAAAAGAAACATCACAACCATTTCACATAACGGAAATTTTGAATTTATGATTTTTCTTAATAGTGTGCTATTTCTTTGTCCATAGCTGTATGTGAATCCACACGCGCTAGATAAATAATTTTAATCAAACACTGCCCTACTTATCACAATATCTTTGGACTTAACTGAATTTAGGAAAAGTCCATTCTCCTGTAACCAACTGAGTATTTGCAAAAGAAAATTGTTAATTGTATGCGCACAATCTTCAATAAGCGCGAGTGAACAACTTCTAAGCAGCTGCACGTCATGAGCATATATTTGAATGGAACACCCAGAAATCTCTGTTGGAAGTTCGATTATGTACAGAGAAAAAGAGAGGGTCCCAGAAGAGAACTTTGGGGAACCAGATACTAGATAGTTAGAAGTTTTTGCTATCAACAGAGAACGCTTGAACACTATCTTGCAAACAAATACATTTTTCGCTTGACTGTCAAAAATATGTTTAACAGTTTTCAATTTTTGTTAAGCAGACATTCTTTAAACCTATGGCTTGTCTGAATTTTTCTAATATTTCAATGGATGCAGATATTTTACCTTATGCCAAATGACACCGTGGTCAATTAAGCAGAGAAAAAAACCGTTTCGTTACAACACGCGTATTGTTATCTACACGGCTATTTTAAAATAACGTTTGTGCACTCGTAAACTGCTTCTTGGAACACATGTACACGAGCTTAGAATGGAACTGTATATATACACTCTCCGTGTAAGCCATGATTGGTTGTGCAACACGACTTTAATCGAGTCATTTGGGAAGAAAAAACACATCGTGTGACTCGTGTTGGTTCGTTTAAACCGAAATATCTTAGTCATTTCTGAAGAAATTTCAAATTACATAAATACCTAGGGTTTCGTAACAGAGTGAGGAGCTCGGGGCTAAGCGCATTCCTCACAATCATGCCTTGTGAGGAACGAAGGGGACCTGCCGGTTTCGAACGATTGAATGAGAACACGCTTTTCAAGGCAATGAAATTACTGTAGGAGGACTTGTCAATTCCTCGCGAAAGGTGATACTTATGAGCAAATATTTTTGTTGCTGTTGGGATACGAACTAAAAATCTGCCTTGTAACAGGCTGATATGGTAACCACTACAACAGGGGCGGACGGGCGCCAATTTGCCCATTGATCAATCTAAAATGAGCTCATCGCAGTCGTTTGAGTTGAAATATCGTGGTGGTGCCAGAATTTATGTGAATCTTAAGATATAATAAGTTGAATTGTAAGTAGAAAATTATTTTATTTTTTTAATCACAGAACTTGCATTTAATCATTTAAATGATTGATGGGCACGCTGCCTAAAACCTGTACAGTTCTGGCAACACCATGAGATTTTTAACTCACACAACTGCTGTAAGACCATTTTAAATTGGCCTTTGAGAATCCTTTTTTATCAGAAATTACTAAGTAACAAGATTTATTTTTCACTCACAAATTATTATTAATAAGGTTGTTCTAAGCGAATGAACAGGAGCTACACCACCCTTTCTTTTAACCCTAAATGACTTGTGTGACCTCGTGTTGGGTGCATATAGACATTTCCGCTTAGAATACATAAAATAAATAAAATATACTGAGAGGCTGTCGAAACAAAGTTTTGGAAACCTGGAGGCCTAGCACATTTCCATGACCTATACTATTTGAATGACTGTTCCGAATATTTTAGTTAGAAAGAGGTTTTTATGGCAGTGTTAAAACTTTTAGGGCTATCCAATTCTTCACTTCGACATGCGATACACGTGAAATATATATACAATATACATTACATATATAATATATATACTAGTTGACCCGGCCACGTGTTGCTGTGGCTAGCGTTTATGTCATACGATATTGTTATAAAGTATTTAAAGGGATGAACGATGGTCTTGTTGAGTGGACGCATCTAAGAAATCACCAAAGTGTAAAAATAAAAATAATAAACTTTGCAATTGAAGTACAAATAAGAAAAGTAATAACAATAATCTAAGTGAGTAGCCAGACCACTTCTAAGTCGGCAACTAAATTTATGACACAAAGTGTAATACTTTAAGTAGTGTGTAAGAACAAATGTAAAAGAACGAAAGAAAAAATCTCAAAATAAATACATACATACATACAAAGTATTTAAAGGGAATGGTAGGAGAACATCAGACCTGTGTACTACAATGCTTTTTTACATAGATGTTACTTGTAAAAAAATCATGGCGACCTTCATTACTGATTCTCTACTATCGTTACCCCTTACTGAAATGAAATTATTATTTATGAAAGAAGACAGAAATTTTAAAGCTGGTATAAAAATTTACTGGTTTGGGATTTGAAGGGGAAGAACTTTGAACGCAATTGATCAAAATTTTGATATAAAGCAATAATCAAAACAAAAGAATTGAATTTAAAATTGTTTATTTTTTTTTTTGAAGTTTGTAACAAATGAGTAGAAAGCTCCAAATGGTTTTGTTAAGCGAGGTACTCCCTCGCATAATTCTATGGTATCACAATGGACCTAGTATTGGTCTAAGTGTGTCGGGTGTATTCTTGACAGCCATTGTAACTTACCTAACAAATGAGTATATATTACATGAATAACACTATAATTAAACTTATAAATGAGGTTGGTAGGGTGAATAATTTAAAATCTTTAAACAATAATAAATTCTTTTAATTTCAATTTAATTTTAAATATATATATGTATAATTGTATATATAATATATATATATAAAATAAAAAAGTAAAATTCACTGTATTTCGTTTACTTTAAAATAAATTTAAATTATACTTTTGTCTCAACAGCATTTGGTGGTCGATCATAAATGGAGATGCAAGCTATCCTATCAACCAAGTTGGATCAAACTGCACACGATGTACAAATTTGATTACAATCGGTTAAGTAGTTTAGGAGTCCATCGCGCACAAACATTGTGACACGTGATTTATATATATTAAGATATTATTTTTTTTTTCTGATATTTTGTAAGATTCGAGACTCAAACCTCCAATTTAACAGACATTACGCCACGTGTTGATTTATAAACGAGAGTTCTACTCGAAATACGTTTTTAACTACAATCGACTCTGTCTGGGAATGAGTTGGAATTGGTAAGAGCTTCGTCCATTTACCACCTAGATTTTTCAAATGTTTTTGACTAAGTAATCCATTTCTGATTGGAAGTTTCTGCATCACTTCAGCTTTTGATTATAGCGAAACTTCGCCTTTACTTTTTTTTTAGGTTGTCCCTAGGGCTCTGTCTTTCACCCCACTCTATTATCTTTTATAGTATAATAGCTACCCCTAGTATGTTAACATTCATCGCTCTACCTCTGGACTTTATCTACCTAAACCTATGGGTGTTTTGGGCTTAATTCAAATGCAAAACTATTTTGAATAAATGAACTCAGCACTCAATCGTCAAATACCCACTCATCCAATCACGAAATCTATAAAATCAAGCTTGCTGTTTTCTCATTCGAGAAGGTTTGTTCCTAACTCAATTATCACATAAATACCCGTAGAAATATCGACTGTCAAAAATAGTTTTGGGTTTGATGTTCGTGCAAATATGCGTTTTAAGGATGAAAATACCGTTATTTTTGATTTCATTTCCATCCAACAGCAATGTCATTCGATCAATGCCGAAAAGTGCTTTCTAAAAGGCTTACAGCATGCGGCTTAGGGAATTGTAATTTTACTTTCTGCCAGCAGCGAATAATACGAAGCAAATTTCACCGAGCATCAGCAACAGGAATTTTCCGATTTCTGATTGATTTTGTAATACATATTTCCATTCATCATCATCATCATAACCATCACCACCATCAGCTTATGCTCTAGGGACTTATGAAATAAGGAATATGTGTATGAAAATAAAACGTACCTTTGGTTGCAGATGTATAAAGAATTCCATTAGTCGCACCCGATCCACCTATGTCAACTCAAAATATTAATTTTAATTTCCACGCATAGCTACAACCATAACCAATCGATAGCGGTAAAACAATAAATTTTCAACACCCACCCAGGTGGAATGTGTTCGACATTTTCACTTCCAATCAGACGCAGTCCCTTTCCTTTGTGCATATTATGGCTATTGCATTGTTTTTAAGTTGAATAGCAGCGCATTCCGTTTCCGTCCACCACATTGCAATTTTATTAACAAAAATTCATTATTAATTGGAATTTATATCGCAGAAGGTGAAAAGTTGTGGACATATCGGGTTTGGATAGGTATTCATTTGGTTAAACCAAAACAATTTTCTTAACACTGCGGAAATTCAACATTCTATTTTCTGTTTTATAAAAATAAATGCGAGCACAACAACAACAATGATTGGGGACAAATTGCTCTCAATATCATAATGGAATAAGGTACTAGTGTAAATAGACATCAATACCAATCAAGTTGTATATCAATAGACCCATTAAATTGAGGAGGTCCTTTGTCAAGCGATATCGTCTTTCAAGATAATGGAATGAAGTACTTGGCTTCGTTGGGTTTTCTTTTATTTTCTTCTTCTTATTCCATGTTGCAAAAAAAAGTAACAAAAAGTATAAAAATCAATAGGATTGAGATACGAGTTTGCCATTGAAGAAAAATGTAAAGCGAAATGAATGTTTGTCATGAATAGTCCAGTAGGAGTAGCTTTTGACGAAGTAAAATTTTTACAGCTCAGTTTCTGCAGAAGGTTTGGTGTTAGGAGTTCTCAAAAGATCCAATCCTCGTTGATACGATGCCGATGGCTGCTAAGTTGGTTGCGAGAATTTAAAGATCAGATAGCCCCAAGGTAGTAGAAGATTCTATTTGGATTCAATGAAGAAAAATTTGTGTTCTAAATTAAAAAGCACAAAACGTTTTTTTTTTTTTTTTTTAAGAACACAGGTGCGGGAAAAAAGGAAAGGATGAGAACGAGATGCCGATGCACATCACTCTTGAATTTCTGTACATTATACTGCGTGGAGAAAATTGAGCTGGGTAAAGCATTCCACATCCGGGTGGAGCGGCTAAAATACGATTCTCTATACTTAACTGTACGCCCGAAGTTGGGCTGAAGGGAGAACTGATGAGCATTCCTTGCGAGGCGAGGCGGGTATTGCTTTTGAACCCATACAACTTACTACACAAAAATTGTATTTTGTTGGGAATAACTTTAGCTACAATTTTGTATGGCATTTGTTTTGTACTCAGTAAAAAGTTTTATGAGATGAAGTCAAAAATTCATAGTTTCTATATGACCTTAAAGCACTTATAACTTTTGCGGCCATGGGATCAATGAGGTTTCGTAATAGGTCCTAACAAAAATTCGGCTTGCAAATGCTTTTTTTCCTTTCTTTGGCAATTTCTAGTTCATTCTTACTGGACTATGAATTGCCTCAAGCAACAAAACTGTCAAGACTTGGTTGCGGTGAAAATATTGGAGTAAGACGCTTTATTAGTTCTTTTGAGAAGGATTATTGATTCTGTGGCATTTTTTTAAGCCAATAATAATAAGTTACATGGGAAACAATGTCCTTGAATGATATTAGGTTGTTGTTCTGTCGTGTAATTTTTTTTAACAAGAAATATTTGCTGTCACTGTCACAAATGAGAGTACTATTGCCTGGTAAAATTTAAATAAATTTACCTGTGCTGTAAACAAACGAACGCTGCCGGGTCATTTGAAAGGCGATTTTTTTTTCAGCGTATTGAAAAAATATCTCTGCGAAGCTGTGGTTTTTTGTTGACATTCTTTGAATTTTAACATGACAATGCGAAGCGCAATTTTGTCAGGTTTTTTTTTGTAGATTGATTGAAACGCGTTCAATGTTGACAGCGTGTTTGTGTTTAATGTAAAGTGAATAGGTAATTTATGTGGTAGGCTTGACTTGACGGTATTAAGATAAGTAATTCCGAGTGAAACAAGTTCGTTCTTCGAAATCGATTGGTCATAAGGATCTAACCCGAAAACCCACCTTATTTTGACTGCCACGTCGTTTTTTTCGTGCGATACCTCATATGTAGTTCTCTACACCGAAAGAAAAACCTTGGTAAAATCAAACATGAAGCTTGTTTGTTTTTGCGTTAAGCACGAACATACTTAAATTGAACAAGCTGGCATTTTCATTTTATTTATTTAAATGCTACAATTTTCATTGCTCAAATCAACAACGTCATTTTTAATTTCATTGTTAACCAACAACGGTTGTGATAATAGAAACATGCATGTCCATGATACTTTAACAACGTTAAATGTTTCGTCAACAATTCTGAATTGTTGGTAAAATATGAACATTGTTGATCAAGTTGCTCAACAGTTTTAACGTAAAATTTCTATGATAAATGCCTGAACCAATATATACATTTGATAGGTCAAACTTCAATTCAGGCATTTATCATAGAAATTTTACATTATAATTGTTGAGCAAATAAAAACTTGGCTGAATTCTCACGAACATAGAGGCATGGATCTCAGGCAGCTTTTTCAGGACCTGAACCGTCGCTTTGTCTGCCAATGTCCTCAGTGAGCGCTTCAATCAACGATTGGATTTATCAAGAGTACAACCGTAGATGACATGCCTTTATTCGATGCAGACAGACCAACCAACAGGAATTCATACTCAAATCCTCACCGCCCTAAACAAACTACTTAAATGGATAAAAAAAAATGTGGCTTGGATGTAAATTCCCGCAAAACTGAGCTTGTCTCCTTCACAAGGAAATATAAAATTCCACAAACAAACACCCATCAGTGAATGAAGTTCCTCTAATTTCCTCAGACGAAGCGATACAGCGGAATTTTATCCAAGATAAAAAGCTTAAGGAAATCAAACATTCGGGAAAAGAATATCCACTGTGACTCCAAGCCATTGGAAAGAAGTGGACAAATCCCCAGTGATAACCCACTCGTTATACATAGCGCAGCGGTCGTCAGACCAACATTAATATACGGGGTAGCAGTATGGACTGCCTTGGAAAAACGACTTATCGCGATAGATTAAACAAAGCCCAAAGATCGGCCAGCATCAGCGGAGCTGTTCGATCAACACCTTTGGCTGCATTAGGCATACTCCTATGTAATTCTCGTATCACTCGACATTTACAGCAATAAATCGGCGACGGACACGAAAATACGCCTCAGAGCCACCTCCAATAACTCAATTGAAAGATGAAAGAGGTTCTACAATGGCTCAGAGAAGCCACAATACCTTCGACAAACATTTGCATTTTATCAGATAGCAAAGCAGCGCTTAAGTCAGTTTTCGGTAATGTTTCTACAAACTCTGTAACATAGTCTCTTATGGGATGACAGAACAGCTTTTCATTCACCTTTTTTTGTACCAGGGCACAGAAATATTCCGTAAAACTGCCAGGCCGATGAACTTGCCAAAATAGAAACTTCCATGCCAATGTAACCCAACAGATTGATTTAAACTTAACTATGTGCAAACTTATCCTATAGCATTGCTATAAAGGCAACGAACACTAGATGGGCAAACATCACCACCTGTGTGGCTACCAAAAATCCAAACCTTGATCCAAAACGCTGATTTGTTATCCCTAGCAAATTGCACCTTAGCTCGGCAATCGCGTTTATAACCGGACATTGCTTTTAAGGTACACATCTACACATGTTGCAAGGCTCAATGTCCCACTTCTGTGGAAGCTGTATGGACTAGAAAGAAGAGGGGACCGTTACACGCCTGCTTTGCACACAACCTGCCCCCTCTCATGCACGTAAAACGTAAAAAAAACTGGAAGAACTTTTTTTCTACGATCCAAGTGATCTTTGAAACATAGACATTCATAATCTTCATCGGTTCAAAGAAAGCTTAAGATAAGGAACAACTCATGGTGTCACATTGGGTGGTGCCCGTGGAATGATGATTAGCATGTCTGCCTGTTAACCGGGAGGTTCGTGGTTCGAATCCTAGTAGAAGCCAAAAATGTTTTCCAAGTACCTTTCGCGAGGTATTGGCAAGTCCTCCGATATTAAATTCATTGCCATGAAAAGCGCTTCCTCAATTAGCCGTTCAGAATAGGCAAACAATTATAGGTCTCCTTTATTGTCTCACAATGAGGAAATGAGCTACGTCCCGAAGTTCTTCCCTCTGTTTTGCCAACTCATTGATTTATTCTTGAACTATTATTGGGTTATGTGCGTCGGTTGTTTTCCCGACAGCCACCTTAACCTAACCTTTCATAGATCCCAGGGGCCTGTACCTGTAATACAAAACTACAAATTTACAAGTCAAGAACCACTTGTAGAACTATTACACTTTCAGAAGAACAAGCTAACTTGTAGCGTTGTGTTACAGAAATTTTTTACACTTGTCACAATTCGCTTGTATTATAAATACTTGTAGCTCCGTATTACAAGCCCCTGAGATTTTAACTCTATTTACTTGGGAAGTACATTTCCATTCAATTAATATCTGGAAAAGGCAGGCCTGTATCAGAAAGCCTTCTATACAAGTACTCAGGCTTTTTTGGACTAATACGGCACACTTTCCCTTCTAAAACGTCTATTCATACATCAAATGCTTGTTTCAGGGATATTGAATTCACGTTCTGTCATATACTCAGACAGACTCAATGTTAGCCTCTCATTCACCATTGTAGCGTTTTTCAAGCGGAAATTCTGGCGATCAAACAGGTCCTATCGTGGCTAAAAGAAAACGTGATATCCTCAGTGAATACACGGATTATCTCAGACAGTCAAGCAGCCCTCAAATCTTTCGGCGCTGTTTCTACGAACTCAGTAACCAACCTTAACTGTTGCCTATATCTTAAGAAGATGGCTGAACAGTTCAATATTCACCTTATTTGGGTGGCGGGGAACAGAGATATCGTGGGTAACTGCAAAGCATCTCACCACGAAGGGAACCGTTCTACTGATTTCAACCAGCTTGTTGGTATACCAATAGCTGCATGCCAACTCATGCTAAAGCCAAAGAACAAATAATAGGTGGAACAATATCACTACGTTTGTGGCAACAAAACAGATATGGCCAGAACTGTATCTTAAAGGCACAAGACATTTGATATCCATAACCAGATTGCACATTTGCTATGTAATCAACATCGTTACCGGACATTGTCTGATAGATAGACACGCCATAAGACTCGTCGATTCCTCTAATGACTTCTGCAGAAGTTGTTTATATGGAGGAGGAAGAGACAATCCCACACCTCCTCTGCTAATGTCCTGCAGTTACTTCATGCACTTCTTATGGTATCACAATGGGCTTAATATTGGTGGTCCAAGTGTGTCAGTAGTTTTGCTGGCAGCCATCTAAACCTAACCTAACCTAGCTCTGTCATTGGCAAAGAATTAGCAGGTAATCAAGGACTGTAATAAAGAGCAGTGAATTCAAAACGCTTCCTTGGTATACACCTGCTGTGACCTGGATCGCTTCGGTGACATCCGGTCTTCGTTACCGCTCCTTCTTACATATCCTACTTCGTCGATAGGACGATAGGGATAGGTGAGAATGTACCCAAGTGTACAATGTACTAAGATGTGTTTACAACACCATCAACATATTTCAAAACAATCGAGGGAAATCCGGAATACCTATTTATAAACACCTCTGTTGCTTCGCTGTCAGTTTATATGTATATGTAAGAAAAGTTGTAAAAAGCATATCTACTGCCATCAAATTGGATATTACTTAAAAGCATTACTTTTTTATTGCCGTTTAGATCCCAACGCAAAAAAGCTTTTAAAAATTAAACTGTGCAATAGATTTTTTTCAATGGTTTAAGTATCTTTCATCATAAATTTTCTACATTCCCCGACCAAACATATCGAGGCGTATAAGCAAAATTTAAGTGAACGCTTTAGGGTAGATTTAAGACTAGAACTGATCACCAATGTCCTTATGGATGTATCCCTGAATAATAAAATGCTACCCAGACCCACATAAAATATTTGATTGTCATGTTACCACAACACCGTCGCTCGCCCGTCGGAATTTTTTAATATGGTTGCCATTAAACAACAAAGAGCGACGCACATGAAACCGGAAAAAAAAATTAAAACCGAGCTATTTTATAATTTTACAGAATACATAAAATATTCAACATGAAAACCCGACCAACAGGAAAAAATTATGAAAGCCCAACGGAGAAACCGACCAGGGTTTTATTTATTTCATTAATTTTTTTTTTTTGTTTAACAAATTTGCTCCACCAATCGCTGATGTTAAGTGTTTTAAGGTTAAATAGGATGTCAGATTATAACGCATAAAACATAAAGGTATATGGCAAATTTCAGTGAAATTCTTAACACAGCATTCCGTTTTCATAAAGTTACAACACCAACAAGAGATTGCCTGGTTTTTGTCCTTTCATTTTAAAATAGCCTTTTTTATTGTGAATTTTGTTGGCATTGAAGCGGTACTACTTTATGGCAATCAAGCAAACAGAACAATGCAATTTTCGAAGTGTACTTTCTCTAAAATTAACTACAAGAGATGATGATGATGATGATGATGATGATGATCCTCAGCGTAGCGGCCAAGGACAATTGGTTTTTTATTTTCCTTCTTAGAATCTAATTAATCCTCTTTGATGGAAGGAGGACAAGAACGCTTGTGGGATACTTTTGCGTGCTCTGACCCAGATTTAGGTAATATTCTTTTGTGATGAAGTGCCCTTCGGGTAAAGTATCTTCTCCATTTTTTGAATGGTGGACAATAGAGGGTGCTAGGTATCAGTTGGGTCTTATACTGTGGAAAAGCACTTACTTTTACTTGGTTTGAAAGATGAGTTGGTTGGAAGTAATTAAGAATAGGGATGTGTGAGAACTAAGTGGCATGAGACTGGAAATTAATTTTTCATTCGAAGCCCTATTTCAAAAGTGAATTGAGTTGAGGTTTGTTTGAAGGAGAGCAGAACTTTTGGGAAACAAATTTCCCTTTATATTCGGTTTTTTTCTGAGAATGAAAAGCGTTTGAACTTTGAAATTTCGTTTATTATTATGCTTAGCCCGAAAGCGTTAATATTCTGAGAGCTACGAGTTTAATACCGTTAATCCTGATTGTTGTACCTACCAATTTGAACATCATTTGTATGGGAGTCTATGCGGTGAATCTATCGCTGAAACTCCATATTCTTTCACCTTTGTTTTTATGTATTTCCAGGAATTTTTTTGTAAAGCTGTGCATGAGTAGCTGCTATTCCTTCAGAATCTTATTCAGAGTGCTCTGTGATATGCTTTTTTCTATAGAGCTGGGAAGTGCTCATCTGATCCAAAGGAAAGGGTGAAACTTTGGTTGTGAAGGTTCAATACCTTTATTGTTGATAAAACTAGTACAGTACTAGTGCAATATTTATTGGTTCTAAATAACCTTGTGCTTATGACTTCAATGCTGACAGTCGGCGGCTCCAACGCTGGCATGTCCTTAGTTAAATGGTGGCTAATAAATCGTCAAATTTAGGCTTCAACAGCTCAATTGCTGGCATTCCACTGCTTAATCGCTGGTGAATGGTAAAATACTGGCATCATCAGCTTAATCGTTGTCTGTCATCAAGAGCTCGATCGCTGGCAAAACAACAGTCAAATACTGGCACCAACAGCTCAACTGCTGTCAGATTAACAGTCAAAAATCGGCAGAAAAATAACAGAAAATAATCAAGAGGCTTCATCGTTGGTGATTTTGTCGTCGTTGATTAGGATAGGATCACCGCATCGATGTATCTCTGGTCCGGGTGTCTGTCTTCCACCCTTCTTACTTAGGGGTTTGGATGGTGCGCCATGTTATCTTAGAAATAGTAAGCAAAACGGGAAAGCAGTACGTGATGACATTTCGTAGTAGCAGCTCCATTTCTTTTGGGCATCAGCGGGGGGAAGCGATGGAAAGTATAGTTAGCTTCGCTAACAATTGCAGCGGCGCGCGTGCGGTTTGAAACGTATTAGTTCGTTGAATTGAACTCTCAGATCTTGCCTCGCTTCTTATGCCTGAGCTGTGTTCCATCAGGAAAATTGATGTTGTGGGAGTTTGTACCTGATTGCGAAGCCTTTGTCCTTTTGTGGTTCATCGTTTGTATTCTTGGAAGTACTCAAAGAGCTTTTCTATATGCTTCTCAGCCCAACTCATCACTTCTTCTAATGTCTAGTATGCCTTATAGAATTATCCTAGTGCATGGAGTCGTATGGCAGCGAATGAAAAATAAGCATTGACATCTCTCCCGTTTGGAATCGGCTTAAAACTGTGGGTCCTTAAAATACGTCAGGCATCATGTTTTCATTGCTTTGTGGTGCCACCGTTTTTGTTGTATTTTAAACTATCTGATCCACCCGGTTTTTGTGTGTTTTGCTTATGCGAAGCACTAAACTGACGGAAAACCAAAAGTTGTCAGGAACACTAAGTAAATTTGAAGACTGCCTAAAAGATTTTAGTTTTCCGTTTTCGTGCCCCTGGCAATGTGGGGATGAAATAATGTAGTTTTTAAGGCTCATGTTCTCATTCCCGTTTTCATAGGAAATTAAATTTTTTCATCAATTATTCTCCTATTCGGGTCCGAAAAATACAACAAATCGAAAATCATCGAAATCGGGTTGGCAACTCTGTCGTTAAACTAGTTGGTTCAATTTTATATCGCTCCTGAGTTTTTTCATATTATAAATAGTTTAATTTACTATAATTAATAGTTAATACGAAAAATAACAAATCTTTTGGTTAACATTACGATAAAGTGCAAATATATCAGGTAAACTAAGTTATTTAAGGGTAAAAAAAAAGTTTCCAGGCAACTGCTATTGTCATATATGAGTGAGCGAAAAAGAAAAATAAACCTAACCTCACCAGAAGAAAACCCTTATTCGAAAACACCAAATCTGAAAGGTCCACCAATTGCCTTTAATATCGAAGCAAATATGTCAATCACCAATGCCGATCTTAAGAAGATAAAGACGATCATAGATGAATCTTTAAAAACTGAACTTGCAAAAGCAACAGCAAATCTCGCTTCAAAAGAAGATTTTAGTATGCTAAATGCTGAGATAAATATCCTGCGAAAACAAAACGAAGACTTATCTTTAAGAGTCCAACAGTTCGAGACAAGGTGTTATGCTTTAGAGGAAGAATTGGAAGCCCAATGCAGAGAAATTAAGGGAAAAAACATCATTCTTACGATGACAAATGAAAAAGTTGATCCCAAAATTAAGATTGACTCCATCGCGAATCTCCTGCTTGGTGAACCACATCAGATGGCAGAAACATCTAAGATCTTTGAAAACGAAAAGACCATCAAATTTAAGATAAATGTTGGGTCCAACGAGAAAGCAAACAAAATGGTGCAAAATTCGATAAAGCTTAAAGGTACAGGTGTATTCATACAACGCGACCTAACGAAACATGCACAACTCAAACGCCGAATCCTACTCAGTTATAGAAAAGCAATCAAAACAAAGTATCCAAAAGAACAAGTACTCGTTAAAAATAACTCGTTATTAATTTCTGATAAAGTATTTTATTTAAACGAAAACAATATACTTAAACATAAAAATGATGATGGAGAACAACACCTGTTGAATATATTTGGACAACTTAATTTCGAAGCTGTCAAAACAAATACTTTTTCTAATAAACGTCATCATGAATGGTCTAATCCAGTTGATTCTGCTACACCAGTGATGCCACTTCATCAAAATTCGTCAAGCGGCAGTACTATTGCACAAAATTGAAAATGTGATGCCGTCAGCTCAATATTTATTAATACTTTTAAAATTTTGTCTTATAATGTCTCAGGGCTTAATAATAAACTTTTATTTGTAGATTTTTTTAACTATATAAATAATTTTGATATATTTTTTTTATATGAAACGCATGTTACATCTGAAAATCTTAGCAAATTCATAAAATATTTCAGTGGTTATAAATTATCATCTAATTCAGCGGTCAAAACATTCACTAAAGGACGTGCGAGTGGTGGAATATTGTACGGGATAAAAACATCTCTACTGAAAACTTTTAATTATGAAGAAATCGAAGGTACAACCGTCATAAAGCTTCTTCAAAAAAACGATATGTTCATTGTACCTTATTATATAAACTGCAACAAGTGGACTGAAGACTATGAAAAACTCAATCGAATTATGTTTCGTTTAGCAAACAAAAGCGTCCTTGTAATAGGTTATCTAAATGCAAGAATTAGTAATTTACAAGTAACTACACTTCACACAACGATCAATAATGCCATTAACCGCTATCACAGAAATTCAAAAGACACTATTTACAATCAAAATGGTACCAATATCCTCGATATGTTACAGATGTATGATTGTACAGTTCTAAATGGTTGTACTAGTGGAGATACAGAAGGTAATTATACTTTTATAGGAGGACAAGGCAAATCGGTCATCGACTACTGTGCAATAAATAATGAATGGCGCAAATTCATAGGAAATTTCGAAGTACAAGCTAAAAACTACTCAGACCACATGCCTATCGTCGTTGAATGGTTTGATAATACAGTCGCAACAGAAAGGAACCTTCATCTCATCCCCAGGCTTAAATGGAAACAACATGAACTCAACTTGTATCAAAGCAATCTAGATAACAACATCTCTCTGATAAACAATACTTTTGTCTCAACCGAATCACTTTCAAAACAACTTATAGCATGCATTAAAAACTCTACAAGCAACACAATTTCGAGCGGACAAAAGAAGTTTAAAAACGAATGGTTTGACAACGAATGCATGAAAGCAAGAAGGAAATCTTTTCATCTTCTGAATGCAGTCCGAAATTCAAACTCCCAAAATTTAAGAAAATGGTATATCGAAGAAAACTCGCGATATAAGAACTTATGTCTTCAGAAAAAAACAGAATATGAAAACCAACAAGCATATTCACTTGGTCAAACGAAAGACGCAAAAGAATTTTGGAAAGTGACGAAAAAGATAAACGGTTCAAATTTTGCAATAGGGATAGGAGTAACGGCTGAGGATTTATCAATACACTTCCAAAATATACTATGTGCTGGATCAGATGTTAAGTTTTCGTACGCTGAACCTCTGCTGTCCGACGAAATACTTGATTCGGAAATTACATTTGCCGAAATAAATGCTGTTATTCTTAAAGCGAAAAATGAAAAGGCGCCGGGAGAAGATGGAGTCACATATGAATTTTTCAAGAACGGTACAGAAGGACTTACTTCCCGACTCAAAGCTTTATTTAATGACATCCTAAATAAACAAGAAGTTCCAACATCTTTCAAGAAGGCAGTCATTTTTCCGATCCATAAAAAAGGTGACACAAATAATGTTGAAAATTATCGAGGAATCTCGTTTATGAACGTTATTGCTAAATTATTTTGTGGTGTGCTTGCCAACAGGCTTGAAAAGTGGGCTGAAGGTAACAACATAATATCAAAGTTTCAAGCGGGTTTCAGAAAAAACTTCTCCACTGTAGACCACATCTTTACCTTAACATCGATAGTTAAAGCAGCACAAGCCAGAAACAAGAAGACATATGCGTTTTTTGTGGACTTTAAATCTGCCTTCGATCTTGTCAACCGAAATGCTCTTTTTTATAAGCTTTCCCTATTGGGTATGTCAACGAAGTTCATTCATGTGATAAAGGAAATGTATACTCAATCAAAAGCAACTGTGTGGGATGGGGCAGAACTATCAAATAGCAATGAAGGTTTTTTCATGTAGCTTTTCCTTCTAAAATAATTTGAATCTGTGATAATACTATTTTTTTTAAATATTATACATCTTTTTCAGTAGTAAGGTAGAAATATACCATTTCTCTGTAAATTGTGCAATCTAGTTATATGAAAATATGTATTTAAATTCAGCTACAATAAAAGAAATATTATTATAACTATCAAATTGGTTTGAAACGGACACCGGAGTTAAACAAGGGTGCCTTCTAAGTGCTCTTCTTTTCGCACTTTTCATCAATGATGTTGAAACTTGTCTGCCTGGAGGTATCCGAATCGCTAATCTGACTATTAATGTTCTTTTGTATGCTGATGATTTGGTTATTCTCTCTGAATCGCCTGAGAACTTACAACTAATGATAAATCGACTATCTGATTATTGCGTAAAATGGGGGCTTACAATCAATATTAACAGGTCCAAAATAATGACGTTTTCTAGATCTACCCGAAATCATGCTGCATTTACTTGGATGTTCAATGGAAATGTATTGGAGATTGTAAGTAAGTATAGATACCTAGGAGTTAATATTAACAAAACCATGGACTATAATGAACATATAGCAATGAAATCTACTTCATCACAAAGCCTGCTTAACATGTCATGGAAAAATATCTTTTCGAATCAGCGTATTGCACTGTCAGCAAAATACAAGATATTTAATGCTGTTGTTAAGTTTTCTCTATGTTATGCTGCGCAAGTTTGGGGAATAAATGAGTTTGAGGCAATAGAAAAATTTCAAAGGTGCTTTCTGAAGAAACTGTTCAATCTTCCGATAAAAACGCCAACTTATGCTCTACATCTCGAAACGGGTCTAGCTAAAATCTACACATTCACTCTCAAGCTGCATGCAGACTACATCTTAAGGGTACTTGCTCATCCAGAAAATCGGCTAACCAAACAAATGGCATTGTACGAACTTAGAAATGCGGACTGGTGGATGGCGAAGTGGAAAGACTTAGGAAATTATTATGGAGAGACCTTGGAACTGGATTATAGTAATTTGTTGCATTTTAAAGAACGGCTCTACAAAATAATCCAAACTCAGGAAGATATAGTGAGGATTGAATTCATTAAAGAAGCTCAAAAGTCACAAAGCAGAATCCTTTATTCTCAATTGAAACTGAACTTAATGGAAGCAAGTTATTTTAACGATGCGTACACTTATAAGGAAATATCTCTGATTTTCAAGACAAGATGTGAAGTCCTTGGAATTAATGGAACACCATATAATAACAGCTTCCATCAATTTTGTTCATTGTGTAATCTGAAAGCTAAAGAAGACTGCTTCCATCTCATTAGTGTATGTCCCATATTTGTACAATATCGACTTTCATACTTCGGAAAAAAATCACTTACATTGCAAGAAACAATAACATTGTTAAACTATACTGCTTGGAAAAAACTTTACCTCTTTTTGAAAGACATATTAAAATATAGAAAGTTACTTATAACAGAATTTGAATAGATAACTCTCCTTTTATTATTATTTTTCAATTATAAATATTAAATCCTTTTTTATTAATCTGCCAACCGAGCTGACGGCAAAGCCAAGGCTTTAAATTCATTATAAATATTTGTAAATGATGTATTAATATACCAATAAAATGAATACTTACTTACTACTTACTTACTTACTCATCGAAATCGATTCAGCCGCTCTCGAGTTAAAAGTGTTTGAACAAACCTGACTTTGTTCTATATAAATAGATAGATGTCCTACAGCTCTTTTATATAAGGCGTCTTCTTAGTGGTACAGGAACATCTAAGTTCAAATCTAGATCTAATGATAATTTTTGACATGTTTTCAACGCGACTTGCTCGGATGTTCAACCTTGAGGTCATAAATTCGACAAATCTAAACAAAAGTTGGGGTCGTATATCGTCAATCGTCTCTAACTTATTGTAAACTAACTTGTGAGAAAATCGGGACCAGCTAGCTCACGGGCCGAAAGTTTTGTGATCAACAGTAACTACTGTTTGAGCTTCCTCGTCGAGTGCCTGGTGATCAGCTTTGCAACACCTAAAAACATCGATGGTTCCACGGCAAAAATCGGTTTTGAAAAAATCATCGTAACTACGATACATTGATGTTTTTCGGTCATACATACAAAACGATGTTTTCCGGTGTTTTCCCGTCGTTCTCATTTGTTTTTATTGGCTTACCCATCCTTTAGCTGAGTTATTGTTTTGAAATTTGTTTGTTCCAACCCAACAATTTTGAAATCAACTGAATAAAAACTATTAGACAACTCTCTGCGAGCAGAAGGACAAACTGTTAATTCATCTTTTGCAGAACTCTTAAAATACTGTTTAGACAAGAGGTGATATAAGAACTCCATGAGCGCTTTTTGGAACTTTCAAAAACTTTTAACGAATCTTCTTTTAAACCTTTATGAGATAAGATTAATTCAAAAAATTGTGAGTAGAATTTAAGAAATTTTTAAGAACTCTTTAAGACTACTTTGAGAACGAAGTCTTTAAGATCTCTTTGAAATCGCAGGCAAAACACAATATGATAACTTTTTTAGTGAAAAATCTTTAGACCTCCTTTAGAGAACAATCGAAGATCTGTTTTAGACTAGAACCAAAACAATATTCGAGAACATAATTTGAAAACTCTTCAAGCTTATCAAATTCTTTGAAAATAGGAATAGAAAATAGTGAGCATTCAAATTGTGTACAGTCCAATAACCTAATCGTATGGTTGACTTGTCACTGAGAAACCCGCAATTGTCATCATCAGACAGCCTAATCAAGTTTGATTTCAGTCTTTGAGAACCCGGCTAATGACTTTCTTAATATATTTTAATTAAGAGTTACTAACGTATATATTAAATTTCCATATTTTACCTTCTCTTCATTTATTGAATAATCTATCGCTTTAAAAAAGCTTAGGAATGAAGATCGTGAGCCATCTGAACCCTCTGGCTTATTTTAAAAATCACAAGATATTCCGTCTAGGCAGTTGCCCTTTTTGAAGTTCTCAAAAGCTCACTAACTCACTAACATCTTCGACGATGAGGTTGTGTATTTCGGTTAAGTGCTGCGGTCGGAAGAAATAGAAACAACAGTCGTAATATTCAAGAATGTGGGTTTTTGGTGAGCAAATCTCCTAAACATTACTTCTTCTTTGACCTTGATTATTCAGATGATGTGGTTGCTCCTTTTCTTAAATGGTTTTTAGCAGCTCTTGCAAAGTTTGGTAAGGATCATGCCCGTGCAGAAATTTCTCTCATTTACTCAGGCATTCGTTTCGTGCGCTTAGCTTTGTTTTGAGTGAACTTCTTTTTCGCTTCTTTTCTGCAGCTTCTTTCTATACTCCATTTCGAGGCAAGCGTTTTCTTTTCAAGTATTTTAGAAGCTCTTTGTCGAAGTATTGAAAGCGACTTACTTCTACCACCAGTTTTCTTTGGTTTGCTGGCAGCGTCTCTTTTAAACTCTTATCAATGATTTGGCTTGCCCAAAGTAAGTTTCTTGCAGGCAATTTAGCATAGTTTGTGCTGTGATCACATCATTTTGGACTGAGCTGATGGTGTTACACAGGCTGCCTTCTAAATTGCTTGCCTTTTCTTTTCCCCAGGCTATGCCATTTGAATCTTTCAACAACCATTTTTCTTTTGTTATCCTTCACAGCATCCTGGAAAAATTGTCAGCAGAATACTGTGCTGCTATGCGACAGTATTGCTTGCCACGAGCATTGTTGTCTCGAAGGATCGCAGCTCTCCCGCTTAGTGATTCACCACGGGATTTGCCGCTTTAACTATTATATTATAACCAACCGCGAATTTTCTTTATAGATTAAGATAAACTTCGTGATCTATGTAGATATGTATGAGTAATACCTTAATCGCATTAAAATAATCTGGAAAATGAATATTTTTCATATCCCACACACCATAGTTTTTTTTCTCATTGCTAATGGTTTTTCCTGCAGAAAATTTATTCAGTGCTCTTTATTTAAGAAGTGAAAGGAGTAACATGAACTTTCACTCCTGAACTACTTACACAATGTCCTTGTTTGTCTTCACTTATTCAAACCTGGCTTCCTTATGTCAAATCTGAGTGCACAAGAGTAATGCAAATCAAGAACAATGAAAGTAAAAGGTAAAGTAAACATACTAAAAGAGCACACAAGACACAACCTAATGAATATTCATTCGATTGTCTTATCAGTGCTTCCATTTCATTCAAATGCCTTACAAAATACGAGACAGAAGTAAGCTTTCTTGTTTGTAGAGGACGGCATTGTGTTAATTTGCTCCAAAGCAAAAAAAAAAAAAAGAGTTAAGCAACTCCTCACTAAATTAGCACGAGTTCTATTTTTTATTGTTTGTCAGGGGTTTTAAAGTAGCACTATGCAATTTCTGTGGAGTTTTGCTACCTTCATTTTTGAATAGGATATAACTTTTGAATTAACCTTTTTAATCCACTTTTGAGAACACACCTATATGGGAGTATAGTGGTGTGCAGTTTTCAATTCTGCGAAATCTGCCACTGTTCCAACTCTTTTGAATGTTGTAAGTTTTTGACGTATTGCAGCTTAATTAAATTCCATAAACTTCCCTAAACTTTGATTAAAAATTTTTTTTACAGGATGAGTGCAAATTACAATTTTACCTGATGACAGTTGGTGCTTGGTGGGTTGTTAGAGTTGAGGCGTTTATTTTAATTGGAAAATATATTCAATTGTTCTGTTGGAAGGATTTTTTTTTTTTTTTTGAAAATATGAAAGGTGTTTTAATTATGTTAAGTTTTATGGAACATATTCCATATAACCTACGCTACGCAGAAACTTTCTGAACAAGTTTTTAAGAAAAGCTATAACCTTCGTGTAAGAGATTTTTCTCAAAAAGTTTATTTTTTTTTTAACTTTTACTTCTTGATCAGGTTGGCTCTTTCCAGCGAACATTTGAAACAATTTCTTGATTAGTTTGGCTCTTTCCAGCTAACATTTGAAGCAATACAATTGTTTTTGTGAAGGGTTGAAGATCTGCGCAACTTGTCCTAGGCTTTGCGATGTTGTATAGTATAGCGAGGCGAGTCGCATAAATAGTATAGTTCCATGTATCAGTAGTGTTATTTCTGATGGTTTTCCATAGTGAATAGCAAAGGCCCAAAGTGCCACTTTTGTGGCATCCTTGACAAGTTCTAAATGCGTTCAATTCCTCGTATCATAGCTTTTGAAGATGCATATCTCTTACAGAAAATTATGTTCTCTCAAAGCCCAACTGATTGAGCTTCAATCTTAAGCAAGGGAATATTCTGCTATATGATCTCGTGATTGTGGAAATATGTTGAATGAAGAAACTCTTTCTAAGCTTTTCGAATTGCAGTTTTCTAAAACATTAACTAGAACACTCAGGCCTTAATACCGGTCTATTGTCTTACCAGATAGCAACCTTATTTTGTTGAAGCTTTCCAGACAATTCTAGAAAACACGCTGCCATGATAAGGAGCTTGGGTTAAGCATTCTCAACATGCTAGCTCCGAGTACCTAATTCAAAAAAAATTTAAGCATTCACAGAGGAAGTGCTCCCTGATGTAGTCACTTTCTCCGTAGGAATCACAGAGTGTGGTATCACTAAAGCTCTATCAGTTTGAATACTTGGTAACAGAGAAGTGCCCAGTGGCACAGGTTTTTTCTACTTCGGGATAAGAATTTTGAAGTTTCTTTATTAACATTGGGGAGCTGACGTTTAGTCTGTCTGCATCCAATCAAGTCATATTATCTACGGTTGTGGTCTTGACAGATCTAATCGCTGATTAAAGCTCTGAGGACCAAGGCAGACCAAGCGCTGGTTCAGGTCATAAAAAAAAACTGTCTGAGATCATTGCCTTGAACCCGGAACCCGAAAGAGAGTCAAAGAATTAAGTCTTCCAACCGCATTCAGAGAGGTTTTTCATTCCTTGATTTTTTCAAAGTATTAAGAGGGTGGAGTAGAGCCTTAAGCATAGCTTGAATGTGACTGCTAACACACATTCTTCTCCCTATAAAAACATTTGGATAGCATACTTCTCCGCTTGGAGGACGAACGAGTATATGCCTAAAGAATGCAGTCATATATGTCAAAGCTTTCAACAAAGGTACCTGAACGGGATCCATCGTAGAACCTGGAACCATTGATATGTATAGATAACAATCGTTTCTTGGTTCTGGTTCTAGAGTGAATCAGTTCGAGCCGAACAGACGGTTGACCTTGTATTTTTTGGCGCAATTTGGATCATCGATCGTATCGGACGGCATATCTAGTTGACGGGAGTCATAAGACATGTTGCTTGTGGGATCCTCAATGCTCCATTGCGAGTTATACCAAAGACCACTTCTTGTTTAACAGGAAATGGTGTTGCGAGTACATCCCATGATGTAGTTATCAAGAGGAAGAAAACATAGCAGTGTGCCGAGAGCAGTGCACGGAATGCTGGAGAAGGACCCTGTTAATATAAAAATAAATAGGGTGGCGCAACAGAGCGAGGAGCCCCTGGGCCTAGTGCATTTCTCACAACCATGCCTTGTGAGGGAATGGAGGGGACCTACAATTTTCTGCCGGTTCCAAACGGCTTATCGAGA
Organism: Melanostoma mellinum; assembly: GCA_914767635.1. Lineage (NCBI taxonomy): Eukaryota > Metazoa > Arthropoda > Insecta > Diptera > Syrphidae > Melanostoma > Melanostoma mellinum. The sequence continues at coordinate 201,863,680 of OU612058.1, forward strand.
AAGCGCAATGATTCATGGCAATGAATTTACTAACGGAGGATTTGCCAACTCCTCGCGAAAGGCGAGAAAAACAATTTTGCCTCTGCTTGCCCTGTACAGCAAGACATATTGTCTGAAATTTGGGAAACGAGGTAATAAGGCATTGTGTGATTTGTTGATTGGTGTTATCATAGCCGTTTAGATACCTACAGATGACCTTTTCTTGTGTCTATGTCTATGTCTTTCCAAAGGCTCCCTTACATTGCAAGAAGACTGACAGTGATTTGCTAAGCTCCGGCTTAACATGTTCAAAGAATATGTTTTCTAGGACTACTTCTTTTATTTGGGTCGGACCAATCAATTTTCTGAGAGAAAAACATCGGTTTGAAGAACATAGACGGAGAGACCGTTTCTAACACACCAAGAAGTGTCAACCGAATTTAGTGAAATCTGCTTGGTGATTGGAGGCTTAATCCGCCTGAGAGGACGTAGATGTCGTTGGCATATGCCAGGGCGTGTATGCTGAATTCAGTTAGCATTTCAAGTATAGAGAGCCAGTCAGTCAACATGCAACACAGAGGAGAAGATAAAACGCCACTCCGTGGACAGCCCTTATTCTATTCTGTTGTGGCATATCGTCAGCGCACACCACACCATGTTCTCTAGCGGCATTGCACATACCATCAAAGCTGACATTGTCAAAAGCTCTAGTAGTTTCAATCACCCTTATTGCGATAGGCGTTTCACTAAAACGACTAGAAAATGACAGAGCTCCGGCCGCGATAAGTTTTGTTTTCATAAAAATATAAGTTCAGCCCTCTCTCTGTTCCTCATTGCTCTTACCTTTCCCCCAAAAGTTATTTTATTTAAATGGCAATTGTGGCACCTAGAGATAAGTCATCTTATTGGCGTTTTTATTAAAACACCATTCGTAATAAGGGTGAAGTGAATATATAGAGTAAGAAACCCCTAACCCCATTTCCCAACCCTTATTAATTTATTGTTTAATTACACGCAAAGCCGCAAGTATCATATCGAATAAGGAAAATTGTGGTAAAACAATCAACCTAGCTGACACCAAACCACATCACGACTCACTACTCACAAACTCATTACGAAAAGGAAATAATTGAACAAATCAATCATAAAGTGGTTTTGTATTCTAAAATTATTCGTTTCACTAATCAATGTAAATGGAAACATATTAGATTTTGTCTTGTATACAATCCATCAGTTATAACTTCTGTAATTTATGGATTCATTAGAACTAGATACTCCAATTGGTAACATTTTTTGTGCTCCAATTGGCAGACATTAAGATAGTTATCCTTTCAATGGAAGCGCCTCCTGTTCTTGAGTGAAGTTACCCATAGTGTTCTGGAATAGACAATGTTAATACCGCCAATCAATCAATGTCAATCGGCTTTGATGATATTTAGGAAGTCACAATTGTAAGATTTCTTCGAATGCCTGAATTTTGCTTGGAAACATGTCATCTACCGGAACAGAGGAATCTCGACCAATAAAATCAAATCTAAACGAAAAACTCGAAGAATAAAATTTGATTACGCAATTCATTGATTCAAATGTTATACAAAAATGTTCAGGACATGAAGCTGGCAAGTCCAATCAGAGTTCTTTGGAAGTCTTCAATTCTTAGATGTGTGTGCGATTCTTTCATTTTGATGTCACCCTGCTTCCGTTTAATTATTGTACATAGAGCTTGGAGTAGGCTCGTTGAGTTTTACAGTCACCAGAACTACTTACATAAGCCTCATAATTTTTGAGACGAACTTTAATAATATTTTTCCCGAGACAATAATTGTCATAGCTGTGTTATTCACATTCTTGCTAAAAGTATAGTTGTCGAATCGATATTCAGTAGGTATACCTAGCTTCTGCTAAAATGTCGAAAAAGAAAAAGAAATAGTCAACGGTTAGTCGTTCAAATTTAATGTTGCGTTGTGTGTGTCCTTAATTGGTTGTAAGTTGCCTTCATTATTCTTATGAAAAGGATACTTTTCTGGTAACAGAGTGCTGTATACATAGCACACCTGGGGATGCTTGTTTACTACAAAGTACCAACTTAAACTTCGCTGAAACTATGAACTAACTTTTAATGGAGGATATTTCTACGCGCCATGAAATTTTTGGAATCCAGTACACACGAGTAAAGTTTCAAATGTAAATCAATGGCAAAGTCAGTAGACTGTATGGGCTTGAAGGAAATTTCTGAAGGAAGTTTCTGATTTCGTATGGTGCTCAATGCTCATGCTTATGAAAACGAAATGATTCGTTTTAATTACACTCTCTGAATGTAATTCACCCTTACAAGGGTTGTTGGTTGTTGGCCTTCCCTTAACTCAAATGTTCACAACAGATTCCAACTTGTTTTTCTTTCTCTTATAGTTCTGTTATGCTTCTTACAGGTATACAAATTCCAGAAACATGAAGAAAACTAATTAAAACATTTGCACACGGTGATTACGAGGCACTATATAATCGAAAATGAGAAGTGATAAACTCTCCTAATGGTCGTGTATGTAATTTACCCCAATTTTACTAGCCGATTGGGTAATTGAATCGAATTAGGATTTGATTTCGATGCAGGTATCTTACCTTACCGAATCGGGTAATCGAATTTTGTATGAATGTGAATGTGACCTTAGTTGATTTTTTTGTTGAGAAAGAAGGTTTTACGTCTTGTGTCCAGGCACTTCCCTCCTCTCCTTTTTTTTAAGGAGTTATGAGCATCGTGATCTTGAAGGGATCATAAAGCTAAAAATTATCAGTGGCCCGGCTGTTGGATACGACGAGGCTTTTGTATTCGAAATGTTTCAAGTCTGAGGTCAACCAAATGAAGGTCTTTCGCAAAAATTGTACAGAGTGGGTTCTGGATACCCTATTTTTCATGGTCATTTAGTTTAACTTTAACTCCATTTCCTTTACTGATACACTCCAAAACCGGGAGGTTTACCAACCCATTCTGAGGTCTACCCTACAAGCGGATCACTAGTGAAGCAATTAGGTGGAAGAACCTTCGAGATTACTTTGTTCATAACGTCCGCCCGGAAAGGATGAAGAAGATTTGGTTTGACTTTAAAAGAAGTTTTTCTTGAGTAGGTGGAAGTGTCTGTCTGCCAATGAGTACATTGCCTGACATACTTAGGCCGCCAGGGGTCCATTGTGATACCACAGAGATCAGCAAGTTAATCACCTACTGATCTCAGAAACCCGTTGTAAGATTAACGAGTTGATCACCCATTTATCTTCCAATACGGGAGCCGGTTAAACACCAGCTAGTCGAACCACGCGGAACTTTTAATGTATTTGGAAAGACTTTTAGGGTCTATGTAAGCAAAGTCGCTAGTATCATTGAAGAAGAATTCACCGAGATGAGCCTTCCTCTTATGAAGTAGTGCAGGGCATGAGCAAAGAAGGTGTTGAACGGTTTCTTCCTCCTCCTCGTCCCTGCAGCTTCTGCAGAAATGATTGAAAAGCACACCAAGTTTTTTTGGCGTGTCTCCCTATTAGACAGTGTTCCGTAAGACACTATGGTAGTGTACATATGGTAGAACCTAGATACAGGCGGTTCAGGGCTACCAAACTCTTCGAGCGTTTTGAGTCTACACACGGCCAAACTTTTTTGATTGCAAGGCAGTTGTTACTCTCAGTCCATCTAGTGTTTGTTATCCTCGAAGCGTCTTGTCCAAGTAGGAGTTTACATGCAGCGATAGGTACACCTATGTTGTTCCATTCTGAGCGTAGGGAAGTGGTCGTGCCCTCTTTTTGGCTAGTTCGTATGCCATACAGTTGCCTGGTATGTCCCTATGCCCCGGCAGGCACCCATGAAAGATGAATGTTGAACTGATTTGACATCTCCCTCAGATACATTTTACAATTTTGGACCGTGATGAATTTTGAGAGGCAAGAGATTTAAGGGAAGCTTGGCTCTCCGAGAAGATTCGAATATCTGATGTGGAGGATATGACGTTTGCTTTGAGCCAAGACAAGATCTCCTTAATCGCCAGAATTTCCGCTCGCAACACACTACAATGATCGGATAGGCGGAAGAAAAGACTGAGATTCAGTTTTTCTGAGTAGATTCCACTTCCTACACCTTCGCTGGTTTTTGAACCATCGCTGTAAAAGTTTATTGCTTCATTTTCCAACAGAGTGCCATTTTCTTGAGTAAGTTATTTTATATTCAGTTGTCATTGTTTAGGTTACTGATTCCACGAGGTACGGAAAAAAACTCATAAAATTTTTTGAATGTCAATTCCAGCATCAGGATTATCTAGGACCCGCCCGGCGTAGCTCGGGTCCTATGGTGATCGATTTGAGTAAATTAAGTTATGTAGTTTGTAAGTTCCCCTTCTTGTGAGAATATTGGGGTGAAATAAAGTTTATGTTGCTCAGAGAAGATGAAGCCCTCTAACGGTGAATGAATTTTTAAAATATATTTTTCCACGGGTATCGACTTATGCGAGGAATTGGCAAGCCCTCCGAGAGTAAATTCATTGCCATGAAAAACTTTCTCGGTTAGCCGTTTGTAATCGGCAGAAAGCTGTAGGTCCCCTCCATTCCCTCACAAGGCATATGGTTGTGAGAAATGCGCTAAGCCCATGGCCTTTCCGCTCTGTTGGGCCACCCTATTTATTCATTGGGGAATGACAACGCCTTGCAATGATGAAAAAAAGCACATTGAAATCGGTCCAGCGGCTTTTGAGTGTCTGTTCCATACCATTCCTGTGGAAATACAGAGATGAATTTAATCATTGGGACTTGGGAATGACGAAACACTCTAACGGTGAGTGGGTGTTTGTTTTAAGTTCTTGGTTATGTTCCTGTTCTCGTTTCAAAGGGAATATGTTGGAAAACATATAGCCTACGTCGTTTCTTCATCCATCTCTGTTCCAAATTTCATTCAAATAGGTCTTGGAACCTATTCAATACAAACTAACAAACAAACAAAGAATTGCTTCGAAAGCGGTTTTGCTTAATCCTTTTCTCCTGCATATATGACGCCAAAGCTGAACTTCATTTATGTAGATTTCAAGACTCAAGAGGACTATCATGCAGAAAGGTCTTCTTCACTTTCGTTTAGTTGTCGTTTAATAAAGTTGCAAGTGCTATAACTTTTGCTAGATCCATCCGCAAAGTTGAAAATTGTCCTTTTACAACTTCCTTGAGAGTTATCCTGCCACGAAAAGTGCTTTCTGACCTAATATTTCACTAGGATCTGTTCTGATCCTAAATTTAATGTTTTGGGTCCCGAACGACGTACTTCTCACATAACAGGGAGACATCTCTTTTCTGAAACTTCTAATCCGCTTAACTGTTTTTCTGACGGCCTCAGCTTTGCATATTCGTTTCCAAATTCACGTCCCTGCTCTTCGAATGTGGAACTGGAACGGTTGCGTATGATAAGCTTATTGTATTTTGACCTTGACAGCATTGTTACATGGGGTCATAAAAACCGAGTAGAATTCAATGAAATTTTAAAACTCAATGCTGTCTCTCGTCGTTGAAGCTTAACATTCCCCCATTGCCATTATCCATGAATGGTACCTGCATCGAAGAAACCGAAAAGCTGTCAGTTCTTGATATGTGTGTAAACGATGATCTTCGTTGGAACGATCACATATTTGAAGTCGCCAAAAATGCTGCTAAAAGGTTAGGTTTCTTAAGACGATGCAGGAAGTTCTTCACCCCTTCTGATCTGGCAACAATTTATAATAGTGATGTGTCAACTCGGTTTCATAAACCGAGTCAAACCGAGTTGAGCCCAAACCGAGTTGACTCGGTTTACATTTTTTCGAACCGAGTTGGCAAACCGAAGAAAAAACCGAACCGTCAACCAAATAATTAAAATGAAATTAATGCAAGCAGACCGAGTTCACTTGAACATAATCAAAACTAGAAACTACCCTCCTTTAGTTGCGGTCTGTGCCAAACACAATGCACTTATACATATAAAGTCGATAGTCGACTGGTAGTAGTATGTAAAGCATCAAAGCAAGTGAGTTATTTGCGCAGGCATACACCATACAGAAACACACACATCTGTTAAACTTGACTCGGGAGTCGGGATATTTTACAGAAAATTAATTCCTAACTCGCGTTGCAGTATGTATCCAAAACATTCAAACCGTCTACCTATCAACAGACGACAATGAAAAAACCGAACCGCAGTCCAACTCGGGATAAATTAATTTCCCGTATAGCTACAATGGATACATACTGCAACTCGAGTTAGGAATTAATTTATCCCGAGTAAAGTCAAACCGAGTTGGACTGCGGTTCGGTTTTTTCAACGACAATGAAAAAACCGAACCGACGTCCAACTCGGTTTGACTTGACTCGGGATAAATTAATTTCCCGTATAGCTACAATGGATACATACTGCAACTCGAGTTAGGAATTAATTTATCCCGAGTAAAGTCAAACCGAGTTGGACTGCGGTTCGGTTTTTTCAACGACAATGAAAAAACCGAACCGACGTCCAACTCGGTTTGACTTGACTCGGGATAAATTAATTCCCCGTATAGCTACAATGGATATATACTGCAACTCGAGTTAGGAATTAATTTATCCCGAGTTGGACTGCGGTTCGGTTTTTTCATTGTCGTCTGTTGATAGGTAGACGGTTTGAATGTTTTGGGTACATATCAGGGTTGGGACTTTACTGCAATTGCAGTAGATCTACTGCACTTTTCTCGAAAAATAAATCTACTGCCTTTAAATCAAATCTACTGCACTTTTGTTCTTACTCAGCCGTATTTATTAGATTTCGCTATAACACGCTCAAAACGCAAAATAGTTATGCAGTGAATAGGAACTTATTAAAACTTTATTCAGTGAATAAAAATCCTTATTTATAATCCTTTTCATCACCCATTATAGTTATTCATACCTTATGTCAAAATCATAAAGAAATTCTCTAATTTGGTTTCTCAATGGTTAAAACTGACAACAGAAATTTGTTTTTGTTTATATTTTCTTAGCTATGGAAGATGAAATGTAGGTCACACAATGTACGTTATTCTATATATTTATGTACTTCTATATTATTCTTTGGCTTTAATTTCTAGTTGTTTTGTTAACGTTTCGCAACTGGAAAACTTGTAAGAAACCAATATACAAAAAAGGAAAACAACGCATATTTCTTTTAATTGAAACACAATTACTAAAAAAAACAGAGCCAGGTAAAGCATTCCACATTCGGGTGGTGCGACTGAAATACGAATCTCTACACTTGACTGTACGTCCGAAGTTGGGTTCAAGGTAGAACTGGTTAGCATTCCTAGCGAGGCGGGTGTTGCGGCTAAATTGTTTCAGGGGAGGAATGCAGCTGGCTATTTCACTAGAGCACTGTTTGTGAAAAAAGCGATAAAAGAGAGGGGGACAGGTTACGTTTCGACAATGTCCAAGAGAATCAATCGATTCTACGATTGAACTATCACCTATAAATCTCAACGCTCTATTTTGTACCCTTTCAAGTAGGCGCAAAGATATTTGAGAAGCACCTGACCAGATATGGGAGTTATACTCCAGTTTTGGGCAGATGAAGGCCTTATAAATTAGTGATGTGCCAAACCGAACCCCGTAGCTATACGGGGAATTAATTTATCCCGAGTCAAGTCAAACCGAGTTGGACGTCGGTTCGGTTTTTTCATTGTCGTTGAAAAAACCGAACCGCAGTCCAACTCGGTTTGACTTTAAATAAAATAAATAAATAGGGTGGCGCAACAGAGCGAGGAGCCCCTGGGCCTAGCGCATTTCTCACAACCATGCCTTGTGAGGGAATGGAGGGGACCTACAATTTTTCGCCGGTTCCGAACGGCTAATTGAGAATGCGCTTTTCATGGCAATGAATTTACTAACGGAGGACTTGCCAATTCCTCGCGAAAGGCGATACCTGTGGAAAAACATTTTTGCATTTTGCCTCTGCTGGGATTCGAACCTCGAACCTCTGGGTTAGCAGGTGGACATGCTAACCATTACGCCACGGGTACCACGGTTTGACTTTACTCGGGATAAATTAATTCCTAACTCGAGTTGCAGTATGTATCCATTGTAGCTATACGGGAAATTAATTTATCCCGAGTCAAGTCAAACCGAGTTGGACGTCGGTTCGGTTTTTTCATTGTCGTTGAAAAAACCGAACCGCAGTCCAACTCGGTTTGACTTGACTCGGGATAAATTAATTCCCCGTATAGCTACAATGGATACATACTGCAACTCGAGTTAGGAATTAATTTATCCCGAGTTGGACTGCGGTTCGGTTTTTTCATTGTCGTCTGTTGATAGGTAGACGGTTTGAATGTTTTGGGTACATATCAGGGTTGGGACTTTACTGCAATTGCAGTAGATCTACTGCACTTTTCTCGAAAAATAAATCTACTGCCTTTAAATCAAATCTACTGCACTTTTGTTCTTACTCAGCCGTATTTATTAGATTTCGCTATAACACGCTCAAAACGCAAAATAGTTATGCAGTGAATAGGAACTTATTAAAACTTTATTCAGTGAATAAAAATCCTTATTTATAATCCTTTTCATCACCCATTATAGTTATTCATACCTTATGTCAAAATCATAAAGAAATTCTCTAATTTGGTTTCTCAATGGTTAAAACTGACAACAGAAATTTGTTTTTGTTTATATTTTCTTAGCTATGGAAGATGAAATGTAGGTCACACAATGTACGTTATTCTATATATTTATGTACTTCTATATTATTCTTTGGCTTTAATTTCTAGTTGTTTTGTTAACGTTTCGCAACTGGAAAACTTGTAAGAAACCAATATACAAAAAAGGAAAACAACGCATATTTCTTTTAATTGAAACACAATTACTACATCCAAATTATTTATAAAGTTAATGTAATTTGAGTACATTTCCATTTTAGTTATAGTAAAATTCTCCAAGTTGTAAATAAACCACTGAATGAAAACTCAATACTCAAAATCAAGTGAAATTTATGCGCTAAAACACGCTTAAAACACGCATATCAGTTCTTATTCACTGACAAAAATTGATTATAAATACGATTTTTGTTTTATTCAATGATTAAGCGTGTGTTAAAGTTGTGCGGAGCTTATTATGCGATTATAGATACGGTTGACTATGTTTAACTAAACAGGTCTTTACATTGAAATTTTTAAATATTATATTAGTATGGATTCAGTCAGTACCAATGCAGGATTAGAAAGTACCTTACATTTGTCTTTCCTATACGGATATGAATTCTGGGATCGAGTTCTAGCGATATATTGCTTCTCACAATTTTGAAGAAAGCAAAATTTTTGAAATAAAAAAATGTTAGGTTCAATTTTATGTAGAAATTTGTGATTAAATAAAAAAGCGTTTTAATTTTAATAATACACAATTAAAACTTCTTAAGTATTTAGATGCAAAGGTAGTGATATATTCTCTATACAATGACCTCGTTTTGGCCATTGTAGCGTCTTTTCCTTTCTTTAATTTGATTTGATTGAAAATTTTGAAGAACTTAACATTGTTTGGAGGTCTTTGTTGGGCACACAATATCTTTTAGATAAATATTATGATGCTGTTGACATAACAGCTTTTAGGGTCAAACTTAAAAATGAAGAAAACACTTTTGGGAAAAAAATCTAATAGTTTATGTACATATATGTTAATTTTATGATCACTGCCACATAGTAGTACCGCAGCAGATCGGAAATTTTCGACAGTTAGTTAAGTGAAGGATAAACTTCGCAACAAATTGAATATAACCATACTTTAGAAAATGCTATACCCTGTAAGGAAATGGACGACCTAAACAAAGATTGTTAGGAACCTTCGGATTCCGTGGGCCTTAAAGAGTATTTTAATAAGTTTTTATTTGTCGACGGACAATAAAAAAAAGCAATAAATAGTTAGCAATTATGACAGTACTTTTTTTAATTCAAAGCTGATGTTCATATAAGTATATGAATTTTTAAGTGAATTTGCTTTGAAGAAAAACGTTTATTTTTTTATCTTAAGTTATTTATGTATGTGAATCTATGTTTAAAGTTGTTCATGTTTTGAAAATGAAAAATCTACTGCAGAACAGTTGAATCTACTGCATTTTTATTTCAAATCTACTTCGGACATTTTTCCAAAAAGTCCCATCACTGGTACATATTGCCACTCGAGTTAGGAATTAATTTTCTGTGAAATATCCCGACTCAATTCGGTTCGGTTCTTTCCTGTGTGATTAATTCGTAGATACGCTTATTGCTTTTGTTTTTTTTTTTATAAATTCACTTTGACTAAATCCGTTTATTTTGATTGAAAAATTTGTTTGTTTCTATTTTTCAAAACATAGTATTGAAGGAAAAAGCGCAAATATTATTTTTGTAAACCGAGTTAGCCAACTCGAGTTACAACTCGGGTTAATCAAAATCCAACTCGGGTTAACCCGGTTTGTAAATTTTACGGTTTGGCACATCACTAATTTATAAGGCCTTCATCTGCCCAAAACTGGAGTATAACTCCCATATCTGGTCAGGTGCTTCTCAAATATCTTTGCGCCTACTTGAAAGGGTACAAAATAGAGCGTTGAGATTTATAGGTGATAGTTCAATCGTAGAATCGATTGATTCTCTTGGACATTGTCGAAACGTAACCTGTCCCCCTCTCTTTTATCGCTTTTTTCACAAACAGTGCTCTAGTGAAATAGCCAGCTGCATTCCTCCCCTGAAACAATTTAGCCGCAACACCCGCCTCGCTAGGAATGCTAACCAGTTCTACCTTGAACCCAACTTCGGACGTACAGTCAAGTGTAGAGATTCGTATTTCAGTCGCACCACCCGAATGTGGAATGCTTTACCTGGCTCTGTTTTTCCCCTGCATTACGATTCACACAGATTCAAAAGCAACGTGCATCGGTGTCTCCTTTCAAATCCTCTCCTATTATACTAAATGCTAGCACTGTGTTTAATAACATTATAAGAGTAGTCATAACCCCTTGATGTGCGCGTTAATTATAAAAAAAAAAAAAAAAACCAAGATACATACTGCAGTGTCATCTGCCCGGCTGCGTCTTCAAAAACTCATTCAAATCGATCCAGTCGTTTAGTAGCAGCATATATAAGTAACCTAGGTACCGACTGTAGTGCCATCTACCGTACTGATTTATTATTCTGAACCATTCAGGCCACCACCCAACCGCATACGAAAAAAGTCGTTCAAATCGGTCCAGTCATTCAAGACGAGTTCAGTGACATCATACGCACGTATACAGGAGAATTATACAGGGTATCCCGTAATTATAATAATAATAATCATTTAAAATCAGCTTACACTTACACTTACTACCACATGCTTTAGCGTTTCTCAAAGCTTATACTTTGTTCTTTAATTAACATTTAAATTCAAGTTATTTAAGTGAATGGTTTTTAAGTACATAATAAAGTTTAAAACTCGGATTTTGGAAAACAAATCAATTTTTTTTTCTTTTTTTTTTTACAAAATTTTGCCTTATTGAGGGTGACTTTTTCTTTCAATATAATCAATGATCTTATTAGTTTTGAGTTAAGCAAAGAAAACTAAACGAAAACATTTTTCTAAGTTTTTAAAAACCGAATGTTCTAGGTTTTTGATTGGCTTTTTTTCTAATCCAAAAAGGGAAACACCCTGTTTATATTAAGAAGATATATAATTAAGTATGACTCCCAACGGTTCCGATTTTTCTGTCGTGTGCCACTATTTACAATTTCTCTCTCTCCCACATGTGTATGAAAAATGTCTGCCGAAATAATAGAATTATTTAACGAATGTGATACCTGCCATGGAAAGCGCCAAGATGCATAAAGCAAACTTGTAGCTTTACATTTCACAGTTCTAACATTACATTTTCCTTAGAGCAATAAAAAAAAAAATAATAAAATAGGTAGGTATGCATAATGAAATTAGCTGAAAAATGTATTTGTATTCCCTTGAACACCTATCACTCACTTAACTCTCCTCACAAATATAAAATACAAAGCCAATTAGAACTAGTTTCATTAAACTAAATTCAAATTTGGCGCCATATCTTTACTTAATTTTTCTTAGTAGCTTGCCAAACACTACGTCATCTACCATCCTCAAACTGTGTGCAATACACCCAAAATTTCACAGCCATTGCCACGGCACGTGACTTGCTCGTCAAAAACCTCATAAGAAGAATATTTTAATTAAATCAAAGTGTTTTCAAAATTCAATGCTTTGGAATTCATATTGTATTTCAGAAACAAAACCAATAAAACTGTTAAATCATATTTTAGTCATCCATTTCGTACCGGCTTGTGTTCGAATATTTTTAATTGCATATTTTATGGAGCTATGCAATTGAAGAAGATGCGTCGCAGGGTACACTTGCAACTTGCTATATGCTATCTTTGGCAATCGAATCTGCGGTTTTATCTGAAGTCATGCGCACAAAATACAGCGAGTGTTTTTAAAATACCTACTGTTGACTATTTATACAGTTTCGCTCTTTTCTCCCATCGAGAATATTGATTTTTTGATAACAACGAGCAGCTGTTGCGCCTTGTTTATCTACATACTCATTAGTCATTACTCACCCAAAACTGTGCTCTGCTTACTATGCCTACCAGTAGTGTTTTTCGTTTGTGTTTGTTCTAAAAACGTTGAATAGATTCAAACTAAAACAGATCCAGTAAATTTAATGTGAGGAAAGAATAAAGTTGTTTTACTTTTTCACACGGAAGGCCATTTTGGGAATTAAGCGTGTTGTGTCTTGTGTGAGGGCTTGCCAAATGCCAATACTTTTTGTCAGTGAAATACTGACAGAGAATCATGTTCATGTTATGGTATCTTGTTAACTGTTCACTGACGAGATGAGTGAGTGCTTGCACAGTTTGTAGGAATTGCAATCCCGAAAGGTTTTTTCAAACCCGGGATTTCGGGATTCAGATATGTCAATCCCGGGATCCCGGGACTAGTCCCGGGATTAGCTCAATATTTTAGACAGTTAAGAAAAAATTACTTGGTTGATGGCTGATTTATATTTAAATCTATTTTTTGTGGTGTTTCGATGACAAATGGGTGTGAAAACCTTTTGCTTCTTCTCTCTAATGATTTTAACTCTTTTGTGCAGAGCTTGCATTGGGTTTTTGTTGTTATTTAACTAGTTTCAAAACTGTTTTTTGTCTCGTCATTTTATGAGGTCTTCTCATAACTAAGATACGTAAAACATTATGAAGGAAATGCACATAAACTAAGTGGTTTTTTGTTTTGAAATTAAGTTTAAATCTAGACCATCCTTGAAAACAGCGATGTTAGCACTCAAAAATACAAAAGAAAAAACAATGTACAAAGGGTATAAGAAAAAGAGAAAGGATACCCAAAAACTAGTTTACTATTTTTTTTTTCTTTTAAGAATAGTCAAATAGATCAAAAACAATGAAAAGAATGGAAGTCTCGAAAAACATACGACGAAACATACGAACCAGTTTGAAAGTTCTCAAAACACAATCTTGTTTTCAACCATTTTTAAGCCAATGATAAAGGTCTAGTAGATACTCAAAATATGTTCTTGCAATTAGGATACTTTAGGCTTTTATAAATCGAAAATCTGCTCTCACAAATGAAAACAAGATATTTATTCACAATTCACTATTTTTATGCAAAATGGATGTCCAATATGGGCTAAAGTAGCTTTTTGCAATAAAAAGAAATTACAATTATCACAAAATAAAGTTTTGAAAAAATGCTAAATCTTCCTTGCTACACTTTAACCCTAGATATCTTCAGAAAAGTGAATATTGAGTCGATTTTTGAAAGAATTGCAAACTTTCGCTTACTTTTTTATTGATCTTTTCATTTTGAATACTTCAGCCTATACTGATTGTGTGTTTCTCTTTTCCTTTAAATACTATTTTCATTTTGAATATTTGAATACTATCTTCATGTGTTCTATTCATGATGTACTGCCATCATTATTATTACTTCTCTTATTATTATTATTTACTTGAGAATATTATTACGATATAAAGAGCTATACACACAGGAACTACAAACTTCTTAACTTTGTTTTGGAATACACCCAAAGGATGTATTGACAGTGAAAAAATTGTTATGAATTATTATTATTAATTCAAAACCAAGTGGAATCTAATTTAAAATTTTTTATCGGAAAAGTTTCAAGTATAGATAAAAATAATATGCCAAAATAATCAACAAATCAATCCCGGAAATCCCGGGATTCTACGATTCTAATCCCGGGATTTTCGGGACCAAAAAAAGACTTGGGATCCCGGGATCCCGGGAGGAGGCTTATCCCTCTATAATTGGCGCAATTATGAGGGTCTCCTTTCTTTAGGATCGGGCATACGATACTGAGGTTCCATTCATCGGGCATGCTTTCTTCCGACCATATCATGCAGATCAGCTGGTGCATGCTCCTTTCCAACTGATCTCCAGCTGCCTTGAAAAGTTCGGCATCAAGGCCATCTGCCCCTGCAGTCTTATTGGATTTAAGTTTGCATATAGCAAGCTTAACTTCTTCTAGGTCGGGAGGACGGCATTCTTGATCATCGTCCAGGCTGAATGGGGCAATCTGCCTGACAGCGGAATTTGTGTCCTCATCGCCGTTAAGCAGTCTGCAGAAGAGGTCGTGAACAAGATATCCTCATTCGTACCTGACTACAACAAGGTAGTGGTCCGAGTCAAAGTTGGCCCCTCGGAAAGTTCGGACATCTAGCACAATGGAAGAGTGCCTTGCGTCGATCGCAACATGGTCAATTTGGTTGACGAAGAATTGATCTGGGGATCGCCATGTACCTTTATGAATTTTGAGATGCGGGAAGCGTGTACTACTTACAACAAGATTTAGTCCCGCAGCAAAATCGATTAGCTTCAATCCGTTTTCGGAGGTTTTGTCGTGGAGGCTATACTTACCGATTGTGTTTCCAAAGATGTCCTCCTTCCCTAGTTTTGCATTGAAATCGCCAAGATAGATTTTCACGTCGTGTCTAGGACACTGCTCATATGTTTCTTCGAGGAGCTCGTAGAAACAGTCTTTGGAATCGTCGTCTTTCTCTTCTGTGGCGGCGTGGGCGCATATGAGGCTAATGTTGGCGAATTTAGCCCTGATGCGGATGGTCATTATACGCTCATTGACTGGATTTTGGCTAATCACCTTATCCCTGAGTCTTCCTCTAACGACAAATCCGCAACCAAATAAACGCTGTTTCTGTTGGCTGTAGCAGTTGCCATAGTATATGTCACAGTTTTTCATCTTCTTTATGCCCGGTCCACTCCATCGCACTTCTTGGATGGCGGTTATGTCTGCTTTGCAGCAGTCCAGGGCGTCCGCTAATTCTCCAGCTGCACCTAGTCCGTTAAGAGATCTTACGTTCCAAGTGCAGATCCGTAGGTCGTTGTCCTTTTTTCGTTTGCTTGGGTCGTCAACTTTGAAATCATTATCGTTATCCGAGGTTGCTTGTTTTTTCGGAACAAGGTCTAGCAGGCAAGCTAACAATATTACGCAAAGGGCAAAGGGCACCTCGGTTTTGTTGTCATGAAAGCAAATCAATTACTTTTTGATGAAAAGTCCTTGGAGATAAAAAACTGGATTTGTCTGGAGTATTAAACTTCGGAAATTCGTCTTATTTTTTCACTCACGCTTTGTTGCATAAGATTAAGGTTGCTTTCATCTTTCAAGGAACAGTAGTAATTCAATATAAAAAAGATTTTTTTTTCATACATTATGACTAAGCCAAGCTTCAAGGCAAGGATTGAAAGCAAATCAAACAATCTACGTTTTAAAACACAAAGCGCTCGTTTTTTTTCGCTGCAAAAATTATGACTAAGACCTCGAACTAAGCAAGCGCAGCTTGCGATTGCAATCCTGTAAAAATGAAACACTTATTTGTGATGGCACACATCTATGAGATCTGCGGTACATACAAATTAAAATGCGCTCCATATACAGCAGTCGTAGGCCGATCTGGTCTAAGCAATGTTTTACGAACCTCCCAATCAATCAGTGGCAATCGCAGTTGTCAAAATTGAGTTCTACAGCGACACCTGAGAATAATGGGTTATGCTTATGACGTTTTCTCACGTCAGAAAATTAGGTTTTTGTAGTGAGAATCCAGCTTCTGAATGAATTAATCCGCCAAAACAAAGCGATTTCGCAGTTGCTGCAGTGGCAAACTCCGTTGTCAAAATCAAGTTACGCAGCGACATACAAAATCACACTCACTAGCGCGACAAAAAAAAACACTGCGTTTCATACATTTGTATTTGCAGCGACGGCAGAAATGCTGCTCAGAGGGTTTTGAACGCTGCCGCAACTGGAAAACGCATAGGTTTGTGAGAACTTTAAACTGCTGAACTCTTAAACGTCGGGCAAAACCGATGCTAAAGTATTATTTACAACATGAGAACGACCAACGAACGACGAATGAATGAATGTTCGTTAATTTCGACATTTCATTCACATTTGTGCTTTAAATTTGTCACGAATAACGAACACAATTTACATCCAAAACAAAAATGGAGAATGATTTTGTGCTAAAAATTTATTCGTTGTAGTGTGGATTGTATGTGGAACGAGAATAAAGTCGTTACGAATACACATCTAGTAGGTACGAACTGTCAGACTTTATTCTCGTTCCACATACAATCCACACTCCAACGAATAAATTTTTCGAGCGTGCTTAACCTCAAAATCATTCCCCATTTTCGTTTTGCATGCAAACTGCGTTCGTTATTCGTGACGAATGTAAAACACTCATGTGAATGAAATGTCAAAACTAACTAATATTCGTTCATTCGTCGTTCGTTGTTCGTTCTCATATGAATAATACTTTAAGGTCCAAATGTCATTTTGAGGATAAATTTTTGGAGGAAAAATTAAAAATTATTTTGGTTTTATGAATAATGTAACGTGCGCTTAGTTCGCAAAAATAAAACTCTACCTTTCAATTTAATTCTACCACTTTATTCAGTATCTACTTTCGATATACACTTTATTCGAACTCAACTCGACTTTTGGACTATCACTTGTATTTACTCTTTACTTTATCACTCTATAAACAAGACTGCCCCCTGGTTGCCTCGGGCGGGCTATTTATATCGAATGACATGCCATCTAGAACTCTCCAGTAACTTCTACATTGTCGCCACATTTGCTGTCAAGCATCTGTACACTCACACACACTGGCTTACAAGCAACGTCTGTCATTTATACCATTCCATTATAGTGTTGCCAGTTGTGTTTTCGGTTGAACGTTTTTTCGATTAGGAAATTGGTATAAAATGTTGGGTTCACGTTACACTGCCCCCTCCTTAGGATTGTTCGTCCCGAATAATTCCATTTGCAGCCTCGCCACTATATCGATGCAGCCGGTCACAATGAACTACTTTTAACTTGCCTCTTAGTCCTCTTTGGATGCGGTAAACCACGTCGTTAATCCTCGTGACAACAGTATAAGGACCTTCCCAGTTTTGCTGAAGTTTCGGTGACAATCCCTTTTGACGATGAGGATTATAAAGCCACACACGTTCTCCTGCTTGGAATCCTGCCGTTCTCGCTTTTGTGTCATACCGAGTCTTCATCCGGTCGCCATACACTGTGGCCCATGTCCCTGTTCTATTAGGTCTATCTGTCAGCCTACCCACCTCTATGTTTGAATCACAGACATAACAATTTCGGAACCACTTCTCCACGTCACCTCTAACATGCAGCCAGTAAAAGCGTTTTCGCACATTCTCCAGCGTCTTGTTGACTCCCAGGTGGCTTCCTGTAGGGCTTCTATGCATCTTTTGTAAAACCTCTTTGATTTTCGATTGAGGAACAATAAGCTGCATTACAAAGGATTTACCGTCAGGAGATTCCCATTTGCGCTGGAGTACACCTTCTTGCACGCGAAGCGAGTCCCACTGTGCCCAATAAGCTTTGACAACAGAGCTTTGGTCCAAAATGTCGTTCCAGTCAGGTTTCGTGTTGTTCTCTTTCCATTTGAGAATCGGTCCGATGTCTGGATCCTTCTTTTGAGCAGACCTCAATTCTTCCTTGTTCCATCCGAATATGGGTTCCACTCTCATCCGCTGAGTCTTGGTCTCTACTTTCCGCCAGCAATTCCATTGGGGGTTTTCTACCTGATGTCCAATTCGGTATTGATAAGTCTGCGGTCTTACTCTACAGCTCGCGGATTGATTTTCTTGGACTTCACAACGTCGACAAGCAGTTTCAGTTTTAATTGGTGGCAACCGGCATTGTCGCTGTAAGTGCCCCGTCTTATTACAATTCCAACATCTGGCAAGTCCGTTCCGCTGGTTCCTTTGTAGCTTAATTCCTGGGCATGATCCAGCCTCGAATATGGCTTCTCTTTGACAATGTACCATTTGAGAAGCTTGCTCAGATGCTTCCATCATTAATGCAAACTCTAGAGTCTCAGAAAGAGTTCGTGTTCTAGCAGTTCGCACAGATCTCTGAAGATGTTTGTCAGAAATGGCACGAACGAAGGACTCAACAGCCAGATGGTTGATGATTTCTTCTCCAGCATCCGGGTATGCCAGGTGAGCCAGTCTTTCGACGTCTGCTTGGAGCTGCTGTAGACTTTCACCCCTTTTCTGGACTCTGCTATTGAGTTGGACTCGGAAGACCTCTTTCAAGTGGCTATCACCAAACCGTTTATCTATAGCTGCCACGAGAGAACTGAAATCGTAGCTCTTACCAGCTGGAACAGTTTGAAGTGATTCAGCTGCTGGTCCTCTAAGAGCAAGAGTCAGTGCTATGTATTTGTCTTCGTCATCCCAGCCATTTGCTGTCGCAGCTGCCTCGAATTGTCTCCTGTAAACTGACCAAGACGACTGTCCGTCGAATGTTGGTGGTTGTACTTCTCTTTGCTTTAGACAATCTCCACAAGTTTTCCGTAGCTCCATTTTCCGCATCTGGTCTAGTTCTTTAGCCATGTTTTCGATTCGTTTCTCCAAAGTGGCAAGCTGACTTTCGCATTGACTCTCAAGCTTGGAAAATCGTTTCTCAACACATTCAATGCGTTTTTCTAGGCCACAAACATTTTTCTCAATGTTACCCAATTTGCTTTCTAGAATGTTTTTCTGACCTTCCAAAACATTCTGTTGCGCCTCAAGTCTTTCGAGAATATTCTGTTGGTCTTTCTTTTGTTCGTTTCGTTGCTCTTCCAGATTCTTTTGTTGTACTTCGAGTCGTTCAAGAACATTCTGCTGTTCCTTCTTTTGCTCATTTCGTTGTTCTTCCAGATTCTTTTGTTGTGCTTCGAGTCGTTCGAGAACATTCTGCTGTTCCTTCTTTTGATCGTTTCGTTGCTCTTCCAGACGTCCGAGAATATTCTGCTGTTGCTTGTTTTGTTCTAATAAAATCTTCATTATACTAGAAAAATCTACACTTTCATTTCCTTCCTCTTCCTCCACTTCTGCTTCAAAGACAAAAGTGTTAACGTCTTCACCTTGCTGTTCCAAATAGTTACGCAAGCGCAGGACGAGCTCATTTTTCGATCCCGCTCTAGAAAGATTTCGCTTACCTAACTCACTTTTAAGCTCAATGCAGTTGAGCTCTTCTAACAACTTACCCATTTTCACTGTATATTGTTTTTATTTTTCCTTTTACTTTTTTTTTTTTTTTATTTTACTCTCAAGTTTTATTTACACTTCTGACACCAATGTAACGTGCGCTTAGTTCGCAAAAATAAAACTCTACCTTTCAATTTAATTCTACCACTTTATTCAGTATCTACTTTCGATATACACTTTATTCGAACTCAACTCGACTTTTGGACTATCACTTGTATTTACTCTTTACTTTATCACTCTATAAACAAGACTGCCCCCTGGTTGCCTCGGGCGGGCTATTTATATCGAATGACATGCCATCTAGAACTCTCCAGTAACTTCTACATTGTCGCCACATTTGCTGTCAAGCATCTGTACACTCACACACACTGGCTTACAAGCAACGTCTGTCATTTATACCATTCCATTATAGTGTTGCCAGTTGTGTTTTCGGTTGAACGTTTTTTCGATTAGGAAATTGGTATAAAATGTTGGGTTCACGTTACAATAATTTTAATTCTTTTTCCGCTTTAACTACGAGAAAAATAAATAAATAAAGGAAAACTAATATTTCTTGTTTTGTTTAGTACATATCCATTTTAGAAAAATTTCCGCCAACCACAAAAAAAAATTTAACATAATACTCGGGTTCAACGCAATTTAGTTTTTCAGGTAATATAACTTTTTTTCAACCTCTAATTGGTCAGAAGTCACGTATCAAAAGAAGAACTGAAACTCTATGGCCAATCAGAGTCCGAAAGAAGTAAGATTATCTGAAAAAACTTATTGCGTTGAACGTGCACAATAAAGTCAGCTGGGATTTGTTTACGTTTATAGTAACCAGAGCTACAGATGGGTCATTTTTTTGACATAAGCTAGTAGTTACTAATACGGGTTGGAAAATGTTTTATAAATAAGGATTTGCTCGACGTGGCGTAAGGGAGTATTAAGTGCTAAAACTAGTATTAACTAATCCGAGAATGAAATGAGTATTAGTGAAATCTAATAAATAAGGCTGTAAATCGTCAGGCGAAACCGAAGTTAAAGCGTAGTTGTGTTTCAATAGTTCTTCAAGCAAACAGCAAAGTTCAAGAATATTTAATCTTGCATTAACTTTTATTTATTTGTATTACTCTTTATTGGGTTGCTACAAAAAAAAATTTAGATGATTTCACCAAGTAAAACATAAACAAAATTCTCAATTATCGAGAAACAACTCAACAACTCATTGCTATTCGCCTTAATTCATACTACGCTAAATGTCTATATCCCACATCTCTATGAAATAAACTCATCTGGCAGTGCCAATGAGAATCCCGAAAAACTGCGCGAAATGTTTTCTTCCATTCGCCCAGACAAATTCAGTACCTCTCAAACTGTTGTCGTTTAGCTCACTCTTACCTTTTGCTTAAGGCCTTAGATTATACTGTCTTCTTACTCTTACACCAGCTCACAAACACTAAATAAACTTTCCTAACTGCACATGCACCGTCAATGGTCACACAAACAAAGCAATATACCAGCCCCCATTATTCTGTTTCAGTTATTCATTCATAAAAAAGCCGTGAGAGTGTAAACAACCAAACGGAAAACAAGCAGTGCTGCTGCGTTCTAACAGTTTTTTAATCGAGAAAATCGATTTTTTTGTTTATTTTCTTTTTTGATTTTGAAGTTCGTGTTAATTGCGTCCGCAAATATATTTGTTGTTAATTAAAACCCGAAATAAGTCATGAAATGTATACATATCAGTGTAACTAGTGCCAATATATTAAACATCCCACCCAATAATGAAACAACACCACCACCATATTATATCAAAGGAAAATTTTTATTCCTGAAAAATTAAACCGGGCGAGTGACGGATGTATACGTGTGTATGTACTGTTGTTCGTCGCTTTGTTAAATGCAACAAAAAATCTAATTTGAAAATAAGTTTGTAGAGCGTGTGTGTGTCCATATGTCCATAGTGCCAGACGACGCGTATGTGTGCTTTTTAAAAATTTTACCGGGAAAATTAGTCAGCTGATATAATTATTTTTTGGTCAATTTTGTATCAAAAAATCTATCAAATCTCGTTGCCCACACATCACACAAGAGAAGTGTGAAAAATGGCTGAAGTAGTCGTGAGCGGCGATAAAAAATCGCTCGAAAATAGTGTGAAAATCGAAATAAACAGTGATAGTGTTGTTGTAACTACAATAGAAGGAGGTGCCTCCTGTGACAGTGGTCGGGAATCTGTTACTGAATTTGAACTCGATAGTGGGCATCTCTGCAAGAAACCATGCCCGGGCAAGAACAACGACGAAGATGTGCAGAGTGCAGGACAAACCAAGTGGTACTTGGGTCATGATGATGGAGATGATGATGATGACTCGGCAGTAGAATCTAAAAAGGATATTATAGCTGGCGCTGTGACAACCAATGCTACCACCACTGCAGTTGAATTACGAGTGGAAAAAGCAGAAGGAGGTGGCGGTTCAGCTTGTGACCGTCACAGTTGGCATTTAGAAACAAGCGACAGAAATATAATGTAAGTCATTTTTGCATTTTAATTGTGATGGCAAGTAAGGGTGGGCTACATTGCGCAACAAAACAGCACAGTTGGTGATGCTCTTGTTCTCCCTCCGGCCCAGAGGCATCTGTTTAAATTTAAATCATGAAATGAATCGGGAATCTAGACAATTTTAAGCAGAAATGCATGAAATAATGATTCTTCCGCTCTGATGGGAATCGTGTGTTCAATTAACAAGTGGGATGAGGGTCCTTGAACTTTGGTCTGCCCTTCAGAATGAGTGGCAGAGGCTTGCCATTCATAGAAGAGGAAAATTCAGTTCACATAAATGTGTATATTCCTTCATTATGAAGTACGCATAGGGGTATCGGGAGGTTGTTTGAGGAATTCATGCGTCCTGACAACACATTCCAATCATATTTGAGTTGTTTGCGTTAGATACATCGCACTGGCAGAAAGGAGCAGCCATCGGGATGTGTAAAGGAATACATATTTATTATTAGACAGTCGTAGTAGAGCGTGAACCTTTGAGGAACTCGCATAAGCAAACAGTTTCTTCCTGCCAGCTTTACATAATTTTATGTCTCAATTATTCTCAAGTACCTATCTATCTACCTTCACAAGTGTGGATAAGATGTTACTGTTTTACTATTTTTTATATATATATTTTTTCGTAATTGGGTACTCAAGAATCATCCGTCTATTTCAAATTATAGTTGCAACTTCTGAGCTATGAAGACGTGGGATTAAAGACCCTAGAACTTGAAACTAGATCGTTCAATTCTGTTTGAAAGGAGTTGTTAGTAGTGCTTGTACAAAAGCTAAGCAGCTTTTGAATGGGAAGTTAGTTCAACAAAAGAGCATTTTAACAAGATCACTTGTACTTACCTCGTTTTCTTCTTCTTCCTTTTTCAACTTAACGAGCTTCTGCTCTCGAAGTGATCACAGCTCTTTGACTTATCTGAAGCGACATACCTCTACATATCTCCCATTTCTCTCAATCTAACCTAGTGCAAGTGTACTGTTAATGGGATACCGCTAAGTCTGGCGGTCTGATAGTTTCCTATTTAACCCTACGAACTGTGTCTGGCTAAGCAAGAATTAGATCTTCTGGTTCAAAGTTCGTATATCCATTTCTTTCTTATAGCTTCGTCACTATTCTCCTTTCGCGCATATTAATTTTCCTTTTTATAATTAGGTCCCCAGTGCCTCTCAAATGATGGAGATCATAAGTGGAATCAAAAATCTGCAAGCAAAGGACGCCCAACTCCAAGCAAAGAGCACTGAGGGAGTGAGGGCATGTATCGGGAGCTGGAAGAAATTTCTGCCGGTTGCTGATGTGAACTATAAAAAAAAAATGAGAAAACAACTTGAACAAATGTAAGGAATTCTCAGGGTATACATTCGCCGAAATTCATAAGCGATGCTCAAGGACAGCTTCTTGTGGATAACCACAAAACTCTGCACAGGTGGCTAGAGATTATATTCTAAACGAACAGTTTCTGGAGAGCACTTTCTAGAAGCCCAACCTGAACCTGAACTTAGCGGAAATACTTGATATCACAGTCGAAGAAGTTAGTGAAAAAGTTCAGAACTCTAAAAGGGTTAAAAGTGCTGGACCACACGAGATACCCTATGAGTTTTGGAAAACGATGGGAGATATCGAGCTTAGATGGCTCACGATTCTCATCTGCTTTCCTTAGATAACGAGAAGTAGTTGAGAACTATGTACGGATGATCAAGGACATGCATGAAGAAACGGTGGCGAGGGCAATATGCCCAGCTGAATGAATGAATAATTGGGGTTTTGTTTTACACCTCGACTTTTTTAGATCTATTGTACCCCCTACTTCTTAAGTGGTATTCCTTAACTTAAAGTACTTCATTCAGATTAGTTCCTCTGATGAAACTTAGTATCTGGGTTACGCTTAGGAGTTTTAGAAACCTCTCCTCTACGCAGTAGGATCCTAGGTACTTCTTTCTTTGGTGTATTAGAGCTTCGCAGTCACCTAAGAGGTGGTCAGGAGACTCTTCCTGTTCGTTGCAGTATCTGCATTGGTCGTCGCTCTCTATGCACAGTACTTTTAGGTGTTTTCTTAGTCTGCAGTGTCCGGTTAAGAACCCGGCTAGCATTCTTACATTGTTTCTACTTAGTTTTATTGCGTCTTTATAACGTTTTGTGCTAAAAGTGCCAAAAAAAGTTTGGCTTATCGCATTTTGGGGAGGTCATCCCAGTGTTTAGCTCTGTTGTCTTCCTCCGACTTTTTGATTTCCTTCTTAATTTGGCTTTCTGTTACTCCACAGAAAGGTTCCGGTCCTATGAGTGGTGATCCCTGTCTTTGCCAGTTCGCCTGCCTGTTCAACCCCATGGGTATATGACTCATGTGAAGCAGATAAGTGGAAAAAAAAATCTGTGATCCCTTCGAGATCCCGGTGCTTGTAGAAGTAGGAAGATAATATTTAGTAAAAAGGAAATAAGAAATGGCTTTTCTAGAGCTTCGTATTGATACTCCATTAAGTTCGTTTTCCGTGAGATTTTCTTACAAAAAGTGAACACAGTTCATTCAACCATTGGCAAAAGCTGTTCGCTGATAATGACTCATGATGACTTTTGCCGTGAAGCAATGGGTACTGTTGAGTAATTCCTGTTGGATTTTCATTTTTGATGATGTTTGTGCATTTGATATTTAGCAATGCTTAGTGTTAATTGGTGATGATTATATCGATGGACATGCGACGATGTTTCCGAACGTTTGCCTAATTTAATAATTTGCTATATGGCTATGGCGTTTTTTAAATAGGCCAGATTGTCAAATACGAAGTTGCTTAGTGCTTTCGAGTAAGAGGATCAATAAGACAATATGGTTAGCATGTCTGGGGGTTAGAGGATTGAATCTCCATGGATATCGCCTTTTGCGAGACAAGTACTCCGAGAGTGCCTTCTTAACAACGCTGTTATGAAATGAGCTTCTTCACTTGGTCGTTCGGAGTCGAAAAAAAATTATAGTGCCCTTCAAGTTATGGCTAAGAGGAATGCGCTTGACCCCAAGTTATCTCGAGCCCTGTTGTACGACCCTATATATTTATTTATTACGTCTCTACGTCCAGTGATTGGAGAGCAAATAAGTGCAAAATTGAGCAATGGTTTTTGTTGGCTGTTGATCTTTTTCACTCTACACTTGAGAAGTCAGCATCCAGAAAATCTTTGAATCCTTAGTTTGTACAATTTTTTTTTTTTTTTTTTTTTTTTTTTTTTTTTTTTTTTTTTTTTTTTTTTTTCTTCTTATTTGGTTCGAGTTTATCTTTCTTGACAGCTTGAGACCTTGTTACTTGAAAATTTGTTTTCGTGCCAATGCCAAATCAAACTAAGATTCTTTGATTCTATGTAACATTTTCACCTTGAATGGCTTGGAAACCCACAAAGTCGTAAATATGAGGAGTCGGGTAAGGCAAGGTTAACTGTCGGTAAAACGACCGACAAACTTAGACCAGTAACATGTCAACTGTGAAACTACACATTAATTTAAAGAGTTGACTAACTGTTCAAACAATTTTGAGCTTTCAATAAACCGATGGAGATCATGGATGTTTGCCGCCTTTGCTCCTCAGATCGCTTTTATCCTAAAAGAAGATTGAATTTTACGTCTTTTAGAAAAAGCCGGGCATGTACAGAGAGGATGCAGAACGGTTTCCCCTTATTCTCCATCCAACTTATGGAGCTGGGTCTACCTGTAACGCAGTGTTTAGTTATAACACGATTAAGGAGCTAAGGTGCAGTCTTCTTCAATGGTAGCCAGACAGGTGGTGATGTTTGTCCATCTAGTACTTGTCATCCTCAAGGCTGCATCTTGCTGTGGCGTGTTGGGCACGTAGCGATAGAAGAGAGTTACATACGGGCGTTTTCAAAACATAGAAAATTTTCCATGTCAACTGGAGTTTTTGTTTTCAAGTGGATTTGCGCTTGAACTCTTACACTCATTTTGAAGACTTAAAGCAATCTCATTAAGTAGAAACCTAAGTTTAATTTTTATTTTTTCTAAGTTAGCGGTTTCTTCTTCCACTTCTGTGCAGCCGACACCGCTTCATTATAAATTACACAAATTGGCAGGTTGTTGCTCAGGGGTGTCGGTATCTTTTAGTTCTGTTCTGGTGGTAATCCTCTGTCTTCACTCTATTTCATGAAATACACAAAACTAATTGCCGCTTTCCTAAATACCTCTAGGGAATTACGTGACTTACTCAGGGGGTTGGTGGGGAAACCATTTGCATACGCATATAACGAACATCTCTTTCTCCCCCCTTCTTGGCACCACTATTTACCAACTTATTTGGCTTTATTATAGCAACGAATCCTTTAGAAATCACTGCTCATTATTAAATAAACGAAACGGTACAGGCATATTTCTGGATAATAAAACGAAAATGCATACTGCTGGTAAAATGCTTGTGAAGAATTACATGCTTTAGCTTGGTTCTCCCTCCAGTTCTCTGAGAGTCCCCTAGAGACGTAAAATGTACAAAAAATACGTTGCACTTACATGAGTCCTTGGTCTCGATAAAAATATCTAGTACATCATTTAGGCTAAAAGGATTCCATTCTCTCGCCAATATATCGCACTCTTTATGCGTTCCTTTATTCCCTTCTTTTTGTATTTTCGTTTCGAGCCTTAATTTGGAGCCCATTTTTACATTCGTGTCCTCCTTTTTTTGTGGGGGGAGCAGAGTAGAGATGGAGGCCATAGGATAAAGAGAAGTTTCTTGAATGCTGCTGTTTTGAAAGGGTGTAGGTACGTGCTTCGTGTGTCCATTAGTAAACCGAAAGGAATATAAGAAAAATGTGGATGTGTTTTTATAAAAGAAAAAATATTATTTTCTCTACCACAGATATTTTTTCGTTCGCTTTTTTTTTAAGTGTAGACATACATAGTTCTTTTTTGCTGGTGGAAAAATTCCAAGGAGAGTAGACATTTTTCACACCACCTACACAAATACCAAGACTGAGACAGACGGGTGGTCTTGCAAAGACGTGTCGACGACGACGACGAGGACCGAGAAGTCGTCGTCCGGAAGGAAGTAGAAATATACTTTTGTGTAGGTACCTCTACGTATCCTGCCTGAATGTTGTCTTGCAAGAATGTAGTTAGTAGCAGCAGCAGCAGGTTGCCTTTGTTGTTTTTTTTTGTGTTTTCTTTTAAGGACATGGGGACAGGGCTCCTGTATTTGTTTAGGAAATTGCTTAAGAGGGCAAAGTGTGTTAAGTGTTCCTTTCTTTAATTTGTAGTTTTTTGTGTTTGGGTTAAGATGGTATATAATAAAAGGGAGAAAGAAGATGGACTAGTTTACAGTGCAAATGCAAAGGTTTATGCAGGCAAGTGTCAGTGAACTAAACTTTTTTGATTTACTGTCTACTTACCTATTTCAATTCGGTTTTGTGATATTGAATATTCTACTAATACAGTGGCCCTGCGTACCCAAATTAATGGTCACGAGATTGAGCTAAAAATAACTTAACGAAATAAAACTAATCTAATCACTTATGAATCTATCCTCTGATGTCGTCCAGCTTTTGCTTTTGAAGTTGGAGACATGAAAGGCCAAACTAATTATGTTAAGTTAACATTTGTTGCCATTATCAAAGAAGTTCAGATTGTGATTACCAAAGTTGCAAAAGTCTCGTGTTGTTTTGTGTGTTTCTTGTAGGCTGTTTCCATTAAATATTTGTTTTCAGAGATCTAAGTCAGAGATTTTATGTACGAATTTCTACGATGCCAGTTGAACTTCAAACTTGTATTACTCACCCCAACTATGAAATTTGTGTTTTGGATTCTTATACGACTGTTGATGTTGACCTACTTTGCGATTTCAACTTCCTATGATAAATTTGCCGAATATTTAATCTTCTATCTAAATCATCCGGCTTTCTATATGAGTTTTGTTTCGTTGTTGGATTGAGAACCAAGGTTTAAAAATCTGAAATAATAATTTCATAATTGGGGTGATTATATAAGCAGGTGGTACCTACCTATAAACAGAAATGAGTTTATCTTTTGATTTTTGACTGATTGTCCTGCCATGTTGAATTCAGTAGGAAATTGCTTCTACACAAAAATCAGTAAGGCAACATTTGATTTTTCTTAAAAAGCAAATGCAGATAAGCAGAGCTCATTAAGACACGACATTAGCATATCGTTTCAAAGGGTGTTGACTGCAGATAGTAGTTATAAAATGACATGCCTTAAAATCAATTGAAAAAAGGTTGATAGACAATTGTGAGTCTTTATCATCTGCCTTTTTGTTTCGGCTATTGGAATTGAATGTCTCAACGTTTCTATGCGGTGGCTGTTGTCATCTTCTTCTTTGATATACAGCTGCGGTCAAAATAATAGTAGTATAGAGCTTAAGAAACAACAAAGTTGAAAAAAACTTATCCGTCTATATTCTAATTTAAAAAACCAATAACGTGGTTTTCAAAGTAGGGTTTTAAGCTTTTATTTACAAAAAAAAAAAAACATAAGTTTAATATTGTTATCCGATAGTTGCAAGTTTATTAAACAGATGTGTAAATTCAGCGGTCAAAAAAATAGTAGTGTTAGAAAAATCTACCTTGAAATGTTACGAAATCGAAAAATTAGGTCAAAATTTTTATTACAATATGTGGCTGAGTGTTCGTACCTTTAATTATTATTTAGTTGCATGTCCCTTGTTAGCTATAACAGCAGTACAAAGACGTTAAATAGAGTTTATCAGGTTTCCACATTTTCCTGTGCTTATCGAACTCCATGATTTGCTGTAACGCTTCGCAAAGGACTGTGTTGGTTTACATCTAGAAGCATATTTTTTTAACAGCGCTCCATAGGTTTTCAATGGGATTAAAGTCCGAAGACTTTGCGAACCACTCCATCACATCTACTTTACTTTCCTGGAACCATTGCTTCTTGCTGAAAGACCCATTTCAGCAAGAAGCAACTTCATTTACGGTAGCATTCAACTTCAGTATATGGTAGCATTACTTCCTGCATCATCCTAACATAGAGATGCTGATCCATAATGCCTTCAATCCGCATTATGGGTCCAACTCCGTAGAAGAAAAAAACATGCCCATACCATTATGATTGTATGTATGAATTATATTCGGTGTTTGGAGGTCTTCTTACATATTGACGAGATCCTTTTCCACCCCTTAAAACAATTAAAGTGTTACGGGTTTTCACAATCCACGCAATGCAAAGTGGAAAAATACCAATCTGTGCAATGCTTTTACTCACACACTACTATTATTTTGACCGCAACTGTAAATGATCTTTTTTTATATAAATTTAGTACTAGGTCCGTGGTGTCATAGTTAGCGTTTCCGCCTGTTACGTGGGAGTTTTGATGTTCAAATTGCACCAGAAACATAAAATTGTATTTCCACTGGTATCACCGCCCTTTAAAAGGAACTGGCAGTTCCTCTGAGAGTTACCTACTACACTGCCATAAAAAGCGCTTTCTCCCTTGGGCGTTCGGAATCGGCATAAAATTGTAGATCTTTGAAATGCGCTAGGCCGCGAGACTTTCATAGCTTTGTTGTGTTACTCTATTTATTATTTATTTTAAAAACGCTCTCAAAATTTTTTTGAATTAAATTTATGTGTTGGAAATCAAGCTGATACGAGAAATCTGACTTCAGATCTAAAATCAGCACCCTTAAAAACTCATTGGTCATAATATTTCATACTTTTGGACCCCAGGATTCCGGTTTGTCTTCGACACTATTCCTAATCTACATAAATGACCCTCTTGTCTAATTCATTAAATTGTTTTGCTGACAACTACTCTCAGTTTCTTATAATCGTTCCCTTCTCACTTCTTCAAAGCAAGTATTAATCGTGTAAAATTCAATGCCTCAAATACCCAATACTGTCGTTAAAGATTACACACCTTCCTATACCATTATTCATTATTGATAACTAAATCCAAGAAACCTTCTTCGTTGAAATGATCAGTTATTTGAAGTCTCCAAAAATTCTGCAAGTTGCTTAGGATTCTTAAAACGTTGTCCACCCCCTCTAATCTGGCTATAACTTATAAAGCCTAATACGTCTTAAACTAGAGGTGCTCCTTTAACATCATTGCGCCTATTTGATAGTTCTTAAAATAGGGCATTAACATTGATAGGTGATAGTTCAATTGTTGTAACGTTTAACTGGCTAGTTGACTCTAGCACTGTTTGTAAAAATAACGATAAAAAGAGAAAGAGAGATATTCTTTCTCTTTTCATCGTTATTTAAACAGTGCTATAGTGAACTAGCCAGTTAAATGTCTTCCCTTAAACAATTTAACCGCAACGCCAGCCTCGCTAGGAATTTAAATCAGTTCTTCTTTCAGCCCAATTTTGGTCATGCAGTTAAGATTCATATCTTAGCCGTTCAACCCGAATGCTTTACCCAATTTAAATCACCCCACACGGTGCAATGCCCAGAAATTTGAAAATTTGCAACATTACACACTACTTTTTGGTACCCGTGGCGTGGCATGGTTACATTGCCTGCCTGTTACGCGAGAGGTTCGTAGTTGGAATTCCCAGTTGAAATCATACAACTCATAGTTGTGCGAAAGAGGCTAGGTCCAGGGGCTCACCGCTCTGTTGCGCTACCCTAAAATAGTATGCGCGTGTATTACTTTTTTTCAAAAACTGAAAAGCTAACATTTTTTTGTTTTCTAGATTTACATACGAAAAAGTACAGTACATCCCTAAGTCTAGCTAGCTATCTGTTCACGAAGAACTGGCCAGGGTAGACTGATTTTCACTTAGTCTGGGTTCTGATCAGTGTCTGATGAAAGTACAATACTCTTGCCGTTAATTCAGCCTCCAAATACGCAATTGATTACAGTTTGAAACTCTATCCATGTCCTTATGTCTCATTCGGGACTGTATGTGAACCCAACGTCCTGGTCTGAATCATTATACAGAATTTTGGTTTTTCTATCTATCTATACATCTATTCACTGAAGAAAGATTTATTTGTTGGTATGTTTGTATTGAAAAGGCTCCAAAACTACTAAGCCGATTTGAATGAAATGGAGAACAGAGAAGATCTAGAGCCTAAAGAGTAACATAGGCCATATTTCATCCACATATTCCCTCGGTAAAATAGGCGAAAACATAGGAGAAGGCGGGGCATAACGGGCCCTTTAAAGTTTTTTGATAATAAAAACATCAAAAACATGTTTATCATGTCCAAAACAATTTTATTCATTAAAGGAACTTTAAATGCATTAATTAAAGAGATATAGAGTAAATAAACTTAAAAATTCTTCCATCTGTATTAATTTTTAATAAGTGCTTCATAAACCCATTTTGCCCCGTGCATGGGGCATAATGGGCAAAGGTAAGGAACGGTGGATATTGAGTTAATGTTGAGTACAACGTATGCAAACGTGGCTCGATTCATCATCTCCATCCTCCTAGCCGGCGCAACAGCAATGGGCCCACTTTCCACAGGCTCTGCAAGACACTCATCCTTCTGTTGATTCGGAATATAAATGCCCACAATAAAGGCATTCTTCATCTTCTTCGCTTTCCGAAAATTCTATTTTCTCTTCTTTTTAATTTTTGCAGCGAGCTTTTCTCCTTTCTTTGTGGCAGGACTGAGCTTTGGAGTTTCAGCCTCAAGTTGAGCCTTGTACGGCGATTCGGCTATTACAGCCGTTTCATCTGCGTTCAGAAACTCTTTTTTTTTCCTGGTGCTTTTGGAATGTCAATGATTTGAGATGGTGAATAATTTTTCCAGCCATTTGTGTCTCGATGTCGAAGTTGTTTGCTATTTTATTTTTTTCTGCCAGATCAAATGCATGTTGCCCAAATTCTTTCATAGAGCACCCAAACAAACGACCTTCCATATCATTGAGGTAATTGCTCAGTTCTTTTTCTTGGGACACCGAGAATACAGGTTTGAAAGCTCCAGGTTTTTTCTATTGCAAGTGGAACTCGGGGGTTTAATTCGGCTTTTTTTAAAAATCGTTGCAATGTGCTCCGGGGAATTTCATAATTTACAGAAGCAGCTTTACAGCTTATTTCCTTTGTTCTTACAGCTTCAACAGCTCGCCGTAAATTATTTTTGTCCCATTGTTGATGTTTAGTTTTTCTTTTGTAGTTGCAAACCATCTAAAAAAGTGTGTTGCGTTTAACAGAAAACAAATAAAAAAAGAAACAGAAAATAACATATAAATGGGGCATAATGGGCACCCATGCCCACAAAAAGGTTTTTTTTCTCAATGAACCGCAGATGTCATTTTCACTGAAAAAGGGGGTTCCCCCGTATTGCCGCAGATAATTTGAAAAAGAAAGAGGCAAAATCGGAGCTGCCACTTTACTCAATCAGGAAATTCCAGGAGGGCCCATTATACCCCGAGGGCCCGATATGTCCCCCCTTCCCTACTTTTATTTGATAGGCTCCAAAAGTACTGAACCGGTTTGCATGAAATTTCTAACAAAAATGGTTTAGAACCTGAGAACCGGAACGGAAACATAACCTGGAACATAACCGGGAACTAAGAAAATACTGGACCTAGGGACTTTCGGGTCACGGTCAGAATCTTGCAGTTCCAAAACATTGCTTTTATTCGATGAATTAAAAATTTGGTGTGTAGAATTTCTTTTTCCTCAAGTGTCTGTATCGAATGAAAGTTAGAAAGCCGTTTTAAAAAGCTATATTTTTCCAACTACATATAATACTTTCAGCATTTCGAACTATTTTCTCATAATGTCCAAGCCTTCGAATTAAGTTTGCTTAAATCAAGGGTCGAACTACCGCATCAGTGATCGAGTGACTGAATACTGTTTTTCTTTCAACATTTGCTTCATATTGCACAAAGTCAGCCTGCTGCTCGTTTATCGACTTCAAAATCTGATGAAATAATGTCAAATTGAGTTCCTAAAGTGCTCGATAATGCGAGAATTAATGCCAAAAACAAATAATTCATTCACGTATTATGTACTCGATCACGTGTGCGGTAATTCGGCCCCAGTGTTTGAATCCCTATCGTTTTTACTTTAGCAACCTTGCCAAGTTATAATTCTTAACAATAAATAAAGCAACTATTCGTTTTATACTTCACCTTTAGCAAAAACACGCTTTGATAAAGTCTTTAAAGGTTTTGCGGGGTGGAGTGTTTGCATTATATCCGTTCTACATTACCTGCCTATCTCAACTTTTTTTGCCATTCCTCTCTAATCTTAGATGATAGCACAGTCGACCGACACGATGAGGGTCTTCTACGTAAAAGGACATTTTAGTTACCTACTCTTAACCTAAAGACAGGAATTTTGTGAATAAGAGCGGAGACAAAGTTCTTAATGGCGAAGATATAGCTGTCCATTATACTGAAATTTTGTCCCCAATCTTAAACCCTGCTCCATCTTAATGCTTCGTCCGCAGAAGTGATGTTTATACGAATAAATAGAAATAGATAGTTTCATAAGATTTCTTTTACCCTATTGCAATTCAAATAGTCATCGAAAAAATAGTTAAAGGCTTTTTTTGGTCTCTTAAAATGAAATACAGGAGCAGAGCAATTACCTTTCCAATACACCACGCCTTCAAATGCATAGGTGCAATCGCAGTAAACAAGTTCTGAAGCCTATGGATTAACTTGTGTTGGGGTTCAAATTTTACCTTTTCATGGTATAAAACCCAGCTCTCTGCGATTACCTTTGCAACCAAGATTTTATGTCTGGATTTTGACTACAGCGCTCAAGGAACTGTTTTAAGTTCTTAACGAAGTAATATAGATTCTTGCTAATGAAGTTTATTAAGAACGGTTTACAATATTTAGTGAAATGCTACGTTCAAGCCTAACTTTATTCCACATACCAGAAAGACTCGTTAGAAACCCAACACTTAAATCATAACCACGTTTTGCTTTATCAAATCACAATGACTATGTAAATAATTGACCATTAAAAATATGCCCAGGCATAAATTAGTCGTTAGGTTGAAGCTTTTCCTTATCGTAGGTAGGTAGGTGCTCGAAAATTCCCATGAACCACGAAAAAAAGACAAGAGAAAAGTCAGTTTCAAGTAGTTTTTTTTTACCCACAGATCGTGAATGCCAAGGAGAAACACCGACAAAAATAACTTAAGCATATTAAACGCTCATAAAACAATCACATCACAATGATATAACTGAAGTGGAGTAACTTTCCTCTTTAATTAACAACCTTACAATAATTGAACCAACAAAACGAGGCTTAATGACTAGCCACCAGTGGTGTGTGTGTGTTTTGCTGGCCACCAGTCGTGCAAATTGTTTCACGCATTTCGCAAAGACTAAATCAGCGAAAAAAAAGCTTGCGGATTTCCGTCTATTATTTCATTTAGTTCACATACAAGACCTCCACATCGAGTAAACTTACAAAAAAAGAGCAAACTACCGACGACCTTTGGCGAAGTGGTTTGTAAACTTGTACATGACATCGATTTCATAAATACCACTGCGTGTTGTCGCCTGGTAAATGCCCGATCAATTACAACTCTGCGGTAACTAGGTAGAGTAGCAAATGGTTAATTATCACAGCTACTGTTGTATGACTTTCACGTTTTTTATTATTGCTTGGCGCTTCCTACATGACATGATCGGTTTCGCAACAACTACTGTCATCTACCCCGGATACTCACACACTACCAATTCATCATAGATTCGTTGGAGTCGAGTTGAGTTGATGTTGTCTAATTGACGCCAAGCCGAGCGTCTGCTTATTTACAATTCTCACGTTTTTTATTTCCTTTCAAATTTTTTATTGTTTTTCTGCGCTCACAAAGCACCTTGCTCCTCATGCGAAGAGTGCAAATGCCATTGGAATGACGACGCATAGAGTGCATTTTCAATGGCACTTCCAATGGTCATCGTGACTCGGTCATAAGTGATTGGATCAACAACAAAACCAAAGTGTCTGACGACAGCTTAATTAGACTCTGCAGTGGACTTCAATCGCACAAGATGTATTCACTTGACCAATCATGTGGAGAAGTGAACTCCACCCACAGTCAGTCGTTGGCATTGTACCGATCTCGATGGAATATCAATTTGTCTATAGCGAGTGAAGCAAATAAGAAAACTTCAAAGAAAACAAGTTTCTTGGGCATATGTTGAAGATCTTAGTTCGATATCTTTACGATGCACTGGCTAGGATTAGGAATGCCACTTTATAAGAATTGGCAGGCAAGGAAAGTTCGACTTTGACCAATTTGGAGTCTTGTTTGAGACAAAAAAAGAACACCAACTTAGAAGGCAGCCCTAGACTTGCAAGAAGTACCAGAGATTGGTCTAATAAATCGTCTTGGATTTGAATTCCGGTTATTTGGTCTTTGAATGACGCATACTGACATTGTTTTTCCTTAGAGACCCTAAAGAGTGTGTATTCACAAATATGGTTCCAGTAAAACCTGCCTTAATTACCCCACCCGGGGTTTGGTGTACCTCGTCTTTTTGTGTTTCTTCTTTTAAATGGCCATTTATGTTTCAGTTTAAGTTGAGCTATTAGATCCGGTTAAAAGCTTAAAGGCTAACCCAAAACCAAGCTATTTTGTAGTTGCGGCAGTGACGAATCCAGCTGCCAAATTACATTTACATAGCTCCATATAAGAGAGCGTACATATAAAAGGCACGAACGACGCGACTACGCGTTCCTATACGGACAGAAAAACATGAATGTGGTCAGTCGGGCTCTGTCGCAACTGCAAAATCTTTTTGGTTTGGGAAAACCTTTGAAGCTGTTCTTTAGTTTCGACAGTGATAAAAGCGCTTTTGGCAGCATATCAATGCAATAGTTACAGAACAGGACTACAGGTAACTATAAATGTTTATTTCCTGCTACAATCCAGTCAAACACAATTGAGACAAAGATAATCTTTTCAAATTCAAAGTGGCATCACTGTTATAGTTTGTAGCTTGTAGAGTACACAATCTCCGATCAATGAGTAATACATGGACACCTATTTTACATTCTCAGCACGAGGTGGTGTATATTTTAAGGCAACCGCACCATTGAACCCACAGGCAACACTTCAAATTCCTAAACCAGGTTGTCTATTTCTTTTTTTTTTTGTTGGTTCTCGATTTGTTCAGCTATAGTCTGACAAATTGGAACTTGGTTGGCTGGCTGTCTGGTTGGCTGGTACGTTGGTTGCTTGTCTTGTCATGCATGAATGGCGATTAACTTTAAATCCTTAATGACATACTTTTGGAAATGTTCTTGAATTTTGTTATTTGTTCGTTTTACATTGATGGAGCATGGAGAAGTCCCTGTTGGAAGCACGTTTCAACTTAAAAGAAAAATGTTCTAAGGCAGTCACGTTTTTTTTTTTTTAACTTTGAATTTCTTAAGAGGAAAGTTTAGAAGAGTTTAATACCTTTAAGGTTTAGTTTTGAAGTTTCATAATATTCGAGCTATTGATTCAAAGTTTTGTAAGGCAAAAAAGTTATTTCGAGAATCTGAGGGTGTTGAAAGAAGGAGGAAAACTTTGAGTATGCAGTTCGACTTTGTCGTTTAAGTTTTGATTTGTGAAGAAAGGTGAAGCGATTACTTATGTCAAATATCATCCACTGTGCATGAATTTTCTTTTAATTAAATCTTGGACATTATACCTATGAATTAAAAAAACTAACTCTCACTAGGGACTCTTATTGCAGTAAAATAAATAAATAGGGTGGCCTAATAGAGTGAGGAACCCCAGGGCCTTGCGTATTTCTCATAACCATGCCTTGTTAGGCAGTACCTACAATTTTTCGCCAGTTCCGAACGACTTATAGAGAAGAGGCTTTTCATGGCAACGAATTTACTAACGGAGGGCCTACGAACTCCTCGCGAAAGCCGATACACGTGGAAAAACATTTTTGCCTCTGTTCGCATTCGATCCACGAACCTCTGCAGTTATAGCAGTGTCTTTTGAGAAATAGTAGAAATAGTTCGATACGAGCAGCTGAATTTTTGAAGTAAGACGTGTAATTTTTAAGTTGAAGGAGCTTTTCCAATCGATTTAGTAGTTTTTAAAATACCAGCGAACTTCATGATGTCGCTTTTTGGCGGTTAGTGTACGCGCAGACATCGTACAAATTATTCTCATATAATCTTTTTTTTTTTTTCAAATCCGCCGGAAGAAGTATAAAGTAGTTATTTTGAAACAACGAACTCGGGATGGACCATGCCCCTGTGAAAACACTAGGGATTATTGAAGTTCCGACGAACAAAAATCGTATCTTAATTGGGTTTATTTTCATTCTACTTCAAGTTATATCCGGTCAAAGAGAGATGACTTCAGTTTAGGGCTTTATAGGTTTTAAATTCAATGGCATAGGTTGAAATGGTGTTTATTTGCGGGGTCTGGATTAAAAAATTTTGTGGAAAAACGGAACTATTACCGACATTATAGAAACCGACACCCGGAGGTCGTCCCATGCCTAAGGGTATGGGACTGTCAGATAAAATCTACCACGGTTAAAGCAAAAAATTTATAATTGAAATAGTTTAGTTGGGGAAAAGAAGTAACAAAAATTTTTTTTTTTAAATACAGGGCGAGCTAGAAGGTTGAGTTTACTTGAAAAAATCATTTAACAAAGAAACAGCTTTTATTTATGCAAACAAGTCTTTATTATAATAAAAATTGGTGCACGGAAAGTTAGTTTTTGAAAATGATATCGTTATGATGTGCACCATTGGAGCTGCAAGCACTCGT
This sequence comes from Melanostoma mellinum, assembly GCA_914767635.1. NCBI lineage: Eukaryota > Metazoa > Arthropoda > Insecta > Diptera > Syrphidae > Melanostoma > Melanostoma mellinum. The sequence continues at coordinate 201,901,453 of OU612058.1, forward strand.
CCAATCAGGATAGGTATGTTCTCTAAAATTCGCGGACACATTGCTCTTAGATTACTTGATTACGGTTAAAGCAAAAAATTTATAATTGAAATAGTTTAGTTGGGGAAAAGAAGTAACAAAAATTTTTTTTTTTAAATACAGGGCGAGCTAGAAGGTTGAGTTTACTTGAAAAAATCATTTAACAAAGAAACAGCTTTTATTTATGCAAACAAGTCTTTATTATAATAAAAATTGGTGCACGGAAAGTTAGTTTTTGAAAATGATATCGTTATGATGTGCACCATTGGAGCTGCAAGCACTCGTCCAATCAGGATAGGTATGTTCTCTAAAATTCGCGGACACATTGCTCTTAGATTACTTGCCATTTCTTCGTCGATTTTAATTTCAACTGCACATCTAACATCTACTCTTCATGTGTTACCACAAAAAAGGGCGGGTGGTATCAAATCCGGGCTTCTTTGCGACCACGCACGATATGAGTGTTCGTCTTAGCCTCTCGTTTCTGACTGCTATTGAGGCATTAGAAGTATGCATTGTCACGCCATTGTCGTTGAAACCATGTTGCACGGTTATTTCCGTCCAATTCTTTCAGTTGTGGAAAGAAAAAATCTTTTAACATGGCTGTTTATCGGTTTGAATTTAATTTCAAAAATTTCCACCGCTGATTTTCAAGGAAGTACGGACTTCGTTAATTGATTCTTCTGATCTTAATGACATTGTGCGTCTAAAGGTTTCTGATTGAAAGTTGAACCAACAGACTCGAACTTCCTGATCCACGACCTTTTATCGCATTTTCACTGGGACACTGTTATAGATTATTATAGAACAGTCATTATTTTTGAAATATTTTTGTACGCAAAAAGCATGCTGTGCACCCTTGAAGAGCTCCATGGTAATAAAATCTCCGCAAAGCGAGCTACTCATTCCTACCTCTCGCGCCCGACCAACGCAAACCTCAGTTACTCAAAAATGGTACATGGCCCACTCTGTATTTAGAAAACCAATCATGGGGACTTTTTATGCCTCGTTAAACTGCTGACATTGGGTTTTTGACTGCATATTGACAAGGAATTTTGATACTTTCATTAGAAAACCATCAGACCTGAACTCCGTTATTTCTATGACGATTATCTTGTGACCAAAATTTATATGAAGAGAACAAAGTCGCTATCCTTTATTTTTGATAGCGAAGTTACATCAAACAGTATTTTAACGATAGAATCGACATCGTCTATAGACGACGACCGCCTTTGGCGAGAAATTATCAATTTCTCCGAAAATAATTTTATGCCATGAAAAAGGGCTTTCTCGATTAGCCGTTCAGAATCGGAAAAAAATGTAGGTCTCTTCCATATATCCTCATATCAAAATGCGGTAGGCCCCGGGGCTATACACGCTCTCTGTTGCGCCACCCTTTTTAACAGCTAATTCGTGAAAAGGGTTCTCATGAAGTGCAGTGCAATCTAGAATTCTACGAAATTCAGTAGCCTATAGCAAACAATTTGTTGGTAAATCTTGCACTGGGGTGAAGTGATACGGTCGTCGAAACACCATCGGTATTAACCAAAGCCCTTGCTTTACTGCTGGAAACTCCAGCCATATTCGCTATCCTCCTGGTGCTGAGTGAAGGATTACGTAGTATTAGATTCACAATTCGTTCCTCCATGTGAGTTGATCCAGCAAATGACCTGTGTCTACTTTAACACTCCACAACTCTACGTTCCCGAAGACGATTACTAAGTCTTGAAAAAAGCTTATGATGGGGGCATTGCCTTTTAGTATTAAACCTTAACGACTGCTACCAGCCGCTAAACCATAGCAGAAGTGCCTATTTGTCAATTCTTTCTGGGAACAACTTGCCATTTTTTTGTATTGTTAATTTGACATACAAAATCGAATTAAATTTTCAAATCAATGTCCTAAATATTTATTTATGGCGAGATGAAGAACTTTGGGTAATATTACAAGCCGCTTTTTATTGACTTCAAGAGCTATGCAGGTCAGCTTTGTTGAATAAAATAGGTCTTGTATTAAAGTTTTTGGTGTTTTTTTTTATCATAAAGCTGATAATATGCTTGAAAAATAAAAATATGAAAATATGAAGAAGATTGACTTTTTGAAAAAAAAGGAACCAAATCTCCAAATATTGCATAATTTTTAGAGAATGAATAATTATTAAGATTTTTTTTTTAACAAAATTTTGACATGAAGTCAAAAAAGTTACCTAAATTTGAAAGACGAAATTAAAATAGAAACCGTTCAGTTGCAATTGATAGCCAAGTTACATCAAACAGTCTTTTGATGATAAAATCGACATCGTTTAGATACGATTGGGGGATAACCCCTTTATTGTTTAAATTTCCTAACAAAAAAGAAAGTTTTTCCGCGGGTATCGCCTGTTGCGAGAAATTGGCAATTTGTCATTTCATGCCATGAAAAGAACTTTTTCTTTAAGCCGTTCAGAATCGTAATTCCATTTCCCCAAAAGGTGTGATTGATCATTCACTTAAACAACTTGAACTTGTAAATTTAATTGAAAAACCAAGAATTAACTTTCAGAAAAACTATAAAATAAATTATTTTTTCAGTTTAAGTCGATTTTTCATAAAGTTAACGCCTAACCTACCCCCCCCCCCCCCCACCCCTTCCATTTTATTCTTGTCCCAACCCAACCTTTCCGATTTGTTATTTTTTCGCATCTTGTGCAAAACACCTTTTATAAGCTAATCTTGGAAGTCTTCGCACAACTGCAACATCGTTTGGCACTGCAATCTCGTGAGTGTCTTCATTTTGCTTTTTTGGATGAAGAACATTTCATTCAATATGGCCACTTATTACAACACATCGAAGATATTCATCACGATTCTGAGCGGCTAATCGAGAAAACTCTTTTCATGGCATATAATAACTGTCGGAGAAATTGCCAATTCCTTGCGCAAGGTGATACCCGTGGGAATACATTTTTTTCTTTGATGTTTCTGGAATTCGAACCTTGAACCTCCAACGCAACAGGCAGATATGCTAACCACTTTGCCACAGACACCCCAAAAGTTTGAATATAGTCTAAGAAATTTTATATTAGCCGTATTAGTTTCAATCCAGCAGAAAGTACAGTAAAAATTTCCTTGCTGTGGGAAAATATAGTAAAGACCAGGGATGGTTATACCATTGATAAAAAGCTTGTAGTATGAAATCGTATGAATATTGGGTTAGTTTTTCAAATGGAATAATGCACCATCAATGTTATACCTACTGGGTATTAACTTGAATAAAAATGAGGCTATTGTGTGTTGGATGAATTAATCTCTCAATAACGCAGTGTAAGGCTTTCATTCTTTGGGATGTAGGGCACATGATGTCGTTATTGATAACTCAACATAAGTAAAATTGATCTTTCGTTCAACAAAATACCTTTTTTGTTTTTCTCAAAAAGAAAAGCTGACTTTCAGAAAAAAAAAATGAAAAACCATCCGTCTTCTCACTGACAAATTCCAAAAAGGGAGAGTTGTGGTCACATTTAAAACGCTTCATTCCTAACAAAAGTCATCCCAACGCGTCAACAAGCCAACCAAGTTATACATCAAATCAGAAAATATATGATAATTACCTTAGAACTCTTGACAGCTAACAAAGATTCGCTTCGTCGCTTACAGCGACAGCGACAGAAACAGCAACACTAACAACAACATCTATCCCCAGCAACAGCCATACAGTTCTCTTCAATTAACAACGCAATAAAACACCGAAATAGTTTTAAAAACACATTCAGCTGAAATAAACTATTTTAATGCATTTTTCATAAATCAGCTAATAAAAAAAAAAAGAAGAAGAAGAATACAAAAGAACAAACATAATATGAATGTAGAGTTGGTGCTCCTATCAAGCCCAGCTGCACATTCCACCTGTTTTCATGGCTATAAAGTATAAACCAACAAACGAACAATAAAAAATTAAAGCCGCGCGCCATTCTGTGCTCGCATAAACTGGTTTATGAAAAATACAAATTTATTCCAAAATATGTGTCGGTATGAATGTGTGCTCTGTGCTCCCTCCATCGACACTTGGTTTGGCTCCAAACTTCACAAAACAATGCCAAATAAAGCGTTAATCTTCATAGTGCGGAGTATGGCAGAGGCAGACACCGCCCCGCTGCCGCCGGTATCGATGTATCGGTGAGGAGGGAAGAAACTAAACTTTTCTTCTCGCACACTCTCCTGTGGACCGCCAAAATGAATTTTTTGAGTAGATTATAAATCAGTTTTCAATTTGAGTTCACGAACATTTGTGATTCTGATTATTGCGCACCGGAAAATAGCTTTGCACTTTTGTGTATGTGAAGACGTTGGATGTCGGCCAATTTTCTGACATAAAATTCTCATATTTTCGCGCGGGTGGTTTTGGGGTGACGACGACCGACGCGACGTAGACGTTGAAAAGGAATAAAAAAAAGTAAAAGGAAAAGAAAATTAGATACAAAGCGAAAGAGATGTGCCTCTCAAAACATTAACAATGTTTTGATGTCTGCTGTCGTAAAATGTTCAAAGTCAAGACACCCAACAAATAGAAATAACACGGACACGCTATTATCCCTCTTGAACGTGCCAGTTTTGTTTACATTTACTTGACCGACAAAATGTACTAATTAATCAGAGTAAAATAAACCTTTTTGTGTTTAGAAAGTTCATCGTCAGGGTTTTTTAGAGTCAACGTCAGCCAGAGAGCATAACCAAAACAAACAAAAACCAATTTTAGAGTCAGTCATGTGTGTATATATGTGGTACATGTTTCCGGAATGAGAAATGACTTATGACAGAAGTTGTTGGCATTTTGTTTCAAAGCCCTCTCTTATCAGAAGATCACTCACTCTATCAAAATGTGAGTGGCCACACTTAATTTACTGTTTCAAGTTCTGTGTAACCAGTTGACCTGGATTGTTATCGTGTCAATGGGTTTTAGTGGCAATTTGATGAAGATTATGGGCCATTTCCACATCGTGGGGTGTGCGCGTTTATTTACGATTATTTTGTCACGCTGAACACTTACGTACTACGTATACGTATAGGATTTGATGTATCCGTTCCTATTTCGTGGTTCTACTCTGTGCTTCTCCAAAAATTCGAGTCTTCTTGGACGATTACGATTGGAATCTCTTAAATCGATTGTATAGGGTGTTTGGGTGTTTTGGTATCTATGAGTATGTTGTTTCATGTTGTCGTAAACGATCCATATCGAAATGTGATGTTAAACGAGTCAACGATTCTAGGGGTTGAAAGATTTCCGATTCCATTATCAAGGCGAATGCTAATTTCAGGAGACGCTTATAGGTTACGACATTTTTATTGAAATCTTTTTATTTGTTTGTGTTGGGAGTGTTGAGTTATCTTGCTGGTTTTGTTGATTGTTTAGACATGATAGCAGCCTGGAGACTAGACTCTATGAAATAATCAGATTAAGACTTGAGAGTGTGACGTTGGGATTTGTAAAAGATTAGCTGGTGTTTTGTTCTCAGAATTTCCGTAATAAATAAAAGCAATGATTGTGTTTGGTTAGGGGTTTTCAGTTTGTCTCTGAACTTTGAACGGAAATCCTTAGTCGTTACAATCAAATTAGACTGTGTGCGATTGCGTCGTGTTAAGACGCATATTCCACAGCTAGATGTTGGAACACAGTCCTGTTGAATATGCAAAGTCGTCAAAACTGGTTATGTTTAATTAACTATTGATCAATGAAGTTCTGTCTCACTATGAGTTTATATTCCGAACATTTAAAATTTTTATGTAAAGTGCTATTTTAGTCTAAATTTGAATATTTTTCGATGACATCATTAATGGAATTGCGACTGATAGGAGCTTTGGACTGGCAAATGTGTAAACTCTGCGTCCGTATAGAAGTGCTTCTTTTTTGAAGCAGGTTGTTATAGGTACAGAGTTGAAACATGTTATTGTTGATGGGCCTCCTTTTATCATATGGATCTATCGGTCAGGCTGTAAATCTACATACGGACAGACAGACAGAATATCAGGACCCACTCGTATCATCGTAATGTCATGATTAATTATTATCTCAATGCTTTATTCCTGCACGATAGCAAAACTTGCCTTATAGTTCCTATAATCGCAAGTAAAAATAAAGAGAAGAGAAGTATTAGACATGTGATCACTTCGAGACCACGATGCTATGTAACATGACGACATTGTCTTTTCTGTCACACCTCAAACAACATTTCGAAGTTCCCCGTCCCAAAAGCTCAGTAAAAGAATATCGAGTGTTCATGAGAGAACATCGGAATGCTGAATTACCGCCGTGCCTTCAATATAAGGCCGATCATCATCATAGTGGGTTCACATAGAATTGTGTACTGAGTTAAATTAGCCCGACTCATCAACCCGCTTACCTAGTTTTTCTATTTCATCCTTCAATAAGATTCTAAACGGTCATAATCTAAAAAGAGTATACAAAAGCCTCTCAAGACCTCACATCATTGACTCTCAAAAAAGTTTTCAAACACCAGTGTCAATATTTGCGCTAAGAGTGCTTCTAAAGCGTAACCAAAACTAAGCAAAACACTTAAGACAAAAGTTTTAGGTATAAACCTAAATCAACGTACTCAGTACTCATTCTTTTGTTGACTTTACAAATGAGATAAATGGTTTTTGCAGTATGTCTCAGTAACTGGGTGCTATATCAATTTCCGACTTGACTAAAACTGACAGTGCTAATATCCGCTCCTATTGGAAAAGACCATCAATAGGTAAAGTTGAAGTAAGCTTCTTGGAATTGAAAAACGCTTAGAATTAATTCTTTCAAACACATTTCTTTTTTATTATCTTCCGTCCAAAGTGCGATAAATCATTCTCCTCTGGATGGAACTTCTGAATGCAATTTGTAACCCAATCCAGTTAAAAAAAGAACTAAAAAAAATTGGTTCCATTTATCAAACACGAGCATCTAAATTGAAAAAGCGTGGTAGTCACCAGTGCAACAGTAGTAGTTGTAGAGCTTGCATTGAAGATGCAGATAACAAAGAACGTTTTTTTTCGTAGAACTTATTACAATAAATCGAGTTGAGATTTTCTGAGGAATCATTTTTCTACGTTTTTCTTTTCTTTTTTCGTTGTTGAGAAGTTCATAAAACGAAACTACTTTCGATGGAATGTGTGAATGATTTAGAGTTTAATGAAAGAGATGATCCAACCAACACGTATGAGATATGAAATATCGACTGTCAGCATTTCTGTGGAAACAGTTCGTTAATCGATCCATAAGTTTAAAAAAAAACATTCTTTGTAGAAGTTTAAAGTTTCTCGAAGTCAAAAAGATTTATTGAGATTTTATTTGCTTGAATTAATAAACCGGTACAGGCAGCTATGGCATTAAAATATATGTGCATATAAACACCGAAGATAAAATATGAAAAAAAAAAAACATAAGCTTCGTTTCAAATCGTTTAAGAAACTTGTTTTCTGGAATCTTATTACAACTCCAGTGCCGATTTGTGATGATAAATATCAAAGATCAATTCAAGAGCCAGTTTGTCATTCGAATTAATTGAATGTGAACAAGAACGTGTGTATGGTACAACTCTAAAAGATTTAAAGACTCACGCTTTATTTGAAGAAAACAAAGCAAAGATCCTCTCATACTGTCGAAAATTCACTTTAAGTTTTGAATCTTCTTGAAATTCTTGCTAAAAATTTCCACATAAATTGTGCTTTCCCGCAGAGTTTTCTTCAGAGCGCATACAAAAGGATATAAGAATACTAATTGCCTCATAAATACCAAAGCGAAAACATAATCTGTCCAACAGCTTACGAAGCTCTCCGGCGTATGGCCACGGCTCAAACATTTTCCACTTGAACATGTGACCAATAATTGGTATTTAGTGCATGATCTCCTTAATACCCCATGAGCTTAAATACAAACGTTTTGCAGAGCACGAAAGAAACTCCAGCAATATTTAGTTAAATGAAGCGTACTGCCACTCTTGGTGCTACCCAATTCTTTTGTGTTGCTCAAACAGCAACCCCAAGACTATAGCCTTTCTAGAATAACCATAAACATCAATGACACCCATGCAAACGATCATCCTCTCCATCATCTGCCATTGAAATGACATGAAAAGCTATCTCACATCATTAACAACTGAATACGTGGATACAAAGACAAACTTGGCAAAAAAGGGGAGAGTGCAAAAGCAACTACACAACTACACGCACTTTGCGAAATACGAACAGCGCAGCGTAGGCATTCCAATGTTCCAAAAGAAAAATCACTCAGAAGCCAGAAACCCATGGATTTTACTATTGAATGGGAACGTCGCGTCGTGTCGCGTCGACCGTAATGGCGCACCGGAGTGAGTAGGTAGTAGACCTGTGCTCACCTGGTGCAAATATTGAGCAGGTTTTTCTTCCTCCCACTTGTTCAGGTGTGAGCGTCCCCACTGACACAACTGTATATGTTTGAAAACAAGTGTGTGTCTATGTCTAAGCTGGAAAAAGCCTCACTGCCTTTATGGCTTCCTTCGCGCTTTAGTCTGGGGTCACTCGTTGGGAAAATTATTATTACAATCTTGACAATTGATAGGCGAGTAATTAATGCTCGTGTTTTGCTGGCTGATTTGTGGGCTCTTATGTTCCACTTTTATGTCTGGCGCTCAAGTTGATTTGTAGCTGTATGTACGGTTTGTAGATACTACCCTCAATATATCGATCGATTGTATCTATAAGCAGAGAGAAGGAATAATTTGTTTCTCAGATAAAATTTCTTGTTATAAGGATTCGTGGAAGTCCTTTTCATCCAAATTATAGACATCCATCTTTCATCTCGAATAATTTTCTTTTATTTTTTTCCAAATACACATAATTACTTTTGAGGTAAATTTTGAGGTAAACTCCTCAATGATCAATGAGCAGCAGGGATGACGAAGATAATCTTAAAGCAATTTCAGTATAAATTGTCCTTAATTACATAAGTATCGCCTTTGCTGAGTAATTGGATAAAATACGTCAACCGTTCGTTGATAAAGTTTAAACAGAGGAAAGAGAAAATATTTTAATTTAAAATTCCATTACCTTGATAAAACACACAGGAGTAGGAGGTATCTTGTTAAAATATTAGATTTTTGAGTTTTTAATCGCGCAACTAGGTAAAGTAAATTTACTTTTGGAAGGACTCCTAACGAGTGAGTTAACGTCAACTGTTTGATTGATTGGGGCAACTTAGAATTGAATGACATTTTCTGTCAACTGTCAAATTAGTTGCGAGGGATTGTTGACATTAGCTTTTCACTGCCTTTTGTTCATACCTGAAGGGATGTTTCCTTCGGGAAGGGTTTGTGGTGAAATGCCTCCTTCGGTGACAGGTGTGGGTTATGGGAAAATAATTTAATTGAAAGAGCAGAAAAGGGTTCAGTGTAAACCTTCATTCTGTAATTTTTTGTTAATTCGTTTTATTTTTTATTGAACTACAAAATTTTAATATAGGAGGAAGTCAATTACTTGAACCGTGTTCCAACTAAAAAATTGGCAAATGACAAACATTTTCCAACAAAGTTTGTGATTTCTTTTAGCCGTTTTCTTTGGTTTGGGGAATGTTGGGAAATTTGTGGAAAAATTTCCTTTTTTGTTTCGTCAGTTCAAACCTATAGATGTTGTTTACAACAAACTTGTTAAAATAAGATTAAATCATGAGCCTCAAAGTTGGTTGAAACTGACTTATGAACTTCCATTTCACCAATGAAAATAGATTTACAAAATGTTGCCTAGGTTAGGTTAGGTTGAATGAGGGATCTCTAGGATCCATTGTGCTCCCCGGGAAATCAGAGGAGGAGGAAATGGGTGGATTGGAGAGGTAGATGGTTATTGTGGTAGGGAACTCCCACTGAACCACTTGGAGCCCTGAGTAATTTTCAGGACGTTGCTTAGTGGGAGATTAGAGTTCGTCGAAAAAGTATTCTTCGAGGATTTTTTTCCGAGTGTGGGCCAAGCTAGGACACTCACAGAGGAAGTGGAATGATCCCTCCTTTGCCTCCTCATCTTGGCATCCTCTACATAAGTCGGATGTGCTAATGCCCATTCTCATCATGTGGGTGCCCAACGAGTTGTGTCCCGTGAGAATGCCAATCAACAGAGAGAGCCGAGGTCTGCTTAGCTGGAGTAAAAATTCTGTTTTTTTCTTGGAAATATCTGGCCAAAGGTTTCTAGAGACTCGGCATGTTTCTAAAGATGACCACCTGTCATTGGCGGTTTTTAGAAAATTGTGTTTGATTCTATTTTTTTTCTTGCTTAAGTGGCCTTAGAACTGAGGTGTTCGTTTCGCTGGATTCGAGTGCTGACCCGATTTTAGCCAGCTTATCCGCTTTATTGATCTATTCATGGTGGGGTAGTCTGAGAAGATACCTGACGCTACCCCTTCGTCCGTTTTGGAACCATCTGTTAAGACGGAAATGTGATTTTCTTTTATAACCCTGTTTTCCTCCCAGCTTTCTCTTGTCGGAAAGACTGTTAGGGCCACTGGATTAAAGTCAATATGCGTGGTGGGGGGGGGGGGGGGGGGGGTATAGTCTGTTTGAATGTCTATATCTGTATGGTTCATGATGGTTCTATGGCCTGATATGCCTGTTTTCCAATTGTTGCATTGTTTGAGGTGCAGTGCGCTTTTGGCTGCCATCTCCTTAGTAAAAAGATCTAGGGGGGCTAGCAACAGGAAGGTTTCAGCTGGTGTTGTTCTCATGGTGCGAGTTGAGCCAATGCATGCAAGCCTTTGGATTTTGGTCATGGACATCATAGACAGGCATATGTGAGGATTGGTCTTATTATGGATGTATACATCCAGTGAATGGATTTGAGACCAGGTCCCCATTTTTTCCCAAAAATTCTACTACAAGTAAAGAAAGTGATTTGAGCTTTCCTTTCTCTTTCTTTTTAATTTTCTTTCCAGTTAAGTTTACGATCAAGGACAATTCCGCGATATTTTGCCGTACCAGATAAGTTTATTGGTATACCATTAATACAGGGAGGAAGTATATCTGGAATGTTACGTTTTCTCGTAAACAGAACAAGTTCTGTTTTTGTAGGGTTGACGTTTAGCCCACTTGTAAGAATATTCAACAGGATTCTTACAAGTGTGTTTTTTTTACATGGCGTCAAAGAGGTGATTTAAGAATATTTTGCTCGTTCATATTGATATTTTGAGCACTTTTTTCAACAATATTGTGAAAAAACAGTTGTAAGTTACAAGTTATTTTTGATTCATGTGCAGTACGATTTTGAACAGCTGTGAACCACACTATTTTTTGTTCTGTCCTCCTTAAGGGGTTAGGCCACCCTAGAGCAATGCTGTCGAAAGTACTGCAAAAGCAATATTTGTATTGCTTTAGCTTGGTGCGTACTGCCGTACTGCACACTTTTTTGTTTTACTGCATTTTAATTTTTGTATTGCCACTTGTATTGCTTTTTCGAATTATATCGAAAAAATTTAGAGCTGGCATCACTTTCAATATTTTCCATGAAAAAGCACTCCCAAGTTCCTTATCCACATTCCACAACCTCAATTTCACAAACATGAATAGCATGGCACACTTTTGCACATACTTAGATCATTGTTTATATGGATGTATATGTATATGGAATAGTAAAATCAATTTCCCATTTAAGAAGCTTTGGACCGAGGGAACGGAGGCGCATCAATCGCTTATTTATATTTTCAAAGGAACATTGTGAGCTGTGACCAGAGCCGAGCTACCAGTCAAAAAGAATATCGAGTTTACTATTCTTTATACATATAATAACGCATAGATGATTTTTCCACGTACACTAGTGCAAAATTATGTTATTTACCATGGCTTGTACTTTTATGTATGTAATCCAATCAATCTGGCGGAAGCGGAAAGGTTTCAGATTTCAGTTTCGGTTTTCGTCTCAGTGTTTTGTGTTCTAATTTATACAAAATCTGCATTGAACAAACAAAAATAGAAATCAATGCAGAAGTTCAATAGCTGACCAGTCATCGGTTTCTCGAAAAGTTTTTTTTTTACATACAAGACAGGTTTTTGAGGATAAAAATGCTTCTGATTATGAAGAATGCCTTTCGACAGATGAATCGAGTTCTGCGTAGGTTGGGGGTCAATAATAGCGATCCGGAAAACGAATCAGGAAAAATTTTTAAATGGAATATTAACTATGTTGTTAGAATTGAATAACAAATGTTATTCCAATCCATAGCAAATAAGTCAATTGAACAAAAAATGTTCAATTGAATTGATATTTTCAGTTAAAATTGTATTTTTCTATTTTCCTGTTACAATTTCAATTTTCGTGACAGCTGATTGAAATCTCAGCCAAAGTGGAACAAATCGTTCCAATTATTTGGATTCCATTTTCCATGTATTCCAATGATAGACTCGCAGCGTATTATCTTTTTTGTGTTCATTGCATAAGGAAAACCAGTTGCTGGTGTGTGGCTGCGTAGGGTTGAGAACCTGGCAACTGACATATTTTCCTGTTCGCTATAAAAAGCTCATCAGGAAAAAATTTGTGCTTCCATTTATCTCAACTTTTCCTGATGGTTTTTCCTTATCCCTTTAATTGGCCCCTTAAAAAAAATGAATTTGCGCAACGCGATTCTAATTGTTTCCTATTGTCCTTGGATCTTTTCTAAGGCAATCAAAAAACGTACGCTCTCCTTCTTCATCCGGACCAACAAAACCATTCGCATCAAAGTTAGTAAACCGAAGCAAAAAATAGATTAAGTAGTTATTCATCTAAGTTTCTTTTTTGTTATGAAAAAATAGAAAAATATGAATTTAAAAAAATTATATGCGTATTGCTTTCGTCCAAAAATTATGCAAAACTTTTTGGAATGTACTGCTTTGGACTTTTCAGAAACGACAGCACTGCCCTAGAGGCTGAAAAAATAGGCTTTTTGGGGATTTTTTTTTTAGAAAAACTACAAAATAAATCGAGATAACTGAAACGCGATTTTATTATTTATATTAATTAATCGATTCATTACAAAATGGCGGCTGTGCAGCATTTTTTCGACGACGTCTTTTTTTTTTAATTCCACGGCCGGACCAACAGCTCCTGTAATTTTTTGAATAATAATGAGCAAATAGACTTTTTCGATTATATATACTCACTGCTATAGAAATGCGATATATTGATTTTTGGCCAAATGGCGCCCTTCTAAAGTGAAAAGTGCAAAATTTGCCTAAAAAATTGTCAGAAGATTGTTAATAACAAATGAACTACGCAACATAAAAAAAAATCCTACGTACTTCCATAGACAATGTATATTTCAAGACATGTTTAAAATTTCAAGTCAATCGGTTGAAAATTGCATGAGTTACGAGCCCGGCCAACTTGAAAAACATAGTTTTGAGATAAACGCGTTTAAAGTTTTGAGTAGTAGAAAACCATGAATAATTTTACAATACTTTTAATCTGCGATGCCGGAAGGAGACGTTCGCAAATCCAACTCTAGTCTAGACTACTAGTTTAGACTAGTCAGGAAATAAATATTTTCAATAACATGCTCTACTCCTCTAACGTACCTTGCCCCTTTGCGCTCACAAAAGGAGCTCGCTGCGGACCAGACGGCCTTGTACTAAAATTCGAAAACAGAGTACGTAAAAGTTTTTCTCGGCCATAATCTTTTGGGATATCATTTTTGAGGTCCTAAGGGACCATTTGAAATTTAAAAAAAAAAATCGATTTTTCGAAAGTTCTAGGGTGGCCTAACCCCTTAATCACAAGTGTGTGAGTAAGAAACTTGCAGTTGGTGTGCAACAAAAAAACTGGATAGCAAACCTGTAGATGTCAATTACAAGTGCAAATTTGTGGTTGTAACTTTTGTAACGATAAAAAAGGCCACAGGTATTATAAACACTTTTGATCTATAAAAAGTTTTCTAAAATTGTTTCCCCCTTGATCACAAGCTTCTGAAATGTGAATAAAAAAACTTGTAATTGATGAAAGAAAAGTCTGTAATAAAAATTTTAAAGAACAATGATTTTAGAAACGGCCTAGTTATTTTAGTAGCTGTATCACGAACGATAAGCTCGGTTTTCAAGAAGAACAAAAACGCATAATACAATGGCCAAGAATTCAGCTTTAGTATGAAGTTAAAGGTCTGCCACACTTTTTTTAAAAATGATTTCGGGCAAGTTGCCACCGCGAAAGACTCGAATAAATTCCAGCCAAGAAGCCTAATTTTCAACCTCAGGTTCGATGCTCAAAATTATGCAAAAATAGGCATCAACACCTTTTCGTTTCGAGACAGTTTACCGAACATCCAAATTGAAAATAAGTCAACTGACAACTCCGAAAAAAATATTACCAGATTGAAAACTACACGTTTAAAAAAGTCCCAATATAATGGTTCATTGTATATAAAAAATCTATAGTACTATCACTTTTCCCTTTTGCCGAGTCGAACTTGAATTCGAAAGTAGCCCACAAAAGTTGGAATGTATTCCACAAGAGAATATTTCAAGAGCAGGAGGTGCATATATGTAAGAGTAGGAAGCATTAATAAATAAATAAATTTCATCATATATGCCTTTCTTTCTAACCCATAGGAAATGCGCGTGTAACACCATACATTCCACCATGAGCATTTTTTTCGCAATTTTCTCCGCCGATGTTGGCGAACCCTAGTGACGAACAATGTTCCTAAAAAAGCTATCCATTAATATTACTACTATTTTTATTATACAATGCGCGGTTTCATTTATCATAAAAAGCACATCACTGACTAATTTCATTGGAGTTAAGGAAATGATAATCCATTTCGTTACTTCAATTTGGTAAGACTGGCATTTGACACCTGTCAAACTCTGCTGTCATTTGAAGTGGCATACTAGGTGGGCCTTTTTGCAACTCCGCAGTTCTATAATCAACAATCACATTGAACACAAAAACAAATCAAAACTGAGTGGCAAAATGCATTGCTGAGCTGATTACAGAATTGCTTAGTTGCAACAAAAACGCACCTTACATTAGTTTATTTTTCTCATTTACAATAATACTTCGCTAAGTAATCGAACAAAGTGTTAAACTTACTATAACAATGGTGTAGTAATTTAAACATAGCCACTTTCCAAGCTCTACGCGATGATGATGTTAATAATCGACCGACGAAATGTTCAAGCTCTACGCGATGATGATGTTAATAATCGACCGACGAAATTTGAATAGAGTGGAAATGTTAGTGATATCGTAAGACCAGTGCATCAAACTTTAAAGTGTTCAGTAATTGATTCGTTTTTGTGTTCAGCGTTAAAATGCATTGATGAGATGATTATTGGAATTCTGTGTTGATAAAAAAACAAACCTGATAATGGTGGTTCCAAAAAGAATATACTTGTCACAATCCATGTATTAGGCACTACAATAAACATGAGTCTCAAGTTAGAAGTGAGAATGAGTGACATATGACACAGAAATTTTTATAGAAACAACGAAATTCCGAAAAAATATTGGCGAGTTAAGATCGTTGGTTGCTATACGATGCTTCTACCACTACGGCTCTGTAGCTTTGGGGTAAACTTGAGTAATTCATCAGTCGATTGTCTCTCCAGCAACACAATCCTTTGATATTTTGTTCAAACTTTGTATTGTACAATGCCATGAAGCTGTATTGTACGATACCTGAAGCTTTATTTCAAGCATAGCAAATTTGATTATACTTGTCACAATCCATCCACCCTTTTCGTCGAATGAAACAAAAAACATCTGCTTTGAATTTTTAATCCAAATCCTGCCTTCCATTTCCTACAACACCAAAGTAATAATTATCTGAAAATCACTCAGAACCCCTCATTTTTTAAAAGCAAATTTGGATGATTATGCAACCCTCGTCATTGCGAATGTCAGAAGAACGCTCTCTGCACCTTTATATTACAACAAATTACTTCCACAAATTATTCGCAATAAAAAGAAAAATAATCTAAAGCAAAACACAATGGAAATTAACACGAACAAAAAAAAAAAAAACAAATAACAAATAAAACCTGCTCCAACGATGTGCGTGATGATGTCATTATTACCCAAGCAATAGCATCATCTCCTTCCTATCCACCGAAAAGGGTTGGTAAAGTGTACAAAAAACCGGTCGATACCGATTTGCAATTACTCACGGGCCAGTTGCCCAGAAATGCTAGCTCCTCCAGACCATTTTTTTTCCTGCAACAGACGTATCAACCTATGTACGCAAGTACGTACGTCACACGTCTGAGATGTTTTGTAATTTTTCCAATTAAGTACAACAAACCGGCAAACTGGATAAATAAACTTAAAAGTGTGTGTATGTTCGTAATCCAACTAATCGCCCAACTAACTACTCGCTCAGTGCAACCCCATCGGCACAGCAAGACCATCTGTTTGCTTGTTTTGATTCTCGTTCCACTGACTCAGCTCCAATTAAGATGTGGAGTCGAAGAAGAATCGCTAAGCTGTCTGCATCAGCAGAGATTCCAGTTGATTTTGTATCTTTGACATTGTATAAGTTGATTGAAGGCACATACTTTGACACAAGTTGGTCTTCGGTCGTCTTCGCACGTTTCGTCGCTCGTCGCGATTTGTCACCAGGCAGCAATTATTTTGTTGACATTTAAACTGACAGTCATAACAATAAATTGGAACTTGGAAGAATTCAATTCTATGCAATTCTATGAAATTGAAGTGCGTTTGCTAAAATTACTCTGAATCAGCAAACGTTTTATTTGGTTTCCCTTTTTTGTCTTCAGTTAAATGAAGTCCTAAGCGACATGATAATTTATCATGCCTTTCTTGGAACTCTGTATGATTTAAATGGCAAATAAGAAAATTGCTTTTTATTGATTGGTCACCAATGTCAATCATCGTTTAGGAGCAGAGTACTTGGTTGTTGGTCTAATTACCCTTCAATAAAGATTAACCCAGATATGGTTTCGCTAAGAGACAGAAGAGAAAGAGAGAGAAGGAGAAGTGGATGGACTTAACAAAACGAGAAAGAATTCCAAACGAGAGGAGGAAACAACTTGTTATGCAAATTGCTGGATGTTCGTTGTGATTTGAGAGATTTTCTCACACACATTTTCTTCTTCTTTTCAGAATTCTGACCCAGAAATCTTTGAAACATGAAATTATTTTCTTTTGTACATTAAGCTGTTCCTTTAGGAGAGCGTTAATTGCTTTGTAAGAATTTTAATGATTCGTCTTCAGGGAGAGATTTTAGATGAGAAAACGGTTTTCATTGGTAAATGGGTTACGATTGAAGGAAAATGTTATTATATTTGAAAAAAGCTTTGGTTTTCTTTAAAAGAGTCTAACAACGGCGCCCCTGGCTTGTTCGGGCGAATGCTACCCCGTCTTGTTCATAAATAGTATCACAACTTTTGTGTTTTTGACTAGCATCACTGAGAAGAGTTTCCTGTTAGAAACTTTTCTAGCTTCAATATATGTACATATTGCCTTTATGGGCTTTCTGATAAAAGGCAGAAGAGCATCGATGCCTAGCGCATTTCTCTTCTTCATTTTTTGTGAGGCAATGGAAGCGATTCACAATTTTTTCCCGATTCAGAACGGCTAGTCTAGAAAGCGCTTTTCATGGCATGAAATTACGATCGGAAGAAATTACCAATCTCTCGCAAAAGGCGAAACCCGTAAAAATATTTTTTTTTTGTCCTTGATCTCTCTGGGATTCGAACCTCGTTTGTTTGTTTTTCGATGTATGTACTTTCTTCCATCTAAAGGCTATTTATCGAAT
The DNA here is from genome assembly GCA_914767635.1 of Melanostoma mellinum. Classification (NCBI taxonomy): domain Eukaryota; kingdom Metazoa; phylum Arthropoda; class Insecta; order Diptera; family Syrphidae; genus Melanostoma; species Melanostoma mellinum. The sequence continues at coordinate 201,919,201 of OU612058.1, forward strand.
ACAAGCTTAAGAAACTTGTATCACATCACCGATCGTAGACGATTGATTGAGTTCATCAGCGAAGTTCCTCTTTAAAGTACTACAGCTGAGATACCTTCGGTGCCTAAGAAGTTCTTTTGATAGCTGTCACTTGGTATATGTTCAGTTTGGTGCCATTTTACTGTGGAAGTATTGAAACCGCATGACCACTTTTCGCTCCTCACGTTGGTAAATTGTCTTGAAACGAAATAACTGCTGACGCTGATTTTCATATACATAATTTTGAGTTTTAAGCACGTGAGGTACGTTCAAGAGTGGGACTATTTTGTGCGGTTATTTGAAGTCGCTTGACTACGCAGATAAGCCCGAGAAAATTGACGCATTACTGTTGACATACGGTTCCAAATGCTACAAAAAGTGGTCCAAAATTAGGTCTCTCGAATGGAATTTATTCAAGCCAGTGGTGGCGCCCACTTACCCGAAATCATTTTTAAAACAATATGGCAAGCCCTTGTCTTTATTATAAAGCTTCCTTGACCAAAATCTTATGGGTTTTATTTCTTCTTGAAAACCACACGTCTAAAAAAAAACTCTTTAGCTGATCTGTTGTCGCGTCGTATCTAGTTTTAAAAAAGGAGACCTCAGGGTGGTATAAAACTTAAAAAGTTAAGATTGTTTCCTCTTGTGAGTATGCACATGATGATGAACAGGCTGATCGAGTACAGTTATAGTTGCTTGTCTTTCGAAACGGAAACGGATGGTATTCCCGTTTAGAAAAATGGAGATTCAATGGACAAGACGCCGCGATTGTACGTAAATACAAATATCACGGTATGCTGGGCATTTTATTTAAATGAAAAGCTATCGGATGCAAAACGTGCGATTTCATCGATCTGGAAAAATTGTTTCAGCAGGAAATTGGTGTCACTTACATCTAAAAATAAGCTATTCGATTCAACAGCGGGCAAAGTAATGTTGTACGGAGCCCAGGTGTGGGGATTCTGTTCAGTTGAAGAACTTCTCCGTTACTTTTTAAAAGAATATTTCAGCTACCACAGAGTACACCAAATCACATATTGTGCCAGCCCATGTGAGGTTTCAGGGCAGTTTTCCTGCTCTTGAATTGAGCCAGAAGTTAGCAATCTTCTGTGGGTGAATGAGTTTGAGTTTATGTAGGGGGATGATCTCATAGTCAAGTATTTGCTTTCTAAGGCGGAAAAGTGCTGGACATTCTGTAATAATGTGCAGAGATGTTTCTTCATTTTCGAGGCATAGTCTACAGATGGGGTCCGCTACCAGCCTCATTTGATGAAGACGTTTCTTTAATGAACAGTGACCGGTTAGCAGTCAGTAATGACAGGTAAGCTTAACGCCTTTAGTGCAGCTTGGCTGTTTGAAAAAATAGATATTGTTTTGTTTTTCGTGTTCGATGAACATTTCATTCTCGAACATTCGTTAATGCCAAAGACTTCAGCTTGGAAAACGGACGAGTGATTGCCCAGACTTACTGAGAAATTCGTTCTGGGGCAATCGCTGAAAATGCCGGAACCTGTACCAGTTTCCATTTTTGAGCCGTCCGTATACCAGACCATATCTTGCCTTGAAGGATGAGGTTTTGTGTTCTCCCAGTCTTCCCTAGGGGGATGTCAATGGAGAAGTTGAGTTTAAAGTTGTACATGGGAATAATAGCATCCAAGTACATACTTAAGGTACTAAGTTTTTCTAGACTTTTCATTATCGACAGATGTCCTTTCGGGTAAGGATGTGATTTTATGTGTCCTTGATGGAAAAGACGGTGTGTCGCCAGTCTTGCTTCCATTTTTATGAAGAGAACTAGATGAAGTATGATGCAATAATGGCTGAAAGTAGCAACAGACTGTGGAGCAGATTGGAGTATAACAGCTAGTGATAGTGAACACCCAAATTCACTAAGAAATAAATTCAACCTTGTCTTGACGAACCTAGGACGAACGATGTACGACCGAATACGTAAATGAATTCGAATCCTCTTTTTTTAGATGGTATCATAGTAAATTAAACCACCATTCAAATGATTCAACCTACTTCCTTAAATCTAACACAGTTAACAAAATAAGCACAATTTTTTAAATAAGAGGAGGGATACTGAACTTATACTTCATCCCACATCGCCATCGACGCGACTTACTATTTGTATGTAGCATATGCAATATAAACACTTTCTTGCAGTTTGTTCGATTCTTAAGGAATTCCGTACTAGGTACTTTAGAAAGGTTACGTTGGAAGGAAATGAAGCCCTGATAATTTTAAATGGAGAGCTAGTATGGAATGTTCTGTACAACTTTACCACGGAGGCTTTACGATACAGAAGACGAATAATAGATGGAAGTTTTTAACTTTTTCAATTCTGAATAACTTTAATATTTAACTCAGTAATAAGTGCACTTAAAAACCCATACATTTTATAATACTTGAAAAAATACAAAACGGGCAACATTTAACAAAAATAAAAAAAATGTTTACCTTTGAGGTAATAAAATAAATATAATAATATTTATAAATAATAAATTAATAATATGGGCAATTTAGTAATTTCTTATGTATTTTATACAAATACAATTATAACAAGTGCTCAAAGTGACCCCCTTCGTTTTATATGCATGTCAGAGCCCATTTTCGGATTTCATTGTGGGTCTGCAAAAAATATAGAAACTCTATGTTTACCAGACATTTTTTGCAAAAAATGACCTCAAAGTCAAAACTTAGTTTTGGGAAGAAAGTTTGAGAAAATTACTTGGCAATCACAAGAAAAAAGTGTACTTGTTTTTTGATATTCGGGTAGACTTTTTTCCTTAGCAATGTTGTATTAGATTAAAGTTTTGGAATTTTTTTATTGAATAAACACCTAAAATAAAATTCTAAATAAATTTTCTTTTTTCTCTTTCTAGGTAAGTGGAATTTTTACCAATTTATTTTGTGAACATAATATTCAAAAGCGTAAGTAAGTCTAAATTTTTTTTTCTAAGGGGTCTTGATTTTGATTTGTCCCAAAAAATTCCTATCTTCTCAAGTTAAACCCATTTTAGTTTTTTCTTACCTTCATAAGGGAATGTTAACTTTCCAACGAAATTCCTTTTCCTAAATTTAACCTTTAATACATAAATTGAAGATCGATAGACCTTCTTTTTTTTATAATAAACTCTTACTTAAACCCATCCTCGTTCGGAATGAGAATCTAAAAAAAATATTCACAACTTTTCTAAACAAAATTTAACTCGAATACCAGATTCTTCAGTGTCTCGATTTACAACTTCATCGCTATGTCCCCAACCACTGATGTGACTTTACTCACACTCACACCATGTACATCCTGTGGAGGGAGGAAAGGTCTTCGTTTTTCCTTTCCTTCTTCAATTTTTTTTTTGCAATAAAGTTGATGGAAAATAAGATACCCCAATCTAAATACCTCAAACATCTTTGAATAGATTATATTTGGGAATTTCTTGTATCAAATATTTGCTTCTGTTCTACACACATTCAGTCAACCTTAACACAACAAAAAAAAAAAAATCTTAAACGGTATTGCGAGCTGTGTGCCTCTATTTAATATTGATTTAATGCGAAGACGCATCATTTCTTTCCCAACACCACCGGAAGACGTTTAACTACTCCTTCTTAAGCCGACAAAAAATTCTTTCTGATTCTCGATACAGAGGAAAATAAACGATACAAACATTTGCTATCAATCACATTAAGGAAGAACTAATGTATGGTACGGTTGATCAAAAATGTAAATTTTTTTGTTGTTCATTCCCGTACCTGTGGGCAAAAATCGCCGTACTACATAGAAGCAGGGATGTGCAGTAAGACATTACAATAGATAGTGGAGTTTCAGAAATCAAGCAGGTGACGGAAATACTCGAATATCTAAGGGTTTTGTGGCATTTCTGTAGGGTAAATAACCCATAAAAACATAGGTCCTGAAAAGTTTAAAAATAGCCCGTAAGAAAATCCGCAAAGTTTATAGGAATGCTGCCGAGAAAAAGGTCGAGCACAAAAATCTCTCCAATTTGAAGTATTTAGGAGTATTTAGGAGTTTTAGCTCAATTAAGCATTCCATGGCTTGTTAAGGAACAATCGAATGAGAGGACGAAGATAAATCTTAAGTTCAGTGGAGTGTTGTCCTTGACTGTTGGGATTCAACAGCTTCAATGACATGACACACTTCCGAAGAGATGAAAAGAACAATGAAACGCAAATATTCATCAGAAATGCAAGAATTTATTGAGAAAATATGTTCACATAACAACGCTGCTCAGAAGCAACAAAGAATTATTTATTCTCTTTTTTTCTTGTTGGTTTTGTTTTATTACATTTAACATGCAACACCAGCACCTGAATCGTTGTTGGCTTTTGGTTTCTTGGCACATTTCTATCTGCTAAGACCAACAAAACCATTCAGTTGTATACTATAGTAGGAGGAAACTGATGGTGTAATTTAGGCGCCAAAGCAGTTATCTTTAATAATTTTCCAACTGAAGAAGTACCTTAACCTTTACCTTTAGCTTACTCTAGAATACATATGGAATAGGGGGAAGGAAGTCTTGATGAAAATTATCATGAATGCTTCATTTTTGTGTACAGTCAACCGAAAGTAATTTTCGTAAATAGTGAATACGTGTACCTCCTCTGTGTAGGAATATTTTACAAGGAAAACAATTATGATTACCTTCTTTTCTTTTTTCATCACTTTTTTTTCAAAACCTAAACCATTGTTTTGCGTGTGCCACCAAACAAGAGAAAAAAAGAATTGTTTGCTTTCTGATCGAGTGGAGAAGGGAAAAGTGTTCTAAATTTTGTATTTACTTGATGTTGCGTGAGTTCTCTCTGTCAGCAGCGGCTTAAGTTAGATGTTAGTTACGTTGTAACGTCATTGTAAATACAAAAAAAAAAAAAACATGCGGCTAGGAGAACACAAAAGGAAAACTAACAAACCAAAAGACAACAGACTTTTTATTGTTTATTTGGTTACTTTTGTTTGGAGATGAGGTTCCTTCCTTGTTTCTACATTTGGGAGTTAAGTGTGACGACTGACGAGTGATGTTTGAAGTTGAAAATAACACTGAGTAAACTCAAAGTGACTATTATTTATGAAACTGGATTTAAACTGTTTGGATTAATGTTTTTTTTTTTTTTTTTAAGTAGTGGGTTCGACGTACCCATTCGGCTTCGGAAATTGTTTACAGTAAACTTACAAGACTTCGTTTCATTACAAAATTAATTGTTTCAATTATAACTTTTTTGTTCATTCAAATTGCATTTCTATAAACAAATAATCAAGCGTTCAAGAAACTAAAAGCACTCAAGTACAAAATAAAGCAATAGTCTAAAAAATTAGGTTAATTGACTCATTCCTCTTCCCTTTCTTCATCTGCTTTGTTCAGATCAAAAATATGCGTATTTTCAATTCACGTGTTTCACTTAAAATTGCCTCAAAAATCTTTCAAGCAAACGCTAATGATAGTTTATTGATTATGTCGTTTCATAAGGAACTCGAAAAAGGGCAAACTTTTATTACGTGAATAGATTAATGGTCCAATTTTGGAGAAAAAACCTAAAGTGCTTTTGAATTAGATGGTGCAAATCGGAGTTATGGGTTCTAAACTATCTTCATTCGTTTTTTCAATACAACTCGAAAACGGAGCAAAATTTTGATGCAATTCCGAGAACGTTTTTTGCAGAGTGCTAATTTTCCCATCAAAAAGTCAGTATACAAAAGATAAAAAACAACGATAAATGTCTTTGACTAAGTGGTAATATTTCGGTGAATTTCAAATGCACAAAGTTCTCTGATATAGCATTTTAAAGAAAATTTTATTTGCTTTCTTTTTTATAGAGCAATGCCTTCACCTATCTGCAACCAGAAAGAAATGCCATTAAAAAAACTGACAAAACTAAAAAACTGGACAATTTAGACTCTACGGGAATTTTGACGTTTTGGATAGAAAACTTTTTTTTTTTACAATTTTTCGAAATGTGCTTTTTGATGGGAAAATCTGCTCTCTACAAAAAACATACCCGGAATTGCATCAACATTTTGCTTCCATGCTCTTCCACTGCCTCTTTATTGCTGTTCTGGATTAATTCTGGACAATAAAGTATAACAATTATTCTTTGCTGACGATGGAGCCATCATAAACGAGGATCCTACATCCCTGCAACGAGTACTTGACGTTTGGATTGATGTTCTGGAAGGAATTGGGTACCGTATTAGCGCTAAAAAGACTGAATACCTGTGCTGCCCTTTTTCTGACCCAGACAAGCCTATTCCAGACATTTAATTGAATTTAGATGTGCTTCCCAAGTGTGAAAAGTTTAAATATCTGGGATCTATGATCAATAGTGAAGCAACTTATGATGACGACATCAATTATCGAGTAAGCGTAGGGTGGATGAAGTGGCGAGAAAACTCCGCTACCTTCTGTGATCGAAAAATGCCCCCTAAGCTGAAGGGAAGACTCTACACAGCAGTTGTCCGTCCAGCTCTGGCATACGGTTCACAATGTTGGACAATGTACAAAAAGTATGAGAGCAAATTGACGGCAGCCGAAATGAAGATGCTTCGAATGACAGCAGGAGTAACAAAGCGTGATCGAATTAGAAGTACTAAGATCCGTGGAAGCCTTAATGTAAAAAGTACCATCTTGGACAAAATTCAGCACGACCGGCTCAGTTGGTATTGTCATGTTCAAAGGAGAGATCCGCAGAACCCCGTCCAAAAGGCAATATCGTACAACGTTTCAACAAATTCGCGACGAAAAAGAAAAGGCAGGCCAAAACACTCCTGGTACAAGCAAATGCAAAAACAGCAGCATTTGGTTGGCCTCAGACATGGAACAATCCAAATCTGAGGTCAACGCGGCGTACCCCACAGGCGGATCACTAGTGTGAAGCAGAAAAGTGGGAGAGTTGTGATCGCTTCAAGATCACTACTCGTAACGCCGGAAACGAAAAGAAGAAGAAAAAAAAGAAGTCAATAGACTATAAATTTAATATTCTAACTGTTCAGTTCACAGCTGGAAATTCTTCTACATTCTCAGGCCAAACTGGAAACTATTCAAGAAATCCTAATCCCACATCATACCAGATGATATGTAATCATTCAGACATTCACCAATTTGAGATAGGTTAGGCCCAAAGAGCCGAACTGGGGTCATAAAATAGCGTCTTCTTCGGTCTCTGGGAAAATGGTTTGACTACTAACATGTCTTGTTAGAAAGAAGTAATGCCTGAATCACAATGCTTTTGCTTCTTTTTCGCCTGACGTTTATGACTTCAATCACAGGAAATCAGTTCATCCTATCACAATGGTGCGGTGACTTCGATGTTACGTTGCGCTGGTTCGCGTACAAGACGAATGAAACTTGACTCGAACTCAAAGCAAAAAGTTCAATTTGAATTTATTCAGAAGTAAAGGTTGCAGCTGTATAAAGACAAGCTTTAGCGACAACAGACAGCATTGATTTTTCGAAGTATTTGTTTTTAGTACCTCGTAAAAATGCTGTCAAGATCAGAATTCAATGAGCTTATCATTTGCAGCCGTCCTAGTTCCTCATCCGAAGATTATTAGCGTGAATTTATTAATTAAGAGAATTAGAAGTTTCAGACAAGAGATTTTTAATGGAAATATGGAAGAGAGCCGGACACAAAATGGAGCCCTGGGGCATACCAACATTTATAAAGTGAGTATCAGACATGAAGCCATCCACTACAACTTGTTTATCTATGAGAGCTTTTCCATGTCAACATGCACCCAACACGGGCTTACGCAAGGCTTTTGATAGAAAAAGAAAGATCGTTTAATTCGTGCTCGTTCGTTTTTCACGATCTTCTTGAGTAATTTGAAGCAAAATATAAACGATGAAAAAAGTAATTGCGTTACCTTACGCTGAGTTTATAAGACGATCATATAGGAGTTGGTTTGAGTTGAAATTCTCATGATGTTGCTTGTGTTAGTTCTTGTTAAGCGAAATCACTTAGCCATTTATGATGGAAAAGGCCGTGGCGTCTTCTTTTAATCAACTCAAAATGAACTTATTGCAGTCATTTGAGTTCAAAACCTTATTGCGTTACTCCAACGGCTTTAGCCATCTAGCGTTGTAGGGAAATAAATTTTTTACTAAACGAAGGCGATACCAGGAAGATTAATAAAGTGATGCCAGGTAGTATTTCTTTTGTGCTATTTTTAAGATCTATCAACAAGGAATTTTCTTTTCAAATTCTTATTTCTTCTTAGCTTTCCTCAGCGTTTTATTTAAATTGATAAAAAATAAGACCTTTTCCACTTTGCATTTTCAAACACAAAATTTGCACAAATATGCAATTCGAACCACAAGCTTATAACCCAATTATTAAATATTTCGTAAATTTTACATATAACGAATCCTTCTTAAGCTGTGCTTGTTTGAATTAGTTGGGGTACTTGTAATGTCGATTTTTAGTTTTGTTTAAAATGTGTCTGTATGTGTAATGTGTGGTATTATGATGTCATGAATTTTAGGTAATTTTTGAAGCATCATAAATTTTATTTACCATCATCATTATTTTTATTACGACACTTAATAAGCTATCTGAAATTCATGCCTCTACACTAGGGGCCTGTTACACAAAGCTATAAAAACTTGTGAAATTGGTGGATTGTTACAAGTATGAAAAATATTTTTAATATAAAGTTGCAAGTTTGCTTGCTTTGTGTTACAGCACAGGCCCCAGAATACCCTCTTAATAATTTGTTGGTTTTCTGTTCAGGTCCTCGTCCGATCTGTTCGCTTTCATCCAATTTTTTTTGTTATTTCATTCATCGAGGGTTTGCATTCCAAATCTTTTGATACTACGTATTGTAGTTTATATTCTCTTACAGTAATGTGCTGTCATTCGACTTAATATTTAGTTTTTAAATTTTGAGGCAATTTTCTGTTTAAAAAGGCTATTTTTCATTTGCATAGTTTTATTTGATTTTTCGTTACACCAATTTTCATTTGCGTTCGTGCACTCACTTATTTTACTCCCGATTACGTAAAATTACATCATCAGTCAGACATGATTTTAAAATGCCGTAATATTAAAAAGAGACGTGTGCTTTGCTTTCCCATAAATAGCCTAGAGTTTATTGTTATTGATTTTAGATTTAATGCCTACGAAGATAGCGTAACATTGAATTTCCCCAGAGTTGTTTAAATGGTCAAGGGCAATACAAACTTACATTTTTGAGTAACGAGTTAGATATTTTTAATAAACTAGCTAATCATAAAAAACGTGCTCTAGATAAATAATTGCTTTGAACAATTGTTAAATTACTTGAGTGATGTTGTATAAACCGTTGATTCCCAAAGTGGTTTTTACAAAAACTTTCTTCTTTATGGCACTGCAAACGTTCTGCGTTCGTTGTAAATACAAATTAACAGACCTTCCAAGACCATCGTAATACCTTCAAGGAAACTTATGAATTTACAACTCTCAAGAAAGCATAAATCACGGAAACTCTTTGCAGACAGACCGCAGCGTAGTTTTCTACTTATTCACTTTGTAAAGGACACACTTAAAACACGTCTGGGTTTCCTTTGGATTATGGAGCTGTCACGACGTGACTTGATATCATTTTCTTTTCAACTGAACTCACCTGATCCCTACGGTCATTTAATTAATTCTCAATATTTATCCTTCAGCGTGAATTGCGGACTCCGTCGAGGGATGATGCAGTAAATTTGCTTTCATCGTCTGCTTACGAGCGGGGGATGCTTAACAAGTTGAGTATCTATCTAGTTTCATGTTTTTTTTCTTCTTTACTTTGAGTAAAAGTATCCCAGAAATATGAGAAAAAGAAATTCGTTCGAATCGAACTAGTAGTTCGTTTTGTAATTCATTCACTTACCACAGAAATATGGAAAACAGTTGGTGGAAAGAACTCATTTCAATGTCTTAATAAAAAGACCTCTCTCCTTTTTCCTTTTTTATATGAAATGCGTTCTTCAAATGCACCCCAGCATACCTTCAATGTTTTAACGAGGTGCAAACTGTCACGTGACAGGAGGCTGACTCTGTTCTTATTAGGAAAACGTTGAACGGAAATTCTCGGGAGTTTTTAATTAGAAGGGAAGTTGTGGGCAATGCAGAATAAGTGCATGCACAGAGATTTGTTTCCACAGGACATAATGTATACGTTCACCTACGGGTGAAGGAACAGTCGGCAAGACAGGAAACTTACACTTGTAAGTTTTGAAAACAGCTAAAACGCAATAGGTTCTTTATGTCTGTTCCTAAGTATGGTTGAAGAGAGTATAAAGGCGAAGTCGCGCTGCCATATTCCACAGTATTGCTCCAAATTGAAAATGAATTTCGTTCCGGTGGTCTATGAAAACACTTTCTAATTTTCCGTTATAAAATTTTTCCGATGAAATAAATAAAAAAATAGGGTGGCGCGAGTTTCGGGCCTAGCGCATTTCTCACAACCAAGGCCTTATGAGGGAAATGGAAGGGACCTAAAATTTTTTGCCGATTCCGAATGGCGATGGAAATGAATTTACTATCGGAGGACTTGTAATTTCCTCGTGAAAGGCAATACCTACAAGGGAAAAACGTTTTTTTTATTTTCTATTGGGACTCGAACCACGAACCTGCAGCGTTCGGCATGCGAATGACATGCTAGCCATAACACCACGGGTATCTAATATGAAAACAAGATGAAGAACAATGACAAGTTCCGAAAGACCGTTGACTGAGTCTCTCACTTTCGAGACACACTGTTGGCTTAGAGGTTTTTTGTTGGAGTTTTCAGAAAACATAATATCGTCCGCCTGCAGGATACACTTCGTAACTCAGTACTTTGGTACTTTACCACTCGAATGACAGGATGTTTATCCCCATTATTCTGTTGCTTTCATTTTAATTTTTTTTTCCATTTCTTTTTGTTTACCCACACCAAAAGATGTAAGGGAGTGGGAAATATTCCTTGCTGCTACATGACACACTTGAGAACGGAGGAGACAAGCTATAGGAATGATCTGAAGTGTTTTGTTCCTGTGCGTTCGTATTTTTTTCTGAATCAACACAATGTTACAGCAACTGCGTATATTTCACGCAACGAATGCAGCAGAAGATCCTCCAATCTACGCAATGTTTATAAATCAGACAAGTCATAAAGCAAAAAAATACGAAAATACACAAAGGGGTTCCTCTCGAAACGGATAAAAGAGTTGGCAAAGTTGATTCAAGGATTTAATGCCATGGCTTATAATGGCTTTTCGGTTGTAAGCGTATGACATCGTACGGCCGGTCCCTTGCCTTTAGTAGAAGGAGCTTTTCATAAATGCTAAATAAGGGCAACGTTCCACTACCACTTTTTTTCCTTTTCTTTTTGTGTATTAGTGTGACCTTTTTTCTCGAATGGAAATTAGAAAATGATTTCAAAGGAGCCCATTGAGTGATTATTATGATTTGAATAAGCTTTGAAAGGTTTTCCCTATACAAGATAATTCCTCAGACAATTGAAACGAATCCCATTCGGAGCAGCATACCTACCCATGAATAAATGATGAACGCTGTTGGAATAATGATGTCTATTTGCCATGCCATATCTTAACTCATTGTGCTGAAGGAATTTATATTCTTCACATGCAATTTTGAAAGAACAACTTTCAGAGGAAAAATTGCGTGTTGTATGGAATGCATGCAATGGTTTTAGAGGTCATCACAGCATCTCTTCTGCATCACAAACTCTTTGTGCAGAAATCAAAGCCAACCTACTTTTATTCAAAAAAAGGAAAATTTTTTTTTTTGGTTCGGAATGCAAGCGTGTCTTTGATTATAGAGTGCCGTCATTATCTTCGCTCTAGCAATTAAATCTAGCCAATCAGTTTGTCATTCAAACGGAGGCTGAGAGAGGAATAAATAAATTTTAAAGATTGAATCTTTGACGTAAATCCTAGCTTAGCCGATGATTTGCACCTTTGGGGCAAGTGTGCGAAGGAAATGCAGCTGATTTTATAGTTTAGCAATGCGATTTGTTTCGAGCGACGATGTTATGTCTTTTAATTGCATCTCAACATATATTAATGGTCTTAAAGTCTGCCCATTGTGAGGTTTTTAGTGCTTTCTCTAATGCCGTTGAAGACATAGCTTGTGGTCATCATTGTGGTGGGTTTCTTATGGATGAACACAGTTCCGAGATAACAGAATTTATTATAATATAGGCGTATTTTAGTATTATTTATGTATATCCGAAGGTTTTGTAAGCGCTGACGTTTATATCACATTTTGTGTAATAAAAACCTTTATTGACGCCAACGGTTAGTAATGTTGGGAAATGTTTGGTGAATTAGCATAGCATGGCTGTTCTTGAAATTCTGTCTAAAAAATATGTGAGAAAGGTTTCCTTGAAGCACTTACAGGTAGAAGGTATTTTATTTTCAGATAGTAAAAAACTATAGGTTTAGAAAAACCCTTAAACTCTGTGTTGATTCGACACTGCTCCTGGATGCGTTGGAATTTATTAAAATTGACTTGTTTATTCCAAAGATTTACGTGAAAACACTCTGAACAATAGCAACTACTGAGATTTTACTATACAATATACAATCCTTTTCAGTGCTGAAGCTAATTGCTTGAAAACAGTTCCTCACAACAGTGGTCTATCATAAAAAATGAATGTATTTTGGTTTTTGTAGTGAGGCCGACCGCTAATTTGACATTTTTTAACGTTGAATTTTCATGGCATGGTTCTTAGGTGAGCGCGTCGCATAATCGTTCTTTTTCTCGAGCATTTCAAATCAACATTGATATCGATGAGGGACTAGATTTTAAACTGTTAAGGCTTTTAAGCTTAGTTGGTTCAGTCGTTTTTGTTCAAGAAAAAATGTCAATCTTATTAGTGCTCGTTATTGCCTGGATTATTTCATCAAAAGGAATATCGTAACTTAACTTTTATAACGGTACAGCTGTTCATGTCCGTCAAGTTAGCACTACCACTTCGAAATTTTCACAGTTTATAAATTGAAATAATTGCTGTAAACTTGTCGTGAACCAACAAAAAATTTGTCGCTCTTCGTTAAAAAAAATCGTGTGTAGCACTACTACCGAACCCCCCAATGCCAATGCAATTTACTGTCGTATTTTGTCGTGATTAATCGTGAAAACCAAAAAAACTTTACAATGTCAAAAAGAGTAGTGTAGTGCTGACTTGACATTGACACTTGACAGTTAGCACTACCACCCCCTAAAAATTGTCATATCAACTAAAAAACTTGAAAACTGAGTACGCCATTAATTGTCGTAAATTTGTCGGTCACAAGATATCTAAAAAGATATTTTGTAAATTTATTTTGAACGTTCTTAAACTAACATTTCGGCCCAATATTCTTCTATTTAACCCCAAAAACCATCAGCGATTTTGCTGCAGGCAAAAATTTTTTTTTTATTTATTACTTTGTTTTGAAAAACATCTACAAAATAACTTTAATCTGGAAATATTCAAGACTATTCTCTTTTGAACTTTTAGTAGCTGATTAGTAAGGGTTAGTTGTATTGGTTTGGATCTTGTCAAAAAAGGCTACATCGACATTTTGGACGTAATCTTCTAACTTTTCAATTTCTTCAGTCAATCAGTTGATTGAAACTTTGTCATCTTCTACAACGGAGGAAATGCTCAGTTTCCTTAGCTTACAAATCAGCTTCATCGTCCCATGACTTAACATCTAAAACAATACTACATTTCGCAATAAAAACATACAGCCCTATTCTGCTATTCACGTGAATCGAACATTCGATTCACCCATTCGATCCCCTTTTGCACTACCTATGCATTCTGCTATCCGTCGGGTGAGCTACATTATCCTAACCAATTTGACAATTGAGGTTACAGCTGTTTGTGTGAAAATCGTAATTTATGTGTTTGCAAATTGCAACTTTTATAATCAATTTTGGATCGTTATTTTAAATAAAACAAAAAAATAGTGTTATGGATATTATTGGGCCTTTTTTCCCCACTTGCAAGCAGTGGAGTAAGATCATCATCGGCCAGAGAAATTCTTCATTCAATTTCATAGCAGGAATTAAGGTAGTAAACTGATCTCTGTTTGTTGTTCTTCCCCTTAAAATGTTAATAATATTTATTTTGAACAAATCTACAAACAATAATTAGTATTTACTTACATTTTACTAATAACCAGCCACCCAGACGTTCTACTAAATTAAAAACCCGCAACATTTGACTTGCTGATCTGAATTGTATACAAAGTAAGCGTTCACGTGAATAAGAGAATACCGCGCAGCATTAGCGACCTTATCGACATCAACAAGGTGAATCCAGAGATTCAATTCGAATGAATAGTAGAATAAAGTTCAGTGAAAATTGAAGAAAAATTCCCCCCGATGAATAGCTGAATAGGGCTGATAATTATTTGATTTTTTAGCAGCATAAGCCGCCAAACTTCTTCACATATCTTCGCAGCTTCTGCATCGTCTTCATCCTAATTAGAACCAATTCATGATGTCTGAAGAAGCAGGTCTGCCCAATTAGCTCTTTAAGAGCTACCCCAAAAATCTACTGAGCACTTTACAATTAATTAAATCTTTAGAATAGTATTCCATCTAATATTCTCATAGTAAGTCATTTTCGTTTTAGATTTAACCAAAAACTCTGTAGCATATCTTAAATACCTCCTTTATAAACGTTTTTCATACGGCACCTTGCAGAACTTATTTAAAACCTCCTAGAGTAACTTTTGCTCAGAGGTCGTTGAAAATCTTCTACTTACTCTTTAAAAAAACACTTTAAGATTTTGAAAATACTTTTTGAATACATTTACATATTTATTTTTTGTTTGATTAGAAAAGAATCAGCTCCTGTCGCTTTGAAATTCTTGTCGTCATCGAGGAAAAAAATTCGGTGAACTACAAAAAAGTAAAAGCAATTTTTAACCAAAATCTCATCAAATTGTCTTATCTGCAGAAGACATTGTCGTAAATGATGAGCAGTTTGTAGAACGAGAATATGGTTCCTGGCTTTTTATTTTTAGTAAAACATTGTCTTCTAATCCTTTACAGCTACATGCACATGCTACATACGTATATTATGTATGTTAAAATACTTTTCTCAATCCTTAAGAACACACATGTGCACTGCCAAAATGTTATCTGTAACTTTTTTCTTGAAACATCTACCACAAACACATTCCCTGTGAATCAAAACTGAAAACAAGAAACCAACAATAAGAATCTTATCCAAATATGGTAGGTATACCAGCTCATTTAACATTTCTGCGAATTGTTCTTGAATCGCAATTTCTTAATAAAATTGGGCGGTAGATAACTTTACTCATGAGCTCATAAGTACTGGAAAACTTGTGCTCAAGCGTTAATATTTATAAATAACTAGCTGAGCCGTCCTGCGTTTTCGTTCTTCCGTTCCCTTGAGAATATTGGCATGAAATAAAGTTGTAAGTTACTGAGGGATAATGTAGCATCCTAATGCTGAAAGAATTTTTAAATTTATCCCGTAGTTTCTAAGTTTCCTTTTCCAAACCCGTTCCTGTGTGAATACCTATATTTACTTACCTTTTAAACCTTTACTGCACTTCCACAAATAATTCAAAACTAAAATTTCCCAAATCATTTCAGCCGTTCTCAAATTTTAGCGATACTAACTAAAAGCAATTAACTTTTATATATTTAGTAAAACAATGTTCACGTTTGCTCCAGCTATACTGTTTTAATATTTACCAAAATTCAACTGCTGTAGATTTTAGATTTAGATTAGATTCTAATGTTCATTTTAAATGAATTTATTTTAATTTATATTACATAAAATCTTTTGAGCACGACTGTGCCATCTGCCAGATTGACAATCATATATCATATAAGTCTAAAACAATTGTTATTTTAATTAAATACTCAATAATCTGTTTGGCACTGCTATTAATTATTTTGTAGTCTTGTTGTGAAAGACTATAATAATGAGTTTTTCAAAAATCAAGTTTAGCAAGTTTTAAGACCTTGCGAGAAGATGTTTTGACTAAACATTTAAAAATAAATCAGAGACATTTGTTTCGGAAATATTCAAAAACATTGATTTAAATAAAAAGTAAAAAATAAAAAAAAAAATTTCAATTGTTGATTCGCAATCTTTTTTAAATTTCTAAGGTACTATCTATAGGGGAAAACGAATACGTCCATTTTTATACAGACGTGACGCGACAGTGTAGGAGTAGGTTAGGTTCTGGTGTCTATTCAGACGAAATGAAATTAAACATCTCGCTTTGTCTTTCTGATCATTGTGGCGTGTTCCAAGTAGAGGTGATGGCAATTAGTGAAGCTCTGTCTTGGCTCAGAGAAAACATGATATCCAAAAAGGATATATGCATCTTCTCAGACAGCCAGGTGGCCATCAAATCACTGGCATCAAATTCCTTCAACTCTATTCTAGCCCCTAACTGCCGATCATCTCTCAGGCAAATGTTAGAGCAGTTTAACATTCACCTGTGCTGGGTGCCAGGCCTAGAGACATTTCAGGAAACTGCAAAGCAGCAGAACTCGCCAGAAACGGAACACATCTGCCCCTTTCACCGAAAACGGAGAGTATCGGCATACCAATCGCTACATACAAACTCTTGGTCAAGCAGGACGCATACAAGAAAATTAATCTGAGATGGTCAAGCAGTTTAACGTGTAACTCAACGAAACAGATCTGGCCCAAGCTAGATTTTAAACGTTCGAAGGGCTTTATCTCTCTCAAAGAAAACACATTAGTGCGACGATACATGTCATCACAGGACACTGTTTTATTGGAAAACATGCCACGAGGCTAGGAATCGTCTCAAACGATTTTGCCAGATGCTGTGTGGATGAAGATAGATGGAAGCTATTTCCCACCTTCTCTCTTCATGCCCAACCTTTGCTCACAAATGTAGGATACACCTTGCTTCGTATTTCTTTCAGGACCCTATAAGTGATCTTACTCACATCGACGCCCTGCGTCTCTCCCGCTTCATTCTAAGATCGTAATGGTTTCATTAGGATAGGGATACATAAGATTCATTGGAGTATCACAGTGAGCCCAACGGACCTAAGTGTGATAGCCGAGCTAATAGCTACTTTAACCTTAACGAGGTTCCCTTCTTAAGCTTTTTTCAAAAAAATTTGGCATTATTAGAAAGACCTTTAAGAAATAATTCTTCACACAATTTTATCGAAATCGTTGGAGCTGGTTTCGAGAAAATTAAGTGTTATCTTATCGATTGTATGGTTGATACCGTTATTTCAAGACCTATAGAGACTTCCAAATTCCAAAAACCTCTCTGTAAGCTGCCCCATAGACTCTAACTGCAAAATTTGAAGAAAATCGGTCCAGCGGTTTAGGCTGTAGATCCGTATAGACAGACAGACAAAATTGCAGGCACCTTCTTACAAGTTTAGTGAAATAAAAGTTCACAATTCAGTAACAAATAAAGGGTTCGTTAAATTGTTTACCAACTCTTAAATTGATAACTAAGTTTCATCTTAACAAGTTTGTTGCTTGGAAGTTACCTCCAAGATCGGACGATCTAACACCTCTATACTATTTTTTGTTGGGTTTTTTAAAGTTTCTTGTCTACGTAGATGAGCAAGAGGCGGTTAACGCCTTGGAAGAAAATACTAGGCTCGTTATAGCTGACTTATGGCCCTTCTGGAAATGCTGCAAAAACTGGTCGAAATTGGGTCTCTCCGCTGGGATTTATTCAAGCCAGCCACTTGTCCGAAATCATAATGGCAAACCTTTATGTCAATAATAAAGCAACATTCTTGGCCGTAACATTAAATTACATGCGTTTGATTTCTTCTTAAAACTTACACGTCTAAAAAAACACCCTTTATTGAGGTTGACAGATTCACAAAGTCAAGGTTGATAGATACAAAAGGGTTCTAGTATCTATTTATTTTTAGTAGAAACAAAATCGCTGAACTTTAACCGTATTGAGCGTTACTTACCATTTTCAAGACCTTAGAAAAAAAAACTCCCTACGTGAAAAAAGCTATTTTCAAATTGATTACAAAACAAAGCACTTATGGACAATGCTTCCTTAACCAATCCTCCGACTTCGACTTGAACTCAAATTGCAAATTTTCCCACGTTTCTTATTTCCTTCCATCAACAACCAACCACTAGGCATGTCATTCACTCCGCAACGTATCAGACACAGTTCAACTACAATTACAACGCACTCTGATTCATTGACCCCCTGTTTCATGCGTAGTCACACTTCCATCTAACCCTCTCAATTAGTCATTCAATTCAACCGCACTCTATCTATCTTTCCACTCTACTACGATATATTCGTATTAATCGAGTTCGTTTAATCTTTTGCCTTGCACCAATTTCATTAAATCAATGCTCAAGCCGAACACTACTGGCAAGAGAAAACAATAAATCCACAATGAAACGTGATTTGCCATTTGTGCACAAATTGTAAAATTAAATGAAATTCTGCCTTTGACTCATTTTGTTTGCATTTGGGAATGCACTTGCACGGCACCCGAACTCTTTCTCTATGCCTCTTACAAAAGAGTTTTTAGCTTTGGGTGACCCACTGACATATCAAATAACGGAAATAAGAGGCATTCTCAAATTGCGTGTCCGTATAGTCATGGATACATATCCAAATCGCGGAAGCCAATGTGGCAGCAGGTGGTCGACCACCAATTTTCCAACCGATATCATATTATCTTTTTGTTTGGTAAAACGACGTGTCGTATGACGAATGGGCACGTTCGTCATTTAAAACGCCCCTCAAATTTGATTTAATGAATCAGTGCCTGCCCATTTAGCTTAGAATTTTTGATACTCCATCGGGGGTTTTTTCTTCATTCTTTTCTTTTTTGTATTTTATTGGACCAATTGTCCTTCTAAGGGTTTCAATATTAAATCCAGCGCCATAGACTTTCCTATTTTTTTTTTATTCTCAGAAAAGGTCGTAATTTTCCTTACCTTCGAACTGGCACGTACATACCTACTTTTTATTATGTGATGTGAAATTGTGACTTATTTGATAAAAAGTCGTTTAATAGGGTCTTTCCATTTTCAGTGAACCGGTATTTTAAAGGTTATGATTTTCGGACGACAGAGGACACGAAGATAATTACATTAAAAAAAAAAAAAACAAAATTATTTTGTTCTCATCGTAAAAGGTAAAAGTAAAATTTAATATGATGTGACTAACGAGGTGGTTTCTGTTAAAAATAATTTGTAAACCCCTATAATTATAACCGAAATTGTTAGGTCATAATTAATGTACTGTGGGCGTCAAGTTGAACGGTAAGCTGTTAGATCTTTTGTATCCAATGGAAAACAAAAAAAAGGAGATTTATCTTACAGTTGTGTTTTGGGATATTAAATTTAAATAGGGGTTTTGGGACGTGAATTGTTTATTTGGAAATATAATTAAAAATGAAAAGATGAATAAAGTGTAAATGATGTTAATTGGGGTGCAATACGTACACAAAAAAAAAATGAATTACATTTTGGATATGAAGAGAGTTCAATCTCAGGACTAGAAGTTAAATGTTACTAAGTTTTCTAGGGTTGTCAGTGCGTTACAAAAAAATTAAAAAGAGGCGCAACAAAGGTGCGAGACATGCTCAATTCTCTCAACTATAACGTATGAAGAAATGGAGTGGACCTTTTGATTTCCCTCGATTCGAGTGTTTTTCATGGCAGCGAAATCAGTACTAGAACATTACAGTTGATCGCGAAAGACATTGCGGATTATGCGTAATAGACTTCCCCTGTAAGAGACAACATACTTATCACTATTCTTTGGGCACCATCGCATTTAAAATATTGCCTAAGTGAAGCAGCAGCGTAGAAGTGAGAAAATGACTGAAAGAATGATCATATTTATAAACAAATCAATGTTTATCGTACAGTGAACTCAATACTTTCACCTAGACGATCTAGCTTTCGTAAAAAAACACAACTGTACGTCACTGAGGACATATGGCAAGCGTTGGATAGGGAATATGACTAATGACGTTTTTGGTTATGTTTGATTTCTTAAAAGCTTTCGACACAGTTATTTATGTCAATCTTAGTAATAAGCTTATTTAGAAGTTTAATTTTTCACTTTGTGCTACGAAGGTTATATGTATATTCTTATCTGACAAAAAGGATACAAGCAGTTCAAGTTGGGGACAGCTTGTCTAATTTTTTACCAAAAAGTACAGGTGTTCCTCAAGGGTCTATTTTGGGTCCGCTATTTTTCTCTGTTTATGTTAATGAACTTCCATCTTTAATGAAGGCCTTGAAAAATGGAGATTAGATCCCATCAAAAAAATCTAAATCTGTAGTTCTTTCTAGACATAGTACCTATAGATCTTGATTATTTTACGCCTATTGTGTTGAGCAAAGCTCCAACAAATATGTTGAAACTGCCAAAAATCTGGGAGTGATTTTTTAACCGCTTTTTGACTTGGCACAATCACTTAAATTCATTTGTCGGCAGGTATACGTGCATTGTAGGTAAACCCAGTCTTTTTCGCCATTAAAAAAACGTATACTTCTTGCCAATAACAGTTTAGACATAAGGGTGCGAAATATACTTCAATCTGCAACTCTAACTACGTAATAAATAAAAATAAATAGGGTGGCGCAACAGAGCGAGGAGCCCCTGGGCCTAGCGCATTTCTCACAACCATGCCTTGTGAGGAAATGGAGGGGACCTACAACTTTTCGACGGTTCCGAACGGCTAATTCATAATGCGCTTTTCATGGCAATGAATACTAACGGAGGACTTGCCAATTCCTCGCGAAAGGCGATACCCGTGGAAAAACATTTTTGCATTTTGCCTCTGCTGGGATTCGAACCTCGAACCTCTGGGTTAGCAGGTGGACATGCTAACCATTACGCCACGGGTAGCACTCTAACTACGTAAGCAAACGTATAATAAACCAATGTTGCCTTTAATAGTACTGTTCGTTATGTCCTTGGCTTACGAAGATACAATTGTATATATAGCTAATTGAATAATGGTTGAATGACCGATCACATGGTTTGATGTTTAAACAATAGGTACAAAAATTACTGAATGCATAAAAGAGGGGGTAAATTAAAAAAGTAAATATAAATTGCTGATTGTATTAACAAAAAACTTATGAACAAACAAGTGGTTGATTGAATATAAACAAACAATTGAAAAAATGAACAAACGGCTGAACCAATCAACAATGGTCTGAATGAATGTAGTTATAAACATATGAATCGAATGAATACGCTGTTGTATAGATTACTAAATAATTGACTGTGTGAATAAATAGAAGAAAAAGAGCTGAATGAATAAAAGAAGCTGAAAGTACTTTGCGGAGTTATTGAACAGAATGGCAGACTAAAGAAACAACTAGTTGAATTTGTAAGTAGAGAGAGTGTAATGGATATGTCCCCGATTTTATTTATGTCGCTTTCCATTGAACGAAGAAAACCGTTCTGGGGCGTCCAGGAACATTCTCAAACCTTTTCAGTAGTGCAAAAAAATCGCTTCTCATGATTTTAAGAAGTTACAGCCACTTCTCGATTTAAAGTGAGAATCCTCTCAAGAAGCACTAATAAAGAGTTTTTCATTAGATGCTACAACAGCCGAGAGGAACAGCAAACGACGCCATATTTCTTGCCGCTCTTTTGACATTTCTCTTCGGTTCGGTTTGCCATCTCATGATGGAAAGATATACGAGTCGAAATTATTAAAATTTACTACCGAAATTCGGAGTCAGTGGCCTCAACGATAACGATGGCTGAATGGCTTCGTCAATTAACAAAATATTCGGCATTGGTCAGGTGCTTATCCACACTTACTTCATGAGACATCATTGCATCCCGAAAAAATTACGGTTTGGTGTGGTGTGGTGTGGCGGCTTCATTGGGCCGTACTTCTTCCGTGATGGCATGTTAATGTGAATGGAGATCGCTACCGTTCAATAATAACCGAATATTTTTGGCCCCAATTGGATGGTATGGACTTCGATGGCATGTAGCTCCAAAAGAACGGCGCCACATCAGCGAATGTCACAATCAATTTATTGGAAACCAAGTTCGCAGAACGTGTTATCTCAGGAAATGGTTCAGTCGCCTTGCCGTAAGCCTATTTGCTGTGGGGCTACGTCAAGTGTATGGTCTATGCCAACAAGCCAGCGACGATTGATGAACTTCGTACGAATATCGAACGTGAAATTGCAGCAGTATCGGCCGATTTATGCTTGAAAACCTTTAAAAATTGGGTTCAGCGTCTGGAGTTCTGCAAGCCCGTGGTGGCCATGCAAAAGAAATCGAGTTTCATACATAATGGCATCGAACGTTCTTTCACAGGAATAAAGAATTTTATTGATATCCAAAACCGTTTTTGTTATATTTGAAAAAAACTTTTGTAGCGCTCTTATTCTAAAACCCGATGCGCGTAAGTCAAATGTCAAAAAAAATTTTGCTTGAGAAACATTTTTTATGAGCTATAAGTCTTTTCCTTTTAACGGGGTTCTCTGGATTTCTCCTTTGAACATTACATAGTACCAAGTAAGCCGATCGTGCTGGCTTCCACGTGAAGGCTTCCACTAATCTTGATACTTCTAATACGATAGAGCTTTGTTATTTCTGCCCTCATACGGAGTATCTTTTACTTTACTCTTATACTTTTGTACATTGTTCAACTTTGAGAACAGCTCAACGATCTTCAAAGTGATTGAACGGTACTCATCTCAACTTTGTGTACCTCTTTATTCTTTTTATATTGGTAAAAGGTAGCTCTCCAATGAGCTGCTTCTATAAGCCTCCATGGCAATTCTTATAACCCTCGTTTATCTTCCCAATATTTCCTTTCAAACATCCTCTTTTAAAATGTCCTTAGGTAGACTTTGAAATCCTAGTCAAAATTGATCTTTTTTCATATGCTCACATCCAAATTGTATTACCTACCCGTGGCGTATTGTTTAGCATGTCAGCCTGATAGGCCTGAGGTTTGTGGTTCGAATCACAACAGAACGAAAATATTGGCTTTCGCGAGGAATTGGCAAGTCCATAGATAGTAAATTCATTGACATGAAAATCGCTTCGATTTGGAATATGCAAAAAATTGTGGGCCCCTTCCATTCCCTCAAAAGGCAATGTTTGGGCTCCTCGCTCTGCTTCACCACCCTATTTATTTAGGTACAATTTGGGGATGGGGATCGTGTGCACTGACAATATTTCACTCCTTTCCATGTACCACCAATTTAAGAGACATCAAACGGTCAATAGTTTTTGAAATGGTCAACAACCTACCAACGGATGATACTGATTCCGGTTGTACCTTGATCTGCTGCATTTAAGAATGTCTTGTAGGCTTTCGTCTACATATCTAAAAACGGGCACTGTTACCTGTGTACCGCCGTTTCGTTTCTAAGTCCAAAATTTATACGCCCAATACCCAATATCTAAATGAATCAGGTGTAGTTATTTTGAATAAATAAGCAAATAAATTCTACCACAACGAATTGAATTTAATTTTAATATGTTTTTATAGACAAAAAAAAATTCCATCGTTTCGTAAAAATTATAGGTTTTTATTGATGTGACAAAAAAAATGGGCATACTCTCACACTAATCGATTTTAGAACATAAAATGGAACGTGTTTGAGTACTTCATTGACCTTTTAGGAATGGTGGCTGCTCCATGGATAGAGTGCTTTGCAGCACAGCATAAAACTTTTCAGTGTTCGCAAGAACTTGCCTTTTTTTGCCTCAAGTCGCACTTTAGTTACTTAAATGTCTAAACATGTTCCCTAAAGACTGATATCTATACCTCTATCTCAGGTGAAATAACTTTGCTTGTTAAACATCGTTCACTAGCAAATCCCCAAGTTTTAGCAAAGCAACAAACGAGTTCATCCTACTGCAATACAAACCAATCAGCAGACCAAGCAAAACAAAACACAAGCCATTGTTCGTAATAAAACGCCTGATTTTATTACTCCCAAGATCGTTATCCTTGCGGATATTATGCGTAAGTGTACGTGTTTTGAATGTCTGTAGCGTGTGTCTCTTGTAACGTAATCATCAATGTAGAATCGATTTGGTATGCTGACTGTCTGGCTGCAACAGTTAGTTTGGCACTAGTATCGTTAGTGTCACATCATAAATCGACAGAGTGAGAGATATCATGAGGACTCGTGACATTGATATCAGACCCAGAAGGAAAGAAAGGTTTCCCCTTTGATTTGACAAGTTGTATTGTGAAGTGGCCCGGGCCAACTGGGTAAGAGCAGCAACAGCAGCAAGGGGGGATAAAGTAATGTGTCCTTAGATAACCCGCCTACTATTGACATTTCTTGAAAATAATATGCGGAAGGCTGGAGTTTTTGTGTATCTACGTCTGGTGCTACACTGTAACTCTGGTGAGGTAACTTTTATTTGATATAATCCTAATTTATTTGCCCTCTGGGGAGGAAGGAGTATGTATGTATAGTCGTAATAGTGATTTCAAGGGAATATTTACGATACGTGATGTCAAAGAGGGACATAGGAAAGGACTGTGTTAGCTGGAGACATAAGTATCTGATATAATTGCGGTTAAGTAACAAAAAGGGATTGAAACGGTTTATTTTGTTTAATGCAAAACGTTCTACGTGCAGGGTCTTAAATTGTCCGCCAGCTGTGGTTGTTATGTTCAGTGCCTAACAAAAACGATGCTTTTGTGAAGTTACAGGAACATTACGAGAGGAGTTTTCCAAGCAAGCACGAAGCACGCTTTGAGATTGCTCGTAAAATTCCGTGACTTTGTTTGGTTTTTTTTTCTTTCCTTTTGAAACAACCCAGGAGACACTGTTTTTTTTTGTACTTAAGTTACTAGTTAAATTTTTATGGTGAATAACCTTCTCGGATAAAGGCTTATCAGCAGCAAGCAACGAACGTTATTTTATTGCTAAAACACTTTGGTTAATTGGAATTTGTTGAAGTAATGACCAGCAAGTGGTGGTTCATTTGAAAATGTTGTTTACAACTTGGCAAATGAAATTTAATTTGACTATTCGTAGCTGTGCTGCGTAACCTAAAGCAAACAGTTTCGTGCTATCGTGACTTGATTGCTTCTCAGGTGGAAACGAGGTATCTTATGATGGGCTATGTTAAAACTCCTCGAATAAGTGCTTTTTGGGATCATAACTCTAATGCGAAATGTAGTTTGGAATACGTCCCTTGAAGGATGATTAGTAAGTGTGCAGCTATTCAGAGTTAAGATAGGTGCTTTCGATTTTACGACCAACTTAAATTTTAATGAAACATTCGTGCTGATGAATTCGTTTGAAGGCACCATAAACTGATGTGGATATGCGAGCTCGTTCACGTTACCTTGTTTGTTGTTATCATTACCAAACCTCCGTTAAATGGAGCGCTTATTGATAAATCTCAATAAAGTGATTATACATCCAAGGAGTGTTTTGCTTACTGAGTTTGTACCTGAAGATTTGAATGACACATTGAACTTAATTTCGAAAAAGAAAAGTGTTTCTACCAAATGCAAACAAGATACACTTAAAGTGGATGT
The DNA here is from genome assembly GCA_914767635.1 of Melanostoma mellinum. Classification (NCBI taxonomy): domain Eukaryota; kingdom Metazoa; phylum Arthropoda; class Insecta; order Diptera; family Syrphidae; genus Melanostoma; species Melanostoma mellinum. Next base: position 201,944,746 of record OU612058.1, read on the forward strand.
CTCGGAATCGGAAGGGATAACATCAGAGAGTGTTACGTGTTTTTTTATGACCATTCAAAGAAAATTGTGAAATTGAATATGTTCAGTGTGATAAGAGATTTTATAATAAACTTATTTCCGAAGGGTTCTTTACAAAAATTTGGCTATATAATGAATGAGTTGCTGAACAGGTGAACAAAGCGCTGAATAGAAGAAAAAGTGACTGGATAAATTTAATAACTGGATAACCAATTGACTGAATGGTTGACTAAATGGTTGAACCAATCAATGATGCAAATCAGCAATTGGCTGAATGAATAATTCACTGGGTCGCAGCTACAAGTGTTGAAATAGATTTACCTCTAGCGGCTGCGGGTAGCATTGCTGTGCTTACAAATGGCTTAGTAGATGAATGAGAAGATAGCTGAATGTGCTACTAAGTAAACAGTTCGTGGAATGAATAAATAAATATCTAATGAAATAAAAGAATTGCTGAATGATTTTAATTTTGTTAACGGCTGAATAAGTTAGTGGGCTGCTGAATGAAAATATATACAAGCAGACGATCGTCTGCTGACGATAAATATATACAAATGCTGAAAGGAATTAAGATATGGCTGAATAGATGGAAAGATTTGCTGAATGAATGAATTGATTACTATAAATGAATAAAAAGAAGTGGTTGAATGAACTTACGAACGACAAATTGGCTGAGTTAACAAAGTCGTCCTGAATGAATAAATGGCTGAATGAGTGAGCAAATAACTGAATGAAAAAACATATCTGTGAATGAACAAACGACTGAATGAAGAACCAATTGAGAAAATGAGCAAAATGCCTGCTGATCCAAATAAAAAATAAAAAACTGATGATCAACTAGACGAGTGAACAAACTTGCTGAATGAATGAAAAATTGGCTGAATGAATAAACAAATGGTTGATTGAATGAATGAAAAATTTTCTAAATGAATAAAAACATGACGTTGAGCGAGTGGATAAATGGCTGAATGGTGTTTCCTCATGAACAATTGGTGGAATGACTGGACAAATTGCTCAGTTAAAAACAATTCATTACATTAGCGAAAAGCCTGCTAATTAGAAAATAATATATAAATGTCTGACTGATTGAAAAAATTGCTGAAAAAATAAATGCATAAACAAACTTTCTGAATGAGTGAACAGACTTGTTGAATGAGTGAACAAACTTGCTGACTGAGTGAACAAACTTGTTGAATAAATAAAAACCAATTCCAGTAGTTGAACAGTTTTAACACTGGTTGAATTAATGAAACAATTGTTGAATGAATGATCGAAAAATAATAAGCAAAAACTTATGTTTCTGTCAAAATTCTATTTTTCTTTCCAATCAAATTCTGTTTTTTCATTTATTAGACCTTTACAAAAAAGTTTTAAGATAATAAACTTTAACTGGTTCCTTTTTTGCCTTCTTTAAAACACATACTAACTCAAAAAACTTATGTAATCGAATTAATTAACGTTCACTCAACGAATCTGTGCCTTTTTTCTAGTCATAGAGACCACCATATCATAAAGACAGCTTAGCTTAGAGATTAGATCACGGAAATGGAAGTTGAGCAATCAGTTATTTCCTTTTGCAAAATAAATTGCTGCTTAGCCCCTTTATGGTAAACTTAATTTTCTTTTCAGACTAAAACAGCACTTAGCTACCTAGTAGACAAAACAACAGCTTGTATAGCATTTCTTTTAAGTCGATTTGCATAAAATTGTACTAAGTTATGATAATCTGAGGAACTTACACGTCATTTTGATATAGGCTGCCTTTGTAAAGTCTCTTCCGAGAAGAGTCATTTCTACGACAACTTTATATGATTCAACTAATAGGATTATGCCGACTACACAAAAGCTTAAAAATGTCGCACACTTTTAATCGTACATAATTGAATGAGCATGTGCAACTGCCAACTGTCTGTATAGAAGATATTATGCAGCAAAGGATTCGTGTATCGTTGTTCCCTATGTCTCTCGCTCAATTGACCCAACCATGGGTGATTCGATTGCAATGTACATTTTGTCAGATCAGCGAATGGTGCGAGACGAGATGAAAAGCATTCGAAAGATCAGCAGTGCAGGGCCAGAGGTTCTGTGGCAGTAATTGAATAATTCGTTATACACCAAGACCGGACGGCTATAGGACAGTGAATGTGTTTTTTCTGTTCATCTATCTTGAGGGTTCTGGGAGTAAAGTTAGTTCTGGGTTCTTGGGACGGTGGCGGTGATGGTTCGTTTCCTTTTTTATTTCACTTTATGGAGAGTTGCCCTAAAAAAAGAAACTTCAATAAATTGGTTACAGAGAATAATTTATTATGATGAGTTTGCATCAGGGAGGGCTGGATTAGCACTCTGTGTCTGGTAGGTTGTGGTAATGTACACTGGAGATTAATAACTGCGCCTCCGTCAACGGGAGTTTTTCACTTGGGGCGTGGATCTGCACATATTTGCGACACCAATTTTTTATTTAAATGATTGATGATTGGAGGAAATTATTGGCCTTTCAAGCAACACCCATGGGATCGGTATAAATGATTTATTGTCTTAAAAAAGAATTTCTACTGACTTGGCACAAAAAATTAAATGAAAGGTCCAAAAGACTTACTGAAAAGGGGTCCAAACGACAAAACGACCAAGAGGCAAAAGTAGGTACTAACATTCATACCGAGCAGTAGAGACAGCGACCAACAAAAATGGTGTTATTAAGGCATGGAAACTAACAGACTTAACGATGCACAAACATGGTAAAATCAACAGAGAGACAATAAAACTGAACAACGAATAGCTACCATCAGAAATAAAGATCAGGAAACAAAGCTAACAAATGATAATGAAAATAAAAGACATGGCGACTGAAAGCTATAGATACTTCTTGTAGGCATCGTGACAACAGGCCTAGTGTCAAACAGTTATAGAGTCTAGCTCACGGAAGCCTACAAAAATGATGATAAGGAGACATGGTGACCAAAAGAAATAGCAAGCATCAGATGGCGGCCGAAAAGACTGATTTGGCGACTTACATATGCTGACTTACGATCGCGACTAAAAAAATGACATGGCAACTAAAAAACATGGCGGCTAAAAGGTATGACGACTAACAGGCATGTTGAAAAAAACCAGGGAACCATAAATAGTGACCAAAGAAAATGGAATACTAACATGGTGACTAGCAGACATGGCGACTTACAGACGTTCAGACCAATAGGCATGGCGATTAACAGACATGGTGACTTAAAAACACGAAACAATAAATAGCAACCAATGAAAATGAAGCATAGCGACTTTAAGACATGGCGACTAACAGACATTGCGACTGAAAGACATGGTGACTAACAGACATTACGACTTAAAGACTTACTTACTTACTTAAGGTGGCGCTACAGTCCGGGTCGGACTAGGGCCTCAACAAACATGCTTCTCCAGCCAGCTCGGTCCCTAGCTAGATGCCTCCAGTTTTGCACGCCAAGTTGGTTGAGGTCCTCTCCTACTTGCGTGCGCCACCTGACCACCTGAGTTGCGGTCTTCCTCTACTGCGCCGTCCCTCGGGATTGGATTCGAAGACTTTCCGGGCCGGAGCGTTGGTGTCCATTCGCTCTACATGACCCAGCCATCTAATCTTCTTCTCCACTCTCCATCTATGCAGACGGGACCAAAAATCACCCGAAGAATTTTTCTCTCGAAAAATCCTAAAGCGTTCTCGTCTGCCTTTGACAAGGTCCATGCCTCTGCGCCATATATAAGAACCGGGATGATAAGTGTTTTATACAGGGACACTTTGGTTGCTCGAGAGAAGACTTTACTGCTCAATTGCCTTCTTAGTCCGAAGAAACAGCGATTGGCAAGAGTTATTCTTCGTTTGATTTCAGCGCTGGTGTCGTTGTCTGAATTAATAGCGGCGCCTAGGTAGACAAAGTCCTTAACTACCTCAAAGTTATAGCTGTCTATTTTGACGTTCTGTCCAAGACGTCGCCGTCGGTGTTGGGTGTCCTTTCTTGATGACAGCATATACTTGGTCTTGCCCTCATTTATCACCAAACCCATCTTCTTCGTTTCCGTCTCGATGCTCATAAACGCGCCATTGACATCACGCTGCGTTCTTCCAATTATGTCAATATCGTCGGCATATCCGAGCAATTGGACGGATCTTTGAAAGATTGTGCTTCTTGTGTTGACGTGGGAGTTTTGCACTATTCTTTCAAGAACGATGTTGAAGAAGTCGCATGACAGTGCATCGCCTTGCCTAAAACCTTTTTTGACATCGAATGTATCGGTGAGATCTTTTCCGACCCTGATGGAGCAGCGTGCGTTCTCCATCGTCATCCTACCCAATCGGACAAGTTTGGTAGGGATGCCAAAGCTAGACTTGGCTCTATATAACTCCTCTCTATAGATGCTGTCATATGCGGCTTTAAAATCGATAAAAAGGTGGTGGGTATCGATTTGAAGCTCCTGGGTTTTTTCCAAGATCTGCCGTAGTGTGAAGATTTGGTCTATGGTGGACTTTCCTGGTCTAAAGCCGCACTGATAAGGACCTATCAGGTTGTTGACGAATGGCTTCAGACGCTCACAAAATACGGCAGAGAGGATCTTATATGCGATGTTAAGAAGACTGATACCTGATGTAGTTGGCGCAGTTCAGAGGGTCTCTTTTCTTGAGGACCGGGGAAACAATGCTGAGGTTCCATTCATCGGGCATGCTTTCTTCCGACCATATTTTGCAAATGAGCTGGTGCATACTCCTTACCAGGTCATCGCCTGCCGCTTTAAACAATTCGTCAGTGAGCCCATCAGCTCCAGCAGCTTTGTTGGACTTTTGCTTGGATACTGCTGTCTTCACTTCGTTCAGGTCGGGTTGCGGAATTGTTGGTCTACGTCGCCTAAATCGAATGGTTCTATCTCTCTAACAGCGGAATTGGGTTCATCATCGCCGTTATAGAGCTTGGAGAAGTGGTATTTCCATATCCTCAGCATTGACTGCGGTTCCACCACGATGTTCCCTTGATCGTCTTTGCAGGCTTCGGTTCGGAGCTTGTAGCCCGAGGCTGTTGTTTTTACCTTCTGGTAAAGCGACTAAAAGACACGGCGCCTAAAAGTTATGGCGACTAACAGAAGTGGCAACTAACAAACATGTTAAACAATTAAAAGCGACCCACGAAAACGGAGTACGTGGATGGTGACAGGCATGGCGACTAACAAACATGGTGAATAACAAACATGGCAGCCAAAAGATATAGTAATCCACATGCACGGAGACTTTCAGACATACTAACCTACTGCAATATTAACCAACGGACAAAATGGCCAACAAACATAACTACTAACAAACATAGTAACGAAGAGAGAAGAGCGAGCAGCCGACGGATCTTTGAATCGAAAATGTCATCCATTCTACTTGTTGAACGTCGAAAAAACTGGCAACAAGTACATATATATATGTATAATAACATTAAAAAAACAACGAGGAAGGCAGTAATAATCTTCACTGTAGCATACAAAATGGTTTTTATCACCCGCGTGAACTTTATTTTAATTCTCTATGAATCAAGACCTTTTTGAGAGTTTCTATCTGAAGTTTGATCTACATAAATGGTCCCATTGTTCGCGTGTATCTTCCAACTCAGTATTCAACTTTGCACTCTGGTGTTAATCTGACATTAATTACATGCCATCGTTTGTATTGAGGGCTTTTTTAAAGACTTATTTCCTCTTTGACTACACTGTTCAGCCATGATATACCTTTCTGATTTTTTTGTCTTCTCCTATACCTTCCTATACACCCAGCTGAGTTATAAATCTAGTTTTGTTAGATTGAAGCCGACGATTTATCAAAATGTCGATCAAAGCCATCTTCACTGATGAACTGATGGTGTACACCAACTTGGCATTTCATGTAATAAATTTGACTACAAGTGAAGTTTTTTAAGGAAGGACAAGTTGACTCTCGAATAAGTTGTTTTTTGTTTATCCGGTGAAAAGTAATATTTTACTACACTCAAATTGGGGTGAATGGCCTCATGAAAACATCGTAATTCTAAACCCAAAATGAAAGTGAAAAAGAGAATTTACATAAAACCCAGGACCAAGTAACGAGTGAGGTACGAAGCGCTTGGTCTTAATTACGACTAGCTTACGTTTCTGCAAGATCGTAAACCCGTCTTTAACTGCTGTTGATTTAACTAAATTATTTTCATTTTTCTCCTTAAAAAGTCTCTTGAACAATTGTTTAGTGCAGAAGTAATTACTTGCAGTTATGAAATGCTTGCGCTATTAATCTCGTCGTTCCGCTGGGTGGCGTGACGTTGCGCCTGATGTAAGTGAGAAATGTTACACGACGAGAAGCAACATAAAAATTTAAGATAACGTTAGCAACTTTTCCAGAGGGCTACGTTGTAATGTTACCTGCCAGTGACGAAGGTATTTTGTGTGATGAATTGCCATGGTTTTTGTTGCTATAACGCAAAGGGGGTGAGATTATGCGAAAGAACGCTTTTTTGAAAACGCAAATAATATAATTCTTGAAAAACCCAATGTTACTGTCTGTTAAGCGGGAGGTTTGTGGTTCGAATCCCAACAGAAGCAAAAATGTTTTTCGACGGGCATCGCCTTTCTCAAGAAATTGGCAAGTCCTCCGATAGTAAATTCATTGCCTTGATTTTTCTTTCTGTATAAGCCGTTCGAAGTCGGCAAAAAATTGTATGTTCCCTCCATTCCCTCACAAAGGCAATGGTTGTAAGAAACGCAATAGGCCCACCTAGTGCAACGGAGCTCCTCGCTCTGTTGTCTGTTGTGCCACCCTATTTATTTATTAATTTATTTTCGGCCGAAATATCAGTTGGCCTCGTAGCAAAAATTTGATTTTTTTTTTGCTTTTTTGTGGCTAACCGTGAAGGACCGAGAATATAGGGTAATTGCGGGAGAGATGACGCCGTTTTTAAAAAATCAGTAGGTACAAATTATACCTATACTGATTTTTTAAAAACGGCTTTTTAAAGTGAAATGAGCTATATATGTATTTATATAAAAAAATTTATAATGGATTCGTTTCCTACTATAAAAAAAAAACTTAGCTTTAAAATAGTAACAAGTCTTATTAAAAAACACGAAAGAAAAATTTATTACATGTACCATCTCTCCCTGCATAAGTGGGAGAGATGGCGCATAGCAAATTTATTGAATTCAAAACATTAAGGGGCTCGGCTAGTTTCTCGAGCTCAAATGGAGGTGATTTTTTGAAGGCGTGTAAAAAAAAAACTATAGCTTCAAATGTTCTGTAATTTTAGGAGTTTATTATTCATATATTCATGTAAATTGTCGCGAAATTTCGAGTTAAAATATTGAAATCCAAGAGAGATATGGACCATTTCTTGAACTTCTTGAAATTAGAAGACGTCAATTTGCCGCATTTTTATGAATTTTTATGGTACCTGTAACAAGAAAATAAAAACATGGCGTTAAAGAAGACCCTTTTTCCCATACAGCCATCTATAATTATAGTGAAGAATTGAAAACTGACAAAATGGAAGTAATTAAAAAAAAAAAAGTCCAAATTTCGCCAAAAAAATCGTCTTTCGATGGCTGCCAAAATTACAATTTTCATCCGATCGTAAAAGTTGTAGATGGCTGTATGTAAAAACATATGGAGAGTATGCAGTTAAAATTTCAAGACTATTCGTCAATATTTGCGTGAGTTACAGCTGCGGCAAATTTGAAAAATTTAGTTTTGAGAAAAACGCATTTAAAGTTTTCAGAGCAGGAGTTCAAGCGCCCGAGATGCTTCTCTTCCTTCTCTTCTATACTCTGTCATTTCAAAAATATCCAAGATATCATTCCAATATTTTAGGACATCATTTTTGAGATATTTACCTACCGAAAAATGAAAAAAAAAAAATCGATTTTTTGAAAATGAGAAACTAGCTGAGCCCCTTAAACATGTTTTTTCCGTTCTTAATCCTGTCCACAGGTACTCAGAGTAGATTGAAACGTTTTGTACCGTGTACATATTTCATTCAGAATTTTGAATTTTGGATCGTCCGTGGAGTAAATTTTTCTCTCAATCGATTTTTTTTTCGATGGGTTGAAGTTCCTCTTTTTTTCAATTGAAATAGAAGAAGTTAACCAATTGCCTACGATTAGAAAAAAAAAACTGGCACTGGCATCCCGGCAGTGGTGAAATTGATTGCAGTAGTTTTGACGGAGTTAGTTCGTTGAAAAATGATGAGGGGTGCGTTTCATTTTCGGAATGACTGTATGATGTACCTTTGGCTAGTGGTTGAAGTTACCGGTTCCAGAATTGTTTCAAAAAAGGCAACGGTAGTTCTGGAAAGAAAATAGCTGTTGGTTCTTTGGTTTTCGGAGAGACATTCTTTTGTCAACGTTTTTTCGGGCTTCTCCAGCGCCTCTTCTGTCCAACTAGCCCTTGTTTATGTCCAGGGGCATACTGGAGCCTAATACCCTCTTTAAGAAAATTATAAAAGCCAATTCAGCATGCGGCATCTTCTCAAAACAAAAGTGCGGCATCTCTCCGAAAATGATGAAGAGATGCCGCACCAAAGCTTTCTAAATCGATTATTTCTTGTAACGAAATAAAAAATTTCCTTTAGAAAAAGGTGCGTAAAACAAAACAAATTACAAAAAAGTCCCGTTGCATGTAGGATGTTTCTAATTTTTTGTCTTAGTTAAATACCTAAGGAACAGAATGCAACATAAGATTTTTTTTGTGGACGACTAGATGTGTGAGTTTAGTTGAATGCGGCATCTCTCCCGCAATCACCCTAGCAATAATTCGGAAGGAATTAAAGCCCCTAAGGCAAATATTATCGAAACATGCCTTGAGCTATAGGCTGTAGCCCAAAACCAACGAGGTCTTGGAAAATTGCAGTGACAGAGTTCTCACATTAACGAATTCTATCAACTACAGAATTCGATACTGTGAAGCTGGAAATTTGATCTAAAGAAGCTCCATAACCGGACATAGCCTCAGAGAAGCCACAAGACTCGGCGTCTTATCAAAGGACTTCTATAGAAGTTATATGGACCAAAAGAAATATAAGTAAACTGCATTAGGGATAGCTCTTCTTCAGTGGTCCAACTGTGCGCTGAACACACACTTTTACTGTCTCTTTCGCTTAATAGAAAGTCCCAAATGTCTTAAATAGTAATTTACTCTCTCAAGCATCGCAAACAAAACCCTCATGGAGACTAACCTTTTATTTCCATCAAATATATTTCAAAGCTTTAGTATAAAGCCAGCGTGTTTCATTATTTAAGTGAAACTTCTTAAATACTATGTGATTTGAAAATTTGATGAAACGAAAAAGCAACACAAAAATAGACAAAATTATTTTTAAGTTGAAAGTCTGTGAAGGAATGGGGATGTAAATATTTCTTCTTCTCCTCTCTGTTCGGGCTTTCGTAGTCGCCTTGTCTTTTGGCGTGTGGGAATGGCGCACACGCCCTTTTTTAAATATAGGGAAATATTTTTTTATTTGTTCCCTTAACAGAAATCATCTTTAATTGTACGACAAAAGGCACACAGTCAAAGTTCTCTTTAACAGGTAAAAGCTGGTCTCCCCATTCACCGCCGATTTTGCAAGAAATTGATTTTCTAATCATAAAATTTAGACGTTACTCAAAAATTTTGCGAAAAACTTTAACTTCTTCAATCATTCAAACAATTCCAAATGAAAAAAAGTATTTCCAACCCCCTTAGTCAGCAAGCACACAATCTAAGATACTCCTCCAAGTCGCCCGTCCATTTTATCTTCTTCCTCTATAGATTCTTTTCTAAGCTTCAATTGTTCTCATTAAGTTCTTCAAAAGTGAAAAAAAGAAAACAAAAAACAAAATTAATCAGCTTTACTTTCATAAAATCTGACAGATCCTAACTCATAAAACTTAAGAAAACAAAATCACAAACCGTTAGAAAAATGAATGTCACTCGTTGTCCTTTTAGGTACACTCTCACACGCACAGCTACGGATTTCCTCCAACCACACAACAAATCACAATCTGCGACCGTGTCATTGTCAATCCAAGAAAGGAATTTGTTGTGTTTTTGGTTTCATGTGCTGAAAAACCCCCACACGCCCAATCTAAGAATTTCAAAGTACGAGTGAGACCAACCCATAAAAGCCAGCCACACCAAGAGTAGATACAAGAACAACAATAACAACAAATATGATACAGAAGATCCGAATGTCAAAACAAAGTCTGATGCTGGCGGCAGCAGCGGCGACAGGACAGAGACACACTGATGATTATTACGACGATGATGATGATGTCCTCTAAAGTTCTAGTCTGCTAATCTTTGAAGGCGACCAGACACGCTCCAATCATACCTACCCACCTTCCATACCACCACAAAGTCGTGAGAGACTTTCAACATTGGAACATAAGGTTGACTTAGAAAATGAGTATCGTAGAACGAACCACAACTTGAACTTAACTATGTCAGAAGACGGGCGGCTTCCAAATAACTATTGTGTTGTGTTGTGTTTTACTTACTGTTTAGATTCTACTTATAGGACGGAAGAGAGAGGGAGTTTTCTTCTTTCTGTCTGACTGGTTGACGGTCGGTGCCCTGTTTGTACGTCTGGGCTGGGCCTATTAAACCACATTTTTGCTGCCTTTGCCTTCATCCGTCGTTGCACTGGCATCCAATGTTTTTGTCAGCTGCATTTTGTTATCTTTGGTTGCCTTGTTCTCAGGGCTTCATTTATGCATTCAAGTCGTATTTGTTTATGAAACTATAAGCCTCTTACCAAGGCAACCTCACCATCATCAAAGACACACCATCGACCCACCGAACAATCTTGATTCAGAAGAGGCAAATGTACCTCATAATCGTTTCGTTCTATACTCAGCCTTACGTAATGTTTGTCTTGGATGCGGCGCTGTAGCGGAGGAAAATTTGTTATTCAAATTCATTTTCTCGGAGAAACCGTCGCGTCAACGGCTTTGTTGTACATTGCTGATCCGACAATGATGGTGTGATGTGACTGCGATGACTGTGATGACTTTTGATGTGTTTCTAGGATGTGGGTGTGACTTCTGTTACCTGACATAGAAAAGACACCGTCAGCACAGCTAGTGCAGTCAGGCTCTACTCTGTACGACGAAATACGAAAACAGCTTACGGAAAAATGTGGGAGAGGGTATGGTGCAGACAACCACACTATTTTCTTTTTACATCCAATCTACTCCAAGTCTGAGGAACTGAAAGAATTAAGTAGAGTTTTTGATTGGATGTGGTTGCTTGTTTAGTTCTACTAATTGCGGGTTTCCTTCCGCTGCGTTGGCTGATTTGATGTCAGAGTTTTTGCTTAGCTGCAAAAATTTTCTCAAATTGAGGACACAATTTGTGATGATATTTGAGCTGCCTTTAATGTGTGCGTTGGAGAGAAGGAGTACAAAGTATTGGAAGTAAGATAAAGTGGTGGTTTGGTAGGAATTGAGGCTTGCGGTAGGGATAAGTTCTCTCATGTTGGAGGGTTGATATATAAATTTGATCGACAAATTTTCGATAGAAAAACCCTTATGACAGAGCTGAAAGTAGTTTAACTATGGTAACCCTCACTCATCCGAGAGTAATAACTCACAATGAAAAGACGTTTTTAACGCATCCGTTCGGAGTGGCGAAAAAATTGGTTGGTCCCTTTCACTCTTCAAAAAGTACGGTAGTGGGAAATGCACTAGGCTTTCTGACTCTGGAAACTTGTTGTGTTACCCTATTTATTTATATTTTCTTCAAACGAAACTGAACGACAGTCCTTGTTGAAGACGTCATCAGTAAGAAACTAAACGTGCCTTAAGGTGCGTTCACAATATTCCGATCGCAATTGAATCCTATCAGTTTCAATTTGGTTTGGTTTTCTGTGAGTAGAAAAGCTGATCGGAACGTTCACGCTACACATGCCGACCAGCAATACCGATTAAGTGTGGATGTCCCGATCGGCCCTCGTCGTACCGAAAGTCGATTCGAATTTGAACCGAATGAAATGAATCCCATTGCCGGTCGGTATTCTGTGGACTGACCTTTAGACATTAAAAATGTATTTTCAAAATACTGAGTATACTGAGGCATCGTTGTTCATTTCGTCGCTGTGGTTGGAACTTTTACCACTTGTGTTATCGATTGTTTCAAGTAATAAAACTAGTAAATGTCTGAGGTTGAAGCTGGACACACAGCTGCTGAGTAGAGCCTTCCCTTCAGCTTAGAGGACATTTTTCTATCACAGAAGAGGGCGGAGGCTCCTCACCACTTGTCGTCATCAAAAGTTTCTGTTGATCATAAAACCTAAGTATTTTAACTTTTACACTCGGGAAGAACATTTCTATATTAAACCGCGAAATTTGTATGCACAAATGTTAGTAAAGTCTTAATTTTATCAATTTTGCTAGGCTCAGTTGGCTAGATGTGATTTCCATTTCTCTTTTAGTCACCTCTAACGACAGGCGTGCAAGTGATATTGAATCTACAGTGCAGATATCATCGACGAATTGGTCGAAACGTCACAGTAGACAGACTCAACCTGGAGGTGGTACAGGACTTCGTCTACCTAAGATTTGCTTTAGACACGGAAAACAATATCAGTACTTGAATCAAACGGAGAATAACTCTTTCCAGCCGCTGCTACTTTGGGCTAAGAAGGCCAAATGATCTTTGGTCATCGCGTTTCAAGACTACCATTGCTGCGACATGTAGAGCGTATAGACAGCATCGCTCTGGATCCACAGGCTTATGAAAGCTAACCTCGAGAAAATCGCGAAAGGAGAAGACCTCGTCTTAGTTGGTGGCCTAAGCAAGTGGAAGAAGACCTCAATCGACTGAAAGTGCTAGCCGGAAATTATTCGTAGAAGATGTTGGTTCGGGCCCAGGTTCATCCTGAACTCTGATACCCACCTAGAAAAGGGGAGTTCTACGTAGCTCAATTTTTTAAGATTTCATAGAGCAGACGAAGAAGGCTCTGAAATATGAAATTGTTAGGCCACTTACATCAACTTCGTCTTCGTTTAACCAATCGGCATCCCCAGATGCTTCACTGCGGCGCGCAGTGTAGAGAAACTCATTTGCTCTTCTGGCAGCAAGTCGTTGTGGCCATACTCGTTTTGTTAATAAGATCGTACTGTACTGATGGGCAAAAGAAATCGTAAGGCATTTGCTTAAACCCTTCTAGAGGAGGCAATAGATCAGTGGACAAACTCATAAGAAGTGGTGAAAACTGGCATGATATTGTTTGGTAGCACGAGATCGTTTGGCGTTTGACGGATTGGGCAGGGTGGCAGTTAAAAAGATTTTAATGCACTCATCGATGGGGAACAGCAGGATCCGTCCAGGTATTTAACAACTTGCAACTAATAATATGATTCACGGAAGTGAGCGCTATACAACACCAGATTAGGCTCTGGTGGATCGGGCAAGCTTTCTCGTTAGGCTTTCTATATTATGCAGAAATATCGCAGTTGTCAGTTCTCATTATCGTGGCCTTCACCTGGTGCTCTTGTATAAGATCGTTTATATGTTCTGCAAACTCTTCTTCATTTTTTAGTTTTTCCAAATTTCATTGGCATGTTTTTGCCACAGTTGTGCTGTAAAGCTTTGAAAACTTTTATATGCCAATAACAGCATTTGATGCAAATCTTACTCTTTCACTGACATGGCGCTTGTCTCAACAGCTGAACAACACTGACAACAGGAGTGTGCTTCTGTATCAACACTAACTGACAACGAAAATAAAAATTAAGTCTAGGGATTCCCTGTAAAACATTAACTAAAGAAGTTGATGAAAAAAAGTAAAAATAACGTATAATATAAATGTGGGACTGCCCCAGAAGCTAAAACATAAACAAAAAGAACTGCCGGCTATGAAAATTTCCATTCCCAAGTTTTTTTTTTATAAATAATGTTACGTAACGTGTTGCGACAACACCCTTCCCCCTTGTAACGCACCTTTACGTTTTTAAAGAGCCCCCCCCTCCCCTCTCCCAATGGTATTAAGTAATACTGGAACACCCCTAAACTTAGTGTCTTAGTTAATTTACAACGTTCATAAACCCTTTATTAAACCTCCTTCTAGCTTCAAGGCTGAACAATTAATTCTGCCTCTGCCTTATTTTAGTTGAAAATTTATATTTTTTTTCATTAAAAAAAAAATTCGTAAACTTCCGTAAATTAATTAATTAAAGACATATAAAATATAAAGAACCTAATTTTGAAAATTTTGTTTTAACTTAATTTTTTTCTTTTGTCTTTGCAGGTGAGTAAACTTCAACTCTTTACTGAAGATGCGTAGTGTGATTGTAAGTAAATTCGAAACTAAAGAGTCTTTCTCAGAAACATATATGCTTCGGAACTAAAAACCTATGATGGAAGTTTACTTGTTTATTTTATGAAACGATTAAGGATAAAGGAGTATTTTTGTTTCAAAGTAATTTAAGCGAAAGGACTTACTTTGAAGAAGAACAAAATCTGTCTTCTCTTTATACTTAGCATTTTCAATTTAAATGATATTATAATATCCATGGTATATTTTTAAGTCTCTACCTACATTTTCCAAGAACTCAAGACATGCCATTTTCCAATTTAACTGCTTTCGTTTCATCTTGAAATTCTTATGCCATTTTGTGCTAAATTTGAAAATCACATGGCTTGAGTTCTTGGAAAAGTGTAGGTTGAGACTTCAAAAATATACCTGCAAGAAAGTCTTCAGCCCACACGTTTCCTAGGGGAATAAAAAGAATATCCTCTCTGCTGAGCTTAGGAGTCAGCTTTTATTTTGGTTTTTTTTTCGTTTATCGTTTCTTGTCAATACGCAATTATTAGAACGAAGGGTAGATACCTCCGAGCTCACTTAAAATTGTTTGCCTCTAAGTTAAATATTTGTACTTTTTTCAAAGAAGCTTGTGTGCAATTTGGAGACATGAAAGGAGTTTTGAAATCGTCTCAGTTCGATGTGATTTCTATCTTCTTTGATTGAGATTCAATGAACATGATTATGACTGTAAATCGAACTGATATTTTTTTGTAATTTAATAAAAATCGTTTACAGGTACTTTAACGCGAACATATTATAAGACATGTTTTATATTTGGCCTTTCGGAGTACTGCGATACTCGTGGGGTGATGGTTAGCATATCCACCTGCTAACCCAGAGGTTCGAGGTTCGAATCCTAGCAGAGGCAAAAATATGTTTTGACGAGTATCGCCTTTCGCGAGGAATTGGCAAGTCCTCCTTTAGTAAATTCATTGCTATGAAAAGCGCTTTCTCAATTAGGCGTTCGGAACCGGCAGAAAATTGTAGGTTCCCTCCATTCCCTCACATATCACAGTTGTGAGAAATGCGCTAGGCCCAGGGGCTCCTCGTTTTGTTGCGCCACCCTATTTATTTTTTATTTTATTTATTTTTGAAGTGCTACCAAGTTCTTCTGGTTGCCATCAACTGCTTTTGGTTATATGTTAAATTAAATCACAATTCCCTTCATTTTCTAGCTTTTAGTACTTCCAAGGTCCAATGTAGCACCGCTTTGATGAATTCCTTGTTTTTGAAGAGAAAAATTTAATATTGCCTTTCACTGTCATAAATGTTGACTCTCAAACAATAATTCTTATTGGCTTTGATGTCAAAAGCCAACATGACCTCTTATCAATTAAGGATTTCCCATGCAGCATACAGCCCCAGCAGTGTTAAACTCAGTTGCTCATAGTTGCACAGTTTGCAGAACATTCCTCCTCCAATTAATTTGATATTTACAAACTGAACATGTACTCGTGTGTTGAATATAGAAATGCCACGCGAGTCACAGAACCCGTTGCAATATGCAAATAGTTTGCAAATGAAAGAGTCACCCTTTTCGCGCCAACAACGCCAACCGTGTCTAGAAAAGCACACAATTTAGAATAAAAAAATATGAGGAAGACAAATGGCAAAATGTAAAGCAACACAACAAAATAAAAACAAAATAAAATTGTCTGCAAAGATAAAAAGTGCAGTTTTTGTGTCGTAAATTGCTGGTCAGTGGCCAGAAATATTTCGCCATTCAAATGAGCTCTGGTCCCAAGAAAAATACACACACAAACATCAATGTCGATGGTGTTGAAGTGAAGAATTATAAAAAATTTCATCATAATTATGAAAACAACAAATTGTGGACCTGCCAGACGGTGAAATTTGTTTGCTTGTATTTTCTTTTCTTTTTCTTATTTTCATTTTTATTTTATTACATATTATTATTTGCTGGGTTCGCGGAAGAGTTTACCATAATTTAAAAATGTCGGCGCTTTGACAGGTGTCAACGAATTATATTAAATGAGAAATCCAATGTGAGACACATTGTGTGGAAGGTAACACTCTTGCAGGGCAATCTTATTTGCTTTGAATCGAGAAAAATTAGTTTAGGTAGTGTTGAAAATGAAATTAATGTCTGTGTTTGACATTAGCGTCAAGGTTATGAACATTAATTTTGGTTTTATGGGTGTCCCATTAAGTTGAGGTTTGTGAAGAGTCATTCCTAAAAGCAAAAGAATTGATAGAATTTTACAAAAAGGTGGGGGAATAAGAACAATTTGGAGATGAGCAGCTGTGACGAAAAAGAAAGTTTCAAATTGTTCTCCAGAGAATTTTCTAAGTCGACCAAGTTTTCAACCAATTTCGACATCTTTTCTTTTGCTTTCATTAAATTGTTTTCTTTTGATATTTTCATAGATTTTGTTTCTCATGTATTTTTCTTAATACGTAATTTGAAAATTCTGAACCTACTAATTCGTTGATTCGAAAATATTAATTAGTAATGTATTTCTTTAGCTCTAACCTCTAATCTAATTTCTTTGATGATATTGAGGTCTATATCCGTTTATCATAATCATTTTTTGTTCACGTGTCGTAGACTGGGGTAGAGTAATTATTGTTCAACATTTAAGACTTTACCATTCTCTTAGCAAAAGATGATACAGGCAAAAGCTAAATATATTTGTTATGGTGCATAGGAAAGAAAAGAAGTAGGTAGCTGATTGGCTGGGTGTTAATGTACGAATTTTTATGCTGGATAAGTCTTTGTCGGATCATAAATATATTCATTTCCACACCCATATATGTTAAGGGATCAAAAAACTGAACAGTATTCAAAGATGGGCTCGGTGATATCGTCAAATTAGATTAACATGAATGAAATGTACAACCGCGAGCATCAAAACTTCCGTTAAGAATGGCAACTCAAACCATTCGTGTTTTGAGAGCCCTAGAATTATGCAATAGTTATTTATGTCTCTCTTTGAATTACATATATCCTTTAGAATAAGAGACAAGGCACACACTGGCTGTGCAGTCAGTGGTTGGAGGTGTCGCCAAGTTTATCGAAAATGTATTTTCCGAGGGTTTTTCCTTAGTGTGGGCCAAGCTCAAACAATTACCTAGAAAGTGGTGTGACTCTTCCCCTACCTCTTCGTCGTGTCATTCCTTACATAAGTCGGATGTACTTATGTCCGTTCTCATCATGTGGGTACCCAATGAATTGTGCCTCGTAAGAAAGCAAATAAAGGGAAATTACTGGCCATAGTTTTCTGGAAAACCGGCAAGTTTTCGAAGACGACACCAGTCGTTTGTAGTTTTCAGGAGTTTAGTTGGTTTCTGTTCTTTTCTTCCTCTATTGGCTTGAGTAAAGAGGTGTTGTCTTCACTGAATTAGAGTGATGACGTGATTTTGGATAATCTATCCTTCAAAATATTACCATTTATGTCACGGTATCCTGGGACCCACGTTAAAGTAACTGTGTTGTCGTTGTACTGAGCAGTCTTAGGTCACTGCGACAGCTTTCTACTTTTCTGGATTTTGTGACCATGGATGCTAAGGCTTTTATATCCGATTGATTGTCTATGAACATGTCGATGTTTATGTTGAACTCGATGTTTTGCGGCTGCACAGACTGCGAGTATTTGGATTGTCTTTGGAGATTTTTTGAGCCGTCTGTGCAGACGGAGATATGACTTAACTTCATAGCACTTTTTTGTCGGGTTGTTACTTATTGTCAACGTTGGGTATGGTAAATGATGAGTTCGACTAAGATGTGAATCTCTAAACTTGGCTGTAAGTAAAACTGATGGACATTCCTAGCGAGGTGGTAGTTGAGTTCTAACCTATTTCAAGGAAGAAATGCATCTGGCTATTTCACTAGAGCACTGTTTATAGAAAAAGTGGTAAAAAAGGGTGAGGCAAGTAAAGTTTTGACGATGTTCAGGATAATCAATCGGTTCTTAGATGAAACTATCACCTATCAGTTTTATGCTATGTTTTTGCCCCCTACCAAGTAATCGCAAAGGTGTTTGAGTAGCATCTGACCTGATGTGAGAGATATACTCCATTTTTGGGCGGATTAAGACGTTATAAATTGAAGCCAGATAAGGGGTGAAGAATTATCTGCATCTTCTTAAGAAACCTAAATATTTGGCAGCATTTTTGGCGACACTTTAGACACGGTGCGTTAAATGGGAGTGGAAGGGGGGGGGGGGGGGGTGAGGGGATCTAAAATCATCAAAAATGTCGTTACGTAATACTTGAACGACGACGTCTTTGTGTGAAGATCTAGGGAAGCTAGCGAAAGGAAAATATCCCGATTTGCTGTTGGTGTCGTTCTAATGGCACTGTTTGACCCAACGTATGCAATGCACTGAATTTTAGTCATCGTCTTAAAGTTTGACTTCTAATAATAAATATTTAGTCGTATTATAGATCTGAAGGTTTACGAGACCTGGTCTCTTTTTTGTTCCTAAAAATGCAAGTACAGAAGCCGATTTGGGCTTTTCTTTTTCGCGTTTAAATTTTCTTCCCAGTTGGGTTTAGAGCCGAATTGAATAATTTGTTGACCTTTTATGGTAAACTAAACAAGTTCGGTTTTTGTAAGATTGAGATTAAGTCTGCAGTTTACGGCCCATTTCATGATCTTTTTGAAAACTGACTGGAGAAGCTCACAAAAAGTTATTGAGAATTCCAAAAAAGCAAAGATCAAAATGTGCCTGCAAAAAAGTTCTAGCTCCTTTGGTATGTGCATCAAAAGCTCTTACACTAAAAAAAATTGACAAATGGCAGTGAATTCATATGGCTTTTTCTGTATGGACAGATCTTGAAGAAATTTAAATTATCTTTTGAAAATAAGAAACTAAATTTCACAAGGTGAGTGCTGTCTATGTTTATCGATCTTACGCCTTTGTTTGAAGTGTCGAAAATACACGATTTATCGATTGAAACAACTTCATGTAATGATATGCTAGCACTGTGAATGTTTGACTATAATGACAACTAATTAAAAAGAAATGAAATAATTTACCTTCCCTGTTTTGATCTGATGTGGTACCCGTGGCGTGATGGTTAGCATGTCTGCCTGTTGACTAGAGCTGTAAAAGTAACGATAAAATGACTACCCGTATGTATACGTTACTTTTGATCTGAGTACTCGGTATAAAAATGTCGTTACTTTCGTTACTTTCGTTACTTTTTGAAAAGCTGGTATTGGTGTCTAAAAAAGTACTTTTTATGGCGAAATCTCAAAAAAATAGTATATTTAGCTGTGTAGTTGTACAGGGTAAAATATTTATATCATAATTGTAGAAAAATTTTGCGTAAAAGTTATTACCTTATATTCAGTCATATGCCTGGCGTTGTCATATTATTATAGAACTGTATTTAAAGGAAGAAATAGTGTAGATACCCTCGAATTTCTGCTAGAAATGCAAACTACCCACACATACCGATTTGATTGATTAACAAAACTTTTCAGTTTACATCGTTGCAGAAATTTTACTCAATGAAAATTACACAACCCATGGGAACTCAACTTTTTTTCATTGATATGCAAATTTTCTACTTCGTCTACAAATTCAAAAATTAAATAATTAACCATAGAAACCTATCGCCAAAATAATAATATGTACATAAATGTTTAAAAATTTAAGATCGATCAATAGTTCTCCACAATTTTCCAAACATCTTTTTTATCATGTTATCTTAACATGCCATTGCTAAACTTTATTGACAGACCTGACCAAGAATTTGCCATTTTTAGAACTCAGAAAAAGCAATAATGCCCGCATAACCGTTAAAATAAATTAAATAAAGCAAGATACAATAAAAGATACAAGTAATTCCAATAACAAACCATAACGCATAACAGCACCACATAAGAAAAGGAGGTGGTTTCATCTTCATTATTACAAACGCTAATTTAGCTCCATTTAAAAAAAGAAATACATTTGTTTCCCAATCAGACACACAAATAAGTCTGTTTGTTGCACCCTTCATCTCCATAGCAGACATACAATAAACTGACTATACACATTACACAGTACACACACAAGGTACAGGTACTGGTACTGATATCGATACCAACTCGACTACCCACCCGACTACCAAACTACCCAAAGTAACTAAACATACCAAATGCCGATCCAATACCGATACTGAGTAACGAAAGTAACTAAACATGCGAAATACCAATCCGAGTACCAAACTACCCAAAGTAACTAAACATACGAAATGCCGATACCGATACCGAGTAACGAAAGTAACTAAACATACCAAATGCCGATCCAATACCGATAATGAGTAACGAAAGTAACTAAACATGCGAAATACCAACCCGAGTACCAAATTACCCAAAGTAACTAAACATACCAAATGCCGATCCGATACCTAACTACCCAGAGTAACTAAACATACGAAATGCCGATACCGATACCGAGTAACGAAAGTAACGAAAGTAACGTAAGTAACGAAAGTAACGAAAGTAACGAAAGTAACGAAAGTAACGAAAGTAACGAAAGTAACAAAAGTAACGAAAGTAACGAAAGTAACGACAGTAACGACATCGTAAAAGTAACGACATTTTTTTGCGAGTAACGTTTCGTTATTCGGTACAAAAGAGAATACTTGTTACTGAGTAACGAATACATACCATTTGCTACAGCACTACTGTTGACCGAGAGGTTCGTGGTTCGTATCGAAGAAGAATTATTTTTCACGGGTATCGCCTTTCGCGGGGAATTGGCAAGTTCCCCGTTAGTAATTTCATTGCCATGAAAACGTGCTTTCTCGATTAGCCATTACAAGGAATGGTTGTGAGAAATGCGCTAGTCCCTGGGGCTCCTCGATAAGACATTGCAATTGTACCTAAGATGTTGCATGCAAAGATTTAAGCCTAATTTTTTCCGTAAGTTCTTTATTAACAATCTTGAAAAATTATTACAAGTTTGGAAAGTTTTGATGATACATATTTTAGAAGAAACTAAAGCAAGCATCGTTTCTAATTAAAAAGCCAAAGGAGCCATTCCGCTCCTTTGATGCACTTTGGGTTGAGTAATGCGGGTCAAACAATGTGTCGAGTGATAGACAAGCTGTTGCCATCTAGTTTACGTGAAAACGTCTTTGTGTGTTTTGATGATCTTTTGAATTGTACAGCTGACTTCGAAAACCATATCCGTGTCCTCAACGAAGTTGCAGCTTGTCTGCGCAGAGCGAACCTTACAATTAACCTTGATAAGAGTAAGTTTTCCATGAAAGAAATAAAGTATCTAGGATAAATCATGAAAGAAATAAAGTATCTAGGATAATTGCGAATGGAACTCTTTCGTTCATATGTCCTCCACGGGCGCGCTTGCAGCGATCGATACGTTGAACCCAATTTTCGACCACTCTCTCGCACATATCGACCGCTATTGCAGCAATTTCGCGTTCAATATTGGCTTGAAGCTCCTCCAAATTCTCTGGCCTGTTGGTGTAGACTAACGACTTGACATAGCCCCAAAGAAAGAAATCCAAAGGTGTCAAATCACACGAGCGCGGCGGCCAATTGATCGGTCCATTTCTTGAGATAACACCAAATTTTGACCAAATTTCCTCTTCAAAATGTTGATGGTTGCATGAGCTGTATGGGCTGTAGCTCCATCCTGCTGGAACCACATGTCACTAATATCCTTTCCACGCAACTGACGCCAAAAAAACGCCACAATGTGGTTTGTGCGATGCCCAATTCCTGTGAACGACGTGGAATTGACTGATTGGGGTCGTTCTGAACGGATGCACTTACGGCCGCGATATTTTCAGCACTCCGTCCTAATCTTTGTCTCACTGGCACGGGAACATTGTGCAGCGAAAACGTGGATTCACTAAACTGCACTAAACTAAGAATTGCGGCACGGGTGGGACGAATATATAACGACCAAAAATCGGAGCTAGCGCTCTTAAAGTTGCAGCGACTGACTCAAAATTTTGATAGTACGCTTTAATAATTCGGAATGGTAGACCTTAATGAGCAATCTGACGTTTACAGAATGTCAAAGACCTTAAGGGCGCGTTTACATTAAAGAAACAAAATGGATAGTCCCCAATGGAAAACCCTGTAGAAGCAATGGTCAACTCAAAGACAAGTCCCCAGATTTTTAGGATTAACCGGTTGGTACCGAAGATTCATTAAGAATTATTCGGATTTAGCAGCGCCGCTGACGGATTGTCTTAAGAAAAAGAACAAATTCGAATTGACACCTGAAGCTTTAGAAGCGTTCAACAGATTAAGAACTGCACTTTCCCCTGCCCCTGTACTGTCACAACCCGATTTCAAAAAACCTTTCACGATCCAATGCGATGCCTCTTCAGAGGGAGTAGGTGGGGTAAATAAATAATAAATTTAAATAAATTTATTTGTGTCAAGGCATGAAAACTATCGTGATTATTTAAAATAAGAAGATAACATTCTGAAAGAGTCATCTGATGTCTGAACTATTGACTTACACGCAGGTTTTCCTCAAAGTAGGTACAATAAAGGTAATCGATTTTTTTTCTTTTTTTTACAAAAATGGAGGAAGGGAAACTAAAACACCTAAAAAACCCAATTTATTTTTTGCTCGATGAGCACTCTTGTGACACGTGTTTCCTTTTTTACACTCCTAGTTCTTAACACGTAGGTAGTCGCCATAGGCAACAATTTGCCTACATAACCTTTTCACATTTGTTTCTTTTGCCTTTTGTTATTTTTACAATGACAAATCAGAGGATACCCGCAACAGGTAGATTATCCCTATTTTCTCATCTCAAGCCAAGTCTTATTGCGCATTTTATTTGTATATTCAACCTCACATTGTAGTCCCTTCCTTACAATTATTCGTTTTGCTAACTTCCAACTGTGCTGTGCGTATATATACCTATCTCATTTTTATCTTCACAATTAAGTGTCGGCAATATTCGAAACGTTTGTTTAATCCTTCTTCTATACCGCGAACAAAATGTCCTTATCTGCCACAGAAGAATGCCGCACAATTAAAGCCTAAACAGCGTGAACTGCGAAATGCTCCATTCTTTTGCGTCGCAAATTAATTACCGTCATTTGCGTGGCTCTTCTTTTATTGGGTTCGTTGCTTATTCGTATCGTGAAAGAATCTTTTGCTATACAAGGTTGTCCTTGTTGCCTATTTGTCTATCAAGAAGCCGCACGTTTTGCGTTCTTTGAGCATCTACAAAACAAAGAAAAGAAAAAAAACCAAGAAAACTTCCAATGGCACGGCACGCAGTGTGAATTGATCCGAATGATAGCCACTCTTCCGTCTGATGGTCCATTGAATGCAAATCTCTTGGCTGAAAAATAATTTCGCTTCGACGACGCGACGGCGACACACGATGAGATGCATACTAAGCATTAATCTGTGCAAAAGATTCACGGATAAGGCAGGTCGATCAGAAAAAAGAAGAACAACAACAACAAAAATCCAACAGCACCAAAAAATATGAGAAAGAGGACAAATAGCTCAGAGGAGCTGAGCCTCGATTAAAATGCAACCTGGTGGATCCTAAAAGCCATCGAAGTGCATTAAAGTGCCAGCGTATGCCCGGCAGCAAAATACCACTGCTGATGCTGAAGCAACTATGCCAGACTCTTGCTTGCGTTATTTCATTTTATCTCACCTTGATCACGTACGCAGTGTTTAACTTTAAGAACGGCTACATTCGACGACGACGCAGGTTGTTGAGTCGAAGATACGACACCGATAGGTTGGTATACTGAAGATGAACACTTCTTTTTATTTTAGGAGTTCTCAATGTTGTGAGTGTTTCTGGATAAAAAAAAAGCAAAGACTTTACCTACTCTGTATAGCACAGGTATACCGACCAGAAGAATTATAATTACTTGCAAAGGTTATGTGGATTTTCGCAAAGCTGGTGATTTTTTTTTTTTTTTTTTTTTCAAATTGAATTTACTGCGGGAAGTGGTTGGTAATCTTTCTTGAGGATTCTGGAGACCACCACTCTAACTAAACTGGCCAGAGACGAGCAGGTTATTTTATTAGGAAAACAATAATTGGTCACGCTGGCGACGGTAGAATTAAGGAAATCGTATAGTTCTAGGAATATTGCTTGAGTTTTAGAAAAAAAAAAAATAAACAGGACATTCTGCAGTTTTATCTGAACGACACTTAATAGTGAATGAGATGTTTCATTGACCTGGTTGTAAATTTAACAAGGGTCGTGTAATCTGCATAACTGAGATTGAAAATCTGTGGGTGTTTTTTGTCAATATAAGAGTCAAGATATTAGGTCGGAATACAGCTATAATGCCATTAATCCATACGTAAGATATAAGGGGATATGGCGACACAGTGCTTGTCGTTCTTGTGCTCTTAATTAAAACAAGTTTTTTAAATATTCAATTTAAGGTAATGTATTTATTAATCACGAGCGTTTGATGACATCAAAAAAACCAAGCAAATGATATGAAATCTAGGTTGAAACATTCAAAATTAAAAATCTAGACAAAACGCATAATCAAAAAAGAAAACGGATACAAGTTAAAAAGATGTTGGGCGTGTCAACTGTATGATTGGTGTGAACTTGGCGGAGAGGACCTGCTAAACTAGTAAGTGCGAATGTTAACAAAGGGCCGAAGAAGAAATAGATCAACACTATAATGCTCTGCGCGTAATGACTGACTGCCCGAACTTTAGTCCTCTACCAGAGCTTTTTGAACTACTCCCACATATTTGGTTAAAAGGTCTTTTAGGGTCTTTCAATACGAGGATAGGGTATTGAAGTGGAGATGGTGGCGGATGACCTCCTAGCGAGCCAACGGCAGCTCTAATACCTCCCGCAGCAAGGTACTGCTTCCGGATTATGTGGCCCTTTATGTCCAAAGGGATCCTAAAGACCTGGCCTGCCGGGTTGTACGTGGTTCCAAAACAACCAAAAGCCTCGGATAACGATATTGATTTCGAAGTTGACGACTCAAGCAAACGTAAAAAGGACAATGACCTCCGGATCTGCACGTGTAACGTAAGATCTCTTAACGGATAACGTGCAGGTGCACTGCACTGTTGTGAAGCAGACAATCGTCATTCAAGAAGTGCGATGGAGTGGACCGGTCAAAAAGAAGATGAAGACTCAGGGATAAGGTTGCTAGCAAAAACCCAAAATCCAGTTAATGAGCGTATAATGACTATCCGCATCAGGACTAAATTTGCTAACATTAGCCTAATATGCCCCCACAGAAGAGAAAGACGACAATTCCAAAGACAGTTTCTACGAGAAACATATTGGCAGTGCCCTGGACACGACGCGACGTGAAAATCGTTCTTGGCAATTTCAAAACTAGGGAAGG
The DNA here is from genome assembly GCA_914767635.1 of Melanostoma mellinum. Taxonomy (NCBI): domain Eukaryota; kingdom Metazoa; phylum Arthropoda; class Insecta; order Diptera; family Syrphidae; genus Melanostoma; species Melanostoma mellinum. Next base: position 201,970,378 of record OU612058.1, read on the forward strand.
AGGACATCTTTGAAAATACAATCGTTAAGCATAGCCTCCATGACAAAATCTCCGAAGATGGACTTGTTGTAAGTAGTACACGCTTCCCGCATCTCAAAATTTATAAAGGTGCATGGCGATGCCCAGATCAATCAACCGTCAACCAAATTGACCATGTTGCGATCGACGCAAGGCAATCTTCCAGTGTGCTAGATGTCCGAACTTTCGGAGGGGCCAAAGTTGACTCGGACCATTACCTTGTTGTAGCCAAGGTACGAATGAGGATATCGTGTTCACGACCTGCACGAACTAACGCTGTGAAGAGATATGACGTCGGAAAGCTACAATCGTAAGAGAATGCCAATGCCTTTTCCAATCGAGTGTCCCTTCAATTATCTTTGAATCCCATGCCGTCAGCATTAAGTATTGAAGACCAGTGGCAGCAATGCCGCTGCCTCTGATGTTCTTGGTTTCACTCGGCCACCAAAACGAAACCCATGGTTCGATGAAGAATGTAGGCAGGCAAATGCAGCCAAACAAAAAGCACAAAACAACTGCTGATGCAAAACGAACGAGGGCTGCTAACGATCAGTATAACCAGATTGAAAAGGAGAAAAGAGGGAGGAACACCGAATTCTCAAAAAGAAAAAGAAGCAGCATGAGAAGCGCTCGTTTGAGGAAATTGAGAGATGACTGGAACGATATTCGGAAGTTTTACCAAAACGTAAAAATATCCTGCCAGGGAAGCCTGTAAAGACCAGCAGGGAAACAAAGTTGTAAAGTCACAGTCGCTACGGAGGGTCTGGAAAGATCACTTCTGCAGACTGCTTAACGGCGATCAAGCAGAGTGCCCCATTTGGCTTGGACGATGATCAATAATGCCGTCCTTCCGACAAAGAAGAAGTTAAGCTTGTCATATGTAAACTAAAGTCAAATAAGAATGTAGGTGCAGATGGCCTTGATGCCGAACTTTTCAAGGCAGCTGGAGATCAGTTGAAAAATACCATGCACCAGCTGATCTGCATGACATGACATGACATGAAAGTATGCCCGATGCGACGGATGGAACCTTAGTATCGTATGCCCGATCCATAAAAACACAATTGTGCCAATTGTAGAGGAATAAGCCTTCTTAACGTTGCTTATATAAGATTTTGTCTGCTGTAATATGTGAACGTCTGAGGCCCACTTCAACAATTTGATAGGTCCGTATCAATGTGGTTTTAGACCAAAATGTTGACAATAAACCAAATTTTCACATACACCATCTTTTTATCGATTTGAAGGCGGTGAGTGACAGTATATACAAAGACGAGCTGTACAGAGCCATGTCTAGTTTCGGCATCCCAGCAACACTCGTACGACTTTGCAGGATGACTTTGGGGAATTCAAGCTGTTCTTTCAAGTTCGGTAAAGAACTCACCGAGACCTTTGATAAAAGGCTTTATGCAAGGCGACAAACTGTCATGCAATTTCTTCAACATCATACTTGAAAAGATTGTACAAAACTCAAACGTCAACACCAGAGGAAAAATATTTCAAAAGTCTGTAGAATTACTCGCTGGCACAGACGATATTGCCGTAATGGGAAGAAGGAGGTGTGATTTCATAGGTGCTTTTGCGAGTATTGAAACAGAAGCGTCAAAAATGGTTAAAGAGGGCAAAACGAAGTATATGCTGTCATCCAACAAGAACACCGACCATCGGCAAATTGGTCAAAACTTCACACTAGACAGACATATCTTCGAGGTAGTACAGAACTTCGCCGCGGTTGTGCGTCTACCACTCACATATGGTTCACAATGCTGGGAAATGTGCAAAAAGTATGATAGTAAATTGATAGCAGCTGAGATGAAGATGCGGTTGTCTAAAGCATTGAATCTGTATCTGACCAGTATTTTAAAGGACTTAAATAAAACTTTCCAGTTTCTCACCCTTAACTTCTTAATTTTGTTCAAATACTTGGCTGGTACTTGAAGTATACCTCATTAACCAGTATTTTATTACTTTTTAGTAGTGACGTTATATTCTGCCGTATGAATATTTACTCCAATTGCTTAGCCATGCCAGTTTTTTTTTTCAAGTAATTGTCTAGTCTTTTTAACTTTTTTATCACAATCTCAAACTCTAGCCATAACTTTCAAATCCGAACTATCAATCACTTCACCAGCAGCTTCAATTTCTTCATCAGTGTTTCTCTTGTTTAAAGTGACACTTCTTTTTTCACTTTGGCAGTTCTTCTTGGTTTTTCAGATTTATATTAGACAAGAAAATAACATGTAAAATTCCTTTAATATAAAATACTTGTTAATCATCTCTCAACTTTATTAGAACATTCCATAAAACATTAACATCGGAACACTCTTTATGAATCCTGCACCCTTGATGATTAAAAAGGAACTCTATCAAGTATCCAAACTCTGTTCTTTCTTTCACCTTCGTTATTATTCATAGTGCCATTGTGTATAGCACGTTTTGTAGAACTCATATTTTTTAACGAACAAGAACAAAATAGATCCCTTATCATATTTTTCAAACCCCCAAAAGGTTTTCGGAAACAATTCCCGAAACCAATGGAAACCAACAAGGATCACCAAAGAAGAGCAAAGCATATTAAATAACAACATATCTATCACAATACGAGTGTTTCATAATGCCCGCACTCAAATGAAACTACACCTCATTTATTTTTCATGTTCCCGGTCACGTAAACATTTTACCTTTCCACATGAAACCTTCAAAGGGAACCTCTCGAGAAATGAAAAATAACATAGCAAATGCATAGTAAGTTGAAACTAGGAAAACCATTTTTATTTCCCCCAGCCAAAAAAAAAAACACATATAAATCTTCATTAGGGTTTCGTTTAGCAAACTTATCTCAAATGCATGTATGACGTTTATTTTCTTCGTCTACTCGTCCATCACCGAGGACGTTTTTCTTTCTTTTTTCTGTTTTGTCAGTTGACCAACGATTCTGTAAATAGTTAATCAAATATCCGGTGAGGAAAGTTCTGTCTAAAGTTGTTTACATTGCAACTTCCTTCCCCAATCGCATATCTCTTTATCTGCGGACAAGGGAAAAAATCCACTTGGAATTGTATTTTTGTGTGAATCGCGATCGAAATGCTATTGAGTTTGTTATCTTTGGCTTATTCATCAGACAGATGCTCCCTTCGTTTTTGTCTGCCTCGTTGATTTCGGCAAGTGTTCCGCGAAGGAGCTAGCCCCCGATGGTAGGACAATGCACTCTCTGTTTTGAAAAATGATGAAGGACCACCGACCTACAAAAAAAAAGGTTGTTGCTCTGAGATGCGCTATTAAACATGCTCAACACACGCCACCAGGCGCAGATGTTTTTTTCCTCGAAAAAGGAGTTGACAGGTACCCGAATTAAATTTTGTATTTTTCTTCTTCTTTTTTTTTGGCTAAGTTGTTTTGAAAACTGGTTTAGGTCGTTTAGTTTTCTTTATTTTGGGAACCTTCTCACAAAATCGAAGCACCTCTCGAAAATGAATTAAGGGTGCGATAGTGTTGCGTGTCTTTGCTCATGTTGTTTTAAAAAAAAAAAAGAACGACTTTTTGTCTTAATGTTGTGTTACGGTACAAACGCTCTTGGTTTTGAGTATTCAGCTTCGCCTTTCCAAAATCCATTCAACAGCTTCATAAGATTACTCAGGGGGGAAGATGTTAAATCTGCTGACGCGAAACGAATGTTATCTGTTGGCCCCTTTTTTCTGTGAAAATTTTTTGTCTTCTCCCTTTGTGTTTCCATTGGAATTCCATACACATTCTACGTTCTTTGCACCCAATATTTCAAATTTTTTTTTTATTGCTTAGTAGTAAAGTTGTGATTATATTGTCACAATTTCTGCATTGGAAAGTAACCTTCTTGTAATTGCAAAGAAAATGGTGCTAAAGAACTTCTCTGATGCAGGCGGAAGCAGAGTTTGGATTGGGTCCAGTAGATTGGGACATTTTTGAATCATTATTGAGGTGTCCCTTCGTGTCTGTAAGTGGTATGTTTGTTGTAAACTTATGCATGGGCACTCCTAACTTTTGGGCTAATCTGACCGGGCTTATCGTCGTCGATTCGAATCTGCTCAATTTGATTTTTCGATCTGTCCCAGTGAAGCCGTGAGCACTTTTGCGGAAAGTTCCTCCGTTATTATTTTTTTTTTTTTTTTTTTGGAACGATGCAAATTGACTGCCAGATGTTTTCTTTGTTAAGAAGCTCCAAGCCTGAGCGATCGAATGGTTCAAAGACCAGAATGCGATTTTTAATACTGACTTGATAAACCATAGTCCTGGGCTGTGAAACCACAAAAATCCTGGGCTGTGGGACCACAAAAGTGACAATGCCGACATAAGAAACTGAGAATTCTGGCTTTAACAGCCACCACGGCTTGAAAATCAGCATTCGTAGCTTGAGATATCACAATCTTACTTGAGCCACTATCTACTTGAGCCTATCTAAAAACCGCAATCCTGTCTTGAAAACCAATAATAATGATTTTACTACAAACTTGCCTTGAAGCACAATCTTGGCTTGAATTACTGCCATCGTTACTTCAACTATCGCATTTCTGCCTTGAGCTGACTCAACAATAGGTTAAAATGCCATAGTCATGTATAAAAAAAGCACTTAGTTATCGCCGGAGAAACCTAATTCTCGAATTGACTCACCATTCTAGTACTGGATATAGAATTTGCAATGCTGGGTTGAAACATCAAAATCTTTGCTCGAAAACCTACAGCGCTGCAGTTATCGTGACTGCCGGGTAAAACGACTGACGCACTTAGACCATTAATATTTCCATTGTTATACCACATCCAAATTTGAGGAACTGACTCATTCTGTTTTATTCATTTTGAGCTTTCTATAAAGCGATAAAGACTATGAACCTCTATTTTCGTAAGATCACTTGAATAGTAGAAAAGAGCTCTCCCTAATTCGCTTCACTTTTAAATGGAGGCATGGCATTTGCCGAGAAGATCTGAAACACTTTTCTCTTCCTCTTCGACCATGCTGCTTCCCCAAAAGTCGTTTCATGGGGCATAGAGCCTTGTGGGACGCCTACTTATGACGCAGTTTTCGATTACTACGCCGATAAGAAGCTTGGAAGTTAGAGAAAATACACTTATCAAAACGATCTGTTTCCCTCTGGTGTGGAACTGGAGAAAAGTGAAAGGCCGAGAACTGCTTAGATTGTAGAAAATTAATCTCAGTTAATTGCACCATCTTGGTTACATCTGAGCAGACAATCCCGCCACCAGTGTCTGGTTTTGGTCGTCTAGTACTCACTCTCTGAAGTTGATCTTCTCTAAGATCGTATTCTAACATTTGGTCATGGTTTTGGTTTGTATCCATTTCGCATGTTGAGCTGGACTTTGCTTTAGGTTACAGCGATTTCTTCCACTCTTGATGTTTTTGAAATGCGTTTGCGCTTGCGATCGCAACCTAATCTTGCCTTGGACTTTCGTTATTAGTGGGTCAACGAGTCCTTGTTGATAGCTACAATAGTAGATCTGTAGGGACTGATCTCTTCATCGAAGAGTTCGATTGGTAGTCCATTGTGACCTCTTGGTCTGCATGTCTTATCTTGCCTAAACTTCGAATCTTACACCAAGCTTAATTCCCTCTAGACAGCTACCTTTATACATACACGATCTTTCCATCAAAGGCGATTAGTTTGCTTGCTTGGTACCACCCTACATCGTCGAAGGTTGAAAGGCTTCCCAGGATTCTCTATCATAAGAGTTCAGTAGAATACCTGGAGCTTGTTCAGTCCCATCGCGCACTGATGAAAAGAGATTTTGCTATCCGAATTGCTTCTGTCAACTGTGGCCACGAAATTTTTGTTTTTAATATCCGTCCCGACGCGACATGAGTCAGAACAGACAGCCTAGAAAGGACACACTGCACACTTTACAGTTTCACTGTCATTAACTGAAGTTAGTTTCACCGAGGTTGGAAGACGTTTACTGCTAGCGTGCTAGTGCCTCGTCTAGTATAGTAGCGTCTAGTTTTTAAGTAGTGCCACGTTCCACAGATGGTTTTCAACTTTTCCTTCCCTCTAAGTGGTCGACTAACAATGTGTAGGTACCGCTTTTTACCTTTCCTTTATGCCATCGTTTTTAATAAAGGGTTTTCCAATAGGTATTATATGATTTTGCAGTGGCGTTTCGGTCATTTGTAGTATGTCATGATCTCTCATTTGTTTTTCATTGCATTCAGAAGTGTTTACATTTTACCATTGGACCACCGTAAACGCCCTGAACTTTCTGATTTTGCCATGGAACAACTTGAAATCGATAACAATTTCTTTAAGAAAATCATCTTTTCCGAATAGGTTTACTTTTGTTTGACTAGTGCGTTAAATAAACAAAACTGGCGATGAAAATCCACAAAATATTCATGGAAAACCATTACATTCACCTAAATTGACAGTTTGGTGTGGTTTTTGGGCTGGTGGAATCATCGGTCCGTACTTCTTTCAAAATGAAGCTGGCAACACCATTACTGTCAATGGAGAGCGGTATAGATCGATGATAACCAACTTTTTATGGGCGAAATTAAAAGAAATTGATTTTGACAACATTTGGTTTCAACAAGACGGGGATATGTGTCACACAGCAAATGCAACAATTGAATTATTGCGAGAAAAATTGAGAGATTCGATTATTTCAAGAAATTGTGATATTGAATGGCCTCCAAGAAGTCGTGATTTAACACCATTAGACTATTTTTAGTAGGGTTATTTGAAGTCATTGGTCTTTCAAAATAAACGAGATTGTCTTCAAGTTTTACAGGTCAATATTAACCGTGCCGTTCATGAAATACGACTTGCTTTACTGGAAAAAGTGCTCGAAAATTGGATTCATCGAATTTGTTGCTGCAGAAGAAGTCGTCCATTTGAATGACGTTTTGATTTAAAACTTAAAAATGTATTGATTGAACTGCACATTAAGTAAAAAATATCTGAATTTCCTTAACAAAAAGTGTGCTTTTTTCAAAAAAGAAATCATATAACTCTTATTGGAAAACCCTTTATTTGTCACTGGCGACTTATACTCTTTCGAGACCAAGCCATTGTTCCGCCGGCAGCTCCGACTTCTGCCGACTTTTGGACGTATTTCCCCGGCCTATTATTTTCTCTAAAAACTCAATAGCTAAAAAACCCTGCCTAAACTCCTGTTTAACATACCGCAAGAATGAATTCAAATCACAATTTCAATTTTGCCAAATTTCGCGAATGAAGTTCTACTTACCAAAAATTTGGAAAAAAACTAATTTAAAATAATTTAATAGTTGGAAAATTTCATTGGAAAACGGAGTCTTAAAATTAAAAGCCTTAAAAGTTTTATTTCGAGCAAATAGTCCAGGTATAATTTTTTTGACTAGACACAATTTGTTAAAATCTGCAGTTTCTCGTAGCTACGATCCTTTTGCTCTTTTAAAAATTTTTATGTGAGAATCTTTAATTTTTTTTGATCAATATTAAATTTCGCATTTTCATTTTTTTTTATTTTTGGCATGAAACCCTTACAAGTCCCAAGACTATTAAATAATTTTTCAAAGATGTTTTCGTCTACGTTCTCCTACGCCTCTGAAAACGAGTCCTTCTACAAAAAGTAAAAGTACATTGTCTTCTCTTAGGTCTCATAAGAGACTTACAACCAACGATGAGCTAGAGCGAGAAGATGTATCCCTTCGAACGAAGGAGAAAAGAAAACTACAACAGCTGTTATTAAGATTATTGTTGAAAAAATCAACGAACCTTTCGGACGTACAAAGGATCAATGCAATCCTCTTGCACAGTCGGTTGTTTTACTTCGTTCGGTATACTCGTTCACTTTGTCAGCGCTGCGTTGTGTATTTCGGTTCTTTGCTTAAATTTTTTAAGAATCCATCCAAATCTCAGCACTTCAAGATTCCCATTTTTTTTATCAAGTGATATGGTTACATATCGGGAACGTTTAATAGATGGACAATTGCGCCTCACACGGGTTCGGGTTACGTACTTGTCATCAATGATGGAATACAACACATCCATGAATGGATCATACACTAAAAGTACAACCAATAATACACAGTCACCATCAAGGAAGTGTAGTTCACCATCATCGTCATCATCACGGTGAGTTTGGTTTGAGAGGGTGGAGTAGAGACGGACACTTATTTAAGCTTGTGAATATTAATGAGTTACGTGTGGGATATTCTGTTAAGAGCAGGTGGCGAAGGATGTTTAAATTAAAAGCAAAAAAAGGAATCGATTAACAAGGGAATAATTGGAAATTGGGAACCGTTCGATGACATCGGATTCAATTGAGTGCATAATTTTATTTCTCTTTTTTTTGTTTTCACACCCTCTACTTTTTTGGGTATAAATTGGGTAGGTAGGTGTATATGTGCATATGCGAGCTGGTGGAATAATTATTCAAGTGGCAAATTGATGGGAATTCGATTTTTATATTAATCTATGTGGATGACTTAAGTGTTGTTGGTTGGTTTCAATTAGTCGCACTGTCGTTATGGGTGAAACTGTGGTTTTTGTTGTTGGTATTTGGATTTTGGTTTTTAATCTTTAGCAGCCTTGTGTATGCATGCGTTTGTGTGTATCTAGTAAAGGACACAGTGTCATTGAACTTGAAACTTAATTGAAACTATTTTTCGGCACCTTTAATAAATTATGTCTCCTTCAGTCAATCTTGATTTTGGAATTTTGTGAAAAGTGAAAACTAAAAAAAGGGTCGTTGAACTTCCTTTGTTTTGGAGCAAATTGAAAGGATATGTGTGACTTCCTTGATATTATCCTTAAGGGTTAAGTAGAAGAGAGGCTGTTGATATTATTCGTTTATTTTTTTTCGTTTGACGGCACTTTAAGCTTTAAGCATTATGACCTCAAGGCAATCAAAGCTTTCTGTTTCACACTAGTGATCCGCCTGTTGAATAGGTACTTCGGGTGGAGGCTTCGGCAAGCCTCCGGGGTAAAAATTCTTCAATGCATAAGGGCAACTTTTTGCTGGTGTATTCTCATTTGATCATGTTATTGTCCGTTTTCGATGAATATTAGTGCGAAGCAATAAAAGAAACCCTAATTCATTTCTTTTTAAGGAAGGTGGTTAGACTCACGCTCCTTTGAGTGACACATCGTATAGGGCACTTCTGTGTTATAAAGGGGCTGCCGCTTTCCGAACTTAAAGCTCCGATTGAACAAATCCGCTTAGAATCGTCTTCTCTGTGTATTCTTTACTGGGGTAGTAAGGCTGAAATACGTACCGTTTGGTTAAACCATTAGGATAGTAGATAGCAGCTTTTGTAATCCGACTCTGGTGTTCTGTGAAAGCCAAGGCAGGTACATAGACACTGAGAGAGATCAAACACCCATCTGAGACTCTTTAACACCCATAGACAATCGTTGATTTTATAAAGGCTATGTCGCAAGTTACTTTTATCCTGCTATCAAGTTGATTGAATAAAACAATCTCTTTCCTTACATTGGCTAACATGTCATTAAAACCGGGCTCAGCACCATGGACAAAGGGAGTTCTCTATTGGGAACCTTCTCAAATATCTTGCTGATGCTCGGAAAAATACTTATTAACCGACCGGAAACTATGCCGATTTGAACCAACTTTTCCTCTTTTAGGGAGAGGCTAGACCATTGCCGTCGTTCAAAGCACAAAATATTTTTGCATTGTTTAACAACTTGGGGTAAATGTCCACCGCTCCCGATGAGAGTCTTTGTAACACAATATTCGGTTACCCGTCGACTCCTGATGATTTATTTTTCTTTTGAAAGATGCATTTAAAGTCTATCTTGGACACGAACAGAGTGTTGTCCCCTTTTTGATTGTCAGTGATTGCATTTCATTGAACTTGATGAAACCAGTGGTATCAGTGACTGAGTGAGTGAGTAACCATTTTGGGATTACAGAATATGTGATCTCACGTATCATATACCTATTAAAAATTTTACTGGTCGCTATCAACTGACAGAAGTCTCTTTAGGCTTTTTTCGTTTTTGTTTGTTTGCGAAACCAATGCCTTTTGTAAAAAAAAGAACAAGTGACAGTTTCAGAAACAAAAACATTAAATGCAAAAATTGGTCATCATCCAAAATCGATCGATTCCTACTGTCAAAAGCAAGTTTTTTTCTCCGTCTTCCTTTGGAGTACCTATAATACACTGAAGGTGATTTTGATCTTCTTTCCTAGGTTGAGTACACCCGTCAGCCGACAACTTCCTCGATTTTTGAACCTTCTGTATAGAGATAAATCGAATATCAAAAATTCTTTGTTTTCACAGAAAGTTCTCGGTTTGATTGAGGAATTTGTTTTCAAAAACCAATTGAGAGATGGCATAGTCGAAGTGACATGGGATTGGTCTGAACAAGTTCAGAATCGTAGCGTGACCAGTGTTTTTATTAATCGATTGACAGAAAGCTCTTATCCGAATGGCTGCACTGAGCACTGGCGGCCATTTGTTTACTGAAAATATCTATAGTGGTGTGAGATAAAGGGGTATGTTAAGGGGACCTGAGCGTGTTGATCGCTATGCTCCATACAGGCTGATCGTTGGGCCTTGCTTAGACTATCGCAGTAGGTCTTTTTTATTAGCCGCGTTTTATTATCACAATGATCCAATCAGGATCGGATCTTGATAATAAAACAGCTTTAAATCATCATATTTTTTTATTTCCAGTTGGAAGCTGTGTGAAATTCGTTCTTTCAAATGACACTTCAAAAAAGTTGCAGAGTTGCCCAACGAACTTTTCTTTCAATGGTTAATTTTTTGTTCTTTTTTTTAGGGAAAAATGATAGGTACTCATGCATTTTGTCAAATATTCATTTTTTTGCACCACTTCTTATTAGTTTTACGAATATATTTTTTGTTTTGTAAAACTTTTTCACTATGTCATGTATTATACAAAAATGGATAATTGTAAAGTTTCTCGCTATCTATCTAAAATGTATTTCATTTTACCCAGATAAAAATTTTCATGTCGCAATACTCTTGTTATTGGAAATAGTGGAAATGATACCAACGTTTTCAATGGAAAGTCTCCTCTTGTGTGAAATAGAAGAACTAATTTTTAGATCACAAAAATAGATTCAACTAAAAAGCAGGATCTCGCTTTGTTGTTGTAACGCTAATAAACTCATGATCTGATCCGGATTAGATCAATAATAAAATACGGCTATTAAGAGCGGTCAACCATAGTCCATAGCACTACTCCGTATGTGAGTATTGGTATGATGGCCGCGGTATAAAGCCAGTGGGTGATTTATTACCAATAGATTTTCTTACAGGAAGAGAGGGCGACTGTGGATTTCCTGACTCTTTCCTGTATGTATATTGGATTTCAAGTTTTGCTTTTTGTCAATTATGATAGATACCTTACCTAAATATTAAGCGTTCAGCTCAGTTTTCTAGAGGTTAGCTCCTAGATCACTTTTTCTGCCCATTTTACTAGTTTGTTAAGAGTGGTTTGCTTCAGCTCTATAAGGACGTGAGCTTATACGTTAACTAGAAGTTTGTTAGCGAATAGGTTCCATTGAAGAGGAGATAGGACTCCACCTTTCGGTCTTTCTCTAATGACAGATCCCTTTGTAGAAAAGCCCAATAGAGTTGAGTTGATTCTCCAACTTTTTAACTTAACATCTTACGCTGCCATTCGAAAACTATTCAAGAAACGACCTTGCCGCTTTCACATGATGTTTTTGAAGGTATATAAACTATCGAATAAGCCGATTCTTTAAAAGTTTCACACGGGTATAGCCTCTTAAGTGATGTTGAGCCAAATTTTTTAGTTGGGATAAAAACAAAATGATTTTATGTCCTTTTTGGCTAAGTTAACAAGAACACAAAAGTTTATTTTTATCTGTAGACGTTGTTCCCAAAGTAAGTTTTCATAGTTTCTTTGTCAATGGTTCTTAATCAGAAAACTTTGTAAGTATTTTTTTATCTTCCTTTTTCAATGAGAGAAAAACCTTTTTGTCTCTTTATTTACAGAAAAGGTTAATATGCGATTTCAAATTTTTTAAAACTTTTACTTCAGCAAGTAAATATTTTTTTTTTCTCTTTTTTTTCAAAAATGTCTGCCTGTTCTTTTTTATCTAAAATATTAACCAGCAGAAGAAAAAAAGGGGAAAAAACAAAAATCCACGTTCGGTTGCTATAGTTCTCATTTCTCATTTATTTTTGTGTAAAAAGTTCCGTCTTCCTGAATCATTGAATAGGACACAATTAGACGTCACTCTTTCTTGTGTTAAAAACAACATGTTGATGGATTCACCATCCATGTGCCTGTTTATTTTTTCATCATTCAATCTCTGTCATCGATTCCTTTCATTCTATTCTCGAACGACAACACATTCTTATTTGAGTCTCAGTGATAAGAATAGAAAAGCAATTACAATTTTCCTCCACCACGAATGTGTGGCACGTTTAGGTGGGAAATTCGAAGAAAATGTGGAATTTCCCAAAAACTAGTTCCTTCACATTTTACCGACTGCCAATTTAACTTTTTACTTTCTTTTTTGCTTCCCTACAGTCCTAAAAGGTTAAACCCGAAAAACCAAGAATGAAATTCAAACTGAATCTCGGTCTTGCCTGAGTCGTCGTTTCTCAGAAGGACCTGGTCCTTTTTTTTGGCAAATAAAATTTCATTACTCACAAATTTGTGCAATTCATCATATCTTAAACCCAAACAAATATACCTCAGGAAGTTTTTATGACTTAGTTGTTTTTCCTCTAAAGGGTTCTCCTGTTGTTTGAACACGTTTTATTATTTTTGGTGAGGTGAAAATGCGGGAAAACAAATAAATTTTATTTTACTTTTTTCCTTATTATTGGCAGTCATAACTTAGCATTCGGTTCTTTCTTTTGTAGATTCGAAACAACGACAACGAATGACGGTGTTAGCGTCATTGGAATCAGTGGCAGCAATGATGATAAGCGGGATTTATTTTCTAGTAATTTGGTAAGTACTCACATATACCTATACCTTAGTTTATTGCATTTTTTTTCATTAAGAACCGAAGGGAAAACAAACCATTAATAATAATTAAATAAGCGTAAGTCGTGCAGAACACATCAACTCAGGTAGAACGTATGGTGTGCGATTTATTTAGTTTAGGTATTGGTAAAACCATATACTCGTTAATGTACATAAATCGAAACCACTCCTTAAGAAAATGTTGCTACAATTACTGCGCTGTTGTGTGTGTGATGGCAAAATTAATACTCTTCCGTGAAATGTTCACTGTAGCGTTGATGAAATAACAATTAAAACAATCAATATCATGTCCATTACCCGTTGGGCTATTTTGAAAGTTATGCACATTAATTAAAGTTTACAATTCAGGTGCAACTGTAAACAGTTGGAACAATTTGACGATGTGGCTTAAACTTAATTTATGTACATATCTTGCAATAACACGGCAATTTGATCGTTTTGTTCAGTTGCAAGAATTGAGATAATTAGATGATTGTTTGATTGCTGATTAGATGGTACTTCAAAAGAATATGCTTTAAAACATTAGAAAGGCATATGATGGAGATCCGCTCGCTGTTAAAATGAAGCATGACGATGGAGCTTTAGAAATACGTTCCAGAGCTGCGATCTCTAAGGTTATTTTTTGGGAATCGCCCCACATACATCATCTGGCCGCAAGTGAGTTTCAATAAAACAATATTTAGGTACAACCACAAATTTGTGGCTGTAATTTGCACAAACAAGTTTGTAATCTACCTACTTCTTGTTTCACCAAATACAAGTTTTTAATTCACAAACTTGTTATGGAGGCGAACGAAATTGTAGAAAAAAGTGTTGTTAGTCGCTAGTGCTCAATTCCAGTTGCAGGGATCAGGAGTTATTTGTAAATCACGTCTGTGTTTCGCAACTTTGTTGTTACATGGAGTCTTAAAAACCGAGTAGAATTCAATGCTTCGAAAACTCAATGCTGTCTCTTGTCGTTGAAGCTTAACATTCCCCCATTGCCATTATCCATAAATGGTACCTGCATCCAAGAAACCGAAAAGCTGTCAGTACTTGGTATGTGTGTAAACGATGATCTTCGTTGGAACGACCACATATTTGAAGTCGCCAAAAACGCTGCTAAATGATTCTTAAGACGTTTGCAGGAATTTCTTCACCCCTTCTGATCTGGCTACAATTTATAACGCCTTCAACCGCCCAAAACTGGAGTATAACTCCGATATCTGGTCAGGTGCTTCTCAAACATCTTTGCACCTGCTTGATAGGGATACAAAATAGACCGTTAAAATTGATAGGTGATAGTTCAATTGGAGAATCGATTGATTCTCTTGAACATCGTCGAAAAGTCACCTGTCTCTCTCTCTCTTCTATCGCTTTTTTACAAACAGTGATCTAGTGAAATAGTCAGTTGCATTCCTCCCCTAAATGCTCGCACTGTGTTCCATAACATTATAAGGGTAGCCTTACCCTCTTGATGTGCGCGTTAATTATAAAAAAAAAACTTTGCTAAACGTTGGCAGAAAACATCAATTTGAACAAAGAAAACATTGCCGAAAATTTATAAGTACGTGTTCGTTCCCCTCTTCAATTTCTCCATCTTAGCTTTGCTTTAGAGTCCTAGAACATCATGAAAAACGCTTGAAAGTTTTTAATTTTACTTGAGTTTTTGAAAAGACAAGAACGGTTTTAGTTTTGTCAAATGACAGCTGCAACGTTTTTTTTTTACTACAGTGGCCTAATACATCAAAATAAGAGTTACAAGGCCAAATTTGTAATTTTAATTTGGAGTTGGAAGCTTGTATTGTCTGTTTTTGGTTTCACCAACTACACATTTTTTATTCAAAAATTTGTGATCAAGGCGAATGAAATTGTAAGGGAAAGTAGTTCACAAGTGTTTAAAATTCCTGTTGCACCCGGATTAATGATAACTTATAACTCAGAATAGTTTTTTCGCAATGTTGTTGAACGTTGTGCTTAAATTTTCAATATGAGCAAACGCAACATTGTTAAAACATAATCTCTTTGGATACTACGCCTTTTACTCCAAAGACCATTTTGTTTTTAAACTGAAGAGTAAATAATCTTATAAAAAAGTTATACGTTCAAACTGAACAAATTTTGTAAATCAATTTTTTTTGGTGAAATGGAAATTCGCAATTGAGCTTTATTGTAACAAGTTTGTTGCTTCTAAATTACCACTTTATTTTTTTGTTGGTGAAACATAGAAGGACGAAGCTGCATGGACGAGGAAGAAGAGGAGACAATCCAACATCTTCTTTGCTCATGCGCTTCACTTGCTTACGACGGATAAGTTGATTACTTTTTCGACGACACCAGCAATTTAGCTATAGTAAACACTCTAAAAGCCTCGTCCTTTTCGTATGAAGTTTTGGATGGATTGACTAACCGGTGATCAACTGGTGATCAACATGTGCCGGTGTCAGTGATCAACATGTGCCGGTGTCAGTATACCGCCAATCATATCTAACCTAACCTAACCTAACACAGAAGGAAATTTTCACATAAACTTTGTTTACAATTTAACAGTTTTATTTTACAAACGGAAATTTTGTTTGAACATTTTTATTTCTGTTTCCCCAAAACAAATATTTAACTTTCGAATTTTCTTTTCACCAAATTAAGTTTGTTGCGTTTGTAAGAAAATTTTACGGGCTAATGCTTACGTGTAGTTTTTCTAACAAGTCCGTTTCCTTGTAACTTAAATAACAAACTGTCGGTGCGCCGACATAGAAACAACAATAGCACTCAGAGATGACATTTTAACAATATTTTGGCTGTTCATATTGATGTTCTAAGCACAACGTTCAACAATATTATGGAAAACGGCTTTAAGTTACAAGTTATTTTTCATCTCTAACAGGTACTTCGTACACATGTGATCCACATTACAATTTTTTTTTTTAAATTTTGTTCGCTTTGACCCCAAGTACATTTATATGAATTAAAAACTTGTAGCTGGTGAAACAAGAGACAGGATAACAAGCTTGTAACTGTAAATTACAAACATAAATTTATGCTTGTAATTTTATTTGGTTGAAATGGGGTTCAAGTTAACATGTGATTATTTTACAAGTTTTGTTTCTTCTTCACTTTTATAACATAGCAGCAGCAATAGCAGATAAAGAAATGATATATAAGCCGACATATCCTTGTATTGTTGATGGTTTTGAATCGAGAAGAGTAAAATTAATGTCAAAGCAATCGATAATTGCACGAAAAGCCTGCCCATTTGTTCCGATATTTTTGAACGTAAAGTGGAAAGATTAATCTATGAACTTCTCAAACAGATAATTTTTTTTTTTTTCAAATTAGATTTCCTTTGAAACTTTGTTCTGGGGCTAAACATCTCGTGATGAAAAGACAATCCTTGCTAAACAGAAATGTCAATACAATTTGACAACCTCTACTGTCAAACCATAGCCAAAAACCATCGAAACTTCTCATGTAGCTGCACGATGACACTTTTTACAAGGAATGGAAAATGAGTTAATGAAATATGAAAGACTTTTTCTTCTATGATTCTTATTGGCCATCTCGAGGCCAAGCAGTTTCCAATTCCAATTTCAGTTAGCAATTACTATCATGGAACTTTTTAATTAATCGTGAAAGGCCCAACTCGAAAGTGTTTCTAGGATTCGAGCCTGGAACTCTCACGTAACAGACAGATAACCATTGCGTCACGGTTCCTATTTGGTTTAATCTTAAGTAATCGATCATTGCTTCTACGATATGTTTTACTATTTTAACTAAATTTTCGGCGGTTGATTTTAATTGTGAAAGGCTTTTTAGACAGTCAGTAGGCAGTTCAGTTATCAGTTCAGTAAAAAAAAGAGAATGGAGAGAATGAGACTTTATAGTCAGTTCTCAGTTCAATTAAAAAAAGTCTGTGTAAATAAACGCCAGTACGATGTTTAGTTGAGCTTTTATTTTATTTGTGAAAAATCAAAATAAAAAAAATAAAAAACTGAGAACTGAACTGAATACTTATGGGTTTTCCATCAGTTTTAGTTAAGTTTCATTTCATTAATTTAAACATAAGTTTAATTGAATAACTGATACCTCAACTGAAACTGAAACTGAAATGATCGTCTAAAAGGGCTTTTGGATTTCAGTCCGGTGTTCAGCTTTCATTTTACTTGTCGTCAGTCAAAAGTCAATTGGGCTAATAACTGAACTAACAGCTTATGGGAATTCCATCGGTTTCAGTTTCAGTTAAAAGCTTCAGACTTTTCATCTGATGTCTAATCAGTTTAACTGAAAGCTGAACTGAAACTGAAATGATCGTTTCTAAGGGTCTAAAAGCTTAACCTGTAAGTTTGGAAGCTGTTGTCATTTGACAATGTAAATAGATTCATTCAAGATTCACTGAGACAGCTATTGGTTTTTTCGTTAAATTTTTTCATAACAATTATTTTTTAGTTCACTTTGAACCATAAAGTGTCCTTTATTGAATGAAGTTTACTCAGTGTGAAGTTGAAACCACATTTCCTGCATATCAAAGAGTCAAGTGCAGATTGTATTTTGTGATTATTGCTAGAAGCGATGTTAATTTAGCCAGAGCCATTCTTATTAAAAAAGAAACAAGTTTATTGCTTGACATCATTGAAAGAATTCAAGGATAGGTACAAAGAAAAAATCAAGAACCCCCTATCCTGGTTTCTTGGCTGACTTTACTGCTCTCGCTCAAAAAAGAATAATGCATTGTATTCTTTTATTAAAGAAAATATACATGCTCATGCTCAGGTAGCTCTTGTTCCCATAGTTTCAAAGACAATTGTTTCTACCCTCTCTAAACTCTAGTGGTGGGAAGAGCAATTGAATTAAGTTTTATATTTTCTAAAGAACTTTCTTGTCCTACTTTCATGTTGCTGTATGTGATTTGAGCTTCTAACAAGCAAGTCGGGAGGGTATATATTTTTCTTAAACAATATTTCCAGAGGTACAAAAAATAAAAATTGGGAACGACGATTGATGCAGGACATGCTATTAGAGAGAGAAAATAAAGAATGACATGGTGGTACTGTACTCGCATATAAATTTAATTCGTAAAACGAACCAAAACTGGACTGTTGATTGCACGATATGTTTGTTTTATGAACACGCTGCTGGACATAACGGCAGGACTAGATAAATTGGACCGTGAATTTGTGAGCATTGTTTACAAAGATGCTTGAATTTTGTTCTGTGAAATAAGAAACAAGTAATTGGAAGGATCGTTGCTTCAATTTGCATACAATTTTTTTTAGAATGTTGATGATGGAAAGGAAGCAGCATAGTAGTGAATAGTTTCTGGGAAGTAGTTAAAATAATATCTCTCCTTCAGCATATTTAGAAAAACATGGAACTGTACTGGCCTCGAATAAAATAAATTTAGATCCGATGCCTCAGTGAAGATGAATTTGAATTCAGGGATCGTCCAAGTTATTACGTTACGCTGTTTTTGAATATTTAAAAACCTCCTCCCCCGTGTAGTAAAAGCACTGCAGCGTTTTTCTGTATCCTTCCTAAATGTTATGTAACGTCTAATGTAAAGTAACAATTATGTTGCGAAACGTGCCGGAAAGCCTTAGTTGTTACCAATTTTGAAGAACAAAAATAAAAATCCCGTGCAAAGTACAATAGAATTAGCGCATTCCCCTCAAAACGTAGCGAATAGAGCTGCCAACTTCAGAGATTTTCATTCACTTGTCTTTTATTAAAATAAAGAAATGTTACGTAACGCGTTGTTCCAATACCCCTTTCGCACATTATCGTAACGTAACGTTTTATAAGATCTCTCCCCGCCAAGTTGCGTTACGTAATACTTGGGGTGTCGTCGTCACACAAATTGTGAGTTTGATTAACTCTCTCGAGTTGCTGAGTTAATTTACCAATGTGTATTATCGTATTGTCAAGATTTCATATGACTATCAGCCCTATTATGGTAACATTTGTACGAAATGTAAGATATTTGTATTATGGTAACGTTTCCGATTGCTTAATCGGACATATTTCCGAAAAGAACGAAACAATGCGATGAATATGTCAAACTCAGCGCAACGCGTCTAGAATTCATGCGATGCATGGCTATTAAATGTGAAAATTGTGGGAACGCATTTGGAATTCATGCGATGCATGCCGATTTCTTGGTTTTCTGTTCTATCCGATGTCTCCGACAGCAAAGTAGTCGCGGAAGGGTTGTTTTATGTCACCTACATGCGTCAGTGTTTCCTTTACGAAACGGATACCATAAACAAAATAAATGTTACGATCGGAAATTCTCTACGATCGTATGTTTCTCCGATCTGTTACGATGATAGGGCTGTATATCTGAAAGTAATTTCCGAAAACTGAATGACGTCACACTGTAAAAATTGGCCTCGGTGTTGACTCTGGACTTATGTCTGAATCACAATCACGCTTCGGCCTCGGCCCATTACGTCGAATGTCTTGTGGTCGCTATAAATTGACTTAATGATTTTGTTGTTTTTTACTGTTAAAGCGAGCCAAAGTTCAGAGTTCTTTTAGTTGAAATCACGTTACGTCGGCGTCATCTTGTACACATTACATTGAATTCAAAGCTACGTTTTGATTTGTTGTTCTGATTTCCTTTGATGAACTCATAATTATCAGGCGAAACCGAAGCTAAAGCGATATTGTTATTCAGGCATTAGTTTTTTGGTAAAGTCAGTTATCTGATTGATCTGATGATCTGATTTCGAAAACTTGCTGAACCAACTTACAGATTTTGCTGTGTGGAAGGAAACTCAGGAAACAATTCATCTGTAAAGACTAGAATGATGAGCGAGTTAACTTCGTATGAAATTAATTTAATTAAAGTTCTTCAGTGCAAAGGCAAGTTTGAGTTCGCCTAAGATGTTGAGAAAACGTACCAAAGTGGCTGAGTCAAGGCTTAGTTTCGCGAAAACTGCTCAATTAGAACATCAAAGTTGCTTATTTAACTCAGGGTTAACACAAGATTTAAACTCGAAGTTAAGCCTAAGACTTGAACGACTTCGTTATAAAAAATGAGCATTAGATCACGAGTTAACTCACCAAAGTTGCTGAGTTAACGAAACACAGTAAACTTGTTCAGCCAATTCAATGAAGCTGCTGACTTTAGTTTTACTCACTAAATAAAGACCCGACGACCCGAGTCAGCTAGTGCATGGACAACTTTGAATTAGCTCCTTCAAATTGATCTAAAGTTTACACACCGTTGGTGAATCGAGTCAGAATTGCCTCAAAGCTGCTGATTAAAGTTTGCTGATTTAAATCAAGGTTAACTCAAGATTCTAGAAACAACTTGAAAACTTGAACGATATCATACTGAAAAATTGCCTTAGATCAGGAATTAACTCACCAAAGTTGCAGAGTTAACGAAACTAAGTGGCTGTGTATGTAATTCTCAGAGTTAAGTTCCTAAACTTTTTCAGTGAAAAGATCACTGTGAATTAGCTCCTAAAAATTGATTGAAAGTTAACTCATTAAAGATTTTGAGCATACGAACTAAAGTTGCTTCGCCAAGTCACTCCAACAGCACATCAAAGTTAACTCAGGTTAAGATTTTGAAGAAAAAAACTCGAAGTTTGTCACGACTTCGTACTTATTAAAAATAAGCTTTAGACCAGGAGTTATCTAATAAAGCTGCTGGGTTAGCGAGCTATAGTTTCTGAGTAAGCCCAGAGTCTCCAATCGTACAAAGCTTGCTAACCGAAGCTGCTAAGTTAAAGTCAGATCATGAAACTGTGCTTCTGCAAAGACCAGATTAGCTATTTTTTTTTTTTTTTGTAAAATTAATATAAACTATGTTCTTTATTGCAAAGACAACGCGAATGCTTTAATTAACTCGAAATCAGCCCAACCAATTTGCATAGTTGAGTCAGAGCTACGACCTCAACATTGCTGGCTTCATAAAGTTGAGTCTTTAACTCAAAATTCTGAAGAATCTTAGTAATCCAATGATGATTTTGCACTCACAAAATTGGCCTTAAAGTCAACTCGCAACTGCTCATGTAATAGACTGTAAAGAAAAAAGGTACGTGTGATACTGCGTCATCTGTCACAAGCATCCACCGGCGGGATCTCCAGAGTAGTCTCTATCATCGAATTGATGAATAAGCATGTTTCTGGTGTTATTTTGAGTTGAATCCTAACAACAATTAGATGATCTCGCACTGGAAGGGCAAAATCAAGTCTATCATTTTTTGGTTCAATTAACACCTCTTAAGACAAAGTGTCTCCTTCAAAAACTCACATCACATTCATCACGAGAATGACAAGTTGCCAACTGAAATTCAGAAACATATAAACTTCACAAAAAGGTGCGCTTGGGTGTCTCTCTAAAAAGGCTTGAATTAGCCTTGAAATGGTATTCGTTCTCTTTTAATGAGTTAATTTTATGTCATTCACTCCAGATGCATAATAATGAGTTTGTATTTCGATCTGCATAACTAATGTCGGTACGGCATGCTACTGTTATGAAATTGTTCAAAGATTCCTGTCATTAAATGCAAATTTATTGCATAGAGCTTAAGAAACTCAAAAAAACAAATAAATCAAGAATACTGGGCCATGCCAGTGACTTAATTCATGGGGATTATACATTTACAAGTGTGTACTATTGTAAGTGGGCCATAACCACCTTCTAGACTCACTCAACCCACCTGACCAGATGCTCACTTTCGATTTCGTTTAAAATTCGTTCACCTTTTATTGAAACTGGATTTTAAATAAAACGAAAGAAAAAAAGAAGAATGTGCACCCAGACGGACAGACGGATTTCTCAGAGTTGCCCAACGTTCTTCTAGTTTGTGGCACATTCCATGTAGTAGAAGTATACTACACCGACAAACCCACCACGCTGCGCTGCTGTCTTGAACTACTACTTAAAGGCAAAATGCCGTGAGTAATTGTATCTTGAACTGAATCCATCTTGTGCTACAATTTAATTTGTCGGTACTTTTTTTTAACTTCATTAAATACCGATGAATCGTGGGTATAAAGAGCTGCGGTTTTGTGAAGACAACAACAAAAAAAAAACTCGTTCCGCTCATACAGTTGTTCAAAAAAATGGACAGCAGGGTAGTGGAATGGACTTAAAGTGCCTCTTAAGTGATTGAGATAGGTTTAATATTTTTTTTTACTGGATTCGTGAACGATATGAAAATGGATTGTGGGCGTTTATAAGCTTCGGGCGTGTAAGCGAGCGAATAAGTCTTGCTAATTGCTATATATTCCAGCACATTATAGTTGATTGCTGGTTCACTTGATTGGATCCGCACATGTCCATATGAATCCTTAAATAGTGGGTTTGGTGGTGAGATTTAATTGTGATCGCAGTCAATACCCATACATTACATAAGTAAAGCTTTTAGTAATGCATACTTTAAAATAGTCAGCATAATTACTGAGATTGAAAGGAGTTCTTGATAACAGAAGCTTCGAAGACTGTTTCTAATTGCGTTGTTTTTCACAATAAAGATTATTGTTTGTATTGGAAGACAGCTATGGTGTTGTGCTCTGATTAGCTGTTCTATATCAGTCTTTCGACTGGCATAACATGGACTTAACATGAAATCCATTCAGGCATTCATACACTTCTATTTCAGCTTTCGCCAAAGATCTAACAAAAAAATCAATACGATCATTTCGACTTTCCATTTGTCGTTTCCGATCATTCCCAACTTTTTCTCTTGTTGTACGAAGTCCGTTTTCTGTCGTTGAAAGTTTGTAAAAAAAATTAGAGTATCAGCTTAGCCATTTTAGAAGTTAAAAATACAACATACAACATTAACTGTAAACGATTGGTCTTCCTCAATGGCTCACCCATATTTCTAATAAGAGAGGGGTTTTGTGTGAATAGCCCGCTATTTCTGTAGCTGTGACTGTAGAAACTGTAGTGTGTGAAACTGTAGTTTTTTGACAGTTGACAAGTAGGTAGAAACTACGCCATTAATAAAAATGAAACGATAGACTCTTCAACAATACATTCAACTCTTTAAAAAAAGAAAATATTTAAAAAAATCATTAACTTGAAAAGTGGTGAAAATTGGACGGCTTGTTTAACTAAAATATTTTTCAGTCGTCGCGACGTGAAGCACCTTTTCGGACCGCAATAGAGAATCTGTTGGAAAAATTTGGTCTGTTGGGACATGTTAGTGGTGTGAAGTATAAAACCCGTATACGTCGCTCAAGAACAACGGTGAACTTTTTTTATGTAACCAAAAGTGTTTAAGAAAACTCAAGGGTGTTCATTCCTCATCATTCCTTGGAATTGGACATTACACCGTGTTTTGCATATAGACTTGCGTCTTAAGGCTTATTGAGTTCACTATGCACAAAAACTCAAGTTGGCCCGATCATCAATAATATCGCGTCTTTAGCGATTGGGTTCTTTGAAATGTGTGAAAATAATCCGGAATTTTATAGAAATTGAGAAATCTACTTGACTGATGGGTGATGGGACCCATTTCCATTTCGGTAGCTACGTCAAGAAACAATCTGGAACTCGGAAAACCCAAGATTTATAGTTTAAAAGCCTCTCCATCCTCAACGTGTAATCTTTTGGTCCGTTTTTTGGTCCGACGGGGTAATTGGACCTTACTTATTTAAAAATGAATAGATTGTGAATAGATTGCGCTATCGAGAGATGATCAATGATTTTTATGGATGGAATTGGATGGAACTGATCATCTGCCATCGTTTACTTTCAGGAAGACGATGCTACGTGCCACATTATCAACGAAACCATTGATTTTTTACGGGAAAAGTTCCCGAACTGTGTTATCTCTCGAACTAGGTGATTAAAAATGCCTACCGAGGTCTTGTAGTTTAAAACCATTGAAGTATAAAGTCTATGCAAACAGCCCGTCTTCGGTTCAAGACCTCTAAGATGGAAATTGTGTAGCTGTAGCTATTGATGGCAGAAAGTAGCCGCTTTGCGATTAGGTGATGGGAAAATTTCATGGAAAGGATATTGACCTGTAAGCGTAGCCGGGTCGGTTATTTGGCTGATATTGTTTTCCATTATTAATAGCATACCTTCGTTCTTACATTGAAATAAACATATGTTCATTTATCTCAACAAATTGTATTTTTCTTCGAATATCAAAACCACACCACTTATTGGAAACCTTTAGATGGGGTTTAATAACATTAGTTGAGTCTTGGCGTGGTTCGATGACAAGACTCTAAGATGTTACCGAAATGGGTTTTCGACAGCAGATTACAAAGAAGAGCAGAACAGAATCAGTATGCGACGCTGGGGGAAACCATTTCATTGACCAACTTTTAACAAGAACCTTTGTTAGGAGTTATCATCCGTCAAAACAATGTTTTGTCTTAATACTCTTTCATCAAGGTAAGACCAGAGCTTCAGAGGTCATCTTTAGAACCAGGAAATCTTGGATTTTGCGTCTCTAGCGAGGAAATTTTGCTTCCCCCGATAATAAAGTTGTCGATGAAAAGCTCTCTCACAACACAAATACTATCTGAGTCGTCATTCCTGAAAAACCATCTCAAGTGGGCATTACAGTTATGGGAATCTGGCCCTGAAGCCAACACCAACATTTTTTTACCAACAATTCCGATTTTTTGGTGAGCTCTATCGAGCTCTTCACTTCAAGTCGACTGAGTGCAATTCTACTTGACTGCGTCACCTAGGTTAGGTTAGGTTAGGTCAGTCAATGAGTACATTGCCTAACACACTTAGGCCGCAAGGGCCCATTGTGATACCACAGAGATCAGCAAGTTAATCACCTACTGATCTCAGAAACCCGATGTAAGATTAACGAGTTAATCACTTATTAATCTTCCATTACGGTACTAGCCGGTTAATCACCTGCTAGTCGAACCACGTGGAACTTTTAATGTATTTTGAAAGACTTTTAGGGTCTATGTAAGCTAGGTCGCTAGTATCATCGAAGAAGAATTCACCGAGATGAGCTTTCCTCCTATGAAGCAGTGCAGGGCATGGCAAAGAAGGTGTTGAACGGTCTCTTCCTCCTCCTCGTCCATGCAGCTTCTGCAGAAATCATTGGAAAACACACCAAGTCTTTTGGCGTGTCTCCCTATTAGACAGTGTCCTGTAAGAACACCTATGGTAGAACCTAGACACAGACGGTTCAGGGCCAACAAACTCTTTGATCGTTTTGAGTCCACACACGGCCAAACTTTTTTGGTTGCAAGGCATGTATTACTCTCAGTCCATCTAGTGTTTGTTATCCTTGAAGCGTCCTGTCTAAGCAGGAGTTTACATGTAGCGATAGGTACACCTATGTTGTTCCATTCTGAGCGTAGGGAAGTGGTCGTGCCCTTTTTGGCTAGTTCGTCTGCCATACAGTTGCCTGGTATGTCCCTGTGCCCTGGCACCCATGAAAGGTGAATGTTAAACTGATTTGACATCTCCCTCAGAGACATCTGACAATTTTGGACCGTGATGGATTTTGTAGAGACAGAGGCAAGAGATTTAAGGGCAGCTTGGCTGTCTGAGAAGATCCGAATATCCGTGGAGGATATGACGTTTTCTTTGAGCCAAGACAGCACGTCCTTAATCGCCAGAATTTCCGCTTGGAACACACTACAATGATCGGGTGCCACCTTAAACTTCTTCCTCTATTTCCCTCCCTCTAGTGTGCTTTCGAAATCTCGTCAAGCCAGCCTGACCGTTTGAGTCCATCGTGTTGACATGTTCCAGAAATCATAGTCTCGCAATTCGTGAACTTCTAGTTTTGCTCATGTCGCACCATAAGAACTGTTAAGAGAAGAGCATATTGACGAAGCTGTTCATTTTAGGGCTTCAGTTCATATCCGGATCTTCAAACTATCCGGATATCCGGATATCCGAACAGGAATGTTTTGAGACAGCTGATATCCGAATAGTTTCGGATATCCGGATAGCTTCGGATATCCGGATAGTTCGGATATCCGGATATCCGGATAGCTTAGACATCCGGATATCCGGACCCAAACTGTAAAATTATTTTCTAGTAGCATTTGAAAACATCTTTGTTATTCACACTGACCTACACATAAAAAAAAATACAAACCTGCTACTTAAATATAAATATTTCCCAACAAGTATCCCGAATCTATGCATTGGTCTACAGACACTTCGCCTTTAAATCCTTTCAAAGTTGTTTTCCCAGACACATGAAGTAAATTCCATGGAAGAAATTGCAGCAATTTTGTTCCTTCTAAACGTAATACTCATCAAGAATTAGCTTAGAGATACGGATAGGCGGACCCAAGTTGAAAAGTGTGGTTGTATGTAAAGTCGGTTTATGGATGATAATTTTACGTTATAATGTCAGATAACATTGAAAAATTGCATATTTTTATGAATTTGAATTATTATCAATAAATTACATAGATTAATAACGTGTAGCAATATTTTATGAATACTTCATGGAACCGAACACTTATGCGAAATGATCATTGTTATTAACCTACCCATACCGCCAATAGACTTGACACTTGAAGTGCAAACAAGTTTTGAAAGTTAAGAAAACTTTGATCAAATTTTGAATGAAATGTGTGAAAAAAAAAGTTGACATGATCGTCTCACTTGTAGGAAAGGAAATTTTTTGATGGGGGTCTAAATACTACATCGGCTTTTTTAAGCTAAATTATTTGGAATGGTCTACTTTTGTAATGATCTGATACAACAATGCACAGCTTCATTAGGCAGTTCATATTTCGGTCGCAGTTATCACTTATTAGGAAACAGGCATTCTTACAGTGACTATGACTACACTTAACACAATATATTATATATAAATCAATTGAATTTTTCGCTTTAGTGAACTTGGAGACATATCTTAGCGAGCCTTTAGCTAAGCCATAACGGAAATCCTATGGAGTGGTGGAAGTACCGGGCAAGAAGGTATCCCTTCGTAGCTGATCTTGCCCGGAAAATGCTCAGTATTCCGGCTACGTCTGCAGCTGCAGAGCGCGTTTTTTCTACAGCGGGAAATATTGTGACAGCAAAAAGAAACGCTTTGCTTCCCCAAAATGTTGATATTTTGGTTTTTATTAACCAAAACAAAAAGTATTTTGAAAACAAAAAAAATAAATATGTTTTCTTTCCACTATATTCTGCCCTGATACTGGATTTATTTAATAAAATACTTAGCATTTTTGGAAAACTTTCTTATGCCTTTTTTTAAGTAAATGAGTGTATTACAACTATTCGGGTTTTCCAAAGGATAATATAATAATTGAATGTGAATATTTGATTTATTCCGATCTTTAAACTCTTTTGATTCCGTGAAATTATTTTGAGATCCGGATACCGAAAAGTATTCGGATATCCGACACCATCCGGATATCCTATACTATCCGAATAGGTCGGATAACGGATCCTGGATCCGGATCTGTTCCGGATATCCGAAGTATCCGGATACTTTGAAGCACTAGTTCATTTCCATACAAGAAAAGATATGAAAAAATGTTTAATTTCAAGGTAACGAATCTTGTCGTATGTTTATTTCTTCAGTCAATCTTAAGTAATCTTTGGCATTCCTCAAGAACTACCTCAAGACATCCTTCTTTTCTCCATCATAACGATGCGATAAACTAAAGAACGTAAAATATTACCTGCAATCATTTCTCAGGCTAAGTACTATTTGTCTTACTTTGTAAGAATGTTTATCTATACAGAAAAACCGCCACACTCTCATAACTCATCTCTTAATCTCACCGTTAAAATGTCAGTACGCGCATTATTCGCACACTTATATACCAGCGAGCAACGCGACGAAGAAAGATTCCTGAAATGACTTCGGTCTTGTTTTGCATGAGCGCCTCTCTACGCCTATATCGAAAGAGAATTTCTAAGACTTCTATTTTTAAGATGCAAATATATCACCAGCACCAAGTGCATCACATATTTCCTTTTGCATCATCTTTAGCAAAAGAACTTGGCAAATAAAACAGATTTCCCTTGTCACCTGCATCAGACGCTCTACTTGTGATCCACGCGGCAGGAAATTCAAAAGAAGATGTCGAGAGGATGTACCCAAAAAGTCTGTGAATGGAATGGAAAGGAAATTGCTGTGTGTGCTGATTCATAGGATGCTATTTTAAGTCTCTATTTTTGGCAGCAACAACAACAAAAATACCAACAATTGCGAGATGTGGATTGACTGTATGTGAGCCAGACACGTATATGCTGTTGTTTTCTTATCTCTTCGAAAATAGACAAACACGGTTCCTTTCAAAATGAAATCCCTGAAGATAAACGAACGAAAGAACGAACAAACTATGAACAACAACACGACGACAGCAGCTGAGCACAGAATGTGTTGTATGTTAACTCTGACCTGATTTACTATATGAGTCTCGCAATGCAGAGCGCACAAACTAACACCAGAAGAAGAAGAAGACAGTTTTCTTCTAACCGAAGTGTTTGTGTCATTGGTGATGGAATCCTCCTCACACGCGGCTGAAGGCACACACGCTTCTTTATTTCTAAATTTGGTAGTTACAACACCAAAATGTCTGTTCAATGCTCAGCAATATATTGTATCGATGACATTTGATATTTTTTTTTTCTTCCAATTTTTGTTTGTGTTAATGCCTTCTGTAGCGCCAGCTAGGATTGGAGGTTGGGACAGCATCACATCACGTCTCATATTATTTGATTAAGTAGTTCCTTGTTGGTGTCCTTATTGAAGTACCTACTCTAGTTTGAGAGTGCACACTGAATCTTTTGGTTTTGTTTTCTATTTTTGAGTAAGGGTGAACGCAAGCAAAAGCAAACACGAAAGATCTTTGATTAGTTTTTCAGGTCAACGGAAGAGATTCAATTTCAAAAAAAAGGTTTTCTAAAATGAGGTCTATGGGAGGGGGATTAGTTTGGAGAAATGGTACATTCATTGCGCTAGGAACAGCTGCTGCTTTTTTTGTGGGTAGGTCATGAAAAAGTTAATGAGAAACCAATTTTCTTAGAGATTATTTTTAGACATCCCCCATACCGGTTGTCCACGGCTGCTTAACTCCTACGAGTAAAAAGGGTGCTTTGTGGGGCTTATCCAGAGTGACAATTGTCTATATGTACCATTTTAGAGGGCCCTAAACGAATGTAATCATTGCGTGATATGTGCGTTGTAGTCAAAGACCAAATAATTTCAATCGATGACTAAAAATGCCTGTAAATCTGTTCGCTAGGTAAAAAATATGCAGAGTAGGTATGTTGATATATTCTTTACGCCTTAAATCTCACAATCGAGTGGTTCTCGCCTTAACAAAATCTGTGGTTCCACGACAAGCAAGGCATTGCACAAGAATCACGTTAAGAGGGCGAACAAATGAAATCCAGCTGCTCCTAAACTTTAAACATTTAACTCTTGATAACGAGCATGAAAAGAAAATTGATAGATGAATTAAGTTCGAAAGCTCTACCAAAAGGTTAAAAAACCAGCAGAACCTGACAGGAAATTGCGTCCTTTTCAATTGTCACGTTATGGCAGATCTTTCAAACGCTAGTTATGATACTCGGTCGAGGTCGGTATAGAACAAACTAAGACCTTTGATGTCGAAATGGAAATTCGACAATACAATTCACTTTCCGCAAAATTTAAATACGAAGGGTGTTTTTTACTCCTATGCTACTAAGTAGTTTCGATATGGTTTTTTCTTTGGTTTGACGGTTCAGAATGTCAAACTGTGTTCACATTTCTGTTCAGCATAAAGTTTGGCTATTCATCACGAATCGTTTAACGCCAAAACAACGTTTACAAACTGTGGAAATTGATTTTGAAAAAAATAATCTGTTCGAGAAGTTCACAAAGCACTTCGTACAATTTATAGTCAACATAATCGGCCTACTAAACTGGCAATTCAAGCAGTTATTGATTGAAAGCGTTCGAAAAGATAAAGAAATTTGAGCTTACCACCTGGCGGCATAATCAGATCTTTTTTTCCTTCGAAATGAGAAAGTAACCGACTTTACTGTTGCAGTGAATAACGAGCCATACTCACTGATTTCGACGAAATTTGGTTCCATCAAGTATATGCAACATTTCCCCAATTTTTTAAGGGGCAACTCTTGAAGCGTTGGAACCCAATATTTTAGCCACCATTGGCGACATAAGGCCAGGGGCCCTACTCTGTATTTCGTTTCGAATCGAAAGTCTATTCGAAAGTTATTTTCGATCCGATTATGAGTTCGTACTCTGAATTTCGTTTTCGAATCGAAAAAAAAGTACTCGTTAATATTTTCATTAACGGAATAGATTTGCGAAGTCTTGAAACATTTCTCAAGATATCTGTCAAATCAAGCAAAAAAAAAATATCAAAGCAAATTACAAACAAGTAAAAATATAAATAAATGAAATAAAAAAATCGTTTTCGGATTTGCCGTTCCGAAAGTGGCAGATTCGAATCCGTTTTAGAAATAAAGAGTACAAATTATTCGTTTTCGGAAATTTTTGCTTTCGAAACGAATTACAGAGTAGGGCCCCAGATATTTCTTGGAAAAATTGTGAAAAATATTGTACTGATCGAATGGTGCTGTTGTGTTCTTAGTTCCTCGAAAAATACAAGCATTCAAACCGAAAATATCTCAGCTAATGTGTGTAGAACATTGACTCCATAGATTTTGCGAGATCATTAAGAGACAACTTCTACAGGATCTATTTTTTTTTTATCTTCAAGAATGAGAACATAAGAATATTTAAAGAAGTTCAAACCAGACCGAAGGAGTCTTGAATTACGCGAAAGACTGAAAAAATCATAAGTGTCAATTCATTGAAGAACGTCCTGTCGCTATAAACTACGAGAAAAGTTTTTCAATTATGTATTATATTAAAACTGACTTGGTGTTTTAGCTTTTTTTATAAATCTAAATTTGAAAACAAATGGCCTTCAGCTTTCTGCTCACATTCAAATTGTTAATGGTGCAAACATATAATTTCGTTCGTTGTGCCTCGAAATCGCCTTGTGTTCAATTTTAATAACTTCAAGTGGCTTCATTTCAAACTCGTTGTTTTTCAGTTCTTGGTTTTCTTCAAACCCGCCCTAGAATAGTACAAATTATTTGTTGGACGAATTGACGAACTGGGATGTCAAATGATGTTGACTGCCAACCAAAAGTTTGAGTGCACTCTGATTTTTAAAAAGGAAACCGAATCAAGAAAGGTACCCTGAAAGCTTATTAGGGGCAGAAATAAGCGTGGAGAATTTATGAGGAACATGTATTAAACTGTAACAAGCAGAAAAATATTATCATTTAGTTCTCAGCACAAAGGAATGTTTGCCAAAATAGGAATCCCGATTTTTTCGAAAGAGTTTATTTTTATATTCGCTTACTTTTTACAATTCTTGACATTCTAGCTTAGACGAATGTTTTGAAAATAGTTTCGGGCAAGCTCGAATAAATTCCAACCGAATGGTTTTTCAGCTCCTGACAAAATACGGAAGGTTGTTTAGGTCAGTCAATCAATCTTAGTCCATCGATCAAAGCATTTTCCTTCAATATTTTTTATGTTCATTTTTCCAGTAGCTAGAGTCTACTCTCCCACTCCGAAACATCCCCCGACCCTAGCAAAATAATCTGCTCGACAGTCAGGCTGAATCTTTTATTCAGCGATAGAAACCTCTAACTTGGATTAGTTTAGCTCCTCGAAATTGCTGAAATTTTCTTTCACCCAGTCTCTTTTCCTTTTGGCCCACTCTGTTTTGTTGTTCATCAAGGGGTCGTTGAACTGAAACTTGTTCAAACAGTCCAGCATTTCCCATCCACCGTCTAACCGTTTTCAAAGCACTTTCTTATCCAGTGTTGCCTTTGTTTCGGGTAATGTTTTTCACCTATTTCATTTGCTGGTTCTTACTATTTTATTTGCAGATCTTGGTCCCGACTCCCGACCGTGGTTTGTCCTCAAGATATTCGGTTAAAGCTTGTCGCTCAATAGCCGAGTTCACACATGTACAATTAGTTGGACAGACTTTGGCTTGAACGACCAATGCTTGATAGTGTGAACCCTCAGACGACCGCTGTACCAACTTGTTGGATGGTTTTCAAATATTATTGAAAATTTAGAAGTTGGATGGAGTGGAAGAGTACGTGACATAAAGTTGATAAGTGTGAACACAAACTACATCAGACTTTGCAAGCAACCCTTTGATATTCTCTACTGGGAAGCAACTCTTCCATTCGATTTGCCTTCCTTCATGATAGTTAATGTTGCAGAACATTTTGCAACTGTGGCTTCCGCAGTTTTTCCCATTTTGAAAAAGTTGTTGAAGCTAGGTTGCTTCGCCGTATCGTGTATTTCAACAATGCAAAGATCTACACATTTTTGGTTTTGATATTCTTTTTAATTTACAGTCATAAAAAAAATTCTAAATCCAAGACCAAAAGTCGTAAAAGCTTTTAGTTCTGAAAACGCCAAAAACTTCTCAACATGCTGTTTTCCACATTTTTCAACAAAACGCATCTTTTTTAAAAATCTGGATCAAAAACCTAGTTTAACTACCACCGGATCATGTTGAGTTCAAGTTCAAGTAGTAAACCCAGTTTTCCTTTCATAAAGTCGATTAGCAGGCGTAAAGGAAGTCAGTTGATTCCGTTGATTTTAAACTTTTGATCGTCAGTGTGTTCTTCTTCAAGTTACAAACACATTTGGATTTTCTGTGGTATCGCAATCGATCTTTTTTTTAGAACTGAAAAGCACAGCTTTTTGACTACTAATTGGGCTGTCTAGGAGACCTGTGTTAGGACGTGTAATGTTTAATGAACTTTAAATCCATTTATCATAAAATCGACAAAGACCAAAGTTTTTGAGCTTTTGGAAACAACTTTTCCAGGACGCACATATTTCCATCGCTATGTAGTTGTGCTTTCCAGAACTTATTTTCAAGCTTGTCCTGTTAATATGATGGAAAAGATAACGGTTGACTTAAATGAACTAAAAAGAAATTCACCCTTATTACATTAAACGCCCGAAAAATGACGGAGCTCTAGACGAAATTGCAGCTAAGCTTTTTCTCTGCTCGTTGTTGTTCTTACCCTTTTTTCGAAAGTTAAATCCCAATTGTGGCATCTATAGCTCTGTGTTTTTCTACTGGCGTTTTACTTAAACACCTATTGTAATAAGGGTGATTGTTTTTTATTGACTCGAATAACTCGGAATGGCCCATCAACATCTAAAGTTCATGTAAACCCTGTTCTTGTTATAACATACAAAAAAACCTAATGCACAAATTCAAATTTAAAACAACAACACCCAAGCCACAAAAATTCCAATAATGTAAATTCCAAGTCCAAAAGAATTTCTCTCCTCTCGATAGAATTTTATTTGCCACTAAATGTCGTAAGGTTTCATTCCATTGATGTAATATAAGACTATCAAGAGTATTGTTTTGGTATTTCTTTGATGAATGAAAAAAGAAGGGAAGACGCGCTGTGCCTGGCTCCCCACATGCCCGGTTAACCGAGAAACCACATTCGATCTCCTATAAGTTGAATGCATCTAAGTTTATTTGCCCTGAGTAACCTGAAATGCTTGCGTGCACCCTTTAGAGAGACCATCAATGGAATTTATTTCTTAATAAAAGGTAATTCGATCAATGAAGGAGCTCATCGAATCTCATCATTCAACACCTTACAGTGGTGAGATGTCAATGGGATTGAATTGATAAAAGAGAAAAAGAGTTAATGACATTGAGAGGGATTAAATTAGCATAAACTTGTATGAGGGACAACGTCTATACGAAGCTTTCTTTTCTTCTCCTAGGTTTGAATAAAGTTCAACGAACATTTCAATCAACAAACCATATCAAGGAAGAGTATCAATTCAAATGGTTTCGGTTACGTGAGTGTTTCGCATGGCCACATAAAGCCATCTAAGACATGAATTACGTTGTTCGCTATCAGACTAAAATGAATAAACCGAGCGGAAGTGCAATTTTGAGTGAAGATCGAATTGGTTTTTCTTAGGAATATTTCTTTGAGTAGGGTGTTTTAACTGGAGGCTTTCAAAAAAAAACCTTAAACCCAAATCCCGCAGGGCTTTAAAGCGAAGAAGGAAGATTGAAAAGACCTATCTGCACTCTGCCACTGTTGTATCATTGGTTCTGAAAGATGAAAACAAATGTGAGGTGTTTGTACCATTCCCATTTCAAAAATAAACGTCTTTCTGTCTGACATTAGAACGTGTGTATGTTACACTGCCAGATAAGTCGCAGTTTATTTATACAGCTTAGCTTCAAATAAATACCAAACAACGCCCCATTTCTTATGAAATACAACTATAGCTTGACTCCTAAGCGGCTCGTAAATTCTAATCGAAACGCAATGAGCTTTTAAAATCTTTCATCTTTTGTACGTAGCTACCGCCACACCAAAGTCTCTTGATAAGATTCATTTATTTATTTTTTGGGAAACTTTTCTGTGTTAACAGCATGCCAGTTTTTTGTTTTTTAATTTTGCTTGTCAGTTTCGTGTTATCAGTTGAACTAATGAGGCACAACTTTCGGTGCCGAAAAATTGTTAATTTGATTTACGTTTCAACCTCGGTGCAAAATTAATCGCCAAAGGTGAATCAATTCGCTAGACAAAGTACAGCCATGTCGGTCTCACTTGGAGTTGACACTTATGGATACCTAAGATTTCTGGAATTCGATAATACCACTGTTGAGGTACCTATACCTACCTATACCAATGAATAATTCTTAAAATCTACGAAATTTAAAGTCAAGTGCTTTTTAATTCGGCGAACAAAGTTCGGGAGTTCCTTATCATCTACAACGTGGTTAGATATAGTATCTAAGTTTGTTTGGTGTCGTTGTCGGGAACCAAAAGCATTAAGCTCAGTGAGATGAGTGTTATGGTGAATTTTTTTTTTTTTTTTGCTAAAGTAGTGTTGTGGTTTGTAAAAATTTTGTGTTTCTATTCGTGCCAAACCAGTTTAGGCAATAGTTGATTAAAGTTGCAAACGTTTTGCGTTTTTTGATAACAATGAACAGTAAGCAAAGTGAACTTTGGAGAATTATTTTAGTCAATAAATCATAAAATGACAGGTTTCTATCGCCAAACATATAAACTCATATGGAAAATACGTATTTTCATAGAAAAGTGTGTAATTTAGTCAACTCCTTGGTTGCCGCCTTTGTAACTTTCGGCCTATCTCGTTTGTCATTTTCTCCTCGTGTTGTTATTATATCAGACGTTTCTTTCGGAATCCCTTGCCAAGAGATAGTCATCGGTCCTTCCGATTCGCTCATGTTGCCACTTTCTCCTACCGATTTCCGACAAACTCTGGGAGTGTTGTTTTGTATTTGAAATTTGATCGATCTGTTTCGTTACGATTGGCTGGTAGATGGTACCTAATGAGCAGTAAATTTGATCGATGACTACAGCTCTCAAAACATATACTCCTTACCACTTTCAGAGAATATGCTTTTGGAAATATCAGACCAACAAAAGACATGTATCCCGATGTCCTTTGCATACTCAACTGTCAATGTTTCTGACTTTCCAGGTAACAATAGCAAAGGCTATGTGAATTATTCAAAAAGTGTGAGAGTGTGCATAGAACGTCTTCTTCATTTAAAATAATAATTGTTGACGGTGTCGCAGAAGATGCTGTGCATAAGAAACAGCTCATACACAGCTCATGAGCTCATCCTGTACCACCTCGAAAACATAACTTCGAGGTAGTAACATCTGTGCGAAGATCAAACAAAAATTACTCTTTCCAATCGTTTAAGGCCATTGAAAGTGAAACCTTTTCTAGAATAACGTAGCAACCTTTTTTGAGACTCTGATCAATCCAGTCCTTCTATAGGGCGCGGAAATATGGACTCTATCTAAAGCTAATGAGGAAGACCTCGGTAGTTTTGAAAGAAAAATACTTCGAGTGAACTTTATGGGAACCGCGACATGAGCACAGAGCTTGAAATTTATGTACCGCGAGAATGCTTTGGCTGTGTTATGTAGAGAGGAAGTGGAATAATCCTTAATATGCCTCTTCGTCCTGGCATCCTCTTCACAAATCGAGTGTGATAATGCCCATTCTTATTATGTGCGTTTACAATGAGTTGCGACTTTTCACCCTTGAGAATGCCAATCAACAGAGAAGTCGAGGTCTACTAAGCTGGAGCAGGTTTTTTTTTCTAGGAAATATCTGGCGTTATGGTTAGCGTGTATGCCTTTTAACTGACAGATTCGTGGTTCGAATCCCAACAGAAGCCAAAAATATTTTTCCACGGATATCGCCTTTCTCGAGAAATTGGAAAGTCCTCCGATAGTAAATTCATGGTCATTAAAACGCTTGGAGGTTCCATCCATTTCCTCACAAAGGCAATGGTTTTGAGAAACGCGCTAGGCCCCGGGGCTTCTCGCTTTGTTGCGCCCTATTTATTTATTTATTTCCTCGAATGATCTGCCTCTTCGTCTTGTCATGAGTGTGACCGTGAGAATCCCAATCAACAGAGATTGACAGTCGACGCTGGAGCAGAAAGCCTTTTTTTGGGAAATAACTGGCCATAGGTTTCTGGAAACCCGTCATATTTCTATAGATGACCACCTGTCATTGGCGGTTTTTACAAAAATTTGTTGGATTCTGTTTTTTTTATTTCTTGCTCTAGTGGCTTGAGGATTGAGGTGTTCTTTTCGCTGTATTCGAGTGCTTATCTGGTTGTCCGCCATTTCATTACTGGTGGTATTACTGTGTCCTGGAACCCAAATTCAAGTTACAGTGTTCGTTGAGCTGAGCAGTCTAAGATTAATGCGACAGCATTCTATCTATCTATCTTTTCTGGCTGTCTATGAATATGTCAATTTTTTTGTTGATCAATTTTTGTGTAGTCTGACGTTTTGTGGCTTCACATACTGCAAGAACTTCTGCTTTGAAAACACCGCAAAAGCGGGGAAATTAATTGATCTATTCGTAGGAGGAAAGATGCCTGACCCTACTACCTACCAAAACCGCGAAGTTTACCGACCTTATGTACCTCACGGGCGGGTCACTGGCATAGCTGTGATTCTTTCCAGGTCACGATATTTTTAACGCCGAAAAAGAAGAGTTAGAAGAATAAAGCTCATGTCCTGAAGCAAATCCCTGAGCTCAAACTTTTCATTATGTAGTTCCTTAGCCTCTGAAGTCATCGTGAAGCGTTTTTCGAGAGCCCTAACTTTTTCCTAAAGTCAAACATCGTTTGTTTTTAGCCCTGTCTTTCCCTTCAACTGTTTATACGAACTAAAGCATTTCTATATTTTTGCAGAAGTGTTCAAATGACAAAGAAACATGTAGCATGTGCTATGTATTTCTGCGTTAAATCACAATCACATATTCTAGTTTCGATGTTGAGCATTTTTGGTGGACTGAAAAAGCCAGATTTTTCGTCAGCATCCTTTAGGATTTTCTTTTTTATTCAAAGTTAATGATCACCCCCTTCACAGGCTTATTGTTAACCATAAATTGGCATTGATGTACATTTGTTGCAAAACAATCTGGTGCTTTCTAAGACACACATAGTTTTTATTTTGAATAAATTTGTACACTTATTAATTATTATTCCATAAGAAAAAGTCCTTCCGAAATGTTCAAATACATGCTGGGTATGCATACGCAAATCTTAGAGTGCCTAAGAAGGTACTCTAATGACGCAAAATATAAAACCATTCTTGTGGTTTGCAATCGCCTTAAAGTATTGCGCAGTTGTTATTTCCATCGTAATCACACTCATCTTTTCATTCCACAATTGTTGTTCAACAAATCTCTAGAGTTACCTCCATGTGTTTACGTAATGTTTTCAATCAAAGAAACAAAGTCATTCTCTTACTCACACATAATACCCCTGAAGCTGTTTGAAGGAAGAAAAAGTTGCTAATAATTTATTATTTATAGCAGTCGTTTCTAGGATACAAGCCAACCTATTGCCACACAAATTGGCAAGTGAAACCCAGTCATCGATTAGTTTTATTTTTATTTTATTTTTTTGCTACAAGCTACAAATGGGACACTCTGTATGTAAAGTGCAGCAAAAACAACTGGCAAAAGCATTAAAACAAACCTTGTCCTTTTGTGTATGTATATTAGTTTCCAATGCCATGTGCAGCAGCACCTTAAACTTATTTCTCCAAAGATTCTCAAGGACTATGAAGGCGCCAACATCTTTCTGATAAAATTTGTTCGTCCTTTCATATACCTTTGGGTTTCAAGACAAAGCTTTGCTTTTAAAGTTGGATAGGTGTTTTAAAGACGGTTTTTTGACTTGCCCCTTTGTCGGAAACCTAAAGAAATTCGCTAGCGGAACAGTAAAACTGTCCAAGTTTTCAGCTGAAAACGCATAAATTACTCCAAAATAAAAAAAAAAGCAAATACACCGTTGAATTCTAAAGCTTTATTTGCTGTGCTTTTTACAATCATACATCCCATTGTCATTGGAAAAAGTCCATTAAAATCGTAAATAAAACCACCTTTCCCCCTCTTTTAACTTTTTTTTATAGCAAAACCAAATACGTGCAGTCTCTAGTCCTTCACTCTCTGACCACCCACTGGATACCAATCCAAGAAACAACAACCACAATGAGTACAATAGCAACAAAGATGCCTCCCACCACCTGACATCGTCGTCGTCAACAACGACTACAAATACAAACCTTGTGAATGGCCATCGTGGAGGAAATACAACATCCAATGGATCATCTGCAGGAGTTCTACAGAAATTCAAAAGGACTTTTTCGAATTTCAATAAACAGTCGAACGGTGGCAGCAATAGTAGCAGCAACTCATCCGCAACGAATACTTTAACAGCACAGAGTCAATTATTGCAACAAATTCCTGTTCCAGTTTTAGAAATGGGCGACAATACTGCAAAGTATCGTTTTGGGCCGCTTATTTGGCGCTCAAGCAAAGAACGTCGAAAGACCAAATACAATAGACGCGATAAATGCAACAGCGGAGATTCTGGAATACAAATTGAACTGGAGAACGATGAGACTTTTGCCGGAGTGGTAAGTTTGTGTGCAGTTTGTTGTTTAATTAATGCAAAAATAAAAAACAATTTATCATCCGACAGGAAATAAATGGAGCTTCTTTGACTTCCACACCAAAGTCTAGAATACGCCGTGCAAATTCAGCCAAGGCGACCAGCTCACCCACATCAGCACTGACGGCCAAGGCCAAGGCATTGAAGAAAATGGAAAGCTATGACAGTCGGATGGCGCCGACTTCGTTGCCCGCAAGGAGGTCACTAAGTCAGCCAAGTGGGTTGGATCGAGTCACGCGAACTGGTAAGAGATTTTTTGCTCAGGCTGAAAGTGCATCAAGTAAGTAATTTTTTTTTTTTTTGTTTTTCTTTACACAGATCTTGATGAGAGTGACACGGACAGTGTGTCATCGCACCCTGACTGCCATGAAGGTAAGACAGTTTTTTCTTATTTTATTTTCTGTGGTTGATGTAATTTGAGGTGGTCATGGACTTATGTTCGGATAATGAGGTTAAATGGCAATTGACCTCACTTTCATTAATTTTGTTTACACATTTCTGCCCACCTAAGAGCATTAAAGCTTAAGATTCAATTCCTAAAAGGAATTAGTGAGTGTTCTAAACTGCAAAACGAATCGGAGAGAAACTATAATACAATACCAATACCTTACCAAAAAAATTAAATTTTCCTCATTTCAGTTCAACACCGTCCAATGTACGCCGAGGTCATGCACAATTTTTCTCCGGCCAGTCAGCAAGAGCTAGCTCTCGTTCGTGGCAATCTAGTCGAAATCCTACGAAAAGAAGTCGGTCCTTGGTGGTATGGTCGAATAAAAAGTGACGCTGTAGTCGAAACTCTGTTCGAACCACAACTAGGTTGGTTTCCCAAAGATTTCGTCCGGCCCATTCAATTTCCCGAATCCGATGGAACATTTATCTATCGGCAACGCAAACTAACCTCCCCGTCACTTGACGAAACTCTAGTTGCGGCCACATGTAGTATAAGTCCAAATAATGTGACCACAATAGTTGTGGATCATCCATCGCCCGATGCCAGTCCAAAGAAAATCCAATTAGAAACTGCCTGCCTAAGAAACAATGCTGTCAAAGAACTTCTCGAAACTGAGATTAATTATGTGAATCTGCTAAATTCACTCTGTAATGGGTGAGTATTTAAGTGAAACAAAGTTTGAATGGTAAGATTAAGACTTTCTTTTTTTCTGTTTGTAGTTACCTTCCGGCGATGAGGAAACGTATTGATATCTTCTCAACTGAAAGTCTGAATTTGATATTTTCAAATATCGAAAACATTTTGAAGTTCCAGCAGAACTTTTTGGAATCCCTGAGGCGAGGCATTGAATTGAATCGCATTGCACA
The DNA here is from genome assembly GCA_914767635.1 of Melanostoma mellinum. Classification (NCBI taxonomy): domain Eukaryota; kingdom Metazoa; phylum Arthropoda; class Insecta; order Diptera; family Syrphidae; genus Melanostoma; species Melanostoma mellinum. The sequence goes on from OU612058.1 coordinate 202,010,676, forward strand.
GGTGTTTTTACGACACGTAAGTCTTATTTTATTGTCTCTTCATTCTTAACAAAAAACTGATGGATATTTCTCTCATTTTCAATTAGCAATCTGGATTTTTAGTCTATTCAACGTATTGCAACTCATACCCACGTGCACTGATAGAGCTAGAGACTTATTCACGCAGCAAGGAGGCTAAAGTTGTCCTTGAAAAGTAAGCCCATTGTGAGAGCCAATATCAATCAACATCTAATAATTGTTTTTCTTTTTTTCTTTTTTAAGCTGTCGCCAGGCTGAGAACCTTGCTGAACTACCTTTGTCCGCCCATTTACTTGCTCCCATTCAAAGAATATGCCGATACCCACTCCACCTGGCAGAACTCATTAAGAACTCCTACAGCAATGCCAATGAGAATGGTGATTCAATCGATGAAATCGATGCTAGTCTCTTGGATATCGTTGATTCTAAAGAAATGTTAGATGCAGCCCTCAAGGCCATGAAAAAAGTAACCGAAGCTGTCAATGAAGGTGAGGATTAAATGCATCTACTGTTTTGTGCAAATTTACTTAAAGGTTTTTTGTTTTTAGGCAAACGGCATAGTGAAAACTTGGCACGGCACCAGTCTAGCTTTGAGAATTTTACTGGGCCACCTTTGCACTTCCACAGTACGCGGTATTTCACCCAAATCGATGCAACTCGCGTATCACCGAATCTCTGGAACAATACTTACACTCTCTTCCTTTTCGATCATCAACTGATCTATTGTAAAAAAGATATTCTCAAGCGTAACCACTTCATCTACAAGGGTCGGATATTCCTCGACAACTGTCGTATCCTTAACCTACCCGATGGAAAGATCTTCGGAGCAACAGTCAAGAATGCCCTGCGAATATATTGTGAATCTCGGAACAAATGGTTTGATTTTAGTTTTCGAAGTGCCAATCGTAAGAAGCGGTTTTTGAGTACTCTGGCTTTGGAAAGGCAGTTTTGTGGAAAGAATCTCTTCATATCCGAGTTGGCCGGCGAAGATGAAGATAACTTGTCCGATCGGGAGTATCACAGTGACTACGAGGCTATGACGGCGACAACACTTTTAACGCCGACCGGAGAGAATAACTACAACAACGTTCAACTTAATTGGAAGGAGAACATATACGATGAGAAATCACCTGAATCTCCAGCAAAGCTGCAAAAATATAGTGACACTCTGCCAAAAAAGTCTAGACAAATAAATACGAAAGAAGGTTATGAATATAATACTGGATCACTGGGTCGCCGCCGAATAGGCAACTGGTTCCGTAAGTCGAAGAGTACCAATTCCACACCCAATCAATCACCCACCCACAATCCAAGTGTAATTATCTTCAATTCTGACAGCTCTTCACAGAGTAGCCCAGCTTTGGGTAAAACTAAAGCAAAAGACTCTTCCGGATCTTCATCGTGAAGGAATTCAACTCTTGAACAAAATAAATTGAAATACGAGTCGAACTCGATTTCAGTCCACTTGTAGCATTATACATATTTGAAAATTAGAAATTTTGTGTCAATTAAGAGAGAAAAGAAATACAAAATATTATGTTAGTTGTATAATTCATGTGTTATAAATATATATTACATTGTTATTTACTTAAGCACAAAAACAAAGCAGCAAAACAAACAAACAAATGATTTCCTTTCCCTTTCCTTCTTTTTTTCCAAATTTTAAATGTGTGTTTTTTTTTAATTGATGTTTTATTTATTTTGTTTTGTATAGATGTAAAGTTTATAGTTTCTTTTTATCTTTCGATCTAATATTTTGTTTAAGACATAAAAGTTTTGTTATTTTATATACTTCTAATGATGATGAGATAGAATTCCTTCAAATTTATTGGGTACGTAATTAATTTATTTTCTTAAGAGAACATGAAATATGAAAAATGTTTTTTGTAGTTTCAAGAATAAGAAATTTTAGTTTTGTTGTTAGATTAAGGATAACCTGGAAAATATTTAATTTAATGTTAATTTTATTTAAAAACAAAAAAAAAACACTACAAATAAACTTAAATTTAATTTTGTAAACCTCGGTTTTTTATTTTTTGTTTTATTTTTCATTAACTTTTTTTTAGTTCACTTAAAGCTCGAATTTATTAACCCTTATTGCAGTAGGCCTTTCACTTAAACGACTGGGAAATGATAAAGCTCCAGACATTCTAATTTGGGTTTTAATAAATTATTTAGTTTAGCCGTCACATTCTATAATTGTTCTAGATATCATTTCGAAAGTTATTTTAAACGCATACACCAACTGTTAGACTGGTGTTTGTTAAAATCGTGCTTTATATAGTCTTTTGCCGTTGAAATTGTTGTCTTCCTCTTGGTTTCGAAACGAAATCGTTTTCTTCTTCATTGAAAATTTACCCAGTTTAGATCTCAACTCAACTCCGTGATTTATAAAAAAAAACTGAGTTTTTCGTTTCTCAAAAGTCACTTAATCACCAAATATACTTGTCACTGATAAAGTCCTGTTCGTTGTCTGAATTCTTCTTAGCAAACATGAAGTGCTTCTTTATGGCAAGTTGAGGTGAGCTCAAAAAACACTCAGTTTTGTATCTTAGCTACAGAAATGGCCGCTAAAAACAATAATTAGAAAGAAGGCTTATCAGTGGCCCTAACAAAAAACAAACATCCCGGCAAGGGAATGCTACAGGTTCTTAAAAGCATTTCATGTCTTCACAGACGGTTTCAAAACGAACGAAGGAGTAGAGTCAGCCATTTTCTCAGGCTGTCCTCCCATAAATATATCGATAATGCTCCCAGACCTTTGCAGTGTCTTCCAAGCAGAAGTACATGCAGTCTGCGATGCCGCAAAACGTCTCACTGTTCAAAAAGTGGTCAGGAGAAATATTGACATCGTCATAGACAGCCAGCGCCAGCGTCCATAATCATAAAATCCAAATTAGTAGAAAGTTGTCGCAGGAACTTGAGACTACAGAGCACAATGAGCACCGTAACTTCAATTTGCGTCCTAAGACACCGTGACATAACTGGTAATAAAATGATAATGAACGGATAAGCTGGCCAAAATTAGATCATCACTCGAACCCAGCGAAACCAATACCTCTTTACTTAAGCCACTAGAGCAAACAGAATTCAGCGAAACTTTTTAAAAACCGTAAATGACAAGTGCTCATCTTTAGGTCAGATTCAGATACACTTGCAAGAAAAGAACATAATTCTTACTCCAGCTTTTAGCATGCCTTGGCTCTCTCCGTTGATTGGCAATCACACGGCTTACATCTCGTTGGGTAACCACATAACTAAAATGGGCACTAGCTCATCCGACTTATGTTGAGGATGCTATCTATATTCACGGTTTCAAATGGTTCGAAGAGGTTTCTCAATCTAATGGCCCAGTGGCCAACAATAACCCCACTACTTCTCACCTTTACTTCTTGTTATTTATTCTCGATGGTAACCACACTACATTCCCTCACTTCGCTAAAAAAGCGGCTAGGTCCTGGGGCTTCCAGAGCTCTGTTGCGCAAACCAATTTATTATTATTATTATTTTTAATCAAAATCAACCCTTATTCAATGTTTCTGTTCATTTGAATGTTAAAGTTTTGTTCGCTTTTGTTATACTTTCTGTGAAGTGAGCCTTTAAGGTCTCGTCTTCAGTCTAAAACCAAATGCATCAATCTCCATATTCAAATACATACTTGAGCCGTGCTCCACTAAACTTTGGTCATTTTAAAACGAGTAAAATTCAAAAAGTGAATAGACATTTGATAAAAAACCTACAACTTTCAAATTTTGTCTGGATAAGAAAACATTTGTATAGAAACTGTCCTACAAAAGTTTCATAAAGAAATTCACCTATACCAATTTTTAATTTGAAAGTGTCGCTTAAAATTTTTAAAGCCCACTAATGAAACTTAAACATAAAAAAGTTAATAAAAAAAGTAAAATAAAATAAATGTCTGTCTTTTAACACAAATGTGTCAAAAATATTTTTCTAACTCCTTTAACTTCTTCAAAATGTTATTAAAAATTAAAAAACAAACAATTTATTCTGTCTTTTGATAAAAGTGAAAAAAAAAAATTGAAAGCAAAGTTAAATATAAAAATAACTGCCTGTAATTGAAGCGCAACACTTTACCACTTCTATATACAATTATAAGATGTAGTTACCACTTAAAATTATACACTCATCGTAACTATACAAATTAAAAACTAATTGAGTATACCTAAAGCTGTGTAGGAAGGACTACACAAATATCCCTTAAATGCAAAATAACAATAAGATAAAGAAAACACTTGTTTTAAAAATAATATGTAATTGAATAGTGCTTGTAAAATCTACAATAAACGATAGAGATAGTTGATTGATAATGACAATGCTTTTAAAGCATTATCCCCCATTAGAGGATATACCTACCTACATAAGTGTAAATACAGTCTTATTTATATTTGGTAAGCAAAGAAAAAAATAACATAAACTATTGAACGGCAATAAACTAATGAGTTAAAAAAGAAAATAGGATTAGAGAGAAATGAAATTTTGAAACAAGACACTTAACAAAAAAAAAAAATTAAGAACGGTTGGTTTCCAGTCAATTTTACATAAACGGTTGAGTTGCCAAAAGATACACAGCAATTGCCAAATAATTAGCCATTTCTCATGTTCAACCATAGAAAACAGTAGAAAACAAAATAATTAATTGTTTATTTAATTTTCAAATGTGATCCTGTTCCATGTAAATGTTCGAAGGATGAAGAAGCATTTGGCCAAAAAACTATTTAGTACTATCGAATTTATTGCAAATCCCTTTCTCCTTGTCTTGACAAAGAATAATACCCTTTTTGTGTTTCCTAATCACAATTTTCATTCTGAAAATAGAAGAAAAAAACAGTTAAATATCAACTAACAAAAATAGTAGGATGATTTAAAATTAAGAAAAATAAATCTAAACACAAAAAACAAATTGAAACATATAGGTGTATGTTATAATCGACATTATATTATATACGACTGAAACAAGAAATATAATGAATTTAAATTAAAAAGAAAAGTTAGTTTTTTTTTATTGTAAAAATATTTATCTAACTGAAAATTTTTTGGGGGACTTTAAACTATTTAAAATTGAAAACAACATCAATGTGCAATTTGAAACAAATCAATTCAAACTTGAACTGCGAAATTCTTAAATTAGAACTTCAATCGTCAAAAGCAGACGGATTGTGAAAATTTCACAAAAATAACTTTTTAAAGATTTTTTCATAGCAAAGTCAGGATCCGGATCACCGCAAATTTTTTGATGAGTAAAGGAGAGCCATCAAGAATGAAAATAGAAAATCAGTGGAGGAAAACAGGGAAAAACACTGGAATGAACTACCGAAAATTCGTCAAGCTAAGTTTATAGATACTTCGCACGTTCAACATAAAACGATAAAAAAAATCAGGTTATAAACCTAAGTAGGAACAATGTAAAAATATTACCTGATTTCTTAACTGGACATTACAGGTTAAGGAAACGACTGAAAATACTTAGAGGTCGATGACCAATGCAGATAGTGTTACGAAGAAGAAGAATCTTTGGAACATCTTTTAGGAGAATGTCAAGTTCTCATACACCAAAGGAAAAAGTGCCGGGGTTAGGATCACAATTTATAGAAAAGCGGAAATTAAAATACCTGAACGTAACCCAGATCCTAAGTTTCATTAAGGATACTAATCTGGATGAAGTATTATAACGAAAGAATACCAGTTAGGAAGCAGGGGCACAGTAGATACACAAGGTCGAAGTGCATTACTAAGCCCTAAACCATTCATTCGTTAGTATTGTAACTATTGCAGTTATATTTTTATTCTTATTCGAAAAGATTTTTCAAAGTTTGGGGCCAATTAGAGCGACCAAGAAAGGAAGTGTCTATGCACCCACGATTTGGGTCGTGTTACAATCTTATTTGAGGTATCTCCTTGGAAAAAGGGTTCCTATATCCTATGATCAATCTCAAATAAAATTTTTGCAGTCGTTTGAACAGAAAGTTTCATGATATTACAAGTGTATTTTTTTTTTTTTGGAGGTTTTTAAAATACCAGCTGGAGCACTCAGACCTAAATACAGGTCCATTGTACTACCAGATAGCAACCTTCTATTTGTTATAGCTTTCCAGATGTTCGGGTAAAAGCCAAAAAGACGCTGCCATGATAAGGAACCTAAGTTACCAGCTCTCACCATGTCTGCGCCGAGTATCTGTAACCTCATGCGAGAAAAAGCAGGACATTCACAGAGGAAGTGCTCTGCGGTGTCCTCATCCACAAGATTCACAGAGTGTGGTATCACTTAAGCCTAACACGTATAAATGCTTGGCAAAAGAGAAGTGCCCGCTGGCAACGCCAATAAGCTTTCTACAGTCTTTTCTGCTACGAGCTAGCAAAAATGTTGCAGTCTTCTTACTAACGTTGGGGAGCATACGCTTGGTTTGTCTGCATCCAATGGAGGCATGCCATCTACGGTTTTGCTCTTCATAGATCCAATCGTTGATGGAAGCTCTTACTGAGGACGCTGGCAAACCTAGCGACGGTTCAGGTCCTGAGAAAGATGTCTGAGATCCCTGCCTAGCGAATTCATCGGCGATCTCATTTCCAGTTATGCCGTGATGACCCGGAACCCAAATGAGACTCAAGGAATTTAATCTTCAGACTGCGTTCAGAGAGCTCTTGCATTCCTGGATCACTTTCGAAGTGGTTAGAGGGTTGAGAAGGGCCTTAAGCACAGCTTGGCTGTCGCTGCAAACAAAGATACTTCTCCCCGTCCATCCATTGTTCGTTACGTGGTTCAAGGCCATTAGGATAGCATAAGCCTCCGCTTGGAAAACGGATGCGTTGATTCCAAAGATGAGTGCAGTCGTATGTCGTCGTTCTCAACTACAAGTGTATAGTTGTTTATTGGTTTTGTCATGGAAATGAAAATTTAAAATAATTTTTGCTCCAATTTTAAGCCATTATTTTTCTTGCTTCAAGCTTTGTAAAATTCAATCAAGGTTAAAATCACAGAACTTGCAGCTAGGAGAAAAATGCTTTTAAATTGGATACCGATTAAATTAATTTGTTATAAAATTAAATATTTTTATCTTCAATTACAAAACTAAAAATAAATTTTTTTTTGGCTATATTCACTTACCAAGCTCACTTTCACATAAACTCCATTTGCCAACCACATCCCTGTTGTTCACTTCTGCAAGTGAGTTATTTTTGGCCACTTACGCTATTCACTTTAGAGTTGTTGTTTTTCCATGAGCGATGTTTTGTGATGTTTTGCTGAGGTAAATATAAATTCCAAATAAAACACGGCTAATAATAACATCCTGAAATTTGGATGGAAAAGTACTAGATTTTTAGCTCAAGGGACTGCAATGAGCTCAATTTAGATTGACCTATAGGAAACTTTTTAGTCAGAAATAACTGAGTGGTTTCGTTTTAAACGAACCAAACACTGGTCACTCAAATTACTTAAAAATGTGGTGTTAAAAAATACCTTTTTCTTCAATGCCCCTTAAATTGCTCGTGAAAGGTGTTGTTGGGCGCATATTGACACTTTCGTCAGGAAAACGAATCAGGAAAATTGTTTAAACAGATTAATAGTTACGTTTCCATTAGAAATGTAAAAAAATTTACGATTCATTTATATGCTGACGAGGTGCAGGTCCTTATAAGTCGACCATTTGCAGCGAAAAATGATGCCGTAGCTCTAATGAATGAGTTTCCTGCTCCTCAATGTTTCAAAAAACCTTTGATATATCGTTGAAAGACTATGTCAGCACTGCAAGAAATTAAGGAGTATCTTACTTGGAACGACCACATTAATAGTGCCATTGGAAAAGTCTATGGTAGTCTTCGTGCTCTTCAGGTTACTCGGAATTTCATTCTTACAAAAACAGAATTGATACTTGTAAAAACTCTCTTACTTTCTATTATGCTGTATGCATGTGAAGTTTTTTGCAAATTGGACTATGCTTCTAACCGCAAAATAAATGTTGCATATAATAGGTCCGTTCGTTGAACTTTCCTCAAAAAACAGTAAATTTAATATTCAGGACGATTTAATGTTTCTCAAAAAACGCCATGTGGCGAACCCAGGGCGACCTTAGGGCTTCAACAAACAAACCTAATAACGTTACCCGCTACGTCTAAAATCTGCGACCACATATCTAATTTTTTACTACGTATCTCTGGCTGTAGCCTCGACAGCTTACTAAACTTCCACTTGCTGGGCTCTCTGCATGAAATCATTTAAACTAAACAACCTCCTTATTTACATGCTAAGTTAAACTTCCCTAGTTCAAGAAGGTCTTTGCTACTTACATATACAATTTTGATTTAAATATCTTATAACTGAGCGTCAATTTTTTGTCCACGTTACACGCCTCTGGAACTCCCTGCCTATTGCGATAAGAATTATAAGAAGCACGAAAAGGTTTAAATCCTTAGTTTTCAATTATTTGCCAAATCGTTGATAATGTATTAACTAGGATAGTCACAATTTTAATTTTGTTTTTTCTCTTTTTTCATTATATTTAAAACTTATGTACATTTTGTAAATAGACTCCTTCTTTTTTAGCTTTATTTCTGTTAGCTCTTTTCTATTTCATTTCATTTCAGATTCTTAAATTGATTTAAAGGCTTGCATAATTTTATAAGCCTTATTTCCTTCCGAAACTGGTTTCGGAATCCCAAAATAAAGTGGTGCTAGTTTCGGAATCCCAAAATAAAGTGGTGTTAGTAAATTCACTTAATACGTGTATCACAGATGGATCTCGTGTTACAAAAACAACAATGTAGACAAATAGGAATTGCGAGGTAATGGTTTTCCATCTTGTTCATTATTCCTCTAAGCTTTCAAGTCTCAACTCTTCGCAGTCACAGATCAGCAACTTGTCGTACTTATGTAATATAGACCAAAAAAATCCGCTGTGAGTCTATCAGTGCAATACATGGAAAATGGAGTCGAAATAAATAAAACGATTTGTCCTATTTTGGCTAAGATTTCAATTATATGACCAAAAACAAATTGTATCAAGGCATAAGAAAAAAATACAATTTCAACAGGGAGTTTTAGTCCAGTTAAAAATTTTCTTTGCAAATAATTCTATGAGTTAAATTCCATATTAGTTGCGTTTTTGTAGCAACTCAGCAAACCGTTAATCAGCTCAGCAACGAATTCTACATCTGAACACAAAAACAGATCAGTATGGAGCTTAAAGAAATATAGAACAAGAGGGAAAACCATTACATTTGTTGTTTTTGTAAGACAAGCCATCTGTGATACACGTATTAAGTGAATTTACTAACACCACTTTATTTTCGGATTCCGAAACTAGTGTTTGTGAAGTCAGTTTGAGGGCAGATGCCGTGGGCTGTGTGTGGTTTTCCCTCTTGTTCTTTATTCCTCTAAGGTATGGAGCGCTTTTAGCTCAGTTTGCTTTTGTGTTTTAGCGTTAAGATGCATTGCTGAGCTGATTATAATTTTGATGAGTTGCGACCAAAGCGCACCTCCTATATGACCATATTTTTTCTTTTTTCTTTGAAACTTTTTTTTAAGTTTCAATAATTCTCAGCACCTAAAAAAATTCTTTCCGTAAAAAATTCAAATAAATATTTAAACAAAATTTATGCTTCTATTTCGCGGTCTCAAACAAACAGTACCCTAACAAATTTCTAATTCAAACAGCTCTACCGATTTTCATATCACATACACAAACCCCAAACACGAGCGTCCGCCATTGCAACGGGAAACGTCAAAATAAACATTTCAGTAAAAAAAAATTTCATTTAACAAGAGTGTATTCGATTAGTGGTACTTCTCGCCAGACAGCATAAATTTATCACCAGAAACTGTAAGTAAAGACTGGGCAAAACCATACAAATTTTATATTGAAATCAATGGAAAAATGTGAACTTTTGTTTAGTTCAAAAAAATCTTTAAGAAATTCGTGCTTAATTTTGCAATAAACAATTTAACTGACTTCCGTTTTGTTATAAAGGCGGAACTGGAAAGCACTAGCTCTTCCATTGTTGGTATTTTTAAGCGCAGGATTTTTCCTTCATCTTTCGAAGAAACTTCCTTCATGATAAAAGCAGTTGAATATTTTCATAAAAATGAAAAAATGCGGATTGTTTTCTAGCATTTCCTTTAACACAATACTATTGAATACAAAATAAATTGAAAGCAAAAATATGCACTTTTATTTCTTTATTTTTTTGCAATTTGCTTGCAAAAGGTTTCCGCTGGTTTTTGACATCTCTCAGACACAAACGTCAAACGAAATGTCAGGCGCTGCACGGATTCGGAATTGTTTTTATTTCAATTTGATGTATTTCCTATTTTTTACCTGATTTTTTTTATTAAAAAGAACCCCAACTTGGTTATTGAAGCAAAGCAATTCAATGCTTGCTAATAGAAACAGAGTTATTGCGTCCATTCGAGCGGACTGCCGAGTTTATCCGAGTACTACTCTTAGTACTGGTGGCCCAGCCTCAAGTGTCCAAAACACAAATGGCCAACCTGCAAAAGGTGTCAATGCGAAAGTGGTTGGTATTCTCGTTTAGATACTGTTTATATAGACACCTAACCATTCAATTCTTTCAGCGCTCGCAACTTCTCAGCACCCAACAAATGAAATATGAAGGCGGCGATATTTCAGATATTCTCATGACCAACAATCGTCTCCAAGCTTCTGTGATGGACTTGGGGAAGAAACTTTTGCAATATGCCCGGGAAAATGATATTAGCGGTGTCGAAGGAATGATGACTAAAGGAGCACCATTTGCTTCGGATTGGGTAAGTTTTTTTTGCGTTTGGTGCTGCTGCTTCGGTTTTCTAAGAAATGAATTCCGTTTTAGTTGGGAATGACGGCAATTCACTTTGCTGCTATGAACAACCGATATGATATTTGCAAACTTCTCTGCACATCCGGAATCAACAAAGATGCTCGAACGAAGGTCGACCGAACGCCATTGCATCTAGCCGCCTACTACGGACACGAACGAATTGTTGAACTTTTGATTGAGCATCAGTGCTCATTAAACCCCAGAGACATGGTAGGACTAGAAAATTTTTTAAAATCATATCTAATCTAACTTTTTAGCTCCGGATGACACCACTCCACTGGGCAGTTGAGAAAAAACACAAGGAAATTGTTCGTATTCTCCTGAAACATAACGCCGATGTGACGGCTATATCCAAATTTGGAAAAACACCAATCGCTTTAGCCGTACTCACAGAGCAAGCTGATATACTAGAAGAACTAGAAAATGCCCGTCAGTTGCAACAGAGCAAGAAGTACAATGAGCAGAATGAGGTGAGTTAATGTTATTCACATTCTTCCGGTTCTTCCTATATTGATAAATCTTGTTTGTTTATTTTTTGTGAATTTTGCTCCAAAACCGTTTTACGAAGAAGCAGACACATTGGATTAAACTTGTACGTAACAAACGCAAAAGAAAACTAACTACACTTTGTTTTGAAAAAATTCGTTTATATCCATGCTTTTGAAGTCTTATAATTTTTCCGATTGTTAAAAAATTGTTTTTTCTTTGCACATGTAGTTGGAAGAGTTTTGTCGCAAAATTTGCATGACTTTAAAAAAATACCTAGATCCCCATAAACTTCTTCTCAGAAAATTAAGTATTAGTTAGTAATTTGACTTATTTTGCTTCAAAGTTGCGGCGTAGACAACAAACGGGTCACTAGTGTGAAGCATATAAGTAGGAAGGCTGTGACCATTTGGGAATCAAAAGAAACTATTATAAAACTTGATAGCAACCGTTAAAATGTTTCATAGTTGGCAACCCACTTGGTAGCTTGTTGCTGCCACCGTGATTGTCAATGTTTGTTTAGATTGGATTTAGCCTCCTTCATGTAGCTGATCGTAAATAGTTCCATTCAGTCGCCTTCTGTTAAAGTTTACAGATTTCGAAATACCTTTTCTATTTGGCTTTTTTCTAAGATTTTTTTTTTTAGAAAAGGGAAGAGCTTGTTGAAGATGAAGAGATTTTGAAATTTTTCGTAGGTCACTTACGCATGTATCTCTTTGATTAGGATGAGATTTTCCCTGAAATTGGAAAACTCATCAAAGTTTATAAAAAAAAACACATTAGTTGGTGTGTTCTACACAATGCATGCGAAAAATTCTTCTTCCTTTTCTTTTTTCGGATTCACAAGCTTCTCCGTACCCGTGGTGTAATGGTTAGCATGTCCACCTGTTAACCCAGAGGTTCGAGGTTCGAATACCAGTAGAGACAAAATGCGAAAATGTTTTTCCAAGGGTATCGCCTTTCGCGAGGAATTGGCAAGTTCTCCGTTAGTAAATTCATTGCCATGAAAAGCACATTCTCAATTAGCCATTCGGAACCGGCGAAAAATTGTAGGTCCCCTCCATTCCCTCACAAGGCATGGTTGTGAGAAATGCGCTAGGCCCAGGGGCTCCTCGCTCTGTTGCGCCACCCTATTTTATTATTTTTTTTTTTTATTTTTCTTTAAGCTTCTCCTCTCCCTAGTGATCTCACCGTGGACTTCACCGCATTGATCTCAGAAAGCGTCGCCTAGCTTCCCGGTCTTAGATTGTTCCATATCTGAGAAAAAGTCAAACAAATTCCAAATGACTCGCATACTTTTTCTGTTGTCCAACATTGTGAACCGTATGTGTGTCCTGGAAGTACAGCCGTAGAGTCTTCGCTTCAGCTTTTCGGGTATTTATTTATTTGTCATCATAAGTTGCTTCACTATTGATTATAGATCCCAGATATCTAAACTTTTGACAATTTGGGCAGCATATTTCTATTTCCATTTCCACATTTCCACTACTACTTGGTCTTTTTTGGAATACATAGTATGTTACTCACTATCTTCTGAAACTTTCACTCACACGTCAAATGCTTCATGCAGAAAGAGCAATTGAGGAGGCTGGAGGTGTTTAAAATACCAACTCGAACGCTCAGACCTAAATACCGGTCCATTGTACTACCAGATAGCAACCTTCTTTTTGTTAAAGCTTTCAAGACGTTCGTAGAAAAGCCATGATAAGGAGGTTACCAGCTCTCACCATGTCTACGCCTAGTATATGTGACCACCTGCTAGAAAAATCAGAGGAAATTCACATAAGAAGTGCTCTGTGGTGTACTCATCTTCTCCACAGGATTCACAGAGCTTGGTATAACTTGAGCCTAACACGTTTAAATGTTCGACAAAAGAGAAGCTCCCGCTGGCAACGTCAATAAGCTTTCTACAGTCTTTTATGCTACGGGATAGCAACAATGTTGCAGTCTTCTTATTTACGTTGGGGGGCATACGTTTGGTCTCCCTGCATCCAATGGAGGCATGCCATCTACGGTTGAGCTCTTGACAGATCCAATCGTTGATTGAAGCCCTCACTGAGGATGCTGGCAGACCAAGCGACGGTTCAGGTCCTGAAAAAGCTGTCTGAGATCCTTTGCTCGCAAGTTCATCGGGGATCTCATTTCCAGTTATGCCGTGATGGTCTGGAACGCAAATGCATTCAGAAAGCTCTTGCATCCCTGGATCACTTTCAAAGTAGTTAGAGGGTCGAGAAGGGTTTTAAGCACAGCTTGGCTGTCGCTGGAAACACAGATAATTCTCTCCATCCAACCATTTTTCGTAACGTACCTTATAGCCATTTGGATAGCATACGCCTCTACTTGGAAGATAGTTGCGTATGAGTCTAAAGAGGCGTGCAGTCGTATGTCATCGCTCTCCGCAAAGGCACCAGCGCCAGATCTATCATCGTTTTTGGAACCATCTGTGAAGATTCGATAACAATCCTTTTCAGGCTCAGATTTTAGAGTGGACCAGGCCTGAACCGAAAGAAAGTTGACTGAGTAATTTTGACGCAGTTTGAAGCAGTTATAGTCAAGTACTGTAGTAAAGAGCAGATGTTAAGTTGCTTTCTTGGTGTACACCTACTATGAGTTGTAAATTGTAATGCTTCAGTGACATTGAGGCATTTTGTCTGATAGCTGAATTTGTGTCTTCATCTCCGTGAAGCAGTCTGCAGAAATGGTCTTTCCATCATTATCACTATGTTTCCTTTCAGGTCCTTACAGGTTTCAGGTCGAGGTTTTGGCATAATCTTTGTACGTTTTGGTAAAACTTTCGAATACCATCTATCCTGGCATTTCCCAGTTTCCTCAACAGAACGCTTCTATTGCTATTTTTTTTTTTTAAGAATTCAGTGTTCTTCCCTTCTCTTCTCCTTGTAAATCTTGTTATTCTGGTAAAGAGCAGCAATTATTCTCTTCTAATTGTTTATTTTTTGTTCGAATGAAACCCAAAACATCGGAGGCCGTGTTTCTGATAGTTTTTTGGCATTGCTGCCACTATTCTTCAATTTATTCTAAATGCTGGCGGTTAGGATTCAAGTGTAGTTACCTCGATTGGGAAAGACATTGTCTATCTCTTGCGAATTTAGTTTTCTGGCGCCATATCGTTTCACAGTGTTAGTTCGTACGGTCGTGAAAAGATAGATAGATAGATAGATATATTTTATTGTTTGAAAGAAATTAACAGAGTATACAATAATTTTTAAGTCATTACACAGCGCAGAGATATGATAACAAATTGTATCTTACTACTGAAAAATAATATTAGGTTTTGGAATAGCATTTATTTTAATATTTATTAATTTGAAGGAAAAATTTTACAAAAAGCCTCCATTTGAATTGTGTTACTTAAAATTATATCACAGTTTGACCCTTATTTCTATTATTTTTATTTTTATTATTATTTCTTCATTAACAGTTTATATATTAATAAATTATAAGAACAAAAATAAATAAATAAATAAATAAATAAATAAATAAATAATTAAATAAATAAATAAATAAATAAATAAATAAATAACAAGCAATAATAAGAAAAAAAAGAACGATTACGTTCGTAGATATGTGAATTATTAAATAAATAAATAAGTTAACAATATCATGTATAAATAAATAAACAAAAAAAACAATAAGAGTAGCAAAAAAAAAAAAAAAAAGAAAAAGAGGACAAACGAACGAATACGTACGTAGATATGTAAATTTTTAAATAAATAAATAAATTAAATAGCAATATTATATAAGGTTTTTAATTAGAGGGTTTGTGCTTAATACATTTTTTTCAAAAAAGTTTTTATTGAGAACTTCAATCTTCTCATCGATTTTCAAAGCGTTTGCTTTTGTGTGCAACTCTTGGGTAGAAAAATGCCAAGGGACCTTAAGGATCATTTTAAGAATTTTGTTTTGTAATATTTGTAATTTTTTTATATGCGTTTTAGCACAGTCGCCCCAGACAGGGGATCCATACACTAATATTGCTTGAAAAACGACTTTAAAAATTATTAATTTATTATGTTTGCTAAGTAATGACTTCCGGTTTATAAGCGGGTATAATATTTTGATACCCATATTTATTTTGTTTGATATATTTTGTGTGTGTTCTTTGAAGGTCAACTTCTTATCTAAGTAGACACCTAAGTACTTGACAGAGTCAACCCATGGGATATCGCAATTATCTACTTTCAAATTGTGACTGGGCAAGAAACAATCCTTTCTTTTTCTGGTGAAAAAGATAGCTTGACTCTTCCCAGCATTTATTTTGATTTTCCAGTGCTTATAATACTCGAAAATAAGAACAAGAGCGTTTTGAATATTATGAATAATATTTGCTGGATGTTCATCGGATGAGTATATCGCGATGTCATCAGCGTACATACCAACATCACAACTTTGCAAGGCTGGGAAATCAGAGGTAAAAATATTGAAAAGGATAGGAGATAACACTGATCCTTGAGGAACACCAGCTGGAATAATTTTCGAATCAGAATTGATTCCATTTAGTGACACTATAAATCTTCTATTACTCAAATAACTTTGAATAATTTTAATAAGATAGGTTGGACATTCATTTAAAATAAGCTTGTGTATGAGTGCATTGTGCCACACCGTGTCAAAGGCTTTTTCTACATCAAGTAGCACTAGTCCCGTAGACTTTTTTTCTTTAAATTTTTCTTTCACATGTCTACAGATTCTAAGAACCTGGTGTGAAGTGCTATGGTTTTTCCTGAAACCGAACTGCTGTGTTGGTATAATATTCTTTTCATTCAAAAATGTTTCCAATTTACTTCGGATTAATTTTTCAAAGATTTTGCTTGTACAACTAAGTAGGCTTATTGGCCTATAACTCAAAGGATCAGTTCGAGGTTTCCCCGGTTTCAAAATGGGAATGACTTTTGCAATCTTCCATTTAAGTGGAAAATATTGCATTTTGAAACAGGCATTTACTAGGCTAGTTAAGTAGACAAGTCCACTCCTTGGAAGTTCTTTAAGAAATTGATTTTTTATGCCATCGATTCCTGGGGATTTCTTAGTAATCAGATCATAGATCAAAAATTCAATATCTTCTACAGTGATTAATTCGTCTGTGGAGACGCTTGCTGGAGTGCTGTTTAGTTCGCTAATAGATGCATCTACGAGGTCTGTTAAAACTGGATTATAGTTGAGATTCATGGTAGTGACATGATTTCTTGCAAAAGTATTTAGGAGTGCATTTGCTTTGGCTTCATTAGAAGTAAAAACTGTTCCTGATGACTCAAGGGACGGTATTTGAGTATTCTTTTTCTTAATTATTTTATGAATGTTCCAAAACGGCTTAGAACTTGGATGTAAGGAACAAAGCTTTTTATTCCACTCAGTATTTTTAAATCTTGAAATTGATTCTGTTATTATTTTGTTAAGACTATTCATTTCTTGGAAGTCGTATTGCTGTCGGTATCTTTGCCAATTTCGCCTGAACATATTTCTCGTTTTAATAATATTCAGAATTGTACGTGGCAGAATAACTGCTCGTTTGTTAACTGATTTTTTAGGAACTGACTCATTGATACAATCTAAAACGTTTTTTTCAAAATAATCAACATAGACATCAATATCTTCACAACATGAAACGTTTTCGAGTCTATTTATAGTTTGACGAATTTTTGAATTAAAAAGAGACCGATATAAGTGCCAATTTGCGTTTTTGAAGTCTAAATATTGCAGATTTAATAAATTTGGACTCAGCGTAGTATCGCAGCAGACAGGGAGATGATCTGAACTAAGAGCATTTGCAGTAGTAGGGGTCGTAAAATATTGTGGAATATTTGAAAGATAAAAATCTATAGTAGACGGTGAAGATCTTCTATTGGCAGGGATATAGGTTGGACCATTCGGATACATCAGTGTGATGGGATACCTCATGGTAAAATCTAACAAATCGTTGCCGAATGAGTTTGCCCTGAGACAACCCCATTGCCGGTGTCTGCAATTAAAGTCACCACCTATTATAAATTGGTCATTGCTTATTAGTTTTTTAAGGTCGTTTTTAAAGTGGCGCCTTTTGATACTCGTATTATTGGATCTCCCGCCGGGGAAGTAGATTGAATAAATTTTGAGCTTGTTGGAGTTTTGTAACACCAATTCGACCCCAATTGCTTCAATAACATTAGTATTTATTTTTGGTAGTAAGATGTGTTTAATTTCTTTCTTGAGAACGATGGCAACACCGCCACCCAAGCTCTCTCTATCTAATCTATGACATATAAAGTTACTATTTGAAAAACTGACACCAACATCAAGCCAAGTTTCACACACAAGACACACATCGACGTTAGCGTTTAAGAGAAAATTAAAGAACTCAGTACATTTTTTACGAATGCCTCGGGCATTCCAACATGCAATTTTCATATTTTGTAAATTACTTTGCATTATGAGAGTATAAGTATTTTGTAGCTAGCTGTGTAATGACATGAAATTGTTCTATCTTGGACTTACATGCACCAAGCTTAGTAATCATCTCCATCGTAAGTGAAGAAAGTTCTTCTTGAGTAAAGAGATCATTCTCTTGAGAAACATTATTTCTCAAAACCGGTTCTGTCATTTTTGTTGAATGTTGTTGTTGTTGAGGTAGCTGATGCTGATGCTGATGCTGTTGAAATCGTTGAGTAGCCTGTGGTTGCATCTTCCAATGGTTTGGGGGTTGGGGGAGCGAAGGAAAATCATGTATACTAGCAATATTGACTTGATGCTTATTTTTTATGTGAGCTGGCTGCCGTGTAGCTGGTATGTTGCGTTGAGCTGTTTTTGATGTTTTCTCTTTCATTTCAATGTACTTTAATCGACTATCACATGATTGATCGGTTGATCGATGGTTTTTTTTGCAGTTTGCACATTTGTTAAGAGAACTTTCTGCAGCATTGCACTCAGTGGTCTTATGAGGACCGGAACAAATTGCACAACTTGTTTTAATATTGCAATGTCTTTCCCCATGGCCAAACATTTGGCAATTATGACACTGTGTTACTTTATTTTTAAAGCTTTTTTGGAATTCCCAGCGAACGTGGGTGCGAAATATTGTTTTTATATTTTTTCTTAACTGTGCGATCCGGGCAGAACCATTTTCCAAATAAACAACATAGAAAGTATCTACAAATGTTTCATGGTTTTTTGTAATTTTTTTTATGTCTTTGCACTGAAGGCCAAGTTTTATTAACTCAGATTTCAGGATATTTGTTTCAATTGAGTCCAGGCCGAACAAAATAACTTTAAATAGTCTTTCATGTCGAAGATCATGTGAGAAGAATTCACAATTTTTATCTTTTAATGATTTAAACACCTTGTTATAAGTTTCTAAGGATTCACAAAAAACTTTGATGCCGAGTGAAATTTTCTTAATTGAATAATCATTTACATTTTGTTCTTTCATGAATGCATGAATAAATTCACTTGTTTTGTTGAGCACTTTTATGGGGGGAATTGACAGTTTTTTCTCAGGTTTTGAGGCTTGAGCATTAAAAGATGGTTCATCCATTTCATCATCCACTGAAAGGATATCGAATGGATTGGTATTATCCATACTCGTGGAAATTTTTGGGGAACTTGGTC
Source organism: Melanostoma mellinum (assembly GCA_914767635.1). Taxonomy (NCBI): domain Eukaryota; kingdom Metazoa; phylum Arthropoda; class Insecta; order Diptera; family Syrphidae; genus Melanostoma; species Melanostoma mellinum. Next base: position 202,029,612 of record OU612058.1, read on the forward strand.
TCCTGGATTTGTTAACCGAGGATTCTGGCTCCTCGTCGCCGCGAGAGCGTTTTCGATTAATTTTGAGTGTTAATGTGTAGGAATGTTATTACTCGCACGTCTGTCTCGGACAATAGCACGACTACAACTGACGGTCGTGAAAAGGATATCCTCATTTGTACCTAGGCAGTTGTCCAATTCAAAGTTGGTCCATCGGAAAGTTTGGTGAACATCAATAAAACTGGAAGAGTGTATTGCGTCGATCGCAACATGGTCAATTTGGTTGAGAGTTAGTTGAACTGGGGATCGCAATGTTCATTTAGCACAGCAGTAAAATGAATTAGCGTGAAAAGTCCGTTTTCAAAAGCTTTATCATGCAAGATATGCATATGATTGTGTTTTCAAAGATATCCTCCTCCTCTAGCCTTGCCAACGACCTTATCTTCGAGTCGACCTCTAGTCGCACCTAAACAAATGTTGTTTCTGTTGTGTGTAGCAGTACGCAGTAGCCGTAGTAGATGTCGCCGGTTTTTATTATCTGTATAATACCAGACTCATTCCATCTCTGTTCTTGGATGGCGGTTATGTCTGCTTTGCAACGGTCTAGGGAGTCCGCTAATTCTCCGGCTTTAGGCAACCCTTTAAGGAATCTACAGTTCCACGAACTTTGCATGTGTCTTGTAATCTGTCAGCAACAGAATTCGAAATTCGCCCCCAATCCGACAAAACTTTTCCGATACCTTGATATCTGATTTGCTCATCTACTAAAATCTTTTTTTTTATATTTGCTTTAGAAAGAAACGAATGAAGCGGTAAACTCAATCATGGGGGAGTCAAAGCATGATGATGAACCAGCGGAAAAGAAGCTTAAAAGAAATTCTGAAAGCGGCAAACCCATTAAAAATAATTTTAGAATATCTGCGGACCCCTTAAGCACATTAGAAGACAGCAAAGGTAAATTGCATACTCGTAACACTACACCCCATACCACTTAAATAAAACATTTGTTCTTAAAGAAACGAAAGTGCACAACAGTTCGGCCGTTAATCTTTTAAAAAGCCATGGCATCACCATAATGAAAGATGATGAGGACACATCCAACAAACTCCTTACCACCGCCCTCCAAAACGGTAGACAGCTAGTTCTATCCGAAGGTGGAAAGCTACTTCTGAACGAAGCCAAAAAAATGGGAGGTAATCAAGTGTCTGAAGCAGGCAAAGTTGTTCCCAGTCAGCAAACGAACACGTTGGCATCAGTTAAAATAAAAACCGAACCTCAAATTACTAAAGTTCGACCTAACATCATGCCAAAGTCGAAAAATGTCACACCAGCAAAAGATGTTTCGGCAAAGGTTTGTAGAGTCTCGACTTTCAGAATTTCAAAATTAATATGAATTTCATTACAGAACATTCGAATAATTTCATTGAATGACTTTAAGAAGATATACGGCAACGGCAACCTCAAAACCATGCAAAACTCCTTAAACAAGTGAGAAAACAACGATAATGCTTAAGACAAAGTTTTTAGTTTGATTCTCTTTCTTTCAGATCGGAAGTGGTCAAAATGAAAAGCAATAACAAAACCTTCTCACCGAAAATTTCAATTGAAGAGTACAAACCAGAACCCTCAGAAATCGTCTACCAAGAAGAATCTGTGTTTCCTTTCGAAGAAGAAGAATCTGACTTGCCACCGAATATAATCAAAGTCTCAACAGAAAGTGAACAAGAAGATTCGTCTGATTTTGAAGCCATGCAAACGGCAGTTATTCATCCTCCAGCGCAGTTATCAACAGCACCACAAATCCAACTGCCATCCAACTCGAATATCACCCGAATAACTTACACAAGTACACCCAGCAAAGCAAATACATTGCAAGATCGCACGCCGGTGATTCCTTTGCTGACGATACCAGAAATTTGTCGACAACTTCTCGAATTGCGAAAACAAAACGAAGAACTGCGAAGGAAATATGAAATTGCCCAAAAGGAGAAGGAGGACTTTCGCAACCGATTGGAGCGGTTGGAGTCTCTGCTGGTAGAGGAACAAAATGTTATAGACTACTCAGAGATATAGCAAAACTTTTACATTTTTCACTGCCCAGTTATTTGTTGTGTACATAGTAAGGGTTTTGTTCGTTTCATTTAAATCATCCACATCCTCCGTTGTGAGAATTCCATTACATGTATTTACTTTATTTGAAGCAAAGCTTTTTCTATGGAAGATTTTGTAACAGTTTATATGTTTATACATACATATATTTTCATACAAATCCATATTAGAGTTAAATCCTCGTGAAACTTTCGTTACAAAACGAAGATCGTTGTTACTGGAGTCAAGAGTCTAAATACAATTTCTTCTTATTTTTTTTTATCGTAGTTTATGCTGTACGATCGATTATAGTTATTGAAGTAATGTTACTTTCCTTTTTTAAGTTAATTTCACTTTTTTTATATCGAACATATTTAGAGCGAGTAAATATGTAGAAGAAATAAATATACTTTTTTATTTAAGATAACATTTGCTATTGCGCTTGTACGGAGACTTTCTTTGTGCAAGGAGTTTGGTATCTCTCAGAGAGGTCTCCAGAAGCACCAAGGTTCTAATGGACAAAGGAAAACCGTTGTTTCCCTTGCCCTCTTTTTCCTTTTATTTATTGTTTCTATTCTTCAAGTTAATCAATTTGTTTCATTAAAATACATTCTTTGCAACAAAATTTATCCTTGCCACAACGTCTTGAGCACATAGTAAACAAGTCTAGTTCTTCTCTGTGGTCTGAAGCCTAGTAGATGTGAATCGTAATTTTTCGTTGGTTTCTACATCCACTACGAAATACTGTGGACAATGCCTACATATATGTAGAATCTTATCAGCTACCCAGAAGAAAAGTTCTCAAAACCAAAGACGCTTTTCCAGTTGACGGTTCCGTAGAAACGTCGTTGACAGGATTTCTGTAATCGCCACAACAAATGTATGAAAATTCGGATTGATTTTTGTCGCATCAGTGCAGACACTCACATTTGTAATTAATTTCACAGCCGAATTTGTCCCTGCCACAACTAGTTTGAATGAGCCTTGATGCTATGTCCGAACAAGAGGACAAGCCTCACACACACAACTGCATCCGTCCACAATCTGACTATACCAACACTTTATTTCTGGGCTTAAAAACCAGTTTGAAATCCGAAAATAAAGTGGTGTAGTAGTGGTAGTAAATTTACTGATGGCGCTTTCCATTGGTTTCACTCGGGGAAGCACTCATTTTAAAACCAATGGAACACCGAAAATTGTTTCTACTCAGTTTAACGTAATTTCCTTCTTGTGAGTGAAACACCTATGGCTCTTAAAAAATATTCCTTGAAGAAAATTTTCATTTTGACATTTGAGTAACATGTGTTAGTGCTTCTGAGTCGATTCTCACTTCAAATCGAGAAGCGGCTGTCACTCTTCAGAATCATGAGAAGCGATCTTTTTGCACCAATGGAACGGTTTGAGAATGCTTCTGGACGCTCCTGGACGGTTCTTTTCGTCCAATGGAAAGTGCCATGACACAACTTTATATTCAGTTGAATACATGTATCACAGATAGATCTCGTGTTACAAAAGCAACAATGTAAACAAATGGAATTTGCGGGGCAAGAGAGGTAATGCTTTTCTCTCTTGTTCTTTATTCCTCTAAAGTCCGCACCTGAGAGTTAAAATTGTTTAACTCAAAACAATCCCAAACCAACATGAGACATGATAACCAAGTGGTTTGCAATACAAACGGCCCTATCGTGGTAACCGTCGGAGCGGAGTTTTCTCCGCAACGCATCTTTTTTCGGAGATTCAATTTTGCCTCGAACTAGTTGCCGTCGTAAGAAATTTTTCACAAATGCGGCAATGCATTGCATTCCCAAAACTAAAATCTCCGCAACAAAAACTTATCGGAGAACGTCGGATCGTCCGATCGGAGAACTACCACGAAGCAAAATGTCTCCGATCGGAGAGGATTCCGCTCCGACGGTTACCACGATAGGGCCGAAAATGAAACCTTTTTAGTCACTGGGTTTCGTGATAACCTACTCGAAACCAAGTGCGCTGAGTGCTCTATTTCCAATATTCCAGTGAATTTGACGTTTAAGAGAGTAGAAGTGAGCGGAGAGGGAATGAATTCTCTCATAATGCCGTTGACGCTCTGATCACATTTTGTATCTGTCTCTTTTTAACTTAAGACGAAAAGACAAACTCAAAACTTTTTTTCATATGCGGATATTACTTGGTTTCTCAAACTATCCTGGAAGGAAACCCAGTTTAACTTCAGGTGCGTACAAAGCATTCGTTTGGGAAACTTTTACTTCAAATTATTCCAGTGCCGCGATTTAGCTAGTTTCACTTTCCCGAGAGAGTGAAGTGAGTCACTTTCCATTGAAAATCGATTTAACTAAAGGAATTCAGTGAGTGAGTTGCAGCAATTGGCTGTCAGATTGCTCAATTAGCATCTCAGCAGTAACTCTACTCACTCATTTCCTTGTAAGTGAGGTAAGCTGAATCTCGGTACAAGTAGCAATTTTTCCAGTTTCGTAAATTTTCATTTTTTTTTTTTACAGCAGACGTGCCCTTAGACTGCACTTTTTACCAGCCTTACCGACGCTCACCTCTGTCAATTCATTCAACCTCATCTACATACCTGGTAAAGAGAATTGTCATAATTTGAAGTTTGTCAACACGTGCGAGTTGCATTTTTCGTTCCTTCGCAGTAAAAGTTATAATAAATTAAAAAACTGTGATAAATAAATCTATTAAAATGGTTAGCAACAAATAAAATAAACGCTAGTTTGTCTAACGTCCTTATTTATTTCCAAATCTTATTTAGAAAAAGCCAAAAAATGACGAAATCCCTGGCTTTCCGTCGATGGATGGTGGCAACAAAGATTCCGACATCAAACCTATCAAAGGTGGTGGTAAAGTGAAGAAAAGTGGTGGTTTTCAGTCGATGGGACTTGGCTATGACATCCTCAAAGGAATCACGAAGCGTGGATACAAAGTTCCCACGCCTATTCAAAGAAAGGTAATTTAATCACATTTTACATATTTCTCCATTTTCCTATGTAATTGAATGTGTTTCCGTTTTGTTTTTTCAAGACAATCCCTCTTATTTTGGAAGGGCGAGATGTTGTGGCAATGGCCAAAACTGGTTCAGGAAAAACTGCGTGCTTCTTAATTCCCATGTTTGAGAAATTAAAACACCGTGAACCAACCAAAGGTGCTCGGGCCCTTATTCTTTCACCAACTCGTGAATTGGCTATCCAGACATACAAATTTATCAAGGAAATCGGTAAATTTATGGACTTGAAGACAATTCTAGTCCTTGGCGGTGATTCTATGGACTCGCAATTCTCAGCTATCCACACTTGTCCAGACATTATTGTTGCTACACCTGGACGATTTTTGCATTTGTGTGTGGAAATGGACCTAAAGTTGAGCTCCATTCGTGAGTTGATCTGATAAAAGTGTGTGACAAGGCTTAGCTCATAGTTCTTTCATTTTTACAGAATACGCTGTCTTTGATGAGGCTGATAGATTGTTTGAAATGGGTTTCGGGGAACAGTTGAATGAGACTCTTAACCGATTGCCTTCAACACGGCAAATGGTGATGTTCAGTGCAACCCTGCCAAAGCTATTGGTGGATTTTGCAAAAGCGGGACTAAGTGATCCTGTCCTAATTCGGTTGGGTGAGTCCTTCGTTTTGTGGAAAACAAATGTGAAAACTAACGACTGTCTTGTCTTCTTTGTAGATGTCGAATCGAAGCTTCCTGAAGGGTTGAATTTGAAATTCTTATATTGCCGTTCAGATGAGCGCTATACGTCCCTCATAGTTTTGCTGAAGTATGTCATACCGAACGACGCCCAAACAGTAGTGTTTGCTGGAACCCAACATCACGTGGAACTGATTTCATATGTGAGTTCATCTTCGTTTTAACAGAAAGTGTGAAATAAAATTAAAATTTTGCTGTAGATTCTCACTCAGGCTGGTATTTCAAATGCTCCAGTATACTCCAGCTTGGATCCGTCAGCGAGAAAAATTAATACAGCCAAGTTTGTGTATAAAAAAGTCTCCGTTCTGGTGGTCACAGATGTAGCTGCTCGTGGTATTGACATCCCAAGCTTAGACTACGTCATCAATGTGCATTTCCCTGGCAAGCCTAAATTGTTTGTGCATCGTGTTGGTCGTTGTGCCCGTGCTGGTCGAACTGGTACAGCTTTCTCTATATTCGCCACCGAGGACCAAGCTCATATGCTTGATTTGCATATGTTCTTAAACAGGCCGTTTAAAATCAACGACACGAGTTCAATTGGCTGTGTGCCACAGGATCTCCTGGAAGAGGAACATCTGACTGTCATTGAATACAAGAAGAGCCACAATATTGTAAGTTGTTCACTTTGTTTTGAAAATCTCTCTGTTTATCGTTTAATTGTTTGCAGAGTGGAATATTGAGAACGAGTGAGAATGCATACAAGAAGTATCTAGCGACTCGGCCGGTAGCCTCAGCTGATGCAAATAAACGTGTAAAAACTATCAAGTTCTATAGTCTGAAGCCTCTGGATGATTTTCTCAAGTCACCTGTTGCTTTGGAAACAGCCGCAGCTACCAGCACAAAAAATAAATCCAGTTCCAAAGTGGATGCCGAAGAGGAGCAACGTCAGCTTCAAGATGCTAAGCATGATTTGGTGGTAAAAATGCGTAACTTCCGACCACCAGGGGTGAGTTTCATTGTTCAATTCAAAATTTATTCGTTTTATGGAAAAATTATTTATTTTTATTGAAAACAATTTTGCAAAACTTTGCTGGAAATGCAACCGAGAGCTGATTGCATTATAGTCACAGTGAAACACATTCGACTTAATTTCACCTCTGAGCTCTTACTCACGTAAACACACGATCAATGTATTGCCCCTTGGCACATGAGAATCTTCTTCTTCATTTTCGGCGTTGCGAGTAGTGATCTTGAAGCGATCACAACTCTCCCACTTTGCTGCTTCACACTAGTGATCCGCCTGTGGGGTACGCCGCGTTGACCTCAGAAATCGTCGGCAAGCCTCCCGGTTTTGGATTGTTCCATGTCTGAGGCCAACCAAATGCTGCTGTTTTTGCATTTGCTTGTACCAGGAGTGTTTTGGCCTGCCTTTTCTTTTTCGTCGCGAATTTGTTGAAACGTTGTACGATATTGCCTTTTTGACGGGGTTCTGCGGATCTCTCCTTTGAACATGACAATACCAACTGAGCCGGTCGTGCTGAATTTTGTCCAAGATGGTACTTTTGACATGAAGGCTTCCACGGATCTTAGTACTTCTAATTCGATCAAGCTTTGTTACTCCTGCTGTCATCCGAAGCATCTTCATTTCGGCTGCCGTCAATTTGCTCTCATACTTTTTGTACATTGTCCAACATTGTGAACCGTATGTCAGAGCTGGACGGACAACTGCTATGTAGAGTCTTCCCTTCAGCTTAGGGGGCATTTTTCGATCACAGAAGATAGCGGAGTTTTCTCGCCACTTCATCCACCCTACGCTTACTCGATGAGAATATCCTGAAAAAATGTTCGTGCACTCAATCAAGTTCAAGGAAAGGCTGCTGCGAATTACCGTTTGTAATTGCAATAAAGCCTTGTTGTGCTTGCTCAGTATCGGTGTAGAGCTAATGAAGAAATAACTATGCACTTGATTCTTTTGGAAATGGCAATTTTTATCCCTAACTAGCTGACCCTACGTAGCTCGGGCTCTACAGTGATCGAATTGAGTAAATTAAGTAAAGGTAGTTTTAAAGTTTCCGTTTCAATGGAAAAATGGGGATGAAAAATAGTCAATGTTACTCAGGGACAAGGACTGTAATGTAATGTCGCTTTCCATTGGACGAAAAAAACCGTCTAGGAGCATCCTTAAATTGTTCCATTGGTAAAAAGATCGCTTCTCATGATTCTGAGAAGTGACAGCTAATTCTCGATTTGAAGTGAAAATCCACTCAAGAAGCACTAACACATGTTACTCAAATGTCAAACAGAAAATTTTCTTCAAGGAATGTTTTTTAAGAGCCACGGGTGTTTCAATCACACAAAGGAAATTACGTTAAACTGAATAGAAATAATTTTGGGTGTTTCATTGGTTTTTGAAGTGAGTAGTTCCCCGAGCGAAATCAATGGAAGAAGATATGAGGGTAGAATCGGTCCAGTATTTTAAAAGTTTCGGTTCGAAGAAAGTCAAAAGACGCTGCTATGATAAGGAGCTTCAGTTACCAGCTCTTACCACGTCTGCGCCTAATATCTGTAACATGCGAGAAAATGCAGGACATTCACAATCATTTACAGGATTAACAGAGTCTGGTATTACTTAAGTTTTTGCTATCTCTCCGAGGCGAACTTATCTTGTTTAATATTTGAGGAGCACTTTGACCATGCTTTGAAAGCCGCTTTCTTTTTACTTACCCTGCGGCTACACGATCAAGATATATGACAAGCCATCGGCTCATATACATAATCTTCCAAATTCCTGTCCGTATTTCTAATGTTGCGTTAGCGACTTTTTTTTTTTTTTTTTAATTTATAGGGTGAAGGTGAAAATTTACCTTTACAAGCACGTCGACCTGAAAGATCTTTTGTGCTGTTCCCTTAGGTTTAATTACGCGTAGTGTATAGGTTTGTTCATTCGAAGCTGAGGTCATGTAAGAACCTAAGAATCTTCGAGGAAGAGGTGTTTCTGATATCAAGGGGACAGGGGAACCCTTTATTGAATATTTTAAGCCTGGATCTAGCTAAGGCAGGGCATTCACATAAAATGTGTTCAGCTGTTTCTATGTCTTCAAGACAGAGACGACAGGTGTCATCTTGGCTGATGCCCATGTTTTTAAGATGATACTTGAGAGAGCAGTGTCCAGTGAAGAAGTCCGTAAGTAACTTTGCGTCACGTTTGCTCATGTCAAGAATTTCTTTCATACGTTTGTGGGATAAGTCAATGAATAGTTTTGACTGACGATGGCCATTTGAGTTGTTCCAGGTGCTGATCATGTTCTGTCGTTCCCAGGTAGCTAATTCGTAAGCGACTTACAATCGCCAAGCAATTGGCTTTCAAATAATTTTTTAGCAATCTTTTTGCTTTAAGAGCAGTTTTTGTTTTATTTCTTCGATTCATTTTAACTTTTTTAAAAGTGTTTTGATGAAGTTGTTAATAGGTTTTTTGCAGCCCTGGAGTTGCCCTGTGGTCGCTACAAAGCGATTTTTGAAAAACCTAAACTCGCCCTGGATGTGAAACGGAGTGTTTTTTGGGGCCTGGGGTTGACCTGGTTTTGTCCTCAACTCGGTCTAGGTTTTGGCTCGGGCTAGTTGGGGGCTGTCAAATGGCATGTATTTTTATTCAAATGACAGGGATGTGTGGTGATTTTGTGGTTTAGCGTTTTTTGAGGATTGGAAAACCCAGGTTTTTTTTGACAATCATAGGGCTGTGAAGGAAACCTGGGTCAACCCTGGGTAAAGTTCAAAGAACGAACCTATAATGGCTACTCAAAATGCTTCTCAGCTGGCTTGGAATATACCATAGCAGTTGGTTTTAAATTTCGAAAAATTTGGTTAAGTTTATAAGTTAAAGTTAAAGTTAGTAAGGTTAAAAAGTTTAATTGTATTGTGAATGGCCTGCCATATATTGTTCGTCTAGCAGCAAGGCTATCATCGCTGTAGCTTCATAATTCTACCATGTTCTTTTAACTTGTTGGTAGTATCCCTTCGAATTCCTTAGCAATGATTTGGTTTTCTTGAGGTTCTTCTTGCCTTTTTGACTGTGTTTATGGTGTTGCATATACAAAATTAATTGCTAGCTTTTACTTTACTTACTTAGGTGGGCATTACGGTTCAGAGTGAACCTGGGCCTCAACCAACATCCTTCTATAACGACTTCGATTTCGGGCGAGCTCTCTCCAGTTTCGCACTCCAAGTCGGTTGAGGTCTTCATCCACTTGATTGCGCCACCTAAAACGAGGTCTTCCCCTTCCACGATTTCCCTGCAATGTTCTTTCGAACACCCGACGAGCCGGAGCGTTTGGGTCCATCCGCTCTACATGGCCCAACTATCGTAGCCTCGCGATGCGTACTCTTCTGGCTATGCCCATGTCGCGGTACAGCTCATACAGCTCGTTGTTTTATCTTCTTCTCCACACATTTTCTTCGCATACAAGACCAAAGATCATTCGAAGAATTTTTCTTTCGAAACGACCAAGGGTTTCCTCATCCGCTTTCGATAAGGTCCATGCTTCCGCGACGTAAAGCAGGACTGGGATGAAAAATATACCATAGCAGTTGGTTTTAAATTTCGAAAAATTTAGTTTTTAAAAGTTAAAGTAAGGTTAAAAAGTTTAATTGTATTGTGATGTGAATGGCTTGCCATATATTGTTCGTCTAGCAGCGAAGCTATCACCGCTGTAGCTTCATAATTCCACCATGTTCTTTTAACTTGTTGGTAGTATCCCTTCGAAGCCCTTAGCAATGATTTGGTTTTCTTGAGGTTCTTCTTGCCTTTTTGACTCTGTTGATGGTGTTGCATATACAAAATTAATTGCTAGCTTTTGCCTTTGGGGAAATTATACTACTTCATTCTCTTAGTAGCCTTTCTTTATTAGATTTTCTGTTGGGCGACAAAAAAAACTTTGCAGTTTTTTACCCTAGATTTAATAAGTTTGACTATCCTTCCATAGTCATAGTCAGTTTGGACTTTATTTCCACCGTTGCTGTGTATTGGCAGCCAGTCAGTCTTGTTTCATAAACAAAGAATCTCATGCCATTATCGCAGTCTACATAGTCCTCGGTTATAAAAAAAAACAACTCTTTTGGGATATCCTTAAGTGAATTGTGGTAATCTATCACATTTGCATATTTTTCCACCTGCTCATATACAATTTGGGAAGCTTATTCACTGGCATTATTCCCCAGCATTTCTTGCATCACTAACTTTAGAGGCTTGTAACTAGAATCCAAAATGGGTTTAAAAGTAGCTCTTTCACAAGGATGACACCGATTCCGATTTTACTCGGTTCCATAGTCGAAAATTTTGTAGGCAGTCTTTAGATTCCAAAAAAACGGGCGCTGCATCTTGCATTCCGCCAATGAAATACACAATGTCTGCGAGTACACAAGATGTACTCGCTTCCTTAATTTCATTTCTTCCAGTTCCAAATTTCGACCAATCATACTTCCAATTCCAACTCGCTACATTTAAATGAATAAATAGGGTGGCGCAACAGAGCGAGGAGCACCAGTACCTAGCTCGTTTTTCACAACCATGCCTCGTAAGGGAATGGAGTGGACCTACAATTTACTGCCGGTTCCGAAAGCTAATTGAAAAAGCGCTTTTCATGGTAATGAAATGACTAACGAAGGATTTGCCTATTCTTCGCGAAAAGCGATACCCGTTCAAGAATATTTTTGCCTCTGTTGAGATTCGAAACACGAACCTCTGGGTTAACAGGCAGACATGATAACCATCATGCCACGGGTACCATATTTAAAGTACATATTATCTGTCGCATTTTTCTGGACCGAGCATTTTTGCTCGGTCTAGGATTAGTACCCCATGCATTAGAGTGGTAATGTCTGGCGGGCGGGGTAGTGCCATTGCTATTTGCAAGTATTTTTTTAATGCTCTAAATTTGACGAAATTTTGCGAAACATATTTTAATTTTTCGACACTTACTTGCTCTATGTTTTGAGTTTGGCCTTATTTTTACTTAACTGGTGTAAACCATGGGATCTGGTTTTACTGGTGTCGTTAGACTTACTTTGATGTTAACTGTCTACATGTGATAAATGCTGAAGCGTTCGTTTATAACGTTTGGGGTCGGGATTTAAATCCCAGCTTTGCTTTTGTGAAGTTATGTTGTGGAATGAGCGAAATGCCCTGGGCCCAAACTCAGACTCATTCCGAGCTTGTTGGCACAACAAGATAATTGCTCGTTTGTTTTATATTAAAACAACAAAACATGCTATGTTCTGAGTTTACATTAACATTTAAAACCGTGCGAGATTTATAGCAATGTGTGAAAGGTTTCTGATAGTGACCAAGTCGTGTGTATAAATATAACCTAATATTATTACTTACCAAATTAAGAAGATTGTCAAAATAATTCAGCCAGTTATGGCAGTTGAGGTATAACGAAATAGTTAAACACTATAGTGTGGTGTTTGAAAATTTAAATAACTCAATTGAGACAGAATGTGACATTATTTTTCATTGAATTCTAGACCATTTTTGAGCTGAGTCGCAATCAAAAGTCGGTGCAGTTCACTGTAATGAAGGAGAAACGTGAAAAACATTCTGAGGTCATTCAGAAGTTCCGTTCGAAAATGGAGGAAATGGACAAAGAAGAGGACATACGTGAATCACAGGCTCATGAAAAGGAAGACGGGGTGAGATTCAAAAATTCAGTGAATCTATTTCAGTGCTTAATATTTTTTTATTGTTTCTATAGCCCCAACCAGAGCTAGATGACGAAGAACTGACGAAAACCTTCAACAAAGTTGTAGCTCCAAAAAAGCGCAAGAACATGGATGCCCTCTACAAGCCAAAGGCAAAGAAGAAGAAGAAGGTTCACGTTAAAGACACGGAGAATTTCGTTCCATATCAGTCTGCTGATAAGGCGACGGAAGACGGTCTGGCAATCAATTCTTTTGAGCGTCAAGCTATGAACGCCGAGTTTAGTGTCGTAGAAAGAACCTCCGTTCCAGAACTTAAGCATAAGCCTGGCCAGAAGAAATGGGATCGAATTAAGAAGAAAATGGTATCAGTGCAAGATCCACGTAACAATAAAATCCGTACAGAATCTGGTGCTTGGATTCCAGCTAGTTTTAAGACCGGACGCTATACAGAGTGGAAGCAGAAGTCAAAGATCGAAGAGCAAATGCAGCGTGATGCTGGAAGTGATGATGATGCACCAGCGCCGCTGACACACGAAAAGCGTTATCCAGTGAGTAGACATGCTCGACACAATGCAAAGATTGAAGAGAAGAAACGCATGGGAGGATCGAGCAAGGAAATGAGAAACCCTGATCAGATTGTGAAGAACCGCTTGCGTTTGGAGTTCATCAAGAAGAAGCAAGCAGATAATACGGCTAAGAAGGCAGAAAATCGAAAGAGAAGTATGCGGAAGAATCAACGAGGCGGAAAGAAAAAGGGAAGCAGTAGAAAGTGATTTAATGTTGGCTTGTGTTGTAAATAAATAAAACAAATTTCCAAGCGTATTCCTTTTTTGAAGTTATTTGGTTTGTTAAACTTATGAAAGCAAGTCCTTTGGAGTAAGTATGTTGGCGATAGTTGTGATTTTCTTATTTCGGAAGCTGAAGATTGGGTTGTTGGCTGAGTTATTTGTGAGCCCTACGGAACCATTTGGAGCTCGGAATGAATTTTAGAATGCTGTTCAGTAGGAGGTTAGAGATGTTGCCCAGTTCGTCGAAAAACTGTTCTTCTAGTGTCGGCCAACCTAGAGCACTCACAGAGTGAGTGGAATGATCCTCTTCGTCTTGGCATCCTCTACATACGTCGGATGGGCTTATCCCCATTCTCATGTGGGTAACCAATTAGTTGTGACCCGTGAGGATGCCAATCAACAGAGATAGATAGATTAAATAGATTAGTTTAGATTCGAGTGCTGATCCGATTTTGACGAGCTTATCCGCCATTTTATTTATTACCGGATATGGAAAATAATTTTAATGTTAGAATTTGTTATGCCAGCGTTAGGTTCAAAATTATCAAGAAACAAGTAAATTAGTTAAAATTTATTAATTTGCTGGAAAAACAAGTTACAAATCATTTAAATGTGAATTCTGAAAACATGAAAACATGTTTCATTGAAAGGAGTACTATAAATTTTTATTTAATTTAAATTTAATTATAAAATAGTCATGTTTGTCTACGCATTCATAATAAGTTTAATTTCAAACATTTAATACTCTTTGAGATTTTGTGATTCCTGATTTCATTGATCGACGATGGTGTTTTTAGGAGTTTTCAGGAGGTTGAACTAGTGATGATGTTTCGATTATGAGTGGTTCCTGGGCAGCCCATTTTTTGAAAGAAAACCCAGCAACGGTGTCCAACGGGATTTCAGAACTGGTGTAAAAAGCAGCACTGTGTTGCAATATCATTAGTTTTTAGAAGTTTGTTTATGATTGGAGGTGAGGCTTAGCGAGGTGGCAATCTTTTATTTCTTCTTTGTTAGATCGTGTTTCTCCACCTCATACCTCACCTCATTTTTTTTTTTTTTTTTTTTTTTTTTTTTTTTTTTTTTTTTTATAATAAACGCGCACATCAAGGGGTTATGACTACCCTTATAATGTTGTTAAACACAGTGCGAGCATTTAGGAAAATAGGAGAGGATTTGAAAGGAGACATCGATGCACGTTGCTTTTGAATTTTTGAATTTTTGTGAATCGTAATGTTGGGGAAATACAGAGCCAGGTAAAGCATTCCACATTCGGGTGGTGCGGCTGAAATACGAATCTCTATACTTGACTGTACGTCCGAAGTTGGGCTCAAGGTAAAACTGATGAACATTCCTAGCGAGGCGGGTATTGCGGCTAAATTTTTTCAGGGGAGGAATGCAACTGGCTACTTCACTAGAGCACTGTTTGTGAAAAAAGCGATAAAAAAGAGAGAGACAGGTGACGTTTCGTCGATGTTCAAGAGAATCAATCGATTCTACGATTGAACTATCACCTATCAATTTTAACGTTCTATTTTGTACCCTATCAAGCAGGCGCAAAGATGTTTGAGAAGCACCTGACCAGATATGGGAGTTATACTCCAGTTTTGGGCGGATGAAGGCCTTATAAATTGTAGCCAGATCAGAAGGGGTGAAGAACTTCCTGCATCGTCTTAAGAAACCTAAGCATTTAGCAGCGTTTTTGGCGACATCAAATATGTGGTCATTCCAACGAAGATTATCGTTGACACACATACCAAGTACTGACAGCTTTTCGGTTTCTTGGATGCAGGTACCATTCATGGATAATGGCAATGGGGGAATGTTAAGCTTCAACGACAAGAGACAGCATTGAGTTTTAGAAGCATTGAATTCTACTCGGTTTTTATTACCCCATGTAACAATGCTGTCAAGGTCAGAATTCAATGAGCTTATCATACGCAACCGCTCCATTTCCACATCCGAAGAGCAGGGACGTGAATTTGGAAACGAATATGAAAAGCTGAGGGTCGAGTCGTCAGCAAAACAGTTAAGCGGATTAGAAGTTTCAGACAGGAGATCATTAATGAAAATGAGGAAGAGAGTCGGAGACAAAACGGAGCCCTGGGGCACACCAGCATTTATGAAGTGGGTATCAGACTTGAAGCCATCCAACACAACTTGTATTGAACGGTCGGAAAGGTAGTTTCTAATCCAACGAAGAAGAGACTCATCGATACCAAAAGCACGCATTTTCGATAAAAGAGCCTGATGCCAAACTCTATCAAATGCTTTAGAAATATCAAGTGCAATAATCTTACTTTCTCCAAAACAATGTAAAGATTGGTTCCACTTTTCGGTGAGATATGCCATCAAATCACCAGTGGACCGTTTGCTACGAAAGCCGTACTGACGGTCATTAAGAAACTTTCGTTCTTCAAGATATTTCATAAGTTGACGGTTTATCAACGTTTCCATGACCTTGGAAAGAAGGGACGTTAGTGCAATTGGACGGTAATTGGAAGGGGAGGAAGATTCGCCTTTTTTAGGGACCGGCTGGACAAATGCAGTTTTCCATCTGCTCGGAAAAATCCCAGAATAGGAAAGATGGAAAAGTTTACGCAGTGGTTTTGCCAGCGTAGAAGAACACCTCTTCAGAATAACGGCGGGGATACCATCTGGACCAGCGGATTTATGAATATTGAGATCTTTGAGGACTCTCGCAACCGAGCGAGTTCGAAAAAATATCTGCTTCATCACAGAATCTACAGACTCGAGCTCAGGTGGAGCCAATATGCTATCAGGTAGTGTTGAGTTTGCAGCAAATTGAGCTGCAAGCAAATTGGCTTTGTCGATGGAACTGACATACGGAGAGTCATTGAAAACGAGCGTAGGGACCGATGACGTGGTCGAGTTCTTAACGTTCTTAACAAAAGACCAAAAATTTTTGCTTCCTTTTGGACACAACAGTATTTTTTGCCTTACTTTTTGGTCATACAAAAACTTGGTTTTCTGTATATGAGCATTACAGATATTTCTGGCCCGTTTGAACAAATTTCGGTTTTCTACAGTAGGGTTATCTTTAAATTTTCGAAAACTACTTTCTCTATCCCTTATCGCCTCCTTACAGCTTGAATCAAACCACGAATTCTCTTTGGGGATGATACTTTTTGTTCTGTGAGGAACGAAATTTCTCATGCCGTTGAGAATTACGTTAGATATCATATCAGCCGATGCATCAACGTTTCCGTCAAGAAAGCACAATGACCAATTAAAATTACGAAAGAAATTATTCAGGCCGTCCCAATTGGCTTTCTCGTATTGCCACACAGTTCTTTTAGGGACTTTATCTTTTTTTACCGTGACGGAAAACGAAAAATCTACCGATATGACACAATGGTCCGATTTGCCTATAAAGGAGATGATACTGTAACCCTATATTTTTCGGGATGAGAAGTGAGAAATAAGTCAAGAGTGTTGGCCGCATGGCCTTCAATATCTGGAACCCGAGTGGGCTCATCAACAAGTTGAGTTAATTGGTTTAACTCAGCAAAGATCTCAACATATTCTCCTTCGGGTGTTGTCTGGCCAGAATGTCGAAGCCAATGAGAATTGTGTACATTGAAATCGCCCGCAATTGCGATTTCAGTGTGAGGATATAGGGAAACAATTCTTACTATGGAGTCAGATAGCGCATCAAACTCGTTAGAGGTCGAATTGCTATCTAAATTGGGGCTTCTATAGATAAAACAGTAATGAATGATTTGCTTACGGACGGTGAATTTTAACCACATGAAATTAAAGTTCGTATTAGAACAGAGGCCGTATTGTGGTAGAATCTGGTAAGCAATATCATTCCGAACGTATACGGCGAGGCCATGAGATGAAAAGAATAATGGCACTAAGCTATATCCAGGCAGGTTGAACTCTGAGGGATCAGAATCAACACCCACCTGTGTTTCACTCAGTGCCAAAACAGCTGGCCTGCATTTTGCAGTGTGAGCGTACACAGCAAAGAAATTCGATCTTAGCCCCCGAATGTTGCTAAAATCGACCCGAAATCTACCCGACATTACAACTCACAACAACACATAAAACAAAATATCAACCGTAGACGCTAACTAAGTCGAATCAACAAGTGTATATCCTATTAGAAAACAAAATCAAATTACTAGCGGTGTTATGCCCAGCTAGCAACTTGACTTTAGTTCACCAACGGGATCGACACCGTTGATTGACTATCCGCCTATATCCTTCTAACAATTTCTTTTATTCACCTTCAGTTTTCGTCCAATTTCCCATTCAGATCCTAATCAAAATCAGATATAACCTCGGTATCTCCCCCATTTGCTTTTATTAAATTTTTGCAGGAATGAATAGATTTTAATTTGTGGAATTACATGTTGTGTGAGAAGATATTCAAAATTTAACTTTCCAAACAATAAACTTAAACTATAGGTTCGTTCGTTGAACTTTACCCAGGTTCCCTTGCTTAGCCACAAAATCACCACACTTCCATGTCATTTGAATAAAAACACATGCCATTTGAAAGCCCTCAAATCGCCACAGCAAAAACCTAGGGAGAGTTGCGGGAAACCCTAGGTCAACCCTAGGGCTCAAAAACCACTCATTTTGACATTCAGGGCGACTTTAGATTTCCCAAAAAACGCTTTGTGGCGACTCCAGGGTGACCCTAGGGAATATAGGTTTTGAGATGCGGTCACCACAAAGTGTTTTTAGAAAAACCTAAACCCGCTCTGAATGTTAAACGGAGTGTTTTTTCAGCCCTGGGTTTGCCCTCAACTCGTCCTAAGTTTTTGCTTGTGCGAGTTTAGGTAATGAACAGGACTATCGAATTGAATGCATTTTTGTTTCAAATGACAGGGTGTATGATGATTTCGTGGTTAAGTGTTTTTTGAGAATCGAAACCCCGTTTTTTTTTAAACTCTTGTGTCTGTCAAAGAAGCCTGGGTCGACCCTGGGTAAAGTTCAACGAACGAACTGATTAGCACAGGGTATTGAAATAGAGAAAGAAGCGGAAGAGCTCCTGGCGAGCCAACGACTGATCTTTAAACCCTGCAGCAGGGTCAGTATCCTGCTGCAGGTGCTGCGGATTATCCAGCCTTTAACTCTAAGAGGATTCCAAAAGGAGATGGGCCTTCAGGTGACTGCTCCATACAATAGAAAAAAGGGCTATTGTGGCGCGGATTTATCGTTAGAACTCAGGGACAAAGTTATCAGGTGAAATCCGTTCAATGCGATGACTGTTCGCATCAGGGCTTAATTCACCAAGGTAAGGGTGATATGCATCCACGGCCTCTACAGTAGAGCAAAACAATAATTCCAAAGACTTTTTCTACGACCTATGAATATGATATGAAGAATGCGGCGCAATCAAGTAGAATAGGACTTCAACCACTTTAGCTTCCGAAAGATCAAGTTTGAAAGCACTCACCATGGCAGCGTATAATTACTCCCGGCGGACTTTACTGATTCCTGGTGACAGACATTCGTTAAAAAACAATTTTATGGTTCTGGAAAATAGGCTGACATGTTAGCCATTACGCCACATTGCATCACGCTAGCAACAAATGCTGCTAATGGCGGTGGAATACCTTTCGCTAAACACTGTTTCAGCATTGCCACCCTTATCCATATTGCACCACTCGAAACTCGATTACTCACTGCAAACGTTTCTCAGAAAATCATATTTAGCTGTGGGCCTTTTTTCTCTACCTTGTGTATGCTTAATTCGAAAATACAGGTACCTCAAGGTTCAAGGTTGTTTTATTGAACAATATTTACAATTTGGCTTACAACTAACATATGATAACATTGGAAAAATTTACATTTGTTGGCACATAGGGGGCCTAACGGTATACAATGACTTAAGATTAGAATATTATAAGATATAAAATTACATGTCAAAAAAAAAAAAATAAATATTACAATAAAGAAGTCGGTTGACTTTGTCTTCCTCAGGGTGTTCACTCCCGGTTGTCCTTGATGGTTTTAAAGATGGTTTTAGGGGTTTAATGGCATTTAGCCGCGGTGGTAGGCTGACCCTGTGTCAGCGTACAAATACAGGTACCTATGTTTATGTTAGATGTAAAATATTTCTTTCAAAATATAACGCCATTTTCGGTGTACAATACCTAGGGCTTATGTGAGACATTGCGAGTTGTTGGATTGTGAGCCACACAATCAATTGAGCATTTCATTTTCAATCAGGAACGTGAAGCCTTTAGTAAGACACTTGTTTTTTATTTCTTTTTCTGAAACTCTTTGAAGATAAAATCTTTTAGAAATACACTGAGGGCCAAAAGTTTGAGTTCAATGACTTCGTTTTAAGCCCTGTTACTTTTTACTATAGGAACAGATACTAAAAATGAAATAAATTGTATGTCTATCTACCGAATTGCAAATGATGCTGTTGATGACCCGAACCGTTTTGCTTAGTCAAACGCTGGCTTACAGAAGGTGATTTTTTTTAAAAAAAGAACTTTTGTTTTCAGCTCAAATAGAAGAGTATCTTAAAAGTTTTTGACGATATTAGTCTTAAACTTTACAGAATCCAGGCCCAGACTTCTTGATGGCAGAACAACCTAGGTCTAAACTAAACAAGAGTATCTTGTAGTTATACTAAAAACAGAAATAAACGAAAAACACCACTCAGAACGTGCCAAAATAAATGCAACTAAGGATATGACGGTGTCCTTGACAACGGGCAAACGTAGTTTGTTGCTGTTTGAAGAACCTTTTGTCAACGTAAAACAGGGTGAAAAGGTTAGAGTGCGCCAAAAGGCATAGGGACTGGATAAAAGAATCCAAGTGCTAGGTATTGCGTTCAAAACGGACCTTTTTTGAGGCAAGTAACGTTTCGACGAAGAGAATCATCGATCCTCGCTCGATGTTGTACCCTATCAAGTAGGCGCAAAGTTGCTTAAGGGGCACCAGACCAGATATGAGAATTATACTCTTGTTAAAGGTGGATGTAGGCCTTATAAATTGAAGCCGGATCAGACGGAGTGAACAATTTCCTGAATCTTCTTAAGAAACCTAAGCATTTAGCAGCATTTTTGGCGACTTTAATTAAATATGTGGTCATTCCAACAAATATCAGCGTTTACATACATACCAAGTACTGAGGGCTTTTCAATTTCTTTGATGCAGGTACAACTGTGGATATTAATTAAGCTTTAGCGACAAATGGAAACATTGAGTTTTTGAAGCATTGAATTCTATTCGGTTTTTTGAAGTGAAAACTTCTTTAGGCGCGTTTGGCACTTTTGCGATGGGGGTAAAGCAATGAATTCGCGACCGACACCATTTTTTGGCTCATCGTATTTCGTATGTAAAGTCGTCATAGCCCAGCGTCTCAGGTTCGATTCCCAGCCATGACTTACATTTTTTTATTTGTTTAAAGTGAAAACATAAATAAAAATTGTCGCCACGGCTGGGTTTCGAACCTGAGACCCTGAGTTTGATTGCCAACGACTCGACTATTGAACCAAGAAACATCTTAAATTCGACGCTGCTAAATGACTTAAAAGAATGAAATAGCAACAGTACCTAGTCATATTACCGACTCGGAGAAATTCAGAGTAGAGAGAAAGGAATTGAAGGACAACGCAGAAAAAATAAAAAGCACTAAATATTTTACTATCATTACAATGAAGTGGATGAGTGAAGCTGGAAATTTCATCATGGCAGAGTAGGAGACGCACTGGTCGATGATTCGAACTTTACAACAAATTAAAAGAGATCAACAACTCATCGCGATGATTTATCGATGGAGTTGAAATGGTTGTATGAAAATAGTTTGAAAACCATTACTCAAATATTAATTAATTTCGTTTCTAAACTTAATGCATTGTCCTTTTTTTTTCATTTCATTGTCAAAGCTTACGAGCGCAGTTACGAGATCTGTAGACACTATCGTTAAAAAATTGAATTTATTGATTTTAACAGAATTTCACAAGGGTGACGAAGATATATAGATATGATAGGTATTTCAGATTTCAATTTAGTTGCAAGTTGCAGAAGGCACGATCGTCCAGCAGCAGGAGTAGCTATCTATAAAAGGTTGTCTGATACAACTGCCATATTTTGCTCAAATCATATGGATTTGCATATGAGGTACACTAGTTTTTGATATCGGCGATTTGTGTGTTTTTCGTTTCCACTCTGGAAATGGACAGCAAGTTATAACAGTAGGCGTTTATAATTCACCGAATACGTGTTCAAGTGTAATACGACAGTTTTTATATAAAAATTCATTTATTTAGTCTGAAGACGCTTCTGCAATTAAAATATTTACTGAAAATTCAATTCTGTTTTCACTTCTGTCGGCACTCCCGGAGTGCTTCTTTTTTTTCCGGACTTATGGAAAATATCCGTTATTTCACCTATCTATAAAAAAGGCCCCAAAAACCTAATTTCTAACTATAGACCCATAGCTAAACCACCACCATATCCCTAAGCTTTTCGAAAGCATTCTGTATGAAATACTTTCTTTCCAGTGCAAATCAATGATATCCTCCAAGCAGCATGGTTTCTGTAAGGGAAGGTCTACAACCACTAATCTAGTTGAGTTTGTTTCCTTCTCTCTTTCTGCAATGGAAAAAGGAAACGAAGTAGACGTCATTACCATAGATTTCAGTAAAGCTTTCGACAAAATCTCTCACACTTTAATCCTCTTTAAACTTTCCTTCCTCGGATTCAGCCCTATCCTTCTCAAATGAATATCTTCATATTTGGATAACCGCCAATATAGAATTCGTTGTGCCCCAAGGCAGCCATCTTGGACCCCTCTTTTTCATTCTTGCCATTAATGATGTCGAACAGATCATCCAATATTCTTCTATCTCACTTTACGCGGACGACGCTAAAATTTTCAAAGTCATCACCTCCGATCGAGACTCTCTCTAGCTTCAAACCGACCTCGATTCATTCGTCTTTTGGTGTTCTTAAAACTTCCTTGAGTTAAACATTGCCAAATGCGAAGCAATAACTTTTTCTCGTAAAAGTAATAAACCTTCCCCCAGATCCTATTATCTTCAGAACATTTCCATAAACCGTGTGCAGCTTATCCGAGATTTAGGAGTTCTCTGCGATAGCGAATTAAATTTTCGTTCTCATATTGACGAAGTAATATCAAGAGCTAATTCCGCCCTTGGTTTTATCCACAACCCCCTTGTAACGAAATCCCTCTATATTGCCTATGTTCGCCCTCTTCTAGAGTATGCATCGCAAGTGTGGGCTCCATATCAAGCGGTTCATATCTCAAGGAGCGAAAGTGTTCAACGTCGTTTTCTGCTGTTTGCCTTCCGGGATCTTTACGATGTTAGAAACTTTTTTAAGTTTTAATTAGTTTAAGTTTAGTATGATTAAGTTATTTTAGGCTTGTATTAAGCGTATAAAGGGGGCGGTAGCCCCACCAAAACTAAAAAAATTAAAAATTTTCTACAAGTGGAATGGGAGAGTTGAATCGAGTTGTTGGATAAAATGAAGAATGAAATGAATGAAGAAAATATTGTAACAAAACACTTTGATCGTGGGCTAAGATTGATTGGCAAAGGATTCGTATCTCAGTAAGACAAAGGCCAGAAAAAATTTCATACAGCTAGGAGTCAAAGAAATTTTAAAATTCATGACATGCCAGTGACCATGTTCTTTTTTTTTCTTTTTCTTCCACTTATCTACTTTACACTTGTCATCCACCAGTGACTGCAGAAATCGTCGGCAGGCCTCCCCGAAAATGGGATTGTTCCATGTCTGAGGCCGTAAGCACCTGTTATAAAGGTGTGAAAAGCTGGATAGAAGGATTCGAAATCAATGGCCCCGATTGCGGTTGTCGATTGACTAATCGATACTCGACTTTTGTCGTTTTCGATCGACATTCTTCGACCAGAAAATTATGAACGAAAGCTGTCGACCGTCAAATCGAAGAATGTCGATCGACAAAAGTCGAGTATCGATTAGTCAGTCAATCGACAACCGCAATCGGGGCCATAATGTCTTTGATCTGAATCTTCTTTGTGGAATATAATATAAGACAGTGCCAAGTAAAACAATTCATAAACTTATAGCTAGAATGTTAAGAACTGCAACAAAATGTAAAAAAGTATCAAATGTAGATGATCATATTTTGGAGCTTGAATTTGATTTTCTTTTCAAAAAATGGGGGTGAATGCAAACTTTTGGCTGGCAGTGTGCGTACCTACTTTCTTTCAAACAATCAAACACACCCTTCAAAATTTATGAAATGTAAAATGCTACCGTTTCAAATGATCGGCTTTAAACACTCAACTCAAACAACAACCAAGCTAAATCTGATAACGCTTCACAATCCGACCTTTTATTTTACATCATCGCAGTGTCCCATCCTCAAAGAAGGATTATCTTCCCAGACAGGATATTAGTGTTCGAATGAATAAATTTCCATTATTCTTTTAACACAATCCTGTTTGGCATTCAATCGAATGTTATTATGAGCATTTTGAACAATTCCTACAGACATAAGCTCGTTTTATACATACAAATGTATGCCCTGTACGAAGTTCCACATGTGGGTGTAACGTGTAATATTAAATCCACGACTGAGACTGAGTTCGAATAAATTAAAAAAAAAGACCTTTCAATTCAAAAATATAAGCCGCAGTTAAGGAAGGGTCGTGTTTATTTATTCTATATAGAGTTCTAGTGGTACAAATTGTTCAATGCACTTAAGTGGCATATGGCGAACTGTGAATGCCCAGCCGACAATCGTACGACAGCAGTATCATTTTAATGTCAATCATTTCCAAAATCGTAAATCTAATACTCACGAACTGCATGTCCCTCGCCCGCTGTTCGCGCCGACTACGACCAGTGCCTCGCACACTAATGAAGTTAGCAGTTTCAGGCTGTGTTTATGTTGCGCCTTTTGGAAAGTAAATTAAAAAATTTGTTAGGAAGTCATAGGTATAGCTAAAGAGTCTAGGCATAACGCACCCATACAAAGTCAAAAGTGCGTATGGTTATGGGGTATACTGTATACATTAAAGAATTTATTTTAAATTGAAATCCTTAAAAAATGTGGTGATGAAGAAGGGTGAGCGTTGATTTCTACCATCTTTTCTGTGAATTTTCTGTACGCTCTACCCCTGAGCCAGTCCCACTAACGATTTGAGAGAAGTATGTAGGTATAATGTGGTTTTCGAATTTTAACGACTGTTTACGTCTTAAATGAATTTGGGTCGTGAAGATGGATATGCCGTGAGTCGTGTGCTTCCTATTTTTATTGATTTTGTTCTGGTGTTGTAGGAGTATTTTAAGGGAATAACGTTATCGTCTTCGATGTTATTATCCTTGAAGAGCCGGAAATGTGTATTCATCTTTTTTCATCGTGAGTTTATAATTTTTTGTTGTTGTTTTTGTTTAAACCTTCTATCAGTTTGTGGAATGCTAAGTGGAAAGTAGAGGCAATTTAATGGAATTTATGACTCCATAAATATCTAAGGTAATGATGAGTAAACGTTGTTCTTGTTATAGTGCTATGTCATGGTCGCCTACTGGATGTGCGTAGGTACTCAAGAAGACTACAAAAAGTTGGAACAAGAGAACGGCTTTACTATTCGATGATAGCATGATGAGGCTTTATTTTTATATTTGTAAAAAAAAGAAACACCAAAAAGTATACATACCTAACTGAGAGTCCGTTTGACATGTTGAAAAAAGTTAAAAACTTTTTGCGTATGACTTTGTTCATGTAGTTTTTAAAAGCATTGGCGAGCAAGTGATGTTTAGGTTTTATAGTTAAGGAGAACATTGGAGGATGTGTGTCATCATCGTCTCAAGGATTTACCGAGGACCACAATGAAAATCTGTTTTTCTTTAGGACTCTTTGTTGCAAAGAATCGCCACACTGTGCTCTAGGTTTGCTTTGAAGTTGTCCTACAATAACCACAAAGCATTTGGCATTCATTTTTATACCGGAAGTTAACAAATAAAAATAAATAGGGTGGCAAAACAGAGCGGGGAGCCCCATTTCTCACAACCGTTATCTTTGTGAGGGAATTTCTGAACGGCTAATCAAGAAAGCGCTTTTCATTGCAATTTTTACCATCGAAGGAATTGCCAATCTCTCGCGAAAGGTGACACCCGTGAAAAAACATGTTTGCATCTATTGGGATGCGAACCACGAACCTCCCAGGCAGACATGCTTACAATCACACCCGGAAGTAACTTTACTAAAATCGATTGCTAGTTTGTTTCGTTGAGTTTATTTTGAGAAAAGTTTTTTTTGACAGTACAAGATAACGACAAGAAGACCGCTCGCAATGTTCAACCCTTCGCAATGTTCATCAACCGAACCTGTAATCCGTTCATTTTTGATTTCAATGTTACGCTATGTAACATTTCTCGACTGGGTGCCTGGACATGAAAGAGTACCTACAGCGTAACGAAGAGCCTGACTGCCTAGCTAAACTTGGCTCTCAATCCCAATTCAAAGTCCCTGAACCCTACATCGGTCTCCCAATAGCATTAAACATGAACTTTTTACTGGCAAGCGTCAGAACATAATCCACACCTGGAACAACTCTACTGGACACCGCCAATCAAAATTCATCGACTTATGTATCTCAAAGACGTATGAGAGAAATTCTTGATATGAGCAAACGTGACGCAAATTCACTTACGGATTTCTTCACTCAAAGACTGCTCTCTCAAATATGACCTTAAAAGCTTGGACATCAGCCAAGATGACACCTGCCGTCTCTGCCTCGAAGACATGGAAACAGCTGAACACATTCTATGTGAATGCTCTGCCATAGCCATTTCCAGGCTAAAACTTTTCCAAAAAGTTTTTACTAGTCGCCTTTACATTAGAAACACCTCTTCTTCGAATATTCTTAGGTTTTTGCACGATCTCAACTTCGAATGAACAACTTTACCCTTAACGTCTTTAAAGCCGGACGAACAGCACAAAAGATCTTTCAGGTCGACGTGCTAGATAAGGTGATCTATCTTCACGCTATCTAGTAAAAAAAAATCTGTTGACATTCTTCGTTCCTAAACTCAAAAAAGTTACGAAATGTAACATCGATGTCGTATGCTGCCAAACGAACCGGCTCCAAAAATGACTGGGAGCATTACAAATCCAGCCAAAAGAAATAATTCAAAAACGAAGCTCAACGAGCAAAATGCAAAACGCTGCTCATGGAGAAATTTCTGCAGTGAAATTGAATGCACGAACAAATCGGCCAGACTACGGAAAATCCTCTCCAAGGAGGCCATACCTCTTGGTTTTCTGAATGGACCGGATAACCACTGGACTGAATCTCCGGTCGAGAGTCTGGAACATCTGTTCGATTCGCACTTCCCTGGATGCAGCCCTATAGAGAGCAGTGAAATAGAAACCACTTAGTACTCTAGACACGAAATCCCGACATATATCGTAACGGAAGAGAAGGGAATGGGCTATCAACTCCTTTTCCCCTTTTAAATGTCCGGGTCACGATGGCATTTTCCCTATGATGCTGCAAAAAAGCGGTGGAAAAGTCATCCCACATCTCAAGAACATTTTTGAAAATAGCCTCACATGGGGTTACATTCCCAAAATATTGCGGGAAGTTAAAGTCGTTTTCATACCGAAAGCCGACAAACCCAGCCATATAGAAGCAAAAGACTTCAGACCTATAAGTCTGACCTCCTTTATACTGAAAACTTTTGAAAGGTTGCTTGGTTTACACATCCGTAGCTTTATGAAACCGGAAGTAATATCCACCTTTCAACATGCTTACACAAAAGGAAGAAGTGTGGAAACAGCACTTCACTGTGTAGTAAGAACCATAGAAAAAACGCTATGCAAAATAAGGAATACACACTGGCAGCTTTCCTGGACATTGAAGGAGCCTTCAACAATGTACAAAACAGTGCAATTAAGAACGCCCTAAATGGCGTGAAAGTGTTTGCCAATGATGATCTAGGTCTTCTGGCGACGGGGAAATTCCCTACCACTATTAGCGCACAATTGAATAATACACTAACCAAGGTAAGCGCTTGGACAAAAAGGTGCGGCCTTGCAGTTAACCCCCTCAAAACAGAGCTGGTACTCTTTACAAATAGAAGGAAAATACCTACTTTTGAGTTACCAAGACTAAATGGGACTCCTCTTAAGATCTCTGATCAAGCCAGATACTTGGGAGTGATCTTAGACAAAAAACTGAATTGGGGTCCCAATGTACAAGATAGACACAAAAAATCTATCATAGCACTCTATTCGTGCAGCAGGATTTTTGACGAAAATTGGGGACCAAATCCCAAAATCATCCTGTGGATGTATACTGCCATTGTTAGACCTACCTATCCAATAGACAGGATTGGGAGAATGGAACACCTTACCTGAACGAGACGTCTATATCAATCTATACCGACGGTTCAAAAATGGAAGTTGGAACAGGGGCAGTTTTCTTTTCAGAAAGCCTAAACCTAGCCAGTTCATTCAGACATCCAAATCACAGCAGCGTCTTCCAAGCCGAGATCTAGGCAGTTACAAACGCTGCAAAACAGGTGTCCATGATGGCGCTATCACATGCTGATATCACTTTTTTCATTGATAGCCAAGCAGCAATAAAAGCGATTTTTGCCACTTTTGTCAAATCAAAGCTTGTTTCTTGATGTCGCGAAGAGCTGAGGGTTCTTGGCACGCAGCATAACGTTAGACTCTGCTGGGTTCCTGTTCATAGTGGTATATCGGGAAACGAAAAAGCTGACGAACTAGCGAAGAAAGGATCAGCATTTGACCCTTCTCTCATTGATCAATCAATCAGGATTCCACCTTGTGAAATTATACAGATCATTGGTTACAAAATAATGCGAAAATCCAATGAAAGATAAGAATGCCTAGACTCCTGTGTTACTTCCAGGAAACTATGGCCGAAATACGATAAGAACGGATCTGAAAAGCTGCTATCATTGAATAGACCTTCATCACGAATGCTTATCAGAATCATAACTGGACATAACCTACTAGGTTACCATCAAAAGAAAATGGGTCTTTGTACCGATGACCTGTGCAGAGGATGCAATGACGAAGATGAACACGAGGATACAACTCACTTCCTTTGTCAATGCCCTGCAATCTGCACATTATGAAAAAGTTTCTAGTCAGTTACTTTTTCAATGAACTAGAAGAATTATCAGACACTTCAAAAAGCAGCCTGTTAAAATTCACTAAGCCCACAAAATGGTTAAAAACTGACCAGACATAAACTCATATGTTTCTAGGACGTTACAATACTCCAGGGTATCATAATGGATCTACATTGATCTAAGTGTGACGGTAATAATCCACCGTCAGCCCATTCTACCTAACCTAACATCGATGTCGTTCCTAAATGCAATGTCAGAATGTTACGTTTTGTTACTTTTTCTAACTCAATTTTGGGACTTGGGTTTCGATGTTAATCTGTCAAAAAACCCCCTAAAATTACACAACAATATTGATATTGACACCACAGCATCGCGCAACATCGAAATCAAAAAGCGTACTACTGGTGGCTTGCTTTGATAATTGTCAAGCTCTTTTTAAAAAAGAAGATGGCTGAAATCGGAAATGGGTGTCACACTCCACAGTTAGTTTTAAACCAATGAAATAAACATACAAAGTTAATTCAAGCATAAGAAGACTTGTATATTTCACATTACAACAAACAGCATTGCCTTACTCACAGCGCTTTAATTAATTGCTCCCATCACCAACTGCCGTATTTTCATTCATGGAATTTCAAAATTGCAACTGTCGATTTATGTAGGTATGTACTTACCCCCTCTCACTATGTTCGCACGTATACAAATAATGATGAACCACTATCCAAAACGGAATCCTATTAATATACTTCAAGCTCCCATTCATGCCCCAATTGCAAAGGAATTCAAAGAATTATGGACGCTTAATGAACGTACTCTGTTGCTTCAATTGTGTGTTTATGGCCTGGCTTCACTATGTTCTTTGTTGTGGTTAACATGCTGATTTGCTTGTGGTCTGCTGCAGCATAATATATTATTTTTCAAAAAAAGAAAGAAAAAAAAAACATAAGCACATGGTTCGTTCATCAGTCGTGCATTTCACTGCATGTGAGCAGTGAGCATAAACCAAGTCATCAATGAAAAACAAAAACAAAATTCTCCAGCTAAACACAAAGATAAATTATTTATTGCACAACATGATCGAAGAACATGCGGCAATGGCCAGGCCTAGGATATGAGGAAATTGGCATCATGACTAATTAGCTCTTTAAAAAAGTGCATACCATAAACACAACCATTTATTAATGGAAATAGTAAAGGAGACGGACTGGAGTGAGTCCAACAATTTTTTCACATCAACAATTCACATTACATCCGCTACCGTTATGCGAATTTATTGAGCAGTGACAGACGGAAGGAAGTTCGTGAATTTCTTTTTATGCTGCTAATTAATTTTAAATGAAGAAATGAATGTCGATTGGGTGTTTTTATAGTGTAAGTTAAATTGGTGTGTTTTCACAAATTGCAAAATACCAAAGGATTTGCATCTAAACCAGATGGCGTTTTTGGTTTGCAAAGGGTGGCCCAAATACAAGTTTGGCTTTGTTAGTAAAAGCAACATTCTCATTAATTATGACAAATAACGTCGTTCGAGTGGCTGGATCTGCTGGCTCCGCAGTGGCGCATTCTGTAACATCAGCTTTCCAAGGCCTTGTCAATGGTTTTCGGCTGTAGCTCAGAGACTGCTTGGATGATATAAACCTTAAGCTCTTGAATAGTTTGCAGATTATGACCAAAACATGGGTGATCCATTTCCGCCAGAACTTCTTTTCAAAAAACGCACTGTTTAAGATACGGAGCACTCACGTTAAAAATGTTCCATATTTTTTAAAGTTGTTCTAGTGTAACGCGGCCAACCGTGGTGATATGATACTGACTTTCTATTAAAAAGATTTCGAGAAGTCAGCTGACCCTGACAGTGCCAAAATAACTTATGATCTTAAAAGACAAATAGGTTTGTCCGTTGAATCCCTTGGGTCGCCCTAGGGTCGCCACAAAGCGTTTTTTGAAAAACCTTGAATAGTTTTTGTTCAAATGGCTGTGGTTCTTTTTGCGAGATTTCTCAAAAATGGGTTGTAACACCACCTACTCTAACTTCACCTTGGGTGCATACTGCATATATACACGTCCGCCTTTTTTTCCTTCGGGATCGTGTCTGAACGTTGTAAGAAGTTTCTTCTTGACGTGGTTCTCTAAATCTCTGCTTTGAACGTGAAATAACCAACTAATCCGGATGTGTTCTATTTTTCCCGAGTTGGCATATTTAACCTGAAGGCTTCTAGGGATCTTGTTATACTTCTAATACTATTCGGAGCATTTTCATCTCAGATGCTGTCAACTACATAACTCTCGAACTTTTTGTACATTGTCCAACATTGTGAGCCGTATGTGAGGGCTGGATACACAACTGCGGTGTACAGCCTTCCCTTCTGCTTAGAAGGCATTTTTCTGTAACAGAAGATGGCAGAGTTTTGTCATCACTCTCGGTGTGTTCTTCATTGACCTTGACATATCAACGCGGACTTGAAATCGATGAAAAGGTTAATTACATATATCGACATTGAACTCCCGGTTTTTTTTACGTAATGTGGAGATTTGGTCGATTGTGGTCTTTTCTCTTCCCAAAACCGCATTGATTAGGACCTATTAAGTTTTTGACATGGGGGCGTTCATATAGCACAGGAGAGGGCCACTCCTGTTAGATCTCGTGGTTGCCGATCGAATGCTTTTTCGAAGTCAATCAGCACAACATGCAAATACTTTAAATCACGATGTTTTTCCGTTTAGGGTTCTTATACTTTGGATTGCATCTGTTTTTGAATTGCCGAAATAGACCCGCATTGGTTACAAGATAGCTTTATCAATTTCGCAGGTGGCTACCCAATCCCCACTTAACCATCGTCAAAGTTTGGGACATCAGCTTATTAAACCATCAACCATCGTCAAAGTGTGGGACATCAGCTTATTAAAACGGTATTTTTTGTGATTTCGGGTTTCTCACTTCCCTTTGTACCTTGGAGATAACCTTTTAATAACTTGGAGACGAGAATCGTTAGCCATATAAGCCCGATGTTTAAGGGCGGCCATGGTGCAGTGGTAGAATGTTCAGTAGGTAGACCGTACGACTGGGTTTGAATCCCGCTCTGGGCATTTACTTTTCTTTCTCTCCCAGTTTCATCTGGACGCCCCCGCGCCGCCGTCCTTGAGGTTATACAGAAATTATAAGCTACTACACCACAAAAAAGGGAAGGTTGCTACCTACCAGCGTAAAATGGACCGGTAATTAGGTTTGAGTACTCCAGATTAGCATAAGCATAAAAAAAACTCATACGCTAGCCCAGCAATTCGACCTTTATTGAATTTCTTAACTACTTGACTAACTTTTTCGATGGCTATATCGGATATTTCCGTTAAGTTCAACGTCTGAAAAGAGCTACCCAGAAAACTGTACAATAAAAATAAATAAACAAATAGGGTGGCTCAACAGAACGTATTTCTCACAACCATCTTTGTGAGGTAACGGAGTGGACCTACAGTTTTCTGCTGATTCCAAACGGCTAATCGAGAAAGCGCTTTTCATGGGAATGAACTTTACTATCGGAGGACTTGCCAATTCTTCGTGAAAGGCGATACCCGTGGAAAATCATTTTTGGCTTTTTTGGGGATTCGAACCACCAATCTCCCGCGTAAAAGGCAAGCATGCGAATCATCACGACACAGGTGCCATTGTACAACATGCCATCAGAATGTTGTCGCCACCTGTGTCATCCACAAGCCGTTGTCCTTGAGCATCGTTAATAAATTTCGGTGAATGAATCTCCTGAACACTTCTCCTTCTTTGAGCGACTACTTTGAAGATTATTATTGATTTCTTATTCAAGTTTTTTCGTATATCTTGAATAGCTTGGTTTGCATCAGAAACCAGTACAGAAACCTCTTCTAGATCCCGATAGACTCTCTCCGTTCTCCTTGCTTGAAGTTGGACGTACTTCTTCTTCGCTTCTTTTTTGCATCTTCTGTATTCCCTATTTCGAGGAGAGCCTAATCTTCATTATTTTAAGGTAACTTTTGAAGCCACTATTTTCTTCCTCATACCTACTTTAGCTTCATTTCATCATTCCACCCCCATGTTTCTATTCCTTTATGGAAGTATCCCTTTGAAGTAACAAGCAATAATTTCGCCATCTTAAGACAAGTTTCTTGCAGGCAATCCCACATACTTTGTACTTTGTTCAAAATGAATTGGTTGCCTCGTCAATTTATTGTTGCGAAGAAAATCTGACTATAGTCAATCGTTATGGTGGTTCATTTCGCATAGTAACCAACAGTCGCTTATGCGATATTTTCTCATTAAGATTACTGTACTCACCTCTCGCATAGACTGGCATCAACGCAAACAGTTATCACCGCGTTGTCAAGAAGTTTGAGGAAAAAAACGTGTCCTTTAAATTTGAGCGTTTTTTGAGTTTTCTTTGTTTTTGGTTCATAAACAGCGTTTTGAATCGAATATTGAAGAACTCTCGGGGAGAGTACGATAACTATGGCGACAAAAAATAATAACGGTTTCTGATAGAGGGGTTCAATACAAGCATTTTTTACTATGGGAGGGGGGGGGGGGTCTATCTCCCCCCGTTTAGGCGGTAGGGGCAATTTTATAAAAATTGACTTAAAATCTAAAAAAAAATATTGTAGAACAACGGGAAAACTTTTATAATAAAATTTAAAGGAAGTGGTTTCAATTTATAGTTTTTGAAATAACTGACTTCAAAGTCAAAATTTATGAAAAAAATTTTTAAAAAATCACTTTGAGTACTATGTTTCTCGTGATTACAAATGCCAATAAAAAAAAATTAGATGCAGTTAGTTGCTTCAATAAATTTTTTATCAAACGATATAAATTACTTTTTTCTATGTCTTATAGTTTTTGAGATAATTGAAAAATAGTAAAACTATATTTCTTTTTTAAAATCAAAAAATTTTCTAATTTTAAAAGAAACTTTTCATATAAAAAATTTGCACCCCAAAGCTTATGAGCAGCTTAACCCTGCGGAAAAAGGGTTAAAATAATGAGCCCCGCGAAGCGGGCCATGCGGAAAGCTGTTGCATACGGAAATTAATTGCTACTTTCATATTTAGCATGAGCAGCTTAACCCTGCGGAAAAAAGGGTTAAAATAATGAGTCCCCGCGAAGCGGGCCATGCGGAAAGCTGTTGCATACGGAAATTAATTGCTATTTTCATGTTTAGCATGAGCAGCTTAACCCTGCGGAAAAAAGGGTTAAAATAATGAGTCCCCGCGAAGCGGGCCATGCGGAAAGCTGTTGCATACGGAAATTAATTGCTATTTTCATATTTAGCATGAGCAGCTTAACCCTGCGGAAAAAGGGTTAAAATAATGAGTCCCCGCGAAGCGGGCCATGCGGAAAACTGTTGCATACGGAAATTAATTGCTATTTTCATATTTAGCATGAGCAGCTTAACCCTGCGGAAAAAGGGTTGAAATAATGGGCCCCGCGAAGCGGTCCATGCGGAAAGCTGTTGCATACGGAAATTAATTGCACACAAGTACCTGTCTTATGAATTTTTATACTTTCACTAGTCTATTTCCTAACATTATTGTAAATTCGTACGTATTTCCATAATTTTTTGAAAATAATGCATACTTCAATAGTTTTACTATTTTTCAATTATCTCAAAAACTATAAGACATATAAAAAAGTAATTTATATCGTTTGATAAAAAATTTATTGAAGCAACTAACTACATCAAATTTTTTTTTATTGGCATTTGTAATCACGAGAAACATAGTACTCAAAGTGATTTTTTAAAATTTTTTTTCGTAAATTTTGACTTTGAAGTCAGTTATTTCAAAAACTATAAATTGAAACCACTTCATTTAAAATTTGCTATAAAGTGCAAGTTTCTGGCTTTCAAAAAAAGTATAAACTGCATCTGTAAGTTTTCCCGTTGTTCTACAATATTTTTTTTTAGATTTTAAGTAAATTTTTATAAAATTGCCCCTACCGCCCAAAGGGGGGGAGATAGACCCCCCCTCCCATAGTAAAAAATGCTTGTATTGAACCCCTCCACCAAAAACCGTTATTATTTTTTGTCGCCATAGTTATCGTACTCGTGCCGAACTCTCTTTTCAACAGATTGTCCCGATATGCATTTCCAAAAATCTTTGACCTTTCAATTTGATTTTTGAAGCACCCTAATTAAGTTTTCACCGTCATCATCTCCCAAACCACTTTTGTTTTCGTCCCTCATGTTGTCTCATATTAACGTTGTTGAACTATCCCCCACAAGTGCATCCTGTTAAATTTCCACGTATTCATCTCATCACTTTTGTTAAGTGCCAGCACGGGTAGGCTCAACAACTTTTCAGTCCAATTAACACACTTCACATTTTTCCCATACAAAAGAAAGGAACTGCAACTTCCACAAAATAAGAATACAAAAAACCCTCCTTAGTCTTTTATCTTCACATTCCAACTCCGGAAATAATGAATTATTTTGGGCTTCTCTTTGTATGTGATGTGCACAAATCACAAATAAAAGAAATGCATTTCGCCTCTGATATCTTTGTGGGCATATTTCTTTTGATGACCATTTCGAAATTTCATACGAAGCTCCATACTACAAATCCAATGCGTTCTCTTGCCGGTGCGGAGATATGCTGGCTCCCTTGCGTGTTCGAATGTCTGACATCAGACCCCTAAAATTCACAACTTGGAGATTTATTAGAATCTCCCCTTGAATTGGCTGAAGGCAGCCACACATAAGCATCACTCTGGCTAAAGTTTAATATTTCAAACGAACGCCTGGCTCCCGCCACTTCGATGATGATGTGCCACATTATTAACGATCTCCGCATATAAGCCGGAGGAGTCATTTTTCCTCCTCCAACAACGCTTCCATATATGTAGGGAATAGTTTATTCGTGTGGGGTTGGCTCTACTGTACTGGCAGAGCCAATAGAACATTGCAACTTTGATCAGGACTGATGTGAGTTTTGTTGCTTTCCACAATTTTACAGTACGAGAAGATCTTTTCTTGCTCATTAAGTGTGGAAATGACTTTTCTTTTCAGTTCTTTCAGAGGGGGAAGCATGGGGCATTTTTTTTTTTGTATAGAAATAATTTTTCTTCGAGAAGATATTTCTTTAAAGCGTCAAAAGATTTGGACCAGTGGTACTCAAAACAGCAATTTAATGGGCATAAGGAGAGTTCGAATTTGAAATGATGTTTTATTTCCCTATACAATGAATGCATAATTTACGTTCTATTTAAGGGGGAATGTCTCTTTATTGAGCGAAGTGCATGGGAATGATTCAGAAAATCTATTGAAACGTAGGTATTTGGGGAAAACTTGATTCATTAGCTCAAATTAAAGAGGCAGTCTCATAGTAGTTAAAAAAAAAGTCTGATTCTTATTCAGAAGTGACTTGAAAGGGTATATCTCCTCCAGGGGCAGTTTTGGACTACACAAGCTGATGCCTGGATATATGTAATGATAGGGCATAGTAAACGGATGCTCAAACCGTTAAGTGGCAAATGGGTAGTACGAACAACGAAGATATTTGTAAACAAAGGTGCGAAGTAGAAAAGTTGCTTTACGAGTAGCAAAGAATAGATTTGTTAGTTGAAGCCCTGGGTTTGCCTTGTGGTGGCAAAAAATCATATTTTGAAAATCCTCAATTCGTCCTTAATGTCAAACTGAGTGCTTTTTAGGCCCTGGAGTGAGTAGCGCTTGTTTTAGGAAATTCAGTGGTGCCATCACAAGAACGAGTTTCGTAAGTTTTACCAAAAGATAAAAAGATCCTGTCAGGGTGGCAAGCCACGAACTCAAGCCTATAAAGACCAGCAGGGAACATAGTAATAAAGTCACAGTCGCTACAGAGGATCTGGAGAGATCACTTCTGCATACTGCTTAGCGGCGACGAAGACACAAATTCCGCTGTCAGGCAGATTCAGCTTGGACGATGATCAAGAATGCTGTCCTCCCGACCTAGAAGAAATTAATCTTACCATATGAAAACTTAAATCAAATAAGACTGCAGGTGCAGATGGCCTTGATGCCGAACTTTTCAAGGCAGCTGGAGACCAATCGGAAAGGAGCATGCATCAGCTGGTCTGCATGATATTGTCGGATGAAAGCATGCCCGATGAATGGAACCTTAGTATCGTATGCCCGATCCTAAAAGGGAAGACCCTCACATTTGCGCCAACTATGGAGGGATTAGCCTCCTGACAGTGTTTACAGACACGAGATGTACAAAACTCGTACGAATGTGCAGGTTGACTTTGGAAAATTCACGCTGCTCCGTTAAGGTCGATAAAGAAATCATCGTGACATTCAATCATCATACTTGAAAAGATTGTATAAAACTCAAACGTCAACACCAGAGGAACAATCTTTCAAAAGTCTGTTCAATTACTCGCCTACGCAGACGATATTGACGTAATGGGAAGAAGCAAGCTTGATGTCATAGTTGCTTTAGCGAGTATTGAAACAAGCAAAAATGGGTTTGATGGTTAATGAGGGCTAAACGAAGTATATGCTGGTCACAGAACATCGGCGAATTGGACAAAGCGTCAAAATAGACAGACCTAACTTCGAGTTAGTACAAGACATCGTCCCGTATGCGAAGACACTGTCTGGAGAAGAAGATACAACAACGAGCTGTATGAGCTGTACCGCGACATGGGCATAACCAGAAGAGTACACATCGTGTGGCTACGATGGTTGAGCCATGTAAAGCGAATGGACCCAAACGCTCCGGCTCGACGGGTTTTCGAAAGCACATTGTAGGGAAATCGCGAAAGGGGAAGACCTCGGCTTAGGTTGGGCAATCAAGTGGAAGAAGACCTCAACCGACTATAATAGAAGGATGTTGGTTGAGACCCAGTTTCACCCCGAACTGTTATGCCCACATAAGTAAGTAAGTAAGGATTTGTCCTCTCAAGTCGCCCTGAAGTAGATTGATAGGAATGTGTTGTCACTTTTTGCTTTAGTTTTTTTAGAACCGAAAACCATGATTTTTTGACAACTCATTGAACTTTAACTTTAGCGGAGTGTTCACACTCGACAATTAGTTGCACAGACTTTGCTTTGAACGAGAAATATTGGATAATGTGAGCCCTCAGACGACCGCTTTTCCAACTAGTTGGGTGTTTTTCAAATACTTTTGAAAATTTTAAAGTTCGACGGAGCGGAGGAGCATATG
The DNA here is from genome assembly GCA_914767635.1 of Melanostoma mellinum. NCBI lineage: Eukaryota > Metazoa > Arthropoda > Insecta > Diptera > Syrphidae > Melanostoma > Melanostoma mellinum. The sequence continues at coordinate 202,067,089 of OU612058.1, forward strand.
GCATAATGTTGGACGAAAAGTCTGATACGTCTGAACATCCAAAATCCATCAAACGAAGTGTGTCTAACTAATTGTACAGTATGACTCCACTTTTAACGATCGAACTTATTGTAATTTGCAAAACTATGAATTTTCTATAATAGTTACCCTAAATTTGAATCGTTGTGTGCCCCATTGTAGCTCATTGCCCAATTACATCTAATCTGGGGTTTTGCTTTCCAATTGAAAAAATGAGTACTGCCATCAGCTGTCGGGCTAAACTACAAATGAATATTTCTATTGTCTAGTCCCTGGAAAGCAATAAAAGTTTATCCCGAATTCAATTAATTGCTGGAAGAATATAAAAAATCTCCCAAGCCGAAGTTTCTTTGGGAAAATCTTGATTAAGAAACGATGAGGTTTTTCCTCTACCCCATCTAATTTTCCCAAGTATACGTTACGGAGTAAGCAGCGAGGGTTGCTTCTGTGTGAATGATTGATAAACGGAAGAAGAATTGAGATGAGAGAATACTACGTGCGGCGTACATCGGACGTGCACAAAACTTCTAACTTCAGTTGCTCAGTTCCATTCTTTTGCCAACATCGATAATTTCCTATAAAACAGACGTTTAAATGGCGGTAGTTAAATTGATTGTCGATATATGCCCTTGCCCATATGAGTATGTACTTAAATCGAAACTCAATGTTCATTTATTGCATAATTGTATCTTTTATTGAGCAATAAAACCAAACTGAATGATGTGAGGGGTGTGAGATACTCTTGTAGTATGTGACAGAAAAGAAAAACATGTTTTCTCTGCAGAATGTAGCTCGATGATATGAAGTGGGGTCAACGCTTTGCTTGTCACTTAGAATGCATCAAATTGCCTAGTATCCGGTTAAGAGATCTGTTGCTGGAACACAGATGTAGACCACTTAAAATGCGTTTACTTTGAGTTAATTTGCGCGAAGAGAATGCGTTTGTCAATAGAGAACTGCCGTTACTTAAACTAGGATGTCTTAATGCTTTTTTTTTAAGTGACAATTGTACGAAGAAAACACTTTACAGTGTGTGACAACTGTTGAGAGACGACGAAACTGAATAGTTAAGGGTTCAAAGTATAAAATGAGACTGAGAGTTATAACTCATGTCGAAACTTAAGCCCCCTTTCAATGAAAACAATGGTTTCAGTGTATAGTGACTTCATGGGAACTCCAATAAACTTAAACAACATAAAAGTTGTTAACTGTCTCGATAAAACGAGATTATTTTTCGACACAGACTGTATGTTTGTAGATATTCAAAACACTCATGTTATTTTTATAAGCTCGAGTCCCACTTCCAGATTTAAACCGCCTCATTGAAATCACTTTAGACAGTATCCAATGTGGTAGACACAGTGGATAGTTTTAGAGCTCTGAGTGAAAAGATCTGATAAATGAATTGGATTGTCTGTGAACGGGAGACATAAGTTATTAAAAAAAAAGCCGACGTTTTTGCCAATTTATCAGTGCGATCTACTTAATTTGGGGCAATAAACAAGTGCTCTTGGTGATGCCCGCTTTGGATAATTGAATTCCATAAAATGGAAAATGTTTGTTCAAAGTTTTGAGTGGGGAGGAGATGAATATTTTTTTGATTGCTTTGATTCCACATTGTGTGCTCGTATTATTCACTAGGTTGAAGATTGAAGAATAAATGATTATCTAAGACATGATCTATAAAAATTTGTGGTGCTTGTCGCTTGTGATATTTCTTCTAAATTGTGCGTGTGCAAGTACGCGTGCGGCGACAAAAAGCTGAGCTTTTTTTTGTTAATTTGTTAAAATTAACTGGCATAAAATAAATAATTTTTTTCAGAATCGTATTTGCAAAGCAGACATTTGCTGTTATTTCTGTTTAGAGATATACCACCTGAGCTCTTGAATCGCTTAAACAGAAGATAGTTGACGACAGTAGACGAGGTTCCGGGTTACGTAACTTTTCAGACGAGAATCGCCCAGTATAGTCTATTTGTCGATGATGTCGTGTCTTATTTGTTTTCAATTTGAATTTATACCGACGGCTGGAAAGTGTAAGTTGGAACAAGTGCAGGTTTCTTTTCAGAAAGCTTGAACCTAGCCAGTTCATTCAGACCTCCAAATCACAGCAGCATCTTCTAAGCCGAAATCTTGGCAGTTAAAAGCGCTGCAAAAGAGGTGTCCATGATGGCGCTATCACATGCTGATATCACTTTTTTCTTTGATAGCCAAGCAGCAATAAAAGCGATTTCTGCCACTCTTGTCAAATCAAAGCTTGTTTCTTGCTGTCGCGTAGAGCTAAGGGTTCTTGGCACACAGCATAACGTTAGACTCTTCTGTGTACCCGGTCACATTGGTTTTCCGGAAAAGCGAACGAACTAACCAGAAAAGGGTCAGCACTTAACCCTTCTCTCATTGATCAATCAGGGTCCCTACCTGTGAAATTAAACAGATCATTGGTAACAAAATAATACGAAAACCCAATGAAAGATGGAAATGCTTAGATTCCTGTATTTCATCCAGGAAACTATGGCCGAAATACAATAATCTGAAAAGCTAGTATCATTGAATAGGGCTTCATAACGATCGCTTATCAGTTTCATAACTGGACACAACCTGCTAGGTTACAACAAAAAGAAAATGGGTTTTTGCAACGATGGCCTTTGCAGAGGATGCAATGACGAAGATGAACATGAGGATACCACTCACTTCCTTTGTCACTGCAGTTCAATCTGCCACACCAGGAACTAGAAGAATTATCAGAGACTCCAAGAAACAGCCTGTTGAACTTCATTAAAGCCACAAAATGGTTAAAAAGAGACCAAACATAAACTCATAGGTTTCTAGGACGTTACAATACTCTAGGGTATTAAAATGGATCTATTCTATATGGATCTAAGTGTGACGGAAATAAGAATAAGATCAACCGTCACCCGTCAACCCATTCTACCTAACCTAAGCTAGGTTATTTCACTTTCAACGAATGAAGTATAGCTAATTTACCACAAAGGATTTTTATTGAACGTGTGGTTTTCAATCGGCAATACATTTTTCGTATTTGGTTTTTTTGACAGTTCTTGTTTGTTTTATACTAAGTTTGGTCTACCATGCTTTCATCGTTAGAAGAATTAGCGGCGCACGACTCCTGGGCACTGCGAACGTTCGGTAAATTGTCTCAAAATGAAACCGCTTTTGACGTAGATTTTAACATTATTTCGAGACTTAAACTTTTTCTTCTTCTTCTTTTTCATTTCCGGCGTTACAACTCTCCCACTTTTCTGCTTCACACTAGTGATCCGCCTGTGGGGTACGCCGCGTTGACCTCAGAAAGCGTCGCAAGCCTCCCGGTTTTGGATTGTTCCATGTCTGAGGCCAACCAAATGCTGCTGTTTTTGCATTTGCTTGTACCAGGAGTGTTTTGGCCTGCCTTTTCTTTTTCGTCGCGAATTTGTTGAAACCTTGTACGATATTGCCTTTTGGACGGGGTTCTGCAGATCTCTCCTTTGAACATGACAATACCAACTGAGCCGGTCGAACTGAATTTTGTCCAAGATGGTACTTTTGACATGAAGGCTCCACGGATCTTAGAACTTCTAATTCGATCAAGCTTTGTTACTCCTGCTGTCATTCGAAGCATCTTTCTTTCGGCTGCCGTCAATTTGCTCTCATACTTTTTGTACATTGTCCAACATTGTAAACCGTATGTCAGAGCTGGACGGACAACTGCTGTGTAGAGTCTTCCCTTCAGCTTAGGGGTCATTTTTCGATCACAGAAGATAGCGGAGTTTTCTCGCCACTTCATCCACCCTACGCTTACTCGATGATTGATGTCGTCATCACAAGTTGCTTCACTATTGATCATAGATCCCAGATATTTAAACTTTTCACACTTGGGAAGCACATTTCCATTCAAATAAATGTCTGGAATAGGCTTGCCTGGACCAGAAAAAGGCAGCACTGGTATTCAGTCTTTTTAGCGCTAATACGGTACCCATTTCCTTCCAGAACATCAATCCAAACGTCAAGTGCTCGTTGCAGGGATGTAGGATCCTCGCTTATGATGGCTCCATCGTCATCATCATCGAGACTTAAACTTATGTGAGTAATATTCTAGACCGGACGATTTAACACCGCTGGATTATTTTTTTTCGGGTTATGTGAAGTCGCTTGTCTACACAGTTAAACACATAATCTCGAAACGATTGACTGTTTGAAAGAGAATTTTTGGAGCGTTATTGCTTACATATACGGCCCCAAAATAATTATACCGGCCGGTTTTTCGGATGTAAAAGACTACGAGATGTTCTACTATGGAACCGATCAGAGCAAAAACGGAATCGGTATGATACTTGCAGAAGAGCTTTTTGGTAGTGTGTTATTCATTTCGACGTTTAGTGAGCGTCTGGCGTCTCTTAAAGTGGTGGAAAACTGTGCAATATTGTCACAAAGTATACTCCTGCTCCGGCTGCTGATTCAAACTTAACTACTCATGAAACGTGACTTCAACAAGGAAGCAACCGTTTGCAAAATAGTCGTTCAAAGAAGGAGAAATGCTCAGGAGATTCATTCACCACAGTTCATTAACGTTGCTAAAGGACAGCTTCCTAATCAACGGAAACATCCGACATCACAGTCAAAGAAGTTACTGAAGCAACTAAATTAAATAAATAAGTCGGATGGTGCAATAGATCGGGAAGCCAGCGTATTTCCCACAACCATGCCTTGAGAAGGAGTGGGTAAGACCTACAATTTATTCCGATTATGAACGGCCAGTCGAGAACGCGTTTTCATGGCAATAAACTGGCCAATTGCTCGCGAAAGACGATACCCGTTGAAACAATTTTTTTGTTTTTCTGTTGGGACTAGAACTCTGAACCTCCTTTGTAGGCAGATATTATGCTAACCATCACAGCACGCGGGTACCTGCCAGTGAAGCAGTTAAGAACTCCAAAAAAGGCAAATGTGCTGGGTAAGACGAGATCCCATATGGGTTTTCGAAAAAATTAATGGCTCACAATTCTTGTCTCCCATCTTATAGGAGGTGATAGTCTGCCTCAGGAAATTTGCATACTACCAATACACAAAGTAAAGGATGCAACACGATGTGTTGATATCCCACACTTTGAAGATTGTTCAGTGGGTATGTTTTCGAATGCGGAAAATAATAAAAGTATCCCATTACCAAAGTGGGTTTGTCGTTGTCAAGTGAAAAAGACAAACGATTCAAAATTTAAGGATCCTAGTGGATCCAAAGTTGGGAACCGATATTAATCCAAAAAAGTCTGAGTACTTGTGTTGCCATTGGGGAACTACAAAACAAGCAGAATGGCCAATAGAGGAACCCCGCTCCCCCCTACTGTGGAACCTGGTCGTTTACAAATTGTTAATCGACCTATAGGACGAAGGTTTCAAAACCATAGCCTATGCGGATGATGTAGCAATTGCCGTTTCAGGCAAGCACCCACAAACCCTAGCTGAGCTGCTACAAACAGCACTTAACAAGCTTAACAATTGGGCTGCAGATTGTGGTCTGAACATCAATCCACACAAAATGGAATTAGTTCTCTTTACGAGGAAATACAAAATTCCGGACTTCAGACCCCCAACTATCAAAGGGGTTACTCTCACACTGTCAAATCAGGCTAAATATCTAGGTCTCATTTTTGACAAAAAACTGACCTGGAAAACCAATATTGAGGAAAGAGTAAATAAAGCCAACCTGGCACTCTTCTCTTGTAAAAAAACCATTGGTGGGAAATGGGGTTTCTCCCCCCAAATCACCCCTTGGCTGTTTACCTCGGTAATTATACCGATACTCATGGTAGGGGAGCCCAAGAGGGGATTTCGCGCGTTACTCGAGCGCGTCAGAAAATCATATGGGGAGAAACCTTGCACCATGTAATGTACTCCTTCCATATATTAAACCTAAATGTTGGGGCGTTCGCTGAGAGCAGCCCGTCAGATTAGTAAAAAAAAGTCGATCATCGGAAATACTCGAGCGCGCCAGATTAAAAGATGGTAGGTTGATTACATCGAGAAGAGTGTATATTTCAATAATCTGACAATTTCAGCGGGGCCTTCGTAAGTAGGCGAGTCACAAAGATGTAAAAAAAAATCGATGTTTCGAAATACTCGAGCGCGATTAATTTTTTTTTTATTTTGAAGGTAATGTTATCAGGATTACGGAAAACATATAATCTGACATTTTGGTTGGGGCGATTGAGGTAAAATCGTCAGTGAAATGTATAATATATTATGGTTAATATCTCGGTTAATATTGATATTAGCAATTGGTCTATAAGACTTTTTTTGTAGAAAACTAAATTCTCTACAAGTTTGTAATTTACAATTTTTCTGTAGCTTTTGTTATTTATGAGATAACTGCGACAAAACGTGAATTTTATGCAAAAATCTGGTAAAGTGGCCCGTACCACCTTCCCGGTATGAGTAACGACTTTGCCAAAAAGAACATTTTTGTAGAGCTTTCAATTTTGAGAAAAAAACATCTTCGGTTAGAGCGATCCCATGAAATGCCGCTGAGTTATAGTAATTTAAAAAAAAAAATCAGAGTTTCCGTGTATTTTCAATGGAAAATCTTCACACCTCTTGATCGAGCACTTAAAATTAATATTAAGGGCTCAAACTTTCAGGATTTTTTTTAAAAGTATTTTCAACAAAATTTCGATACAAAATTTTTAAATACATAATATGTGTACATATTTTTTGATTGCATCCAGTAACAAAAAATAGAAACAACAAGGAATTGTTACTTTAAAATTGTCAGACTAAGAGTACGCCCCCATATAAATGTCAGATTATCATCCTGGAGGACGAAGACATCAAGTTGATCACTCTGTATAAAAATCTGACGCGCTCGAGTATTTCAAAGTCACGTGTTTTTTTTTACATTTTTAAAAATCAGCCATGACTGATTGCCTCACTCAAATTGTCAGATTATTGAAATATATACTTTTTAGAGTACACTTAACATTCACTTTGAAAATCTGACACGCTCGAATAACTTTTTATTTTTTGTTTTTTTAACCTCTCTTTACGCCCATTTGCCCCCAGTAAATCGTCAGATTATTATATATCCGTTATAAGAAAGACAAAGCGCGTATACTCTATGAAAATCTGACGCGCTCGAGTATTTCAATTTAACTGTTTTTTTTACATTTTTAAAAGCTCATACACGCCCATCGCCCCACTAAAATAAAAAACTGCCATACACTTTTTTTCGTTTTAGAACGTAAACTTCACAATCCAATAAGTCCCCATGACGCTTTAGTAACTGCAAATTTAGCGGCTCGGGCTCCCCTACTATCACATATACGGGGTGATAGTCTGGTGGACAGCACTAGACAAGATGATCAACTACAAGCTAGTCTGTGTATTAGTGGCGCACTGAGGACAACCCCATCGGACGCCCTCAATGTACTACTATTTCTCACACCTCTAGATATCTTCAGCAAACAAGTCGCAGCTAGCTCAGCTACTCGACTCAGAGCTACATCACAGTGGACCAATAATCAAATCGGCCACACTACCATTCTAGATAACTTTAGATTCTTACCAAATCGATCCGACTACACCACCCCCAAGTTGGTGTTTGACAATAATTTCCAAGTAACCATACCTCCAAAAGAAGCTTGGGAAAATGGCACTGTTTTGGAAATTGAAGCAATACACTTTTACACCGATCGATGGTTCAAAAACCAGCAAAGGTGTGGGAAGTGGAATCTACTCAGAAAAACTGAACCTCAGTCTTTTCTTCCGCCTACCCGGTCATTGCTGTCTTGGCACAAAGAAAACGTCATATCCTCTACGGATATTCGATTCTTCTCAGACAGCCAAGCTGCCCTTAAATCTCTTGCCTCTGTCTCTACAAAATCCATCACGGTCCAAAATTGTCAGATGTGTCTGAGGGAGATGTCAAATCAGTTTAACATTCACCTTTCATGGGTGCCAGGGCATATTAGGGATATACCATCCAACTGTGTGGCAGACGAACTAGCCAAAAAGGGCACGACCACTTCCCTACGCTCAGAATGGAACAACATAGGTGTACCAATCGCTGCATGTAAACTCCTACTTAAACAAGACGCTTCAAGGATAACAAACACTAGATGGACTGAGAGTAACAACTGCCTTGCAACCAAAAAAGTTTGGCCTTGTGTAGACTGAAAACGCTCGAAGAGTTTGTTAGCCCTGAACCGCCTGTATCTAGGTTCTACCATAGGTGTTCTTACGGGACACTGTCTAATAGGGAGACACGCCAAAAGACTTGGTGTGTTTTCCAATGATTTCTGCAGAAGCTGCATGGACGAGGAGGAAGAAGAAACCGTTCAACACCTTCTTTGCTCATGCCATGCACTACTTCATAGGAGGAAAAATCATCTCAGTGAATTCTTCTTCGTTGATACTAGCGACTTAGCTTATATAAACCCTAAAAGTCTTTCGAAATACATTAAAAGTTCCTTGTGGTTCGACTAGCAGGTGATTAACCGGCTAGTCCCGTAATGGAAGATTAATAAGTGATCAACTCGTTAATCTTACGTCGGTCGGGTTTCTGAGATCAGTAGGTGATTAACTTGCTGATCTCTGTGGTATCACAATGGGCCCTTGTGGCCTAAGTGTGTCAGGCAATGTACTCATTGGCTGACAGCCACTTCCACCTAACCTAACCTAACCTGTGTTGCCAGTCTTATGATCCAGACATGCCAGTTTCTTATTCAAATGGAAATTTTCTTTCCTAATTAAAGTTTAAATATTATCTGGGATATATGATCAATGTACAATGTACAAAAAGTCCAAAAGTAAATAAATGGTAACTGCGATGAAGAAAATCCGTATGACAAGAGGAGTACCAGAGCCTGATTGTATTAAAAAAGTACCTAGCTCCGTGGAAGCCTTGACGTCAAAAATGTCATCCTGGAGGACACACACATCACACAACGCTCAAAAAGATTTTGGTACAAGCAGAAAGAAAGCCTGGTACAGACAAATGCAATGACATCTGCATTTGGTTGGTCTCTGAAATGAAATAATTCAAAATATAAAGGCTATCCAATGCATGCTAGGATCACGCGACGCTTCGGCGTACCAAATCACGATTCTCGAATCTCCATAAAACAAAGAAGAAGGCAGAAAATTTGTGCAGTTTTGATTAATTCATCCTCCCATAACTGTTGTTAAAGTTTGATCTACTTTTCGTTGTACTAATAACTGAACCGCCTAGTAGTTCTTCAGTTTGTTGTTGCAAGAGAATTGTATTAAGGCCTTAAATCGGACACCTACCAAGAGCTCGACAAATACGATCTGTTCTTTTATTTTCGAGAGAATGACAAAAGCCTAAGGATCACACCTAAAAATTAAATCTTTCTTAGCCTCGAAAACACTTTAGAAGTCTTGTAAGTTATTACTATAGGTTTCCAATTTTTGTGTATATCAAAACCACTATATTTAGAGGGACTATATGAACTCCTGAATTTATAAGCCGCGTAAACTGATTTACGGTAATGACCAGTATAATTTTTATGATTGGAATATGTCATGACTGTGTTGAAAGCTTCTATTAATTTAAAAAAAGGGAGAGATTTACTTCCATCATATACTTCTTAAATCACCAGTTCTCATTTCTATTTATGGTTATCATTGATTTCCTTGAAACCTTAAGAGATAAATTAATTTCCATTCCCCTTAAAGAAGAAAAAAAAAATAAACAAAACAAATTTGTAATTTGAACATCCTCGCCTGTATTATCAAGTAATTACCCGCATTTAACTTCACAACCCATAGCCAATCCCCTTCTTAATAAGAATGATTTGACTGTTCAGCTCGATTGTCCCTTAACAAATTGAAACCGTTACTCTCCCATGGCTGTATAATAAAATTGAATAATTTATTTCGTACGAATGGCTATAAATGCCCTTCTTCTAACGTGGCCCTGTCTGGCAAAGAACAAACCACAAAACAGCTCGTTTGCTCCCAATCAAACTCACATTTCATAACATTATCTTTCTATCCTGACCCAAATATTCCCTGATCAATAGAACACACCCAAAGGATTTCCAAGGAAGCGAGACTGAGTGAGGATGATAAAAATGATGAAATTCCTTCGTAACACTTAAAATTCGGGAGAGTGTTAGCTAACGCAGAGGGGCTTAGCATAGCTTTATAATATGTAGTTCATGGGGACTGAGACTTGGTCTGGTTTTCTGGAATTCTTTTATGGAACGCACCCTCTAAAACTGGGTGTGTTGTTTTTGCCCATGAAAACAAAGCAACGTGTCAATTCGACCCTCTGTGCTTTATCTGAATCTGCCTGCTTTATTAACAAGAACTGCTATACCTATGGCATAGCATCGGCTTGGCGAACGGCAAATAACATTAAATTATCCTTATTCCGTTTGTATATTTTCGTTGCACGGACTGTCGGAAATAACAATTTCATCATATATCCTCACTCACCTCACACTCTCCGTATATAAACATCCGCAGACATAGAGGATTGCAAATAGAGAAAGGAGGGTGAATCGAGAAAATATTCACTGTAGTTGTCTATCGATGGCATCATCCAAGCATATCCCACATCATCCATCCTGTTGATAGTCGCGTGAAAGTCATTTTGGTTTGAGGTACCACAGGATTTTTAAGGCAATTATTTCAACTCAGCATTAGACTACGCACTACAGGACATTGGCATAATGCGGGACATGTGTTCCGAGTTCATATTCTAAGGACTGTGCGTACAGTCACCACATGTGGTACACAGAGTGCAATACTTCATTTTGAAGCACCCTAATTTTGAAAACGGGCAAACAATTCTCTGTTTTTTTTGTAAACCTATGGTGAATTTCACCCTAAAGCCTACATTGTTTCTATTTTTTTTTTCAACATCAATCGCTTACCAAATGTCTTTTTTGTGCCTGTCCAGACGGGTTCTGATCATAAGGTTATAGTAGGTTATAGTAGATTCGTTCGTTGAACTTTACCCACGGTTGACCCAGGTTTCCTTTTGACAACCCCATATGGAGTGTAAAAAGAAAACTTCTATTTTCCAGTCCTCGAAGAACGCTAAACCACAAAATCACCTCATATCCCTATCATTTGAACAAAAATAAACGCCATTTGTTAGCCCTGTTCATTACCTAAACTCGACCCAGCAAAAACCTAAGGCCAGTTGAGGGCAAACTCATAGAAAACCCAGTGACCAAATAACACTCAGTTTGATATTCAGCGCAGGTTTAGGTTTTTCAAAAAACGCTGAGTGGCGACTCCAGGGCCTCAACGAACGAACCTACGAGACGAGCTCGCCCATCAGTCTTAACTACTCCTACCAGCTTCAAATGCACAAAAGTATGCCTCACATTGTAACCTCTGCCTCAGCTGCAATATGCTTATCAATGCGGAAAATCTTGTTCCTCAAAACCTCATCAGCAGGTTTGAATGGATTTTGCAGTGGGCTTTTTTACCAACATTGATTGTGCTTTTGACAATGATAACTTTGATGCATGTTGAAAGCTGCCAGATAACATAGAGCGGGCCAGGGGACTATACAAATATTACAACAGGATTGAATAAGGTTTGTCCTTAAGGTGACTACTGTGGTGCGCGTCGATTGACTATTTCCTTGAATTGCTCAATGAACCCAAGAGGCCATGCCGACGACTTCGTTGTACTATCAGTTGGATCCAGTTAGAGGCAGTTTCCAAGCTGTTTGTTTCAAAGCACAGGTTTCGTAAAATTTGATTGACAATCCTTTTAAAACCGGGGTATTCTCTTCGCGAGAAGTAAAAAATTGACTGGTTTGACTCAACTCGCACACAATGGCATCAAAATACTTCCTCAAACGAGGTCAAACGTCCTGGAGTAGTCCTAGATAACAAGCTTCTTTGGTTCAAAATGCCGAATCGAAAACTGCTAGGGTATTGTCAGTCTTTGGCAAGACATGCTAGGGTATGTAACCTAAAAGAGTCCTTTGGATCTATGATAAGACCAATCATCTCTTATGCGTCAGGTGTTTGGTGGAACAAGGTCTGACGTCAACTCCTAAGCCTAATTTCAAATACCAATATGTGTTGATTTCACTTTAGGATTCTCTAGCTATTCTCATCGCGCTGCTGAATCTTCTTACACTAGGTGTGTACTTACCTCATGGGATGTATACTCTCAAGACCATTGCACGTTCAAAAAGAATAAATCTTTGGCGAAATTCACAGTGGATGTTTGAAGATTTCTAAAGCAGCATATCTTTATACTCACGCCGTCTGATACGATGATCCCAAGGCTCAAACTTCTGGAGCTGGAGCTAGTGACTTTGTGGAGAGTGATGACATACACCAACAACTTACTAAGCACATTAGCGTTAGTTTTCCAAGTGGACACGCTCGCTATACAAATAAGTATGAGCTAAGTTTTACGGAGAATAGCTGGATGGGGTGAAGCATTTGTGTCTGCGTTCTAATCAACCATCTAACTATGTACTTCGAATGCGAATGCCAGACTTATTTCAATGCGGTCGGAAGCCTAAATTCTTTGAGTTTCTCTTGGGTTCCAGGCCGTCATGGCGTAGCTGCAAACGAGATTGCCAATGAACTTCCAAGGCAAGGATCGTCAACATCTTTCTCAGGATCTAAATTAACGATTGGTCTGCCAGGGTGCTCAGCGAGATCTTTAATAAAGGACTAGAACACAACCATAGATGCATGCGCCATTGGATGCAGACAGACAAACGTATTCTACCTAGTTAATAATAAAACTGTAACATTTTTTCTATCCCGTTGCAGATAAGCCTGTAGAAATGTTGTTGGCATTGGCAAGGGGTACTTCTATTTTGCTAAGAATTGAAACGTAATAGGCTTAAGTGATACCACACTCTGTGAACCCTTTAAATATGGAGATGACATTGTGGACAACTTCCTCTTGGAAAGCTCATTGTGAGAGCTAACCTAAACATGGGGATGTCTTCTGGCTTTTCTACGAAGTTTTCTAGCTGGTCGCAGAATGGTTTTGTATTGAGGTGTAAGTCCTTAACTAAAAAAAAAAAAACATTTCTAACTGGTGAAATTCCTCCTACTATTTCATATTGCCCACAATACTCGGAAATGTGCATCTGGTAGAAGAACGCTTGTAGTATGTATGTTCATCCCTCTAACCTACATTTTGTGCCTAGTAAATTTCATTCTGTCTAGCAGTGGTCTAGGAAGACGGACACGGATATGATATTCAAAAGGAAAGAGATTGAGATCGCATAGCCATCTATATCCGACAAGCTCTTGTGTAGTTTAGATAAAGGTACAACTAACGTGCCTAACTCACGAATGTCAACGTACCGTATCCCTTATTTGTGTTTATCATACAGACTGACTCACAGGATTATTTAAACTTAACATAAAATACCTGCGTGTATTCATTTTGTTGACGTATGTCCCGTGTGCCATCTTTCTTGATTGATGACCTAAATTCTGGCTTTAGAACTCAGGTGGTTCACAAACTTATCGGAGCAGAACCAAATGACATCGAGAAAAAGGACACACAAAAGGGTCCTTTCTTTTGTGTATTTACTATCTACAACGTGAGAGGACAGTTTAAATGGCCACAAATGGTTATAAGGTAAATTAAACGACTAAATGGCTATATTTTCTAGGCGAAGCGAGCACCGTACATCTACACAAAGATATACTTAGGTATATGTTTTAAACCAATAAAAGGAAGTGAACGTGGGTGTAATACTTGTGCCGAGATTCGTCATGGTCACGTATTTAGGTATGTACTGAGCATTTACTTTTTGTATGATTAGGAGTAAGAGCAAATGGTGTAGGATTGCATACACTATATGATATAGAGCATAGTTTGGAGAAGGGTGAGGGAAGAAAATTCGTGATTTATGTGTAGAATTTGAGTAGAGTAAATAAGAAATAAAAGTTTTCACTTGCAAAGTGAAAAGTGTCTAAAAAAGTATCTATTAAATACAGATATGTGTTGTTTTAAAATAAAAAACCTTACTTCTTGTACCTTTGCTTGTAAAATATGCTTCAAGACTCCATTTCGACACTATAAATCAACTATAAATTCAGCTTTGGAACACCAATCAAACACAGAATAGAGGTACCTACCATTTATGCCCCTTTGAGTTCAATTACGGTTATTGAAAGTGATTTCGTGTTCTTTCAATTACAAAATCTAAACAAATGGAAGCTTTTCTCCCTTTTTATTTTTTCAGTAATAGAAAGTAAATACACAAAAGGTTTCAAACTAAATCCTTAAAGTACATAATAAAAATGTTATGAAGATGAGCGCTTCTCATGTGCAAAACTCGAACGTCAACACAAGAGATAGGTATAATCTTTGAAAAGTCGCTTGAGCTGACGATATTGACGTACTGGGAAGAATAAGGGTGGTGTCATAGCCAGGTACTTTTGCTACCATTGAAACAGAAGCGTCAAAAAGAAAGTGGTTTGTAGGACCTCCCGAAGCGATTTTGCAGCGGCAATTGCAGTTGTTGAAATTAAATTATAAAGCGGCATATGAGAATAGCCACACCAACGCGTCAAAATAAAAGCATTCATTTGTATTTTTGCGACGGCAAAAATGATGACATCAGAGTGTCTGTTGTTACCACAACTCCAAAAACGCTTTCGAACTTTAATGGTTAGTTGAAATCAAAGTTGACAAACTTAAGCACAGGAAATAACATCATACGGAGAATTAATCTTGCCAATCGCTGCCGTTTTAGATTAAGAAGTTAACTGAGTAGCAAAACCCTCTCTAAAAAAGCCATGGCAACAAAGCCTTATGCAAAGCGAATGAGGAAACTCATGCTTCGAAAGAAAAATTTTCCGATTCATCTTTGGTCCCGATGATTCCTCGAGAAGAAGATTCAACAGTCCAGTCCGTCAAGTGAAGGAAGACTTCAACCGATTTTGATTGGAACACTGGAGAGAGCTCGCCCGAAATCGAAATTGCTGTCGAAAGATGTTGGTTGAGGCCCAGGTTGACCTCCAATTGAAATGCCCATCGCCTGGCTTTATACAACCGTTGGAATAACCGAACTGCTTAATTTATTTGTACTATAAAAGGATCGTATTTGATTGGGAAGTCAATCCGAAACTTTATTGCTACGAATTTAGAATTAGGCGTGATGATGATTGATGAAGTTCGAGTACCTACTTGTCTGTCGTGAGTCGTGACCGAGACATCAGAAGTGTTGTATTCCTTAAGAAAGCAATTTTGTTCAATAGGTTCTCTAGAATAGATTTATGTATGGGTTTATGCAAAAGGAGTTAGAACTTTTTGGTTAAAAGGTTCTGAAACAACATCCGCAGGAAAGATTTGACCAAACCAGACATCTGACCTCAAAAAACGCTAATCACCACACATCCCTGTCATTTGAATAAATATATACGCCATTTGACATTGACCTTTGGTGAATTGAGGGCAAACCCAGGTCAACCCCAGGGCACTCAGTTTGACATTCAGAGCGACTCTAGGTTTCTCAAAATATACGCTTTGTGGAGATCCCACGGCAACGAACAAACTTCTATTTATCACCATTTATCAAAGAAAAGAGTAACGGAATATCATGGACAAAAAGATCAGCCATATTGCAGGTCCCCTAAATTCCTCACAAAAAATGGTTGCCAGAAATGTGCCCTGTTGGGATCCCCGTCCTGTAGCGCCACTCCATTTTTCTTAAGATTTTTTTATGAATTTATGAACTTTTTTCATTGAAATCAAAAAGAAGTCGATTTGGTGAAAATTTTTAAAAAAATGTGTCCTTTTTTTCAGCAAAACAAATAAAATAAACATTTTGTTCCTCTTGCTAATTTCGGAGAATGTTCATTAAGAAGATCGAATGTTCCAAGGTACTAATAAATTAATCCATTTGTAAAGGTTCTTACAGGGGTGCCGTTTTGAGTCTTTTGCAAAGCAAACATGTTAAGCTACAGAAACTTGTGTGCCCATCTGAATGAAATTTCTTCATTCTTCTTAATCAATCCATTAAAACGGCTCGTGTCATATGATTTCAAAACCAATTACTTACATTCTCCTTCCCTTGCGCAGAATACCCACTCAACTGCCATCAAAAACAAAATCCATACACAAGAAGTATGAAGTTCCCATTAGGTACATGAATGAACAACATACAGTAGATGAGTTCAATAAATTTCCATTTTCCCAAATGCTCGTGACTCATCGAAACTCAGCGTCCATGGAAACCAATTTATTGCGGCGAATAAGTTTCAATTCACAGTCCTCTCACCCTAAACGCACATATGCAATGAGAGCTATCGAAAATATATACCACTATACCAGACCATGGGGCAGCCAGCCTATCCCTTTGAAATAAGCACAAAACCCAGGATGGTTCTGCGAACCAAAAATGAACAGCAAAATATTGTTGTTTATACAATCCTTGTATGATAATGTCAACTTAAACATGGAACGGATGAAGTACCGCAACGAAACGAATGGGATACTGCTTAAAGCATTTCATCGGAACAAAATAAACCAAGTTAGTCGTAATGGTGGAGACTGGAGAGCACCCTTGCTGAATATTGTTACACGAACCACAGCCATTGCCCGGAAAACAAACACACCAACGGCCAAGAACACAACCCAGAACGAACAGGGTTTTGCGAATGCGATGTACATGTTTTCATTGGATTTTCAATGATGTTGACACAAAAATTGGTTGTTGGGTATTGGGTGCTTTTTTTATATACATATTACATATATATATATATATATATATATATATATATGCAGTCCTAGGGAGAGTGGAGGCAATGGAGATGAAAAGTATCCACTCTTGACCAAAGTATGGATGGAGGTTCATCATTTCAAACAAATTGAATGTAATTTTTTGCGAATAAAGCCGCTAAATGAATTGGTCAGAGATCAACAAACAAATGAAAAGAATTACGAGGTAAAAGTAATTCGAAATGTTCAATGGTCCCGGTTAAACAATTAAATGACCACACAGGGAGGGTTTTTAGTCCTTTTGTAAAAGAGAATAAAATATTTTGGCGAACACAAGAAAACTGCGAGCTGAAAAGTTTGTAGATTGCGGAAGCATCTTCACACGACTGTGAATAAGAAATATGAAAAGCCATAGGTTAGGTAGCTAGGGCAACAAACGTTGAAGCCAAGGTGCTTGTGGGATTCTTTGATGCGGAATTCAAACACAGTTTGATTAATTAAAAAAAAAACTTATTTATGCTCTAATTTGTTCACCTGCGATGGATACTGCGTACAGAAAGAGAAAATCTAGCTATAATCTGATGTAATTTGTTGACAGCTTCGGCTTTAAAAATCAAATGCTTTTTGTATAAGGCTTAACCTTAACAATTTATTGCACAGACTTTGGTCTGAACGACCAATATTGCGTAATTTAAACCTTCAAATGACCGCTTGTCCGATGGTTTTCAAACAAATTTGAAAGTTTTCACGATTATCGTTGCATCGTCTTTGATCAATTGTATCGTCATTCGTCAAATAATTTTTTCATGCAATTGCGCCTTCAGTCGTTGAAGGAAAGCTGTTTTTCTATCATCTTAATAAAAATTGTTAACTTTAGCAGGGTTTCCAATACGCTTTTTAAGTAGGTGTCTAGAGTTGAGACGATACTCTTCTAAAACGTTATGGAATCCATAATCTGAACTCCAACTACATCTGACCGTCTGACCAAGTCTTTCCAACTAATGGTGCAGTGTGGAGCGTCCAGGTCTGCTTAAATTTTTTATATAATCTTCAGAAAGTGCAGACGTCTGCAGTTGGGTCTGCCCTCCTTCCCACTCTATGAGAGCACTTGCAGTTTAGACAACTGAAGATCTATGATAATAAACCATAAATGTGGACTGTCAGGCGACGATCAGTTGTAAGTTCAGCTATCAGTTCAGTTTTTAGTTCAGTGTGTAACTAGACGTCATTTCGACGATTTTTATTCGAGAAAAATCTAAATTAGAAAGAAAACTGAGAACTGAACAGATAGGAATTTATCAGTTATCAGCTTAGTTTTCAGTTCAGTTATCAGTTATTTTTTAAGTAAACGGTATCAGTTTAACTGAAAGCTTACTGAAAGCTCAACTGAAATGAAAACTGAAATGATCGTCTAATAGAGCCTTTAGACGATCAGTAGTCAGTTTAGTTGTCAGTTCAGTTTAAAAAGACAAGTGTATTTGTGAACAGTAAAAAGTTAGATAAAATAAATTTTAACTGAAAACTTATGGGAGCTCGTTCCATCAATGTCAGTTACAAACGCTTCAGTTTTTGGCATTGAAGTGACAAGTTCAACTGAAAGCTAAACTGAAAAAGGCCTATAGACTGTAAATAAATTCTTGACGTTTTCTTTTTTGGCTGCAGTAAAGTCTTTTTTTAGACACGTCAAACAAAAACTGATGTAATCGGTTCAGCTCGTTTTAGTAAACGAATTATTTTTGCTTGTGGACAAAATGACACTACCTTGCTGAAGCTTACTCTCTGGACATATTGGTCGAATTGTTGAAACTTCGTCCGAATAAAGCGACTGTTTTCTTTCTTCCTCTCTGTTATGTTATGTCGCTTTCCATTGGTTTCACTCGGGGAAGCACTCATTTTAAAAACCATTGAAGCAGCTAAAGTTGTTTCTATTCAGTTTAACGTAATTTCCTTTGTGTGAGTGAAACACCTATGACTCTTAAGCCTGAACTACATCGAAACACAAAGTGAAAAAAGTAAAAAACTAAAAAAAGTAAAAGCTTTTCAAATACACACATATTACTGCGTGACATCTGTTGGCAACATTTAAAAAACTCCGAAAAGCTTTTTGATGGTTAAATATTTTAAATCAAAACAATAAACAACTTGTCAAAAAAGAAAAATTTCTGTTCTTTGGAGCTGGCTATGGTTAATAATCAATAATTTTAATTGAATACGCCTCAATTTACTTTAAAATTTGAAAACAAAGTTGACACTTACTTGAATTTTATAATTTTCAAAATTGGTTTGAAACTATGAAAGAGCTTTTGTTTAGAAAACTACAGGATTTTAGTGATGAAAGCGCTACCTTTCAAGAAAAATAAACAAAATTATTTGATTGTGTTTGTTTTCAAAAAATTGCCTAAAGTGAAAGCTTCGATATGTGCGAGCTTTCACTTTTTTAAACTGAGAGGAAGAAATACAAATTTGTTTTTGATAGAGAAGTTCGGATATATTTTTGACTTTTTTAGGAAACTTTTTACTTTGTGTTTCGATGTAGTTCAGGCTTTAGAAAATATTCCTTGGAGAAAATTTTCATTTTGACATTTTTGTAACATGTGTTAGTGCTTCTTGAGTCGATTCTCACTTCAAATCGAGAAGCGGCTGTCACTCCTCAGAATCATGAGAAGCGATCTTTTTGCACCAATGGAACGGTTTGAGAATGCTTCTGGACGCTCCTGGACGGTTCTTTTCGTCCAATGGAAAGTGACATTAATTTGTCGGTATTGACTAAGTCAAATGGAGTAACAGAGAAAGAGAACAAAAATAAGTTCGCTTTATTCGCACAAAGTTTCAAAAAATCGACCAATGTGAACTTCGTCTTGGTTCTGCTCTGTGCTCATACCCCATTTGTATAAAACTTCTATAACTTTTTTGATGGAGAAATCAAGTCTTATTGTAATTGATGGCTGTAACCAGCAACACCACACATTTGTTTTTTTTTTTCACTTTTTTTTAATGTTATGTCAAAAAACGATTTCAACATATTCCTTTCACTTTTTATACCGAGTTTGTCAAGACAAAAGAATGGCGACATTGAGTTTGGCTTGTTATCTAACTTACACTACCTTGCGTGTATTTACTATCTTTAATTCTACTCTGTTGCTAACACCGAAGTGCAGGTAGATCAGGGAGTCAACTGGTTCTCACTTTACCTGAAACACCCTCAAATTATTTTACATATTAAAATCATGGACTCTTGTTTGAATTAACGGCTATATCCGGCAGCAAAAGGATTCATTATTTTCGCTTTTCTTGTTGTAGTTTTCACTTCAATGTCAAAAAATGTTTATTGCGGCAGTTTTGATTGGAGCTTTCAACATTCTCAATTGTTTCAAGTCCAAAAGTATTGAAAATATGTTTATTTCTCAAAATTGATTTCAAAGGACAAAAAACTGGCGAGTTGCGTGTTCCCGTTCTAATCTTACTTGTAGGCACTACCTTGCCAGCTTGCCGTTTTCAACTTTTTGGTATTTACTATGATAGGGATTTTTTTAATGTACCGTCTACTGGCTGAAAAAAAACACGGATATAATCTTAGGTATAGAATGTGACTTTTCACTGCTTTCACAGGGTAAAATTGAAATTTCTAAAATTCACCTCCACATCCCTTCCCCATTGAGCACTGCTTTTAACAAAATGTCAAAAGAAACTCAAATTCACCATACGACAAGAGTAAACCAGCAAAATATCCCATTCCATTTCCACCCCATTCACCGTATTTCCATTGCATTCATGGAATATTTCCAAGGCAAAAACAAAATACACAACACAAACTTCCAACGCACTTCCATTCCACCGAGGTCGAATCGTCAAATGGGATTTTCTTTCGTAGTAATGGCTGACACGGGCACAGTTATAGACGTATTTTCCAAATCGTCTTGATTCCGCGAATTGCATTAATTTTTTCTCTCTACATTACAACAACAACTCCAAGGTGTTTGTGAACAAAAATCCAATTGTAATACAAGAAAAATATACAAACAAGTGACCAAGTGATTTTGTAGCAAAAGTAAAGGAAAAAAAGTGATCTTAATCAAATGAAATTGTTTTGTTTTAAATGCAAAGAACATCGACTGCAAAATAAAATAAAAATTTCCTTCCCACTCAGCTTCGCTTTCGGGTTTTTTCTTTATTTGTCATTCAATATTGTACAACCAACCATTTTTCTGCATTCTTTGGACCCTGTTCGTTTTTGCGTTTTTGTTCGTCGCGTTTTTGTATTGATTCAAGTGAAAAAATGAGTAAAATGCCAACAGCACTCCGAAAAGTGAAAAAATAAGTAATTTTTTTTTGTTATTCTGTGTCTTTTCTCTAGAAAAAGTGTTTTGTGCCAAGTAACAAACGAAATTGAATAACAAAAATATTTGAAAAAAATAAAAAGAAAGTTCAAACAAAGGAATAGGAAAACAACTTAATGGCATCTTAAAGCCAATAAATTGATAATTTTCTCATGTGTTTCAAGTGATTTGTGCAAAACTAGGATATCACAAAATCCCTGGATACAATAACCAGAAACGAGGCACCATTCGAAAAGGAAAAAGGAGTGGCGCTTGGATTTTTTTCGCTCTCTGTATTCGTCGGCGCATTGTTTTTTTTTCTTTGCTGCGATTTCCTAGGGAGGATTTAATTGAATTTGCTGGGAATGAATTAAGGTGAGTGTTTTGTGTGTAGGAGTAATTGGACTGAACCGAGTTGATTCATAGATGATGGAGTGCTGAGGTTCACGAAGGAAAATAGTTTTGTATTTTATTTCTTTTTTTCGTTATTCGTTTTTGGGATAGAGCAGGGCGCTACCTCAACTCGATTTCTGTTTTATTTGGCATTTCTCCTCCAGTCCCAATCGTGGTGGCTGGCTGCTGTCAAGAAAAAAAAATCCTCTGCTTCCAAAATCGTTTTCCAATGCAAATAAACGCAAATCAGTGTTGCCGATTGATGTTTTATTTTATAATCACTGCGATGTAAGATTTATACGTTTTATTGGGTTTTTACTAACTTGGAGTAGGTGCGTTTTTGTCGCAGCTCATTACTGATTTGTTTTTGTGTACAGTGGTAAAGTGGATTGTAAAAGTCCTGCTGTCAGCACAGCACTGAATTTTAGCACTAATTACAAAAACTAACTGTTTTTGCATTCATTCACATCTTTGTTGAGGCGTTAATCGCATTTCTTCATATTTCAACAACCTATTACAACCTTGTTTTATTAGTTGCGATTGCCGAGATTCACTGTAAGTACTTTTATTTTGTATTTTCATTCATCGCTTTGAATTTAATTGCAGGATTTCTGCCTATTTAATTTGTATATAACCCTTTTCGGTTTTAATATCTGGTTCTATGACCAAAATTAAGGAACGTAGTCAAACATTTCAGTGTAAGATAAGAGAAAATCTCTTTTAATGAATATGTACTTTGGACTTATTGAAAGTAGCTCTTGCTAAATGAAAGCAAAATCACTAACAAGCTAACCTGACGACTTGCTATCCCTCCACGAGCGACAAAAATAGTTGCGTCAAGTTAACGATCTTCTTTTTTTTCAACTATACCTATCTCGAAGGGCAATGCATAAAGCAAAACGGATTCAAAGAATCAGAGTCAATTATAAACTTTAGAATGTTGTTGGCAATGATATATTCTTGTTCCACAAGTGTTGAATGGCCCAGCAATGTCTTTATTGAGAGAGAAATGGAATGTGAACTTAGAAATTTGGACCAAAGTAACAAAGTGGCAGGTCCTTAGCCAAAAAGTTTAAGATAAAAGCGAAACAAGACAATATAGAAATATCGAAAGTGCTATAAAAAGGTCCTATCACTGGGTCCACACTAAAACTAAAATCAGTGAATGCAAAGACTCTGGGTCATTGAGATCATTGTCCATTACCTTACGCTTGTGTTATATGTTGATACGACAAATTGTCCATTATAAAGAGGATTAACAACAGGAGCTAAAAAGAGGTTCAATCCTACTGAAAACAATATCAATTAAAACAAATTCTAAGTCGTGAGGACAAAAATCTTTATTATCGTCGAAGTTAAATGGGGCATACTGCCTGACAGCGGAATTTGTGCCTTCATCTTTGTTAAGCAGTCTGAGAAGTTGATCTTCTATCTCTTCACAGCGTTGGTTCGCATGACTCGTAAACAGGATAGCCTGTTCGAAAAGATCCTCTTTGCCTTAATTCGTCTCAAATATTGAGTTTTAGACCGACGGACGTCGCTTATTTTATGTCGAAGGTTCAAACATTTCCAAACATTAAAAGCCTTTCAAAGACATGGACTAGCTACTGGTTTGAAATTATAAAAATTGACTTCAAAAAATCAATTTCCCAATGTATATTATAAAGACTTATGGAAACCCATATTCGACTTAAGCTTAGTGTTCATGAAAATCGCACACATGACTGGCAAATCGGTTAAGACTGAGCTTCACAAAGAATTCAATTGAATTCGTTCAGTGCAGAACTTCCTGATGTATATATAAAAATAAATAAAATAGTATGGCGCAACAGAGCTATGGAACTTCGGGCCCTAAAACATTTCCTGTACCTATAATTTTATGTCGATTCCAAACGGCAAAGTTAGAAAACATTTTTCGTGGCAGTGTATTATACGCAGGCCTTGTTAAATTTCGCTAAAGGCGATACCTGTGCAAAACATTTTTTTTATCTGATGTTTCTGGAATTAAGAACATACTAACCATTGCGCAACGGGCATCAACCCGATGTACAATACAACGGTCTGTCAATGATGTAAGAACAGTGCGAATTAGATTGACTCTATGATCTAAGTGAAAATTGTGGTAGAAGCAGAACTATTCAACGATCACGTTTTTATGTTAGACCTGCTTCATTTAATTGGAAACTTTTATTGTCTGGATGACCACGTTTTGACGGTTAAATATTTTCTTCTCGTAACTCTCGATAGTGATCGTTAAAATGTTGACGTTCAGGCGATAATTGCCAATTGTTTTGCAATAAATTTTAGGAATGCAATGCTTTCGTTATCAGCGTAAGTTTGTGATCGACTGTTAAATGATTGAGTACCGAACATAAATATTGTAACTTATTGCTTTTGAGAAATTTTGAAAGACACCAAACTATCTCACATTTTGTTAATATTATGTAACAAAAAAGCCAAAACTCTAGACAGCACACCGCTGATCGAGTAATGCGAAGCAAATTGTGCAAGATCACGTTCTTGACTGCTAGTTTCGCATTCATATTTCTTACTTACTTTACTTAGGTAGGCATTACAGTTCGGGGAAACCGACTTCGATAAGCTCTCTCTCCAGTTTTGCACTCGAAGTCAGTTGAAGTCTTCTTCAACTCGATTGCGCCACCTAAGACGAGGTTTTCCCCTTTCGCGATTTTCCTGCAATGTGCTTTCCAAATACCCTTCAAGTCAGAGCGTTGATGTCCATCGGCTCTACATGGTCCAGCCATCGTATTCTATCGATGCGTACTCTTCTAGCTATGCCTATGTCGTGCTACAGCCCATACAGCTAGTTTTATCTTCTTCTGCATACATTCATAGTTCTACAAACTACAAAATAAACATCGTCGTCATTTTTCAGGAATAAACTCTGCATCACAACCATAGCAACATTTTGTTTGAAATCATTCTTTATTTTGATAGCAGTCCCTTCAGAACAGTTTTCAACTGGACTTTATAGTAATTGGATCAAAAATTCAAAATATTGAAATTACTCGATTGGCCATCGGTTAATAATCTAGCATATTGGCCAAACCTGAGCTTGAGTCTGTAAATTTGTGGTCAAGCAGATTTATTTTCGTACTCGCAAGGTTTGGAGAGAACTTAAAGATCTCAATATACATAAATTCGGTCGTACAGATGGTATCCCCGCCGCCACCGATGCTCTGAAGAACCAACTACGCTGGCAAAACCCCTACCTTAGCCTTTCTATTTCTAGATGCTTCCCAACAGATAGACATCTACATTTGTTCAGCGTCTCAAAATAAAGAAAATCTTCCTTCCGTTCCAATTACGGACCAGTTGCAATAATGTTTCTTCTTTTAAAGGAAATGGAAACGTTGATAAAACGCTATCTTTTGAAATAGCTAGAACAACAAAAGCTTCTCAATGCTGGTGTACCGCAAGGGTCCGTTTTCTCTGACACTCTATTCCTAATTTATTTTCACAAACGATCTCTTGTCTGGACCCAAAAATCTTATTTTATAGGGTCTAAAAAGAGCTAGGGGAATGATAGGCGATAGCTCAATTGTAGGATCGATAGATTCTTAACGTAACTTGTTTCACACTCTTTCATCGCTTTTTTCACAAACTGCTCTAATGAGACAACCACGCCCGCTAAGACAAGACAGTAAAATAAACTGCTTCTGTGACAAGTTAGTGATGTGAAGAATAAATATTGGGAACTTCACTCATTAAAAACTAATATTACTGTTGTAGCCCAAAGTGTTGAGGAAAACGTTGTGTTGGTTTGTTGTTTGCTCATTTCTCTTCGATGCCATATTCAATGCCTTAAAGCATATAAATCTCAGTTTCAACAGAAAAATTCGAAACATTCCGACAATCAACAACGTCGTGCGTTTGCTATTCGGGTCCTCAAAGTGCATCAAAATGATCCACAATTTCATCCAGGGATCATCTAATAAGATGAGGCCGAAAAAGTTTCTCGATCCTCAACGTGTGACTGTTTAGTATGGTTTTTGGTCTGACGGCTTCATTGAGGCTTAAACAAATGGGTAGCACCATTGAACGATGATTAATGATTTTTTGTTGTTAAAATTAATAGATATTGTTTTGGATGACGTTTATTTTCAAAAAATTGTCGCTGTGTTGTTTCACACAACCATTGATACCATCACCATTGAACACTTAGATCTTCTGATTTTACACGTTTAAACTTTTTCCTTATGGCTCTCTAAGAATATGTTTTTGGATTTTGAAAAAGACTATTCATCAAAAAATCTGCCCAATCGAAATTTTCAAAAACTAAAACGTTTAACATTTACTTTTCCTGCTACTTCTTTTTCATTTTCGGCGTTACGAGTAGTGATCTTGAAGCGATCACAACTCTCCCACTTTTCTGCTTCACACTTGTGATCCGCTTGTGGGGTACGCCGCGTTGACCTCAGAAATCGTCGGCAAGCCTCCCGGTTTTGGATTGTTCCATGTCTGAGGCCAACCAAATGCTGCTGTTTTTGCATTTGCTTGTACCAGGAGTGTTTTGGCCTGCCTTTTGTTTTTCGTCGCGAATTTGTTGAAACGTTGTACGATATTGCCTTTTGGACGGGGTTCTGCGGATCTCTCCTTTGAACATGACAATACCAACTGAGCCGGTCGTGCTGAATTTTGTCCAAGATGGTACTTTTGACATGAAGGCTTCCACGGATCTTAGTACTTCTAATTCGATCAAGCTTTGTTACTCCTGCTGTCATCCGAAGCATCTTCATTTCGGCTGCCGTCAATTTGCTTTCATACTTTTTGTACATTGTCCAACATTGTGAACCGTATGTCAGAGCTGGACGGACAACTGCTGTGTAGAGTCTTGCATTCAGCTTAGGGGGCATTTTTCGATCACAGAAGATAGCGGAGTTTTCTCGCCACTTCATCCACCCAACGCTTACTCGATGATTGATGTCGTCATCACAAGATGCTACTACCATGATAATAAGACTAATGTCGCTTTCCATTGGTTTCACTCGGGGAAGTACTCATTTTGAAAATCATTGGAACACCTAAATTTGTTTCTGATCAATTCAACGTGTTGTCTTTGTGTGAGTGAAACACCTTTAGCACATAAAAAATATTCCCTGAGGAAACTTTTCTTTTTGACATTTTGGCAACATGTATTAGTGCTCTTGAGTGGATTCTCACTTCAAGTCGAGAAGTCTGATCATCATGAGAAGCGATCTTTTTGCGCTAGTGGAACGGTTTAAGAATGCTTCTGGACGCTCCTGGACGGTTCTTTTCGTCCAATGGAAAGCGACATAAGTCAACTAAGTTCAGTGTGCCTGCATCCATCGCAGGCTGGCCTTCTACGGTTGTGCTCTTGACACAGATCCAATTGTCGCCGTCGTTTGAAACTCTCATTGAGAACCCTGACAGATCTAGCGCTTGTTCAAGTCTTGAGAAAGCTGTCTGAGATCCTTGTCTTGCAAGGTCATTAGCGATCTCGATTTTTAGAACTCAAAAGAAACTCAAAGAATTTAGTCTTTCCACTCCATTAAGAAAAGTCAAAAATTATTCGCACTTTACTATCACCAACAAACAAGGAAGTAAAAAAGTAGTTTTTGAAAATAGACTTTGACGAGAACAAGGCAACACTGTTTATTCTCTCAATGTATAAAGTTTCCTCTCTTGCTTGTTAGAAATATCCCTTCTCCTTTCTCCAGTTGATTTTCCCACAACAGCTAACAGCAACAATAACAAAAGCAACAACAGCAAAAAATACCCTTTCCATTTACAAACCAAACTGAAACGCTGAAAATAGATTCCAGGAGGACATTCCTGTTTTATCGTACCTACCTTGGACTTTCCCCACTATCTCCGTGTTGCATATAATTTTTGTTTCTTCTCTGCAAAAATAAGTGCATGTCTCCTTATTCAATGGAATAACATGAGACGGGAGTTGTAGAGTAAATCTATTTTTCGTTGGGACTGTGGCAGGCACACCTTGAATGGGTAAGATACAGGTTTTCGATATTTATGTAGGTAGGTGTATGTACCTAGTTATATATTTTTTGCTTTCCTTCGTTTCACAATTTTGTTTTGTGCTCGTTTGGGGTTTCGTTTAAGTATAATCCGCTTTAAATGGAATTTCATGCGAAAAGTGCTTGAAAAGTAAACAGTTCATATACACTGCACACAGGAGATGAAAAAGAAGAAGAAAAAAGAAAAAAGCAAAGAATTTTGATGTGAACAACAAAACTGAAGGTGACAAGAGATGTAGCATGTGGGATGTAGGTAACTTCCACCTTCCACCTAATCATTTTGCAAAATATACTTTCTGACATCATCTCTCTGCGAGTCGAATTGCGAATTTTATCTTCAAAAAAGATGCAAAAATAAAATAAAAAAATAAAAATAAAGAAATATCATTTTGAAAGAGTTTTATTGCATCAAAATTGAATCTTGGCAAATTATTTTATATTTCAAAAAAATAAATTATTTGTTTGCTTCCATTTGATACGTTTCGTCTCGTCATCGATCATGAGTCGTGTGTGGGGTCAGGCGGGGTGCAAAATCAGTCAACTTTGTTGGTTAACGTCATGCTCATGTCGAGCTCGATCATTCTTCCAAGAAGTGATTGTTTTATTTTGTGCTTTTCTTTTTCTCTTTTGCTTTGGTGTAGGTAGGTACACACACATACACATTGCTTTTATTTTATTGTGCTTCTTATGTGTTTCTTTTGACATATGATTGTTGTTTTTCTTGTTAGTTGATCGTTTCTTTTGTATTTTGCAATTTTTTTATTTACATTTTCAGAATAGGAAGGTACATTTTTTAAATAAATTTTTGTTCTCCGGTTGAACCTATAAGAGGTGTACCTACCGCCTTTTAAAAACAAGGACAAATTAGAGCTACTTGAAGATAGCTGGGCATACCTACAAGGTATAGGTAGGCCTACCTACATATGTAAATATTTAAAAGCTTGACTTTCTTCGTTGATAATGATAATAGCTGTGTACCTACACAGGTGTCTTTTGGGGACACTAAGCTGTACCAATAATAGCCTTGCCCTTGAAAAAAATCAGTGGATACGATGGCAGTCCGATAAGTACTTAGCCTCTCCGCCTAATAGCGCCATTATCGCAAGAGAAACTTACTATATTGTAGTACATTTTTGTAGAAGGCTACATTCAAAATTTCAGCCAAATTGGACTCGAAGTTGTGTTTTGTGAAAGCAAACGTGTCAGCGGATTTTAGAAAAATGGAAAAAGAGCAATATCGGTCAGTGATTCGATTGCTGAAAAATGGAAAAAGAGCAATATCGGTCAGTGATTCGATTCTTGCTTTTGGAAGGGAAATCACGCAGCGAAATCAAAGAGCGGTTGGATGCTGTGCACGGTGACTCTTCTCCTTCGATGGCGACCGTCAAAAATTGGTTCAATCAGTTTCAACATGGGCGCACGTCGCGTCGGTTATTGATGAGCCACGCCCAGATGCCCCGAAAACGGCTACCACGGAGGACGATGTGACACAAATCCACGATCTTGTATTGGCAGACCGCCCGCCGATTGAAGGTGCGCGAGATAGCTGAGATAGTAGGCATCTCGAAAGACTGCGTGGGTCATATCCTGCATGAAATTTTGGGCATGAGAAAGCTGGCCCGATGGGTGCCGCGTTTGCTCACTCCGGACAACAAACGCATCCGTGTGACCACTTCAAAGCAGCGGCTAATTTGGGCTATGAAGTCGATGGTTGCTTAATCACCGCAGTATGTTTAAGTACACAACCATTAAAACCATTAGTCACTTAATCAGCTATAGTAAACTGCGAGCTTTTTTTCGCCTTGGCTCTCCCTCTGATAAGCTTCTAGAGCAGCCATATTAATTTTTTTTTTTTAATGGGTTAGGTTAGGTTAGGTTTGAATGGTTGTCCGGAAAACAAACTGACACACTTAGACCAATATTAGGTCCATTGTGATACCATAGAAATTATGCGAGGGAGTACCTCACTTAATAAAACCATTTGGAGCTTTTAATAAAGCGAAGGAGATGCAGGGGATCTCTGTTCGCCAGATTGCTTGGATCATCAAGAAAATATTTTCCTAAATGCCGTTTTCTTTTAAAAGAGAGTGCAGGACATGAGCAGAGGAGGTGTGGGATTGTCTCCTCCTCCTCCTCCTCATCTAAGCAACTTCTGCAGAAGTCATTTGAGGGAACGCCAAGTCTTATGGCGTGTCTTCCTATCAGACAATGTCCGGTGATGACATTGATTACGGAGCTAACTTGCAATCTGGTAATGGATAACAAATGTTTTGTGCGTTTTGGATCTAGTCCTGGCCAAATCCGTTTTGTTGCCACGCACGTGGTGATAATGTTCCACCTATAATTTGTTTTATCCATTGCCTTTTGCTTTAGCATAAGTATACATGTATACCAATATTAAACCTGCTGGTTGAGATCGGTAGAACGGCTCTGGCGAGTTCATCGGCTTTGCAGTTACCCACGATATCTCTGTGTCCCGGCACCCAAATATGGTGAATATTGAACTGTTCAGCCATCTCCTTTAGAGATAGGCGACAGTTAAGGGCGGGTACTGAGCTCGTAGAAACAGCGCCGAGTGATTTGAGGGCTGGTTGACTGTCTGAGAAAATCCGGATATTCGCTGAGGTTGTCAGTTGTCACGTTTTCTTTAATCCATGATAGGACCTCTTTGATCGCCAGAATTTCCGCTTGGAACACGCTACAATGGTTTGGAAGGCGGAATGAGAGACTTACGTTAAGTCGGTTTGAGTACACCCCGCAGCCTACCCCTTCTTGGGTTTTTGAACCATCTGTATAGAAATGAATTGAATCATCTCTCAAAAATTCTTCGTCTTCCCAGGTCTTTCTCGGTGGGATTGAGACTTGGAACTTATTGTAAAAACCAATAAGTGGGTTGGTGGATGGGGGATGGTGTAGTCGGAGTGATCCGAATAAATTCAGGATTGTAGCGTTATTTACGGTCCATTGGGAGATAGCTCTCATACGAATGGCTGAGGTAAAGAAATGTGTTTAGGGCAGCTGAGGGTGTTGATCTCAGTGCTCCGCTTATACACAAACAGGCTGTTCGTTGGACCTTGCTTAAATTATCGCAGTAGGTCCTTTTATCAAGAACGGTCCACCATACCACTACTCCTTATGTGAGTATTGGTCTGATGACCGCGTTGTAGAGCCAGTGGGTGATTTGGGGGGAGAAACCCCATTTATTACCAATGGCTTTTTTACAGGAAAATAAAGCTACGGTGGATTTCCTGATTCTTTCCTGTATATGGGTCATTCTTTTACAAATCGAACGGATTTTGTCAAAAATCAATCGTCACCTCTCCGATTCAGGTGAAATTTTTTTTCCAGTTTCTAAATTGAAAAATAAAAGATACGTGTCCGAGGAATTTTTTTTTAATCGCCTATTTTCGATTTTATAAGATGTAACAAATTTCATAATAGTGGTTGTAGACTCATTTTAAACAATATATAGCTCCAAATCCTTAAGAGCTACAAAATTTTCACCAATGACATTTTTGTAGTTAAAAAGTTGAACTTTAAGAAAAAAAATTTAGAAAAAAAAATTATCAACAAATTAGTATTGTTATTAACAATTTAATTGTTTAAATGGATTTTTAACGATTGCCCCCAAGATGTATCGAGTTTTTATTACTACCATCGTATTTTGCGTTAAATTTTACGTAAAAATAATGTTTTTTATTTATGGAGACTTTTCAATTGTTATTGTTAGAAAATAATGCATGTAGCGCGTAATGGTAAAAACAACGGTTTTTTGAGTATAAAATGGTATCTGTACCTCGTATCAAAAAAAGTTAAGAGTAAAAGTTGTAGATAATTAAAAGATCTACAACTTTTAAATTTACCATATGTCAGTATAACCTCAAAATTTAGTATTATCAGGCAAAGAAGCGAAAAATCAACATTTTATCATTTATTTAGTATAAATTTTCATTAAAATTAAATCATGAGTAAATTTTTTTGTAGGAAATTAAATTTCCTACAAATTTGTGAAACACTTTTTTTTTGTAGCTATTGTCATTTACGGGACAAAAACAAATTTAGGGGCAAAAACAAATTAAGAAAAAAATTGGGTTTGGTGACCCGTACTACCTCGATGGTGTGAGTTACGACTTCACCGCAATGAGGTTTTTTGTAGAACATTCAATTGTAAAGAAAGCCTACTAATGCCCTAGACGTTACCATATAATCCCTCTGAACTGTAGAATTTTTAAGAAAAACAATCTAAGTTTACTTGTATTTTAAACGGGAAATCTTTGCATGCCTTGGACGAGCACTTAATGGTAATAATAAGGGCTCAAATTTTGAGGGAACTTTTTTTTTAGGTATTTCACAAAATTTCGGGATGGGAGTGAAAAAAAAAGTCGAAAAAAGCACCCTAGTGCTACTAGTATTGATGTTACGTCGAGCATTGCTATTATTATTATTTTATCTAGTGGCTAATAATCTTTTTTTTTTCTTTAATGAAAATTCGTTTTTTATCATTCAGGAGTTTAGACTACCATCCCGAAATTTTGTGAAATACCTAAAAAAAAGTTCCCTCAAAATCTGAGCCCTTATTATTACCATTAAGTGCTCGTCCAAGGCATGCAAAGATTTCCCGTTTAAAATACAAGTAAACTTAGATTGTTTTTCTTAAAAATTCTACAGTTCAGAGGGATTATATGGTAACGTCTAGGGCATTAGTAGGCTTTCTTTACAATTGAATGTTCTACAAAAAACCTCATTGCGGTGAAGTCGTAACTCACACCATCGAGGTAGTACGGGTCACCAAACCCAATTTTTTTCTTAATTTGTTTTTGCCCCTAAATTTGTTTTTGTCCCGTAAATGACAATAGCTACAAAAAAAAAGTGTTTCACAAATTTGTAGGAAATTTAATTTCCTACAAAAAAATTTACTCATGATTTAATTTTAATGAAAATTTATACTAAATAAATGATAAAATGTTGATTTTTCGCTTCTTTGCCTGATAATACTAAATTTTGAGGTTATACTGACATATGGTAAATTTAAAAGTTGTAGATCTTTTAATTATCTACAACTTTTACTCTTAACTTTTTTTGATACGAGGTACAGATACCATTTTATACTCAAAAAACCGTTGTTTTTACCATTACGCGCTACATGCATTATTTTCTAACAATAACAATTGAAAAGTCTCCATAAATAAAAAACATTATTTTTACGTAAAATTTAACGCAAAATACGATGGTAGTAATAAAAACTCGATACATCTTGGGGGCAATCGTTAAAAATCCATTTAAACAATTAAATTGTTAATAACAATACTAATTTGTTGATAATTTTTTTTTCTAAATTTTTTTTCTTAAAGTTCAACTTTTTAACTACAAAAATGTCATTGGTGAAAATTTTGTAGCTCTTAAGGATTTGGAGCTATATATTGTTTAAAATGAGTCTACAACCACTATTATGAAATTTGTTACATCTTATAAAATCGAAAATAGGCGATTAAAAAAAAATTCCTCGGACACGTATCTTTTATTTTTCAATTTAGAAACTGGAAAAAAAATTTCACCTGAATCGGAGAGGTGAAGTTCAAAAGCCGTTCGATTTGTAAAAGAATCACCCATATTGGCTTTCCAATTTAGCTTTTTGTCTAGGATTATACCTAGATATTTAACTTCGTTCGAAAGTTGAAGTGGGATTCCATTTATTGATGGAGTTATTAGTTGAGGAATTTTATATTTCCTGGCGAAGAGAATGAGTTCAGTTTTCTGAGGGTTGACCCCTAGATCACATTTTCCCGCCCATTTTACAAGTTTTTTTTTAGAGCGGTCTGCATCAATGGTTTGGAAGGCGGAATGAGAGACTTACGTTAAGTCGGTTTGAGTACACCCCGCAGCCTACCCCTTCTTGGGTTTTTGAACCATCTGTATAGAAATGAATTGAATCATCTCTCAAAAATTCTTCGTCTTCCCAGGTCTTTCTCGGTGGGATTGAGACTTGGAACTTATTGTAAAAACCAATAAGTGGGTTGGTGGATGGGGGATGGTGTAGTCGGAGTGATCCGAATAAATTCAGGATTGTAGCGTTATTTACGGTCCATTGGGAGATAGCTCTCATACGAATGGCTGAGGTAAAGAAATGTGTTTAGGGCAGCTGAGGGTGTTGATCTCAGTGCTCCGCTTATACACAAACAGGCTGTTCGTTGGACCTTGCTTAAATTATCGCAGTAGGTCCTTTTATCAAGAACGGTCCACCATACCACTACTCCTTATGTGAGTATTGGTCTGATGACCGCGTTGTAGAGCCAGTGGGTGATTTGGGGGGAGAAACCCCATTTATTACCAATGGCTTTTTTACAGGAAAATAAAGCTACGGTGGATTTCCTGATTCTTTCCTGTATATTGGCTTTCCAATTTAGCTTTTTGTCTAGGATTATACCTAGATATTTAACTTCGTTCGAAAGTTGAAGTGGGATTCCATTTATTGATGGAGTTATTAGTTGAGGAATTTTATATTTCCTGGCGAAGAGAATGAGTTCAGTTTTCTGAGGGTTGACCCCTAGATCACATTTTCCCGCCCATTTTACAAGTTTTTTTTTAGAGCGGTCTGCATCAGGTCCGTAAGGACGTGAGCATGTTTGCCAGATACAGCAATGGAGACGTCATCTGCATATGCAATCACTTTGAGTCCCTCAGCTTCTAAGTCAACTAGAAGTTCATTGACGACTATATTCCATAGAAGAGGGGATAGGACTCCGCCTTGCGGTGTTCCTCTACTGACAGATCTCTTTGCAGAGAAGTTTCCTAGAGTGGAGTTGATTCTCCTGCTTTTTAGCATTAGATTTATCAACTCCACTATGGAATCATCTACTTTGAGCTTCGTCAGTGCCTTTGCAATTGCAGAGTTGCTGACGTTATTGAAGGCTCCCTCTATGTCGAGGAAAGCGGCCAGAGTGAATTCTTTGTGATGGAGAGAATTTTCAATAGTACGACCCAAGGTGTGTAAGGCCGTTTCTACAGATTTTCCCTTACAGTAGGCGTGTTGTGCTGTAGATAACAGTTTAGGATCAATAGCTTTACGCAGGTGGATATCAATCAGTCGTTCTAAAGTTTTAAGAAGGAAAGATGATAGACTTATTGGTCGGAGATTTTTTTGGTTTACGTGGGATGATTTCCCAGCCGTAGGTATAAACACAACCTTGACCTCTCTTCACTGAGTGGGGATATAGTTTAAGGTGGTACAGCCGATGAGAATTATTTCAAGGACAGGGATAATAATATCCGCGACTTTTTGAAGTTCGGCTGCATTATCCGTTTGGAACCGACAGAAAATTGTAAGTCCCCTTCATTCCCTCACAAGGCATGGTTGTGAGAAATGCTCCAGGCCCATGGGCTCCTTGCTCTGTTGTGCCACCGCACCGTATTTATTTGTTTATTTTTAATGAGCATTGGTGTCCCCTATTTAATCCTCTTTTTTTTTTCTAAATGCTGGCACTGCGTTCTATAACATTATAAATGTAATCAGAAAAAATAAAAGTTTTGGTGAACGCAAAAGAGCGTCGTGGGCCTTTCTGGCGTTGGCCTCGAAGATCGTGTGATTTGACACCATTTTTTGTGTGGTTATGTGAAGTCGCTTGTCTATGCATAAGTCAAAGAAGACTGTCACCTTTAAATAAAATATTCGGTTCGTCATTGTTGACATTCGCCCCCAAATGCTGCAAAAACTCTAATTCGGACCTCTCACCTGGAATTTATTCGAGCTACTTACCCAAAATCATTTAAAAAAAATTCTTGGTCATAATTTTAAATTATAAACTTTTTATTTCTTCTTGAAAACCACGCGTCTAAAAAAACACCACTAAATACAAAATAACTTTGGTTTGGGAAAACCTTTGAGCTATTCAAAAATTATTTGATGGTGGCGAATGCCTTTCGCTTAGAAAACAAAGCAACACAGGAAACTTACCGTTGTTTAAAATTAATGAGTGGTTTTTGGCCCACGCAGTAGGTACGTATGAACTGAATTTTTAATCTGATTCTACTTTATTGAACAAAAAATTGCCAAATTAATCAAACCTGTTTAAACAACAACTTGTTTCCGACAAAACTCTTTGCACATGTGTCGTTCTTTTGTTGATTTCTCATTCGACTTCAATAGAATCTATGATATTGAAATAGTTCATTGGCATTGTATATGTCGCTCAGTGTTTTATTTTTGTCGTTATAAAATAAACAAAAATTTCCTCGTCAGAAACAACAACACACATAGAAAACAAAACATTCAATTCAATTACACGGCAGGCAAATACCTCAAAATTTCATTCGAGTTTGTTGACGGCCGAACTTGAATTCCAATTTACTCTCAAATTCGAAAATACACCTAACCTTGAGTGTTTGTTGTTTGAGTAGTGTGTAGGTAATCCGATCACTTTCAAGTTTAACATGCCACTAAATTCAAACACAAGAGTCATTTACCTCCCCGAAAGAAGCAACAAAAAAAAAAGTACTGAAATACTGTCGATCTTTAATCGTTCGTTGCGATTTGAACTTTTACCCCAGCAATTTGAGGAAGATAAGACCTTCTAAATCGCCTTTCAATCGATACTGTTGCATGTAAACAAAAAATGTTTAAGTAAAGCGTTGTCGTGGAGTGCGCCTTCTATATTGATGTGCTTGTGCTGGTTTTGGTAAATAAATTTTGAATTAATTTTCTGTTCGGATTCCCAAGAATAAAAAAAAAAAACACCAACAAACTTGCGCAACAAGTTTTTTTTTCGTCTTAAAATTCTAATCGACGAATAGTTTTGTTTGTTGATAAGACTCAGACAGACACTGGGAGCTAGAGACGAAAAAAAACATGAAAAATCGAAAGGCGGCAGACCGTCAAAAGGAATGCATGCGGTAAGTGCATGCACAGCCCGGCATAGCACACACATGGAGCTCTGGATACGCACCAACGAATTAGGGAAATGAGAACATAATATGTGTTGGGTTTTCTTTCGAAAAATGTGTCTAAGTTGATTGAGTTATCTAACAACGGGTCACGGAATGTGCTCGGGAAATACGTAGTTTTTTTTTTTTTGAAATTATCTTTATTAAGAGGGCTTAGGAAGATTTTGGAAGGCACGCAGCCCGCTCAAATGCTTCAAGTGGCTGTAATAACTTAGTTTTTTATTGCTCCCGGCTTAACTGTGTATTTTTTTTTTATATGTTTCGGCTTTCTCGCTGCGTTGCATCTTTTCGTCTTCCTTCAAAAACCTTGACATCAGCTGTTTTTTTTTCTTCAATTATTTTCGAAAACCTTGCCTTTTCAAGTGACTTGTTGATGTGATTGTTGTTTCGATCTGCATAAACATTGTAGATGTTTATCAACCACAAAAGAGTATAGAGAGTGAAAAGTAAGCTTCTCTAAACCAAGCCGCAAGCCCAAGATTTTCATTGAAATAAAATTCAAAGAAGCTCACTTGGCTATGGTAGCTATAGTCATTCTTAACAAATTGAGTGTCGTGTCCCAAAACTACTTTCACTTTTCACGGCATTGGTTGCTCTTTATTTATTTTTAATTTGCTATTCATTTACATAAATTAAACAAACAAAAAAAAAGCGAAAAGAAAAGAAAAAGCTCTAATGACCGGTAAACAACCGAGCAATGAAAAATGAGTTGGTATTTTTTTTTCTTGATATGTAGGCACACACTACACACAAATAAAAATTTAACAAGGAAATGACTATAAACGAAGTCGATGCACGCTTGGAATTCCATATTAGCGAAGACACAACGCATAAGTCATTTACTTTGACTTTGTATGCCGAATGCAAAAGTTGTCAAAGAGTTCAGTGTGTCTGTGTGTGTTGTGCATTTTTGTACTTTGTACGTACGTAGTTCGAAAAGTTTTACCTTTGAAATGGGTTGACGACGTGTGTTTGGTTGATTTTTGTTATTTCCATTAGATAATGGCAAAAACAAACCATGCTTTACAAAAAAGAGAGATTTTTGAGATAGTGCCTGTTTTTTTTTATCGCCAAGTATTGTGATTACTTCATTCGCATTACCTACGTATTGTCATTTTTTAGTTTCATAACAGAGTGTGGAGGTTTGTGATAATTCTTTTTTTGTTTTTGTTGCTTCATTAAAATTTTTTAAAGTGCGGTCATGATAAAGCCTAGTAGGTACATGTGGCGTAATGGAAAAACCATGAGACTGTTTTACTGTTCTACATAAGGTTCGTGTTGTATAGACTTAGATCAAATCATTTTTATTTATCGGGAAAAAATGGCAAGTGTTCTCCATCACTTTTATTGGAAGAGGCGCCATTCCATTTTTGTGTTTTGTAATGGGGAAGATAAATATGGAAACTGTTGTCTATCTATTGGAATGCACTAAAACATCAGCCAAAATGATAATCATAAAAAGAAACAGGTGCACGTGTTCTCAAAACGATTTATCAAACGGCGCAAAGTATATGAGCTCAAGTTGAGAGATTAAATTGTGAAGTTGGGGTTTTATTTGTTCTGACAAGACACTGACTAAAGGGATAACTGTTTGAGTTATTGTAAATGACAATGGAAAGCCTAGATAAACAAGTTGCTATCTAAGTTCTAGAGTTTCAAACGGATAAGATTGGTACAAAAAAAAATTGATGCCTTGCTTGAAACTGTCACAACTAAATTTGTTCAGATTAATGAAGCAATTTCGTGTACCTAGCAGTGGCGGATCCAGGATTTGTGCAAGGGGAGGGGGGGTCTTTTAAAGTTTTATTTATACATATTGCATCTTTTGACAGCGATTTCGACGGTTGGATTCCAAATCACCTGTGCCTTTGTGTCGGGAATTGCAATCTAAAAACCAAGATCTGGGTGAGGCTACTAAGCTGGCAGATGACGCTTTGAATGAATTTACGTACAAACGCGAAAACGCACATTCTACTTTCCACGTTATTTATGAATATGTTGGTAGAATTTGTTCTGAACACGAAATCACAATGAAATTGCCACGCCGGCCGCGCCGTTACAATCAACAAAAAAAATAGTTGCAGCGTTCAAGCACAAAGTATTGAAGACTCCTACAGAATTTCTTTCTGCATTCCGTTTCTTGATACGTTCATTTCTCAACTCAAAAGTCGGTTCTCGGAACACAAATCCATGTTCCAAAGTTTCGGGCAACTGTTTCTTAAACAAGACTTTAACGAAAAGAAATGTGCTGAGCTCTCATATTTTACGAAGATATATCGGATTGTTCGAAAGAAAATTTTATGTCAGAAGTTAAAATGTGGAGATAACGAATGCGCTTGATGCTTTACTGGTTAGTATCGTTCGATCAAAAATTTACATGTACAAAGGTTTATATGTGACGCGATCCGAGAAAAGCCACCTTCTAAGCCTAATGTGAAAGCTTACACGGTACCCTCTGAAAGGCGCTGATGTACTATTCAAACCCATGAAACAAATCGTTTCTCTGAATTTGTATTTTGTGAAGTTATAGCGTTGTTACAATTTCTGAATGCGCTTCATGAATATTCAGTAAAAGAACTTGTGTAATCAATCATGATCCAACAACCGATTTTTCGCCTAGTAAGCCCCTTTTATCGGACTACATGCAGCTGGAGAATAAGCGGCCGCCCTGGACTGCTGCAAAGCAGACATAACCGTCATCCAAGAAGTGCGATGGAGTGGACCTATGGCGACTGCTACAGACAACAGAAACAGCGTTTATTTGGGTGCGGATTTGTCGTTAGAGAGCAGTGCCCTAGACACGACGTGAAAATCGTTCTTGGCGATCTTAACGCAAAACTAGGGAAGGAGGACATCTTTGGAAACACAATCGGTAAGCATAGCCTCCATGACAAAACCTCCGAAAACGGACTGAGGCTGATCGATTTTGCTGCGGTGCTAAATCTTGTTGTGAGTAGTACACGCTTCCCGCATCTCAAAATTCATAAAGGTACATGGTGATCACCAGATCAATTTACCGTCAACCAAATTGACCATGTTGCGATCGACGCAAGGCACTCTTCCAGTGTGCTAGATGTCCGAACTTTCCGAGGGGCCAACTTTGACTCGGACCACTACCTTGTTGTAGCCAAGGTACGAATGAGGATATCTTGTTCACGACCAGCACGAACTAACGCTGTGAAGAGATATGACGTCGGAAAGCTACAATCGCAAGAGATTGCCAATGCCTTTTCCAATCGAGTGTCCCTTCAATTATCCTTGAATCCCATGCCGCCAGCATTAAACATTGAAGACCAGTGGCAGCAATGCCAAGAAGCCATCAGAACCGCTGCCTCTGAGGTTCTGGGTTTCACTCGGCCACCAAAACGAAACCCATGGTTCGATGAAGAATGCAGGCAGGCAAATGCAGCCAAGCAAAGAGCACGACAAATGCTTATGCAAACACGAACGAGGGCTGCCTACGATCAGTATAACGAGATTTACAAGGGGAAAAGAAGGGAAGAACACCGAATTCTCAAAAAGAAAAAGAAGCAGCATGAGAAGCGCTCGTTTGAGGAAATAGAGAGGTGCCATGACAGGAACGAGAATCGGAAGTTTTACCAAAAGGTAAAAAGATCCTGCCAGGGTGGCAAACCCCGAACTCAAGCCTGTAAAGACCAGCAGGGAAACATAGTTATAGAGTCACAGTCGCTACTGAGGATCTGGAAAGATCATTTCTGCAGACTGCTTAACGGCGATGAGGACACAAATTCCGCTGTCAGGCAGATTGCCCCATTCAGCCTAGACGATGATCCAGAATGCCATCCTCCCGAGGTCCCGACCTAGAAGAAGTAAAGCTTGCTATATGCAAACTTAAATCAAATAAGACTGCAGGTGCAGATGGCCTTGATGCCGAACTTTTCAAGGCAGCTGGAGATCAGTTGGAAAGGAGCATGCACTAGCTGATCTACATGATATGGTCGGAAGAAAGCATGCCCGATGGATGGAACCTCAGTATCGTATGCCCGATCCTTAAGAAAGGATACCCCCACAATTGCGCCAATTATAGAGGGATAAGCCTCCTTAACGTCGCTTATAAAATCTTGTCTGCTGTAATATGTGAACGTCTGAAACCCCACGTCAACAACTTGATAGGTCCTTATCAATGTGGTTTTAGACCAGAGAAGTCCACAATAGACCAAATTTTCACATTACGGCAGATCTTGGAAAAAACCCGAGAACATAATATCGATATTCACCATCTCTTTATCGATTTCAAGGCCGCGTATGACAGTATCTACAGAGACGAGCTGTACAGAGCCATGTCTAGTTTCGGCATCCCTGCAAAACTCGTACGACTATGCAGGATGACTTTGGAGAATTCACGCTGCTCCGTCAAGGTCGGTAGACAACTCACCGAGACCTTTGATGTCGAAAAAGGTTTTAGACAAGGCGACAAACTGTCATGCGATTTCTTCAACATCATACTTGAACAGATTGTAAGAAACTCAAACGTCAACACCAGAGGAACAATCTTTCAAAAGTCTGTACAACTACTCGCCTATGCAGACGATATTGACGTAATGGGAAGAAAAAAGCGTGATGTCATAGGTGCTTTTGCGAGTATTGAAACAGAAGCGGCAAAAATGGGTTTGATGGTCAATGAGGGCAAAACAAAGTATATGCTGTCATCAAACAAGGACACAGAAAATCGATGAATTGGACAATACGTCACAATAGACAGAGGTAGTACAGGACTTCGTCTACCTAGGATCCGCTGTAGACACGGACAACAACATCAGCGCGGAGATCAAACTGAGAATAACTCTTGCCAACCGTTGCTTCTTTGGGTTAAGAAGGCAATTGAGAAACAAAACCTTCTCCAGAAAAACCAAGGTAACCTTGTATAAGACCTTAATCATCCCAGTCCTGCTTTACGGCGCGGAAGCATGAGGAAACCCTTGGTCGTTTCGAAAGAAAAATTCTCCGAATGATCTTTGGTCCCGTATGCGAAGGCAATGTGTGGAGAAGAAGATACAACGAGCTGTATGAGCTGTACCGCGACATGGGCATAGCCAGAAGAATACGCATCGCGAGGCTACGATGGTTGGGCCATGTTGAGCGGATGGACCCAAACGCTCCGGCTCGTCGGGTGTTCAAAAGCACATTGCAGGGCAATCGCGGAAGGGGAAGACCTCGTCTTAGGTGGCGCAATCAAGTGGATGAAGACCTCAACCGACTTGGAGTTCGAAACTGGAGAGAGCTCGCCCGAAATCGAAGTCGTTACAAAAGGATGTTGGTTGAGGCCCAGGTTCACCCCGAACTGTAATGCCCACCTAAGTAAGTAAGTAATGTAAATTTGGTGCGAAATTTAGTCAAAGTAGCTCGAGTAGGTCGATTAAACTGACCATAGAATGGAAGAAGAGCGCGACGAATCTTCTCAACAGATTTTTATTATAAAATTCAATAACTTTCAAGCGTAGTTCGTTTGTTAGGCCGTTCATTGTTAAATTTTAGACCAGACTCAAGATGTTTGACAGTGACACAAAACACGAAGTCCTTATCAGTATTGCTAAAAAGAAAATAGCAAGAAAATCACCAAATATAATAAAACTAGCAAAACAAAACAAAAAGCAAATGAGTTCTGGAAAGTTCTAATCATTAATCATGTAGAACTTTAAAACCTATCATTAGCAGAACTCACCTGAGTTTTATTTACAATCCCATTTATGGAATACAAACAAATGCCATTAAAATTCAGTTCCACCTCATTTCTCTTTGCCTTTTTTTTTGTTAGATAATAAAAAGTAATTCAAAAAGCCGTAACCAAAAGGTCACATTTTATGGCCACAAACATTTATCGACGTATAAAACAGGAACATTCACTTTTTCAATCGGAAACAAAAATAAACGATTGTGCGGTTAGTATTTTATTGCTGCTGATACTCAACAGCTTTGGGGTACCTAAATGCTTTAGTTAGATAAACAATACAAATAAACTCATTTCCAATTACAAACCATCAGATAGTTATTTTTGTCACATCATCAACTATAGACTAGAACTGCAAATTCCAATCAAATTAAGTAAACCCGTAAACCTAATGGGTGGTGTTTGACTCTGCTAAAAAACAAAACCAAGCCACACTTAGAAACACGAAAACTCATTTCGAACTGTTGCTGCCATGCGCAAAATCCAGACACTGCACAATTAACTACCCCATCAATATTTATTTAATCGCGTAATTTAAATCCACGCACTTTTTTCCAAAACATTTAATTAAAATAAAGGCAAAAACACAAACACCCTAACTTTCTGTTTCCCCCTGCACCCTCCTAGTTCATTCATCCATCC
Source organism: Melanostoma mellinum (assembly GCA_914767635.1). NCBI lineage: Eukaryota > Metazoa > Arthropoda > Insecta > Diptera > Syrphidae > Melanostoma > Melanostoma mellinum. Next base: position 202,109,790 of record OU612058.1, read on the forward strand.
AAGCTCAATGGTAATTAAATCTCACGTCTGAAACACTAAACTCAACAACCCATTTCTCAGACCTCAACTAAGCTTTGGCATGGAAGAAAACCGAGAATCTCTGCACGCAAATACAAATGGGTTGGAACAAAAAAAAAAACAAAACAAAAAAACAGAAAAATAAAACAACAGCACAACAGTTAATTAGTTTATACGAATTACAAAGAAAACTCAACGAACACACGACATACTAAGGTAGTAAGTAGGTACGTACACGTACATAGGTACCTCTGGAAGCAACAAATACCCAAAGGAGTAAAAAAATGTAATTAATTCACGCAACCCCATCATCAGCGTTTTGTTTTTCGTCTATAATGTCGGATAAAGGTTGCTGTTGCTGAGCTTGGTGCCGACTGTGGGCCATGGACCGTAGTTACAATCCAATTTAGATATCCATTTAATGGGTCTTTCAACACTCTAGGTAAGGTGTTTTAGTCAGCGATCCACGACCGACACAATCAACAGATTCATGAGGAGGTCCAACGTCCAATCCAACTCAGTGTTCGAGAAAGAAGAAAACTTTTACTTTTTATTTTTTGCACGCACTTTTTGGGCAGAAAGCATTAATTTATGTGGAAAATTCATTCACCTTGACATCAAGATTTGCAAAGCTTCACAACCACCACACGGATGTAAATGATTAAGATGAGATTTATGATGACGACTATATGCTGATGTGACGTCTGACGTGGGTAGCAAAAGTGTCTTAATTTAGCAAAACAAAAATTATTCAATTGTTTGGTTGCCTGTTTGTGTGAGTATGTGTGTAACTGTATGTGTGGAGGAGGTTCAAGGTAGTTTATTTGGATTTTTGTTTTTTTTTGTGTACCTACTCGCCAATGAAAATCGAAAGTTTGAGTGTATGGGAATCGGGAAACATGGTAAGGGTAGTGAATATTATTTGCCCATTGGGGACAGTGGTAATTCTGAAATGTAAACTCTGATGAGTTACGTTATTTTTGTGACGAGTTTTGATTATATTTGCATAACATGACTTTTGTGTTTGGATACAACGAGAGTATGTCTAAATAAATGAAACTGACCATGGACACCACATCCAGAGACATGTGCTGATTTTCTGGTTTTAGCATTGGGGTTGTTTCTTTTTTTTTTTAATTCTGGAGTAGAGGTAACCTAGTATTTGACTTGCAGTTAATTCTTTGGGGAAAAAGTATCCTGCTGAGTAAACAAACCGCCATCCCACTAAGTAAAGAGTAAAAGTTCAGAACTGAACTATTCCAATGAAGAGAAGAAGCAAAAATGAATCTTCAACAGCCTCTTTTTTTATGAAATTCTGGTTTTGTTAGATTTTGAAGAGTTACAAGGATGCGGCCCTGAAGATAAGACCATACACAAATGTGTTAAGGAAGAGTTGTTAGGTAAAGGATTTATTAAGATAGAAAAATGAAGCCTGGGTGTGGGTAGATCTTTTTTTCAAAGTTCGAAGACTGTGAAAATATTTAATTCGTCAGACAGGTGCCTAGTTAAGAACAAACCACCAGCCATAGAAAATTTTGATAAGGGAAACTAGTTCGATGAAAGTGTCTCCAACCGAAAAATAATTGCCATTCGAATTTAAGGGTCCGAAGGACCACTTTATCAGCAACTATTCAAGGGAGTTTAACTACCTCTTTGATATTTTAATACAGCTCCTGGGGCAGGGAGTTAGAAAGGGCTTAGAGGATTTAGGAAAACAAACCGACCAATATTGCTTTGAACTTTTCTTTTTCAGTTTGAAACATAAAAGGGAAAGTTGAGTTTTGTAAAACACTCCACGTACTTGTTGCGTACGTCTAAAATCAAACACATCATATTGCTGTTAGTAAAAAGGCATGAGAAATGTCCCAGATATGACTGCGAAATTAATTATAGTGATTTTCAAGCAGAACGCATGAAAAGGAAAACATCTTTAGAGACGCTATCGGCAAGACAAAAACGGACTCAGCCAACTCGACTCCAAAATTTATCAAAAATCGATCAGATATACCAAACTGCAATTGACGCAAGACACTCTGCCAGTATGAGTGTCCAAACTTACCAAATCTCCTTAACTTAAACTCGAACCATTTTCTTGTTATATCCAATTTACAAATGGGAATATCCTGTTCATAACTTCACAATCTTCCGCTTTGAAACGATATGAGATCGTAAAGCTACAATCATAAGAGATGGCCAATTTTTGTCTTATCAAGTCTTTGGAACCTATAAAGCGCTGCCAGCCAGTGAGTGACACCAAGCTAAAAAGTCATTTGGACTACAGCCTCTAAGGTTCACCAGCCCCCAAAACGAAACCCATGGTTCGTTGAAGAATCTAGGCAGACTAATCAACTAATCAAAAAAAATAAGGCCCAAATGCTGTTGCAAAGAATATCAGGGCCCCATGTGATCACTACAAGCAGATCTACAGGATAAAAGACGGGAAGAACCATCGTATCCCAAAAAAAAAGGAAAACCAGAAGTGCTTGTTTGAGGAAACTCATAATAATTGTTATGAGATTCGAAAGTTATTCCAAAAAGTATAATAAGATCAGGACTGCAAAACTTGATCTCAAGCCTTCAAAGGCCAGCAGAGCAACGTAATAATGGAGCCCCTTACTGAGAATCTGAAATAACCACTTCTGCAGACTGATTGATGATGATGATGACATAAAACCTGATGTCAAGCAGAATGTCCTGGAAGACGTAGAGCTTACCCAGCTCTTAACACGAAAAATAACGTCTTGATATCAAACTGAGACTGGTTTAAGACGCTACAACAGAAAAAAAGGGGCCATCTTTTGTAATATATATAAAATCCTAATGATACCTGGCCCTTCAAAAGCCAAACTAATAAATATAAAGCAAGGATCATGTTTAGATCGGATCAAAAATCCTTTGAAAGAAAAATACTCCGAGTGATATATGGTCCCGTTTGTGAGAAGAATGTATGAAGACAAAGATTCAGCGAAGAATTACAAAAACTGTATCATGACGTGAAAGCAAAACGTACGTACTCTGCATCGCGAAACAAAAATGACTGGCATATGAAGCGCATTGGAAACAAAATTAACCTGCTATGTTAGTAAGAGTGAGAGAGAATGCATTGTGAGTCATGAGAAGTGCCCATAGTGCCATGGTTTAAGTTTTACATGGAGTTGATTAGACAGCCATGTACAGAATACATTGTTTCACGAAATAACAAGATAGATACAATTATAAGGTTCGTTCGTCGAACTTTCCCCAGGGTTGACCCAGATTTTCTTGACAACCCCATGAAATACATGCCATTTGACAGCCCTCAAATCGCCACAGCAAAAAGCTAAGCTAGTTGGGGGAAAACTTATGACAATCAATTCGACATTCAGGGCGAATTTAGGTTTCTCAAAAAACGCTTTGTGGTGACCCTAGGGCAACGCCTGGGCTTCAACGAACAAACCTATAAATTCACTGCTCAGGGTAGTGAATCGTAAGATGCTTTGACAGACAGGGAGCAGAGAACTAAACTGCTGTTAAGAAGTCATAATCTCAATCCAAGAAGTACAATATCACGGACCGGGCAACAGATGACGAAAAACCGTGATTAAAACTATGGCTACTTTAACAGACAGCACAAACAACGCTATTTGAGTGCCTGCTCGTGTTTTTGAGGATTGATTATTAGCACGTGAGCAATGTCCTAGATGCTCTGTGGAAACCGTTTTCAGCGATTTGAACTCGAAACTAGGATGGAAGGACATAAGGACAAAAGGAACAAAAATACCCTGTCTACGAGCTCGGGAAATAGTGACGGAAGGCTACAATCGCAAGAGATAACCAATGCCTTTTTTCAATTTGACGTCCCTCTAGCTATCCTTGACTCTTATGCCGTAAGTCTTCAGTATTGAAAACTAATGGACACAAGGCGTCGTCGTTATTAGTTTTTCCATCTTTTGCCAAGGTTTTGGGGGTCTAATACACGTGAAGTATCTGAGCATGTGACATAGAGTTGTCAATGGGAAAAACCTTTTTTTCCTATTTTTACACCTTAAAACCCCTTTCTTCATTAAAAAGCAAGGACTTAGCATTCTGTTGAAAGTTGTTTTAGGATTGGTATAGCAGTTTTTGAATTCCCGTTCCCGATACCGTGGGAATATTCGGATGAAATGTCATTCCACAAGTTCCAGACCATCTCTGTACTAAATTTCATTTAAATCGGTTTAGCAGTTCAATTGAAAAATGGAAACAAACAGACAGAGCTACTTTCACATTTACAATACTAGAAAAGATTCCCATTGCCGTAGGAATGTGAGGATGAATTAAAGTCTATGTTACTCGGGGATAGCGTAGCATTCTTGAAAGTAAAACAGTTTTTGAAATCGAACAAAATTTCTAAATTTCCCTTTACGTTCCCGTTCCCGAAAGAGTATAGGTTTGAGATGTAGCCAATTTCCTTCCTTGAGTTCTAGACACATCTCCAACCAAAATCCATTTAAATCCGTTCAGTAGCTTCGGCGATAGAGGATAACTCAACGAAAAACAGAGAAACAGAGTAAGGTTCGCATTTATAATATTATTAAGGAATATGTGCTTGTGATAAAGTTTGTGTTAGCATTCTAAAGGTGAAAGAATTTTTGAAATTGGTCTGATAGTTTCTCAGTTCCCGTTTACGTTTCGTTTCCCATTTAATTAGTAGGGATAACGATATCAACAAATCAGTTGGCAAGAAAAATTAATATTATTATAGAGATTTCCTGAGATATGCGAATCTCATAACATGGATAAACGAGTTTCTTTAATAAAAACTAGATGTCAGTATAATGCGACTCCAACATTTGTTATCCATTAAACCAGATTGCACATTAGCTCCGTAATCAATGTCATCACCGGACATTGTCTGATAGGAAGGCATGCCATAAGACTCGGTTTAAGTTTAAAGTTTATGTTTATTGAACGATGTATATATACAATAGATCCTTATACTAGGTAATTTAAAAATTAAGGAAATGATAATAATGTAGGAATGTTGGCACATAGGGGGCCTAACCGAATACATTGTCTAGAATAAAAATAATAACTTAATATTATAGGTATAGCTGAAAAGAAAGAGAATTCTTGATTATAAGTCGGCTGACTTGAGTTATCTCGGGATGTTCCGTCCCGGTTGTCGCTGTTGTCCCTCTTTATGGGGAGGTTGTGGGGGGTGACATCAGCCACGGAAGAATGCTGACCCAGAGTCAGCGTTGAAGTTGGTGGCTTCATCGTTGGCTGGAATTACTTCTTCGTCCAAAGTGTTCATCACGTTTAGGTATCTTGGCTCAGGGTGTCGGTCCTCAGTGGTCATCCTTCTCACCAGGGGATTAGGGTGGTTGCTGATATTTGCTTACTTACTTACTTAGGTGGGCATTACAGTTCGGGGTGAACCTGGGCCTCAACCAACATCCTTCGATAACGACTTCTATTTCGGGCGAGCTCTCTCCAGTTTCGCACTCCAAGTCGGTTGAGGTCTTCCTCCACTTGATTGCGCCACCTAAGATGAGGTCTTCCCCTTCCGCGATTTCCCTGCAATGTGCTTTCGAACACCCGACGAGCTTGAGCGTTTGGGTCCATCAGCTCAACATGGCCCAACCATCGTTGCCTCGCGATGCGTACTCTTCTAGCTATGCCCATGTCGCGGTACAGCTCATACAGCTCGTTGTTGTATCTTCTTCTCCACACATTGCCTTTGCATACGGGACCAAAGATCATTCGGAGAATTTTTCTTTCGAAACGACCAAGGGTTTCCTCATCCGCTTTCGATAAGGTCCATGCTTCCGCGCCGTAAATCAGGACTGGGATGATTAAGGTCTTATATAAGGTTACCTTGGTTTTTCTGGAGAGGGTGCTGATATTTGCAGCCGTTTTTAATACAGCCGATAAGACGTATTGGTCCAAGGGCGTCATCTTGGCTGTCTCGTACAGATGCTGGTTACTGTAATGTCTCTGACGCTGCCGCTGGTAGTTGAAAGAGAGACCGGTGCAGAGTCTCAGAACCTTTGTTTCGAAAATTAGGAGATCCTTCATCGCGGTCTTCGAGATGTTGAACCAAACTGGGCTATCAACTACGGTGATGACGGGTCTCTGGCTGACTTATTCATGTCCTTCTCCTCAGGGTACAGTCGGTGGAAAGCGAAGTTGGCCTTCTTCAGTACGGCTTGTGAGTGCGGGTTGAATCTAAGCACCTCATTGAAATTGATGCCTAGATACTTCGCGTTTCTTTGGGCAGCCAGTCTGGTTCCATCAGGCAGAGTAATGGATGTGGCTCTGCAGTTACCAGCAGAACAACGGCCTCTTCCTCCGGTACTTCTAAAGCAGACGAGCTCTGACTTAGCGGAGTTGATCCGGACACCGCACTTACTATAATAAGAATATAGTTTGTGGATGTGAGTTTCCACTCTCTGGGCAGCTATGGTTGGTGATATAGATGTGCTATATGTCAGAGAGTCATCGGCGTAAAGCAGGTTTTCGCAGTCCTTTGGGGTAGGCTGGTCTGACGTCATGATGTTGAAGAGGAATGGTCCTAGTTTTGATCCCTGAGCGACTCCTGCTCTGATGTTCTTGGTGGCGGACTTAGCGCTTCCAATTTGGACGAAAAAGTTCCTGTGGGAGAGAAAGGAAAAAATTATTTTTATTAATGGAGCTGAAAAGTTTAGAAGATTTAGTTTATGGATGAGTGCTTCAATCCAAACACTGTCAAATGCTTTTTCGACATCCAAAAAGCATGCGACGGTGACACGATGGTTGTTAAGGTCTTCGGCGACGTCATTGTGCAGCTTCATCAGTGGATGCAGATTTGAATGCTTTTCCCGGAAGCCGAACTGCATGTTTGGGATGGTGTTATTATCACTGCAGAACTTTTTCAACTTCCTAAGTATTAGCTCCTCCAGGAGTTTACTTAGATTGTTGAGTAGAGAAATGGGCCTGTAGTTATTGATGAGGTTCAGATCGCCTTTCTATGGGATCGCCACAATCTTGGCCGTTTTCCACTTCCTGAGAAAGTAGCTGTTGTTAATGCAGTTGTTTGATGATAGCCAGAAAAACCATCACCGTCTGTGGGAGCCTCTTCAGGACGAAATTTGACATATCGTCTGGGCCTGATGATTTCTTTGGTTTTGAGCTGTGAATTATCTCCGCAATTTCTTCCGGAGTGGTGAGGTTTGTGCAGCTGATGGGGTCACTCGACGGGTTGTTGTCGCTGAATATTGCTGCATCAGTGTTGGGCCCCAGGGTCCGTTGGATGGATGTCTCAATTTCGTCCAGAAAATCAGGGTCATTAGATGGTGCGGGAACGAAGTTGCCTTCGAAATGTTTAGCGAATGCCTCCGCCTTTTCCTGATCTAATCTGGCTTCTCCGTCGTTGGTTGTAGTGACTTCCGGTACTGCGTTCTTTGTGCCAACTAACCTGTTTATCTTCTTGAAAACATCTGGTCCAGGTTTTATGTTTTCCAGTCTCTTCTGGAAGTGGACGTCGTTGGCCATAAGACTCGGCGTTTCCTCTAATGACTTCTGCCTAAGTTGCTTAGATGAGGAGGAGGAAGAGACATTCCCACACCTCCTTTGCTCATGTCCTGTACTCTCCTTTAAAAGAAAACGGCATCTAGGAAAATATTTCCTTCATAATCTAAGCGAATCTAGCGAACACAGATACCCCTGCATCTCTCGCTTTATCAAAAGCTCCAAATGGTTTTGTTAAGTGAGGTACTCCCTCGCATAATTCTTATGGTATGAGAATGGACCTAATATTGGTCTAAGTGTGTCAGTTGTTTTACTGACAGACATTTTAACCTAACCTATAATCAAACTATAATCAAAGAAGAATGCGCAATAAAGTAAATCCAATTAATAGGCATCCCTCTGACTGTTGGCTTATAGTTTGAGGATTGAAATTACTTTGAGGACAACTACAAACTACATTGTAATGTTTCTCTTCTGTTTGTATCTACTTATTTGATTGTTTAAAATAATTCGCATTCTTCTTGACATAGTTTCTGAATTTCCGATTAAAACTCAATCACGTTAAAGTTAAAACGCCACAAAAGAAACTCAAAATGATTTTTCCCACTGACTTCTAAGGTCTCAATCCTGTGCCAATTTTCTTTATGAATATAGCAACACTAAACAATTTTAACTACATGGTAGTAAAAACTGATATCCTCTACTTCCTAGCAGAAATTACCTTTGCAAACCAAAGAGATTTCATGCCTATACGTTTACAACATCGCCCCTAAAAAGGACTTAACTGTCTTGTTTGTATATCACGTACTTTTATGTTGATGCCTTTTGAAAATGGGTGTTGATGGTTGTACAAGAAGAAACCTTTCAACAAACCATATTGCGAAGATAATGAAACCCTGTTGCCTATTTTTGAGGAGAAACATCACATGAAATAAGTTAACAAAAACAATCAAGCTTTACAAAACGCAACCGCTCCACAAATCCGATTTGTAATCGGAACCTTTAAATAGAACACAAGAAATCTGTTTTGGGGAGATAATTTTGGTGAATAAAATGGGCCCATAAAAACCCACTATTGTATCCCTTGTTTATCGTGACTTATAAGGATAAGGGAATCCGAAATAGAAAAAAAAATTTCAAAACTTTGAAAAGGGTAACATCTGATAGTAGTAGCCCCACCCAACCCATCATTCCCTACTCATTATATTCCCCTCTCTCTCGCATACCCTAATTCAACCCCAAGCCATTAATTATTCCGGTCAAAACTTTTAGAATTCAACTTTGTGCACAGCTGGTTGTTGGTTGGTTGGTTGGTTAGATGCATTGCGTTAGTCCCTCTCCTCTATGCGGAACTAAAACTGTTATCGCGTAAAGTTCTAGCATTTTGATTTATCTCACGAAAAAAATTCTTTTTCTTTTCCTACTCCCAACAACTTATCTTGGTTCCGGGAAGCGATGCCTTACTCGTATACACAACTCGCAGTTAGTGCAGTGAAATTGTTTTTTTTTTTTCTTTTACTAAACGTGCTGGAAATAGTAAATGATGTTCCAATCAATAAATATGCCAACAGATGAAGGAAAAAAAATGAAAAGAAGAATTCCTCACTCGGGGCTATTGTCGTCATTAACGACTTCCGACATCCAATGTCTTTGTCTTGGAAATCCAATCCACACCACACTTATGGCTGATTGTGATTGCCTTTGGTTAAGCCATTAGGGAATACTAATTTGCTATGGGTGCGTTTTTATTGTATCTCCCTGGAGGGACAGTTAAGGTTTGCCGCCACACCGTGCGTCGTCGGTCGCCTAGAAGTGTTTTCTTCTCCAATAGACGAGTGACTAGAATAGGTTTATTGCCCAATTTATTGTAACGATAAATAAAAACTGGTTGCGGAACAAAGATTTGTTGTGTTTATTTTTCTATTTTTTACAACGGTTAGTTAAAGGGATGGGAAAACGACCTTTTGGAGGAAGCTTTTTTCGGCGACTTAACCGGCGTAAACGACGTTTAGAACCACGCCTCAGATGTGGTTTTGGTTTTGCCTTCCTTAGTGCTGCCGAACGATGCCTTTTGAACCTTGGCCGACGAATCAATTTTTGTTCGGAAGTGGTTGGTTTCTGTTTTTGTCGTCGTATACTTCTGGAACCGAAATGCCTTGATTGAAATCGTTTTTGTGCCATTTTGGCACGCTTCAGTTTCTTTGCTCGGCGGCGTTTGATAGCCCTAATCACCTGAGGAACAGAGAGAGTAAAGAAAATAAATTGTAGGTATTTCAGCAAGCTTACATCAAGATAGCGATATGCTTTCTTTTCTTTTTCACTCAACCGCTGCCAAGCGTCAGCACCCTTACGATATAGCCGAGGGGTGTCCCAGTCTAAACGTTTGAGGCGAAACTCTCGCAAGAAGTTTATGTACGGACTTTTGTACAATAACTCCGGTTTGCGGTCGAAAATAACAGATATGGTTGAGAGTACTCCTCCATCCCTTTGCCTACTTAAATTTAGCTTCATTTTAATTCGAGTCGAAAAGTCGAAAAGAAAAATAATTTAGTTTTGCTAGAAATTTTGAGGGAGGAGCAGTTGATAGAAAAGATGAAAACTTTTCAGCAAAGTGAGAGTATTTTTGGTCCTGGAATTGTCAGAACTGAGTGCAGGCAACCGTGTTACCAGACTCTTTTTTGCAATAACCATGACACTTTTGCATAAGATCTGACCGGAAGTTGTGGTCAGTTTCTTACACACCAAGTTCAGAGCTTTTGCGGTATTTTATCTTCGTATCTTTCTGCTTTTTTGTCATTTCGTTTCTGTGCCACAAGGTTCCCTTCACGGCCCACTTGCTCTTCTCTTTTTTTTTTTTTATTGTTTTTCCTTTGTGTCATTGAGTAAGTACCCCAATAACCTTGCAACGCTTGTTTGTCATTCTAATCATCGCCAATCAGTAGACCTTAAAACCGAAAAACAATTTATTGTTTGTCATATCAGACAAGCAACACAACTGATACAACCATCAACCGCCTTGGAAATCGTATCGCTTGATCAAGACAAGTGCGGTTGAACAACAACAACTATGTCAATGCGTTCGAAATTATTAACTTAATTATATGTATTGCTGTTTGTTTTTGTTTCATTTTTGTTTTTATCTTCTTCTAGTCTTCCACTTTTCATTAGACGATATAAAGACGGAAATTGCACGATGACAACATAACAACTCGCTTATCTGAGGAAATGCCAGTTACGACGACGACGAGTATTCCTGGTGTATCCGCCACTTTGGAGCCCATGCATCCATATCCAGACCAGCAGAGAGTTACGAGGCATTTCCTCACTTAGCCTACTTGTGCAACATGCAACGCAAAATGCATATCTGCCAGCCATTGCCGTAGCGAGTGTGCAGTTTTTTTTTTGTATCGTTCGTCGGCCTCTGTCAAAAAGTATCCAATACTTTGACAAAAACCATTCGAGCCGAGAACCAGAATCTGTGCAATGGTAACTAGTAACTGTGCTGTGCACAACCAGTTTGGCACAGTTACCATCACAACCGTTATGCTACATGGAGAAGGGCCCTTCCCTTTTTGTTTTATTTTTTGGTTAATTTTAATGAATCTGAAAACTCCAAACAGGGAATGAATCCCACCGCAGACAATCTGACAGGTTTCTCTGCGATGGCGTTGGTAGAACTTGACCCTCAAATTGTATGCACGCAGGTACACTTCCTCTGGGCAGTTCTCTCTGAATGATTGATATGCTTTGTGTTTTTAGTGTTTCCAGTGAAACATAACTCTTGTGAAGTAGAATTTGATGATGATGTTGGTGATAAAACGCTGTGCATGGATGGGGGGATTCAAGTGTCGGCAAGGCGATTTATTAACCAAAAAATATACACAAGTGTAACCCTTTATTTGAAGTTGTATCACTCACCTATACGAGCTACGAATAAAAATAAATTGAAGACCTAGTAAGTCCGCCGCTGACTAAGCCTTCCTTGTCCCTCTTGCACTTTTTGTACAAGAGAGAGTCTTCCACTGACATGGCCATCACGGTAGAAAACACTCATCGGATGAGGGATGAAAATTTGTATGGTTCGTTGCATTGCTGACGAATAGGGTGAACCGTGGATGCGGTTGTAATGTTAATAGGATTTGGCCAGGGCAATGTGTGATAAACGGATTACAAAAAATACTTGCAACATGATACATAAATTTAAAAATCATGATACGTTTTGTTGTTGTGGGGGCACCATAACAAAACAACAACGAGTTGAATGCAGAACATTGAGCCCTTGGGAGTATGTAGTTAATGGCTTCGTTGTTGTTAAAAATTTATCAAAGCTTTTGCTGCTCTGAATGTTGTGCGTTTTGCAAGAATTTTTTTTTTATTTTGAAACACTTATGAGATGAAAATTCAATGATGAAATTTTAATAACTTTTCCGGACCGCTATTTTGAATAAAAAACAAAATAGAGGTGGTATCTAGGATTTTGCTATAAATTAAGAAACCAATAATTTGGGCGCAACAAGCTTATTCTAGTTGAGAGAACTCAAATATTTTCAATGCAAATGGAGCGACGATCAATTTTCTTCGGGTTCCGTTAGAGGTTAGAAAGAACTTTTGATGGCAGTTTTTACTCTCGCGGGAGGGGAGTATACCGCCAGAGCCAATTATGAGATCATAGTGGGACTCGAACCCGGACCGTGAAAGTTACATATATACTCTTGAGGACGTACGAAAAGGAGTTTCTTAGACGTGTCCATCTGATAATAATCTTTCGGATTTGATCTTTTTGACAGTTGTCACTTGATTCACGCTCAATTTAGTTTGCCATCTCACCTTGAAAGAATTGAAGCCGCACCACCACTTGGTATTCAAGAAATCGATAAATTGTCTCGAAGTGAAAACGCTGTTGACCGACGAGTTTTACATAATTTCGAGTCTTAAGCCTGTGAATTAAATCCAAAATCGAGAAAATTGACGCCTGGCGTTATTTTTCACATAAATTTTTTTTAAGCCTAGTACTTACTTCCTCATGAAATGAACGCCTGACAGTGGAGAATATGAATTTGAATTTTTTGAACGAGAGAAATTGATTGAAATTGAATTTTTGATAGTTTTCGCTAGTATACACATTATACAAAGTATATTTTTAAAATTGTTAGAGTAAAGAAATTATCACAAACGACATATAACCAAACGTACCTACTGCTGTTCACCACACAATTTTTTTTTGTGTAATCAAACTGTCAGATCTTCATGTCAGGGATGCAAGATTCTAGTACATTTTGCACCTTAATAATGGCAAGCCCTTGTCTTTGAAGCGTAAGCTAAATTCTTGGCAATAACATTGAAATTTTAAAATGCTGTCGAAAATCACAGTCCCACGCGGACGAAGTCGCGAGCACAGCTAGCTAAAAACTTGTTAATCCTGGATTTTCTTTCTTTTTTTCAAGCTTCGTACAGTTATTTATTTGCCAGGTCAGTTAGTAAATAGGCTAGCATGGGGCTGCAGTCGCATGCGGGAAGAGCACACCCGGATCACAAAGGATCCATTGTGCTCCACAGCATAACGGAGAATAAAGGACATGAGAACGAGGGACGTGTTTGGTGACTGGATTATTGGGGTAGAGAAACCTTACTGAACCATTTGGAACCCTGAATGAGTTTTGCGATGTTGTTCAGTCAAGATGTTTGAGATGTATTCCAGTTAGTCAAGGAAGTATTGTCTTGGACGTTCGTTTTCCTGGTATGGGCGAAGAACGGCCAGAGAAAGTGGAATGACACTTCCTCTGCGTCTTCGGCTTGGCATCCAACACTTTTGCAACCACATGCACTTCACTTATATGGAAAAAATAAACTTTTCGCTTCAAATATACAGTGGTGGTCCAGTATAACGAACGATATAATGTCCAGAGTCAATTCGTTATATCGAAGATTCGTTGTATCGAAACGTTTTTGTCATACAAATCTTTAGGTAAATAGACTCAATTTGTACTCAAATTAAAGAAAAAATCGTTAATATGCATTTGTGTTGGATGGCTCTTCCCGTAAACTTTTTAGAACTAAGACTTAAGAGTTTTCAGTGACATTTTGTCTGAAATTCGTTATTTGTTCCTAATATAGAATACCGAATGGACTTGAAAAAAGTGTTCGTGATATCGATCATTCGTTATATCGGCATTCGTTATACTGGACCACCACTGTACTAAAATTTTTTTGTCCGTTTTTAAATTTGAAGTCTAAACGGTTTTTGTGGATCCGAAGGGATCAATTGAAAGCTTACATTAGATTTAATTTTCTTTTGCACTTCTTGTTTTGAAATGGAATTGGAATGTTAAATGGGAGGAATTGAATGGGTAGTGGTACCCGTGGCGTAATGGTTAGCATGTCCACCTGCTAACCCAGAGGTCTGCATTCCATCGAATCCCAGCAGAGGCAAAATGCAAAAATGTTTTTCCACGGGTATCGCCTTTCGCGAGGAATTGGCAAGTCCTCCGTTAGTAAATTCATTGCCATGAAAAGCGCATTCTCAATTAGCCGTTCGGAACCGGCGAACAATTGTAGGTCCCCTCCATTCCCTCACAAGGCATGGTTGTGAGAAATGCGCTAGGCCCAGGGGCTTCTCGCTCTGTTGCGCCACCCTATTTATTTTTTATTTCATTGAATGGGTTCCATTTCAACCGACTTTACCCTACAATAACAAAGGTATTTTATAGCCTTCCCGGTACACGCAACATTATTGTGACTTTTAGGTAAAAATGGTCCCAGGGACAGAAACTTACTTAGTTAGGTGGCCATTACAGCTCGGGGTGAACCTGAGCCTCAACCAACATTTACGCCCACAATTTCGATTTCGGGCGAGGTCCCTCCAGTTTTGCACTCTAAGTCTGTTGAGCTCTTCTTCACTAAATATTTTCAAAATTTTGCTTCGTTTGCCAAAAATACATTGAAAATATTGTTAAAAGCAATTAAAAGGCACTCCTCAGTTTTTCTTTAAATTCAGCACATTGATCGATTCCTGCAATCCTTTATTTGAGTTCCTTTAAAAATGACATAACCAATGGCCGACCTAAACTCTTAACACATATAGTGAGGACGTTTTCATCCACAGGTTATTTTTTGAAGTGAAAACTTCTTTAGGCGCGTTTGGCACTTTTGCGATGGGGGTAAAGCAATGAATTCGCGACCGACACCATTTTTTGGCTCATCGTATTTCTATTGTAAAGTCGACATAGCCCAGCGTCTCAGGTTCGATTCATAGCCATGACTTACATTTTGTTATTTATTTAAAGTGAAAACATAAATAAAAATTGTCGCCACGGTTGGGATTCGAACCTGAGACTGTGAGTTTAACAGCCAGCGACTCTGCCATTAAGCCAAGAAACACCTTAATTTTGATGCTGCTAAATGACTATAAAGAATGTAATAGCAACATTGCCGACTAGGAGAAATACAGAGAAGAAAGAAAGGAATTGAAGGACAGAGAAAAATTTATGCAACGCAGAAAAAATAAGAAGCACCAAATATTTTACTACCACTACAATGAAGTGGATGAGTGAAGCTGGAAATTGGTCAATGATTCGAACTTTACAACCAATTAAAAGAGATCAACAACTCATCGCGATGATTTATCGATGGAGTTGAAATGGTTGCATGAAAATAGTTTGAAAACCATTACTCAAATATTAATTAATTTCGTTTCTAAACTTAATGCATTGTCCTTTTTTTCATTTCATTGTCAAAGTTTACGAACGCAGTTAAGAGATCTAGAGAGATAGACACTATCGTTAAAAAATTGAATGTATTGATTTTAACAGAATTTCACAAGGGTGACGAAGAAATATAGATACATATATGATATTCCAGATTTCAATTAAGTTGCAAGTTTCAGAAGGCACGATCGTCGAGCAGCAGAAGTAGCTATCTATAAAAGGTTGTCTGATACAACTGCCATATTTTGCTCAAATCATATGGATTTGCATAGTACACTACTATGTTTACACTAGTATGTTTAGTACTAATGTTTTTGATATCGGCGATTTGTGTGTTTGTCGTTGCCACTCTGGAAATGGACAGCAAGTTATAACAGGCGTTTATAATTCACGTGTTCAAGTGTAATACGACAGTTTTTATATAAAAATTTATTTATTTAGTCTGAAGACGCTTCTGCATACTTTCACGATAAAATTGGGGAGAGATTTGATGATTTCCGAATGATTTTGAGTGGTGATTTTAACATCAACTTCGCAGATGCTACAAATTTGCCACTTTCTCAATTTTTAAAAGAAGAATACTATTTAACAATGACGAAAGACAGCAGCCTTAGTACAACGAAATATAAAGTGACAATTGATGCAGTCTTTGCGATATATTTAAATAGATTTGAGACAAAATTGTTCGTTTCCTATTTAAGTTACCATAGACCTATTATTTCAGTATTAGAATACGATGATTGTAGAGATGATAATAGAAGATATGAAATTGTGAATGAAAAGTCATAAGTTTCATTGATGTTCTTCTATATGTACATCTACATATATTATAAAAGATTTTCCTGTACATTAAAATATTTACTGAAAATTAAATTCTGTTTTCACTTCTGTCGGCACTCCCGGAGTGCTTCTTTTTTTCTGTCGGTTGTTTTTGAAATACTAACTTGAGCACTGTTAACCCGTGACGTAATGGTTAGCATGTTAACCAAGAGATTCGTAGTTCGAATCCCAACAAAGACAAAAATGTTTTTTAACGGGTGTCGCTTTTCGCGAAGAATTGGCAAGTCCACCTTAAGTAAATTCATTGCCGTCGAAAGTGCTTTCTCGATAAGCTGTTCGGAAAAAGCAGACAATTGTAGGTCGTAGGTCCCCGCTGTTCCCTAACAAGGCATGGCTGTGAGAAATGCGCTAGGCCCTGGGGCTAGTAGCGCCACCCTAAGGTTTTATTTATTTGACTGGGATACTCGGACTTAAATACCGGTCCATTGTACTACCAGATAGGAACCTTATTTTATTGTAGCTTTCCAGATGTTCAGAGAAAAGCCAAAAGAAGCAGCCATGATAAGGAGCCTAGGTTTAGGTTACCAGCTCTCACCATGTCTGCACCGAATATCTGTAACTTGATACGAGAAAATACAGGACATTCACAAAAGAAGTGTTCCGCGTTGTCATCATCTTCTCCAAAGGATTCACAGACTTTTATCACTAGCCTAACACGTTTAAATGTTTGGCAAAAGAAAAGTGTCCCGTACCAATGCCTAGATGCTTTCTACCATTTTTTCTGCTACGGCATAGCAAAAATGTTGCAGTTTTCTTATTAACGTTGTGGAGCATACTTTTAGTCTGTCTGCACCCAATAGAGGCATGCCATCTACGGTTGTGCTCTTCACAGATCCAATCGTTGATTGAAGCCCTTAACTGAGGACCCTGGCAGACCAAGCGCTGGTTCAGGTCCTGAGAAAGCTGTCGGAGATCCTTGCCTTGTAAATTCATTGGCAATTTCGTTTCCAGTTATGCTATGATGGCCATAAACGCAAAAGAGACTCAAAGACTTCAGTCTTCCGACCCCATTCAGAGAGGTCTTTCATTCCTGGATCACTTACGAAGTAGTTGGAGGGTTGAGTAGAATCTTAAGCACAGCTTGGCTGTCGCTGCAGACACAAATACTTCTGCCCACCTCAAAGCCTGTTGGATTCCAAAGGTTTTACGTAAAGTTAAAGGATTTTAAAGATTTCTTTTGTAAAGATCAAGGGCTGGTATCTATTTTGAAAGGTGCTATTACAATGTACCTGTGAGAAAGTTAAAACAACTTTGAACATACGATGATACGATTCCTGGTTTTGTTCTTGATCAGGCATAGTACCTACATGTTTTGCCTTTTTTCAAATCTTATAGCAATCAATCTAAATTTGTTAAAAACTAAACAATGTCATACGCATATTGCACTTAATTACTTAACGACGTTTCCTTAACAATTGGTTTTTGTCTGAAGTTTTTTTTTCATTTCTTTTTTGTCAATTTGTTCTTGCTACAGTGTTGCTAACAATGGATTCTGATTATCACTTAGCTAATTTTACTTGTTGTTTTTTTTTATGTTCATATCTCTGGTGCCAACATATTAACTACACGAAGCTTTGCCTTTTTTGTATAGGAAAGAAACATTCCGCTGTTGTTATTCTACTCAGTAATGAGTATACAAAGTGTGTATTGTGAACAGACTGAAAATTCCCCTGAGGTGACGTGTCAGCTTTTTAATTAATCAATTGAATTGATTCTAATGAAAAAGTATTATTAGCTACCAGTACCAGTACTATAGTCAGTCACACTCCACTCGACCCAAAGCTCTTGCCAAGTTGGCAAGACAATTGAGGAAGTTTCTTCCGGTTTCACGAGCGAAAAAACGTGTTTTGTGTATAGTGTGAGTCAACGTTTTTTCAACAGAAAGACATAGAGTTCAGAGATAATCTTTTTTCTTTTTTTAATCTCCAATTCTATAAACAAATATTACTTCCTCTCAATGTGATCTTTGAGTTGTATTTAGAACCCATTGCATTGAGTGGTAAATCACCGCATTTAACTTACTTGCGATTGCGACTTGATAACATAATCATACACTGGATGTTGTATGGGGCGTACGAGTGAACAAATAACTTGCCGCGACAGTCGCGTCGTCGGTCTTCTATCTTTAGATACTTAGTCAACTGAGTTGAGAACATCGCCAAAGCAATATAACGAGAGACTCGTAGATTGTGCACAGAAGACCTTGCGGTATGCTAATCTGTTAAGTAGCGCAAACCACATTTTTCATTGAGAGTGTATTCGTTAAGTTAATTCGCTTGTTGAACTTTGAGCTTAAAATCAGCAAACTCCATCATTTGATTTACTTCTGCTGTTGTTTCTTCCTCGATATTTCTTCCCCCAAAAATATAATCTGTGTGTTTGTTTTTTTTTGCCACCCCCACATCTTTTCGAGCGTAGTAAGTGGTGGGTGTTTGTTGTGAACAACATGCCATCAAGGCATCTTGAGTGTCTCGAAATCAGTTTCAGCATCAATTTTTCTTTCGATTTGTTTCTTAACATTGCACTGGATTGGATTTCGCTTGGGGTTTCCTTCTTTTTTTTTTATTTTTTTTGTCGCTTTCGTTTGGAATAAGATACTTCATGGTTATTCGATATGGTGAAGCCGATGAGAAATTGTGTTGGCGGGGGTTACGAAATAATTGTTATATTTGAAATGAGACGGTGCTATGGTGAATGAGAACATTGCTTGAAGAACGATTGTGTAACTTAATAAAATTCAACATCTTGTCAATATGATATTTGCTTACGTTTTTTTTTCTTTCTCAATTGCAGGTTGGTATCTATACTTGATGGGGAATACTGTATGGTGGAAGGTATTTATTAATTGAATTTATTCCATAATACAACGTTACTGTTACGTAAATATACTAGAGTATACTTTATATATTTTTTTTTTTTGAACATGCGGAGAATATACCTACCTTCAAGATTAGATTTGAAGACCAATCGAAATATTTGACAGTTTAGTCAAACGATAACTAAGTTAAAAAAAGATTCATGCAAACAATTCTTATAGAATTTAACTTTGGTATTCGCAAGTCATAAGGTAGTTTCTTCGGTGAATACTTCAGAATCTCTAATTTTTAGCAGAACATATAATAGAAGTCTGCGAAAGAGAATAACAAGGAAAACTGCACATATAAATGGTGTTTTTTTAAACTACGGTTTTCAATCTGTCTATACTTTTTTGGGAGTTGGTCTTTTTGATAATTGTCACTTATACAGAGTTTGGTTTGCCATTTCCTCGTAGAGGATTTAAAGCATACGTTCGGTAAATTGTCTAGAAACGAAATCGTTACGCCGGCCGATTTTACATAATTTTCAGTTTTAAACCAGTGAGTTAGCTTCAAGATCGTGCAATTTCAAACCACTGAACTATTTTTTGTGGGGTTATGTGAAGCCCGTTGTCTAGCAGATAAGCCCAAGACAATTGATGCCTTGAAAGAGAATATTCGACGCGTTAATGCTGATAAAAGTTGTCGAAAATTGGGCAATTCGGCTGAAATTTACTTGAGGCAGCCGCGGTACACATGGGGGCAGCTCCATATAGATCAGTGTGCAAAAAGTCACTTTGTAATTTCTGATGAAAAAAATTGAATTTTGTTGAGTTTTTATGTTTTTGACTGTTTAGTCAAGCGATTGAAATTGACTAGTTCAGTGGGAATTTTGCAGTTTGGAAAATGTTGAAAATGTATTTAATTTTTTTTTACTTATTGTGTGATTAAAAAACCAAAACATGTCCGAGAAAGGTAAAGATGTGAACATTTTATTATTATTTTTTTTTTGAACCAACTAAGCGGTCTAAAAACCGAGTGTTTTTTTAAAGCTCGATTTTAGTTTTGACTAATTCTTCTGTTCAGGTAAAAGTTTAGCTGGTCTGTTAATTGTTCATAGTTAGGACATAATTCTTCAATATAAATGTGAAAGTAGAAGTGCTAAACTTTTGCCGACATTTTTTTCTAGTTTCTAACGATTTGGAAAGAGTGCCAATTGTTGTTTTTGGGGATATCCGTGATCAGATATCAAAGGCCCCGCAATCTGACAATGAAATTGGATAATTAGGACAAAATAAAACGAAAATGCAAATGTAGAAAAAGATAAAGTCCTTATAAACGAACTTTGTGGCAATAGAGAAAGTCAATTGGGCGTCCTGAACCATTTTTTTTCCCGAAATTTTAATGGTTCATTGTGCTTTCTCGACGGAAACGTTGATGCATCAGACGATATGATATCTAAAGTAATTCTCAACAGCATGAGAAATTTTGTTCCTCACAGAACAAAAAGTATCATCCTCAAAGGGAATTTGTGGTTTGATTTAAGCTCTATCGACAAAGCCATATGCTAACTGCTCAGTTTGCTGCCAACTCGACACTTTTTCATAGCATAGCTCCTTCTGAGCTCGAGTCTGTAAATTCTGTGATGAAGATGAAGCAGATATTTTTTCGAACTCGCTCGGTAGCGAGAGTCCTCAAAGATCTCAATATACATATATCCGCTGGTCCAGATGGTATCCCTGCTGTTATTTTGAAGAGGTGTTCTTTTACGCTGGGGAATCCACTGCGTAAACTTTTCCATCTTTCCTATTCTGCTGGGATTTTTCCGAGCAGATGGAAAACTGCATTTGTCCAGCCGTTTCCCTCAAAAAAGGCGAATCTTCCTCCCCTTCTAATTACCGTCCAATTGCGCTTACGTCTCTTCTTTCCAAGGTCATGGAAACGTTGATAAACCGTCAACTTATGAAATATCTTGAAGAACGAAAGCTTCTTAATGACCGTCAGTACTGCTTCCTTAGCAAACGGTCCACTAGTGATTTGATGGCTTATCTCACTGAAAAGTGGAACCAATTCTTACATTGTTTTGGAGAAAGTAAGAATATTGCGCTTGATATTTCTAAAGCATTTGAAAGAATTTGGCATCAGGGTCTTTTATCGAAAATGCGTGTTTTTGGTATCGATCTTCTTCGTTGGATTAGAAATTACCTTTCCGGCCGTTCAATACAATGTGTATTGGATGGTTTCAAGTCTGATTTCCACTTCATAAATGCTGGTGTACCCCAGGGCTCCGTTCATCATCTCTTGTCTGAAATTTCTAATCCGCTTAACTGTTTTGCTGACGACTCGACCCTCAGATTTTCATATTCGTTCCCAAATTCACGTCCCTGCTCTTCGGATGTGGACCTGGAACGGTTGCGTATGATAAGTTCATTGAATTCTGACATTGACAGCATTGTTTCATGGGGTCTTATGAACCGAGTAGAATTCAATGCTTCGAAAACTCAATGCTGTTTCTTGTCGTTGAAGCTTAACATTGCCATTATCTATGAATGGTACCTGCATCCAAGAAACCGAAAAGCTGTCAGTACTTGGTATGTGCGTAAACAATGATCTTCGTTGAAGTAGCCAAAAACGCTGCTAAATGCTTAGGCTTCTTGAGGCGATGCAGGAAGTTCTTCACCCCTTCTGATTTGGCTACAATTTATAAGGCCTTCATCCGCCTAAAACTAGAACCAAACTCCCATATCTGGTCAGCTGCTCCTAAAACATCTTTGCGCCTTTATAGGGTACAAAATAGAGCGCTTAAATTGATATAATCGATTGATGCTCTTGGAAATCATCGAACCGTCACCTGTCCTTCTCTCTTTTATCGCTTTTTTTCACAAACAGTGCTCTGGTGGAATAGCCAGCTGCATTCCTCCCGTGAAACAATTTAACCGCAACACCCGCCTCGCTAGGAATGCTCATCAGTTTTACCTTGAGCCCAACTTCGGGCGTACAGTCAAATATAGAAATTCATATCGCACCACCCGAATGTGGAATGCTCTACCTGACCCTGTTTTTCCTCCTGCATTACGATTCACAAAGGTTCAAAAGCAATGTGCATCGGTGTCTCCTATTGAATCCTCTCCTATTTTCCCAAATGCTCGCACTGTGTTCTATAACATTATAATGTTAGTTATAACCCCTTGATGTGCGCTAATTATACAAAAAAATTTTACATTATTTAATACTAAATGCAGTACTCTATACGGATGTGGTGCAAAGTACACTTGTTCACACACGGATAATTCATTTACGCATGTAACTCATTTATATCTCATGTACACGTGCGTTAGCGGGCTCTGAAAGAAAAAATTTTATCTTAATTGTTGGCCGGGAAGATAAAAAACATGTCTTGATTAGTCTTTTGTTTAAATTTTGAATTTTTTCAAAACAACTTCCTTCATCCATTTTTCCATCTGACAGTAATATTTTGATTTCAGTTTATCTTATAAGTCAAACGACAGTAGAGCGTTTTTTTTTTTATTTTTCGAGCTCCAGTCTTCGTTAAAAAAGTTACGGTTTGCTTATTTTTTTTTTGGAACTCCGCCAGAGGACTTGTCTTGAAGTTGCTACCGTTTTGCCACATATTGTCCATAGTTTTTGAAATATCCCAAAAGACCGCCGAACTTACTGGTCTTACTGTCTGCAGACGCAGAAGAAATAAGTCCTCAAAAAGTTTTGATATGAAGTAAAGATTTTTTTCTTGTACCGTGTCAGACTTCAGAATCGTAACTTTAGTTACTTTCTATTAGCTCGGACCAAACTGAAGAAGTGTTATTTTTTCCGTAAAAGTGGTTAAACAATCCTTTTTAAGCGAGCATCTTGATTATTTGAATATTTATAGCAATTAGTGGTATCATGTAGCTTTTTCAAAATTCAGTTTGTTTTGTATGCTAAGATCGTCGAACTTGGCCTTTTTTATAAGTCTTGGCCTCACTTTAAGCAATACTTTAAGTAATACTCACATTTTTACTATGCCCTACTACCTCATCGAATTGTTAAAATTCTTATAGTTTTTTTTCTAGATAGTCAGTTTGATGCTGTTTTAACGTCCTTCAATTGTAAGCAAAACATTTCTTTGCTGAAGACGGAGTACTTAAATTTTGTATGTAACTAACGATCACGCTCAAGTTTAGAGAAACAATTAAATTCAAAATTAATTACTGAACCAATTACTAGTTATGGTGTCAGTGCGGAGCCTTGTCATACCCCACTCAACAATTAAACGCAAAGTAGATCAACCACTTCCAAAAACACAGAACGCCGACGAAGCGTCCAATTTAATTTGTTGTCATGAGAATGACAGTCCAACACAATCTTTGGAGTCGTCAAACACATAATTTATTCCTTAAAGCAACAAAGTAGCTTAATAAAACTTAAACAAACAAATTGCAGTTCCATTTGCTCATATTAATTCGTAGATACATGATTAAACATTTGCGCAATAGGTATCTACATTCGGCTGTCTCTACCCGTGTCATATGAACTGCTTGATATGAGCTACAGTCCTATACAATTTATTGACTCTCTCAACTGCGCACAAATAAAATAATAATTCATGCAAAACACTTGAACCAATATTAGATAAAAATAAAGAATAAAGCTTGAAGACGATAGTTGTGTGAGTGTGTCTCCTATAGGCTTTACATAAGTTCGTATTGTTTTCTGCTGTTGTTCCTAAGTGGCTATTCGCTGCTTTTGAAAGATTTTTTTGTTGAATCCATAGATTCTCTCCATTCACCAAGCCAATTGATGGATATTGTGAGAGAAAGAGTAAGTGAGAGAGATGAAGGGAGTGGTGCAATGAGCTGAAATCAATGTGCTCACAGTACACAGTGCACTCAAATTGAATTCAATTCCACATCTAGGCGCATTCAATTGCCCTCAATAGGCGCATAGTCGGTTGTTGGTTAGTAGTTGCTACACACAATCTGCACAATCTGCAAAAAAAAAAACTGCGATGCACCTCAATCTACACATCAATCGTTCCACACACCACTAACATTGCATTACAACCTATTTACAATGCTTCTTGGCGTCATTCATCTGGGCGCACGTAAGTCGAACATATGCATCCAGCTCTGCTCTCCAAATAATTAGATGATGATGATGATGATGACGAGGTTGTCAAAGTGGAGCCGAACCGTGAAGCTGTGTTTGGGTATAAGTTGTCGTACACATTCACATTCGGATTGATAGAAACTCTTAACTACCCAAGCTAAGACGAGAGTAGATACAACACCCATTTCCATTCTCTACTCGCAAGTCAGTGTAGTAAAATGCTTTTCCTTACCGTCAAATGTGATTCATTTTCTTTCTGTTTTTTTGTAGTACAACAAGGTGTTCTTTTTTTTACACATTGCAGACAGAAAGCGTGCGTTTCACTTTTTTTTTTCTTCGTAAAACACGTTCGACTGCATATTTCCCATGTCAACAACAATGCATTTTTTGTTCTTAAGTTGGGCTGTCAAGTGGGGGTTCTTGTGTTTTTGTCTATTGTTTGTAGAGCTGTAAAAGTAACGTTAAAATGAGTACCCGTATGTATACGTTACTTTTGATCTGAGTACTCGGTACAAAAATGTCGTTACTTTCGTTACTTTCGTTACTTTTTTAAAACTTGGTTTTGGCGTTAAAAAAGTATTTTTTACTGTTGAATCTTTGAAGAAAAAAAAAGGGCTTTTCTGATTCATAATTCGGTGGCGTACCTAATTACCATTTTTTATGATGTCAAAATGCTTCATTCTTTCTTTCCTTTTCTCAGAAGTAGAAAATAAAACTCAAAGTTCAGCTAGAAATGCAAACCACCGATTTGATTGATTTACAAGACTTTTCAGTTTTCATTAATGGAATCATTGCGAAAATTTTACTCAAAGATAATAACACATGATACCCATTAAACTTTGTTTTCTTCTTCTTTTTTTCATTAATTGGAAAATTTTTTACTTTACATACAGACTCAAAAAAATTAATAACTAACCTATCGCCAAAATAATAATAGATGATTGCTTAAAGATAGAGAAATAATTCTATACAATTTTCCAAGCATCTTTCCTATCATGTAGAAAAAAAACCAATGAATTTATAAACGTTATTCTTTCAAAGGTTGTTATTATTAGACTTTATTAGACATGTTAGACATGACCAAATATTACCCATACAAAAACATACCATACGAGTTTTGGAACTAAGAGAAAGCAATAACTAAGAAAATAATAATAAATAAAATAAAGCAAGGTACAATAAAAGATGCAAATAATGCCAATCCCAATAACAACCCTTAGCATAACACTACATAAGAAAAAAATGTCGTACCACCTACATTATTACAAACGTAAATACATATAACTCCCTTTCATTGGCTCATTAAAAAAACCACAAACCTGAAACAATAAAAAAAGAAATCCATTTGTTTCCCTTTCAAATTTCAGACGCACAAATTAGCCTGTGTGTTGCACCCTTCATCTCCACAGCAGGTATACAACGTATACACATTACACAATTCAGTACACACACAAGGTACAGGTACTGGTATTTGCTACTGATATCGATACCGAACCGACTGGACTACCCACCCGAGTACCAAAATACCTAAAGTAACTAAACATGCGAAATACCAACCCGAGTACCAAACTACCCAAAGTAACTAAAAACATACGAAATGCCGATACCGATACCGAGTACCGAAAGTAACTAAACATGCGAAATACCAACCCGAGTACCAAACTACCCAAAGTAACTAAAAACATACGAAATGCCGATACCGATACCGAGTAACGAAAGTAACTAAACATGCGAAATACCAACCCGAGTACCAAACTACCCAAAGTAACTAAAAACATACGAAATGCCGATACCGATACCGAGTAACGAAAGTAACTAAACATGCGAAATACCAATCCGAGTACCAAACTACCCAAAGTAACTAAAAACATACGAAATGCCGATACCGATACCGAGTACCGAAAGTAACTAAACATGCGAAATACCAATCCGAGTACCAAACTACCCAAAGTAACTAAAACCATACGAAATGCCGATACCGATACCGAGTAACGAAAGTAACGAAAGTAACGAAAGTAACGAAAGTAACGAAAGTAACGAAAGTAACGAAAGTAACGAAAGTAACGAAAGTAACGAAAGTAACGAAAGTAACGAAAGTAACGAAAGTAACGAAAGTAACGACAGTAACGACATCGTAAAAGTAACGACATTTTTTTGCGAGTAACGTTTCGTTATTCGGTACAAAAGAGAATACTTGTTACTGAGTAACGAATACATACCATTTGCTACAGCACTAATTGTTTGTGCCCATAACAGATTCGGGTGTAAAAATCACATCAATTAAGTTTATAGACACACGCGGAACATGTTAATTGGCTCAATTGTCATGGAATGCGGGTCGGAATAGCGCGGAATTAGAAATTACAATGAGAGAATTGTGTGAAGCTCCTGCCACAGCCACTGCCAGTCTGCCTCTGCCTCTGCTACATCAAATCAACAAACAAACGAAAAGGAGGAAGGTACAATGAACATCGAACGATGGGGCAATTAAGGCGAAGGTTGGCCAAGCAACTCGCGTAGCTATTCTTGCATTTAAATTCAATTGAAGCCACACTCATTAGACACGGGTGTTAAATTTATTTATATAAATAAACGGTATTTAGCGAGGTGAAAGGGCATTGTGTTCTTATGAGGATACGACTACCTACGCTCGGTGCGGCGTCATTGCGATTGGGAGAAGAGTAAATGAGGGAAAATGCTTTGTTTTGCTGTTACGTAATGATTTCGTTGGGTTTATTGGAGTTAAGGTAAATGAACGGAACATGAAATTCTGCAAAGATTGACGGCATGCACACCTTGGATCATATAAGTTTAAAGGGTTGTAACTTTTAATGCTGAAAAGACTAAATTATTGTGATTGGAGTTGAAACCTTGAATTGTGGGAGTAATTTGATGTCTCCATTTCGAACGCTCATCAATTCTTTGAGATTTAAAGACTTCCAAAGCAAAGACTTCCTGAGTGCATAAAAAGATCTATTAAATGAGACACCAACTTCAACCCAAATGGCGCTGTGGTATGAGTTAAATTTCGTACGTTCTATTGCTCAACGTTTCCATTTGCCAATAGAAAAAATACCTACTCTTTCAGGTCACGTAGAACTAGATTTTTTTTTTAAAGGCCCAGCATGTCAACATACTTTGTTTTCCTTTGAAAACAAACAAAGAAAAGCAAGAAAGGATTTACTTAAACTTTCTCAATCTGGACAGTATATGACGGAAATGATATCAATCTAGTCACGTTTTAAGTTTATAGACGGAACTTTCAATAAGAGGACCAATTGTGTTTAGTTGAGGTTAAAAGGGACTCAGATTGAACTTATCATGGATTAGGGTCTTTTGTATGATTGGTGGTGTTCCCCCGATCAGTACGTGGCTTTGTTCAAATTAAGAAGATTTGGCATCTCTTTGGGGAGAAATGAATAAAAGCCTTGAAAATTGTTCCTCAATTAATCCTTTAGAATCGGTAAAACAAGTTGCAGGTCCCTTTTCATTAGTACCACCGTGTTGTGGGTTCTAGTTCCACATCTACCTCGTTTCTTTGTTTTCAGAATCTGCGTTCGTTTCCATTTCTCTTCGTCTCTCAGCATAGTTTGGATGATATTGTTTGGTCCGATTTATCTTGAGAGATTCCTATTAGAAAAATTCCCATCTATTGCACTCGAACTGGTAAGCGTCGTCTGTCAACGATGCGACGATTTCTTCTTTTTCCAAACTTGTACAGATGAGCGTTGAAATACATGTGTCTGATGAAGAACTTTGTGATATGGTAGTGCACTTCACAGTGTTTCCGGTTACTCCATTCGCATAGGTCTCCGATCAGGAAAGCTGTCCAGCCCCTCTACTTGGTGCAAGGAGATCAATTAGTTCGACACCTGCAATAACAAGAACTGCTGGCTCAGACACTATGTGGTACGCGTTTGCTATTCACAAGGCATCACGTCTCTGTACCGATGCTATTTGTTTCCGGTACTTTTCTTGTTTTAGTGCTTCAGCCCAAATCTTGCTTCTGTTTCCCTATTGCCAGAGGAAAACTTCGTTTGTTCGCCAATGATCCACCAACATTTGCCATTAGCCTCTATACAACTTTGGATGAGCGGCCGTCCGTATCTGGTCCCAAAAGCTCAGTTTCGTGTTGTTCTTTATTCCCTGGTATTTTGCCTAGTTTTCGCGTTTTATAACTTCGGTTTCGATGTGGAAGTCGTTCTTTTTTTGCTAGAATTGCTACTGTAGTCTTCTTATAGTAGCCGGAGACAGCCCATGTCTTTGCACCCAGGCATTTTTCCTTCGCATTATATCCATTCCCTCAAAGCATGGTTGTGAGAAATACGCTACGCACCTTGCTCTGTTGCGCCACTCCATTTTATTAATAAATTTGTATATGGTTCAGCTTTTTCTGTGCGACTTCGATGTATTCGGGCATCTCCATAGTCCATACAGAGAATACCATCGTAGAAGATATTCCACAGGTTTGCTCCAGTGATAGATCTCTGTGCTGCTCCAGCTGTGATATCCTTTCGTCTCATTTCGGTTTCTACTATAAGTTCTCTTTTTTTTTAAGATTGTCTTTTATCATCCGTAAGAAATTCTCCCGGATTTGAAATCTTCTCTCAGAGCATCAATCATATTCGACCATAGGGCTACATTAAAGGCGTTTCGGTCATCCAGCGTTATCAGCAGCATGATTTCGGTGTTCTGGCTTCCTTGGTTAGCATTTTCCACAACCCTTACTACTTCTTCTATTGCTTCTTTTGTAGAGCGCCCCTTCCTAAAGCCATATTGACTTTCCGACAAGTCTCCAATTCTTTGAATTGCGACTATTAGTCGTAGTTGCAGTTGATTTCAAAGAACATACCTATTGTGTCAAGTATGCCCAGAGAGGTCTGTATTCGGATGGAGAGCCCACGTTTATATTATTTTCCCTGATAAGTACAAGCTGTTGCTTTTTCCAACACTTAAGATAAATTCCTTCAGCCAGACAGCTATTGTACATTTTCAAAAGCATGCAACCAACCGATCCTTTAGCCTTGTCCCCAGGGATCGCTGTTGATATCTTGTCTGAGCTGTTCGTTTTTTGCTCAAGTTAATGGCATAAATGTTGGGTTGTTTCTATTTGCCTGAAACTCAAATTAATTTTATTCATCCAACTCATGGAAATTTATAAATTTTTCTTTAATGTTATATGTACATAAATACCGACTTTAAAGTGACCATCATCCAAAATGGCGTTATTTAGATCTCTCGTCTTTTTAGTGGTTAACACACTGAAGGTCATTTTAAAAGAATTATTACAGAACATTTTTAAAAAAGAAAAAAAAATTATTAAAAAATGTATGTTGAAGATCGAAAAGATCACCTCAACTCCATATTGCGTTTCGCCCAGGCACGGCAATTGGGCTCATCAGTTAAATGATTGCCGTACCCTTCTAAGACGCAAATTTTGTTCGGAATACATAGACAATTATAAAATTCCCTGCACTCACATGCAGTGAATTTTAATTTTTAAGCAAATGTACAAGACATTATTATTAAACTTAGAAAAGTAAACAAAAGTTTTCCATGGTTTGGCATAAATTTATTTAAAAGAAAAATAGCAAACAAGTGTTTGTTATTGTTTTTGTTTTGTCCTGGAGTTGTAATTGAATAGAATTATTACAAAACATTTTTAAAAAAGAAAAAAAAATTATTAAAAAATGTATGTTGAAGATCGAAGAGATATAAAATCATTCATGTCATTTTAATGTTTTCTTTTAAGTATTTTATTTATTCTCGAACACATACTCGGTTTGTTGTGTGCAGGTGTGCGCTACCCAATTTCTTGTTCCAGAAATGAAATCTGGAATTTGTTGGAGATTTTTAAACCATGTCCTTACCCTTTACACCTTTACGGGTGCTTTGTTGACTTTAAAGCTGCTTTTGACAAAGTCAATAGACAAGCCTTAATTTACAAACTGTCTTGCTTAGGTATTTCACGGAAATTTCTTCTGATTACATATTCGAAACTCATCTCTAATGCAAAGGTATCGGACGGATCTGACTTCTCCACTAAATTTGAAACTACGGCAGGTGTTCCTCAAGGATTATTCACAGTCCGTTACTCTTTGCTCTTTTCATAGACAAGTCTTGTTATACGCAGACGACTTGGTTATGTTTGCAGACAATCCTTTTTCGCTCCAGCTGCAAATAAACAGCTTAAACTCCTTTTGTGAGTCTTGGGGCCTGTACATCAATACCGAAAAAACCAAAATTATGATCTTTGAAGCGAGAAGTACTAGGAGACTTCCTGAAGAAAGTTGGTCATTAAAGTCTACAAGGATTGAAGTTGTGCAGGAGTTTTAGGTGTTCTATGAACATACAATTTTAGTTTTGTTAAACACTCTATCGAGAAAACAAACCAAGCCAAATTGGCTTTAAATTTGATGTGGACTAAGTTTTTCTCTAACCAAAACGTCGATAGAACGTCTAAATACCAAGTGTTTAATGCAACGGTAAATACATATGTATGTGTTATGGTGTGCAAGTTTTTGAGTACATATACCTTGACGTTTTAAAAGGCATTTTTTCAAGCTCCTCTTTCGACTTCCAAATTCTACACCGAATTATGCAATGTATGTACAGTCAGGTATAGCTCCTATATGCTTACAAAATCTCAAGGCTAGCGCAGACTTTATTACTAAAGTAATGAAAAGGAGTGATTCATGTTTACACAAGATAATCCTGAAAAAATTACTTACAAACCAATGCATACCCTTTCAAGGAGTGGAATCAACTAGCCATTAATCATGACTCCTCTTTAAATTTGTCGGAATCTAAAGTCAGAATCTCATTTTGCAGATGTGATCGCGAAAGTTGACAAAAAAATTTATATAGAAAATCTTTCTACAGCAAGTTCGTCCGCTTCCAGACTTGTTAACAGGCAGTTGAATGACCAAATAAATTCAAATGTCAGTTATTTCCGGAGAGAATACTCAGCGTTCGAGATAATCATTATATTTAGAGCTAGGGTAGAAATTTTGAATCTAAATTACATACCTCACCGAGGTGATCGGCTGCAGCTTTGTACTTTATGTAACAGAAGAGAAACTGAAGATATTTATCACTTGCCGAATCTTTATAATATTTTAAATGGGGTTGGCTTAATTTGTACAAATTTTCATGCAACATGCCATTACTTATCGCAACAGTTTCCCATAAGTTGCGAATTTTCCCAGTTAGTGCAGTTTCTCGAGTACACTTATTTTTTTTTGTTGCAAATCATTTAAAATTGTTTTTTTTTCTTTTGTGTTTTAAATTTAAATTGAAAATTATATAACACTTTATGTTATAAACCATCAAAATGCTTTTTTTTTGTGTTTTGTGTTTTAAAATGGACAATTTACTACGCTTTCTATTTTTAACTCATGTAAAGAACAGCTCGTAAAATTAAAAAAAAAACTCTGTTGTACTTTAATACTTTTTTCAATTTGTTTTTAAATTTATCAAATTTAACTTGTTTGAAATTATTATGAGACTTTATGTAAATAGATACTACCTACATTATAAAGCTTTACATTTCCATATTTTTCTTTGTTTTGAAATCAAATGGAATGTTATTACAGGCAGACGGCAGTAAAGCCATGTCCTTCTTAAGAAAACTAATTGTTACGAATATTGATGAAATAAAGAATCTATCTTTCTATCTATCTATCTAGTGTCCCCAAATCATGTCGGCCAGTAGAAAGCCTGCTCGAATCTTGACAGAAGTCGTTTCTGTCGTTCTGTCCAAGTTTTAAAACTGTTCTATTAACACCTATTTGTGGTGTGTCATATTAGCGTACCTGATACGTGGCAGTTCGAGGTTTGAAGTTCGAATCCCAGAAATTTAAAATTTTTTCTAGCGAGTATGACCTTTTGCGAGGATTCGACAAGTCATATGGTAGTACGCTGGACCTCCCAGCTTGTTGTTGCCCTCTATTTATTTATTTTATATATCCACATGGAATAGTTCCAAAATGAATACCCAACAAAGTAACATATTCCCCGTCACATAAAACAATTTGTATTTCATTCCATACGGTCCAAGGAGAATAACTTCGAGTGCACGTCCGCACACCCTATCAAAAGATTGGATTTGTGCTTGATAAATTCTTATAACAGCATATCTCTATTATATGTACAGCAACATCTCATAAGAAAACTAAATTAAAAAGAAAATTTCCAATTAAGAGTCCTCCTCCCCCCTCGCTTTGTCTCTCTCCACTATACTCAAGAGTAATAGTTCTTCTAGACTTTATGTAGCACCACGTTTGATCCCTCTACAGGGACTGATGGGACGCGACGTTCAAACTTAACTGTGTGCCGTTGCTAGTGATGGAACTGAACAAAATAAGGGCCAATTAATAAAACGAGCACCAGTCATAATTTCAAAATATATAGCCAACAGTATTTTGTAACAATATTGGGGGCTGTGTGTGCGAGCATTCAATTATTCAAGCAAACGATCCACGAGATGATGTCAAATGATGAATGACCTCAAAGATCAAGTGATGGAATTCTTGGCTGGCATCTTTAGAAATTGTTTTTTTTTTATATATATATATATTTTTCGAAACATTCAATGAAATTGTGGCAAATGAACAAGGTAAAGGAATTAATCTTGGAGGGAATTTTGATGGACAAACAAATTAAAATTTTTTGCTTGACAATTGAATGGAGGGTATCCGCTGAGATTTTTTTTTTCTCCGGTATTGTACGGGGCGCGGCAGGAGTTGTTGAGATTCCACATTGTGCGCGTTGGGAAACGAAACAAATGAGAAACTTATTAATTGCTGTGTGAATAGCGGTTCGTAATGTAAGCGTATTATCGGGAAGGTCATTGGATAGACATATGATACTTAACACCTCACTGATACATTGCATGTTGCTTATACGTCACGCGTTACTGTGATGTAACATGTTATTTTCAGGTAACACGTTACTAGAACGCAACACATTGCTGATACTTAACGCTTCACTGATACATTACACGTTACTGATGCGTGACATGTTATCCATACGTTTTTCATGCGTAAAATGTTGCTGATATTCAGCAAATTATTGATAACTTACAAAATATTTTTGGAGAAATGATTTGGACACCAGAAGGAAGTATACGTACTTCCTCATGCGGACTCTCCACGTTATGCCAAGGTTGGGATAAAACTCAAAAAGTTTCTCGCTAATCTCCCTCCTCGCAACCTCTTACACATTTCTTGAATGAATGAATAATTGGGGTTTTGTATTGCACCTCGACCTTTTCAGATCTATTGTACCCCCTAATTCTTAAGTGGTATTCTTTAATTAAAGTACTCCATCCAGATTAGCTCCTCTGATGAAACTTAGTATCTGTGTTACGCTTAGGAGTTTAAGCTCCTTCTCCTCTATGTAGTAGGATCCTAGGTACTTCTTCCTTTGGTGTATTAGAGCTTCGCAGTCACCTAAGAGGTGGTCAGGAGACTCTTCCTGTTCGTTGCAGTATCTGCAGTAGGATCCTTGGTACTTCTCCCTTTTGAGTATTAGAGCTTCGCAGTCACCTAAGAGGTGGTCAGGAGACTCTTCCTGTTCGTTGCAATATCTGCATCTATGCCTAGTACTTTTAGGTGTTTTCTAAGTGTGCAGTGTTCGGTTAAAAACCCGGCTAGCATTCTTACGTCGTTTCTATTAAGTTTTATTACGTCTTTCTAACGTTTTTTGATGTTAAAAGTGCCATGTAGAAGTTTGGCTTGGCGCATCTTGGGGAGGTCATTCCAGTGTTTAGCTCTGTTGCCTTCCTCCGACTTTTTCACTCAGAAAAAAAACGAGCTAAATTCAAGAAAATCGGTGTCAAAACAAGCCTATTCGTTGACGAAAGTCTGTCAACCTCGAAAATTCTTAATCCGTGCCCGAAATTCTTGTTTTAAGCCTATTTTTGATAAGCCTCAAATTCTGATATCAAGAATGTTCTCATCTTAATATAAGTTTATTTAAGCTTAAATATAAGAATACAAAGGCTTAATGTCAGACTATTACAATCTAAAATTAAGATCACGTATTCTTAAATATACAGGGATAAGAATAAAACATACTTAAATCAAGTTTCTAATATTCCTAAATTAAGCATTAACAAACTTGAAGCAAGAATAAAATCTGGTTTGTTTTAGTTGCTTTCGGATCACTTCTAGCTCTTTAATTTTGAATTTAGACTGAAATTAAGCATTACCGAACTTGAAATAAGAACAAAAACTCTTTTATTTCAGTACCCTTCGGATAGCTTCTAGCTTATTAAATCATGATTCAAGATTTGTAAGCTCTAACCTTTAGAATCAATCCTTATCCTCAGCCCTTGTCCTCATCCCTCTTCCTCACCCCCTCTCCTCCGTAATAAAATTAAAAGCACTTATAATTTCAATGTGTTGATATTTTTTTAATTTTTATTTTACAAAAATTATTTAAATATACTTAATTCTGAAATGGGTTCCTCCTTTGTTTAATACAAATGGAGTGGTGGACTTAAAAATTCCGTAATAATTTTTACTTCAATGTTTCTTATTAAACAACCAATTTGAAATGATTGGAAATGATGGTCAAATCTAAGGTTTTCAACTCGTTGGCATAGAACATAAACTGTTTCATTCTGAAATATAAATTTTTTTAATTTATAGAGTTTAAAATTATTATTAACATCATTACGTACAGCTTATTGGTGCCATGGTGGTAGAAATGGCGTCAGCTTCAGCTGAGTAGTCAACGTTTACTCTATTTCTTATATCGTTATCACCTTTTCACTTTGTCACTCACTAGAACAAAGTTTCCATCAATGTTTTTAAACACATATACATCACTAGATCTTACAATGTTCTCAATGTCATTTTCATTTCATTTTCATTTAATCACTCAATCAGAAATCCTTCCGAACCGGAATAAAGTACAAAATGAAACAACGATCTATAAGCTTCTTTGTAATCAAACTGCATCATACAAGTTTAAGATCGCCTCGGCTTAATTTGAGAATATCAATCTTAGCTTAAGATCGTTTCGGATTCTTTAAGATTGTATCGGCTCGTTTAAGACCGTATCGACTCGTTTTAACATTCAATAATCTTAAATTAAGAATGTTTTGTTCTTAATAAGAAAACGAAACTAAGTCAAGATAATGAAGAACTTAATTTAAGAACGTATATCTTACTATAACTTTGAACAAATCTTATATTAAGAATGACATACTCAAATCAAGTTTTGTGTTCCTATTTTCGGCATAAAAACTCGTTTTTAGAATAAAATTCTTGAATTAAGAATAAAACGTGTCGTTTTTGAGATAACAAAACTAAGAATGCAAAAAAATAGAACTAAGCCTACTCGTACTTGATTTTAGCCTGCGGTTTTTCTCTGAGTGTTGATTTCTTTCTTGATGTGGCTTTCTGTTACTCCACAAAAAGGTTCCGGTCCTATGAGTGGTGATCCAGCTCCTGTCTTTGCCAGTTCGTCTGCCTGTTCGTTGACTATGATTCCTACAGTCTATCCTTAGATATGTTTATTGAACGATGTAAATATACAATTGATCCTTATACTAGGTAATTTAAAAATTAAGGAAATGATAATAATGTAGGAATGTTGGCACATAGGGGGGCTAACCGAATACATTGTCTAGAATAAAAATAATAACTTAATATTATAGGTATAGCTGAAAAGAAAGAGAATTCTTGATTATAAGTCGGCTGACTTGAGTTATCTCGGGATGTTCCGTCCCGGTTGTCGCTGTTGTCCCTCTTTATGGGGAGGTTGTGGGGGGTGGCATCAGCCACGGAAGAATGCTGACCCAGGGTCAGCGTAGAAGTTGGTGGCTTCGTCGTTGGCTGGAATTACTTCTTCGTCCAAAGTGTTCATCACGCTTAGGTATTTTGGCTCAGGGTGTCGGTCCTCAGTGGTCATCCTTCTCACCAGGGGATAAGGGTGGTTGCTGATATTTGCAGCCGTTTTCAATACAGCCGATAAGACGTATTGGTCCAAGGGCGTCATCTTGGCTGTCTCGTACAGATGCTGGTTACTATGTAATGTCTCTGACGCTGGTAGTTGAAAGAGAGACCGGTGCAGAGTCTCAGAATCTTTCTTTCGAAAATTAGGAGATCCTTCATCGCGGTCTTCGAGATGGTGAACCAAACTGGGCTTCCGTAGTTGATGACGGGTCTCAGCAACTGCTTGTACATCAGTAGTTTTGTTGGCTGACTTAGTCCTGTCCTTCTCCTCAGCAAAGGGTACAGTCGGTGGAAAGCGAAGTTGGCCTTCTACAGTACGGCTTGTGAGTGCGGGTTGAATTTAAGCACCTCATTGAAGTTGATGCCTAGATACTTCGCGTTTCTTTGGGCAGCCAGTCTGGTTCCATCAGGCAGAGTAATGGATGTGGCTCTGCAGTTACCAGCAGAACAACGGCCTCTTCCTCCGGTCCTTCTAAAGCAGACGAGCTCTGACTTAGCTGAGTTGATCCGGACACCCCACTTACTATAATAAGAATATAGTTTGTGGATGTGAGTTTCCACTCTCCGGGCAGCTATGGTTGGTGATATAGATGTGCTATATGTCAGAGAGTCATCGTCGTAAAGCAGGTTTTCGCAGTCCCTTAGGGTAGGCTGGTCTGACGTCATGATGTTGAAGAAGAATGGTCCTAGTTTTGATCCCTGAGCGACTCGTGCTCTGATGTTCTTGGTGGCGGGCTTAGCGCTTTCAATTTGGACGAAAAAGTTCCTGTGGGAGAGAAAGGAAAAAATTATTTTTATTAATGGAGCTGAAAAATTAAGAAGATTTAGTTTATGGATGAGTGCTTTAATCCAAACACTGTCAAATGCTTTATCCAAAAAGCATGCGACGGTGACACGATGACTGTAAAGGTCTTCGGCGACGTCATTGTGTAGCTTCATCAGTGGATGCAGATTTGAATGCTTTTCCCGGAAGCCGAACTGCATGTTTGGGATGATGTTATTATCCGTGCAAAACTTTTTCAACTTCCTAAGTATTAGCTCCTCCAGGAGTTTACTTAGATTGTTGAGTAGAGAAATGGGCCTGTAGTTGTTGATGAGGTTCAGATCGCCTTTCTTCGGGATCGCCACAATCTTGGCCGTTTTCCACTTCCTGGGAAAGTAGCTGTTGTTAATGCAGTTGTTTAAGATGATAACCAGAAAAATCATCACCGTCTGTGGGAATGATTCCTACATGTCCTGGTACCCAGTAGATTGTAACCTTATTGTTGCAGCCCAGTTTGTTCAATTTGTCAATGCATTCGCTGACAAGATTTGAAGAGATTGTGTAGGATCTTAAGGCCTTAATTGCAGCTTGAATGTCCGTCATTATTGCAATATTTTTGTTTTTATATTTATGGTTTTATAGTTTTTTTAGTTTTATATTCCGCGCATTTGCGTATTGCATAGACTGCTGTTTGGAATATGCTTGACATTCTTCCCATAGATACTGAAATTTTTGTTCTTGGTCCAAAAATTCCTGCTCAGGTTCCCGCCGTTGTTTTTGAGCCATCTGTATACCATTTTATTGCATGGGTCTTCATTGAGTAGGTCTCTTTTTCACTTTGCCATGCCTTTTTGTTACTTAGCTCAACGTCGAAGAGCTTATCGAATTTGAATTCCTTGGTCTTGCTATCCCGAGGGAAGTCAATGAGTGGTAACTCGTTCGATATTATACTCATTTCGCTAGATTTTAGGACACACTCCGTCTCTTTGGCAAATCTAGCTATCGTTGCATTTGAGATGCTTCTTATTACCAGGTGCAAAGGTGTCAAGTTAAGCAATACTTCCAAAGCCGCAGTTGGACAGCTTCTCATTGCTCCTGATATGCATATGCACGCAAGTCTTTGTACTTTTTCTAATGCTTTCCTAGTGGTCACTTGGTCAGTTCTCATGTTCAAGACTACCGCTTCATAGGTAAGGGTTGGTCTTACCATCATAAGGTACATCCACCGAATAATGCTTGGTTTACAGCCCTATGATCTCCCTGTTATACTTTTGCATATCATTAGGGTTTTCTTTGCTTTTTCAGTTGTTGCTTCTACTTGCTTTTTCCACAGGAGTTTACTATCTAGAATCACGCCTAGATACTTAACCTCTGTTGTGGGTACTACGGTTACTCCATCAAGTGTAATGTCTTTCATAAGTGGTAGGAGTCTTGTTCTGGTGAATGGTGTAATTGTAGTTTTTGTGGGGTTGATGTTCAGTCCTACAGATGTACCCCACTTTTTCGTGATTACCAAGGCCTTGTCAAGAGCCATAAACACCCTGTTTGTTTTACATAAGATCTCGATAATTGTACCTATGTATAAATTCACATTCATTCTCTAATGCACCAAATAAAAAAAGAAAAGATGGGAATAGAAGTGGAAAAGATCTTCTCCTTTTTTTCACTAGATTCTCAAAAGTATGGCTTCAATCTTTCGGACCTGTTAGCATCTGCATTTTAATTTTAATTTCCCATCCCAATCCCCCTTTTTTTTTGTTCAAAACTCCAACTCCATGCGTCATCACACATAAAGGACTCTATTTTTGCCATGTACTTGAACATATCTCCGCACGAATTGCTTTGTGTGTTGCTAAAAATGTTTTCCATTTTCTACTTTAAATAATTAAAAATAAAAATTAAAATTCAAAAAAAAAAAAAAAAAAGGAAAATGTTTCTCCATCCGTGCAGATCTCATGAATTTTCCACTCCACTGTAGCATCAACTTTTTTTTTCTTGTCGAGTATCCACCATCCTTGGGGATTTCTATCTTTGCATTTTATTTTTGTTTAGTTCTTGTTTTTGTTTTTTTTGTTCTCCTTCTTCTTTACGATGAACTCTCGCCCCATTGCACTGTGTGTTTGGTAATGCAAAACAGGGCGCGAAGTGGCAGGCGGCATAATGAAAACCACACGACTGTACAGCCACAATGGCCAACAAAGCGTAAAATCTGCTCCTGTTTATCACCGCAATGGGGTAAATAATAAAAAAGGGGGAAATTTGCAAAACGAAGGGAGATTTTCTTCTTTTTATTACACACGCAGCTGCATTTGAAATGAAACTAATGGAATATGTTGTGTGTGAAGCTCTATCATACTACAAACCATCCAATCGCCACAAATTAAGCCTGGGCTATGAAAGTTTTCAAAGTTTAAATTTTTGAAATGCAACAAACAGTTTCCTATTCCACTGCAACGCAACTCTATATACTCATCGAAAGTGATACGAAGGAAACATAAAGGGCATCAATCGGACGTGCGCCTGCCACCCTTAACCCAATACATAATCCTTCATTGACAGGCATTCCGTGTCATCAGTTCGTTGAACTTGGTATTTCCGGCGCCCGCCGGCCGGGCAAAGTTCAGTTCTTTGCGCCGCGTTGCAACAATACAATATCAACAACAAACACCGTGGAGTTGACAATTGATGCCGAATGCACAGGAATGCCATAAGGTTGTTCATAGTCTATCCACTTTTCACTATCTTGGTTTTTTTTTGTTGTTGTTGTTGCTTTGTGCGTGTCACATGTTACATTGCAATTGTTTTGTTTTGGAATGCAATGTGTGTGCTTTATTGTATGTTGTATCTTGTTCTTACGTCGCATCAGATTTGGTCGTTGACGTCGCTTTGTCGCGTCCACAGGCGTCGGTCGTCTCGGTTCGCAGTAGAAAGGGGTGTGTCCCAGTTGTCCCAAGTTTTTCTTTCTAAATGACGTTTATATTGCGACAGTTGAGGGCTCCTTACAAAGTTGGCTTTGCGTAATGTGGAACGAAGTTATTTTCTTTTTTTTTGGTTAAATTGGATGGGATTTTGGCAATGGTTAAGTTTATCTAGAACAACTGCGATAAACTTTGTGCTATGGGAAAAGGGAAATCGAAAAATAATTCAGTTGTAGGGCAGTTTCATTTTATCAAAATGGTCGGTAGAAGAAATAGAAAGTATCACAAGTAGGTATGAACCTACAACCGGGTTTCTGAAATCGGGCTACTTCCGTCTGAAAGTTTGTATTTTTGGCAGGATATTCAACTTTTTTTTTATGTTAAGTTGTACATTAGGCTTGGATATGTAGGTATATCTCTAGTGGGTTATCTTAGACCGTTGTACGAATTCCGGCTTTGCAGAGATTCTTATTAAAAATTCAACTATTTGCTATCGATGTCTTTCCTAATGCTATAACTGCCTCCTTAGTCTTTGTTCAAATTGCAGCCATGTGCATGCCATATTTGATTGCCAATTCTTGTTTCATAAGCTCTTGAAGAACGAAAGCTTCTTAATGACCGTCAGTACGACTTTCGTAGCAAACGGTCCACTGTTGATTTGATGGCTTATCTCACGGAAAAGTGGAACCAATCTTTACCTTGTTTTGGAGAAAGTAAGATTATTGCGCTTGATATTTCTAAAGCATTTGATAGAGTTTGGCACCAGGCTCTTTTATCGAAAATGCGTGCTTTTGGTATCGATGAGTCTCTTCTTCGTTGGATTAGAAATTACCTTTCCGACTGTTCAATACAAGTTGTGTTGGATGGCTTCAAGTCTGATCATAAATGCTGGTGTGCCCCAGGGCTCCGTGTTGTCTCCGACTCTCTTCCTCATTTTCATTAATGATCTCTTGTCTGAAACTTCTAATCCGCTTAACTGTTTTGCTGAAGACTCGACCTCCAGCTTTTCATATTCGTTCCCAAATTCACGTCCCTGCTCTTCGGATGTGGACCTGAAACGGTTGCGTATGATAAGCTCATTCAATTCTGACTTTGTCAGCATTGTTTCATGGGGTCTTATGAACCGAGTAGAATTCAATGCTTCGAAAACTCATTGCTGTCTCTTGTCGTTGAAGCTTAACATTCCCCTATTGCCATAATCCATGAATGGTACCTGCATCCAAGAAACCGAAAAGCTGTCAGTACTTGGTATGTGTGTAAATGACGATCTTAGTTGGAATGACCACATATTTGAAGTCGCCAAAGACGCTGCTAAATGCTTGGTTTCTTAAGACAATGCAGAAAGTTTTTCACCCCTTCTGATCTGGCTACAATTTATAAGGCCTTCATCTCTTCACATTCTTGATAGGGTACAAAATCGAACGTTGAGATTGATAGGTGATAGTTCAATTGTAGAATCGATTGATTCTCTTGAACATCGTCAAAACGTTACCTGTTTCTCTCTCTTTTATCGCTTTTTTTTACAAACAGTGCTCTAGTGAAATAGCCAGTTGCATTCCTCTCCTGAAACAATTTAGTCGCAACACCCGTCTTGCTAGGAATGCTCATCGTCATCAGTTTTATCTGGAGCCCAATTTCGGGCGTACAGTCAAATATAGAGATTCGTATTTCAGGAGCACCACCCGAATGTGGAATGCTTTACCTGGCTCTGTATTTCCCCTGCATTACGATTCACAAAGGTTCAAAAGCAACGTGCATCGGTGTCTCCTTTCAAATCCTCTCCTATTTTTCTGAATGCTCGCACTGTGTTATATAACATTATAAGCGTAGTCATAACCCCTTGATGTGCGCGTTAATTATAAAAAAAACTCTTATCTAGATACCGCAAGGAAACCATAATGGACCACGTTTCTTCGTTTTTGCAGTGATTTCGTTACTAACTATCATATGACAGAAATATGAACACTAAGCGTTTACATTTACAGGCACAACACAGATGTTAAAACAACAACAACCGATAAAGCCCGCCGGTTGTACGTAATTGATCACAATAAAAAAATGAGTATCTGAATTGTATAACAAATCAGTATCAGGTGAGGATGCATTAATGGTCCTTGTACATTCAGTGCTTAATGTTGTTGATGATTTCGATGTTCCCGATGGTTGCAGAGTCTCATTTTGGCATCATCCCCACAAATCGAGCTTTATAGAAAGTCTAACGTTGTTTGTTCACACTTACTTCTGCCTAACCCACATTTTCCTTTGGAACGTCATGCAGCAGGCATCTTGGAACATACAAATGGAAACAAAAAGTCAAAACTGTTGAAACAATTGTTCTTCAAGTAGTTAATTGCCTTGAAGTTTGTTATCCTTAGCTCCTGGCCTAGTTTAAGAGGTGGTTGTAGAAATTAAATGCGAGACTTAAGCTTTCTTCGATATTCTTACGATTGGAAAAGAATGGCGTTGATTTTCTTATATTGTCGTAGAAGACCCTTCTGGCATCATCTTATTAAGTGAAGAGCTGTGGGGGCATGTAAATATTACGTAACCCAAAGTAGGAAGAGTAGATTCGTAGTATCGGAACAGCATGTAATGTACGTAACATTTAAAAAAATTCTCTTCTAAAATTGCGTTACTTGTTCCTATAGTACGGTCTCCAATGTTTGTAGGTTAAGGAGGAGAGAAAACGTACACAGGCGACCAACACATTCCCTATGCATCGTACCTACAGTATCCCAAATTTTACCTTTCCCACAAACTTTTTTTCCAGTCGAAAAAAGATGTTTTTACGATCCGTGCTGGTATAGCTCACTCATTAGCAGAATGTCCGGATATCAAACGAACTCCTGATCATTATGCTGTATTCTGCAAACGAAACTTCCCTTTTTCCGATACTCATGGCTTGGTAAAGGGAAAGCCAAGATCTGTGCTGAACAATTCAGCTTGAACATAAACATGAAGGAAACTAAAGGTCCACTGCCGCCCAAAAAGTTCGCCGTTTGTGTCCTTTCATCCTGATGAGTAACAAACGTCGTCAGAGTACGCTGTGGATTCTGAAAATTTTTGAAAATATTCCTGCAAGTAGATTCAAGATTCTTGAAGACAAACAAAAGATACAAAGATACTTGAAAGGATCCCAATTTGTACCAGCACAAAAAGCAGAAACCATTAATTACTACAGAGTTTCGACTGCCATCAAAGTTGAAAATCCTTGAAATGCTCTGAAGTTTCCATAGCTTTGACTCGAACTAATAAGAGCATTGACTATTTGAAGCAAAAGTGTCCCTTTAATGCAAAATTTTGTGAGAAATTTATTGAAAGAAAAAAAATTGACGTTTTATTCAAATTTGAACTTTGACTATCCGTCCTGGGCTGTTGTCGTATGTTATACAAAACACTCTGTATATACAGCATAAGCTCGGGAAAACTCCGTCGAAGCCAGAGGAATTCTCAGGGTCAAGTCTAAAGAGTACAACTGAATCCTTCAGGCTGATCACTTGTGTGTAGCAGAAATCCGATACATTTCAGAACACGATGCTGTAAGCTAAATGTAAGGAACAAAAGAAGCTTCTTCTCGGGTATACTGGTCTTTAAAACTTAGGAACTGCCTGAGTGTTTTTTTAGTCTCTGCTGGAGGACTGAATTGTTCTGAGAAGTTGGAACTTTCGTATTTCTCTCTGCTAGTGTTTAAAAAGTGATTCGGATTTTTGGTGAGGCCATTTGCATTGCGTACTTTTTTGAGGGACGTGATAAATTTCTCAAAATAAACTTTCAAACGAGTGCTTTACTTTCCTGATTCACCTTACCAAGGTCATATAAGATTTGAATTAAGGCTTCGTCAAACACATTGCCTTCTTTTCGTATTCCGGTTTTGCC
This sequence comes from Melanostoma mellinum, assembly GCA_914767635.1. Lineage (NCBI taxonomy): Eukaryota > Metazoa > Arthropoda > Insecta > Diptera > Syrphidae > Melanostoma > Melanostoma mellinum. The sequence continues at coordinate 202,153,245 of OU612058.1, forward strand.
AGTAAACGTTGCTACATACAGTAATTCAATAATTAGATTTAGATTTAGATTTAGATTTAGATTTTTCTTTATTTTCGTTTTCTTAAAGGGTAGCATAAGATATTTTCTATAAAGAATTACAAGCATGGCTTTTAAAGCCGTCTGCCGGATATTAATAAAACATTTAATATAAGAGATTATACAATTTCTATTTAAATATTATATATATATATATAAATTTTTTATTTTTTACAAGATCTAGGTTTAATTGATTACAAAAATTAAATTAACTATGTTTTTTTCTTTTATTTATTTAACAATTTTTTTTTTAATATGTTTTTTTTTCGCAAAATAGTAGCGTATTAGTTAGCGTATGAATTAGCAGAAAATCATGAAAAAGAAGGTTTTACAAAAATAATACGGTAGTAAAGTATTCAGACATTAGATTATAGAGGATATAAAAACAGGGTGGGCTTTTAGTTTAGCTAAAACAAAAATTATGACGAGGAAGACAGGTGAAGAACTGCAATTTTTTTTTTTTTTTTGGGCTTTTAGTTTAGCTAAAACAAAAATTATCGATAAGTTCGAAACAACAAAAATTATTTGGGCTTTCTGTTGAGCTATTTCAATAATAGAAACAAAACTGGACCGAAGACGCTACATTGTGGTACCCCTTTTATTTTTCCCTTTGAACTTATATCCAACCTTTTGTTACAGCAGAAAGGTTTTTTGTTGTAAATTATTTTGATATTTTGTGCAAGTTCTCCAAGCAGAAATGGCTTTATTTACTTGCGAGGCATTTGTGCAACACTTTACGAGAAGTTTTGCGACACATTTTGTTTAGTCTTCACGTAAGCCTTCTTTTCCTTTGATATCTTGAAGTCTTTCGAAAGAAAAATACTCCGAATGATCAATTGGTCCCCTATGTGAAGACAATATGTCGAGATGAAGATTCAACAATAAGCTGTATAACCGCGACATGGGCTTAGCTAGAAGAGTACGCATCGCGAAACTACAATGGCTGGGACATGTACAGCGGATGGACATCAACGCTCTAAAGCACATTATAATGGAATTGCAGATGGGAAGTCCTCGTCTTAGGTGGCGCAATCAAGTAAAAGAAGAACTCAACCGACTTAGAGTGCAAAACTGAAAAGAGCTCACCTGAAATCGAAGTTGAGGCCCAGGTTCACCGCGAACTGTAATGCCCATCTAATTCAAAAACCTTGAAGTCAGTTTTCCTACAAAATTGATTGAATTACTGAACAGATTTCTTTTATGCTCAACGTTTCTAGTCAAATAGGTACAGAATTCTGCATAAGTTTCATACAAACTCAACTTTCGAAAGTGGTTTGATTGAATCATTCGATTTGATAAAATCCAAATCAAGAACTTCTAAAAAGAAATTGCTATTCAACACCAAAAGAAAGTATTTAGTCCTGTAAATTCACTCAATTAAGCCTCAAGCAATTATATTATACTCCTCCGGAAGAAATTCAAAACAAAAATCATCTAGGCCAAGCCTAGTGTGTACTTGTAAATAACCAGAGCAAATTAAATCATTAATGTGCAAACTCAAAAATGCTTGAATTGAGGAAAAGTAGGTGCACCTAACCTATACGACACGATGATGTGTAATATTCTCTTTACACATGCGAACATAGAGACAAGAAAGCGGTTTTTGGGTGTGTGTGTGATATAGGCGCCTACAATTTCAGTGGTGCGGTACAGGGGCACGTATTAATCTCCATAGGGCACTCTTATTCATTTTACTTAATTGTCCACGTTTACTCTCTTCTGTGGTATATAAAAAAACAACCTCTCCCTGCACTTGTTTCCCCTCTCCACGTCATCATTCACATTCTATGCCTCTGATGTTTAATGGAAGATATCCTTGCTTTGCGCAAATTCACCAGTACTTTTATACGGAAGACCAAGCCTACACCCATTATGCCACACCATAAGCGTCGCGTCCCGTCGCAGACCAAGTGAAATAAATTTTTCTCTTGAGTGTCTGTTCCATTTTCTTTTTTGTATGATTTATTCAAGGATTTTGCCCAACATCTCTCTAACATACCCTAGAACCACCCACAAATACTCATGTCGTCGTGCGTTGTCGTCGTAGTTGTTGGTGTTGTTGTTTTTGTTTCTATTGCAGCTTGTGGTTATACGGCTGTGTTTCGTGTCGTTGTCATTCAATTCATTGCCTCGAAGCGTGTAAATGTCTACTACTTGTTCTGATGTTATTCATCCTAACTTGACACACTTTTCCACAGCGATTTTCTGCTTCTTTTTTTGGTTTTTCTGCTGATACAGCAGAAGAGTGGTAAGTAGGAGCGTTAATTTCATATACAATTTTACTCGCATTTTCTGAATGAATAACGAGTTCATTTGCCGAGCATCATCACCATGGACGATTCTTGTTTTTTTATTTTTTTATTCATGAACAAGTAAATTTTTCCGGTCGAGAAATTAATGAATCGTCATCGTCATCGTCTTCTCGTCATCAGTGTGACTGTTATTCATTTCCTCTTCGTTCTTATCCTTGTTGTTGTAAAATATAATGAGAATAATTTAATTATTGTTCTCCAGCTGCAGATATAAATTTCGCCAGACACTTTTCAGAACGCTAACGAGGTACATTCTAGATTCTGATGGGATTTGCGTTGTCCTTTTTGAATGTTATCTCACGTAAACAATTTTTTATGCTGAGAGCTTGTTATTTTATGGTCGAAACTAAGCAGTGGCCGTAATGATGGAGCAGCCTTTTGATAAGGACAAAGTTCAGGACATCTATTAAAACAAACCGAGTTTGTGCTTCATTTAGGCTTGCTATGATATGAACCTATAGACATATTTTTCTTGTACAGCTAGCAAATGGTGTAGTAATTTGTATCGTTTAAGTACCTACCTTCTGTGGCTGAGATTTAAATTAATTTGTTTGTTGGTATTTGACTAGAAAAATAAAGGATTTCTTCATTTCGTTCACGCTGTTTTGCTGTTGTAAGGTTAAGTACCTATTCGAAAACTTCTTTAGCAGTTACTCCAGGCTCGTTAATTTATTCGGTTTTTTTTTTTGGTAGGCGCCGCCATGGTTAATGCTTTCAAAAACGAAATGAGAAATCAATTTCGTTAGTTGTTGTGAAACATTTTAAGGAATTCATAACACTTAGTTCTCTGTGTTTATTGATGAAATAAAAGTCAGTAGTTAATTTTTGAATATCTGAGCAACACAATGGCTTTTGAGTGTTTACTTTACTATAATTTCATAAGTCGCACTGCACGAATGTGTAATGCAAAACAATTCTCTTTATTCTCTTTCTGAGTTGGCAGACATTAAAAATCATTCCTCTTCATCTTTTACACTGCGACATATACTCCTTTTATGAAAAAAACCATCACTCAGATCCCTTTATTTGACAACTTTGGGGATAACATGCACAACTCAAAGCTATATTCTATATTCCCTGCCTAAAGCTTCGTCTCCTTAGCCCCCCAACAAGTTAATTTAAGTCATAGCTGTTAAGCTTCCCAATTTTTAAGTTAGATTAAGATATAGCTTGTATAGCCTAACAAATGGAAGTTTTGCCTTCACCAAAATTAATATTGAATTAAATGAAATCAAAACCTTGTTCTTAACAACTTTTAAAAATCACGTTTTTAATTTTTTTTTTCAGGTAAGCTGCTGTTTTCTGATCTCAAAAAACTGAACTTCGGTATGTTAAATTATTATTTATATAGAAAAAGAAAATATGAAAGTTCGAGCCATACTCATTTAAGTAAGACCGTTATTTGACAACTCTGGCCTCAATTGCTATACTTAATAACAAAAGTCAGCAGTCAGTTTGTGGTCATTGCAAGTCGTCACCGAAAGATGTCAGGTGAACCTAGACCTTAACCAACATCTTTCGATAACGACTTCGAATTTGGCAAGCTCTCTTAAATTTTAAAATATAAATCGTTTGAGGTCTTGATTGCGATTGTGGTACCCATGGCGTAATGGTAAGCACTTAGCATTTCTGCCTGTTAACAATGAAGTTCCTGGGTCGAATCCAAACAGAGAGAGGCAAAAAATGTTTTTCCACGGGTATCGCATTACGCGAGGAATCGTCAAGTCCTCCGTTAATAAATTGATTGCCATGTAAAGCACTTTCTCGATAAGCCGTTCGGAACCGGCGAAAAATTGTAGGTCCCCTCCATTGCCTCACAAGTCATGGTTGTTAGAAATGCGCTAGGCCCCCGGGGATTTTTGCTCTGTTGCGCCACCCTATTTATTTTATTAATATTTTATTGCGCCACCTAAAATCCCTGCTTCGAGTCGGAGTGTATCCCATCCATTGCAGTTTAGCGATGGCCACCGTTTCAGCTATGCTTATGTCGCCGTACAGCTCATAAAATTCGTTTTAGAGTCTTCTTCACATACGATACTACAGATCATTTAGAGCATTTTGCTTTCTAAAAAACCAAGAGCCTACTCATTCAGTTTATATAAGGTCAATGCTTCTGCGCTGTATAGGATGATGAATACGGTCATAGAATTAAGGTTATAATGATTAAAGTCTATAAATGGCTATCTCGTTTTTTTAAGAGAGGGTCGTATCGCTCAGTTGCCTTCTTATCCCAAAGCAGCGATTTGTAACATTAATTTTTGTTTGATTTCTGCACTGATTTTATCAGCTTAGAAGCTCTTTCTCGATTAGCCGTTCGTAATCGGAAAAAAACTGAAGGTCTCTTCTTTTCCCTGACAATGACAAAGTTTGACTGAAAGAAATGTACTAGGCTCCGGGGCTCCCCGATTTTTTTTATTGCGGATCCTAGGTATAAGAAGTCCTGTACTATCTCATAGTTATGTCTGTCTATTCTGAGGTTCTCTCCACTTCATCTATGTTCTTTGTCCTTATTTAATGATTGCATATACTTCACTTACTGACTTCCTTCTCATAACGTAAACATCGTAGGCGTGCACTACTAATTGCATTGACTTTTGAAAGCCTCTCTGGTAAACAAATTCTAGGAAATGCGGTTAAGCAGCTTGTTTGAAATCTTTTTTAGACTTCAAATGCCTCGGTGAGTTCTTAACCGATCTTGCATAAGTTCGTACGAGCCATCCTGCATAGTCGTACGAGTTTTGCAGGAATGCCAAAAAAAGACATGGATATTTAAAGATTGTCTCTTTAAATACTGTAATAAGTGGTCTTGAAATCGATGAAAAGATGGCGTATACATCGATATTGTATTCCGTTTATTTTTTCTTCTAGATTTGTCGTAATCTGAAGATTTGTCGCTTATGAGGTTTTTTTTGTCTAAAGCCACATTAACAAGGACCTATCAAGTTGTTGTCATTATATTTCAGACGATCACATATTATACAGCAGACAAGATTTATACAAAGGTTTGGTTTTTTTATACACAACGTTAAGGAGGCTTATATTCTTCAATCGGGCATACGATACTGAAGTTCCATTCATCGGGCATACTTTCTACCGACCAAATCATGCAGCTGGTGCATGTTTCTTTCCAACTGATTTCCAGCTGCCTTGAAAAACTCGGTGTCAAGACCATCTGTACGTGCGGCTTAAATGCTTTATAGACTTACATATGGCTGATTATAAGCTTGCATATAACAAATAACTTCATCTAGGTCGGGAAGACGGCATTCTTGTTGATTCTTGAATTGGGCATTCTGCCCGACAGCGGAATTTGTTAAAAAGCCCGCAGTAGTTTTTGCAGGACCTCAGTAGCGACTGCAATTCTATCACTGTGTTTTTCAGCTGGAGGCTTTGAGCATACCCTTTTGGTAAGATTTTAGAATCTCATTCTTACCATTGTATCTCTCAATTTCCTCAAAATATGATGCTTCGATTGGAAAAGGCTTATTATTTTAGTTTTTCGACGTCATATCGTTTCACAGCGGATGGGTCGTGAACAGGATATCTTCGTTTCTACGTTGGCTACAACAAGGTAGTGGGCCTAGTAATATTTGGAGCGCCTTGCGTCGACCGCAACATGGTCCGTGACGGTTTTTTGATCTGGGGACTACCATGTACCTTTAAGAGTTTGGAGATGCGAGAAACGTGTGCCACTAACAACAAGAATCCATTTTCGGAGGTTTTGTCAAGAGTAGGCTATCCTTACCGATAGTATTTCCAAAGATGTCCTCCTATTCTAGTTTTGCGTCATGTCTAGGGCACTGCTCATATGGTTTTCGTTCGTGGAAATAGTATTTGGGAATTATCGGCTTGATCTTGTGTGAGGGAGTTGGGGCATATCGGGCAAGTATTAACAAATTTAGCCCTGATGTGGATTGTCATTTTAAGCGTCTTGACCGGATTTAGACTGGTAACCTTATCCCTGAATCTAACTCTAACCAAATAAGAGTTGCTTCTGTTTTTTTTTTAGCAGTTGCCACAGCAGATGCCGCAGTTTTTCATTTTGTTTATGCCCGTCCTATTCCATACCACTTCTTTTGGAACAGTCAAGAGGATCCGGTAATTCGCCGGCTGCATGTAAGGCATTACGAAATCAAAGACTTCATGTGCTGCTCGGAGGTCTTTGGTGGTTTCTGAATTGTAAAACCTTTACGTGGTTGAGTAGTTAACCCTACGCACAATTTCGCAACGTTCAGCGCCACCCTTTTGGAATCACCTGGGAGATAAAGGGTCCTATAGTACTATGTCAGTACTTTGCTGTAGGGGTCTTAGAGCTCGCCAAGAGCTCATCCGCTACCATCTCTATTTCAATATATCTTGTTCTAGTATTGAAATACCCTGGAAGACCCTAAAAGACCTTGAAACCAATTATGCCGGAGTCATCTTTCGCAGAGAACTATAGTAATGCTCTGTTTTCCTTGCACATGTTAACAATTTTAAGAATCACTACGAACGAAATGTTCAAATTACCATTTTCGAAACATAGATTGAGGTGCAAGAAGCAGGCATTGTAATCATATATTACATAACAACAGAAAAAAATGGTTCCGTTGTGTTAAAGGTTTTTGTGGACAATAAGTCTGCATCGCACCATGAACATAAGACCACTAAAACATATTTCTAGTTGATATTAAAACCTTCAAATTCTGACTAAGGTTCTAACCGATAACCTTTAAAAAGTGTCAAGCAGCGTCTCCATTGTAAATGTAAGCTTTACACTATTGAACTGTAACAAACGTTACCTTCCAAGATTCGATTCTTCTTACGCACTTCAAATCCAATTTGCAGTTTCCCACCAAAAAGAAAGAGCAAATAATGTAAAAAAGTTCAAAATGAGGTAAGACTAAAGTGTGTGATCGACAAGCAGTCCAGCGTGTAATCGTTACATTCGTTGTTGATTCAACAACAACTACTTGTCATTTTCAAGTTCAATGTTATCATCATGTCAAGTGACATGCGTAAAGTAATAAATTGCATACATATTCACATAATTATATACAGCAGCGAAAGGAAACGTGCAATTTGATTTGAAAATTGCAAAAATTAAATTGTCAACATGACATTTGAGTTCGTCGGTAGTCAGTTGCTAATAAGTTAGTAATAAGTGGAGTCCAGTTCTTCTGGGAATTCGAAATCATGATGTTTGTTTAGCCACTAACTAGAATAGTGCTGAAAGTAGCACAATACCTCCACTCATCACGTTTAAAATGCCAAACGAATTCGCCAACAGGAAATGATTTGCATTTTAAATTCCCTTCATTTATGTGTAAATTGCATATGTCCTCCATGGTTGGTTTTTTTTTTTTTTTGTTATTTAATCAATATGCACCACGACGAGTTTCATTCATCATGAAATAAAAAGCACACACATACACAAGAAGAGTGATAAACATAAACTTTCAATGCCAAAGGCAAAATTAGCTCCTCCACAGAAGAGCGAACGTTGAAAAAAAAGTCAACACTTAAACACTTCGCAAATACGAGAGTCCTCTACCAGCAGCACCACCCAATAAGGAAAAGCTGTCGATGATGGCGGCTTCGTCGTCATCCGTCTATGTCGTCCGTCCATACGTCAATAATACGAGTTTAGCGATGGTGAATCACGACGATGAGTCTAAATTTAGAATCCGTTTGTGGAGTGAAAATCTCTGTAATAGGTTGTAGTATAGTAGTCGTTGGTCCATGTGGCCGCTGTCACAGTCATCCGTGTATCTATCGCACCTTAGAATTGCCCTCCATTTGTGGGTTAGCACAGCAAATGAATATGATTATGGTGATCTGGACCATGATGCGAGGAAGAACCGAAGTGAATGACGTAACGTAATAAAAGTGGGCGCAGTCAGAACTGTCGCATTTGAATTGGCTATTATGGACACTCTCTGCATCTGGTTATACTTAAAAGCGGAAGAATTTAAATTCAAAACGCGGGAGGACATGAACATCATGAGCAAGTTCCACGAATCCAGCAGAGGTGAACGTTTTGGCTCTTAACTTGACTTCTTGTTTCGTCTTGAAGTTTTTTACGGGTGCTGCTTTTATGCTGGGGTTGGTAGTATGACTGCTAATCATTTTCTTGAATTTTATGGACGAAAAAGTTGGAAGCGTAACAAAATTAATTCAGCTCGTTTTATGGTAAAAAATGCTCGAGAAGAAACTTTTGAAGTTATGTGTAACGCTTAGGGATCCTTGTTCCCTTTTAGTCCTTTCATTGCATATATCGTGAGTGAGAAGAAACTTTCATAACGTTTATATCCTAAGCTTAAGGACCCTCTCTTTTGTTCTTTCGTTGTAAATATTCTAAAGCTTTCCTCAGATCTTAACATGTTCGCCACCAAGTTCTTATAGATGATCGGTATGGTTTTACTTTTTGAATGTGTCAGCAGTTCTATTGATGAAAGCTAATTCAAAAGTTCCTTAAAATTCCTTTAATGGCCTCTTTTAAGAGCTGATGTTTATTTTTTCCACTAAGGTGAGAGTACACGGGAGGGAAGCAACCAGAACTTTCATTCTGAATATATACTATGCTGGTGAAATAAGCTCAGTGAAATAGTTTGTGGTTGTTTTGATTAAATGGCCAAGGTCTGTTCTGATTTTTTGCCAGGAATTGAGTCTAGTAAGGAATTGAAAAGTCCCCAAAATTGTTACGAAGCTTTCTATTCTAGTGATTTGGAGCTGGCAGACTATTCTACGTTCTTTCAATTTCTAATGGGAATAGTAGTTGAAAGGAATGCCTTGAGTCTCATTCCAACCCGAGCTAGTGCGCCTTGTCATTTAGCTATTTTATTTCCAAATTTTATCTAAATTAGAAAAGCTGGAGTTAAGTTTTGTTTGTTTTCCATACCATTCTTATTGTTTTTGCGGCTTAGAAGACAACCTTGTGCAAAACGATAGTCTACATGACAAATACATTATCAGAGCATTTCGAGATGAACGAGTTTTCAACAACACGAACTCAAACACAACGACAGAAAGTATTTTTTTCGAACTAAGGAATTTGAAATGGAATGAAACTTAGAAGTCTTAACTGCTTTAATTGTTTCCGGGATGTTGGCATAACATCGGTCCTTTGTGGTTCCCGAAAAAAAAAGTCCAATGTGGTCTAATCGCATCTCCGAGGTGGCCTTTTGACGTTACCAAGACGTTTGTTAACATGGTTTTGAAATTTGGTGCCCAAAAATAAATTTTCGAATGTGCTGTGTGGCATTGCGCGCCATTCTGCTTGAATCAGAGAGAAATCGTCCAATCCATGTAATCAATTTGAGTAAAAAAAAATTTGTTAACATGGCTCTTGGACGCTCACCGTTGATCGAGACGTTGGTCTCAGATTTATTTTCGAAGGAAAGTGTCACAACAAGGCTTTCAACCCACAAAAATTTGCAAAAAAAACTTTCTTTCTCTGTGGATGCACTGACTTCACCACAATAAAGTGTAGGTTTTTCATATTTATTTTATTTATTTATTTTCATATGTATTTTTGTACGGAAATATCCTCAGGCTAGTGTGTGCAAATTTAGAACTGTGTAGAACAAAGGAGAGTTGATGTTGGTGGATTCAATCTCACACTCTCGGCTACAGAAGCCACATTCTCGTCTGTACGCAACTTACAAAGAAAAGAACCATGTCCACTAGGACTCCAGTCTCTGGAACTTTTTGTTCAAACTTACGTACAGCAGTTGCGAAGGGTGCCAAAATTGCTGTTTTGATCAAACATCTTTTCAAAAGACGCAACTTTTCGGCTACACAGCCATCACTTTAAAATTTAGCTTCAAACGTTGTTTAGTCGTGTAATGACTCTTTCGTTCCGTTTATGATACTGGCTTCCTGTCAAAATTTCTAGCGGGAAACAACTGTTAGTATCAAAATAACTATAGAAATCACTAGATGGGCTACCTTTATAAAGCTATCTTTTCTTTTACTTGTATCAATTATCGTGATCTTAATTTAATCACAGCTCTTCTACTTCACACTATAGTGATCCACCTATGGGATGCCATGGAGTATAGATACATCGGGTTTTCCAATAAGAACTTGACAACTTTATTTTTAAAATACAAACCATTTGAAATATTTCACAAACTTCACTCTTGGCTTGAAGTTCAATCAAAACATTTATGAATGGAACTCGACTTTGGTCATATGGTCACCGTGAGCCCGTTTGCAGTGGTCGATTCGTTGGCCTCAATTGGACGTCGTAGAATTGACTGATTTAGATTGTTGACTACGGACATGGCATGGATATTTTTAACACTTCGACCAACCCGTTGTTTCGCTAACGCAGAAACATAACAAAACCAATATGTAGACTCAAACTTTTGCACTCAACATGTTAAAAATTGAATTTAGATTTGGCTAAGTTAGGGTAGTTGGCGGGAAAACAACCGACGCACTTAGACCAATGATAGGTTTATTGTGGTATCAAAAGAAATTTGAGGAATTGCCTTTTATTTAAACTATTTTGAGCTTTCTACAAATCGATGAAGACTATATATGGCTATGTTTCTGAGATCAATTGGATCGTCAAAAAAATGTTCTCCCAGATGATTTTACGTCTTTTGAGAGAGGGAAGGGCATGTACAAAGAAGACTTAGAGCGGTTTCCCCTTCTTCTTAGTCCATTCACATTCCTTCCACAGAAATTGTTTGATGGAGCATTGAAGCTTGCGGCATGTCTACCTAAGAGACAGTGTCACCAATCAAGGAGCTAAAGGATAACAAACTTTTGTTGCATTTTCAATCTAGTTTTTGGCCTTTTTACTAGCCATGCGGTAGGTGGTGTTTGTCCATCTGTTATTCGTTGTCTTTACAGCATCTTGCTTTAGCATAAGTTTGCACTTCGTGATAGACTTGCCAATTTTTGTTTTGTTTGGTGACAGGTTCCTTTCTTGGCAAAAAATCTTAGTAAACTCTCTTAAACTGGCTGTTACCAAATTCGGCAGAAAGTTTTTATAATTTGAAGACGTTGCAAGTTCGTGGACTTTACAACGACTAAAATGTCGATTTTACTGAAAAAATTGATAATGACAGTTTGATGACAAGTGAAAGTGTATCCGTTCACAAATTAAATTCAAAGTTGTCAAGTCCTTCAAACTCAAAGTTGTCAAGTCCTTCAAACTCTTTATAAAGCTATGTATGTTTATAGCCAGCTATCATTCTAAAAATATTGAGATATTTTCAACATTAGATCGAATTTCGAGATTTTTTCAATATACTTTGATCATTAGTGTGAAGCATACCAGTGAGAGGACACAATACTCCAATTTCCAAAAAGTTAGAAGAATGAACAAACGTTTCACTGATATCTGATTATCTATCTGAAACCTGTGGTATTCAAGGTCATTCGCATCATTTGCTTTATGATTGACTGAATAAGGTAGCTAAAAGGATAAATATTGCTTTGGCTTCACGAAGAGGATGTGTCGACGAAATTAATCGTTAAAAGATGACCATCCGATTTTCTCCCTTACAAATTGGTAAAATACCGAATTCCTTTTCACACCGAGATCAAACGTTATACCTTTATCCATGATATCTTTGATAAACTCGTTTGGAATGCGTATGGTTAAGACTAAAGTAAGGAGGCGTGGGTCTTAACACATGATGAGAAAGAAAATCGAATTTTTCAGAAACAATAAATTACAATTGACCCAAACTCTACTAAAAGCCTTCCTCATTCTAAGTATAAACAAAGAGTTTTTAAAATTAACGAATTCAGTAGATAAAATCGTGATATAGCTCACCTTTTTTATTTCCAATCTTTTGATTTTTACATTTCTGAGGTACCTTACCTACCTATTCCCATAATTCATCGTTATAATGAAATTCCAATAATAATAAAACCAAAAGCATATAATTATTTACTTCATTCGAACATGAAACTCATTTGCATCAAATGAATGTGTGTTGCACAGCCTCATGTTGATTATATTTACGTTGTCACTACATATTGTCCCAATGTGTGCATGCCGGGTGAGAAGCTAACCCTTTTTTCTGTTAAAATTACTAGACACGTAATGGTGTGGTTAAAATTATTCACTTAAAAGTTAATTACTATTAGGTTGAAAAGGAATGAAGGTGTGGACGACACCCTTGGAGCGACTAATTACATTAATTGCCTTTGAGATACAATCGATTTGTGATGGGTCTCTTTTTTTCTTTTTTCTTTTTTTGTGTCTTCCTAAAGTAAAAATAATCATTTGTTTTCCAAAATAGAAGACGATTATAGCTTGTAGCCTTTTGTGCTTTATTATTCGAAGTGTTGTGGTGGGATTTTGTCAAATGCGCTAGCTAGTGGTTTTTGACTATAAAGAGATTTGAATGTTGTTTCATAAGGTTGATCATTGTTTTTGACAGGTTTATTAATCCCAGAAGGAGGAGAAAGTGCTGGAAAAATCTATTCAGTGTCTGATATTATGGAGTCTCAAGTGTATGTATCACATGCAAACCAACCCCTCGATTTTATTCAGCTCCTTTTTGAAAAAGGATAACATAACGCTTTGCTATTTTCTAGTACTCCTTTTGTTCTTTTTGATCCGTTCTGGCCACCCTAATCGACGCGACGGAACGCAATAAAACGAAATGTATATTTTTTGGGGGAGAAATTTTATTTGAGTGTTTTGTTCTTAAAATGGGGGATGACAACGCTGTGTACAGGGGGCTATCGTTTAATTTGCATTGTGGGAAATTTACACATTGTGAGCATTTTTAAGATTGGGTAGGCAACAGAGTAAAATCTGTACTTTTTTTTTGTGATTTTGTGCGACTAATGGCGATTGTGATTTTTTTTTTGGTTCGTGTTTTCGTTACTTGTACAGGAGGAAGAGAACAGTGTGTGATGAGTACTAAATAAGGGAGTCGAATTTTAAAAGGTGGAGACAATTTGTTTTCGCACGTGCGTCGGCTTTTTTTTATAATTTCAATAATGGCTGTTTCATTCTAATTGTTTTCATCACCCCAATTCAAAAACGGCTCAGTTCAATTTGTGAGAGTGATAGGACTTCTAATGGATTTGAGTTTTAAATCATTTGAATTATGAATGTGACGCTAATGAGTCTTTAAAAAATATTTTGGAAGTGTTGAATTTTTAAGAAACTTTCTGAGTGAACGAACATAGTTTGATTTCGCAAAAACTCCATCGACAACTTGTTTAGTGTAGAAGAGATATCAACTCGATAGATGATGATATACAATTTCTACAATTATGCCCACCTCGATTACAAGTTTCCGAATCAAAGACTTGTAATGGGTAACACAAAAAACTGGAACTTGTAACTTTTAGTTACAAGTACAAATTGGAGGCTGTATCTTTGATTTTGATGGCCCCATTTGCACTTGTAAAAGTGCATATTGGCTTGTAGTTCCAAGTTAAAAAACTTTAAATTCCTTTACTTGCAATGTCGCCTTAACCTCACGATTCCCATTTGTGGCCCAGGTGTCTGACTCCACTAAAAGTTTCAATAAAGCCATCTCGTTCTCTGCATCAACTGAACAATATTGATTGACTTGTATTTCGAAAAAAACAATCAGTTATTTGTATGTATTGTAAAGCAGATATAACAGACGAGAACCAAGCCCTAGTAGTTTTTGGGATTATTTTAAGTTTTCTTATACTTCATCTTTAAGTCTTTATTCAAAATAATTTCATCATGTTGAAAATCAATGAAATATTATAAAGAATCCAAGTAACGAAGCTTTTAAACCTTAAAACGATTTAGATTGTGAACGTTGTATCCACGTAGTTTAGTTTGCCATTTCATTGTGAAAGAATTGAAGCCGCACGACCACTGGGCGCTGCATACGTGCGGTAAATTATATCTAAGCGACGCTATATATATCTAATTGACGCCAATTTTTACAAGATTTCGAGTCTTAAACCTGTGAGCTACCTCCATGATCCGGCGATATAACACCGCTGTACTATTTTTGTTGGGTTATGTGAAGTCGCTTGTCTACGCAGACAAGCCAGGGACGATTAACGCCTTGGAATAGAATTTTCAGCCCGATATTACTGACATACGGCCCCAAATGCTTCAAAAAGTAGTCGAAAATTTGACTTTTGGGCTGAAATTTATTCGAGCTAGCCGTGGCTGCCACTTGCCCGAAATCATTTTTAAAACGGAATGGCAAATCCTTATCTTTAAAACAAAGTTCAATGTTTTGGCAATTACATTAAATTATATGGGAATTTTTTCTCCTTGAAAACCACACGTCTAAAAAACACTTTTCAAATAAATTTTGCGTACAATTTACACTTGTATATAGGGTTACAAGACCTTGTAGGCTTGTTGTCTCGTTTTTCCAGGTAAACAAAGGCTACAATGACTACGTATACACGTACACAGTACCTGTCCTAACCCTTATTTGACTCTTATGGCGCGAAATTTATGTGTCTTTTAAGATAGGCAGGCAAGAAGCAGCCCTTAAATCACTCGGCAGTGCTTCCTCGAAATCTGTTACCGCCCGCACGTCTCGATCGTCTCTTAAGGGGGGTTACTGGTCTAGCGGCCTTAAATTTAAACAATTTTTAAAACAAAATTTCTGTATAAAGGTAGTGAGTAATGCTTTAAAATTTTTTTATACTAATTTTATTACTTATTAACTACAGAACCGATTCGGAACCGGCAGAAAATTGTAGGTCCCCTCCATTCCCTCACAAGGCATGGTTGTGAGAAATACGCTAGGCTCAGGGCTCCTCGCTCTGTTGCGCCACCCTATTTATTTTTATTTATTTTACTACAGAATTTCATTATAGATTCACTGGTGAGGGGTGATTTATCTCTTCCCACTCTGATCTGAAATAAAAAAAGTTGACCAATTTTGAATCAGAATAAATATAGCTATCGCTACTAGAACTACTAGAACTAGAACTAGAAAAATAAAAAAAATTTGTACAAAATGACGAGGAGCTGAACATAAAAGTTTTAAAAACTAAAGGCTTTTTTAAATTAAAATAGTTTCGAGATAAACGCGTTCAAACTTTCAAGAATATTCCAATATTTTTCAATAAAATTCAACACTCGATGTTACCATCGCTGAAGACCACGTTCTACTAACCAATATAACTTTTAAAACTAAGTTCAGTCTCGTTAAATTTCTACATTAGTGTTAGACAGGTAAACGAAATCGAGCAGCTACAATAGAGTCCGACTCACCGATTCTTCTGTTTAACTGCCTGTAGATCCTGAAACGCTCGGAATTTCGTAATAACAGGATAAACATTGGCATTTCAATCGCTACGTGAAAGCTCATGCTATAGCAATCCAAAAATGAAAAACACTAGGTGAAAAAACATCACCACCTGTCTGGCTATCAAAAGGCTCTGGCCAAACCTGGAAGCAAAACCGTACCATTTATTGGTTATCCCTAAACAGACTGCAACTTAGCTCCTTGACAAGGCTTTGAGTCAATTCAAATGACTTGTGTGGTAGTTGCATGGTCGAAGAAAAAGAGGAAACCGTTCCGCATCTTCGCTGTAGGTACTCTACATGCCGCTCTTTTCTGAAAGAAGTAAACTACACTTGGGAGAGCTCTTGTTCAAGTGATCTTATTAAAATAGACATTCATAGTTTATAGAAAGCTCAAAATGGTTTTAAATAGTGAGGAAACCTTTTATTGGTCCGTGCATTGCGTGGTTTTTTTCTTGAGGGGTTCCTCACCTAACCTTGCCTTAATTTTTTGTTTTTCTCATATGGTTAGCATTTCTGCCTGTTATGCGGAAGGTTGGGGGTTCAAATCCCAACAGAAAAGAAAATTGTTTTTCAACAGGAATCGCCTTTCGCGAGGAATTGTGGCAAGGCCTCTGATAGTAAATTCATTGCCATGAAAAGCCTTTTCTTGATTAGCCGTTCGGAATTGGTAGAAAATTGTAGGACCCCTCTATTCGCTCAGAAGGCATTATTGTGGGAAATGCGATAGGCACCGGGGTCCCCGCTCTGTTGTGCTACCTTAAGTATACGAACCCGGGGGTGGTTTTTTTGTTTTCGTCGGATTTGTTCTATCTAGAAAGAAATAAATTTTTTAATTAATAACGATTCCTTTACTTTTTCTTTCTATCATAATATCATCTACATATACTTTCTCTGTAAGTGAACCCAACTATGTTTGTTCTATAGAAAGAAACATTTTAAAATATTTTTTCTTCAATACGAAAACATTAGCACTCGCTTTTACACTTCAAATAATTTGAGAACTTCAACATGTGCCTTAAAATTGACACACTGTGTTGCACGCGCTCACCGAAAATTTCAGTTCATTTTCTCTGTTTCATTGTTTATCACTTCAGCTGGTTCGAAATGTATGCAAACTTTTTAATTAAATATTTTGATAAGGGAAGTATATCTCCAGCATCAACTTTAAACTTTTGTTAAGGCGTTTCAAAAAAAATTACAAGAAAACAAACATAAAAGTACCTTACTCGACTCTTGTCTCTCTGGCAATGAAAATAACCCTCGAAATGAAAACATTGGTTTGTTTTTCTTCCATTTACATTGCGAGATATTCACTTCAATGTAAGTTTTTTTTATTACGATGCTAAACTCATGTGCACTTTTTGTGCTTCAGTGCTATCATCATCATCGTCGCCACTCTGTCATTATAGCACTCAACTTCATCTTTACAGAGATTTGCAAACGAAGTCGCAATAAAAGAATTGCCAACAATGATTAAATAGTTAAAAAAAAAATTCACAATTTTGATTTCGAATCACAAAAATATCTCATAAACTGGTGAGGACTGTCGAATTCGAGAGCAAGCAGGACATTCACAGCGGATGTTTTCGGAGGTGTCGTCATCTTCACGAAGGAGTTCGCAGGGTGTCGGAACACTTCAGCCTATCACATTTTAATACTTGGCAAAAGAGAAGTGTAGCGCCAAGATGCTTTCTACAGTCTTTTCCGCTACGGGCTAGTGAAAATTTTGCAATTTTCTTGTTAACGTTGGAGAGGATAAGTTTAGTCTGCCAGTATCCAACGGGAGCATGCCTTCTACGGTGGTGCTTTTGACAAAAATCATTGGTCGAAACCTTCATTGAGGACCCCGACAGACCAAGCGCTGGCTTATGTCCTGAGCAAACTATCTGAGATCCTTGTCTTGCAAGTTCATTGGCGGCGATCTCGTTTCCAGTCATGCCGTGATGCTGTGGAACCCTAACAAGATTGATTCAAAGAGTTTGGTCCTCCGACCGAAATAGTTACGGGGTTGAGTAAAGCCTTATGCATAGCTTGGCTGTCGCTGCAGACATAGATTCTTCGACCAACCATGACGAAGCATAAAGTCGTTTGGATAACATACATTTCCGCTTGGAAGACGGACGCATATGTGCCTTATGATATGAGGCGTGCAGTCATCTCATAAGTCATCGTCATCACCAGCGCCAGATCCATAATTGGTTTTGGAACCATCCATGATGAGCCGACAACAATCCTTTCCTGATCCAGATTCTAGAGTGAACCAGTCCTGAACAAAAAGAACGGTGACCGTATATTTTTGACGCAGTTTAAACCTTAGGATAATCGTATCAGACGCATATCTGCTGGCGAGGTCGCCAAAGAAAGCTCTTGTGCGAATTGCGCCAGAAAAAATACCTCATTAAACGGGAGAAATGGTTACGTCCTATAATGTAAGTATCGAGAGGGGTTTATTGAACAGTCCCACGAGAGCAGCGCTCGCCATTCTTTGAAAATAGTAGAACGAGGCAACAAAGTAACTAAGTTAGAGTTTGTTTCGCTTAGCAGATGGCTGGTCTTATCGGCGACTGAAGCAATTTACATTGCTCTAGTGTTTGACTTAAGTAGCTCGTTATCTAGGACTACTCCAAGATGTTTCACTTCTTTTGTAAAGGGAATGTTAACATCTTCAAGTGCGGGTTAGGACAGATCAGTTAATGCAGTGTTGCATCTCGTGAAGTGAACAACTTAGGTCCTAAGAGGATTGTCAGAAGGACTGATTTTGTCAGGCCAAATCAATCGAACGTAGCAAAACCTGTTTTCTGGGATGAACAGTTTGTAGGCTGGATCCAACCGAAGCCACGGCAACTTCCTTGGCATATGCTAAGGTGCTCAATCGAGCTTTGGGGAGTCGATCGGTATACCGAACGCAATCTTCTGGTCAGCTTCTCACTGAAACTTATTGTCCATACTCCACTTCAACTATTACTGCTCTATTCATTAGTACTTTGGAAGAGTACAGCTGCAGAAAGGCATTGCTTAGTCGATTGGTCATAATGAAAAAGATTCACGTAGATACTAAAAAACTTACTGCCGCTTCTCTAATCGTCATCCCAGACTGATTACATTACCATGAAAACGCTTTGTCAATTAGCCATTCGGAAGCGTCAAAAAATTTAAGGTCCTTCAAATGCGTAAGACCCGAGATTTCGAGATTTGTTCCGCCGCGCCACCCTATTTAATTTTTTTTAATCCAATTTATTAAATCTGTTCATAAATTCAAATAATAGAAATATATTTACATCAGCTGGCAACTCCGTTATAACAAGTCCACGGAACTTCTCCCTTTTTTTCTTTGCTCACACTCACTTCTTTGTTTTTTGTTTGTGAGGCTTAGACTGTGGACTGTGGAGTAAGCCTGTACCACGGGAAATTCACTCAATTTTTCATTTAACTGTGAAATAGTTATCTTACATAAACTCACAGTTCTGTTCTTCACTTTTTTTCTCCTTTTTTTTTGTATACAAAAGAACCTCATTTGCGGTAATGATAGTTTTTATTTTTTTCCTTGCGTTCTTGTCGCTTCATTTAATTTTTCATTTAGGATCGTCTTTGCCTGGGAAAATAAGACAAAAGTATGGCCAAACTTCGAAAGAAAAATTAATGAGAAGAATGAACTGTAATTTTGTTTAGACCTTTTGGTTGACACAAATTTCAAACAGCTTTTTAAATCCCAAATGTGTTTTTTTGTATGGGTAAGGTAAGGAAATCGGACTTTTGTTTTTCTGTCCCTTCAAATTATGTTTTGAAGTATTCAAAGTATAATATAGATATATTAGTGAATTGCCTTGGTTATCTCGGAAATCGCGGAAAGGGAACCCGTTTGGTGGCGCAAGAGCTCAACCCACTAAAATTGCAAACAGGAGTGCGATTACGAAGTCGTTATAGAAAGATGTTCCTTAAGGCCCAGGTTTACCCTGAATTGTAATTCCGACCTAAGTATGAAAGCAAGCCTTGATTGTCTGGAAGCGCTGCTCACCGCCTTACGAGACATAAGAGTCAGTCTTTAACGCTTCAACAAATTAGTGTACACGAATTTAGACCTGCATGAGACCTTTATACATTTTTTTTTGCTTTTCCCCTCCTGTATCTAAGCAAACGCTATGATAGTACAAAAAAAATACCAATTCAATTTAATAGAGATCCAATCTTTTGCTTAAAAAAAACTCTACTCTTCTCCCAACACTTCTTCATGAAAAATTGAAATAGAAAGCCTTGTGATTAATATTTTGACCATACAAAACTTCAAAGAAAATCCAGCTATTTTTAAAGTCTAATTTTCCCGGACTATCTTTTTTTTCCTGTGGGAGTTTTCCTCCTTTTGTTTCACAGTCTGACTTCCATGAGTTTTTGCGTTTGTAAGCACAGAAAAAGAGGAGATAAAAGAAGAAAAACTTTGAAATGACTGACGCGAAGTTCTTTTACTTCTCTTGTGTGTGTGTGTGTGTGTGTTTTTTTTTCATAATTTTTTTTTCTGAAATTTGTCGTCGGTCGAGGTTGACTTTTTGCTCAAACAAATTATCATGGACCTGAAACAAAGGAAGAAAGAAAATATTGGATCTTCTTACAAGAACAGCGTCTGGTTGTGGACGAAGATTTGCCTTACTTACTCTTATTTTGTGACGATTTGCTAAAAAGCGTCGTTAAGTTAGGTCTTAGATGAAAAGGAAGCTGATGGTCATAAAATTTTTGTTTGTATTGTTTTTTTTTTGTTTTTGTGCACTTTTTATGTTTGGTCATTGAAGTGATTGAAAATGTTGTCAGGCTTTTGTAAACAAAAGTCACTACAACTCAAAAGAAATATGTATTCGCACTGTCAGTTAGAGCAATAGTAAGTGGTAGGAGGAGGCAATGAATATTTTATTTTGAAATGAAAGGTTGGAAGTTGGAGACCCTGAAAAATAAAAATGAAAATTGTAAATCTTGGACTCATTTTGATGTTCAATGGAGTTTATTGGAAACAAAAATTAATCTTTGCAGAAGCTGAAAGGTGCCTTTAAACAAACCAGAAAAGGTATAATTCTGGGATGGAGAATTAATGAACTGTAGATGTCCTTAAACAAAAACAAAAAGATTGTTGACGAAAAACAATGTTTCTGCTTTTCGTTTGAAACAAAGCCTTCTGTTGAGGACATCAACTTTTATACTGAAACTCAAAAAGAAGAACAAGATGGTTTGTGTTTTGTGACCTTTCGTGGTTTTTAGCCTTCGTCAAATTGTATCAACTAAAATATTAAAAACTAGTTTCTTTTAAGTTGGTACAAGAAGTTAGATTTTTTTTTTCATTGTTTTTCTCTGTACCATGAGTGATTTTTTTGCTGCTTTTTTTTCGTTGCGATTGTGCTTGAACGTTGCATGATATTGACTTTTTGTTGGGGTTCTTTGGATCTCTCCTTTGAATATGACAATACCAACTAAACCGGTCGTTCTTTACTATTTCCAAGAGTGTATTTTTGAACCGAGGGGCTACAACTCAAATTAAAAAAATTTCTTTTTGAGATAACTATCAATCATCCCATTACGATTATAGAGAATACGCAATAAGTGGGTCCTGTAATTCTGTCTGCTTTTCCCTATATGGATGGATCTACATCCTGACCTGCTTGAATGTTTTTTTTTTTCAAAATTTGCAATAATGGTCTGTTTGGCGGCCTAAATGGGATTTTCGGAATTGGGTCTCTAGGTCATGAAATAATGGTACCTGCCATTTAGTCTATATGATAATGCTTGTTTTTTTTCGAAATACGACTGACGAAAATTTATTTTTCAAGAAGTCCTATGTGCATTGTTTGCAAAAGAATGCGTACCAATATTTTTCTTATTTTTGAAATCTTTATTAATTTTTTTTTTTGATTTTGATTTCAAATTTTTGTTAAACATTTTCTAGCAAGAATTCAAAAAACTTATTTTTAAACAAAATGAAAAATAAAAAACCGGTGAAATTTTTCGCTTTGATGTAAATTAGGAACTGAATAATGGTGGCTTTTTTATATTTTCGCCAAAAAAACTTTTTGATATTAAATTTGGTTTTCGTAATTAATGTGCAGCTGGCAATCCCGTATCAACTTAAAAAATGATTTTAAGAAAAAGGAAAACCTTTTATTCAGACTTAAAATTTTTGATGTTGTTTTTAGCACACATTAGCAAGTACAGGGTGGGTCAAACATAAAAAGACAGTTCAACAACCTTTTGGAGCATCTTATGCAAAACTTCAACCGAATCGGCAAGTCTGCTGGGTTCCGTTTGGTTGCCATTTGAATCTTATATGAGAATAAGTCCAAATCGTTGTGCATAATTAACTGCGACGATTGTCTGCTTTTATACCCATTTGAGTAGATAAGCTTCTTCTCGAAACGCTAGGATTGTTGTCTATGGCAGCAGTTTTACTCCGTCCGAATTGAAGGGTTCCGATGGAAAGATCTTCTTTCGAATGTCCAATCTGAAAAAATTAACTAGAACAACTTTTTTCATTAAATTGAAAAAAAGGTAAACATTTTTTTGGTTCCGACTTTCACTAGCCAGCGACTCTGAACGTGCGACTCAGAAGTGTCCATTTTTTTCATCGGTATCGCCGTGTTGCGAGGCACTAACAAGTCTTCCGATTGCGATTCAAATTGTCATAAATAGTGCCTTTTCACTTAATCGAATAGAATTAGGCCAAAAATTGTAGGTCCCTTCCATTCTTACTAGTCAGGCTAAGTTCAGTATGTTGTGACGCTTCAATTAGCAGCACCTTTCTCGGATCTCAAAGAATCTGTATTGTTCCTCGGGATAAAACTTAGGTTGAAGAGTGGACGTTTGGTGTGAATAAGATGGTGATTTGGTGATGGTGATAAGGGAGTCTCCCCAACACTGAGTTTTTAAGTTTTGAAAGATGTTACTCAGTTGCAGATTTAAAGTTCGACAAAAAATTATTTTCCATCAAGAGCTTCTTTTCGGACTTAGACTAAGGTTCGGCACTAGCAGAATAAGTGGAATGATCCTTCCTCTGCATCTTGACATAACATTCCCTTACAGAAATCAGTTCCATCATGTTGTTACCGAATGAGCTATGATCGAATGGTTTTCAATCACCAAAGAGATCCGAGGCCTGTTAAGCTGAAGTAGAAATTTAAGGTCTGTTTTTTACTTTGTGGACAGAAATTCACAATCTCTCATCTTGTAAGTAGTGAGAGTAATTCTCTCAGAAAGAGACATACTGTGCACCATCCACCATGTAAAGAAACGACTTAAGCCAAACATTCACAACGTGTGTTGTATTTGTTTTGGCTGTACACGATTTCTGTCCACAGAAATTTTGGTGGCACAAAATGTGCAGGATAGGAACATTTCTTACTCTCTTGTGAGCATTCTCCTCTGTGCATATCTACGAAAAATTGCTGCAATGGAGTAGGATTAGAATGAATTTTGGTGAATTTCGGTGCATTTCATAATAATTTTGTGTAAAGAAACAGACCTTTTGTTTTGTTCTTGAAATGTCTAGAAATAGGTTCCTAGAAACTCGGCAGGTATTTAAAAATCATCTGTCATTCGGCAATTTTTAGAAAGTTGTAATGAACTGTGTTCTCTTCTTGCATATGTCTGGCTTTTATACGAATGATGACCCGATTTCAGCCACATTGTCCACCATTTCGTCACAATTTATTTTCGTATTTTGGAATCCAAACTAAAGTAATGGTGTTCGTTCAGTTGAGCAGTCTTTACTTAAAGAAAAGTTTCCCCATTTTAGATTTTTAGTGATTGTAGTTAAAATAGCTTTTAAGACCGCTTTACTGTCTTTGAAAATGTCAATGTTCTTGCCACCAATTCGAACATGACGAGATATTTGACGACGACCACTTAGACTTAGAAACCGCGTCTAGTGTTTGAAAAGCTGGTATAAGAGATTTACTTGAAAAGATGCCTTACCCAAAGGTCTGTGAAGACAAAAATATGATTTTTTCTTAAACGTTCGTCTTCCTTCAAACAGTTCCTTGACGGAAAGAGTCAAATCGTAGCTGCGAAGCGACCAATTAATAACGCACATGAACCAGAGATCGTCCTAAGCTGGATGGTACTTAATCTAGGTTGATACTGACTTTCTGTTCAGATTTCGATCTGTAAGTGTCAAAATAACCTATGATTTAAAAAGAAACTGCTAGATGGTGCACCCTTTATATAGAATTACATACCTATTTATTAAACAATTGTACTTTTTACTTAACCCTTAATTTACAATTTCGTATCTATGTTCCTTTACTTGCTTCTTAAATGAGTGGGCTAATTTGTGTTTCAAGACATATCCTATTATTTGCTGAAGTTCCAGTTTTCGATGTTCGAAAGTTTCGAGTTCTACGTCGAACAATCTCTTGATTCCAAAATTAACTAAAGATACCTACTTGAAAGTGGAGGTTTTTGCACAATAAAACGTTTGGTTTGAGAAACTTAAACACATTTTCTCTCGTTTAGAGTAAAATAATTTGGGACCTAATTGAATCTCCTGCGGCATTCCAAATAACATTTGACAATTTTACTCATATCTCATACGAACTCACAGCACTTCGTCAAAACTTTCGTCCTCTTAAATTAACAACACAATCACGTTCTTGACTTCACATAACCTCATCATCCATGGCCATGACGTATAACTTCGGTACTTAATAAAACACAGTACCCTTCAAGTTACTCACTGCGACGGTATCACTTGAGTGAACACCTTCCCCATTGGGACCTATAAAAACTGTCTTTTTTCGTTACATTACTCAACACTAAAGCCGTTCCTTGAGAAACACCGCAGGACGCACCAGACCGATGAGAAAATCTCTCCCGCAAAAGAACCTAGCAATAAATTTCCCACGCAAAAAAACAAAAAACTAAAAACTACACAAGCCGAACCATCGAATGGAAAAATCTTTACAACAACGACCCGTCCATTGTTGCAGTTTGGAGGTGTGTCATTTTTTGCATTTAATTGTGCGATGGCGTACAAGCACGTGGTATAAGGAAAGGACATCAAATTTCATTTCCTCCTCTCTCATGCCCCCCATTCCAGACACAGAACTCACACAAAGCATTATCATAAAAATAAAATGTGTCCACCAGTGATCTATCTCTCTATTTGCATAATGTGTGTATGTGTCATCCCTCCATCTCGTTAGATAAATGTAAAGATAAAAGTTGTAAAACAAAAACTCCCAACAAACGGAAATGGTATTTCGTCTAAAGTTTTCGTTTTTATTTTTATTTTATTTCTTTTGTTCGTTTTCTTAATAGCCTGCCTTTTCTAAAACTTGTTTCCCTTCTTCTCCAGAGATGCTACAAAGTATGTTCCTACATCTGGAAATAAATAATAAAAATATGAAAATATGATGTACATCCAACATCCATTTGACGAAAGATATTGGTAACAGGGTCCAACAACCACCACCACCCTCTCTCTCTCTGTTCAATGGCGAGTAGCAATATCACAAATTTGTAAAATAGAACTTTTTATAAATGTTTTCTTCGTTTCACATTATGAAAGACCAGTGCAATAAAGGAGAGTATAAAGCAAAAAGAAGAGCCGGCAGACGAGGAAGAAAGAAAGTTTATAAAGACCTCCTCCATCTCTTGCTTCAAAATAACGACTTTATCTTTTGTCACAGACCGTTTTCGATGTAGAATTTTGTGTGATGGACGTTTTTCATCTCGTTTATTATTGATATTTATTTCTCCTTTTTTTTATACTGTTTTTAGATGCAGATTGTGGAAACACTCTTCTGCCCTATGTTTGAAATAAATATCAGCTGTGTACAGATTGAAAGAGGACTTCGAAGGAGTTTTTAAATTCCTCTTACCAAATAACGATGATTGTTTTGTTTGTGATGTTTTGTGTATGTGAAAGGCAATACCGTAATTGTATCTATAGCAAAAAAGGGACTGATTTAGATGAGTCATCATCGTCTATTAGAGCGACGACGAAGGAAAGGGAGGTATTTCTTAAAATTGTTCTTAGGAAATTTCAGAAAGGGGAAAAATTGACAATTGACGTGCTCAGTCATGAGGAAATCCTGGATAAATTCTTTATTCTTTGCTGTCTAGACTTTGCACGCGATATCCAATGCGGGCGGTTGTCTAGTCATGAAATTGGGAGCAATCATGACTAAAACGGATTCGACATACAAACAATGAATTTGAGTTTATTGCACTAAACACGGGATGCCAATTAGTTTTTTGTTGCTAATGCAATCAATGGCATATGAATTTGGGTCTAGTTCAGAAAAATTCTGTGTTCAGCTAAGTAAATTGTTTCTCTTAAACCTTAAAGTGAATCTGACCAAATTTTTCTGTTACTCAGATAAAATTTGCCCGTGGTGTAATTGTTAGCATGTCTGACTGTTACGTGGGAGGCTTGTGGTTCAAATCTCAGAAATATAAGCATAAAGAATGTTCCACAGGTATCGCCTTTCGCGAGGGACTAGCAAGACCTCCGATAGTAATTACTCGTTAGTCCCCGAGGTTTCCATAGCTTTGATGTGCAACCCTTTTTATTTATTTATTTGACCCTCTGATAAACTCAGAACATTCAAAAAAAGGAAACAAAAAGATCAAGTGTAAACACCCTAAATTTAACTTTTATTTTTTTAAAGCCGAATCATAGAATGAAACGTTAATAGTTTTCCCCTTTTCCCCAAATCTGCGCAAACATCCACCGAATAGGGTAAAGTAGTTCATTTTGGTTTTGGTAGCTTTTCCTCCCTTCTTCAATTTTCGTTGTATCATAGAGAATTTTATTCTTCCCCTGACTCAGTAGAATATATAGTAGAGTAACTGGGAAAATGCCCAGAAGTATTATTTTCCACTTTCAGAAACTTTTATTTTTCTCGACAAAGTTTATGGGAGGAACTGATCTCGACTCAAAAACAGGATAAATTTTCCAACAAACCCCCAACAACTTTTTCAATTCAGTGTGATAAGAAATTTGTGCGAGTGAAAGGTCTCGCTGGAATTCGACAACGAAGGTGCTTGTCATAAAGGCTTCATGTGCTAGAAAGCCTTGACAGAAAGTATCGAAACACGATTGGCTGATGGATTGAATGTGTGTGTGAACTCGAGGGTCGAGAAAGGACAAACGGGGAAGATCAATCACTTCTTGGTTGACCTAGTTAACGTCAAGTGGTTTTTCAGAGAAAGAAAAGTGAAAGTTGAATTAATGGTGCTGACGGTTATTCCACCAAACAAACGACTGTTGTTGAAAGCCCTAAGAGATCGCGATGCTTATGGCGCCGAAAGGAAAGAAAAAAGAAGAAGAAGACCCTAGGGCTCGTTGAGACGCGGCAAGCTCAGCTCATGGCGAGCTGGGAAATTAGTGAGCCGCCCAAAGGGGTGACTCGTCAAAGGGTTTATCCGCCGAAAGTGTAAACCGTTCACAGTTGAATCACCGATAGATAGTCAGTTTGGCTGAAAAGCAATATATCGGGTAGTTTTGTACCGTTTATGCTATGAATTTTATTCTATCGGTGAATCGTACACAGAAATAATTCCGAAATCAGATCAAGGAAAATCAGATATAAATCACGGTCAATGAATCCAGTATTAGACCTTGGATCAGATATTAGCGAATCGCGAAGTTTTGTTTGCAATATGAAAAAAAGAGCGAAATTGTGATAATGACACTCAAAAGTTGTATTCCAGATTTTTTAAGTATCAGTAAATAATATTTTGGAGCAAAAGAATATTGTGAGTAGCCCCGTCCACACTGTCCAATTTGTTTGTCAAGCATCGAGTTTGTCAAACAAATTGGATAGTGTGGCCGCTCATCAACAGGCTTGTCAAATTTGTTAGATGGTTTTCAAAATTTTTTGATATTTTTGCAAGTTGGACAACAAATTGGATGAGTGTGGACGCTAGTCGTCAAACTTGGAAGAAATTTCATTTCAAAAATGTTTTTAAGTAGTGCACATCGCACGGAAAGAATATTTTGCTTTGTTCGGTAGGTACGGTAGGTAGGTAGGAAAGAGAAATTTACGATGGTAGTGCACCTCGCAAGGAAAAAAATGTTTTTTCTTTGTTGGTCACATTGAAAATGAAATTTGTAATATTTTCAGGTAGTGGACCTCGCACGGAAAAAAATTTTTTTGTAGGTAGGCACATTGAAATAGGAATGAATTTACGATACTTTCAGGTAGTGGGCGTCGCTAGTAAAAATATTTTTTCCTTAATGGGCACATATCTACAAAATGAAAATTACGATAAATTTATAATATAAATAGTTTAGTGGCACCAAAATGCAATTATCATTTAACTACTATAAAGTAAAGGGTTGCTTTTGTTTAAAGCTTATAATTTAAATTAAAGTTGAACTGACTCCAAGTAGAGAAGTGGTAAAAGTTAAATCTAAAGTGTTCATATCAGTCTATTAGATGGCTGTAACCTGAAATCGCGAGTTTTGGATTCTACAGAAGTTTGAAGTCTACAAAAGTTTTCTAGAGATATGGCATATAAAATGCGAAGAATACAAAAATATAACTAAAACGTATAAGGCCTATGAAACTCTGTTGGAAAAATGTGCACATCGGATTGAAATAATATTTTTTTTTTCATTGTGCACATTTATGATGTTTTCAGGTAGTCCACCTCTTCTTTTGTTTTTCTTGCTTTTCTAAAATTGCATCCCTAAATTGCGCTGCTACTGCTATGTCCTTCATGGTTGAAATTCAGACCAGAATGAAGTTGGACAACTTGTTTGATGAGTGTGGACGCTATGGGTTTTTTCCGTCCAACTTTTCATCCAACAAATTTGACAAACAAATTGGACAGTGTGGACCCCGCTAGTCGCGAATCGCAATTCGAAACCAATTTGCAGTAAAAGCAAAAATCTAATGACAACCCCTTTTTCAAATTGTAGACCAGTGGTAGATAGTTGTTAAAGGTCGATATTGGACTGGTGAATTGTTTTGTTGTGATTCAGTGTCGGGGTGCATATGAGAAAGAAAACAATGCTGGCTTAAGCGCTGTGTGCATTTGAACCAGACGTCTTGAGGTTGTGAGTTGGCGATGATAACGTTGAGGTGCAAAGGTAACTTAATCATGATCGCTTGAATTGTGAACATTAACAGGCAGTTAAATAGGAGGTAGCGTTTTAGAGATACAAAAAATGCGATTGATCATTTGTAATTTACTGTGCAGTATTTTCGTAGATTACGTTTGTCTGGGTTCAATATTTATATCTTCTTTCAATATTCTGATTTCGAGAAAGCAAATCACCATACTTATTTTGTAAACCACGATGAATAAATTGTAAAACGAAGTTGTGCTCCGCTAGTAGTAGATTGCGATTAAAAGCTTGTAAAGTACAAAAACGTGATTTTTTTTTTTTAATTTCATGATTCGTCATTCAAGCGATTAACCGCCGCGGTTAAGGATTGAACCGTATGAGTCTATCAAGTTCTGTTTGATCAACAATCTGAGAAATGAGGCTTCATAATAATTATAAAACACTCTAACGAATACTCACATGCTAAAAGGTGTTTGGGATATAAACCAACAGCCATATCAACGCCTTCGAAGAATCCACTGCTAGTGAACTCTTCTTTTATTACTTTGAGTTCCAATATTTGTTTATAAAAAACTTGTACCTCACAGATCTTAGTAGTTTTCCTGCTGAAGTGCTAAAGTACTATTATCTCCGTTTTAGCCTTTAAATTAAAAACGCAATAAAAATCAAGGGCGCTCGTAATCATAAACTCTGATAGTAAAGAATTTCAATGCATTACTCTCTTCTAATGTGTTGTTTACTTGAAATATTTCCCACAATAAAAAGAAGAACGAAAAATCAATTCTCACGTAGCCAAAATTATATCCCCCCCCTCAGAATCACTTTTGCCAATCTATTTCTCAGCCATTATTCAACCTCGCAATCGATATCCATAATCTCAGAGAGAGTATATTCCCATATAAGTACATGTAATCCATTAGAATCAGTGCAATGAGGAAACAGTGTTGCGTCCAACAATAATGCAGCAGTAATTATTTTTTTTTTGAGCAACACGTTTTCTAACCTGTCGAACGTTTCCAGTAGAGTTACCCTTGGTAGCATGTAACCGAGGTGCGCAATTACATTTCAGGGTTTTGAGGCAGTGTTGTTTAGCATTTTTTAGTCAATACATGACTGCCCACATTATCAAACCATAACCGTATTGAGCTTGGTCAATCCCTTTGGATTTATTAAAACGCAGTATTTGGTTGTTTTGGTGTTACAAAATCGGGAACTATACCGAATTCCAATCAATTTGCCCTCCATGGTGTTCTTTGGAAAAGCGGCAGGTGGTAGTGGCTATAGTTTTGCTTATAATTATAATTCAACATCGGTCTATTGCGTTGAATACAAATAGAAACCCTATTACCGCTTGTTGGTTGGTTGAATGGTGTGATTGTTTTTTTTTCTATCTCAGTCTATTGTTTATTTACCTACATTAGACGGAATCCTTAATAGACAACAGTGAGACGTCTTCCGTTTGTGGAATTAGAAATTGCTTACGATGAATAAGAATACAAAGGTTACCAAAGAAATTTCGCTTGAGCTGATGGTAGATTAAATTAGCTTAATTAAATTAACATATAGTTGAAAAACTTGTATATATTGTATATATCAATTGATAGTCAAACTTACGCACTAGGTTCTTTGAAAAAGGAAAAGAATCCGCTGTTATGTCCTTATTGGAAAACTTTGTCAATCACAAGAGTGGGGAAAAGGGGGCGGCCTTGCTGAATCTTACTTTTCAATTCGTAACCTTCCGATGACTTTCCACAAAAAATTGAATCTAGAAGCAGATTGTAGGTTAGAAGCCGGAATAAGTTTATCTCCGAATTCAAACTTTAGTGAAGTAGTGTTCAATTCACAATTTCATCGCGATGATTGTGGAATACTTCGAGTTCTAGAAGAGATAACTGCTCTTGTTTACTTTTCTATCCCACGATCGGATCACTAGTGTGAAGCAGTGAATTGACAAGGCAGTGATGCTTTCGAGATCACCATGCCCGTAACGCTGGAAAAAGGATGAGTAGGAAGATATGTGTATTCACTTTCGAGCTGATGATTAAATGTGAGCCTGTTCGAAAGCTTTGTTGTTTATTTCCTACTGTCACACTCTGTGGTACCCCTGTGTATAGAAATGCAGGTAATTGAGTAACACTCATTAACTACGCATAGTCATTCACTGCAATTTTTCAAAAATTTCCTTGCAAAAGTATTTTTTTCCGTTGAGTCTCTAAAAAAAATAACCTCCCAAGTCAAATCTTTTTTTTAAATGGCGACAGCGGCACACCGCGCTTCTGCCGCGCTTCTGCCGTGCCGCTACTGCAAAAACGCTTTTTTATGGTATGACCTTAAAAAAAAAACCGCTTTATTCCAACATTTATAAATCGAGAACGGCTGGACCGATTTGCATGGCTTTTGATTTACTGTACATACTTATTTCTGTCCGAACAGCATAGTAACTATTAAAAACATTTGATTCCCATTGGATCGGTAACGGGAAATTAAAAATTACTGGCCGATCTCAGATATTGAAATTGAAATTTAGAACAAAAATGGTCAAGAGCCTGAGAAAGGCTATATTTTCTTTCAATTTTCCTTTGGGGACGGAAATGGAAAACAGTCGGGAACTTGGCAAATACAGGACCAATTCCAAAAATTCTTTCACCGTTAGAGTGCTTCATTGACCCTGAGTAACATGGATTACCTACATATATTTCATTCCCATTTTCCCATTGGAATGGAAACTTGGAAACTGCTTTACTTAATTTACTCAATTCGGACCGGACTACGTAGGAAGGGTCAGCTAGTTACGAATAAAATGAAACCCCTAGTTGAGTGATAAATTTGAAGTGGCCACCGTGTGGAATTTCAATCTAACTTGTGACTTGGCATCTGTGAATGTGACAACTGATTTGACACAAAAACAAAATGGCTTCTACGGCA
This sequence comes from Melanostoma mellinum, assembly GCA_914767635.1. Taxonomy (NCBI): domain Eukaryota; kingdom Metazoa; phylum Arthropoda; class Insecta; order Diptera; family Syrphidae; genus Melanostoma; species Melanostoma mellinum. The sequence continues at coordinate 202,184,812 of OU612058.1, forward strand.
GTCAGTCAGCTCGTCGAATCGTTCATTGCAAAAACTCTGAAATGAGTAAACAGGGGGCATGCAATAGAACGGGGAGCTCTGAGGCCTAGGACATTTCTCTCAACCATATCTAGTGAGGAATGGATGGGACCTAAAATTTGACTGCTAACTCTGAAAGTGCTGACTGCAAAATTTAAGCATAATTACGAAAAAAAAAAATGGTGACTAGTTCGATTCTTGAACAAGAAAAAGTGCGATTCGCATTCGGCAAACTGTCAAATAAAGCGAAGGCAACAGGCATAATTCATAACTTCGTTTAAAATCAGCCACTTTTCTTGTTTAACGTGTTCGCAAACGCCTTCCCTTAGGTTGTGCACTAAACTTGTGCAAGCAAAGATAACATTTCGAGAGGGAGAGAGGGTATCTTTCCAATGGAACTAATAAATTGTATGATACGCCCTAAAATGAACAGAATTGGATGACAAATATGGACCTGATCTATCTTAGTTTGGTGCCGGTGGCGCAATACTTAATGTGTCTGCCTGTTACGTTGGAGGTTCGAGGTTTGAATCACAGAGACATCAAGAAAAAAATGTATTTTCACAAATATCGTTTTTGTTAGAAATTCGCAATTCCTCCTGCAGTAATTTCACGACGTGAAAAATGCTTTCTCAATTAGCCGTTCGGAATAGGAAAAACATTTTAGGTCCCTTCCGTTCCCTCACCAGGTATGGTTGAAAAGGCTGGCTCCCCGATCCGTTGCGCCACCCTATAAATAAAAAAACAAACCTATCTTAAGGTCAAAACTTCACTAATCCCCAATTAGCTGAAGCTTGCGCAGCGGCCAGCTGTGTAACCTTATTCCATTCTCGAATCTTTCGATATTTTTTAAATAATTATGGAAATTGAAAGAAGAGTTGAATTTGAAATCTCCCAACTGCTTTTGACAAAAGCTTCTAGTTTCGTTAACGATTTGCTCCTTAAAACTTACGGAGAAGGAGTTTTGGGCATTTGAACACTTTTATGTTAGAATCGAGTTACAAAGTAGGCCCCTAGAGTTCATGACTTTTTGCATTACTTTCATCAGCTTAGAAACGATAAACTCCTCAAGTGCCAATAATCTCAGCAAGCAAAATGTTAGCTTAACCAAAAACAAAAACTCAAATAGCAAGCTCCCTTTTCTGTCTTGATTATCAACCGTAACTCTGTGGAATGCGCTTATAGTTGTCAACACCCCACTGATTCTATTATTTTTGATAGTCATCTTAATATGGAGGGGATACTTTGTATAGGCACGTAAGTTACGTACATATATCTTCACACAAGCCTATTCATGTCATGTGCACAAATCTATTCATAGAACCTCACACCCTGCATTCGAAATCAATTAGAGATTCTTTGAATTCCATTAAAATGTATACAAGTTTTCTTGTGGTTTGGAGCGTTAGAATGAAGTGGCTGTCGATGTCGATGTCGATGTCGCCTCCCCCACTCTCTAGATCTAATAAAAGATGCACTCTCCACATCGATACGTTATTAAAATGAAATGATCACCCAGCCAGGCGAATATTTTCTGACGTTTAATGAGCAGAATTGATGGTTTTGCAAAAAGCGCTGCATGTGGTCATTTGGTCAAAGAAAACTCCTCTTCAAAAAACAATGGCTTCAAAACGACCTCATCGATAATATTGATTGACAATCATTGCACGTATTCTACGCGAATTTTTCGCACCCCCGTGTTCCCTCTTCTTTGTTTTAATACTCACTCTGTAGCTAAAACTGTCCACCTTGGTTTGGTTTTTGTTGTTGAGTGTGTGTGTTTGTTCCACAGTGACAATGAATTCACATGGCTCGATGGATGAAGCTTGAGAACGACCGTCGCTTCCTTCTTTCCCTGTCATTGTTTTTGTGTTGTTAGTGATGGGAATATGGGGCGAATGCCAATGACACTGCCATTTAGTGATGTGCACATGGAGGTCGCACTTTATTGATTGTCTTTCCCTGCCAATGCTTTTGTGTTTTGCTTCCCAATCTGGTTGCAACCCATTCATGCGGCTAGCTGGGCACTCTAAACGAGGTTCGCTTTCTTTATCATTGCACATTTCGATTACTCAATTTATAGGTGTTTCCTCAATCAAACTGTCAGTTAGCTGTCAAAATAATGATACGTTTTTGAAACATTTTATTCAAAATCGTGTTATGTTGGCTTTGTGTAAATGGGTCGTTGCGTCCATAAATCATATCTGATTTTTTATAAGTTGAAACTATTTCTGACGAATGGAATGTTGTTTAATATAAAATTCGTAGGTACTGTTGAGTGGCGGGAAGCATTATTTTCGTTTGCATAATTTTTATGATTTATTTTTTATGGCTTCTATTTTTGTAATAATATTTTTATGGTTTACCATCAAGCTACGTACGTTTTGTGTTTTTATTAATGTTTTGTTTTGTTTCTTCTTTTTCTAGGTGAGAAAACGATAATTGGTCGAACTGTCTGTGTGGTAAGAAATGGTATTGGTTACTTGAATGCATTTTTCATAGGTGGCAACGTTAAATGTGTTGAATGTTTATTTACTTTTTAGATTGTCGAAACCAAATAAATCTTCTTACAACATAAAGTTAAGAAATATGTACGAAAGAGGAAAGTGAAGAGTCTTTGTATACAAATCACATATCTAAAGTAAACATAGCCCATTTACGTATGTTTCTGTAAGATTTTAGATTTTCTTGGATATCAAGATATTTTACTTTCTTAAGATGTTAGGGGTATTACGGAACGTGAAAAAACGCCGTAAATTTTTTTTTAATAGTACCTACTGTGTTTTTTTTTCAAAATTAAAAAACCAAAATTAACTATTTTGCAAGTTATAGCGGTTTAAGTTGAACAGGTTTCTAAAATGGGTCCTTGCGGTTCCAACTGTAACTCAAAAACCGCTCGATAATTTTTAATGAAACTTATACAGTTTTTAGAAAACATTAAAAACTAGTGCCTGATCGAAGCTTTTTTATTTTTTTTTTCAAAACTAACAAAATGGCGGCCTCAGTATTTTTTTTCTGATTTTTGGGAAAAAATCAACAATTAATTGTTTAGCTTTAGCTTTTTATATTTTCTAAACTTTCATTCAAATCTATCGAGCGGTTCAAGTTACAGTTCAAAAGCATAGTTTTGAGAAATTCGTATTTAAAGTTTTACAGTCCATACCAGACCGCTCGATAGCCTTTTATTCTTTGCTGTATAACTTCAAACTTTCAGAGAATATTTTTAAGATACTATACTTTCAGAAAATGCAAAAAAAAAACAAAATCGATGTTTTGAAAATTTTGACAACCCCTTAACCCGTTAAAGTAACGTTTTAGTTATTCTTTTATGATTTGTATTACTCTGGAGTGGCCTTGTGGCTATTGTTTCCTTTTGATGTTACGGCGCATAGTCAAAACTCGTGACAAAAATACAAAATTAGTTGTTTTTGGTTTTTATTTCTTTACAGAATTTTAATCTGAGCAAACAAAATAATTTTATGATAACTAACTCAACTGGCTGGGCGTTTTGAAATTGATAATCTTTCAAAAAACGAATTTTTTTGTTTTTTTTTTTACAATTATGGAATATTTTGCGAAAAATCGTTATTTTCTTAAATGTAGTCTAGTTATCTTAACATAGTATAAAACAAAGTCGCTTTTTCTGTTCATATGTCCCTATGTATGCTTAGATTTTTAAAACTACGCACGGATTAAGATTTAAGATGCGGTTTTTTTTTAATGAATAGAGGAATTCAAGAGAAAGGTTTATAATGTATACTAACTTACTTACTTAGGTGGGCATTTCAGTTTGGGATGAACCAGGGCCTCAACCAACATCTTTCTATAACGACTTCGTTTTCGGGCGAGCTCTCTCCAGTTTCGCACTCTAAGTCTGTTGAGGTCTTCATCCACTTGATTGCCCAACCTAAGACGAGGTCTTCCCCTTCCGCGATTTCCCTGCAATGTGCTTTCGAAAACCCGTCGAGCCGGAGCGTTTGGGTCCATCCGCTCTACATGACCCAACCATCTTAGGCGCCCGATGCGCACTCTTCTGGCTATGCCCATTTCGCGGTACAGCTCATACAGCTCGGTGTTGTATCTTCTTTTCCACACATCGTTTTCGTATACGGAACCAAAGATCATTCGGAAAAATTTTCTTTCGAAACGACCAAGAGTTTCCTCATCCGCTTTCGATAAGGTCCATGCTTCCGCGCCGCAAAGCAGGACTGGGATGATCAAGGTCTTATACAAGGTTATCTGGAGAGGGGTTTTTTTTCAATTGCCTTCTTAACCCAAAGAAGCAACGGTTAGCAAGAGTTATTCCGCACTAGACGAAGTCCTGGGGCCCTACCCTGTAATTCGTTTCGAAGCAAAAATTTCCGAAAACGAATATTTTGTACTCTTTATTTCTAAATCGGATTCGAATCAGCCACTTTCGGAACGGCAAATCCGTAAACTTTTTTTTTATTTCATTTATTTATATTTTTACTTGTTTGTAATTTGCTTTGATATTATTTTTTTGCTTGATTTGACAGATATCTTGAGAAATGTTTAAAGACTTCGCAAATCTATTCCGTTAATGAAAATATTATTAAGTACTTTTTTTTCGATTCGAAATCGAAATACAGAGTACGAATTCATAATCGGATCGAAAATCACTTTCGAATAGACATACGATTCGAAACGAAATACAGAGTAGGGCCCCTGTACTACCTAAAAGCTACATCTGTCTACTGTGACGTTTTGTCCAATTCGTCGATGTTCTGTGTCCTTTTTTGATGACAACATATACCTCGTTTTGCCCTCATTAATCATCAAACCCATTTTTACCGCTTCTGTTTCAATAGTCGAAAAATCACATGACATCACGCTTATTTCTTCCCACTACGTCAATATCGTCTCCATAGGCGAGTAATTGTACAGACGTTAGAGTTTCTTACAATCTTTTCAAGTATGATTTTGAAGAAATCGCATGACAGTGTGTCCCCTTGCCTAAAACCTTTTTCAACATCAAAGGTCTCAGTGAGTTCTTTACCGATGTTGAGAGGTCGACCACACTTGCCGATGACTAAATCTCGCCCACAATTGTTGCTTTTATTGGAAACCACTTTTCCGCTGAAATCCTTCTTTCCTCAAGAAAACAAACGCCTTTTTAATTATCTTTGATTGTATGACACGTAGGATTTTATTTAAGTAAAAAAAAGTTTGCACATTAGTTTTAATATACTAGGCCAGAAGGGTTAAACTTTGGATTTTGAAAAATTTAATGTAATTATAACCAAAACTCAGCACAGACAGGAAAAAAGAAAAATGGCAGATGACCCAAAAGAAATTTACAAAAGATTAAATTAAAGATGCTGGCTGGTTGGCTGATGAGATGACAATGCCTTGTCGTCGCTATGCGACGAACCACTTGCAAAAAAAATGTAATAGATTTTACCGAAAAATTGGTTATGGGTTAATAATAAGTTCAAGAGGACGAACCATGAAATGGTACCAAACTCTAGTTTTTTGATTAAGCTGGGGAGTGGCAGTGTTCACACTGGATTCGTGTGAACAACCGACCTTGACGGAGCAGCATGAATTCTCCAAAGTCATCCTGCAAAATCGTACGAGTTTTATTGTGGACTTCTCTGGTCTAAAATCACATTGATAAGGGCCTATAAAGTTGTTGACGTGGGGTTTCAGAAGAGAATTTCTAAACTTGATAGCACGAGGCATTCCTGCATACGCGAATAATAAGGTTGAATTGTTTGAGGGAAGGAATTCAACTGGCTTTTTCCATTGTAACACTGCTTATAAAATTAGAGAGAGTACTAAAAAGACTAGTAAAGTTGCGAAAGACGATTTTCATGTCATGTCCTGGACATAGTTTTTTATAGGAACTCGTATAGGAATAGTTTTTGCAGTTATCGGGGGCCCATATCACGCTTACGTTATCAAACTTAGCACTTATGACGATTGTCATAAAACGCTCATTGACCGGATTTTGGCTGATAACCTTATCGCTGAGTCTACCTCTAACGACAAATCCGCATTGGAGTAAGTGTTGTTACAGTTGTCTGTGGCAAGTTTTTGGGCAGGGCTCGGGTAGACAATAACTAAAAACCCAAATGGAAGCAAACATCATAATCAGTCAAATCAGGGAACATTCGTCAGCGCATTTGTTTTAAAGACTATCCGACAGGATCAAACTGAGATATGCTAAATGCCAGAAGGTTAAAGCTTCTAGCGATTGCTTACTCTAAAGAAAGGTTAAAGAACGAGGAACCGTTGAAGGAAGAAAAGAAGGCTAGAAAGCACGAAGTAAACATGACTTTTTTTTGTTAATGTCTTTTTTTTAAACGCTAAAAAAATAAGTAAACTTTATTTAAATATCTTGACCAGGAGAGTTCCTGGTGCCGTGTCCTATATCTGGATGACAGTCTTTGGTCTCTCTTTTAATGATCCCGGTAGTTTAACCTAGGATTTGCATGAACATGTGTGGAAGCTTTTAAGAAGTTGCCGGTGTCGGTACAATCTCTTTGATGTTAATTGTCAAATTGCAATTTATGTTTTAATCGCCTCTCACGACAAGCGAGGAATTATTGTGATATTATGACCTTTCACTCGTTTGAGATACAAACACTCACCTATAGTCTATTGATTACGTCGTAAAAAAGGGGATTTAAAGGAACTCGAAATTGAATGGACTTTGAAAAAAACGAAAGTGCTATTAAGTTAGAGGGTGCAAATCGGAGATATGGATTCTAAGCCATCTTCATTCGTTTTTTCAATATATCTCGAAAACGAACCAAAATTTTGATGCGATTCCAAAGATGTTTTTTGTAGAGAGCAAATTTTCCCATCGAAATGCATCTTTTTAAAATAGAGTGCGCACCTTTAGATTCATTCATCAAACACTGCACCCACCCCCACCCGGAAAACGCAACAGGGCTTTCCATCTCCATATTCAAAACCAAAAAGTTAGAAAACTGATCAAAGCAAACACCTCCGAAATAGTATAGCTAAAAGTCTATGTGAGTTGAAGATTTTATTTCATTGTCTGTCACTCTTCTGTCGGTTACAAGTTTTTTTTTTAATGATATTTGTATGTCAAAACTAAAGACTATCTTGATTCCCTTGACTTATTGCGTATTTACCCTCTCAATTGCCACCCTGTCTAAACATCAAAAGTCTATCGCTCACAAGAACTCATCACCAGCGTTGCCACTGTTTGACAAAATTTCCGAAGTAGATTTACAAAAAAAGTGCAGTAGATTACATTTTTATGCAGTAGATTTTTTTTTCAAAGAAATTCATTTATAAATACACAGATAAAATCAATGTTTTATAAACTGGCTGCATTTGGACTTCCTTTTAAAATGCTGAAAACAATGAAGAAAATATACCATAACTGTACTGCAGAGGTCTGGAATGGCGTCAAAATATTAGAAAGTTTCGCAACCACATCATTATTGAGGCAAGGATGCGTCTTAAGTGCTCTCCTTTTCTCCATCTACATAAATGATACAGTCTCCTACCTTAATAATTGATATTAAGTGGAACAAAAATCAAAGTTTTGATGTACGCTGGTGACTTAGTTCTGTAAGCTGATACTCCTATAAATTTTCAGATGATGATAAATAAGCTAGATGAGTTTTACAAATTGTGGAACCTTACAACAAACCAAAGTAAGTCCCAAATAATGATTTTTGGTAGAGGAAAGAGACAGAGGAATGGGAACTACATCTGGAAACGGGAGAGGGAAGTTGTGGAAGTAGTCGATAATTATAAGTAACTTGGTGTTATACTAACTCCACAAAATAATATGAAACTTCACTTTGCAGAAAAATTAAAAACCTGCGAAAATTGGCATAAAAACAACCTGGTCAGCATGTATGAAGTATAAAAATATATGACCCCGAGCGAAATACCAAATTTTTGATGCTACAGCGAGGTCGGTTATGTTGTACGCAGCCCAAGTTTGGGTATACCTTCAAAATGAGAAAGTGGAGCAGCTGCTTCGATTCTTTCTGAAAAGAGTATTGCACCTTCCCTTGACCACGCCCACTTATATGGTGCAAATCAAAACAGGACTGCTGAAGCTCCATTTTAATTACGTCCTTAAAATGTTTAGCATGGAAGAACGTCGCTTACCTAAAATAGTAGCAATGCGACGAGGATGTGTCAAAAAACACATGTTCTGAAAAATGAAAGGAACTAGCGGTGGATGTAGGATATCTTGTGTCCTCTTAATCTTACGGGAGTTAGTCTAAAACAATATAAAGAAGTGCTTTACAATTTAAAAAATGCACAAAGCCTTTAATTAACAAGCACAATTATCAATATACATAATATATTACTCAAAACTGGAGCATGACTTTAGCACGATAAATTACTTCGAAGATAATGTGGATGCAGACAAAATCTCAACAATTTCTTAAAACTAGAGGCCATTAAATTACATACCCCACCGCCCCAATCTGCCCATAATCTGCAGCTTGTGCAGTTTAAAAGATATAAGCATTTTATTCGAGTCTGTCCCATACTAACAGAACTGAGAAAACTACACATGGAAAAATCGAACTACGAAACGGATGAAGTTCTTTAAATACTGAAAGGTCGAGACTGGCCTACTCTTATCAATTTTGTGAAAACTGCTCTCCGATATCGAAACCAAGTATTAAATGAAGCGTTATAATTCATACAAATACGTAACTTAGTGCACCTTTTTACTATTTTGTTTTATTTTAAACTTCTCATTCTGGCAGACGGCTTTTACCAAAAGCGCAGTAGATATTTTTTTAAGGCAGTAGAATCATTTTAGGAAAAAAATGCAGTAGATCTACTGCAATTGCAGTAAAGTGGTAACATTGCTCATCACCTCCAATCCGCTGCCGAAATAAAACTCAAGTGATAAAATTAATTAATTTCATTAGAGAGATACCCCACTGAGTTATTCATTAATTTTTAAGCCTGCTCTTCTCCTCTCTTTCGTTTTTTGACTTCAGTATTTTACAAAATGCTTCCACACCAAAAAAATGGCAGAAAAAAAAATCATTGTCTGCGTAAGTGATCCATGCTCACGCAAAATTTAATTCCTCATTCAATTCTGCTTAAAATTCCAAAACCAGGATGACCTCATGAACAATTTCGATTGATTTTCTCTCGCCCAACTTTGTACAAGAAAAGTTTTATGCCAATGCCATTCCACATCATTTTATTACGTTTGTTGCTACTTACTTGTTAGCCTTGGAAACATTTTTCTAGCAATTTAATTTTTTTTTTTTGAAGCTTTACTTCTCGGGGCACGTGTTTACGATTTTTCATCACAAAGCAGACGAAAGCTACACATTTTCGCCACAAAGTAAGTAGTTCATGTTTGGGTATATGGGGAAAAATCGCGTCGTTGCCGCCACACCACCACCACGCACGTTGGTTTCAGCCAGCTCGTCTCTGGCATGTTAAGTTTGAGAATATTTTTTTTTATAGGAAACTTGTGTCCATCAAGCAGCACGTAGTGGTATGTAGTTAATTTAGAATCTAATTTATAAGATTTTTTTTAAAAGTGGGGGTTTTCTCAGGACGTGTCTTGTTGATTTAAATAAAATGAAAATCACACCCACATCAATAAATTGTTAATGAAAAAAAGTAACTAACTAAAAATAGAAAAAGCTTGTTAATCAAACAGCTTTATCATTCCAAAAAGAGCGACGATATTAACCAAAAGGAATTTTGGGAAAACGAAGCCTTAGAATTCATTAATAATCATAATTAAAGCATATTGTTTTCGAACGAATGCAAAGAAGAGACAATTTAGGAAGTGGAAACCAACAAACAATGAAAACAGAGTACAAATAAAAGGTATTGGGTCGGGTTGTTGTATCAAGTTATTGCCAACAAATTATGACAATGTAAAAGAGCCACAGACCACAGTGTGCTACCAACATAGGGAGGGCACTTTGTTGGTTTCTATTGAAGGGAAGCGTTCCTACAAATAGCTGGTAGGTATATATTTTTATAGGCATTTCTTTTGAGACGCCATCACCGTTAACCTTTATGCGTATTGTCTGATGATTGTGCCGCATATTTGTTAAATACATAGAATGGTTTCCTTGCATATTGAAATGCTAATTGAATTGTTTATAAAAAAAGTATTGCAAATCTTGACTCAACAAATGGTACGACACAGTAAGTTACGCTGTCGTTGTTTGCTGTTTCTAAATAGTAAAAATTCAGAACACATAATTTGTACAACATTTGCAATGTAAAATAAATAAATAAAAATGAATTTATAAGAGTTAATAAATATTAAAAACTTATACTTGCATAGGTTAGCGCAACAGATAGGTACTGTGTGAGGGAATGGAGAGGACCCACAATTTTCTGTCGGTTGCGAATGGCTAATCGAGAAAGCGTTTTTCATGGCAATGAATTTACTATCGTAGGACCTGTCAATTCCTCGCGAAAGGCGATACCCGTGGAAATTCTGTTTAGATTCGAACCACGAACCTCTGGGTTAACTGGCAGACACGCTAACCACACGTCACGGGTATTACGACTCTATATGGTTTTATCATTTCTACTTGTTGAATTGGTTTTCGCCGTGCTGGTCTTATCGTTTTGTTCGGCTCGTAGGTGATTATGTCATTTCATAAGGAACTCAAAAGAGGGCAGTTTTGAAGTGATCGGTCAATAGGCTAGTTATGAAGTAAAAACTCATAACTCAAGGGCGGCGTCCAGATGAAACTGAGAGGCTGAAAGAAAAGTAGATGCCCAGTGCAGGATTCGAGCCCACGTGTCCGGCCTATCTACTGAACACTCTACCACTTAATAGAGGCAAAGCATTCTTTAATAGATACACAATTAAATGAAGTATTCAAAGGAGAGGGCAGATTTACTTGAGTGTTAGTGTTGACAAGATTCAACGCAAAAAAATCATTCAAATTATTCACAAAATTAAAATCTTCACAGAGTTCAAGATTAGGTCTTCCAATCGCACCAAGGTTTCCATAGAATTTTAGTGGAGTTCTCGTTTCTAATTTTTTAAAGCAGAATATCTTTTGCGAATCTTTAACAGCCTTAACTACTCTATTCCTGCAGACTGCATACCGTTCCCAGTCACTGCTAAGTCTTGAATTTTTGTACACCATATATAAGAAGAAGTTTCGTTCACATATTAAATTATTAATTGCCACTGCAAAACAGGGGCGAAATTACGGCTCACGTTATAATGTAAATTTTGTATCACGTTATCGAGCTATCTAGATCCACACATGAAGTGCTCACTGATTGTTCATGAAATTGTATAGAACTTTCTTATTTTAATTAAATCAATAATTCTTTCCATATCTGTGTTTAAATAACAAGTATACGCCAGAGTGAATTGTCTGTGAAATTCCTTATTCAAACCCTCATACAGAGTTAAACCAGTTAGAGTTCACAAGAAAACCAATTAAATAATAATGGGTTAACCACACACACAGTTTTGTTGACAATTCTACTCCAGTGTAAAAGCTGTTTCATTCTCAAACTCCTTTGAATCGAACTGCTACAGGTCTTTCAGACCATCAAAGTTGAGCTACGAAAGAGTTGTCCACTTTCTAAGTAAAGGGTAGGTCTGCAAGTCCGCGCACATCCTAGCTCGCCGGAGGGGCTGTATCTTGCTCATAGAAAATGGACGGTGTTACGTTTTTATTTCAGGCCTATAAATTCGAAGATGGAATTCGAAAAAATCAAATATTGTAGAGATGTGGAACCCGAATTTTAATTACACTAAAAATAGCTTGTCATACTTGCGGAGAACATTGGTGATCGTGTTCTCTGAGTTATACCCTCTCCTTGCATTTAAAGAAAAAGAAAATTCTTATCTCGATGCACCTTGGTCATTGCGAACGCTCGTTATACCGCCTGACCCCTAAGAAGAAACAAATATATTTTGTTTAAAAACATCATGTTGAAGGTCTTAGAGCCAGTTGCTCAATCGAATCATAAATTTAAGTTCTACATAAAGTTTTCATTTTTGTATGAGACATTCCGGAATTCTTAAGTTCTACATAAAATCCCCATACTAAAGCAGAACTTTATGTACATAGAACTTAAATTTATGATTCGATTGAGCAACTGGCCCTTACTCAACCAAGCTTCCTATCTAACATCCTAATTTAAATTTCTCAATAACTCATTATTCTAATTCAATAAAAAGCAAAATGTCACTTAATAAAAAGAAATGTTCATCTTTCCTTAAAAAAAATAAATTCATTCGAAATCTATTATTTCAAACTCATCAATTCAACTACGATTTCAATTAGGTTTAGGTTTATGGACCAGATTTCCATAAAAACAAATTTAATTTGGTGTTGATATTATATTAGGTACTTTTAAATTATTCGTAGGTAACGTAGGTACTCGAGGTGTGATGGATAGCATGTCCGCCTGTTAATCCAGAGGTTCGAGTTCGAAACCCAACAGAGGCAAAAATGTTTTTTCCACGGGTATCGCCTTTTGCGAGGAATTGGCAAGTCCTCCGTTTGTATTCATTGCCATGAAAAGGGCTTTCTCGATTAGCCGTTCGGAACCTGCAGAAAATTGTAGGTCTCTTCTATTTTCTCACAAGGCATGGTTGTGGGAAGTGCGCTAGGCCCAGCGGCTCCTCGCTCTGTTGCGCCACCCTATTTATTTATTTTTTTTAGGTAACGTACAACAATTCAAATTTTTAATTCATTATTATAAAACAAAAGGATATATCTTAAGGACTGGATATGGATTAGGATCAGAGTAGATATAGTTTAGAAAAAAGAAATTAATTTCGTTTTTACACCTCTTTGGCGTCGACTCTTTTGTCTTAAAATTTTAATTTTGTTTCTTTTCTTCTTTCTTTGGTTGTGTTTTTCTGTATGAATGCAACTCTTTATAATGAGATATAATTCATTTGATTTTAAATATAAGAATATAATCCCTTTAAAAATTATCAATGTACTTACTACTTCATTAAGCTTACTACGACTCCTGGTGAAAACGGTGCACTGTTTTGACTGGATTCGCTGGCCTTTTAATTTTGTCTGTTGGTCTTAAAAATTATATTTTTATTAGTATTTGTACATCGAAGTACTATATTTAGAAATTTTACTTAGCTTCTATATTTTTTTTTTTGTTTTGGGTTAGTTAATTTCTTTTTTTGGTTTATCTCAAAATTGGATGTTTGAATGAGGAAAGGTGGGATGGGAGTAAATTTCAGGAGAGGACAAAATATGGCTGTGGAGAGGACAGTTTTTTTTCGGAATTGTAGGATTTTGTGGTCGATTGGTTTGACCGATCATGTATGTCAAAATTGATCTTTTGTTGCTAGTTGTTATTGTTTTAATTTCTCTGTTGGTTTTTTTCTCATGTGTGTTTCGTGTGTACTTCTTGTTTGATTGATTTTATGTGTTGGATGTAAGCCTTGAATTAAGCTTAGAGTAAGCCGATTCCACCTGCGTGGCCTTGGACGTTGACGCTTTGTGTGTCCGAATCTCTCGCTCTTTCTCTCGCTATTATCTGATAAAGACAGCGAAAACAATGAGAAAAACCGAAATAAAAAATAATAAAGAATCAGATTCTTACCTATAGTGGAATTTTACCCTTTTTTATGATTCGAAGAGCCAGAGTGGCTCCCTTTTTTACCTATTGTATTTTATTAAGGTTTTTAAACTCATTATTTCATTATTTGGTTCAATTGTTCCCCCTTTTTTTAAGGGTTGATTTATATTATCCCACTGATATAACGAGAATGGTATAACTTTGAAACTATGTATTTATACACGTTTTAGCTTCTAATAATTTAAAATTGATTAGAATTTTATCAAACTCGATGGAACGGCTTAGGGAACTTCAAGCTAATCAATTTTTATTTAATTTAGTTTAAGCAAAAGACACGTAAAAATTCTATCTAAAAAAAGGAAACTTATAAGAAACTACATTTTTAAAAAGAAGGTTGGCTGTACTTCTATTTTTCACTACAAAGCCACGAATTAATTTTGTATTTTTGTTGGACGTTTAAGTTTTAGTACTTTTCCTTTACGAGATCTGCGTCAACTTATTCTTATCGAGCGAAAGTTTTTGTCATTCGCTTAAACTCTTAAAGTATTCAAAAAAATTAATCCTCTGTCTATAGCTTATGAATTAAAGTCAAGAGTTAAGCTAAAAATGATTTAAGCCTTTGCAACCCTGCTTAGGTATTATTCGTTCTGATATTTGGTTGAAAATCTAATAAATTTTTGAAGATCTCTCACACAAATTGCAAAAAAAAAACTACCCTATAACCTCTTTTAAGTAAAAAAAAAATGCATAATTCTACTGCAAATTGCTTGGGCAAATTATGTTTTTCCACTTAATAGTTGGCATATCATTCTGGCGAGTATGTTTTCCTAAAACTTCACTTTAATGGAAATACCATGTTTGTTGACCGCTCTTCTACGAAGCTTCACAAAAGTTGACATTGACCTTTTAATATCTGAAAAAATTCACAGAAAACCATTCCAGCAGATGATTGCATTTTATCGATTGGAACTAGGAGAGCAATCAATTTGACTTTGAAGTGAAATACCCTATTTCTTTCTTTGAAAATGATTTGTTATTTGCAATAAAAAAAATGGCATGGGTATTCTGATACCTTGAACGCATTTGAAACTCCTGTGACAATTAATTTCCAGAAATTAAAACACCACACACTGATGCATTGGAATGGCTAAATTGATTGCCCATCATAACTTTTTTTTTTTTTTTTACTATTTTATCTGTTAATGATTGTAGATAATGGTACTGATACTGATGATGACATTTCCATTAATGTCACAATATTGTGTACTCGATAGATATGTGTGCAAATAAATTGATGAAGGTCACAAAGCCATTACAAATAACGACCAACGATTAAGTCATGGCCATATACTTTTCCCTGTGTCCTCATCCTGAAACATTCTCATATGCCGCCAGTCTATCAAATTTACTTACAGTGGAAAGGTCGGCTTTTTCGGCATTAAATCAAAAACTTTTAGTGCACAGGCCAATGAAAAACAAAAGTTATATTAAATTGGAGTCTGTTTCTGCTTGTGATGGATTATAGGACACTTTTGAATTATGTGAATTAAATCCCTGACATGTGGGGCGTGATATTTATCTATGTATGTCATCACAGTGAACTAAAACAATGTGTTTTTTTTGTTTCTATCTTCTTCATCGCGGCTCATTAAAATCATCTGAAGGTTAACAGTATTTTATGTTTTTTTCCAACCACTACTTCAGCTAAGTGAAACTTAATTAAAAGAGATCCTAGCCTGCGGTCTTCATAAAAAGATTAACAAAAAGCAACAAGCATTGTCTAACCTACATCCAACCCATAAACCACCACTTAAACTTGGGCGCTTCACCAAGGTGTTGTCGCTAAGTCTATATTTTGTTTGTTTATTTTTTTGTGACCTCAATTCTTGTTATGTGACATCCATTTCACTATACACTGACGACACAAATTCCATAGCCCATCCTCACCCACACCTTCCACAAGGAGGACTTAGTTTTCTGTGTTTTGTTTTTTTTCTTTCTTTACATGTTTCTTTATAAAATAACAACAACTCGGGGGAGTCTTAAACAGATTTGCCATTTATAGTATGACAACAGTCGCTTAATGAGCCAGCACCGCGCATTTCAAGGACGACCCAATTGTGTGCGTGTGCTTATGCGCGACTTTAGTATTTGTGCCGCACTAATCAAGTCATAATGATTTTACACACACATAACATTCTGTTCCTGCTCAAAGAAAAGAAAAAAGACTGTTTTGTCGACGTCACAACCGCTTTTTATCTATTTTTTTTTTTATTTTATTGCTTTTTTTCTCACTTACGCTAACAAAAAAGGAAATTTTTCTAATAATTTTCATTTTTCTTTTTTATTTGCTTTGCAAATGCATTTTTCAGACAAGGATAAAGGTGTCAACATGAAGCCGATTACTCTCTCCAATCTTATGAGTTAAAAGACGTCTGAAAATAAAATTGAAAAATGGTTGTGAAGCACTCGTTTATGTGTCAAAAAATGGAAGAATAACTCAGAAACTCACTTAAAAAACTCACTCAATTATAAAGAACTCACATTCACTGCTCACTCATTCAATACTACAATAACACATTCACTCAGTTTTTATGTCTGACTCAAAGTGTAAATAATTTCCACTTCACTAAAAACAAAAACCAACCTGAACGAAAAGCTAAAAACTCAAAATGAATTCCGTTATTTCGGCGTTTAAGGCTAAAAAATCGTCCAATAGCGTAAATGGTGGCGGTGGAGTGGGTGGTTGTGGTCCAACAACCAACACAACCACGTGCAACGACAAAAACCACAGATCAGGTAGTAACAACTCAAATCACTCAACACCGAATGGCAAAAAACTCAACTTGAGCCCTCAAGAGAATGGATACCAGTATCTAAGGCACATACGTGAAATCGACACGGCTACAAAAATGCTATCATCTGTTGCACTCAGTCCAGATGATCTGCTTGAAGGCGATAAAATGAATTTTCGACCTCGAATGTGTGTCGATGTAGTCGATCATGCAGTTGCTCCTCCAGCCGATGTCATCGAACCACTCATAGCTGACGTCATTGGCAGTACTTGTTGTGCGAGTCAACAAAATTGTGATACAGTGAGCACAAGCAGTCCACATCGGACTGGTAGCAGTTGTACGGTGACCGAAGACGATGATGAATCATCTTCTGCTGCATGCACCAGCAGTTCAAGCGAATTGAGCCAGAGTACTGTTATTGTACCAACAACTCAAACATTGAGTAGTCCTGCAAAAAGTCTGAGTGGAAGCAGTAGTTATAGTTGTAGCAGTAGTAATAGTAGTAGTAGTTGTGACATTACAACGATTGTAGATACACCATCAACAAATACCGAAACCACGGTAACAACGGCAACAGCAAATAGCACCCAAAACGAGTGTGACTTGATTGAAGATGGAGAATGTCCGGTTGCCGCTGCTGCTGCTGCTACAACTACTACAGCGCCTACAACGCCTGTGACGTCATTTAACAACATTACATTGCCAATAATAATGCCCAATGAGAATAGTAGTTTGGGCTCCTGCAACGGTTCACAAACTTCAAATTCAGCAACAACGACGCCGAAGAGTGCACGCTATACGAAACCACGATTGAGTCTGAGTCGGTTTATAAATCACTCAATGCCTTCGGTGCACGGGCGGCCAAATGCAAGCGGAATGAATAGCGTTGTTGGGGGAGCAGCAAATGGCTGTAATAGCACAACGGCGAATGGTGGCCAACCGAAACGCCTGTCAACGCATCAGAGGAACCTGAGCTTGGATTTCCGGTGAGTGTTTTTTCATGTACTTCTTCTGATTGAAAGCTTTTTCAAAAACTGGTTTTATTGCATTTATAACGCCCTTGATTATGAACATGACAAGTTGAAATCCCAACGTTCCTGTTACATAATCACATCTTTTTACTTAATATTCAAATTGAAATGTGTTTCTCCAGCAACTGAGAAGGTTGTGATTATGGAGAATCGGGTTTAAGTCTCCCAGAGTGACTTTTCCCTGGCAGCAATTCTAACGACTCCGTTTGGCTTTTTCTTTTTTCCTTTGTCTTCTTCTACTGTTTACCAATGACTGGCTTTTGTGTTGATCATTTAAGTCCGTTAGTTTAGCTTTATAACTATGACTTTGTGAAAAGTATGGACTATGATGGTGTCTACATTGCTGACGATACTTTGGATTAGTAATTTGCAACTGAACAATTTGTGTTAATTTTTCCACTCCCATGGGATATTGAAAAAGTTGGAATTAGACGTGATTGTATTGCTTTGAGCAAAACGCTAAAAAACTTTTTAATCTTTTGCATAACTCATTCTACTGTTCTTTGTTTTTTTGATATGATATGAAAATTTAATGACTTCTTTCCTTTCATCATATCTCATGCGATATTTTTTATTTCAATCCATGTGTCTTGACTATGTAGTCAGAGAGGCCTCACTGCTAGGCTAAAAGTAGGTTGCTTGTCTAGTTTATATAAAAGATTTCCAATCTAGCCACACGTGTGCCTTTCCTGATCCTGTTGTCTCATGAGATATCCATACCTCAAACATTCTCCCATGCGATAAGATTTTTAAAACATTAATTTCGATTGCTACTGCGTATTAATTTGAATTTTGAGCCAAAAATTATTTTACAGTCAGTTTTCTTCGCGATCTCATGCGAGAATAAGATGAAAATCTATGTTTTGGTCAATTCTTCTATAAGTTATTTTCGTTGCATCTTGATTTTCCTGGTCTCTGGCTCAATTTGCACTGGAGCTTTGAGGAGCTCGCAAGCAGCATATTTTTTGACTCACGTCTAATGGATATGCCGCCTGAGACGATGATCCCAAGGCTCAAACTGCTTCAAAATTTCTCAGTCAACTTTCCTCCGGTTCAGAACTGGTTCGCTCCAGAATCTGAGCCTGGAAAGAACTGTTATCGTATCTTCACAGATGGCTCCAAAGTCGACGAGGGTTCTGATGCTGGTGTCTCTGTGGAGAACGACGTCATACGACTGCAGGGGGAGAAGTATCTTTGCTTGCAGCGACAGCCAAGCTGTGCTTAAGGCTCAAGCACAGCTTGGCCTCTAAGCACTTCGATAGCGATCCAGGAATGCAAGAGCTCTCTGAATGCGATCGGAAGATTAAATTCCTCGAGTCTCATTTGGGTTCCGGGCCATCACGGCATAACTGGAAATACGATCGCCGATGAACTTGCTAATAGGCAGGGATCTCAGACAGCTTTCTCAGGACCTGAACCGTCGCTAGGTCTGCCAGCGTCCTCAGTGAGGGCTTCAATGAACGATTGGATCTGTGAAGAGCACAACCGTAGATGGCATGCCTCCATTGGATGCAGACAAACCAAGCGTATGGTCCAACGAATGGTAGTAAGAAGACTGCAACATTTTTGCTATCTCGTAGCAGAAAAGACTATAGAAAGCTTATTGGCGTTGACAGCGGGCACTTCTCTTTTGCAAAGCATTTAAACGTGTAAGGCTTATGTGATACCACACTCTGTAAATCTTGTGGAGAAGATGAGGGCACCGCAGAGCACTTCCTCTGTGAATGTCCTGCTTCTTTTTTACAGTATTTAAGACATGATGAGAGCTGGTAACTTAGGCTCCTTATCATGGCAGCGTCTTTTGGCTTTTCTCCGAACATCTGGAAAGCTATAACAAATAGAAGTTTGCTAACTGGTAGTACAATGGACCGGTATTTAGGTCTGAGTGCTCCAGCTGGTATTTTAAAAACCTCCAACAGAAAAGAAAAAAAAAATCTTGATTTTCCTCATTTGATTGCCACATGAGTTTTTTGGACACTTTTGCTACTCTTCTCTAATTCTTGCGATATTTGGGATTGAATTCGCTCAGTGAATGTGAACAATGAGCATCGAGTGGCAATATGCGTTCGTTTCTTGAATCTTGATTTCTTTTCTCTCCGAACAATTGTACGCCGCTTCTTCGTCTCTCCTTCTCACCCGATGACAATGAGAAGAAAATTTTTCTGGAAGTGGGCTGTGACCAGGTGTGAGAGCATCAGGAGATTTTCCTTTGAATGCCAAAATAATTTCCCAATAACGACGCTGTTTTTATATTCTAGTACTCCACTTTTCTTAACAATAAATTTTGTTCACATCATTAAGTCGCTTGTGGGCTAATAATGTGTAAACCTAACTCTCACTGTTTGTTTAAGCTCCAATGATTTTCTCACATTAAATTAACAAACGAAAGTCAAAGCCAAACCACGCGGAACAAACGAAGTTATATTTTTATAACCCCAAGCAGATAGCTCCCTCTTTACTATTCTTTGTTTTCAATTTCAAGTTCGTTTTTATTTACACAAAATCTCGTGCGCCCTCCCGGTGCCCACTGGCATCTGCGAAATGTTCCTTTCATTTTCGTTGAATTAATTTTGAAGAGGAAAAAATGTCTTAATTTTTTTAAGGAGGCAACATGAATTCTTGTTTTCTTTTTTTTTTCATTTAAGCGACTCTAAATTGACCATTCTGACCAGAAACTCATTAAACGTAGTTAGACTGGTAAGCAGAGGCTATTGGGAATATTAATCACCTCGATTTTTAAAGAGAAATGAAAAGCAATTTTTACTTCGAGGAGAGGATTTGCTGATACTGATTTTTCACGTAATCGTGTCGTGGATGGCATTAAACTAAGAGACTAATCCTCAAGATAGTAAAGTTCACGAAGCAGTTGAATTGTTACTTTCATTCAATTGGGGTCGATACTCTCGATTTTATCAGTTTTCCTTTTCTGGAAATTTAGGGTATCTTAAAACAAAGAAAGAATTCGTGAAGGAGGAGTGTAGATCCTTGGGGAGAGTTAGCTTTTTTCCGTAGTCGTAGCCCAAGGGAGTTTTGTTCATTTTCTTTTGCTGACAAATAACAGAACCAGTGGTTCCAATGGAAAAGGGTAAACCAATTACCGGCTTTTTCTGATTTGGTGTTTCAATTTACACGAGAAAGTTTTTGTAGGAGATGAGATGTACCCAATTTTCTTTTCTTTTTTATTTAAGAAAGTTCATTGAACTCCCTAGATAGGCCTTATCAATGCCTGATTTACTTCATACTAGAGCTGTAAAAGTAACGATAAAATGACTACCCGTATGTATACGTTACTTTTGATCTGAGCACTCGGTATAAAAATGTCGTTACTTTCGTTACTTTTTGAAAAGCTGGTATTGGTGTCTAAAAAAGTACTTTTTATGGTGAAATCTCTTAAAAAATGGTATATTTAGCTGTGCAGTTGTATAGGGTAGAATATTTATATCATAATTGTAGAAAAATTTCGTGTAAAAGTTATTACCTTCTATTCAGTCATATGCCTGGCGTTGTCATATAATTATAGAACTGTATTTGAAGGTAAAAGTGGTACCCGTGGTGTGATGGATAGCATATCCGCCTGTTAATGCAGATGTTCGAGTTCGAATCCCACCAGAGGCAAAATTGTTTTTTCCACGGGTATCGCCTTTCGCGAGGAATTGGCAAGTCCTCCGTTAGTATCCATTGCCATGAAAAGCGCTTTCTCGATTAGCCGTTCGGAACCGGCAGAAAATTGTAGGTCCCTTCCATTCCCTCACAAGGCATGGTTGTGAGAAATGCGCTAGGCCCAGGGGCTCCCCGCTCTGTTGCGCCACCCTATTTATTTATTATTTGAAGTTAGAAATAGTGTAGATACCCTCGAATTTCTGCAGGAAATGCAAACTATTCACACATATCGAATCACAGTTCATTGCTCATTTTCAAAATGAATTTGGAATGTTGTCCACAAACTTTTTTCAAATAAATATACAAAGTACCAACTCGACTACCCACCCAAGTACCAAACTAACTAAAGTAACTAAACATACGAAATGCCAACCCGACTACTAAACTACCCAAAGTACCAACCCGAGTACCAAACTACCCAAAGTAACTAAACATACGAAATGCTGATACCGATACTGAGTAACGAAAGTAACGAAAGTAACGAAAGTAAAAAAGGTAACGAAAGTAACGACAGTAACGGCATCGTAAAAGTAATGACATCGTTTTGCGAATAACGTTTCGTTATTCGGTACAAAAGAGAATACTTATTACTGAGTAACGAATACATACCATTTGCTACAGCAATACTTCATACTCTCAAAAGTCCGATTAGGGGATCTTCAACTTTCTGCTAAGTTTTGGCTTTTTTGTGTATTTGAGAGGGAATCACACTTAAATTGTGTAGTCTTTGAAAATGAGTTAATTCCGAGGCTCCCTAAGCTTTGCAGCTCTGCCTTATTTATTTAATGCCGGTTTCGTGGCAAATTAGCAAACAACGGTGAACTAGGTGTTGTTATGCATTCGCGGTTTTAATATTATAAATTCAATATTCAATCTGTGAATAAAGGTTATGGGATTAGCGTCCTATACTTGCCCATGCTGAGAGAGCCGATCCTACCAAAGTATGGGCAAGAGCTCATAGCGGTTTTCAAGAATTTGAGTTTTGGCATAACAAAAACGGCTGGAAAAGTACTGCTAGATGGTCTACTTCTTCTTTCGTTAGCCTTTCTCTAGACATCATAAACTTTGGGGTCTAATGCATTCCAGGAACCTACATTTTTATGCTGATTCCGAACGGGCTGAGTGAAAAGTCGCTTTTCATGGCAGTGTTTTTACTCTTGGAAGACTTGTCTTTTCATCGTGAAAGGTTATACTCGTGAGAAACATTTTGCGGTTTTTTGATCAGGGTTGAGAAGTGCGTTATCGAATGTTCATGAACAACCTTACAGTAGAAAGCGGTAGTTTGTTTAAACGGGCCAAAAATGTCTAATGCTCGAATAAATGAGACCAAGTTTTTGCATGTCCCATAAGAACTCAACCACGTCTTCGCTTGTCTTTAATGACTTTCCGTATGTCAACTCCATCGATAAAGTCAATTTGCAGGTAGCTCAAATTGCTGCTGACTTGATATACCATACCACACCAGCCCCACCTGAGCTTGTGCCTGTAAATTTTTTGACAAAACGACAGTAGGTACCGCTTTCGTAGCAACGACTGATGCTTCAACCGATCTCCTCGTGATTTGATGGCATTCACTTCTAAGAGAAACAAATCATTACACTGTTTTGGAGAATGGAAGTTTGTTTATGTATGACTAAATTGTGTTCTGAGCAGCATTTTTATATGGAATGGTAATATTCGAGTTGAATTCAATGGTTCAAGAACTCAATGCTTTTTTATGTCGCTTAAGCTAAACATACCCTCGTTGCCATTGTCCATGAATTTTACCTGCCTCAATGAAACCGAAAAGCTGTAAGTGCTTGGTATGTTTGTAACGACGCGACATCCTTCGTTGGAATGATCCCATATTTGACGTCTCCAAAAATGCTGCAAGGTGCTTTGGTTTCAAATCAATGCAGGAAGTGTTTTATGCTTTCTGAATCGTCTACAATTAATAAAGCCTGCATTGACCCAAAAGTAGAAAATAAATCCCATATCTGGTCAGGTGTTTTTCAAACATCTTTGGGCCTACTTCATAGAGTACAAAACAGACCGTTTTCGTTCCGTTGGATTCTTTTGAATATCGTTGTAACATTACTTGTCTCACTCTCATTTATAGCTTTTTTTGCAAACCGTGCTCTAGTGAAATAGCCAGTTACGTCCCTCCTTTGTAACAATTAAGCCGCAATATCCGTCTCACCAGAAATGCTAATCATTTTTACCTTCAGCCTAACTTCGGACGGACAGTCAAGTATAGAAATTCATATTTTAGCCGCTCAATCATAATGTGAAATGCATTACTTGACTCTGTTTGCTCCCTACGTTATGACCTACAAGGATTTAAAATCAATGTGCATCGGTTCATCCTACTTAATCCTCTCTCCTATTTTCTTAACAGTCCCTTTGTGTTTTCATAACAATAACGCAAATAAAAAAAAAAAACCCTCACAATGCTCATAATGCCGTCACAGATACAGCCCCAATTTTTTAACGCCTGGAAAAAGACTTGTTTGTTGTTTCCATTAAATTCAAAACTATTTTGATGTTTACTGTCCGAGTAGAGGATAGAGCTATGGGCTTGTCATACCAAGTTCGTTGCCAGCTATGTTTCACTGTCCCATTCAAAGCAAGTTTCCTTGCACTCTGTTCAAGCGTATGATTAAATTAACATGTTTGTCTGTTACGTGAGTCAGGTTTCGAAGTTCGAATCTTAGAAACATAAAATTCTTTTTCCACGGGAATTGCTTTTCGCCAGAAACTAACAAGTACTCCGTTATACTTTCACCACCATGAAAAGCGTTTCTCGATTAGCCTTTCGTAGTGGCAACAAATTTAGATCCCCTCCATTCCTCTCATATCGAATTCCCTTATATATCTAGGTCTCATTTTTGACAAAAAACTGACCTGGAAAACCAATATTGAGGAAAGAGTAAATAAAGCCAACGTGGCACTCTTCTCTTGTAAAAAAGCCATTGGTGGGAAATGGGGTTTCTCCCCCCAAACCACCCATTGGCTGTTTACTTCGGTAATTAGAACGATACTCACATACGGGGTGATAGTCTGGTGGACATCACTAGACAAGATGATCAACTACAACAAGATGGCCAAAGTTCAAAGAAAGGCTAGTCTGTGTATCAGTGGCGTACTGAGGACAACCCCATGAGGACGCCCTCAATGTACTTCTTGATCTCACACCTCTAGATATCTTCAGCAAACAAGTCGCAGCTAGCTCAGCTACTCGACTCAGAGCTTTGTATATAGAAACTATAATACTCTTACTGGATAGCTTTTTTTATGAACATTGTTCGTCACTAGGGTGCGCCAACATCGGTGGAGAAGATTACGAAAAAAAAGAATGCTCATGGTGGAATGTATGATGTCAGGTGCGCATTTCCTATGAGATAGAAAGAAATTCATATATGAAGAAATTCATTTATTTATTTATGCTTCCTGCTCTTACATATATGCACTCTTGTGGAATACATTCCAACTTTTGTGGACTAAGGGGAAAGTGATGATACTATAGATTTTTCATATACAAAGCTCAGAGCTACTTCACAGTGAGTGGACCAATAAGTCAAATCGGCCATACTACCATTCTAGATAACTAGATTCTCAACAAATCGATCCGACTACACCACCCCCAAATTGGTGTTTGACAATAATTTCCAAGTAACCATACTTGGGAGAATGGCACTCTTTTGGAAAATGAAGTAATACAACCATCGGTGTGGTTCAAAAATTAGCGAAGGTGTGGGAAGTGGAATCTACTCAGAAAAACTGAATCTCATTCTTTTCTTCCGCCTACCCGATCGTTGTAGTGTGTTTCAAGCGGAAATTCTGGCGATTAAGGAGGTGCTGTCTTGGCTCAAAGAAAACGTCATATCCTCCACGGATATTCGGATCTTCTCAGACAGCCAAGCTGCCCTTAAATCTCTTGCCTCTGTCTCTATAAAATCTATCACGGTCCAAAATTGTCAGATGTCTCTGAGGGAGATGTCATATCAGTTTAACATTCACCTTTCATGGGTGCCAGGGCACAGGGACATACCAGGCAACTGTATGGCGGACGAACTAGCCAAAAAGGGCACGACCCTACCCTACCCTACGCTCAGAATGGAACATCATAGGTGTACCTATCGCTACATGTAAACTCCTACTTAGACAAGACGCTTCAAGGATAACAAACACTAGATGGACTGAGAGTAACAACTGCCTTGCAACCAAAAAAGTTTGGCCTTGTGTAGACTCAAAACGCTCGAAGAGTTTGTTAGCCCTGAACCGCCTTCTACCATAGGTGTTCTTACGGGACACTGTCTAATAGGGAGACACGTCAAAAGACTTGGTGTGTTTTCCAATGATTTCTGCAGAAGCTGCATGGACGAGGAGGAGGAAGAAACCGTTCAACACCTTCTTTGCTCATGCCCTGCACTACTTCATAGGAGGAAATCTCATCTCGGTGAATTCTTCTTCGATGATACTAGCGACTTAGCTTACATAGAGCCTAAAAGTCTTTCGAAATACATTAAAAGTTCCTTGTGGTCGACTAGCAGGTGATTAACCGGCTAGTCCCGTAATGGAAGATTAATAAGTGATCA
Source organism: Melanostoma mellinum (assembly GCA_914767635.1). Lineage (NCBI taxonomy): Eukaryota > Metazoa > Arthropoda > Insecta > Diptera > Syrphidae > Melanostoma > Melanostoma mellinum. The sequence goes on from OU612058.1 coordinate 202,210,435, forward strand.
ACTCGTTAATCTTACATCGGGTTTCTGATATCAGTAGGTGATTAACTTGCTGATCTCTGTGGTATCACAATGGGCCCTTGTGGCCTAAGTGTGTCAGGCAATATACTCATTGCCTGACAGCCACTTCCACCTAACCTAACCTAACCATTCCTCTCAAAGTATCATTGAGAGAAATGCCCTTTATATCCCACTCTGTTTTTCTATTTTATTTAGTTCCTTCTTTGCCTTGATTTTCCCGTTCTATTCAAATAGCGCAGTTCAATACAATGCAATACAATAAGTTGGACAAACTTCGTTTATTGGATGTTCGGATGTAGTTTGCGTTCTGAATTATCAGACTTGTCGTTCAACATTGTGACATATACCCATTCCTACGGTTCATCCGACTTCAAAACTTTCAAAAATATTTAAAAACCATCCAACAAGTTGGACAAACGGTCGTGTGAGGGTTCATATTATCCAACATTGGTCGTTCAAGCCAAAATCTGTCCAATTAATTGTAAACTGTAAAGTCTGCTAATAAAGTTAACTCAAAAATATATCTTACTCAAGTAATTCGTTTTTTTTTGTCATCACATTTCCTAACGGATATGGTATGACGGTCTTAGATTTCCCCTAAACTGTTTATCAAAACTAAGCAATTTGAAAGTTGCAACTGCTAAAATCATTCAATTCCCTTAAATACGAGCAAATCTAATTAGTCCCGAATGAATTACTAAAGCAAATTAATCTTTTTACTCCCAAATGAATTCCAATTCAATTTACATCAAGTGAGAGGTAAAAATACATCAAATCGATTAAAAAAAAAAAAAAAAACTAAAATGAAATTACTTTGATCTCTCATGTGGTTAAACTCGTTGAAACAACTGCCATATACGGAAATGAAATCAGAGATGTTACATGTAACACATGTACATGTACATAGTTCGCCAACGAGTTGGATATGGTGTTTGTCAAATGCCAACACACATTTGCGCTATTAACTTGTCAAACGCGGCGAGCGGTGAAAGTATCCCATGTCGGTGATGTGCCGGTTTGGTGGCTGGACGGACGATCGAATTGTTGTTGTTGTTGTCGCCTAACAAACCGCTTGTGCTAATCAAGGCTTTCTTATTAACTGTTTTAAATTCCGTGGGTAAGCCTGGATTTTTTTAGTTTTTGTTGTGACTTTTTCACTTCATACTTCATGGGAGACAAATAGACGTAACTTTTTCGAGGGATTTTGTCAAGTTTGCAAAGGAAGAAGCTTACAAAAAAAGAACAGCATCGTAGGGCTTCCTCTTAACCCATGAGAGGATGGACAAACTCGGTTAGCACATTTTGCTTTGTGCCGAGAAAGCTGCACATACGAAGCGTACAAGAGGGAGTAGTGTCAGGGACGGACTTGATTCTATTTTGGAGCCTAGAAGCAGGCGACTTGAGACGCCAGTAAAATCTAATTACTGTTCATAAAAAACAGAGTGTTGTGTTCAACAATTGTTGAACAGAAATCTTTCGACAGTGATGTCTGGTGGATATTTTATATGCTTAAGACGCAAGGAGGAACTCCAATCTTTTAATAGAAAATAGTTTTTCAAGCAGTTCCTAATCCGCCCCTGGATAGTTTACAATATCAATACCTTTACAACAGACAGACGACAGACATGGCGGAAAAGCAGCGACGAAGAAAAAAAAAGGATAGAAAGTGCTCCGGTTTTTCCTATGGTTAGATGAATCAGAAGTAGTGCAATTGATGGAGCAACGAAGTTGAAGGTACCTTACTTCAAATGCCATTGAACTTGGACTCTGCTGTTTTCTTTTTGTTTCTTTTTTTGTTTTGGTTTGGTTTTGTTGCTTCTGCTGCATTCTGTGGCAACTTACCAATTATTCAGGTATTGTGCATCAGGGCAAAAGGATGAAGCGTGACTTCTGTACTGTGGGTGGGCGTCTCCTTTCATCAGCTCCTCTATGCCCTGCATGATTTATGAGCCAACTTCTGGTTTACTCAGAAGTTGCTGCATAGAGGCGATTTGAATGGGCATTGAAAGAGACAGGAGGGGTTTTTGAGGAAGTGTAATTAAATTGAGATGATCTTTTGCAAGAGTTGGATAAAGTTTTAGTTGCGTGCACAAATTTGCATTGAAGAAGGGGACGAATTGTGAGGTGAACTTTTCTCAAAATGCAATTGGCAAACAGGTTGGTCGAGTAGATTGGAGAATTATGTAGCGGTTTTTTTTTTCTTTGTAGCTGTCCATGTTTGACTTAATTAAAAATTAGTTAAGGAAGCATCTGGATATAGAGGCCAGTGAACCTCCAACTGCAATTGCAACACTTGAGAAGAGAAAGCAGCAACAATTATGCTGAAGTAATGCTTGGGGTTTGGTCGAGTATTTGTACTTGTTTTCAGTGGCAGAGGAAGATTTTGAAAACGGCCTAGGGGCTCGTAGACCTCTGTATCAGGGTCTAGTGCTTTTTTGATTCAATTGAAGTTGAATGGACTGCGTTTCGGGCAGGTGTTGAAAACTCCCTAAAGCTCTAGAGTACAGAAAAACGCGCGCTTTACTTCATTGTGGTGCTTTTATTTATTTAAAGAAGCATAGCCTACCTCATCCTCATCCTTAAAAAGACTTGAACTCAGTTTTGCTGGTAACTTTCTTTTATAAGTTTCTCATGGTTTCTTTCTCCTTTTCTTGTGTTTGATGTTTTTTTTCACTATACCGATATTTTTCCTACTACGATATTGAAAAAAAAATATGGAAAGTTTTTAGGTGTTACGAGTGCCGGATGCAATGAATTAAGTTCTGGCTTGCTATTTCCCAGGAAAGTCTGAGCTTGTGATTTATTGAAATAAAAGAACTGCTGAAAAACTGTTATCAATAGTCGTATTCAGAATCCGGTGTCGAAAAGAGGTACAAGATTGTGAAATTGTACTTTTTAATTTAAATCGCGAACACGATTTTGTATTGAAGATGATGTTGTGGGGGTGATAAAAATTTAACACTCTTATAACGATACAAGACTAGTTACACACTTTTCAATGTGACGACATTGTTACTAAGCGGTAATGAAATGGCGGACAAGCTGGCCGAAATTGGCTCAGCACTCGAATCCAGCGACCAACGCCTCTACTCTCAAGCCACTAGGACAAAAAAAGAACAGAATCCACTAAATTTTTCTAAAAATCGCCAATGACAAAAATTAGAAAAATGTTGGGTTTTCATAAACACTTGGCCAGTAATTGGGTTTTTCAATAAGAGCGCTACAAGAGTTTTTTTTTTAAATAAAACAAAAACGGTTTTGGATATCAATAAAATTCTTTGATTCTGTAAAAGTACGTTTGATGCCGTTATGTATAAAACTCGATTTCTTTTGCGTGGCCACCACGGGCACGCTTGCAGAAGTCCAGACGCTGAACCCAATTTTTGACGGTTTTCAAGCATACTGCTGCAATTTCACGTTCGATACAAAGTTCATCAATCGTCGATGGCTTGTTGGCATAGACCATAGACTTGACGTAGCCCCACAGGAAATAGTCTAACGGGGTCAAATCGCACGACCGAGGCGTCCAGGCGACTGGACCATTTCTTGAAATAAGAACACGTTCTTCAAACTTGGTTTCCAATAAATTGATTGTGACATTCGCTGTGTGGCTTGTGGCATCGTCCTGTAGGAAACACATGTCCTTGGAACCACATGTCCTCCAAGTCCATGTCATCCAATTGGGGCCAAAAATATTCGGTAATCATTGAACGGTAGCGATCCCCATTCACAGTAACGTGCCGGTCTTGATCATCACGGAAGAAGTACGGCCCAATGACGCCGCCGGGACATAAACCACACCAAACCGTAATTTTTCGGGATGCAATGATGACTCATGGAGTATGTGTGGATTTTTGCCAGACTAAAGCGGGAAATACACGATACAATTATCGTACCGATAATCGCACATCGCATGGTAGATTGTATCGTGTGTGTGCATGAAGCGAACCACTGTACCGATGTCGCAGTGTAGAATGCCTTGAACTCAAAACCAAACTCGATCGTATGCGATCCAAGTCGAATACGATAATTGTATCGTGTATCGTGCTTAATACCGCATATTTTGTTTATTGACGAAGCCATTCAGTCAGAAATGAGCCTCATCGCTGAAGATGATTTTTTGATGAAAATGCGAATCATTTTCAGGTTGTTGCTCAACCCAATTCACGATCATACGACCCTTTTGGTGGTCAAGCGGCTTCAGTTCTTGCATCAATTTAGTCTTGTAAGGATGTAGGCCAAGATATGTTCACAAAATTCGCCACAACGAAGTCACAGAAATTCCCACTTGAGAACGACTTATGAGAGACACATTTGGGCTTTCTGCAACTGAAGCGGCAGCAATATTCTCGACACTACGGGCACTTCTTTGTCTCACCGGAAATATTTTGTACTTTTCCTGTGGATTCAAATTATTCCACTAGACGCTCAATTGTTGATCTGCTAGGACGATTATGACGACCATAAATCGGACGTAGCGCTCTTAACATTGAGGCCACTGACTTCGAATTTCGGTAGTAAATTTTCATAATTTCGACTCGTTGTTGGCTCCTATATCTTTCTATCATGAAATGGCAAACTTTGTTGAAGAGAAATGTTAATAGAGCGGCAAGAAATATGACGTCGTTTGCTGTGCCTGTCACTCTACTTTTGTAGAGTCCCTGTTGAAAAACCACTTACTATCAAAAAAAAAAAAAAAAAAAATCAACTCCAGCTTGGCAGGCCTCGACTCTCTTAATTGGCACTCTCAAGGATCACAACTCATTGGGTAAATAATGGGAATGGACATCAGCACATCCGAAAATCCCCCAAAAATTTTGATTTTTTTTCTGCTCCCTTAATTTTTGTGAGAAGTGTAGAAAATGTTGAAATCTCAGCTCCGGCCATCTACAAAAAATCCTGGCCATAGCTTAGAAAAAGAGATTTTCGAGAAAAATGCCCTTAAAGTTTCTTTACAAAACCGAGCCAGCTTGGATGCGCTTCAGCAAAAGACTTATAATTCCGAAAATAATTTTAATTTTGGAAAATCGTCCTATAGACATATTCTTAAATAGCTAAACTTTGGAAATACGAAAAAAAAAATTGATTTTTTTTTATTTCTACATTTCGAAAACACAATTTGTGATTGATGAACTTCGTACGAATATCGAACGTGAAATTGCAGCAGTATTGACCGATTTATGCTTGAAAACAGTCGAAAATTGGGTTTAGCGTCTGGACTTCTGTAAGCGTGTACGTGGTGGCCATGCAAAAGAAATCAAGTTTCATACATAATGGGATCGGCATAATGACATACTTTCACAGGAATAAAGAATTTCATAGATATCCAAAACAGTTTTTGTAATATTTGAATAATATTTTCGTTCACTTACTGACGAAGCAATATCAGGAGCTAACTTTCCCCTTTGAAAATTTAAAAAAATAAATGGACTAGGTCCCAAATCGCCACTTTTTTTATTTAGTTCCCCTTTTTTTTAACTTGTCGATATTATTTATCTACACCCTTTGAAGTTCGTAGGGATGCGTTTGACATAATTGTCGTTAGTTAGGTTTTTGCAGATGTCACTGGTTGTTATCGTCTCCTTCAACACGAAACCGCGAACCTTTATCTCTTTTTAGATAAAATAAAATTTATTCCCTTTTCTTTTCCATACCAAACTCTCAAGTTCAGGTCTAAAAGCCAACCTCTAATATCATTTTGCGTTCTAATGGTTGAAAGTTCCACATTACAAAGTTACATTCTAGTGTAGTAATTTTGTAGGATGAAAAAGGAATTTTTTCCTTTAGTTGACAACATGGGCTTCCAATTTAACTTCGCATAGAGATCTATTTAAAGATTTTTTGCTTCTTCCGAACCTAAACAGTGCTATATGGTTCCTTGGAATTCATTATTTATCTGAAGCTTTGTTGATGTATTTCCCGTGCTGGTGTTGCAGTCTCGTCCGAAAACGAGGGTAAAATCACTTCGTTGTTCGGTGTATTGCGTTAACAAAATCGGACCTAGAATTCTTCCACCTCAGCTTTTGTTTTTGTCTGAGCTCTTGAATCTTTGATTTTCGAATGTGATACCTTCATTCGTATCATAATTTAAAGCAAGCCTGCAACGCATAAAAAAAAAAACTTTCTTTTAGCAACTCATTCAATGATTTAACTCAATTTCTTAATCAATTGTCGGTGGGTTACTTTGTTACTTATAAATGCAACTTGCTTAAGGTCGAAAACGCTTTTCATTTATTGCCCTGCCTAAAGGCGTACACTCAATGAAACAAATTTTAGAAAAACCAAAATGAAAAGTTTCTTACAAGACTTGATTGTAATCAAACTGTCAGCTTTACCGCTCTGAATGTAAACGAAAACTCTCAGCTTTGTTCTCCAAACGCCTTCTAGCAAGTTCACGAGTGAACTAAAATGTTAAATTTGATGGTTCACAAGCATCTAGTAGGCTTAAAAGCTTCACTGTTATATCGCTGATAAATAAATAAATAGGGGGACGAGCGATAATTCTATAAGAACCTCAGGAGCCTTAAGTATCTCCCTACCTTATATTTTTATACGGATTCTGAACGGCTTAGTTAGATGTCGATACCTTGCAAAAGGCGATGCCCGTGAAAAGCTTTTATTTTTCCTTTGCTATTCCTGGTATTCGAAGCTCGAACCTCGAACCTACCGCGCAACTATTACGCCACGGGCCCCATTGTATCCCTGTTGTACGTTTTTACTCAACTTCCATTTATTTCGTATATGCTAAAATGTTTCCAAAAACTTGACTTTAGTTCGTTTTGCAAGAAACTGTTTTTGTTCTTTCCCATTTTTTTTTTGTTTTCAAGCCCATACATAAATTGAAAGAACATTTTAAACCTTTTCAAAACATCAGTTTCGAGGTTAAAATTTTCCTTGTCACGTCTACCCGTGTCGTCGTATTTATTTGAATAAAAAAGTCATAAATCATCCTATGTAAGTGCATTGCGCAAATCCAATTACAATAAAAAAGAAAAAAATTCAGCCAGTAATTTAATAAATCCCCAAATCAGTCACATTCTCTGCCTTTCAAAGAATACACATTTTTTGCGTTTTTTTAATCAATACATCACATTCATTGGGCAGTTAAAATGTGTCGCTACATTGTTTCAAAAGGTTCATTGAAATAAAATTCTTTCACGTTCATTAAAAAAAAAAAAATACACACGCGAATATGTTTTTAATTTTTCAATTCATTTTTCATTCTTTTTTTTTTTATTTATGTGAAGTGAAACAAAAGCACAAAAATGAAAGGAAATCCTCATATCGAATACAGTCAAAAAGAGGTTTGGTGAATTTACGATTGTCCTCTGTCCTGCAAGCAACTGGGGGAAATTTATATTTTTTTTAAACGTTTCAATCGAAATAAAAGCATGAAAAATGATTGTACAATAAAAAAAGTTATGAAAAAATAAACCTGTCATAAAGTATTAAAAACACGTCGACAGTAGTTCGTTGGAACAATCGATGTGGGGGCGGTTTATATAAAAGTTTCTTGTTTAATGAAGCGTCAAATTTAAAACAAGGGCATATTTTTCAACTCAAATTGTGTATCGGGGATAAACTATGGAGAGCTTCATCAAATATGTAGCAACGTTGTGTCACAGTACGTCATCTGCCCAAAAGACCTTTTATCTACAATCATTTCATTTTGAGGATTAAATGGTGAACGCGCAATAAAACGTTCGAAATAAGTTTTTCGATTCATCAAACGGCACTTGAAGTGTGTTTTGTCTATTGGGTAGATAATTATTAATGAGTCGTTGCCAACTTGAAGTAACACTCATTAATCATTTTTAGCAAAGACTCGGACACACCTACTGATTCATATTTTATTCACTTATACTCCAAACAATTTCCGTCGAGAAGTGAAAGGTTCTTTCCAAATTTGTCGTATGGTTTTAGTCAACAAACTAAAGTAGTTATTGAAAGTAAGAAATAAAATAGCCTTCATCGGTTCAATTGAAAGCTTTTTCGACATCTTCGCTTCAAAGTCGTTTATAAGCCAAAGATCTTGGTTGTTTTTTCCTTCTTCTTTTTCTTTAATTTTAAATTTGCATTTTTATTAGTTGAGTGGCATTCAGGGTGTTAGAGATGAGAGTTTAAGTTTATAAAATTTCATATCTTGATGAAAAAATTGTTGATTGGATCGTGTTTATGATGAAAGGGGGAATTAAAGTGACTTTCTTGATTTATGGCAATGTGAATTGACCTTCCAAACCTTCAAACTTTTGTCACATAAATTTCGTTTTTAAATGAGTGAGTATTTGCAAATGTTGAAAGCAGAGGCGGTGGGCGTCACCACACTTCAGTTTTTTTTTTTTGTTATGTGTGTTCACTAGGAAAGCTTTTGGTGGATACAATTGTGTCTATGTTTTGAATAGTGGTCCTTGATAGAACTTCTTTAAATAAGTTAGACGTCACATATCTGCAAAAGATTTGCTGATTTCAACTGGAATTAGGTAAACTTATTGAACTCTATTTTGATATTCAAATGACGAATAGGCCATAGGTCATATGATACTCGTATTTCATACGCTCATAAGCCGCGATGATCTTAACCTTAATGGGTACTATAGATGTGTTTGAAGCTAGGGCTCAAGCAACATATCTCGCCCACGAGTCGGGATCCTGGCAAGTTTTTTTTGTTGAAAACTTCTCTTCCTTCTGTGATGTCTCTGTGGTGTGTTTTCACAGACTCGCCCAGCCGGAGAGTTGGTACACCATGGGACGTTAGGGAGGCTTATTTCCTTTAGTTGGCGGAATTATGAGGATCTCCTTTTTTCTAGAAATTGGCAAACAATATCGAGATTTCATTCATCATCGGGCGAATTTCTTTATAACATGCAAAATCATCTGGTGCACGCTTGTTTCCAGCTAATCTCACATAGATTTGAAAGGCATCAAGACCATCTTTACTACCTGTGCCATCTAGTGATCATGTTTCTACCTTTAAGCAAAACTTTAGAACTATTTTTCTGTTCTGTCTTTTCTTCGTTAATGTACGAATTGAAAAATATTGGTATCATGGTAACCACTCTGACTTTTGTCGAGCCAATTTATTTTATTTCCCGAAATACTATAAAAAAAATTAATCTAAGCAATGTGTTTTTTCAAATTAAGTCCCGACATCGAAAGAGTTGCGGCCACCACAAAGAAAATATATTTTATTACCGAAATTATTATTCGGTTACGATGATAGGACAGATTGTAACATCTCTCGATGTTAGGGACGTTCTGTTAAGACCCTACCACTTGCGGGGGATAACAATGGCTAGAACTCAATGAATACAAAGTACGTGTATCTATAACTTTTTTGTCACTGCCTCAATCGTAATGACTCTAGGTTATTGATAAATATTTTTTATACATAAAATATACTGACAGAGTTCATTAAATAATTCTACTACCCCCGATACAACGTGAACATGATCCTATTAACATCGCTGAACTTTTTGGTGACACAAAGTAAACAACAAACAGCACCCAGGCATAAAGTAAATGGTTGGTCTTTTTGACAATTGTCATTTGATTTATACTCAGTTTGGTTTGCCGTTTCATCGTAAATTGAAACCGTACAATCACTGGGGACTACGTACGTTCCGTAAATTGTCTCAAAACGAAATCGCTGTTGACGACGATTTTTACATAATTTCCAGTTTTAAACCTGTGAGTTACCCCTAAGATCGGGCAATTTAATACCAAACTCCTATTTTTTGTGGTGTTGTGTGAAGTCGCTACGCAGAAAAGATCGAAGCGCTTTAGAAGAGAATATTCGGCGTTAATTGCTGACATAAGGCGCCAAATGCTTCGAAAAATGGCATAAAATTGGGCCTCTCGGTGTAAAACCCAAAACAGCAAGATCTGCGGTTTTAATGACCTATTACCGGTCTTTTAAACTTTATGCCGCCAGCATCATCTCAGGTATAGTTTGGAGGGACACTCTTGCTATCTTTTCAAGGTAGTGATCCTCGTCAATGCTGGTCACTCATATCGAACATTCGGAATACTGGAGGAGCTTTTAAGAATCACCATATTATCTTATGAACCTGAGATGTGGAAAACATGAACCACTACAACCTCATAATTTATCGGACTATTTGTTGTGTAATATTTCCCCGATAGCATTTCCTTCTTCCTATTTTGCATTGAAGTCACTTCAGGTGATTTTCACCGCATGTATAAGCATTTGCTCAGACATACTTTTTCGAGGAACCTACAGTCCTTAAAATCATGAACGTATATCAGACTTGAATTGCACTATCTAGCTAGGGCCTCCGCTAATACTTCGGATTTTTTAATGTTCTACGTTCAGACCAGAAAGTATTTCTTTTTTTCCGTTTTCAAAAGACGTCAAGAGTAAAATCATTTTTGTTTTCCGACACTTATGTAATTGAGAGTAAACCCGACGAATAATCCTAAGCCTGCGAGACCAGGCTACATTTCGCTACATTCAATTGTCCATTTCCTGCTGCAGGAGCTTAATGCGGCCCTTAAGGGGCTTCGGCTGGTTTCGTATTTTCAAAAAATCGATTTTTTTTCATTTTTCGATAGCTAAGCATCTCAAAAATGATTTCCTTAAATATTGGTATGATATCTTGGATATTTTTAAAACGGAAGAGTATAGAAGAGAAGCATCTCGGGCGCACAGAATATTTGAAGCTATAGTTTTTTTTCGCGCCTTCCAAAAATTACCTCCATTTGAGGTCGAGAAACTAGCTGTGTGCTGTGTGAAAGCGCAATAAATTGAAGAAGTTCAAAAAATATTAATTTTTTAACATTCCACAATATATTTCGCAAACTAAAAATATTGCTCAAGAAATCCCTTACACGGTCAATATTATTGAGCAATGCTGAGTACTGCGCAATTATATTGCGTGATTTAAGTGCCGCATAAGAGCTGCTCCCGGTTTATCTCGAATTCACCGGATTCATTTTCAGTGTACAATGTATCGGGTCCGTTGAGGTAATGGTTAGTATGTCTGCATGCTACGCAAGAGATTCGTGGTTCGAAACCCAACAGAAATGTTTTTTCATGGGTATCGCTTTTCACGAGGAATTAGCTGATTAGACGTTCGGAATCGGCAGTAGTTTGTAGGTCCCTTCCATTTCTTCCCAAATCACAGTACATGGTTGTGAGAAATGCCCCAGGCCCCGGTGCTCTCCGCTTTATTGCGCAATCATATGTATGTATGTAATATATCAACATGTCTTTTAACTGCCAAAGAGCACGATCAACACAATTTCCCATGTTAGGTACCTACTGTAAATGTTACAAGCATTTTGCAATAAAGTTTCAAACTTTTGTGCGTCGAGGTAGAACCCAGAAACAAAATCATACGGAGCAATAGTTTTTACCAAAAGCTATAAAAAAGCCATATAGAAATGATTCTAGCACTTTTTGTTGTTAATCCCTTCAAGTAAGACGATCTCATTCTTCTTTCTGACACGTTGAGAGAAATCTCATTTATTATTCTCTCATATTTCTTCAAAGTCGTCAATCTCCAAAGTTTAATCTTCCCTATTTGCTGGAAACTCTAGACAAAATAATCACAAGCACAAACAAAGGGTACAAAGGACTTGAAAAATAATAGAATCCTCCCAAGTAGTACGACGTATACCTAACACAAAGCTGTCGTCTACAAACTTTATTATTATTCTCAACTGTTTGTAGAACATAATACAATCTGCAGTTAATAAGACAAAAAAAATCTTTCACTTCACAATATGCAAGTGACGGTCAACTACTAGAGCTCCGCCCACCCAGACGACAGGACAAATCCACCTCACACCTCTCAGCAGGCTCTCATGCACTGTTTCCATATAGTGCAGTGCTCTCCATATCCGGGGGCCATTGGAATGGTGGAATATTGTGGCATTGAACGCAAGGACAGAGTATAAAAATCGATAGTAGGGATAATAAAATGAAAACAAAAGCCCAAACACATAGTATAGGTACTCGTACACTTCCTGTTGTAGTGGTAGTATAGCAAGGAAACGTAGTGGAAGAGTAACTACGAGTTGTATAGTGGAAGAAGGGTTCGCTGAATCAATGCCAGCCAGCTTTATGATTTTCTAGTTTTTTTTCTCTCTCTTCTTCTTTTTTCATCCTTTTGCTAGTTGAGGAAGGAGAGAAGGTTGGTTTTGTAAACGTTGACTCATTGTCAACACAAACCCACCGAAGTGGACTAGGGAGTAAACGAAGGTGAAAAATACCACAACTTTAAGGGATTGAGCATGTACTTTACCTTTCTTGAGTGGGGTATGCGGTAAATTGGGTAAGATTATTGACAGCTGCAGAAAAGGCCAACGATGACAACTGAAAGGACAAACTTTTTCTTGGACCTGTCCAAGATAATCCTTTTTTGATGGAATCGGTATTTTCTCCTTCAACGATCTGGGGTGGGTTTTTCGTGCTTGGGTTAGGTCTACCAAGAACATACAAACAACTCAAGGTTTATGAGTCATGTTGTATATTTTCCTATATAAAAATTTACTATCTTCTAAAATTGTGCTTACGAAGGGAATTTTTATTTTTATTGAACACAATAATTGTGTTTCTCTGAAAGGTGAGGGAGAAATATCTCAGGTATTTTCTGTTGCCGGAAGGGATTATAAAAATTGCAACTCGTCTTGTTTTTTTATGAATTGAATACGGAAATGCCAACAAACTAATAAAATGAGAGGTTAACTAAGATGGATCAGTGTTAGAAAATGTATTCTTTTAAGACCATATTTTTAACTTCTTTGTTTTTAAATTGAAATTTAAAATCTGTAATATTTATCTAAGGAAGAGAATTTTTTACAAAAAGTGATAATTGAAGAGATGATGTGCGTTTGGCGAAGTGGTTAGCATATCTGCCTGTTACGTTGCAGGTTTGAGGTTGGAACAAGAAAAAATGTTTTTCACGGTTGCAGTTTTTCACGAGGAGTTGACAAGCCATGAAAACGTTTTCTAGCTAAGACATTCGGAATCGGCATAATGTTGTAGGCCTATAAAATGCGTAAAGCCTCAAGTTTTCCATAGCTTTGCTGTCACACTATTTACGTTGTCTCAAGATCAAAAATTGTTTAGTAAATATCTTCTCGTTCAAGTTTCAGCTTTAAAAATAAGAGTTGAAGAGAAAACGCTGTCCCAATTCAATTTAGGTATATAAATATGTACAACAGGTATGAGAGTTGTCTGAAGGTGCCTGAGATAAAGATGCTCCGTATGACAGCAAGAACACAAAGCTTGATGATGTTATAATTACTAAGATCCGTGAAAGCTTTCACGTCAAAAATACCATGTGGGTATAAAAAAGAAGCACGACTGCCGACTGGCTCAGTTGTCACAGATTGTTTTATTATTGATCACTTTCACCCTTGGGCTGCACATTTTCGTTCTAATGGATGTCTGGAATGGGCATTGGGCATGTTTGGATAATAAAGCAGTCAAAACAAGTACTCAATCTTTTTGAACTAATAAGGCACGTATTGTCTTCTAAAACTTTTACCCATACCTTACGTGCTCTCTGCTGGGATGTAGGTTCCTTACTTATGATGGCTCCATCGTCATCAGATAGTAGTTGATGAATTTAGGTATTCTGTACTTTATCTTCCAGCATTCAGTCAAAAACTGCAATACAGAGCAGAGTTCTCAAAACTTCCTTCTTTGGTTTATAATTGATGTGACTTGGTATGCTTCAGTGAATCCATACAACTTACCTTCGTCAGTGCCCACCCTTACATAGCATCTCTAAAACTCCCTTACATTTCATCTCTGGACTCAGGGCCACCCGTATTTTTATCGATCGAATGCTTTTTTGAAGTTAGCCACGATGTTCTTCCATTAGGATAGATTGCATACCTGGTTTGCCCGTAACCTTATTATTTTTCGCTGTCGGCCACCCGATGCCCAGCCAGTGATATTCAAAGTGTGGAACGTCAACATTATGTTTTTAAAATAAAAAACCCCTACGTTGACGTTTATAAATACGAGGGTGGTAAAAAGCTTGAAGTTGAGAATCGTGAGCCGTCTAAGCCCGATGTGGTTCCATCTTTTTCCAAAACTCAAAGGTCTCTACTGTGGCCGAGCACCTATATGCTTCTTTTCTTCACTAACTTCTTTGACTGTGATGTCGGGTAATTCCGTTGAGCTAGGTTCAGCATCTGCAAAGTGTTCTCGAGGAGATGTAGGGAAAAGTGCACAAATTTGTCGTCATCCACAAGATTCTGTCCTTGAGTACCATTGACGAACGTCGGCGAAAGAATCTCTTCAGCATTTCTTCTTCTTTGAGGCTGTTTTGAAGATTTTTGTCTAAATACTTGCCCTCCGTGCTCTGGGCTCGGAGTTTAGCGCAATTTTTTCCGGTTTATTCTTTCAGCTTTTGTCTGTCTTGTCATTTCTATCATTAGAGTTTCTTTTGAACATGCTTTGAAATGCAATTTGTTCTTACACATCATTGTTTAAGCGGTTCGGCTAGTTTCTCGAGCTCAAATGGAGGTGATTTTTTGAAGGCGTGAAAAAAAACTATAGCTTCAAATATTCTGTAATCTTAGAGGTTTACTTTACATATACTCATGTAAATTGTCAGGAATTTTCGAGTTGAAATCTAAGAGTGATATGGACCATGTCTTGAACTCCTTTCAATTAGAAGTCGTCAATTTGCCGCATTTTTTTTTTTAATTTTTCTGGTACCTGTAACAAGAAAATGAAAAAATATCGTTTCTTTCTAATATAATAAAAAAAAGTCTCTTAAAAAAATCGTCTTTCGATGGCGGCCAAATTTACAATTTTTATCCGATCGTAAAAGTTGTAGATGGCATGTACCATGTAAAAACATATAGAGAGTATGCAGTTAAGATTTCAAGACGATTCGTTAATATTTGCGTGAGTTACAGCTGCGGCAAATTTGAAAAATTCATTTTGAGAAAAACGCGTTTAAAGTTTCAGAGCAGTTTTCGGTTAAACTAACAGGAATGGAGTAGATGAACTTGAGAATCAAAAATTTAAGCTGCAGGCAATACAAGGAATAGTAGGACATTAAATACGAGGCAGCTGTGGGGCGTCCCGTCGCGTTGGGTTGGGTGGAGTTCGAGCGCCCGAGATGCTTCTCTTTTACATCTCGATATCTCTAACCTCCTACTCTGCCATTTCAAAAATATCCAAAATATCATTCCAATATTTTTAGACATCATTTTTGATATGTTTACCTATCGAAAAATGAAAAAAAAGCCATTTTTTGAAAATGAGAAACTAGCCGAGCCTCTTAAACTTCATAATTTCACCACCATGTCTTTTTTATTTGCTTGTTGGTAGTGCCACTTTGAAACCCCTCTTTTGGCCAGTTGATTGCAGGCAGTCCCACATAGGTATTGTGTTCTGTGCTCTCACTATTTTAGACTTTGTTGATGATGCACATATATTTTAGCATCTTCTTCTTCTTCTTCTTCATTTTTCGGCGTTACGAGTAGTGATCTTGAAGCGATCACAACTCTCCCACTTTGCTGCTTCACACTAGTGATCCGCCTGTGGGGTACGCCGCGTTGACCTCAGAAATCGTCGGCAAGCCTCCCGGTTTTGGATTGTTCCATGTCTGAGGCCAACCAAATGCTGCTGTTTTTGCATTTGCTTGTACCAGGAGTGTTTTGGCCTGCCTTTTCTTTTTCGTCGCGAATTTGTTGAAACGTTGTACGATATTGCCTTTTTGACGGGGTTCTGCGGATCTCTCCTTTGAACATGACAATACCAACTGAGCCGGTCGTGCTGAATTTTGTCCAAGATGGTACTTTTGACATGAAGGCTTCCACGGATCTTAGTACTTCTAATTCGATCAAGCTTTGTTACTCCTGCTGTCATCCGAAGCATCTTCATTTCGGCTGCCGTCAATTTGCTCTCATACTTTTTGTACATTGTCCAACATTGTGAACCGTATGTCAGAGCTGGACGGACAACTGCTGTGTAGAGTCTTCCCTTCAGCTTAGGGGGCATTTTTCGATCACAGAAGATAGCGGAGTTTTCTCGCCACTTCATCCACCCTACGCTTACTCGATGATTGATGTCGTCATCACAAGATGCTTCACTATTGATCATAGATCCCAGATATTTAAACTTTTCACACTTGGGAAACACATTTCCATTCAAATAAATGTCTGGAATAGGCTTGTCTGGATCAGAAAAAGGGCAGCACAGGTATTCAGTCTTTTTAGCGCTAATACGGTACCCATTTCCTTCCAGAACATCAATCCAAACGTCAAGTGCTCGTTGCAGGGATGTAGGATCCTCGCTTATGATGGCTCCATCGTCAGCAAAGAATAATTGTTGTACTTTATTGTCCGTTACTTTTCCTTCGAGCAAATAATCCAGAACAGCAATAAAGAGCAGTGGACTCAAGACACTTCCCTGATGTACACCTACTGTTATTTGGAATTCTTCGGTGACTCCAGCTGGGCATCTCACTTTTGTAACTGCTCCCTCGTACATGTCCATAATTATTCGCACATAGGCTTCAGGAACTCCTCGGTGTCTGAGGGCCACCCATATCAGATCTCGTGGTTGTCGATCGAATGCCTTTTCGAAGTCAACCAACACAATATGCAAATCCTCTAAGGCATCTCGGTGTTTTTCCATAATGATCCTTATGCTTTGGATTGCGTCTGTAGTTGACTTACCCGCGACAAACCCGCATTGGTCATCAGACAGCCTTATTATTTTCCGCAGTCGGCTATCCAAAACCCGCTCAACGATCTTCATAGTGTGGGACATCAACTTGATCGAACGATAGTTGTCACAGCTTCTGGTATCTCCCTTTCCCTTGTACATTGGAAGAAGAAAACTTTCCCTCCATTGATTAGGCAAACTGTCACCTCTTACAAGTTTGGAGATGAGAATCGTGAGCCATCTTAACCCGATGTCTCCCATATTTTTCCAAAACTCATATGGTACCTCGTCTGGCCCAATCGCTTTGCCTTTTTTGGAGTTCTTAACTGCCTCCCTAACTTCTTCGACTGTGACGTCGGATACTTCCGTAAAGTTAGGTGCAGCTGTTGGAAAGTGGCGCCGAGGAAACTGTTCATTCAAAAGATCATCACAATACTGTCGCCACCTGTGAAGAATTCTGTCGTCATCCACAAGTAGCACTCCTTGAGCATCATTGATGAACTTCGGCGAACGAATCTCCTGCGCATTTCTCCTTCTCTGAGCGGCTATTTTGAAAATGGTTGCTCCCTTATTCAAGTTGCTGGGGCAGCTGGGGCAGAAATCTCTTCCAGCTCTCGATACAGGCCCTCCGTGCTTTTTGCTTGAAGCTGGGCGCACTTTTTCTTCGCTTCTTTTCTGCAGCTCTTGTATTCCATTTTGAAACGCGCTTTTTCATTTGTATTTCTTGAGGGGCACTTCGACCAAGCTTGGAAAGCTGCTTTCTTCTTTCTAATCACTGCTTTAGCTTCATCATCCCACCACCAGGTTTCTTTAGCTTGTTGGTAGTGTCCTTTTGAGACTCCTAACAGTGATTTGGCTCTCTCTCTTAGCAGGTTCGTTGTAGGCGATCCCACATATTTTGTGCCGTGATTGCATTTGAAACTGCGTCGATGGTATTACACAGCTGACTTTGCATATACGAAATGAATTGCTGTCCTTTGGTTTTCTCCAGATTGTACCACTTGATTCTCCTAGGAGCCTTTGTTTGTTTGACTTCCTTTACCGCATCCGTAAAAAATTCTGTTAAAAGAAGACGGTGTTGTTGAGCGGCAGCTTCTCCTAGTATCACTTTGCAGTCTTTCACCCGAAATTTCATGTAATTGGTTACCAAATGGTAATCAATCTGGGTTTCATTTCCTCCACTGCTGTAAGTGATAAGGTGTCGGTCTTGTTTGATGAACATGGTATTTAGTACGATTAGACCGTATGACTTGCACATATGTACTTAGAATATCTTCACCAGGAGTGTTCCTGGTGCCGAATCCCAAACCTCCATGGCAGTCTTCATAATCCTCGTTTGTCTTCCCGACATGTCCATTCAAATCTCCTCCAACAAACAAATACTCTTCTTTTGGGATGTCCTTAAGTAGGTTATGAAAATCAAACCAGAATGCATCTTTTTCCTCCTGCTCACACCCTATTTGGGGAGCATATGCACTGATTATATTCCAGACCTTTCCTTCCATCACCAATTTAAGAGACATCAAACGGTCACTGGACTTCAAAATGGTCAACACGCTGTTACATAAACTTTGATCAAGGATGATACCGACTCCGTTCCTACCTTGTTCCGTTCCATAGTAGAACATCTTGTAAGCCTTGGTCTTTGCATCTAAGAAACGGGCTTTGTTTGCTGTGTTTCGCCATTTCGTTTCCTGAACACACAAGATGTCCACTCGCCTCCTTCTCATCATCTCTTCGAGTTCAAGACTTCTACCAGTCATACTTCCAACGTTCCAACTCGCGACTCTAAATTTTCGTCCAACTCGTCGCATTACTTTGCTAGCCCCCGGAATCCGTATAGCTCTGACCCGAACATTGCTGCTCGGTCCAGGATCAGCTCCATGCATAGCAATGGAACTGCCTGGCGGGGTAGTGCTTCTTATGTTCGCAAGTACTTCCATAATGCTCAAAATTTTTCAAAAATTTTCTTTCATCCTTTTCGACACATGCATGCTCCATTTAATGAGTTTGATTTCCCTTTTACTACACCGGTGATCTCCAGTCGTGCAAACCCCGGGATCTGCATGCATACTTGGGGAGAGTTTTTAGGTGGTGTGTGTGTCGCTAGACTCACTTTGATGTTAGTCGTCTAGATATGATTGTTCCTTTAGTCGCCTTTTACGACAAGCGGGGAGGCGCTGCAGTGCTATTCTAACCCGACACTGCACGGGGACACATATATTTTAGCATATACAAAATAATTTCATTGCCTTTCACTTTGTCCAAATTACATATACCATTTGATTCTCTTGGTAGCCCTTCTTTGTTTGATTTCCTTAACCGCCTTCATGAAAAATTCTGTCACTAGAAGACAGTGTTTCTGGGTGACAGCTGCACCCAGTATCATTTTGAAGTCTTTCACCCTAGTTTTTATAAATTTGGCTGCCAAATATCAGTCCATTTAGGTTTCATTTACACTACTGCTGTACCGGATATCATATCTCCATGGGAATAAATAAATAAATAGATACATGTAATTATATGCGTGCATATGTACACATATGTCACACTGAAATCGCAATTGCGGGCGATTTCAATGTACACAATTCTGGTTGGCTTCGACATTCTGGCCAGACAACACCCGAAGGAAAGTGTGTTGAGATCTTCGCTGAGTTTAACCAGTTAACTCAACTTGTTGATGAGCCCACTCGGGTTCCAGATATTGAAGGCCATGCGGCCAACACTCTTGACTTATTTCTCACTTCTCATCCCGAAAAATACAGGGTTGTAGTATCATCTCCTTTAGGCAAATCAGACCATTGTGTCATATCGGTAGATTTTTCGATTTCCGTCACAGTAAAAAAAGATAAAGTCCCTAAAAGAACAGTGTGGCAATACGAGAAAGCCAATTGGGACGGCCTGAATAATTTCTTTCGAAATTTTAACTGGTCATTGTGCTTTCTCGACGGAAACGTTGATGCATCAGCTGATATGATATCTAACGTAATTCTCAACGGCATGAGAAATTTTGTTCCTCACAGAACAAAAAGTATCATCCCCAAAGAGAATTCGTGGTTTGATTCAAGCTGTAAAGAGGCGATTCGGGATAGAGAAAGTAGTTTTCGAAAATTCAAAGACAACCCTACTGTAGAAAACCGAAATTTGTTCAAACGGGCCAGAAATAGCTGTAATGCTCAGATACAAAGGGCTAAGTTTTTACATGACCAAAAAGTAAGGCAAAAAATACTATTGTGTCCAAAAGGAAGTAAAAACTTTTGGTCTTTTGTGAAGAACATTAAGAATTCGACCACGTCATCGGTCCCAACGCTCGTCTTCAATGACTCTCCGTATGTCAGCTCCATCGACAAAGCCAATTTGCTGGCAGCTCAATTTGCTGCCAACTCGACACTTCCTCATAGCATAGTGGCTCCACCTGAGCTCGAGGCTGCAAATTCTTTGATGAAGCAGATATTTTTTCGAACTCGCTCGGTTGCGAGAGTCCTTAAAGATCTCAACATACATAAATCCGCTGGTCCAGATGGTATCCCCGCCGTTATTCTGAAGAGGTGTTCTTCTACGCTGGCAAAACCACTGCGCAAACTTTTCCATCTTTCCTATTCTGCTGGGATTTTTCCGAGCAGATGGAAAACTGCATTTGTCCAGCCGGTCCCTAAAAAAGGCGAATCTTCCTCCCCTTCCAATTACCGTCCAATTGCACTAACGTCCCTTCTTTCCAAGGTCATGGAAACGTTGATAAACCGTCAACTTATGAAATATCTTGAAGAACGAAAGCTTCTTAATGACCGTCAGTACGGCTTTCGTAGCAAACGGTCCACTGGTGATTTGATGGCTTCTCTCACTGAAAAGTGGAACCAATCTTTACATTGTTTTGGAGAAAGTAAGATTATTGCGCTTGATATTTCTAAAGCATTTGATAGAGTTTGGCATCAGGCTCTTTTATCGAAAATGCGTGCTTTTGGTATCGATGAGTCTCTTCTTCGTTGGATTAGAAACTACCTTTCCGACCGTTCAATACAAGTTGTGTTGGATGGTTTCAAGTCTGATACCCACTTCATAAATGCTGGTGTGCCCCAGGGCTCCGTTTTGTCTCCGACTCTCTTCCTCATTTTCATTGATGATCTCTTGTCTGAAACTTCTAATCCACTTAACTGTTTTGCTGACGACTCGACCCTCAGCTTTTCATATTCGTTTCCAAATTCACGTCCCTGCTCTTCGGATGTGGAACTGGAACGGTTGCGTATGATAAGCTCATTGAATTCTGACCTTGACAGCATTGTTGCATGGGGTATTATGAACCGAGTAGAATTCAATGCTTCGAAAACTCAATGCTGTCTCTTGTCGTTGAAGCTTAACATTCCCCCATTGCCATTATCCATGTATGGTACCTGCATCGAAGAAACCGAAAAGCTGTCAGTACTTGGTATGTGTGTAAACGATGATCTTCGTTGGAATGACCACATATTTGAAGTCGCCAAAAATGCTACAAAATGCTTAGGCTTCTTGAGACGATGTAGGAAGTTCTTCACCCCTTCTGATCTGGCTACAATTTATAAGGCCTTCATCCGCCCAAAACTGGAGTATAACTCCCATATCTGGTCAGGTGCTTCTCAAACATCTTTGCACCTCCTTGATAGGGTACAAAATAGAGCGTTGAAATTGATAGGTGATAGTTCAATCGTAGAATCAATTGATTCTCTTGAACATCGTCGAAACGTTGCCTGTCTCACTCTCTTTTATCGCTTTTTTCACAAGCAGTGCTCTAGTGAAGTAGCCAGTTGCATTCCTCCCCTGAAACAATTTAGCCGCAACACCCGCCTCTCTAGGAATGTTTATCAGTTTTACCTTGAGCCCAACTTCGGGCGTACAGTCAAGTATAGAGATTCGTATTTCAGTCGCACCACCCGAATGTGGAATGCTTTACCTGGCTCAGTATTTCCCCTTCATTACGATTCACAAAAATTCAAAAGCAACGTGCATCGGTGTCTCCTTTCAAATCCTCTCCTATTTTCCTAAATGCTCGCACTGTGTTTAACAACATTATAAGGGTATTCATAACCCCTTGATGTGCGCGTTAATTATAAAAAAAAAAAAAAATGTACACGTATATACATAAATAAGTGTTTCAAAAATGGAAAAAAAAACTACTCAAAGCTTAATATTTGTCTGAAAAGACTCCTTGTTGAAGTTCAATTTTAAAGATGTTTCTTTTTTATATGTCATTGCGATAGAAAATGCTCAGAGGAAACTGTCCAAAAGAAATGTCCGATCTGACAACCAATCATTAAAAACTCCAATTTCAAAATCAATCACCGGCCTCAAAAGAACGTTCGACTTTGACATCTACATTAAAGTCAACATTCAATAAAAATGAAAATCGTTTCCAAAATTGAAAAGCAACATATGTACATCTGTTTCTGTACATGCATTGCTTTGTGAGTGTCCAGTGTCCAGTGTCCAAATATCAATCTCTCTTTAGTTCCTTGGTTGGAAATAAAGAATAAAACGACTGACCCATTTAAAATGAGAAAAATCTTTTCTATCCTTTCCCCTATATGAGATATGACTGTCCGTCAGCCTGCAGGGACACATCTGTCAAGTTCATATCGAATTGGCAAACAAATGTCATTATTTAATCTAATTTAAGTTTGACACAACCCCCATGCGGCTCTGTTGGTTTAACTTTTTTTTTTATGTTTGACACAATAAGGTACTAAAGGAAAAGTTGTCAAAAGTTCAAAATGTCATTTACGGTGGAACCAAACCGCAGCGAAGTGAAAAAGTATAAGAAAAAAGGAATAGGGTTTGAAGGGAATAGGAGGAATCAAATTTATCTTGCGTGTGACATAATTACTTTGTCGTTTCCACTCTCATTCTCACGACGAGACGACCTGGGTTCAACGAACAGGTAATGAACAACATTATTCTTTGAAAACAGAAAAAAAAAATGTTTTTTTTTTCTGTGACAAAATTGAAAGGCAATTGAATTCTCTTCATTAGGAAATTTTCATTTTGATTCAAGTGTATGCGAGTTTGCGTGATTTTGCAACCATCATCGATGTTTGACAGTTTGAAGGCGAATACACATTACCATCGTTACACTAACTCAATTAGGCTTATTCCACATCACAAGCTCGCATTCTCACAAGAGCCAATTTGATTGTCATTGACATTTGGATTAAATGCAAAGAATATTGTACGATTCTGTCTGTAATTGGAATGTCAAACTCATTCGACACAATAATGGGACATAATAAAGAGAACAAGTGAAAATCTAGCTCAGAGTTCATTAACATGTTGGAGGGTTTATTCAATTTTTCCAATAATTTCGAAGATAAAAAAAAGCATTTTCTTTTCACGACACTTTGAGACGTCTATTTTTCTATGTATGAAGCACCACCAGTCGTTTTTGAACCTTTTTTAGTGGAAGGTCGACTAGTTTGGCACACTTGCTACATCTAAGCGTATGTGAAACAAAATAAAGTCTTTTCCCCTTCTCTTGGTATAAAGTGAAAAAGTCTCTCAACAAAGCCACAGCACCAGCAGCAGTACCACAAAAAGCCACTCAAGCAGAATTGGCAGTCTGCTGTTTTTTTCTTTTTTGTGTGTTGCTGCATTGCAAAGCCATGATATTGGTAAAATTCCAATGCAGGTAGACCTCGCAACGAGAAAAACTTCAATTTAAAGTGTGTTAGACGACTAAGACAACGACGACTTATAAGATACTCTCGTATCTTGGCCATATTTGCATTTCGTTGGGATGTGGTTCGGTTAAAGTTTCACTTATGTGCCAATGATTCGGTCAATATATCCACATAAGTAAAGCTGCGCCATTTGGTGCGGCCAATTTAAGATACGATAAATGGAAAAGGCGATCTACTTTGATAGTTGATTTGCAGACTACTTTAGTACGGAGATTAAGAGGAGAAAAATGGGGCGCTTGTTGCGAGATTAATTGGCTTTGACGGGAGGTTAAGCTGCATAGTGAACGTGTTCACTTCAAATACAGTTTTCATAGCAACACCGTCGGTGTTGCGGATTACACATTGAATTTGTGTATAGTTTTTTTTTTATTTTTTTTCGGATTATGTTCAGGAAATTGATGAAAAACGGTGAACGAACCCAACTTTAGATAAAACTAGTTTGGTATTTGTTTTTCATTTCCGAATCGAATCAATTTGATGTTTGGAATGGATTGTTTTATGTTCTTAAGAATTGTAAAGTTCCATAATTTCAGTTATGTAAACACGGTTGAACTTGAAACTTTTTCATTATCATATTTATCCTCCATGTATTGAGACCCTCTGTTCAGCTAAAAGTCGTTTTCGAAGCTTAAGATGAAATTGGAAAAATGTGTGTTGGCCTTTTGTTTTGTTAATCGGCAAAAAAATTGTTCAAACCTCACTCGCTTCGGGAGTTTCTGAACATCTCCTTACAGGTGTTTCGTTTGCTCCCGGCCTGAATCGACCAACCTCGATGTCTGCATCACCTATCCTATCGAAACAAAATTTTTCATAAAACTACATGTTTTGTGTATTTTAAAAACAAGTAATCAAGAAGCTTAAAAAAGCAACAGGCACCAACTAATGTTATTAGATGAATAAATTGCAGTACCATTGGAATATCACTGAATGACTTGTCGAAAGCCTTCTTCGACATCAAACGTCTCGGTGAGTTTTTTTTATGAATTCTTCATCTTAAATAGTCGAACGAGTTTTTTAAAGGATGCAAATGGATGCCAGAATTAGACATGGTTCTGTGTAGCTCGTCTCTGTAAAAATTGTCATACGCGTTTTTTTCCAAGATCTCCCTGTTAAAATTCTTGATATGGGAGTTTTCAGACCTTCACATGGCTGGCAATTTAAGGAGGTTTATTCCTCTATTGTTGGTGCAATTGTCAGAGTTTTTTTTGCATTAAGGATACGGTCTTGAGGCTCCATTTATCGAGCATGCTTTCGTCCAACCAAATCTTGCCAATCTTCAGCTGCCTTGATATTACCGAGCTCCTCTGCAGTTTTATTTAATTTAAGCTTACAAATGGCAACCTTATCTTCTAGAGGACGGCGCCGGCGTTCTGATGATCAATGTCCCAATTGAGTCTGCAGAAGCGACTTTTAGGTCTACCACTATGCTTGCTTGATGGTATTTAGGGGCATAGTTCAAGGCTTGCCACCCTGGCATCGTCTTTTACCTTTTGGTACAATTTTTGAAGCTCATTCCTACCATCGTATCTCTATTTCCTCAAACAAGCGCTTCTCGTGCTGCTTTTCTCTGTTTGAGATTTTGGTGTTCTTTTCTTCTTCATTGAAGCAAGCATTATTTTTTTTTTATCATTTTAGGCTCTGTTTGATCATTTTTATTTTCATCTTTGAACACGTTTTCGTAAAGTGGCAACCGTATGAGAGAGAGAGAGAGAAAGAGAGAAAGAAAGAGAGAAAGAAAGAGAGAAAAATATAGAGAGAGAAAGATAGAGAGAGAAAGATAGAGAGAGAAAGATAGAGAGAGAAAGATAGAGAGAGAAAGATAGAGAGAGAAAGATAGAGAGAGAAAGATAGAGAGAGAAAGACAGAGAGTAAGATAGAGAGAGAAAGATAGAGAGAGAAAGATAGAGAGAGAAAGATAGAGAGAGAAAGGTAGAGAGATAGAGAGAGAATGGTAGAGAGATAGAGAGAGAAAGGTAGAGAGATAGAGAGAGAAAGGTAGAGAGATAGAGAGAGAAAGGTAGAGAGATAGAGAGAGAAATGTAGAGAGATAGAGAGATAGACAGAGAAAAGTAGAGAGATAGAGAGAGAAAGGTAGAGAGATAGAGAAAGAAAGAGAGAGAGAGAGAAAGATAGAGAGAGAAAGATAGAGAGAGAAAGATAGAGAGAGAAAGATAGAGAGAGAAAGACAGAGAGAGTAAGATAGAGAGAGAAAGATAGAAGAAATAATATAATGTTTACTGTTGAAATCGACAGCATCCAAATCCAACAGATTGCATTATTATTATTTTTGTTATGTTTCTAACCTCGTTCCATGTAAGTGCTAAATTTAAAACGTCGTCCCTCCAACGAGTACATTATCATGATGCCATTCTAGCGCGCCCATACAGAATTTCATAGAATCGAATAGAAATGCATCAGATATAATGAGGAAGAAAACACATTGAATAAAATTTCAATACAAGGATTTTCCTTCACGTAGAGAGTCTCCGGCTTGGTCCTTTTGTTCAATAGACACTATTGTACTCTACACATAATACGTATGTACCGTAGCATCCTAGTTCTTTTCATTCTTCGTAAAATAATTATTCGAAAATTGAGAGCACTTACGACCGAGTGTGTAGATATGTCTGCTTCGTTCATTGTTTTGTTGTGTATCACCTTTTCAAAATTGCTTTACGTGTCAAGATCGAGTCTCTCTTCTTTGTGTCCTCCTGTCTATGTATCTTGTGCTATTCTATTCAATAAAAAGCTTTAGTTTCTTCTTTCTCTTCATTTATACATTTCTTTTTTACACTCTACTTATTCGTTTTTACAAATCTTTACCCTTCGCCCAACCATTTAATCGACATATTTCCAAAGACTTTTGTGTAAGTCTTCTTCTTTGAACGACTCTTTTCCTTACCTTAAGGCATGGAAATGAATTTAAATTCCGATGTTAAAAAATATAAATGCGAGTATGAAACCTTCTTTTCCTGGACAAAGGAAGATGAAAAATGAATTTTTAACAAAAGCTTCAAATGAATTATTTCACAAAACATTTAAAGGTCGAATGTTCTGCTGTTTTATGTTAGATTGATTTGGGTCGTATTGATGTATGAAGATAATAAATTACTTAGAAGGAACACTTAATTTTAAAATATGATTTTTCAGCCACCTTCCCCTACAAAACTACCATTTTTGTTTTTGGAGCAGGGATCACCACCCACTGAATATTCAGAAGCATTATCTTTTCATTAGATCAATAAAAAACCATGCATCATTTAATCCCCCCAACCAATGTAATGGACCCAACTTGAAAGCTTGAAACTTACTCCCGTTACTTATCTTTGGTGGAAAAAAGAAAGGTTAAATAAAAAAGAAAAACTGTTGACCCTGCACACAATCGAGGAAGTGAAAATCCTCTGAGTTGCAGAAGAGATTTATTGAAATCGATCCGAGGATACTTGAGTGAGATTTATAAAGAAACAAAAAAAAAAGGAACAATAATGAAAATAGGCATAAATATGTTTTTCTTTTCGTTTTTTTCGTTAACGAAAGAAAGAAAGAAAATATGTGGCTGACCGGCAGGGCCGAAGAAGTATATTTGTTAAATGATGGGTAAGGATAAAGCAAATAAATTACCTTTTGCAGGAAGATTTCAACCATATTTTCTTTTATATTGGTCCTTCCGATGTTATTACCTTATTTATTATAGAGAAAAAAAACCAATAATAATATTGGCATCCTTTTTGAAATTAATCAACTGGAAAACGAAAAAAAAAAAAAATTTACCGACCTGAATCTCTTTCTTTTTTTTCCTTATTCTTCCTTTCGCTCACTTAATTTCTTCTTTGGGTGAAATCTAATTTACTGGTAGGGGCCCTAATTTCCCATTGTCAGATTTGTATACGCACAAGGAACAGATTGTTTTAATTATTAGTTAAGAACAATTTAAGGAAGCTTATATCTTTAAAGAAATTAAATTGTACTTATGCAGTTGTACGAAATGGGTCATTTTTTTAGTCATGGCGTTTTTTCTGCTTTTTTTTTTGTTTTTTGAATGATGAAGACAGTTGTCTTTTCTCAATGTCTTAATTTTTGTCTCATTTGTTGGTTTTTTCCTCATTTTTCATTCTTTCTATATTCCTTGTCATTTCTTCTAACATTTATGTCGTTCCTTCTTTCATATGTCGTTTTTATGCTCTCATATGTCGTTTCTTTTGTCATTGGTTGCGACTTTCACATTGCATTTCTTCTCTTGTCATGTCGTTTCTTCCTATACTTGCCATTTTTTCAAATTTCTTTTTTCATTTGACGTTACTTTCCGCACTTGTAGCTTCTTCTCCCGCTTTTGTTTATTCTTCCACGTATCGTTTTTACTTGCGATTATAGGTACTATAAGGCAAGTCTTGTTATCGTGCAGAAAAAAATTTTGAGATAACAACTAAATATGACATTACGGTGATAGAGAATACGAAAAAAGTGGGTCTTACAATTCTGTTTGTCTGTCTGTCTGTCCGTATATGGATCTACAGCCTGAACCGCTTGACCGATTTTCTTTGAAATTTGCAGTTATGGTCTCTGGAGTAGCCTACAGAGGGAATTGGGTCTCTAGGTCTTGAAATAACGGTACCTGCCATATAATGACAACACCTATTTTTCTCGAAAACGGCTCTAACAAATTTGATAAAATCTTACGTGAGGTATTATTTTTTAAAAACGGTACCCCCCATAGTACCGTTTTTTTCAAAACCAACTTTCTCGGTAATGGCTAACACGATTTTGACGAAATTTCATATTTAAGAAGTCCTAAGTTGTTTAAGAAAGATTGCATATTATCTACATTTGAAAAATTTTTTTCGAACATTTTCAAAACGGTATCTTTGATTTATTTAAAATTTTTTGTCAATACATCTTTAAGCAACATCTTAAAACTTGTGCACTTGAATTTTTAAAACCTTATTTAAAAAAAAAAGAAAAAACTAAAATTAAAAATCCGGTTTTTAAAAAATGGCTCTAACGATTTTGATTAAATTTTAAGAGTTTATATGTATAAACAATTGCAAAAAAATTGCGTTTTTAGATTTTCGCTTGAAACTTTTGGAATATTTAATTTTATTATTTTTTTAATACTTTTCGTGATTAAATTCAATTTTCATAATTAATGTGTAGTTGGCAACCCTGCAAACGACCGCAAGTTGGGTCGCACGTGCCCATTTTTTCTTTCATTTTTTTTTTCTTATATGTACGTCCTTACGTTACTTGTCTTAATTTTTTGTCGTTTTCTCTAATTTGTCTTTTCTTCCCTCACTTGTCGTTTATTTCCTACACTGTCGTTTTTTCTCTCACGTATAGTTTCTTTCCCGTGGTGTGATGGATAGCATGTCCGCCTGTTAATCCAGAGGTTCGAGTTCGAATCCCAACAGAGGCAAAAATGTTTTTTCCACGGGTATCGCCTTTCGCGAGGAATTGGCAAGTCCTCCGTTAGTATTCATTGCCATGAAAAGCGCTTTCTCGTTTAGCCGTTCGGAACCGGCAGAAAATTGTAGGTCCCTTCCATTCCCTCACAAGGCATGGTTGTGGGAACGCGCTAGGCCCAGGGGCTCCTCGCTCTGTTGCGCCACCCTATTTATTTTTATTTTATAGTTTCTTTCCCGACTTGTCGATTTTCTTTCAGTTTTCGACCCCATAAAACGGCGAAATTTTCAGATACAAAATATGTGGTTCAATATTTACATTTGTGTAATGCACTGTGTGGGCAATAGCGAATTTTGAAAACGAGAAGTAGTCTTGCTGGTTATAAATCACTTATATCTTCCTGCTGCCAGTTTTGGTCACAAGAAACATGAACATCTTACTAGGACTAGTTTAAATTAAATTAAATCGAGTGTGTGTGTGTGTGTGTGTGTGGGGGGGGGGGGGGGGGAGGCTAGTTAACATCAGTTTTTATAGCAGCTTGTGGGTTTTATTAAAAAAAGACCCAAGTGAACTAATATGTTACTATCGCGGTTTTTCATTGGTGCCATCTCGTTTCCGATGAATGAAAATGTTTATACCTTCTTCTTAGAAAATTCACCATTGTTAGCTTTGCTTGAACCCAGCTAAGCTACGTCTATACATAAAAAAAATCAAAGAAACAAGTTTAAGAGCTCGAAATGCTGCTATGCACTGGTACCTTTCTCTCAACTGTTTTAGAGAATTGTGTCTGTGGCGTAATGGTTAGCATGTCTGCTTGTTACGTACGAGGTTCGAAGTTCAAATCTCAATCTCATCAAGTATTACTTTCATTAGGGGATTGACAAGTCCCCCGAAAGTAATTCCATTGTCATAAAAAGCGTTTTCTCGATTAGGAATCTGCAGAAAATTGTAGGTCCCATCCAATCCTCACAAGATATGGTTGTGAGAAATGCCCTAAGCAACGGGGCTCCCCGCTCTGTTGCGCCACCCTATAAATGTACGTATTTTAGAGAACATAAGTCTTAAAAATCCTAAACACAGCTTACAAAAAAAAAAAAAAAATTAAAAATCTGTGCCCTCGAAGAATATTGAACGCAACTGTAACGAGATCGAATTCTGTTATGGAAACCCACAAAGTTGTATATTATCACCACATTTGTTTCAATTTTCTTTATTCTTGGAGTTTTTTGTCTTCCATTTTCAGAATTTTACTGTCTATTAAAGTTGTTTGAAAGCAGAATTTGTTGCCTGTCAAAGTATTTACTAATTTCAAATGCTCTTCGAATTTTGAATCAATTCCGCTAAGTTAGAAAGAGCGTTCCATGGCAGTGTGTAATCTCGGAGGAATTGCCAATTCTGTTTTAAAAATAATTTTATGAGAATCGAACTCCAACGCAACAGGCAGACACGCTTACTGTTAAGCCCCGGACATCAAATGTCTTACTGAATCGAAACCCTTAAAAACATGATGAAAGGCGAAAAGCAAAGTCAATCAATGAAAGCGCAAAAGCCCTCGTCTATGCCCTTGTACACTGCACAGTCATCATTAAGCGAAGTGCATTTTTTTTAATTAACAGACATCAAATACCCTTTCCATATGCATCCAAAACTCCCCATAATTACTTCAACAAACATTTCCTGTATAAATATTGATGCACTTCCGATCGAAAAGACGTTTCGCTCACGGAAAAATTCATAGACCTCCATAATCAATGGAGGTGCGGCCTGAAACGTTTTTTAATAACTTCTGAAAGATAGAAATATATATACTCACTCGTATACTCGTATATATTTCGAATTGAAACGCAGGTGACGATATCGTTATCGGCATCAAACCACCTCCGCCAGACAAACTCAAATCGTCGGGTTTCGTGCTCCTCGTGATTTCGTGGATTCAAAGCAAAAGTGGTGGTGGTTCTCGATTGCAACCTGAGGACAATCATAAACAAAGGAAGCGAGCAAAAAGGATTTCATATGAATTTTTGCGCTCTTGTGTGGTGGTGGGTAAAGCGCTGCAACTCCCCCTTCCTTCAAATTGGACTCACCACTTTTGCAAACACACCTGCGCCTGGTGCTGCTGTTGTTGGTGGCGGGAGATTGGGATTGGGAGGTCATGTTAATGGCCAAAGTGGCGACACGACACGTGGTGGTTATACTGAGATACGTATCTTTTTTTTGCTTGTTTCTAACATGCTTTTCGTTATGGAGTCCACAGTCGTCGTCATCGCTGCGCCGCGCCACTGGTCGTGAGTTGGTTCTGGCGGAGCGAAAGTTAATTGTCATGTAAGCATGGCTAAAAGCATTTTATTCTTGTTTGTTTTTTGTTTTGTTTTTTTTTTTTTCAAGATTTGCAGGGCAGGTGGCGGTATGGTGATCACCTGGACATGGTTGTTGCTTAACAATTTGAATATCTTTCCCTTCATCTAGCATTAGGAGTTTTGCTTGCACAGAATTAGAATTAGCTGGAGGGGATTCAGAGAGGGGCAAACAAAAAAGCTATTAAATGATTTCAGTGGCAGTAGGAGAATGTATTGCCACTCACCATTGGCCTATACCCATATATGGTCGAAACAAGCGTTGAATTTGAGTACCTTGTCAAGGCTTCGTTCTAATTTACTTTGTTTGGCATGTCCACCTCTCTTTTTTTACATTTCTTTCATTTCGTTAATGCAGCAATAATCCTTGGGAGAGTATTTGTACAAAAAGAGGATAAAGCATTTCTTTTGAATGTTCGAGCATATCTTTTTGTGTGTGTGTGTAGAATGAAAGTGCAAGGGAAATCGTTTTTTTCCTTGGTGTTTTTGTATTGATTGGTTCGATTTTTTCGAGTTTTTCGTTTTCGTTCAACCCTATATGTCTTGTGATGGTTTTTACGTGTTGTTTGTCAGAAGGTGTGTACTGCCTAAAGTCGGTCAACATTTTCGTAAGAAACTCAACTTAATTTTGTTTTTATTGGGGCATTCAAGTGGACAAGTGTGTGTTGACTTATTGATTACGTACATGTACACTCGTTTTTGTGTTTAGATCGTCCTTGTGCCTAAAAGTGCCTACATACCATCAAATGTGACTATGTTGCTTTTCAAGAGGCAAGAAAAAAATTGGAATAAGGTCGAATTTTAGGAGATGTAAATAAAGTGCTCTAGATGAAAAAGAAAACCAAGCTACAAGGAGTTCTTCTCATAACTCAATGCGATTTCTTGGCAACCAACCGTATCTGGTCGGCTAAAGAAATAAATGAAGTTTCCGGTGCCGGGGTAGTCAATTTTAGGTCAACATTAGTTAAAACATGACTCTGTTTTATTGATAAGAAGAACAGATGACGCCGAATAATTTATCCATAAAACTGCCTACTAAAGTTGAGGAGTGGTTTGATAAATAAACTGTGCCGTTCGACAGCTCTAGAAGCCTAGGGGAAGAAAAAAAAAATGTCCAAATAATTTGAAAGAAACAGAATTACAAAAAAATCATTTTCTATTGATATTTTAATTTCTTGAACACATTGACTGTCATGGCTATGATATTTGATAGTCAATATGTTTTCAGTGTTGCCGTGGCTATGAAATATGGTAGTCAGGTATATGCTTTCATATAATGATATGGGTATCAAAAATGGCAGCTATTAGGAAGAAATGTTAGTACAAATTGAAAACCCTGACACCCAGTGATGTGCTTATAGGTAAACTTGGTTTGACTTGGCAGTAAATGTGGGGTGGCATCATGTTGCAAAAATCGTTTTAAAATACGCTTCTTGGTAGGAACGTCAGAAAAAAAGGCATACAGTTTTTAATTATAAGGTCAGGTTTAGGTGGCTACCGTGAAAACGGCTTTAAGACCAACAAGGTCCATTGGGATCCCACATGTGAATTTTAGGAACAATGTATTCTCAGCTTTCAATAGAGCTATGGAGACTATACGGATGTCTATATTCCTAAGATCCCTTCGGTTGTTAAAGAAGATCTTTCCCAAATGTATTATACGTCATTAGCAGGATGTTAAATATTTATTCCCTCACAAGCCATGGTTGTGAGAAAAGCGATAGGCACTGGTGCTCCTCGCTCTGTTGCGTCATCCTATTTATTTTTATTTAGAGGGTGGGGCATGTGCAAAGAAGATCTTCTTCTTCCTTTATGCCGCTTCCAGAAGACATTTGATGGGACATTGAGCTTTGCGGCATGTCTTCTTATGAGGCACGGGAGACTTTAACATCGATTGCGGAGCTAAGGTGCAGTCTGCTTAGGTATAACCAAAAAATTTTATGTTTTGAATCCAGATTTTGCCAGGGCTTTTTAATCGCTAGACAGGTGAGGATGTTTGTTCATCTAGGGTTTGTTATCCTCATATTTGGTATGCTTGTTTTTATCCTGTTATGTGCATTGGCATATAAGTTCCTTTACTGGCGAGTTCATCGGCTTTGCCAGTTATCCTGACCTGAGCCATACCACCCAGAAAACGTTGAACAGTTCTGTCACCTCTTAAAGAAATGATCAGCAGCATTAAAAATAAAAAACCGATTTTTTAAAAAATGGCCCTAACGATTTTGATTAAATTTTGAAGGTTTATATGTATAAGCAATTGCGAAAAAATTGCGTTTTTATATTTTAGCTTGAAACTTTTGGAATATTTAATTAAATTTTTTTCAATACTTTTCGTGATTTAATTCAATTTTCATAATTAATGTGTAGTTGGCAACCCTGTACCACCAAATATATTAAGAACGAATAATAAAACTTTTAATTCAGTCTTAAAATTTTGGTATTTTACTTAGCAAACGATCGCAAGTTCGTGCGACTCAGTCGTGCTCATTTTTTCTCTGAGAAGTAATAGGACCACTTTGATCACCACAATTTCCATTTGGTACAAGTTTTGGTTTGGGAAACAGATTTTTAAATTTATTAATTTTTGTTCTTATGAGTAAACGCCCAAAAACTTCGTCTTTTGTTTTCGAGCCTTTGGTTTAAAATTTAGTTTAATCATTTGATATGGATTTTGGTGGAATGGTGACTTGGAAATTCTTCCCGATAGCAAGTTGGGGTATTGTGTAGTCGGAATGACTTGGTATTGATATGAATAAATTCAGAATAATAGAATGACCAATTGATGATTGGTTCCAGCGGGAGGTGCGTTCAGTACGAATTGCTGTGCGCTCAGCGGTTTGCTTTCTCTAAATATCGAGGTATATGAGATTTAAAACGTAAGTGTGCGGCAACGCACTGAGCAGCAAAGCGTAAGTAAAATTGAAATTTTGTTTTAATTCTGTCACTTGGCCGCTCAGTACGTATACGTGACCTAAGACACGTACGTGACCTCAGTACGTATCGCGGCGTCCTGTCTGCTGACACATATACTTGCTGATCGTTGGACTTTGCTTGGTTTGTCATGATAGGTCGTTTTTTCTAAAGCACCCCATATATGAGTGTCGGTCTGACGACCGATTATTTTTATAAGAAAAACTCCCCATTTGGCTTCAATGGCCTTTTCACAAGAGAAGAGAGCCAATGTAGCTTTTCTTACTCGTCTTTGACTCAAATATTTCGTTTCGCCTAAGAAAATTTGTGCAACTCGCATTTATTGATTTTATTTGTAATGATTTATATTTCCTGTAAAGAGAACGAGTAAAGTTTTTTGGTGATTTATATAGTAGTTTTTTGGGACCGGTTGCATGAGCTCAGTGAGCATTTGAGCATGTTTTCTTGATACCGCCATTACTTTCAAACCCTCTCCTTACACCAGTTTCATTAGAAGTCCGCTAAAGACTATGTTTCTTGCGGGATATCACTGCTGACAGCTCTTTTTGTTATAATAAAAGAACTGTAAGCAGAAGTAACGTCCAAAGCCTCCTGTTTTATTTCCAAAGTTGTTTTACTGAAATGCCCTTTGGAGCACCTGGGGTTTTGTCATTTTACTGACAATATACTAAACGACCCTGCTGTAATAAGGGTGAATAACTTCGAAAAGAGAAATAATAGTTTTCGAGGCCATTTGAAGTTTGGGGGGAGGGTGGCTATCCCAGCGGGTTTCGTAGTTCGATCCCAACAGAAAACGAATATATATCTTCTCGGGTATCGCCTTTCGCAAAGAAGTCCTCCGATAGTAAATTGATTACCGTGAAAAGTTCTTTCTCGATTAACCGTTCAGAATCGGCAGCAGAAAATTGTAAGTTGTCTCCATTCCCCCCAAATGGTTGTGAGAAATGTGTTAGGCCCCGCGGCTTACCGTTCTGTTGGGCGACCGTATGTATGGTCCAGCGGATCAGACACTTGATCCAGTTGGATCAGAAGTACGCATAGGACGTGTGTGTCTAGTACCAAGCTTAGCAATTCTTTGCAGGAATTAGTCGAGGAGCTTTAAAAAAACTTGAAATGCATGGGTTTTTTGACCATCCTCCTGCTGATAGTTAGCAATCTAAAAAAAACTTTTTGTTTGACATTCCACCATTAAAAAAGTTACCAATCTGAGCTCATCTCCAAATAAGGTTGTTTCTCTTTCCACTTGTTCACCTTTTTCTTCAGTCATAAAAAAATACCCAGATCAACTCATTAAATAACTGTAAATTGCGTGGGAACATGACATAAGATTAAGTTAACACTTTGTTCATTGATATCAATTTACCAGCAGAAGAAAATCGTATGCTGAGCCAAAAACAATGGCAATCAATTAACTCATAAAAGCTTCTAAATTCCCTACATAATTCTTCCCCTTTGTCATTCATCTAGATTCAACGATAGGTCAAAATAAAATACACAATGATTCAACCAAAACAACCTTTCGAAAATCATGTCTGGCGAGTATTTGTTCCCGGTTTATTTTTAGCAAATGTAATTACTTAAAAAAAAAAACACAAATATCTAAAAATAGTGTTGAGTATACGCCCCCGTGAACCACAACAATTGATTACTTTAACCACTTAATCGAAAGCTTTTTGTCAGTTTTAGCTTAATTAATTTCCCAAACGGCCTCTTAAAGTCATAGGGGTAATTTCCCAAAACAACTCTTTTCAATGAGAAAAAAACATCTACATATTTAAACTTGTGTGTGTGTGTTTCTCTTGTTGGGACAGCTGATCTTTTTAATATTAAAAACGACACCAGCCACAACAAGCTGCAAGCTCTCTCTCAGAATTGTTTGAATTTGATATTTGGCTTTGGCTCTTTCAATCTTACATTGCGCAAAGCTCGCTCTCTCAGAAAACTGATAAAAGCTAATCCAAAACAAAACAACAACTGAAATTGAGTGCTCAAGAACGAGATATCGCAATGGGCAAAAATAAAGTCTACTCGCTTGATTGTAAATAATTGCCATTCCTGTGTGTGGAGGTGGTTGTTTTGATGACAGCACATACAAATTTTACTTCTGATCGGTTTTTCAAATTTGTTGCATTGAATTTAAAGCCTACAAAGCGACTGTCTGAGAAGCTATCAACAGGCTGCCAAGAATTTAGACGACGACACATCTTTCTTTCTATTCTTAAGTAATCAAATCATTTGTTTTGATATTGTTTGAAAATAAAATTACTAATCACTTGTTTTTCTCTTCTTTTTTTTTAATATTACAGATCAATGGGAATTCTCTTACCTCCGGTGTCACAAGTGACAAACACACGCATCAATCTTACGCAACATCATCGAAATCGTAGCTTAGATAGCGCCCTACAGCGAATACCTGAGGTAATTTTTTTTTGATTTTATTACAAACATAAATATGTACAATGTTCATGTGTTTATACGACGCGAAAATTCGTTGTTTGCTCGTGGCGACTTCAGGGGCAGTATTGTGTTTGTGATTATAATTGATATTGATTTTTGGTACACATTTAATTAGTATTTCGATTATCAAAACGCTTTTGTTTGATAAGCCTTCATTATAAACGGTTAGTCATCGCAAAATTCAGAGTGTTTGTGAGCTTTTTTTTTTTGATAAAGTTGTAGCTCAGTGTTGTTATTTTCGGTATCTTGGTTTTATTGTCTTTTGTACTTATTCTTTTTAAAGTGAAATGAGTTTTTGTTTTTTATCAAATGAAATTCAATGTCTAATTATTAATTGTTTGTAATTCAAATCTTTGCTGACACCTGTCTTACAATAAATTAGTATCCCTCTCGTCCATCCGAGCCGCGCATGAGTTGATACAAAGTTTTTAAATTTTGTTAAATTTACGAGGGCAGTCCGATAAATACTAAGCCTACAAAAGAAAAACCAAAATTTTGGAAAAGTGTTGATTTATTTTTCAACATAATCTCCTTTTAGTTCGATACACTTGACCCAGCGATGCTCCAACTTCTTTAACCCATCTAAAAAATGCGTTTTCTCGAGCTCTGCAAAGTAGGCATCGGTGGCGGTGATGACCTCTTCATTCGATACAAATTTCTGCCCGGAAAGTGATTTTTTCAAATTTGGAAATAAAAAGAAGTCACACGGGGCCAAATCTGGAGAATACGGTGGATGGGGCAATAGTCCATAACCCAACTCGACCAATTTAGGCATAGTGCTGTCCTGTGATTTTTTTTACCCTTCTCCAGGTAGTTGATGTAGATCACACCTTGTGAATCGCAGAAAATGGTGGCCGTCACCCTTCCGGCCGATGGGACAGTTTTCGCCTTCTTCGGAGCACGTTCGCCAGGTAAAGTCCAATGTTTCGACTGTTCCTTGGTCTCTGGTGTATACCAGCGGATCCATGTTTCGTCGACGGTCACGAAACGACGCAGAAACTCCTTCGGATTGCGCTTAAACAGCGTCAAACACAGCTATGAAGTGGTCACACGGTTGCGTTTGTTGTCCAGAGTGAGCAAACGCGGCACCCATCGCGCCGACAGCTTTTTCATGCCCAAAATTTCATGCAGGATATGACCAACGCGGTCTTTCGAGATGCCTACTATCTCAGCTGTCTCGCGCACCTTCAATCGGCGGTCTGCCAATACGAGATCGTGGATTTTTTTCACATTGTCCTTCGCGGTAGCCGTTTTCGGGGCACCTGGGCGTGGCTCATCAAAAACCGACGTGCGACCACGTTGAAACTCGTTGAACCAATTTTTGACGGTCGCCACGGCAGGAGAAGAGTCACCGTACACAGCATCCAACAGCTCTTTGATTTCGCTGCGTGATTTCCCAATCGAATCACTGAACCGATATTGCTCTTTTTTCATTTTCCTAAAATCCGCTGACACGTTTGCTTCCACACGCGGTTAAAACAAAATTACGAGTCCAATTTGGCTGAAATTATCGACAGTTCTACAAAAATGTACTACACTATAGTAAGTTTCTCTTGCGATAGTGGCGCTATTGGGCGGAGAGGCTAAGTACTTATCGGACTGCCCTCGTACGCTGCCCGTACTACAGTGCTGCACAAATTGATTTGGACAAGCAGTTTTTCTAAAATGTTTTAAATAAACTTTATAATAAAGGGCCGCCAAATAACTTTTTTGTTTTGAAAATGCTATAAAAAAAAACTGATGAATATTTTCTCAAATTGCTTTTTTATTTGAAAGTATAATCCTTCCGGTTAGTAATGGGAAATAATTTTATTCAAATGGCTGCATCGTCTGGCCATGAAGTAGTCTACACGATCGGTCCAATTTTTAAGAACATTATCGATTGTGCGCAGCTGTATTTCACCAATGGCTTCACGAATATTGTCCTTTAAAGCGTTAATTGTCTCTGGTTTGTCTTCGTAACACTTATCTTTTACGGCACCCCACAAACAATAGTCCAACGGTGTCAAATCGCAGCTCCGAGGTGACCAAACGACATCAGCTCTGCGGCTGATAATGCGATCTCCAAAAACAGGGCGCAAAACATCGTAGTAGCTTCGGCTGTGTGGCACGTAGCGCCGGCGTGTCCAGTTGAAACCAAATGTTGCCAATATCCTCCTCTTCAATTTTTAAAAATTACCCAATTATGCCTCTGGACCAATATCCGATATTTTCGGTTGTACGCACTGTTTTTGGCTTTTCACGCTTTGGTTTATCCATGGGAATGCCAGTTTCTTTCACTTTTTTCACAAGATAACGAACATACTGCTGACTGCTGACGTTGCTTCTCTTCTTCCAAAATCCGTACGCAATTTTCGCACACATTCTGAAACATAACCATGATTTTCAAAGTAATGTCGCATTGTTCAAGCGTATACAAAAGCATATTCGTTCAGCGGGAGGATCATACTAGTTATCTGTCAAATCAGATATGTAAGTATTACCATTTACGAAATAAGCACTAGTTAAAAAAAAGTTAGATGGCGGACCCTTTACAAGGTGTTTTGCCTAAGATGCGACGACAAAAAGTCAGGCCGGATAAGGTTGGGTCAAAACAAGTAAAAAATCGTATTGGAGGAATTAATTATGTATCTCCCTCCGTTTAGAAAGCAATTTTCATGGCAATGAATTAACTATCGGAGAACTTGCCAATTCCTCACGATAGGCGATACCCGTGGAAAAACATTTTTGCCTCTATTGGGATTCAAACCACGAACCTCTGGGTTAACAGGTAGACATGCTAACCATCACGCCACGAGTACCACAGCGTCTTTGACTAGTAAAACTTTATAGTTTCAATAATCCATGTTTCTTATCTAACAAATAAGAAAATAGTTGAATTCGACACTAAAACACTTTTTATAGTTTGGTTTATTGTCGAATTCAACTAATCTTCTGTTTATTGACTAGCGTTAACGTTACGCTTCAGTTATTTACAAAACCAGCGTAACATAAAGTGTTTAGTGTTGTATAACTTTTATAATAATTTGTGGAACTTGTATCAAATGTAAGTTCAGTTTTAAACATAAGTAAATGTATTCTTTTAATGTTAAAACCAATAAAATTGTCGAACCTGATGATGTTCATAACCATGAACGAAACGTTGTCTTAACCAAGAATTTGTTTTTTGAAGTGAAACTTCTTATGCGACTTGCAAACATGAAAGCGTTACACTTCCGCGTTACATTTAAGCGTTACACTTCCGCGTTACACTTAAGCGTTACACTTCCGTGTTCGATTGCATACTTTTTGAAGTGAAACTTCTTATGCGACTTGCAAACATGAAAGCGTTACACTTCCGCGTTACACTTAAGCGTTACACTTCCGCGTTACACTTAAGCACTTTGGCACTGCTAATAAGTTGCTGTCATCATTCCGCGCCATTCATCCCAACGATTTTATTGTAGTAAATTGTGTTTTTTGGTGGGAATTTTTTGAAGAAAATCATGTCTGTGCGTGCGAAAATTATTTCAATTGCTCAGTGAATAATCGATCAGTGTTGTGTTTTCTTTTCTTCTCCAATGAAATGATAGAAAATATTTACTGCAGTTTCTTTTAATTTGTTTGATATATGTATGTATGTATGATGTACGTAGATAAGTGCTTACTAAATGTGTAAATCGATTAAGTTAAATTATTCTAACAAAAAATAATTTGTGAAGCTTCTCCTCGAATGTGTTGACTGCGTAATTTTATTTGGAAGACAATACACAAATCAGAGCTTTTGGTGATAAGATGTAAGATGTTATTCGAATTTTAAGATATTAGTGAGTATATATGTACATAGTAGTTAGTGGAGGCATAATCATGTATATATAAGCAATTTCCATTTAAGCCCGGCTCAAAAATGTTTATCATGTCTAAACATGTTATCATGTCTAAACATGTTTGATCATGTCCAAACATGTTTGTTAATGTCTAAACATGTTTGGTCATGTCTAAACATGTTTGGTCATGTCTAAACGTGTTTGATCATGTCTAAACGTGTTTGATCATGTCTAAACATGTTTGATCATGTCTAAACATGTATGTAAGTGTTCTCCATCTTCGACTTAGGTGTTAAAACTGCGATCTTCATTAGTCTGTCAGTCAGCTTCCACTTACACTAGCCAATCAACGGTTTCAGAAAGGTTTCTGGTATTGTATCATAATTATGGATACAATACCATACATGATACATACATACATCTTCAAAGTCCTTCTAATCTCCACCAAAAAATAAAAAAATTGTTCTATGAAATGGTGTTAAGTACCTATGCCGTGAAAGTTAACTCCGATCCATTTCTTTTCTTTTTCTTTTAAAGAAACAATATGAGTTCACTAAAAATCAATTTCTACCTCTTCCTATTTTCATTTCCACATTGGGAAGTTTCACTTCTACCGCGCGGAGGGACTCCACGCACTATTTTTTTTCCTTACCTATAGCCCATAAAATAAACAATTTTGGACAAGAATTTCAAAAACAGCTCGTGTCTATCTGTTGTGACATTTTTTCTGCTAATAAAAGTGTTAAGTATGACAAGATCGGTCAGGTAGATTTGTCGAAAACGTTTACCCCACCTCAACAAAAACGACTTTCGGAAAAACACGTTTAAAGATTGACAACGTAATAAAACATTGTTAAAAATTCTTTCAATCAATCTGCGATCCCAGGTCCGTAGAGTTTACCTTCTTGTTCGAGAAGGACTTCGCGTTGAGCCACTTGCTCTTCCCTTCTCTTTACTGTTACGCAGTAAGACCCCTTAAGTAACATAAAATAAACGTTAACACAAAGAAGTAGTCATAAAATTTTACGTTTTGCTGTTGGTATGCAAAGCAAATACAAAAGAAGTCCTTGCCAAAATTAATGGCGAATGGAAAATCGCAAAAAAAAACTTTCAACGCAATATATACGCGTCTTTCGAACACATTGCTGGAATTAAATAGCAAAAGCGCTTTTGGTTGCTTCTGAAGTTTATTTTTACTGACAATATCTTATTAACTCTGCTCATTTCTGATTTTTTATAGCTCAGATCTATTCCTAATGTATCTAAAATTATTTATCCAAATTCAGAGAGGCTAATTAACAGGTTTTTCAAATGATCTTTTTTGTATGTATTTGTTTTGCATACTGAAACGTCTCACGTCACCCTTGTTTTATAACTACTGCTTTGTGTTAATCGTTCACTTCATGCTACGTTAGTTGGTGTAAATTCGAAACGTAACGTTACCGTTCTACAAGTTAATAACACCAAACCAAATAAACAATTTTTTAATCCTAGCACCTTTCGACTGATGGAACACAACTAGAAACGAATAAACATACTAGGGATGGCGTCATTTTTATCACACTCTTGTGCAATTTTATTGTTCAATTGCAACATTTTATCAACTCCTATGTTGCTACCAAAGACAAGAAGCTTCTAATTTATTATAAGACAGGTGTCAGCAAAGATTAAAAGTATAAATGTAAATTAAGTCTTTAGTAGAGTTAATAGTTGGGTCAAGAGAGGATTGAAAAATATGAGGGACGACATTGTACGAATCCGCAATCAAACGCGGTTAGAAGCTCCTCAGAATGCAGACGATTAGGCGGTCGATAATTTGATCGGGCTCTTAATCAGTATGAACATGAATGGAAATGCGCACATAACAAGTATCAAATATTGGTCGATAGATAAGTTTAATGAAATTTACAATACGAGTACCTTTGAAATAATGTCGATTTCCATTGATACTCAAAATACTTTTAAAAAGTTCTTTTTAATCGAAAACCATGTGACCACTAGATCAGTTTTTTCACCCGTTAAAAAAGCACCTCTGTGAATCTCGATTTCAAGGCAAGAGTTACACGCACTTTCCTCTAAACAGACAATCAAGGGCTATTCACATGAGCACCACGACACACGAAAGGAGTAAATCAACAAAAGTGGTTTTGAGCTCTAAGGTAGACTATTCACAAACTCTAAAGCAAATGATGAAAATATAGATTATGTTAAAGTTCAGATGCATCTTGATTAATTTGCACACATTCAATGAATTTGAGAAAACAAATTGTTCGTCCCGAATTTTTTATTCCTTGCTACGAACTGTCATATTCTATTTGTTGGCCATCCTATCATTCTAAATTTATTCGGATCAATACTACTCATTCCGATTAAAAATCTCCCTACTGGTTTTCGATAAGAATTTCCAAGTAACCCTTCCATTAAGGTCCACATGATACAATAAGGATTTCCTACGAGATGATTCAATTCATTTTTAAACTGATGGTTTGAATGTCGGGGACGGAGTTGGTGGCGCTGTTTACTCAGTAGAATTAAAAATTAGTATGTATCTCAAACTACTATAGCGTGTTCCAAGCGTAAATTGTAGTGATAAAAGTGGTCCTATCATGACTCAAAGAAAACGTGATGCCTATGTCAAATATCTGCATCTTCTTCACGCAGCCCTTTAATCACTCCCAAATGTTTCTACGAAATCTTTGAGCACCCGCAACTGTGGATCGTTTCTCAATGCGATGACAGAACAGTTTACTAACAAAGTTGTCTTTGAGCTCAAAATCATATTTAAATGATCGAATAGAACAGTTTACTAAAATTCACTTTTTCTGCATGCTAGAACACTTAAATATTCCGGGTAGCTGCAAAGCCGATCAACTCATCAGAAAAGGAACTTCCAATGCTACTCAACAAGTTGAACATTAGCATACCTACCGCTATGGAAACTCATGCTAAAAAAATGCCATGCGAACAAGCACTTGGTGGACTAACATCGCCACCTCTCTGGCTACCGAAAAGTTTTGGTCAATCCTAGATACAAAACGTACAATTTGTTTCCATAAGCGGAGTTCAACTTAGCTCCTTAATCGGTGTTATAATCGGACACTGCCTCATAGTGCGGTAAGGTTTCTGCGGAAGCTGAATGGACGAAGAAGAAAAGGAAACCATTCCACATCTTCTCTGCACATGCCCTGCACTTTCTCAAAGACGTAAATTATATTTGTGTAGATTTTTTAAACAATCTGAGTTCTAATTTGTACTCAGAACATAAACGTTCATTGTCTTTGTCACTTTATAGATAGCTTAAAATGGATTAAACAGTGAGGCAGTTCCTCAAATTCATATGGTTACCACAAAGGTCCTGTCGTTGTTCTTAGAACATCGGTCGTTGTCCCGACAGCCTCTTTAATCAAACCTAGCCGAAGGTGTTTTATTTGGTAATCCAGCCCTTTAACTATCTAACCTCTGCCAGTCAAAGTTGTACGTCGAATATAAGGCTCAGTAGTTTTATAAAAGTTTATTTTTTTTTTCAAATAAGACCAGGTCTGGAGATCACATTGACTTAACCCTGGGCAATGGGACTCATTAAAAAATTGTGTAAAGTTGTTGTTCCCTGGATCTAAGCAGTGCTCTTTTTTCAGTTTACCATGTCCCAGAAAAATGAGGTCGGCAGTTAAGCTGCCTCCAAGGTCGGGTCGGGTGTTTGTACTTTAACTTTCAATATAATAACTCATGTTTACTAAGGTCCTCAGTTTTATTACTTTAAATTTATTTATTTTATGACATCCTTACAAACAAACTCACACTTCATTGAATCAATTTTTAGGTTGAAGTTTCA
Source organism: Melanostoma mellinum (assembly GCA_914767635.1). Taxonomy (NCBI): domain Eukaryota; kingdom Metazoa; phylum Arthropoda; class Insecta; order Diptera; family Syrphidae; genus Melanostoma; species Melanostoma mellinum. The sequence goes on from OU612058.1 coordinate 202,254,594, forward strand.
TCTCCAAATGCCGAAAGTGAAAACACATTCTGCACAAATTCCATACTCGGTTCGACAATGTGTTCGAAAATAGTCACATCAACAGTGAGCAGCAATAGTCCAATATCATCAACTTGCATTGTCGACCAATCACAACAACAGTGCAAGCTTTCACCATCTTCAGCTTCCAGTGTAAATTCTAGTGTAATAGGTGAGTCTATACTGATTCGATGTTCAATGTAATTTTTTGTTATTGTTTTTATTTATTATCTTTCAGTAGAACCTTGTCCAAGGGCAAAAACGAGTGAGAACCCTAGCTGCAATAAGCCCCCAATAGTCGTTCCTTTGTCAAAAGTTGGCGTATCAGATAACAGTAGCAGTAAAAAGCGTGAAGATCTAACTAGTTTGGGTTCTGACGATTCAGGTATGTTTATATCGAGTGGTAGCTCTTTATCTTTCAAGTGCAAAATGATTTCAAATTATCATGTGATGACCCCCTTTGTTTTTATTTTTTATCGACGCTCATGTAGTTATAAGACGCTGAGCGTGACCGTATCGCTCAGCGTCAATCAAATCAATATTCAATCAGTGACGCGTGAAATTTCTCATACATATCTTACATTTTAGGAATCATTTGCGGTTCGGAGTCGGACCAGGTTTCCCTGAATCGCATCCGCCAATCACACGAGAGTCTTGACTCTGGCGAAATGGACGCCGAAGAGGAGTGCATTGAAATTCTTGACACCACTTCGATGGATGAGGAGTACGGTATGCTGCAGTCAGATCTATGCTTCTATCAATCACCAGAAACAGATTGCCAAACCCTTCGACCACGCAAACGACATGAAGATCGCTCGACACCAACTTCAGAAAATAACAACGAAGAGCGAACGACGCGTTATCGTTTTGAAAACAATCGCATTTGTGTACCAATTTGCATCAATAGTCCATCTTCACCTGTGCCTAATGATAACGGCAGCGATTTAGCAACCCCAACTACTCCATCAGGCGAGGAAAATGTATTGCCTCTGTCATCTGGTAAAGCACAAAAAAGCGGCGATGCTCTTGTAGAACCAGCAAACAAATCAGAACATATTCGAAACGAGGTGCTTTTCAAGAATTTCTTCGGTGCCACTAAAAATGCCATCTTTCGCACAGCACAAAGCATAATCGAGAACCACGAGAAGAAGAACGCGGCCAAGATCAAGGCGGGAGAGCAAGACAACACCTCCGTAGTGACTAGCGACATCAAATCGCCAACAGAAATTTCAAAGAAAAAAGAATTCTTCGGCTTAATTTCGTCTAATGCTAGCAAAAAAGCAGCAGCAGCTGCTGCTATCAAAATCAATTCACCCACAGAAGAAGTTCCCCCATTGCCAACTTTCACAGTGACACCAGTTGGTACAACACCCACAGAACCAGAAGCCAAACCGTCTATGATCAAGTCTGGATCAGTGTCATCATTAAATAAGCTAAAGGCCGTTCCCGGTGTTGTCAAATGCTTTGTGCGAGAAAAGGAGCCACCACGTGAACCAACCAAGACTGAGAAGGGTCCAAGCGGGCTGTTACGTTTCTTCGAATCGCCTGTCTTCAACATACATTTTGCCATCCATTATCTGTTCTATTCCAAGGAGCCAGGTGTGCTCAGCTTTATTGGCAATAAGATTTTTAGTTTTCCCGACCAAGAGGTGGATCTATACATCCCCCAACTTATTGTAATGTACATTCAAATGGATGAGTTGGCTGAGGTTTTGGATCCTTATCTAACTATTCGTTGCCGGAAGTCTGTAGACTTCTCGTTGAAATGCCTGTGGCTGCTGGAAGCATATAACTACCAGGTGGACACAAACTTCCCCTCGAGTAAAAAAACCCAATTAGCGCTGATGAAGGAAATTTTTTCGAAAAAAGAACGCAAGCAACTTAAAACTCAGCAAGTAGTTACCCCCTCTCCAGCCAAGAAGACTCATCATCGATCCCAATCAGATGCGACTGTGCTTCTCAGTGGGTCTCGCTTGTCGGCCGCTAAAATGCCATCGCTTCCGTTCCCTTCCACCCCAGCCAAGCTATGTCTGGGAGATCTGACCTCTGGCCGCGCATTCGACAATGGATGTACCTGCTTTGAGTCTGTTCGTGGAACAGTGAATGATCTACTTGGCCATAAAACAGTGTGCACGTGTGGTGCGCCAAAATCATCTCCGCAAAAGGAGTTCATGAAGGCGCTGATAAACGTAGGCAAGAATCTAACATCTCTTCCATCCAAAGCCGAGAAAACCAGCGCCCTTAGAATGTTCTTAAACTTGATAAACAAGAATCTACCCGCCCGAGTTTGGTTGCCGCTATATTCTGACATTCCGCACCATGTGGTTCGCATCACCGAAGAAAAGACTGCCGTTCTTAATTCCAAGGACAAAACCCCGTACATCATTTATGTGGAAGTAGTCGAGGTCACTGATATCTATTCATCGCCTGTTATTTTGAAAATGATGCCTAGCTTAAGGCATACAAAGAGTGAAGAGCACTTGGAGCTCAAGGACTGTTGTGTCGGTGGGGTTGCTGGTGCGGGAAAAACATCAGAGTCATCTACTGATTCACACAACGGTCTGGATTCTCTGCTGCATTCATGCATAGATGATGTTTGGTCCCAGGAAGATGATGAAATAACAGCGCAGTATCTTAACATGCGCAAGCATCTTTGCGAGCGGGATGCTATCTCACAAATGTCCTTGGACTCTTGCGATTCAAGGGATCAAGGTAAGGGTAAAGATTCTTAACTTATTTTGTATATCTTTTCATTTCTAATTGGCTTTTTACTTCCCTTAGGAGTTCCAGCGTTATTTAACATCGGAGATGTACGAACGCGGCATTGTAACAACTTGAACTGTGAGAATACTAAGTCATTTAGCAATGACCCAGAGGATCCTTCAGCAGCTGCTTTAAAGGTATTTTTATATAGTTTGGGATTTGAATTGTTTTGTCAAATTCAATTTTGTCCCATCAATGTAGGAACCGTGGCACGAGAAGGAAAAACAAATACGCGAATCTTCACCCTACGGACATCTATCGAATTGGCGTCTTCTTTCCGCAATTGTTAAGTGTGGAGACGATTTGCGACAGGAACTGATGGCTACTCAACTACTTCAGGTGAGTTATATTCATAGAACCTTAATAAATAGTTTTAAAAATGATCCTTTCTTGTAGATGTTCAAAATAATTTGGGATGAAGAAAATGTCGACCTATGGGTGCGACCATACAAAATCGTGTGTTTATCGAATGATAGTGGTTTGATTGAACCAATTCTCAATACAGTATCACTACATCAAATTAAGAAAAACTCAAATAAAAGCTTGAGAGATTATTTTATTGATGAGTATGGCAATCCTGAGGGAGAGCAATTTCGAGCAGCACAAAAGAACTTTGTACAGAGCTGTGCTGCATATTGTTTGATTTCATATCTGCTGCAAGTCAAAGATAGGTAAGTCAATTTTTGTTTCTTATTTATTTAGTTTATTCTTTCATTTATTAACGATGTATGTGTAATTCAAGTAAACGTGCTAAGTCTTGTTAACTGTTCATTTAGGCTTTTGTTTAATTTACTCTCTTTGAGGAATAGTATTCATTCCGAAAAACACCTTGTAGTTATGTTTTTCAACCAGCGCAGCGTTTATTTAAAAGATAGTTAGTTTATTTAAAACATGTATTTCTAACCATTGTATTTATAAATTATAGTGGCACCACGGAGGGAAAAATGTTGGTATTAGTCTCCATTAAACTTACTACCTTCTCAAATCGGTAAAAGTGAATCGTAGTACCTGCATATTTTCATAGGGGGCCATTTTATCACAAATGTGTCAGCAAAAGGGAAAGTGAAATATAAATAAACTCTATGTGCTACGTCATCTATGTCATATCCTTGACATTGAACATCACTGTTTTTAGCCAGCGAAATAGAAAAAAGTTTGCTGTTTTGTGCTTAAAGTATCACAAAATAGTTCGATGAGTATTCAAGCACTCATTAAAATACCATCCACATACCTAAGAGAACAATCAAAACAAAATGTTCTCGCTAAAGGGTTTTACCCTCCTACTAAAGTTTATAAATACCGTGGGTCTAACCCAAAAGAATCTAAAATAATAACAAAAAACTGATTAGATTGAAAAAAAGCAAAAAATTTGTTTCCTGCTCTTAACCAAATATTTATCGTTAATAAATGCAACCAAAAAAGTTTGGCCTTGTGTAGACTCAAAACGCTCGAAGAGTTTGTAAGCCCTGAACCGACTGTATCTAGTTTCTACCATACGGGACACTGTCTAATAGGGAGAAACGCCAAAAGACTTGGTGTGTTTTCCAATGATTTCTGCAGAAGCTGCATGGACGAGGAGGAGGAAGAAACCGTTCAACACCTTTTTTGCTCATGCCCTGCACTACTTCATAGGAGGAAAACTCATCTCGGTGAATTCTTCTTCGATGATACTAGTGACTTAGCTTACATAGACTCTAAAAGTCTTTCGAAATACATTAAAAGTTCCTTGTGGTTCGATGGTGAGGTGATTAACCGGCTAGTCCCGTAATGGAAGATTAATAAGTGATCAACTCGTTAATCTTACGTCGGTCGGGTTTCTGAGATCAGTAGGTTGATTAACTTGCTGATCTCTGTGGTATCACAATGGGCCCTTGTGGCCTAAGTGTGTCAGGCAATGTACTCATTGGCTGACAGCCACTTCCACCTAACCTAACCTAACCTTAGGCAAATATATGGACAACTGAAATCAACATCTTTGAGTTATACACCTCCAGCCGATATTATTATACCTGTCTTTGAAGTAATCATTTAACGGTACACGAATATAAGCTAACAACATTCCTTAACAATAAAACTAAATTAAAGTTGTATTCATACTTAAGAGTCTGGTTAATTTTCAAATGTAAATCCAAAAGATGTCAAACCCATCAATCTATGTCAATCATTATACCTTATAAGTTCTAGAACGATAAATTTATATTCGTCTGCGTTGCGCAATAGAATCAAATCTTGTCCGTACATTAAAACCTGCCATATATATCTTGGTTAGCACGCTGTAGTTGTTTAGCTAGAATAACTATGACTTCTTGGTTGGGTAGACGTCAGGTTTTCCTTAAACCTTAAATCGTTAAAAGCTTAAATTGCGCCTTACCAATGTATTTGATGTATTACTTCGTCGTTCAATAGCAGAAGCATTCATTCTTTGATGATACTGCCCTTGGCGTAATAATTAAAATGTCAACCTGTTACGTTTTAGTTCATGGTTCGAGTCACAGAAACATCTACTTGTTTTTCTACGGATATTGCTTTTCGCGAGGATTTGCCAGGTCCTACGATATTGATTTCACCGCCATAAAAGCGCTTTTTCACAAGTTGAACCTGGGCCTCAACCAACATCTTTCAATAACGATTTCGATTTTAGGCGAGCTCTTGATTGCGCCACAAGACAAGGTCTTTCCCTTCCGTGATTTGACTGCAATTGGCTTTCGAAAGCCCATCGAGGCGGAGCATCAATCCATCCACTCCATTGTAGTCCAATCCACCTAGCCATTGTAGTCTCGCGATCCATACTCTCCAAGCTCTGCCCATGTCGTTGTACAGCTTAGCTCGTTGTTGTATCTACTTCTCCACACATTGTCGTCACATACGGCAGCGAAAATTCGGAGAATTTGCTTTTTCACTTAGCCGTTCGTAATTGTAAAGAATTTGTAGTTTCCCTTCAATCCTAGCAAGTTATGATTAAGAGAGATGTGTTAGACCTCAAGATTCTCCGAGCTCTACTGCACTACCCCATTTGTTTGTTATTTTCTTTCTTTACTGCAATATTTTCATTCAATTGGTTTTCTTCCCTTTAAATGTGTATTTCCTAACAATAAAGCCATTTGTGGGATTGCTTAGTTACTTACTTAGGTGGGCATTACAGTTCGGGGTGAACCTGGGTCTCAACCAACATCCTTCGATAACGACTTCTATTTCGGGCGAGCTCTCTCCAGTTTCGCACTCCAAGTCGGTTGAGGTCTTCCTCCACTTGATTGCGCCACCTAAGACGAGGTCTTCCCCTTCCGCGATTGCCCTGCAATGTGCTTTCGAACACCCGACGAGCCGGAGCGTTTGCGTTTCTTCTGGCTATGCCCATGTCGCGGTACAGCTTGGTTTTCTGGAGAGGGTTTTGTTTCTCAATTGCCTTCTTAACCCAAAGAAGCAACGGTTGGCAAGAGTTATTCTCCGTTTGATCTCCGCACTGATGTTGTTGTCCGTGTCTACAGCGGATCCTAGGTAGACGAAGTCCTGTACTACCTCGAAGTTATGTCTGTCTATTGTGACGTTTTGTCCAATTCGTCGATGTTCTGTGTCCTTATTTGAAGACAGCATAAGCTTTGTTTTGCCCTCATTAACCATCAAACCCATTTTTGCCGCTTCTGTTTCAATACTCGCAAAAGCACCTATGACATCACGCTTTTTTCTTCCCATTACGTCAATATCGTCTGCATATGCGAGTAATTGCACAGACTTTTGAAAGATTGTTCCTCTGGTGTTGACGTTTGAGTTTCTTACAATCTGTTCAAGTATGATGTTGAAGAAATCGCATGACAGTTTATCGCCTTGCCTAAAACCTTTTTCGACATTAAAGGTCTCGGTGAGTTCTTTACCGACCTTGACGGAGCAGCGTGAATTCTCCAAAGTCATCCTGCATTTGTGGGATTGCTATTGAAGTAAAAATGTTGTAGCTGTTTATTTCATATTTGCCCAAATCGTTTTTTAAGAGCTACTAAAACATAAACCACAGAATCATTAATTTTTTCTAATCTTTGCAGACATAATGGAAACATACTCCTGCACTCAGATGGCCACCTGATTCACATTGATTTCGGTTTTATTCTCAGCATATCACCTAAGAATTTAGGTAAGTTTTTCATCTGTGACCTAAGTTTTTTAATAACTATAACTTTTTTTCTAAACAGGATTTGAACAATCTCCGTTCAAACTAACTCCAGAATTTGTCGAAGTTATGGGTGGCACGTCGTCCGATCTATGGACTGAATTTAATCGCTTACTTCTCGTCGGTATGATGACCGCACGCAAGCATATGGACAGAATAATAAATTTTGTCGAAATAATGCGCAGCAGTAAGTACTTTGATATTAAACAGTCGAACCAAAAACCATTGAATATAGATGTGTTCCCTTTTCTAGATGCCCAATTGCCATGCTTCAAAAACGGTTGCTCCGGCACCGTCCAGAATCTCCGAAAACGCTTTCACATGAATCTAACCGAACAAGAAATGGAACGCAAAGTCGAACAGCTTGTCCAAGACTCCCTCAAGAGTCTTTCAACGAAACTCTACGATGGCTACCAGTACTACACGAATGGAATATTGTGAGAAAGGTTTTCAATTAAGATTTAAATTTAAATATTAAACAACAACAAAAAGAGGAAATACAAAGTAAAATTAAATTCCAATTTATACTGTCGTCTAGCTCGTATTTTGTAAGTGCATTTTTTTGTCTTAATCTCCCTTTGTCGCTGAGAGATGATTAATATGTGTGTTGCGGCGTGTATGTCATATTGTAAAATAAATTGAAACAAAAAAAAAAAATAATAATAACCTTAAACACTTTACCGAGTACACAAAACATGCGTAAGGAACAAACAAAAAAAAAAAAAAAACAAAAAATATATAAATATAAATATATTTTATAATCTCGTGTACGATTCCTCTTTTTTCTACAACAATTTTAAGTGAATGAAAGCGAATGCTCAGCTTGAATGTGTGCATGCTTGTGGAGAGTTGATCTCTCAAATAAATTTATATTTGAAAATTTACCCTAAAGTAGCTTTGCAGTTTTCTCTGTTCATATTAAATTAATTGTCTATAAAAACAAATCAACTTATATTACGATTTTTTATGTGCTGTTTCATATTCAAAATAAAAGAAAATAAATAATAATATTGAATTAATAGATAAAGTAAACAAATTGTAGTTAGTGTCTTCTTCCATATTAAATAAATCATAATTAGTTATTCATTTGGCGTGTGGAACAGGCGTTAAAAAAACAAGGGTTTACTCTAAGCAAAAGCAAAAACATAATAACATACATACACACTAAGGTCTTTTGAATCGTAATTCTATTCTATGTCCTATTTCCTCTCTTGAATATAAATTTTCGTCTCCTCATTCATCTGTACAGTGCTCTTTTTGTCTTCAAAATTAAAATAAATTAAAAGAAATCAAGAAATTATAAAAAATTCTTCAGAAAAATCGGTAATACAAAAAAAACTTAAACAAAAAAGGATATTTTTTCTGTGAAAAAGTACGAAACATTAATGTTTACAAACAAAAAAAAAATATTTATATTACAAACAATGCATAATGGCAATTTTAATATTCTAGTTAATAATATAAATAAATATAAAATATCGTTAAACAATTAAGAAAATATTTAAATTCAAATCAAACAATTCCATGGAATAAAAAATTAATTTAAAATATAAAAAAATATTTATGAGTGTTTTAAAATTAAAAATCTAATTCATTATTGAAAAGAGGAAACCCACTCATTGCCAAATGTATAAAATATAAAAAAAAAAACAAAATTTGTCTAACGTTTCCTCATTGAGAAAAAGAAAAATAAACTTAATCCATTTTTTATACATAAAACATTGTATTCAAAACATTTGCTGACTTTTTTTTGAACAAAAACAAATCACAACAGCCCAGTAAGAAATGAAATTAATATAGAGAACGAAAACTTAACACTTAAAGACCATGCAATAACAAACGAAGTATATATGCAGCAGAAAAAACATTTAGAAAGCCCAGAATGATACGCCTTCAAGAGATTGTAGTGTACATTTAATAAACCAATCACAAACTTAAACTTTTTGTAAAAAACCTTGCGAATAATAAAACACATACAAATCAAAATGAATTATGTTTAATGTTAAGTTCTTCTTTTTAAATAAACAAATATAAAGTTTTATTATTTATAAGTATGATCAGCTATTTTCTTCTTTTTTTTTGTTTTCTTTATTATTTCTTTGACTTATTGATATCGACTGACTATTAAAGAAAAATTGTCTAAAATTAATATACATACTATCCGGGAGATAATGTTAAGTGAGGTTGATATGTAGGATATCTCTAACTAAGCCACATTTCGATATTTATATAAAACAAAAAAAAATATTACGAAAAACTTATAAGTTTTATTTTTTAAAATAAAAGTAAGGATTTATTTTGATTTGAATTTATATTTTGAATTTATTTAAAAAAAAATACTATACATATAATAAAAACCGACAAAAATTATATACACAAAAATCGTTCGTTTGATTTATATTTTCACTGCTAGGTTTTTTTCAACAAAATTTGTTTTTTTTTTTATAATTAACGCACGCATCAAGGATTTATAGGTCCGTATTATGCGTAGCGAATCGAACGTTCGAATGGAAGCGAATGTTTTAGAGAAACTCATTTATTGGATTGTTATCATTAAACTTCGTCCATTCTCTTATCTGACATACCTTAAACGTCGAAAAAAAAGTTTTCTACAAAGTTTTTGTTTCTACAACCTATAAAACCGCTATAAAAGATGCTCGCAAAAACATTCGCTTCCAATCGAACGTTCGATTCGCTACTCATAATAGGGACCATAAATATGTACCCTTATAACCGCCCCCATCACAATGTTCCTCGTAACATTTTCGGACAACGAATGCCTGAACATTTTCGTAGTGAATGTGTATGTATAAAAAAAATTGATGGTAATTTGATCATAGTTCGTTGCAAAAAATTCACTACGATGGCGTCTATTATGATTTCTTTTTGTTATTCGTAGTTCGAAATTGCAACGACGCGACGCCGACGTACGAGGACAATGTTACTGTAACGCGAACCCAACATTTAATACCAATTTCCTAATCGAAAACGTTCAACCGAAAACATAAGCGGCAACACTAGAGTGTAGAAATATACCAGAAGGGAAAAATGTTTGACATTAGTGGAGAGTGGAGACCATGTGGAAATTCCTGGAGAGTTCTAAATGAAATGTCATTCGATACAAATAGGCCGCCCGAGGCAACCAGAAGTCAGTTTTGATTATAGAGTGATAAAGTTAAGAATAATTTGTGGTATACAAGTGATAGTCCAAAAGTCGAATTGAGATCGAATAAAGTATAGATACTGAATAAAAGTGGTAGAAATTTGGTAAGAAAAAACAAATCTTAATTAAAAAATTCAATACTTTAATAGGAAAAGTCAATTATAATGAACGAAAGAATATTTTTAAGGAACTAGAACCTGTAGAAGATTTTGTAAAAAAATTTTCAAGTATGGAATTTACAACTAATGAATTGGAGTTGCTTAATAGAGGATTAAATTTTGCATTGCAACCAACAAAAGGAAAAGCTATCGAAAGTGCTTTGATTAACATTGAAACAGCTCTGAAATATTTCAATGATCCTGATGATAAAGTTTGAGTGAGGTCCGAAGCTATAGATAGAATTAATTTTAACGATCTACCGAACATGACTGCTAAAATGAAAAATATTAGAGGAACAGCGAAAAGTTTAAAAGAAAAGAAAACTTCAGTTATCTTCAGTAAAGCTGATAAAAGCAATAATATTGTAATACTTGATAAACAAGAATATATTGAAATAACTGAACAATTTATAAGAACTGGACCTTATGAAGAAGTAATTTTTAATCCTTTACCAGGAATGATAAGGAGAACTAAAGAAGCTATGAAAAAAGCAGTAAAAGTTTTTAATAATCCTACTTTATGAAGGAAATTAAATGTTTCAAATCCAATTTTACCAAGATTATATTCTCAGTTGAAATTACATAAACCAGGAAAACAAATAAGACCAATTACATCAACAACTGGAACGATATTATCAAAACTTGAATGTTGGTTATTAGAAAAACTGAAAAATCTTCCAATCAAATTTGAAACAGCAGCTATAAAAAATGGAATTGAATTTGCAGAAAAAGTAAAGAACTTCAAAATAGCTAGCAACGAGATTCAAGTTTCATTCGATGTTGTTTCATTATATCCAAATGTTCCAATTGATGAAACTTTAGTTTTTCTGAGAAAATGTCTAGAAAGAAATGCACTTAAGCAAGAAGAAATAAATGAATTTGTAATACTTACTAAACTGTGCATGGATGAAAATTGGTTCCAATTTAATGAAAAGTTTTACAGACAAAAATTTGTCATTTTGCAGTTTGGGATCACATATGAGCCCATTCTTAGCAAATTTATTTATGTCGCATATAGAAACTGAAATGAAAAATTAAGTAAATTTCCCAAGAATTTGGTTAAGGTATGTAGATGATATATGGGCGATAATCAAAAAACATGAACTCCGACAGTTCATTAACAAATTAAATAAAACTAAATACCCATCAATAAAATTTACATATGAAGAAGAAATTGAAAGGAAACTAAATTTTCTGGATTTAAGTATAACTCGGAATGGAGACAATTTCGAATTGGATATATACATAAAACCAACGAATACTCTGAGATACATTACATCAGACTCGTTCAATTCCTTTGAACATAAGATGTCAGCTTTGCACTCAATTATTTTTAGAGCTCTAAATATTCCAATAACAATAGAAACAAAAATAAAAGAATTCAAAAAAATTAAAGATATAGCCAAAATTAATGGATATACTGAAGAGTTTATTGAAGATTTAACAATTGCACATAGAAAAAAACAGGAATTGAGAAATTATTCAACTTTAGATCTAATAAGGAATGAAAGAAATGAAGAAAAGAAATATTCAAAATTTTATTTCTATCCAGATATAAGAACATCTAAGATAAAACCAATCTTTAGTAAATATAATATCCGTATGAGTGAGTGCAGCGAAATAAAAATAAAATATCTGATAAATATCTGATATATATAAAATTGAACAGCTTCAAAAATCAGGAATTTATTCTATCGGATGTAATGATTGTGCAAAAGAATATATAGGACAGACAAGAAGACCTATTCTAAAAAGATTTAAAGAACATTTTGCACATCTTAAATATATGATGAAAAATCAAAATATGAAATCAAATAATGAAAAAGAAAGGTCAAGTGTTGCAGAACATATGCTATAAAATAATCATCATTATCATTGCAAAATTGAAAATTAATAAGAAATGTAAATAGCAATTATGAATTAGATGCTTTTGAATCTTTTTACATATTTAAAAACAAAAATAATCTTATGAATAATGATGATGGACCAATCAAAGATTCAATATTCAAACAATTTTTCGATAGATTCAACTCAACTCAATTGTAATTTTGTTTAGAAACATTTTTGTTTTTTGTTAGTTTTTTGACAAATAATTTAATTTAGTTTAATTTATAAATCTCACTGACGATGGAAGCATTGCTTCTGAAATGTGCATTTGAGGAAATAAAATAAGTGTTTTTAACTGTTGAAAATTATATTAATCTTTTTATTTATTGGTAGAAATAAATTGAAAGGTGAAGTTTTATTTTGCGAACTAAGCGCGCGTTACATTATAAAATACAGACAGAGCGTTAAGGAAAATCAAAGAGCGTTTAATAAGAGACACCAATGCAAGTTGCTGATAGTGGATGCCACAGCGGGTAGTACGACTAATATATATGTATTTCTATACTTTACTGTTCTTCGAAAGTTGTGCTCAAGATCTTACTATGGGTTTAAAAATAGTAGTTTTGCTTTTTCCCATTCAAAAGAGATTTTTCAAGAAATTTCAACTCTAGTAGCAGGCGCACCGGGTAACTCAATTAGGTACTCTTCATACGATCCCATCAAAAAAATCCCATCAAAACATTCCTGAAATCTCACTTTTCTGGGTGAACAAAATGTAAAAGGCTCCATATCTCGAAAACGAAGCGAGATAGACGGAAAATAACGATTTTTTGGGGGTTGTACGGTGGGGGAACTCCATTTAAGACGCTTCATACGATCCCAGTGACCAAAATGTAAAAAGCTCCGTATCTCGAGAACGGAGCGAGATAGACGAAAAATAACGATTTTTTGGGTTTGGACGGTGGGGGAACTCCATTTAAGATGCTTCATTCGATCCTAGTGACCAAAATGTAAAAAGCTCAAATCTCGAGAACGGAGCAAGATAGACGAAAAATAACGATTTTTTGGGGGTTGTACGATGGGGGAACTTCAGTTAAGACGCTTCATACGATCCCAGTGACCAAAATGTAAAAAGCTCCATGTCTGGAGAACGAAGCGAGTTAGACGAAAAATAATGATTTTTTAGGGGGTGTTGTACGATGGGATGACACATGCGATGACACATGCGATAACACATGCGATGACGCAAGCGATGACGCAAGCGATGACGCATGCGATGACATATGTGATGACGCATGCGATGACATATGCGATGACTCATGCGATGACACACATGCAATGACACATGCGATGACATATGCGATGACGCATGCGATGACATATGCGATGACACATGTGATGACACATGCATGCGAAAAAACATGTATTTTATTTTATTTTTTTGATGATATTATTAGAGGTGCAGCGCTTGAAATAAAAAATACGTGCAAAATGAAATGAAAGGGCTTCTAAAAGTGAAATGAATGGGCTTCAAGGTTATGTCCAAGGTCAAATTCAAGGTCACCATCGGATTCCTCGTCGAAAAATACGTCGGATTTATTGAAATTTTCTTCAAAACAAATTTTAAAGCTAAGCAAATGAATAATAATAGATAATAATAATTGCGAAAGTCAGATCGGCCAAAATGGGTTGTTTTTCCAATTTTTATCTTTAAAAATTGTAAATTAAAATTAAAAAAGTTGCCTATGTCCGTCACATTAACATTTCAAGTAATTTAAAAAAAAAAAAAACCAAGTGAATCGGTGACTTAATTCTCGAGATTTTTGCGGACAAACAAAATATTTATATATATAGATTTTATATTTGATGAATGAATTTAAATTGGAGTTAAGAAATCGCAACTCTAAGGATAAAGTACTAACTGCAGAAGGAAAAAAAGGTTTAGATTCTTACAACGATTTTGGCTTGAGTATTTTACATGGAACTGTGAAAGGAGAAAAAAATGGTGAATTCACTTTCATTGATAAACAGGGCTGCTCAACAATAGATCTTTGTCTTATCAGTGGAAACTGGCTTTCTATTGTAAAAGGTTAAGGTTAAAATTGGAATTGACAGTATCTAAAACAAAAATCATTAGATACCCAAAAATTGAAATGGGTGGCTCGCTGAAAAGACAACTACACATCAAATTTAAATAACTTGTTGGAAAGAAAGATTATGAGGCCACAGAAAAATTTTGCTTTAAAAAAATTGACAATAACAGAAATATACTCTTCATAGAAATTTGATAGCTTCCCTCGTTAAAAAAAAAAACACATTTTGTTTCTGCACGCTCTTTTTGAAAAAGGTAAAAAAAACTTTTATAAAAGCACTCAAGAAACTATTTCAGGAAGAAAACTGTCCTATTCACAATATGTAGGTTTTTAGACAACTTTTAGGATGTTAAAATAGAAGTTTATACAAATTTACAGCTGGGTATCTCAAATTCCGAGTTTCTTGCTTAGTTTTGACTAAAATGACTGGATTATTAGTTTACTTTTCAGATTGAGTGATGAATATTATTCAGTTCGACAAAATTTTGTAGTTTCAACAACATTACGAAAAACTGCCTTAATTTCAAATAGATTCTTCAAATTGACACCTAGGTTTTGCTGACCGTATATACAATATTACACACATAGATCACCTTTTCTTCAAATCTACCTACATTTTCTTTAAATTACTTCCAATTTTGGTTCAGTGAACGTGAGTTGTGAGAAAAACGGATGAAATTTGCCATAATATTTATATATCTACTCAACGATAGGTTGTGTAAATATAATATAAATATTTTCAACGTCGCGTCTTCAACTTTCCTCCAATCGATTTGAGAAACATTTTGCATTAATTAAAAGAAAAAACTGCAAAAAAAAAAAGAAAAATTAAACCCTCCTCACCCCTTGACTAAGTGTGGTGCCTGGGGTGTGATGGTAAGCAGTTATCACCTCTGCCTGTATCGTAGGAGGAGCCATAGCCGTTCGGAATCGGATCAAAAATGTATGCTCTTGAAAAATGTTAGATCAGGAGGTTTCCATTGCTTTTTGCGGTACCTTAGCTATGTTATTTGAATTTCCTATTTCATTCAGTTCTGTGGTCTCAATCAGTTAAAACTAACTTAACTTCTTCCTCGCCATGTTTTTGCTGAATGCACAATTTATTGAAAAGTAAACCCCTTTCAAGCAGTTGTCCATGAATTGCATACGTTAAATGCTCCTAGTTTTCATTTTTTGAGCAAATATACACGGAACCACTGACGGACGGAACTAAGGACTCAGCTTTGTTTAGAATTTATCAAATTCTAAGCTTCTTTAGCTTAAAAGCTACACACGTGAGTTTGAGTGGTTGTGTTCGCTTAGCAGCCTCGTTTGGAAGTTTTACAAAGCTCTTAAGTCTTCAAAGCTTTGTAAGTTCTTCTTTCGTAGCTATAACAATTTCATTTCACATTCAAATCAAAAATCAATATAGGGTGATTATGATTATTTGAAGTGAATTGTGTAAAAAATGTCGATAATCAGAAATTGTCACAGGGGAGGTTCTTAAACGCTTGGCAACAAACAAAAACATATTCTTTACTGAAATATTAGTCGAAGATCCCAGAGCGATAAGACCTAACTTATTTTCACACGAATAAAACCTTAAAGGCGAATTCAAATGAGCACGACCAACGAACGACGAATAAATAAAGAAATGTGATTTTATGTACCTTACAAGCATAAATTCCTCACGAATTTTTTAGGAAACGATGGAAATATAGTTCATACTTAGTTTTAGGTGGACAAACTGTTATTTTTGTACCTAAGCTTTTGGGAACAGAGAAAATAAATTTATTCGTTACGAATAAATTTCTTTTCTCTATTGCTTTAATTGTTGGCACACAAATAAGAGTTTATACACCTAAAAATTAGTATGAACTATTTTTCCATCGTTTCCTAAAAAATTCGTGAAGAATTTATGCTTGTAAGGTACTTAAAATCACATTTCTTTATTTATTCGTCGGTCGTTGGTCGTGCTCATGTGAATTCACCTTAAGTTTTCAGTAGCGTATCGTGTGCCTTGAATACCTACGCGCTTGTGGAACTTGAACAAGTGACACCTGGGCAGGTACCAGGTGAAAAAGGTAACTAAAAATGAGAGTTATCTTACTAATTTTCACATGGCTGATTTTTATATATATCATGTAGAATATTATTTTAAAGTAATATTATAAGTGTCAGACACTTTTGCTTGACCAGAGCTTTTGTCAGACACTTTAAAGCTACCCAAAAAATGATTGAACTTTACTTATTTTCACATGACTGATTTTTGAATATGTTATTGACGTATTTGTTTAAAAGTTATATTTAATCAGTCAGACAAATCAGAGTGACCAAACATCCCTTAAGACAAAAGTTATTCAGCCAGAAGTATGAGGGCGAGATCACTATGTAGTCTATTGATTATGCCATTTCTTAAGGAACTCGAAATTGAATGGACTTTTTTTTGCATGAATCGATTAATGGGTTAATTTTAGAGAAAAAACAGAAAGTGCTATTAAATTAGAGGGTGCGATTCGGAGATATGGGTTCCAAACCATCTTCATTCGTTTTTTCAATATATCTCGAGAACGCAGCAAAAATTTGATGCGATTCCAGGACGTTTTTTGTAGAAATCAAATTTTCCCATCGAAATGTATCTTTTGAAAAATTATACAAAAATATTTTTTATCCAAAATAATAAAATTCCCGACAAAAAACAGTAAATTTTTTCCAATTTTTGAGTTTTGTCAGTTTTTTTAATGGCATTTCTTTCTGGATGCTGATATAGGCAGGCAATGCTTTATAAAAAAGAAAGTTAATAAAATTTCCTTTAAAATGCTGTATCAGAGAACTTTCTATGTTTGAAATTCACATACATATTGTCACTTGAACACAGACATTAATCGTTGTTTTTCATCATTTTTATACTGACTGCAGTTTCTTTATATGTAGCCTTAGAAAAGTCCGTGGTAACTACGTCAACTTCATAGACTTGTTCTAGAGAACAGAGCGTCCTTGACACAAATTGAGTTAGATTCGTCGTGGTTGATCTGCCTTTTAAGAACCCATGCTGTAGTGGAGAAAAAATTTACTTGCATTGAAAATAAAGGGAGTCATAGACAATGCTTTCAAATAGTTTGGGAATAGAGGAGAGTTTGGCTATGGGGCGATAATTAGAAATATCGTTTTTCATACCTTTTTTGTGGATTGGAAAAATAAATGAATCTTTCCATAAAATAGGAAAGACTGCTTGTGAGCGAGAGAGTTGAAATAAATTAGTTAGAGGCTTGCATAGTGCGTTAGTGCATTTTTTAAGTAAGATAGATGGGATGCCGTCAGGTCCAGGAGAAAAATCTTCTTTGAGTAATTTCATTTTATTACAAATAGTATCTGAATCTACACCTAGAGAAACGAGAGAGGTATGTGGACTTGTCAGGTAACTAAAGTAATCGGGGTCTGGGTCGTTAATATTGACACTATAAGATTGGCTAAAGAAATAAGCAAAAAGGTTAGCAATGACTTGAGAATCTGAAGTTGAAGTGTTTTGAAAATTGAACGTTGAAGGGAGCCCATCTGATTTTCTTTTAATATTAATAAATTGGTACAACCGCTTAGGCTCAGAAATAAGACAGGTCTGCATTTTACTGAGGTAATTATGATACAGAACTTCGCATAAAGATGAGAAATTGGAGAAAACATGCTGATAATTTATGTAATCAGAGGGAGATTTAGATTTTAAGAAGATTTTCCACAATTTATTTCTAAGATTACGAAGCATTCGTAGTTCTTTAGTGTACCATGGGGGAGAGGCTGAGCAATTTTTTTGTTTCAAATGTGGGACACGCTGGATGAGGCATTCGAAAAAAAAAAATGTATAGAAAAATGTGAGAGCAATGTCGATAGGGGTGGGGGCTTTAGTTAAAGAATTTAAATCAACCTGATTAAGTAAGGTATTTAAATGATCAGTATACATAATTATTGATAAGCTCAATCTTCAGTCGAGTTTCATATTCACAATCCGATTTTACTTCTTAGGTATTGTCTTCTCGTTAAGGTTTCTATAGCCTTTTCTTTGCTTTTGCACGAGGTGCACGAAAACATATCCGATTCAATGCAAAACAGATCCAGAATGATGGTCAAGATTTTGTATTCACATGTCAAGGATTCAACTCCTTTCCCACCGTATTTACTTATATTTATTGCTGCACATATCGCCCTTTGAACGACGATTGAATTTATGTCCCTCTAAACAGTGTGCCAAAGACAATGGCAATCGTAAAACTCTTGGACCTACGCTCTGATGAATTCATCTTATCCGTCGAGTCAGATTAGCGAAGTCTTGAATTCTGTGAAGGGCAGCAATATATATTTTGTTTGGTTATTGTTATTTTTTAACGATATGTTATTTGTTTAAAAAAGTACACAACATTGAAAAACATGGCCGTTTCAATTTTTATTTTTTGTGTATTTATTTTGAAACTTGCACCCAAAAGTCATATTCTATAGAGCTACCAAATTGCTAAATCGTTTTCTTTTTCTCTATCTGATGAAGCCTATATAAGCTTGAGAAAAAAAAACACACATTGTTAGTTAGGATTTGTTTAAAAATAAATTCTGAAATCACATTTTTTGCTCAGAGAATTTATTGCAATAACAGTGTAAGTTTTCCACTAATTTTCTAGAAATTTCCAGGCATTCTTAAACTTAGTCTTCATAGTTTTTGTTTTTTTGACAATTTTGTATGAAACAACGCCTCAAATAAGTAAGACCCAAGCAACGCCCGCCGGGTGGGTCAGTTAGTTTTTTTTATAAATCTCCACCAAGTGCCTCTGCCTTGTAATGTAAAGTTGGAGTTCGCTCATTTCCAGTCGCTTTGTTGTTTCGGCATTTACTTTGTGACTCCAATTCTGTCCATTCTGTTTTTAAGAAAATGATTTTGAGAATCAAATCGAGTATTTAAAGTTATGGAGTAAAATGTGACTCGTTCAACAAACTTTGAAAGTGAGTTTTGAGACTTTTTTCAATTTCTGTGGTCTAAGGAAAGTGTACCGATTTTGAAATAATTGTTTGTCTTAAATTTACAAATATCCACATACTAATCTGATATTACCTATATGAATAGCCTGATTCAGTCACTCACCACGGTACATTTACATAATGTGTCCTTCCCCTCCTGTTAGTATATCTGCCTGTTATGAAACATCCCATATTTGTGAACTGGTATTGCCTTAAGCGAGTATTGATTGCCTTTTGCAATTCCTTCGAGAGTAAGGACTTGGAAAGAAAGAACGTCCATGAAAAGCGCTTTCCTCTTTAACTGTTTGGAATCGGAAAAAAGTTGTTGGTCCTCTCTATCCCTCTTAAGGATCTCCGAGATCTGTTGTGCAGTCTTATTGACTTCCGTTTTTCTTTTCAAAATAAAATTAAAAATAATTATGATTGAAAGATTGCAGTCGCATTCCACTGAATTTCATAGATAATGTGACTACATATTAGTCTAATTCAGCGTTTTCCAATCTTTTTGATTTCGCGACCCCTTTTTACAGGTTGAATATTCTGGCGGCTCCCTCTCGTCATAGAAAGCCAAAGAATAATTTAATTAAATCAAACTTTGGTACATTTATCTATTATTCACGTGGGCTTCACTGCGTCGGCGACGCGACGGCAACGTTGAACATGTTCAAATGTTCATGGTCAGCCAATGTGTTCACGCCGAGCAAGCAGTCAAAAAATTAAAGAACAGCCAACATTTTGCTTTGTAGTTTGACGAATCTACAGATGTTTCTGACTGTGCACAGTTTGTAGTATTTGTACGCTTTGAAGCAGATGACAGCATCACGGGAGAAATCTTATTTTGCAAAGCACTACCTACAAAACACTTTTGGCCAGTGTTTGTAGGATATATTTTTGGAAAGCACTTACAACTTACTAAGATATTGACTGGAAAAAGTACTCTTTGCAAATGCCAAATATATCCTGGACACACTGTTTTCTCTACTAAGGCAGTACCTACTAATTTAAATGACGTGCTCATGGAGGTTTAAAAATTGTGAATTCTATCAAAGGCAAAGCTTTGCAAACACGGCTATTTGCAATCGTTTGTGAAGATATGGGGTCGCTTCATCAAATTCTCCTTTATCACACGGAAGTCAGGTGGCTATCCAAAGGAAAGGTATATTAGCAAGAGAACTGAGAGCCGAATTGTTAATGTTAAAGCAGATAAAGAAATAGCGTTTCACGCAAAATTTCGTTTGTGGTCAACCTCTCCCACAACAGTCTTTTCCAACTGTTCAGAAGATTGTTGAGGATAATCCAACAGACTAAAGTTTTGCAGTATCGGCTCGCATTCCTTGTATGATACAGAGCTTGCATAATTTGCAATCGAAGCATTTGGCATATTTTCCGGATTTGCACTCTGAAGCTGACAGTGGGCTTCGAAGTATTTTAAACCCTTTTTTAGACAAATCAATAGATCTGGCTAATGTCACCACAAAAACGAACTAATTAGGGTTATCGGGAACTTTTTTCCAATGGATTTTTTCCCAAATTTGAGAATTTGGTATCGGAAATTTCTTTTCGAAATTGGGAATAAAAATTCCTAGGGAAAATACATATTGGGCCTCATTTATTGTGTTTTTCCTTGTCAAAAACTTGTTCCCATGGGGAAAAAGTCCGTGGGGAATTCCCGATAGTAGGAATTCGTTCCGAGGAAGGGAAGAATTTTTTGAGAAAAATATTTCCCAAGGAATTCCCGATAAGGCTGAATGTCTTCTAGATTTTGCCGCAGATGGCGTGCTTAAAATGGAATTTTGTTCGCCAAAGTGTCGACGTGTTTTGGATCAAAAGAAAATACGAATATCCAGAGCTGGCAAGGGAAGCAGCTCAGAAATTATTGGTGCCACTTCATACCAGTGTGAACTTACATTTTCTTCAATGTTAGACATTAAAACTAAGAAAATTAATAGGCTGCAGCTAGAAAATGATTAAACTATTAACGTTTCAAAAACAGCACCACAATTTGATAAACTTTTGACAAACAAATAAGCGCATCACTCTCACTAAAATTGTGTTTTTGTTGTGTAAGAAACTCTACTTTTTCTTTTAGCCGGCGACCCACAGATTGAAAAACACTGGTCTAATCGACTGCTTTTATGTACAGTACATATTAAATTTTTTTTAATTATTTTTTCAATTCCCTCTCAATAACTAAGACGGTTCATAGAATAGCTTTATCGATATGCTAACATACTGTACTTACCATTTTCCTTTTGAATGCACACTATACCGTAAATTAAATTAAATAAATTACACCACCAACCATTCGAATCACTCTCAGTCCTAACTCAAGTGTCCATACTAATTTAAATAACTCAATGGCGGGATTAATCGTCCGTCAGATATTTTACGACCTTGGGATCTTGGCAAGGACTCGACATCCGAAAAGCAGTTCGTCGTTTCTCTGTGAATAATTCAATCGAGTTAACGTGATTTCCCTCGAATTGACATCCTCGTGATAGTGAATGGTCGTGCGTGTGTATTGTTGCCTAAGACCAGATATTGCCCTGACGTATATCAGGCCTATTCTAATTTCCAACTTAATTTATCTCGCACAATGTTTGTCAGCGGTAACTCGATCCTGTGTGAGTTTATGTGTTTCTCCCAATCTGATTTAATCATATTACATAGGAAAAGTAAGTATAATGGCACATGGCAATTTAGTCATGAGTATCAATTTATTTTGGGCAGACATCAAAATAAAATCGTAGTCTAAGCTTTATCCTTGGGGTTTTCATTAAATCCACTTGTTGAGTGCTCAATTATGTTTTTGTCCTTTATGCTTTCTGCATTGTGTCATATATAGAAGTGGAATGAATAGAATTTTAAATTTTTCCATTTACAAGGACACTAAAGTGAGAGGGGAGACAGCAGACGACTTGTGTATACGTCCATGCGTGGCATGTATAAATGTTTCACTAATTAGTATGGGCTTTGGCTTGAATTAGCAGATAGGCTGGTTTGCGTTGGTTGTTTGTCGGCTTTAATGAAATGAAGGGGATACTCGGATATTCAGTCGCAGTAGCTGTTGTTTGTACAAGGGTTTCAATAAGCTAAATTAATTGAACCATACAAACTGAAATGTACGCGGACTCACTGAAAGACTGTGTATTGTGGCAGTTGAATTAATTTGCGTCATATGAAAATGTTCATACAACATTAATAACTACCTACATGAAACCTATTTGGTTGTCATTTATAAAAAGCTCATATTTTTGTGTTAGTTTTGGATAGAAAATTGTTTCATAAGCAAGAATCATTCTGTTTGACGTTTTTTAATTATTCTAACATAATCTTTCCACCTTGAGCTTTTACTATTAAACGCATTTTTATTTCAAAAATAGGTATTTCAATCCAATACTAGCGAGATTAACTTGATGTTAATCACGCACTTGTTCGATAGGAAGCTTTATACTAACTGGAAGAGTTCTGTGAAAACTCTGTTCACTTTCGAATGTTTTTAACTTGACCACAAGAAGCAGCAGTCCTATGCATTGGTAACAGATCTTACATATTCTTTCTAAAAGCTCTTCAAGATCGAACTAAATAAAGCTCTGGTTTTTGCTAAAGCAGAGGCGTCTTTTGCTTCTCGTCTTTGCAATATGTTACAAAGTATACCTATTCAATCTTTCGCATAGTAACAGAAAGAAAGACGACGATTCCAAAGACTGTTTCTACGAGCTCCTCGAAGAAACGTATGAGCAGTGCCCTAGACACGACGTGAAAATCGCGAAAATAGGGAAGGAGAACATATTTGGAAATACAATTGGTAAGCACAGCCTCCATGACAAAACCTCCAAAAACGGTCTGAGGCTAATCGATTTTGCTGCTGGGCTAAATCTTGTTGTAAGTAGTTTACGCTTCACGCATCTCGAAATTCATAAAGGTACATGGCGATCCCCAGATCAACCGATCAACCGTCAACCGTCAACCAAATTGACCATGTTGCGATCGACGCAAGGCAATCTTCCAGTGTGTTAGATGTCCGAACTTTCCGAGGGGCCAACTTTGACTCGGACCACTACCTTGTTGTAGACAAGGTACGAATGAGGATATCGTGCTTACGACTTGCACGAAATAACGCTGTGAAGAGATATGACGTCGGAAATCTACAATCGGAAGAGATTTCCAATGCCTTTTCCAATCGAGTGTCCCTTCAATTATCCTTGAATCCCATGCCGTCAGGATTAAGCATTGAAGACCAGTGGCCGCAATGCCAAGAAGCCATCAGAACCGCTGCCTCTGAGGTTCTGGGTTTCACTCGGCCACTAAAATGAAATGAAACGATGGAGAATGCAGGCAGCCAAATGCAGCCAAACAAAAAGCACGACAAATGCTTATGCAAAAACGAACAAGGGCTGCTTACGATCAGTAGAACGAGATTTACAAGGAGAAAAGAATTCTCAAAAAGAAAAAGAAGCAGCAGGAGAAGCGCTCGTTTGAGGAAATAGAGAGGTGCCATGACAGAAACGAGATTCGGAAGTTTAACCAAAAGGTAAAAAGATCTTGCCAGGGTGGCAAGCCCCGAACTCAAGCCTCTAAAGACCAGCAGGGAAACATAGTTATAGAGTCACAGTCGCTACTGAGGATCTCGAAAGATCATTTCTGCAGACTGCTTAACGGCGATGAGGACACAGATTTCATTGGCAAGCAGATTGCCCCATTTAGCTTGGACGATTATCAAGAATGCCGTCCTCCCGACCTAGAAGATGTTTAGCTTGCCATATGCAAACTTAAATCAAATAAGACTACAGGTGCAGATGGCCTTGATGCCGAACTTTTCAAGGCAGCTGGAGACCAGTTGGAAAGCAGCATGCACCAGCTGATCTGCATGATATGGTCGGAAGAAAGCATGCCCGATGAATGGAACCTCAGTATAGTATGCCCGATCCTAAAGAAAGGAGACCCTCACAATTGCGCCAATTACAGAGGGATAAGTCTCCTTAACGTTGCTTATAAGATCTTGTCTGCTGTAATATGTGAACGTCTGAAACCCCAGGTCAACAACTTGATAGGTCCATTATCAATGTGGTTTTAGACCAGAGAAGTCCACAATAGACCAAATTCTCACATTACGGCAGATCTTGGAAAAAACCCGAGAGTATAATATCGATATTCACCATCTCTTTATCGATGTCGAGGCCGCGTATGACAGTATTTACAGAGACGAGCTGTACAGAGCTATGTCATAACTAAAAAATTTTGAAGCACACAAATCGACACAAAACTTTCAATCGGGACATAAAACTTTGGCTTTTTATAATGAAATTTTATATAAATAACTCAAGTCCATCACTATTTTGCTGTGTTTCTTGTCTACTGGCGCTCGCTGGCCTCACATCCCAACATCCTGTACTTCCTTAAGTTTGTTAGTAAATTTTTAAGGTTTCATTATATTACTCTACTCCATGTAAATAGCAATAGCTACCAATACTAATCTTTTCTGCCGGTGCGGTGGAATTTTTCAGAAGAAGACAAAATGTTCAGTCAAAATAATATTTTGCGTTACACGTTTGAAAATGTTACATCGACTGAGCGCTTTAAAAAACGGATCACAATAAAATTCTTTAAACAAAAAAATTCTTAAACAGAAACAGAAATAAATTCCTTTCCTATCAAAAAACATGCTTCCGGTTTAACTGTTAAGCGTAGGAAGGTGTAATCTATTTTTGATTAGGTGCAATGTCTTTCTTTGTAAAGTATACGAGGATGAGGGTGGTTGGCATTCTTCTAAAAATAAAATTCTTTTTTTTTTTCATATTTATTATTTTTTCCCTTCTGCATTCTTCAACATTACATCGAGCAACAAGGAGTAAAAAATTTGAATGAATGAGGGAGAGCAACCACGTAAACCTAATCAAAGCAGAGCTTTCCGCTCATCTGTATCTTTATCGAAAGCTCATTCAAGTATCTCAGTTCTCAGTGAGTGCTGAATGAGAGAGGCGATAGTGCAAACCTGCGCCATTCTTAACATAAAAGTTTCCCCTCTTAAAACACCAGTTGCAGCAACACAATGTTATTATTTTGTGAATAACGGCAAACGGCGCAGTATAGTGTAAGAATTCTTGTAATTGAATCCAAGTAGATAGTAACGTAATGTGAATTGCACACTAACAAGAACTTTACATGCATATTTACTGCCATACCACCAAAAGCTGCTAATTGGGAAGGTAGCAATAAATTTACTGATGAAATATTTGAAAGTAAGTTCACGATAATTTCATCAACGTCAATATATTATTTAACAGTAATTTACTATCAACCAATTAACCTAAAATATTTTTTGTATTGGGTAGAACAATGTTTTTTCTTACAAAAAAAAGCGATCAAATAATAGGAACGAAATTCTTTCTTTACGTGGAACGAAATTCTTTCCCCTTAATTATATATTTATACTAGCTGACCCGCCCGGCGTTGCTCTTATCTAAGTTATTTAAAAAATTGTCAGGAACACCCGCTGGACTAAGCTGAAAATAGCCGGAAAGTTTCTAGTTTCCGTGTGAATATGGTCATGAAATGAAGTCAATGTAAGGGATACCTAATTCCAAAAGAATTTTTAATATCGGCTCAGAATTTTTCGAGTTTTCGTCCCCGTTCCGGTTCCCTTTCCTATCCCCGTTGCCGTGGAAAAACTGATATGAAAAAAGTTGTAAGTCTATTCTTGGCGCCACAAAAAACATAATTTAAAAATTTCATCGAAGTCGGTCAAGCCGTTTCGTGAAATAACGCCATCTGCTGAACCGACATTTACGGGTATGACAAATAGATAGTAACCGATTCTCAGTAAAATAAGATCCATTAGAATCGATTGAATATTACGGGCGTTAGAAGGAAACAAAATTTAAAGATTAAGAATAATTTATACTTACAACACAATACCTAGCCGTTGTTTGCGGGAGCTAGTGGCACGTGTTGAGTACTTTTGAGGTTTTGTAATAAACACATTTCCTCCCCCTCTTTCTGCTTAGCTACTAATTATCTTACTAACTCTTCTGAAACTTAGCAAATGCTTAAGAAATTTCTGAGCCTCACTTTCAAGCTCAACGCTGCTGCAACATACATCAAAATTAAATTTATAGGGGAAAACATGCATATACCAAAAATTTTTAATACCGATAATTACAATCAGTGCGAAAGTGAAAGTTGCCAATCAGTACTAAGTCCAGCAGCTTATCTGTTAAATATAATCTGAAATAGTTAATAGGTAGTAAAGCCCCTTGTAAATTAAAGAAACAATGTTAAGGGTAAATGGCCCTTATCACTTAGGGGTATGGAAAATAATTAGTAGCCGATTCTCAGACCTACTGAATACGCATATAAAATTTGGTAAAAATCGAAAAAGCCGTTTAGGAGGAGTACGGTAACTAACATTGTGACAGGGAAATTTTATATAAAGAAGATAAGGAATATAAGGATAAGGATAATCAAGAGGCTGTAATTCAGTTAATTTTCTTACGTAGGAAGTTTTCTCATTCAGCTTATTAAAAATTTTTTTTATTCATTTAATTATTAATTATGAAGCGATTTGTAAACCTGTCTGTGACAAAAAAAGTGCTACGTTAAATTTACGTGCCAAATGATTGGACCCATCAAAACACAAAACGAACTATCAAATTTAAAATCATTTCAATTTTTTGGTATCGTTGAGTGATTAATATGACTACTGATCTACCGCTTTCCATTCATTAAACTTGACCATCTTTTATATGTTCAACAAACAACTTATCTTTTAATGCTGACCTCTCATTCATTAACCCTCCTTTACGACCCGGCAAAAGTCGTGTCCACTGGACCTGGGTTCCAAATGGACCCCACGATTTTTTTTTTTGGAAATTTTTTTGATTTGTTTTAACTTGTTCAGTTATAATTCTTCTGGCTATTGTATGAGTTCATTCTGAGTATTTTTTATAGCAGTGATATAGAAATTTAAGCAGAGATGTCACTATGTATGAGGACATCAAAAAATTTTTATAATTTCAAAATCGGTAAAAATTGCCTGATTTCGCATATCCCGTTTATCTCTTCAGAGATGTCTGTTTTACTTAATTACTGAATGAAAAATCAGCAAGCCTGCCAAATATGGCTTGAAGTTTTGGTGGCTGAATGAAAGCTCAACGAGCTATCCACTGAAGTTTTCTATTTACACAATGGTAGCTCTGACCAAAGTACAGGACTTGGTCGTGGATATGATGTGGTGATTTCGTCGATGCCATCATATTTCGGTTCTGGACGCAACCTCACGATAATTTCTATATGTCAGTGGATTTGGCATTGAGGTTGCTGGATAAGATGATCACCATTCTTGGTGATTAGATCTGGCAAAACAAAAGAGATATGCCTAAAACTTTTTAGCCAAGGAGGTTCTTGATGACCAGAACGAGCGTGTACACTGTACAGGTCAATAACAAAAAGCAGTATCGTGCAGTTTACTCATCCATCTTTCGATTTTCTGGAAAAATGGCGTTGGTGAGTTATGTTCCGAAACCAAACAAACAAGTGATAGTGGCTATCAACACAAAAAAACTGTAAGAAAGCCTTTTCCGGTCATCAAAGTAAACCTGCAATGATACTTTACTATAACCGCACCAAAGGTGGAGTCGATGTATTCGACCAAATGGTCTCAGTTTATTCATGTACACGTCAAACAAATCGCTGGCCGATGCGATGGTACAACTTACTGAACGTAGCAGCCCTAGCAATTGTCATAATTTTCCGACATCTCAATCCGCCTAAGAAACAAAAATTTGCCCTTAAGTGATAAACTCATCGAACTAGCGGAGGAACTGGTTGAGTCAGAATTAAATAACCGTTTACAACCTGCAACACAATCTGGCATTGGAAAATCTGCATTGGATGCTACCTGTATTTTGGGGAAAGTTCAGGAAGTATTACCAACATAGTCCCCGAAAGGCTATATTGTAAGGGGGCAGGTGTCACCTTTGCCCAATAGCAGACGACAATAGAAGCAGAACCCTCTGCGATGGATGTGGCAGATGTTGTTGCCTTTACCACACTAGAACTTTATGTGTAAATTGGCTCCCGGAACTGCCAACAACTTCAAGTTAGATCCTTACTAAAAATAAACTATGTTACTTTTGATGCGTTTCTTAGTTGAGATAATCCACGTGTTTTTTAATCTAATGAATGAAAAGATTAGTTAAGTTTTTAGCAATTAAAACACTTTTTATATTTCCTCAAATGTACATTTCATAAGCAATGCTTCTATCGTCAGTTAGATTTATAAATCTCAGAAGCATTGCTTTTGAAATGTACATCTGAGGAAATATAAAAAGTGTTTTAACTGCTAAAAACTTAACTAATCTTTTCATTTATGTAACTTTTATTATAAAATAATCTTAATCTTTTTAGCATAGTATAAAATAAAGTCGATTTCTCTGTCCCTTTGTCCCTATGTATGCTTAGATTTTAAAAACATCGCAGCAGATTTTGATGCGGTTTTTTTATGAATAGAGTGATTCAAGAGGAAGGTATAATACATGCATATTAAAGCAGAGAAAAGCCAAGAAATTTAATGTTTTGTAATGCGATGTCATAACAAACAAATTATTTTATTATATAAAAAAAATATTTACTTTTACTTCAATTTTATAATTTTCAAAATCGGTTTGAAACTCGCACGAAAAGCAAACTACTTTTCAAAGCATCGTAGTTTATGTTAAAAAGAATAAGTATCTTTCGTTTTTGTTTCTGAATGGTAAGTATTCAGATATTTTCTACTGCGGCTTATACGAATAATATGGCAATTTGTGCATAGGTAATCATACATATAGAACTGAGAAAATTTTGTGGATCGAGGTAGGCATATGGTTCAGAGGTACAGAGAATCGTCAGTAGAGCGTGAGGCTCGACTCAGTAAGCTTCGGGAACATAGATATCTAACTATACATAGAACCAGAGTTCTAAGACTTTTCAATGGCGAAAACAAGGTACTGCGGTTGATGGTCTCCTCGGAGTAAAAAAAAAAAAACGGATGCTCTTGGCAGAGTCTATACGTGATTCATCCCAACAATAACAGCGAATGCTTTTATCTGAGAATGTTACTGCATATTATAAAAGGCCCGACATCCTTTGAACACCTAAGAACTGTACAAGGTGTTGTTTACAATACTTATCAAGCAGCATGCAAAGCTATGGGGCTCCTGGAACACGATTCTCACTGGGAAAATACATTATCAGAAGCAGCTGTTTGTAGTTCAGCTACATCATTTAAATATTTATTTGCCGTCATAGTAACGTTTTGTCAAGTAACTGATTCTGTTAATCTATGGAATAAATTTCAAGAAAATATGGCCACTGCTATTCTGATTCGGCCACGGACGGCGAGAGTTAAACCCAGATGATGTACAAAATCGAGGATTTTAGGCTGCCGATGCCAGCTAATACTACTAGCGCAGATTCAACTAACAGTGTCGAATACACAAGAGAAACATCATACGATACGAGACTTTTACAAAATATAGCTCAAGATGAACCTCGATTAAACGTCGATCAGAAAAAAGTATTCACTGCACCACTGTCTGCAATTGATAAAAATGAAAGAAAATTGTTTTTCCTTGATGCCCCAGGAGGTACAGAAAAAACATTTTTAATCAATCTGCTTTTAAAAAAAGTGCGATATACCGGAAAAATTGCGTTAGCTGTTGCGTCATCGGGCATTGCCGCTACGCTTTTGGAAGGAAGCCGAAACGCACACTCTACATTCAAGCTCCCGCTGAAAATCGCCACCGATGATAATACAGCGTCTGTAATGTTTCTAAACAGAACAACACAGGAAAATTGATGCGTGATAGCTCATTAATAGTCTGGGACGAAGCTACCATGTCAAACAAGACAAGACGTCTGTTGAAGCACTGGATAGGACAATGCGCGATTTGCGCAACAAAAATTCACCTATGGGTGGATGTACAATTCTGCTCTCAGGAGATTTCCGTCAAATCCTACCAGTTGTGACTCGAGGAACACGTGCTGACGAAATAAATGTTTCCCTAAAAAGATCAAACCTTTGGCCACATGTCAGTTAATTAGAGCTTAAAACTAATATGAGGGTTTCGTCATCTTCACGTGAGAACAGGCTATTTCCAGAGATGCTGCTTAAAGTTGGCAGTGAATAGTTAACACAAAGTGAGGGAAGGATTAACCTAGAAAACCTTTGTGTTTTGATAGACAACATCCAAGAGTTAGTAAACAATGTCTAACCTGTCACTGATAACATAAATTCTAAGATTATCTTGGTTTAAAGAAAGAGCTATTCTGTCACCAACTAACGAAATAACTTGAATTTTTCAAAGATTGATGTGCCGACGAAAATATACTACTCGATCGATACTGTTCTCGATTTGGAAGAAGCTGTTAATTTTCCTACAGAATTTCTAAAGTCTTTGAAACCGTCTGGACTCCCTCCTCACAAAATGGTGTTGAAAGTAGGTTGTCCTGTTATTTTATTAAGAAACCAGAATTCACCTAAACTTTGCAATGTCACGCGTTTGCTTGTAAAATCACTGAAAACTTTTATAATAGAGTACACACTACTCACAGGGTGTGGAACTGGAGAAGATTTATTGATTCCCCGAATCCCTCTGATACCATCGGATTTACCCTTCCAATTTAAACGCTTACAATTTCCGGTGAAGACATCTTTTGGAATGACCATTAATAAATCGCAGGGTCAAACGTTTGATGTTGCAGGCTTAGATTTGACCGTTGACTGTTTTACGCATGGCCAACTGTATGCCGCTCTTTCAAGAGTAACTTCCAGAGAAAATATGTTTTTTATTGTCTAATGACAAGAAAGCTGTAAACGTTGTATATAAAGACATTAAGATATTAATTGTTGTAAAAATAAAATAAATTATTAAAAAATGTAAAAAGTAAATATGTATGTAAGAATGTAGTGTATTTAGTATCAGCATTGTACCCGTGTGAAGCCGGGGCGGGTCGCTAGTTGTTTATAAGAAAAAGTATGATTTTTCGTAGAAATTTAGTAGTGGGGTCCAAATGGACCCCAGGTCGGGTGGATGGGTTTTTTTTCACAAAAAAATCGGAGAAAAATCAGTAATCATCTGATAATCGTTTTAAGTTAAGAAATGAATCAAAAATTGAATTTTGTTCATTGAGTATAAATCCCACTTGAAAAAAATGAAAGACAAAAAGTTATGATTGTTCAAACATAGTCTGGGGTCCAAATGGACCCCAGGTTGTAAAGAAGGGTTGAAATCTACAACACTTTCATGTTGAAATAACGTTGTGTTGTAAGTATGACGGCTAATTTACTGTTCTTTAGACACATATGTAGCTGGGACATTAATTTTTCATTTTGAACTCATTTTTGTTTCATTATCTTAAAACTTTTTTCATGCCTCAGATTGTCAAAAGCTTAGACTTTTTCACTGCACATGCAATTCATTCGGCTTTTTCTCTAACTCTAACAACTGCAGCGATAAATGTTTTCATTTGATTCCAGTTTGAGTTTTTTTAAACACACTGATAATATAAGAAAGTATCTTCGCTCCACACTCAGGAATTTTTATTATGCTAGCAAAGTTTGCTCCATTAATTTTCTTACGAAAATCTTTTATGGTGTCTTTGATTCAAAACTGCAATATGGAATTGCTTGTTGGGGAGGATCTTATAAAAATAAAATCCATCCTCTATTAATATTACAAAAACACGTACTTAAAAAATTTGTAGAAAGCTTCGTCTCTCTCCTAGTTTTCCTCTCTTTAAGGATTTGAACATTCTTCCAGTTCAACATCTGTAATGCTATAAGGTTTTAATGGATTTCTTTGTTAGATCGGGTAATCTTAATTTTAGACAAATTGCTAGCCATAGCTTGCGGGCAAATTTTTTAAACCAAGTTCCTGTACCAACTTTTCGTACAACAGCTTTCCGTAACTTTTACAGTGTTGTTTCATGTCGTTTATTCAATAAACTTCCACCCTTCATCAGAACTCAAGCATCTAGTTTTAAGTTTTTAAGACTTTTAAGAACATGGCTTTTCTCTATCAATATAGTGAATATTGTACTATTGTTAAATTGTTCCTCCTGATTATTTGGTGAAATTTTGTGTTTTTACTTAATAAGAAATGTAAATAGCAATTATGAATTAGATGCTTTTGTATCTTCTTATATATTCAAAAACAAAAATAATCTTATTTATAAAATGTTTAAAAAAATTTGTATTGTTAAATAAGGATTTCTAAGAAATAATAGACATCTATCTATCTATCGAACTATTTACATGCTAACAATTTTATATAAAACTAGCTTGTACAATAACTTAACTTACTTACTGACCCTAAGCGGGTACTCTAAAATAATCAATATCTTAATGCTGAAACCTTCCAGCCTATAGAGAAAACTTATGCATTTATAATATAGAACTTAATTAAAAACTTACAGAATTTAAAAAGAAATGATCTTAAAAGCTAATGTTTCTATTTTTTATTCTTGCTTTTCTCAAAACTCCTTTTTCTTAGGTGATTACCCTAATGCTGGCAGCTCAACTTCTAATCGAACAATAGATTGTGTAGGCTCTGCACCAATATTCGAATGTTTTGAAGTAGCCGCGGAAGTTGAAATTGCTCAATGCGTTGCGACCATAAGCTCCGATTCGATAGGTGAGGACACAGCCTTCCAATTTGATTTGTTAAGCTAATTTTACCTGAAATTGTCTCGCATCTCACACATAACAAGTGCATAATTACGTCAACTTTTCCTCAGCACTTGAAATTTTCAAGGGTTTTGCCAATAGCAAAGAAAACAAATGCATCAATTCGTCAGATTTGCTCAATTGAACAATGTTTCAAATCCAAACAATTTTAAATTGTAATTTTTCAACATTTCTATACCTCATCTATCAAAATTATTTCCCTCATTACCCACTACCTTTCATTCCTCAATGCTATTTCTCACTTCTTAGAATAAGAAAAATATCGGTATTAGATTTAAGTATTTGAAATTATTATAACTGATATGTAAAGCACCATGTACTATAAAAGATCATGTCTTAATGCACAAACCATCTGATAAATAAATTAAAATTAAAATAAAAATAAAAATAAACTACTTAGAACCTAAGCAGCCACAGTAGCTTATTCATCCCATAATTTTTGTGTTTTGATTTTTGTTTTTATGGTATTTCAAAATTTGATGTTTGCCGGCCCTCCCTAAGCCGTACCCGCTAAAACTTTGTTAGCCAGACATTGGAGACTCGTTAGAGCGTTGCCACTTTTTGAAAAAATTTCCGAAGTTGATTTACAAAAAAAGTGCAGTAGATTACATTTTTATGCAGTAGATTTTCTTTTCAAAGAAATTCATTTATAAATGTATAAGTAAAATCAATGTTTTATAAAGTGGCTTCATTGGGACTTCCTTTTAAAAGGCTGAAAACATTGGAGAAAATATACCATAACTGTACTGCAAAGGTCTGGAATGGCGTCAAAATATCAGAAAGTTTCGCAACCACAATACCACATCATTATTGAGGCAAGGATGCGTCTGAAGTACTCTCCTTTTCTCCATCTACATAAATGATACAGTCTCCTGTCTTAATGGAGGGATCGAAATAAGTGGAACTAAAATCAAAGTTTTGATGTACGCTGATGACTTAGTTCTGTTAGCTGATACTCCTATAAATTTTCAGATGATGATAAATAAGCTAGATGAGTTTTGCAAATTGTGGAAACTTACAACAAACCAAAGTAAGTCCCAAATAATGATTTTTGGTAGAGGAAGAGACAGAGGAATGGGAACTACATCTGGAAACGGGAGAGGGAAGTTGTAGAAGTAGTCGATAATTATAAGTAGCTTGGTGTTATACTAACTCCACAAAATAATATGAAACTTCACTTTGCAGAAAAATAGTTAACTGCGAAAATTGGTATAAACACAACCTGGTCAGAGCATGTATGAAGGATAAAAATATAGGACTCCGAGCGAAATACCAAATCTTTGATGCTACAGCAAGGTCGGTTACAGCATGCTTTGGAAAATGGAAGGAACTAGCGGTGGATGTAGGATGAGCTTTGTCCTCTTAATCTTACGGGAGTTAGTCTAAAACAATACAAAGAAGTGCTTTACAATTTAAAAAATGCATAAAGCCTTTATTGAACAAGCACAATATCAATATACAGAATATATGTAGGTATTACTCAAAACTGGAGCATGACTTTAGCACGATAAATTACTTCGAAGATAATGTGGATGCAGACAAAATCTCAACAATTTCTTAAAGCTGGAGGCCATTAAATTACATACCCCATCGCCCCAATCTGCCCATAATCTGCAGCTTGTGCCATTTAAAAGATCGTGGAGATATAAAGCAAACTAAACTTGGAAAATTCGAACAACGAAACGGATGAAGTTTTTTAAATACTGAACAGTTGAGACTGGCCTACTCTTATCAATTTTGTGAAAATTGCGCTCCGATATCGAAACCAAACTTTCATTAAATGAAGTGTTTTAATTCATACAAATACGTAACTTAGTGTACCTTTTTACTATTTTGTTTTATTTTAAGCTTCTCATTCTGGGAGACGGCTTTTACCAAAAGGGCAGTAGATATTTTTTAAGGCAGTAGAATCATTTTAGGAAAAAAATGCAGTAGATCTACTGCAATTGCAGTAAAGTGGCAACATTGCGTCGTTACTTATTTAAATTTCAATTTCTTACTCGGGCAACCAACAGACAAATTTTGACATTTTAACATCGCCACGGCGATTCTATTCGGCCTGTAGATTTTATCAATTAAGATCTTTTAGTCACCATTTATCAACAAATCAACAAAAACGAGTTCCCTTGCTATGTTTACCATCAGAACTAAAGTTGTCATTTTCGGAACTGTTCTTACACTTATTCATGCATCGCATCACGGTGTCACCAGTCACCAGTCATCAGTGTCCTCACATAGTCAACCAAAGCAAAACCAACACAACTAGGTATATGGCCCTCCGTGAATAAACAAACTCATTAATCTTGTTTGACCCAAACGTTCACTTGCGTCTAGTACTACGATTTACATCATTAATAAATGGTCGAATGTCTCTTTCTCCGTAAAATGTTTTACTTTCACACCGTAGAAATAATAGAAATCTATTCAGTGATATAATATTAATAAATTTTCTCACTCTTAGAAGTGGGTAGGTACGCCTAGAAGATTATATGAGTATGTGTTATTCAAAATCCCTGAAGTTTACATAAAAAAACAATAAAATATAGCTAGACATTATATATCGTTGCTTTGTTGCACTAATGTGTTGCGAAACATGAGACTCTTCTAATAATGCAGAGGCAGACAACAACAAGTGGAAGGACGATGTTAGGCAATGTAAAGGATAAAATTTCACATTTCTATTGAAACGTAGAAGTTCATTTTCTCATTTGATTATCGGAACTATCTTCACACATTACAGAAAATTGTGTGAAACTCAAATTGTATAGCACTAGCTAGTTAAATTGAGGCCCCAAACAGATGATCCAAACGAAAATACTTGTGTGTATGTGTGATTGTGACTGTTCTGCCTTGTCATTTGTTATGCTAAAGCATTGAAAATACGACTCTCTGACCTCGCATTACAATAAACCTACACTTGGATTGTGTTTTTGTAGGCGGATATAATGTTATGTTAGTTATTGTAGAAGTAAAGAAGCACTTCGTAAAGCCCTTGTATCTTAATCGAGGGATTGTATACTTTCAAATAGCGCTTGGGTAAGTAGTGTATGTTACAGGCTCGGATCTAGAATTTTTTTCCGGAGGGGGTCACGGGATACAAAAAAATCAAATATAACAAAAATAATCTGTTGTTTATATTAAATTATAAATTGTTTATATAAGAAATGTACTTTTAAGAAATGTCTAAGCCAATAAATTTTTTTCTGAAACGTTTCCTCGTGTGTTTTCAAATGGTTTCGCGCCAATTATGGCATCGTGGCTAACTTCACATCAGTTTGCAATCAAAACATTGAAAGCACAACAGTTCATTGTTGATTTCAGTATCGTTGAAATCAGGATAGTTTTCATTGTGTTTGGCGATAAACAAAGAAGGAAACGGAACAAAAACCAGAAAATAAACAAAAAAAGTATAAAAAACAGTAAAAATATAAAACAAGGATTCATTTGACGGATGCTTTAAGGTAAATTAATTCCAATAATATGGAGTAAACATCAAGAGAACCAAATGTATGAGCATATTTGTCTGATTTTCAAATTTAAAAAAAAGGTGGTTCTTTTCATAAAATCTTAATAACCATTTAATGACAGTATGCAACCGCTTGCATACAAAATACTTTAACTGTGCTTGAGAAGAAAAGAAGCGATGCTGATTCTGTTTTCCAACGGTTGTTTTCTGAAACTGTAAATCTTGCAACACAGTTGGGTGTCGAGTTGAAAGTACCACGCGTTGTTTCTCGTCAAAAACATCGAGATAATCACCAATCAGAGCAAACCCCGGAGGAATATTTTAGAAGATGAGTTTACGTTCCTCTTTTAGACAACGTTTTAACGGACCTCAACGGAAAGGCTTTCTCCAGACGTAATGAAGCTTTTTCATTATGACCCCTGTGACCCTCCCTTGAATCCGCGCCTGGTATGTAAATCGTTTCACATGAATCATTCATTGAAAAAATAAAAACATTTTATTACAGGTACCGACATTTCTTTTGATTGATGCGAGTTACAAGAAGTACCTATGGTCTTTAGTCTTATTGGCATGGCTGGATATCAACCACATCTGAACCGAAAGGGCGTAAAACCATTTATACTTGAGTAACTTGTTCTTTCTTTACTTTTTTGTTTGTTAGAACGCTGCGCTGTTTACATTTTCGGTAATGTTTATCCTAATGTTCATGTCGTCGTTTTGAGGACTTCATTCTTCATAAGTAGAGGATTCCAGTAAAATACGAATATTTGGCAGCTAGGACATCGTCATATGAATCGCCTTCTTTAAAGGACTCAATTATCTAAAAGTGGTACTGCCGAAAGCCTTACAGCTCCAGAAAGGCAGAAATAGTGTTTCTTTTTAACATGTAGGTAAACACAAAATGTATATTCAAAGCTATTATTGTCTTTCAAAACTTCTACGTGAATGTATTGGTTTCACTCCATCGGAATTTTGTTTTTCTCTACTATCAGTGACACAAGTTGGGGTTAAGCTTTCTTATTTCAGAAGTAGGTAGGTACTTATAAACATTTTTGTTTGTGTGATATTTTGATTAGTTAGGTCAATTGTCGTCTTATGTATGTGTTACTAGCAAACAGCGACCTTCTTCAATTGAAAAGCAAGAAATCACTGTCATGATAAGGAGCCAAGGTTACCAGCTCTCACTATGTCTGTGTCGAGTATGCGAGTATCCCTACCCTGATAAGAGAAAAATAAGTTAAACTCAGAAAGGAAGTGTCCGGCGGTGACGTCATCTTTAAAACTGCATTGGTTGCGGTTTTCTTAACGTTGAGAAGCATATAAGTACTGTTTAATTGCCAACTACGGTTATGCTCTTGACAGATACACTAGGCTATTACAGCCCTCTCTGAGGACCCGAGTAGGCCAAGCCCTGGCTTGGATCCTGAAATAGCTTTCTAAGATCCTTGCCTCGCAATCTCATTGGTTTTCTCGTACAGGCGAATTTCATCGAACCAGCGATTATCGAACTGACCCATCGAATATCGAACCCTTCGAGCATCAAACTAGCCTAGCGAGACTTGAAGGATCCGATACTCGCAGACTTCCTAGCGAGACCCGTTTTAAAACGTTTTATATTCGTGTTATTTGACACTCTTCGGCCTTCAGTGGGCTTGTTAGGTTGGTTCGAGTCTCAATAAGTGGTCTCCGGTCCATCGAGTCTCGCTATGCTCGTTCGATACTCGAAGTGTTCGATATTCGTTTGATATACTCCGTACTCGATAGGTCACTACTACTTACATTTCGCCAAAAGCCGATGAAATTGAAAAATGTATTCTTCATCCCACAAAAACAATTAACACTGCGAAGAACTTTTTGATTGAAAGACATTGAAGTTCAAACGTAAATTGTCAATGAATTCACTAGGCACGCCGCGCCGGGCAAGGTCATTTTATAAGCCAATGAAAAGCAGTTCAAAAGGGAGACCTTTAGGTTTTTGTCCTTTTGTTCCATGCTTCTCGGGGATAATGTAGAACTCCAGGGGTGAAAGAATTTTAAAATTGATCAAGTATTTTCTAGTGTCCCGGTTATATTCCCGTTGCTTTCTTTTTAAACTTGGATAAAATAAAACCCTTATCGTTTCTGAGACTCTAGACTATCCTTGCTCCAAATATTATGCAATTCATTAAGCTCTCGTTTGCGTTCTCCGTTACCGAAGAAATATCGAGATGAAATATGACCTATAATACTATAGAAGTATAGGCCATCTCTGTTCAAAATTTCATTCAAATCAGCTGAGTGGTTTCGGAGACTATTGAATTCAAACAAACAAAACAATCTTTGCTCTTACAATAAGATAAATCAAAAACTAGACTGATCTCGCCACTGGCTTAGAGGCTGGTTACAAGTAATTAATTGGTAAAAGGAAACGTGTGATTTTTCTAGTGACAATATGGTAACTATGAGTCAGGTACCTATGAGTCTTATATGTAATAGAAAAAGGACGATTTTGAGAAAGCAAAAGATTGATGCACAGAGTAAAAGAAGTCTGTTTGAACATTATTCTGTAAGTTTTCTTGTGTGTACACGTGTACAGTACAGAACTCATCAATGCTTATTCGCTTTTATTATACGAAAAACTGTTCTGCCTCTTGGTGAACAATCATCAACGGCATATCTTTTGTTGTGGTCGGAGCATGAATTTCACTCATACACCTACTCAAACCCATTCGAACTCATGTTTGATAATAAAGTGTCCTCTGCAGGCTATTTTGGCTTTTATATTCTCAGAAATAGCTTTTGGATGATATGCCTATGGCTATTTTCGGGTAAGTGGACCGGATATATGAGATCTTTAGGGTATTGGAGTGCTTTCGTTGAAGTCATTCCTACATTAAGAGCTCACATTCTGTGGCGGAGGTGAGGATACTATGATACAATGGGCTATGACAAAGCGAAGTTTTGTTGTGTTAGCTTTCGATGTATAAATGATAATTACTCCATTCGGTAGTAAGGTAAAATACAATTTTTGGAACTTTGGTTTGTAGTGTATCATGTGCAGTCTTTTAAAGAAGATTTTTTTCAAAACCAGACAAAAGCTATATTGTTAAAAAGAAAAATATCTCATCATTCTCTAGTGTCAACCTGGAGGGCGGCACGCGGCGCCCAGATCTTGCAACTTATAGTAGAAGT
Organism: Melanostoma mellinum; assembly: GCA_914767635.1. Lineage (NCBI taxonomy): Eukaryota > Metazoa > Arthropoda > Insecta > Diptera > Syrphidae > Melanostoma > Melanostoma mellinum. The sequence goes on from OU612058.1 coordinate 202,294,118, forward strand.
CAATTGTGCTTTTTATACTTCCTCGCGGCAATCACAGGATACCCTTCTCGTTCAACCAGATGTGACCTGTCATTATAGGCATTTCGAATGTCAACAATGGGACGAAATAGAGTAATATAATGCTTTGCGAGAATAAAAGGCTGACTGAATCTAAGTGATTTTCCCGAATCACAGCGGATGAATTCAACTTACAGAACCGACAGTGGACCTCAGCAGTCAAAAAGCAGAATCCCTTGAATGCAGAATCCCCTGAATGATCCACTTCAGGGTATTTCAATACTAGGATAGGGTATTGAAGTAGAGATGGCGGCGGATGAGATTCTGGGTAGCAAACGGTAGCTCTCACAAAAGTTAGTCCTCTCAGTTTACCAAGTTTGTCCAAATTTAATAATTTTAATTTTAATTTTTTGATTTCAATTTTGGTGTGGGCAAAACCCCACTTTCCAATTTGTTTTGAAAGGGACCAAACTTGGCAGGCGTATTCAAGCAGAGGGCAAACAATGATAATGTGCAGAGATCGGGTTTGCTTAAGGGTTGCGTCTGAGAATTATTTTGATCATCGCTTAACGAAACCAAGTACTGAATAGGCTTTAAGTATAATATCATCAATGAAATTGAGTCCTTGCTGCTTGGTCGCAAATGATACCGAGATCACGAATCTTCTCAACTGGTTAAATGGTTTGGTTTTGAAGAAGATAGCACAGGAGAAGAGATTTGATGCGCTTACGAGAGAAGGTAATAGATTGACACTTGGAAATGTTTAATTCCGAGCAGTTTTTAGAGCACCAGATAGAGACGCTGTCGATATCCTGTTGAAAATGAATAGAATCAATAGGTGAAGAAATGATCATGTAAAACTTCGTATCATCTGTGAACAGTGACATAAGGTAATGGTGAATAATCAAATCAAGATCATTAATAGTAGGAATGTAAAAAAGAGGACCTAAATGACTTCCTTGGGGGATGCCCGAGGTTGGTAAAAAAGGACTTGTTAGGGAAGATCTAAAACGAACACTATATATAAAAACGGTCTTCAAAATAAACAGAAATCCATTTTAATAAAATGGCTTCAAAGCCGAGGGTGGATAATTTAAAAAGAATTAGTCTTTGGGCAATTTTATCAAAGGCTTTACAAGAAGCTCTTGAAATAACATCGACTTGTTTTCCTTCCTCCTTCTTCTTTTTCATTTCCGGCGTTACGAGTAGTGATCTTGAAGCGATCACAACTCTCCCACTTTTCCGCTTCACACTAGTGATCCGCCTGTGGGGTACGCCGCGTTGACCTCAGAAAGCGTCGGCAAGCCTCCCGGTTTTGGATTGTTCCATGTCTGAGGCCAACCAAATGCTGCTGTTTTTGCATTTGCTTGTACCAGGTGTGTTTTGGCCTGCCTTTTCTTTTTCGTCGCAAATTTGTTGAAACGTTGTACGATATTGCCTTTTTGACGGGGTTCTGCGAATCTCTCCTTTGAACATGCCAATACCAACTGAGCCGGTCGTGCTGAATTTTGTCCAAGATGATACTTTTGACATGAAGGCTTCCACGGATCTTAGTACTTCTAATTCGATCAAGCTTTGTTACTCCTGCTGTCACCCGAAGCATCTTCATTTCGGCTGCCGTCAATTTGCTCTCATACTTTTTGTACATTGTCCAAAATTGTGAACCGTATGTCAGAGCTGGACGGACAACTGCTGTGTAGAGTCTTCCCTTCAACTTCGGGGGCATTTTTCGATCACAGAAGATAGCGGAGTTTTCTCGCCACTTCATCCACCCTACAAGTTGCTTCACTATTGATCGTAGATCCCAGATATTTAAACTTTTCACACTTGGGACGCACATTTCCATTCAAATAAATGTCTGGAATAGGCTTGTCTGGATCAGAAAAAGGGCAGCACAGGTATTCCGTCTTTTTAGCGCTAATACGGTACCAATTTCCTTCCAGAACATCAATCCAAACGTCAAGTGCTCGTTGCAGGGATGTAGGATCCACGCTTATGATGGCTCCATCGTCAGCAAAGAATAATTGTTGTACTTTATTGTCCGTTACTTTTCCTTCGAGCAAATAATCCAGAACAGCAATAAAGAGCAGTGGACTCAAGACACTTCCCTGATGTACACCTACTGTTATTTGGAATTCTTCGGTGACTCCAGCTGGGCATCTCACTTTTGTAACTGCTCCCTCGTACATGTCCATAACTATTCGCACATAGGCTTCAGGAACTCCTCGGTGTCTGAGGGCCACCCATATCAGATCTCGTGGTTGTCGATCGAATGCTTTTTCGAAGTCAACCAACACAATATGCAAATCCTCTAAGGCATCTCGGTGTTTTTCCATAATGATCCTTATGCTTTGGATTGCGTCTGTAGTTGACTTACCCGCGACAAACCCGCATTGGTCATCAGACAGCCTTATTATTTTCCGCAGTCGGCTATCCAAAACCCGCTCAACGATCTTCATAGTGTGGGACATCAACTTGATCGAACGATAGTTGTCACAGCTTTTGGTATCTCCCTTTCCCTTGTACATTGGAAGAAGAAAACTTTCCCTCCATTGATTGGGCAAACTGTCACCTCTTACAAGTTTGGAGATGAGAATCGTGAGCCATCTTAACCCGATGTCTCCCATATTTTTCCAAAACTCATATGGTACCTCGTCTGGCCCAATCGCTTTGCCTTTTTTGGAGTTCTTAACTGCCTCCCTAACTTCTTCGACTGTGACGTCGGATACTTCCGTAAAGTTAGGTGCAGCTGTTGGAAAGTGGCGCCGAGGAAACTGTTCATTCAAAAGATCATCACAATACTGTCGCCACCTGTGAAGAATTTTGTCGTCATCCACAAGTAGCACTCCTTGAGCATCATTGATGAACTTCGGCAAACGAATCTCCTGCGCATTTCTCCTTCTCTGAGCGGCTATTTTGAAAATGGTTGCTCCCTTATTCAAGTTGCTTTGTCTTAGCTCTTGGATTGCCTGATTTGCTTCAGCAGCTGGGGCAGAAATCTCTTCCAGCTCTCGATACAGGCCCTCCGTGCTTTTTGCTTGAAGTTGGGCGCACTTTTTCTTCGCTTCTTTTCTGCAGCTCTTGTATTCCATTTTGAAACGCGTTTTTTCATTTGTATTTCTTGAGGGGCACTTCGACCAAGCTTGGAAAGCTGCTTTCTTCTTTCTAATCACTGCTTTAGCTTAATCATCCACCACCAGGTTTCTTTAGCTTGTTGGTGGTGTCCTTTTGAGACACCTAACAGTGATTTGGCTCTCTCTAAGCAGGTTCTTTGTAGGCGATCCCACATATTTTGTGCCGTGATTGCATTTGAAACTGCGTCGATGGTATTACACAGCTGACTTTGCATATACGAAATGAATTGCTGTCCTTTGGTTTTCACCAGATTGTACCACTTGATTCTCCTAGGAGCCTCTATTTGTTTGACTTCCTTCACCGCATCCATAAAAAATTCTGTTAAAAGAAGACGGTGTTGTTGAGCGGCAGCTTCTCCTAGTATCACTTTGCAGTCTTTCACCCGAGATTTCATGTAATTGGTTACCAAATGGTAATCAATCTGGGTTTCATTTCCTCCACTGCTTTAAGTGTTAAGGTGTCGGTCTTGTTTGATGAACATGGTATTTAGTACGATTAGACCGTATGACTTGCACATACTTAGAATATCTTCACCAGGAGTGTTCCTGGTGCCGAATCCCAAACCTCCATGGCAGTCTTCATAATCCTCGTTTGTCTTCCCGACATGTCCATTCAAATCTCCTCCAACAAACAAATACTCTTCTTTTGGGATGTTCTTAAGTAGGTTATGAAAATCAAGCCAGAATGCATCTTTTTCCTCCTGCTCACACCCTATTTGGGGAGCAGGATAATATTCCAGACCTTTCCTTCCATCACCAATTTAAGAGACATCAAACGGTCACTGGACTTCAAAATGGTCAACACGCTGTTACATAAACATTGGTCAAGGATGATACCGACTCCGTTCCTACCTTGGTCTTTGCATCCAAGAAACGGGCTTTGTTTGCTGTGTTTCGCCATTTCGTTTCCTGAACACACAAGATGTCCACTCGCCTCCTTTTCATCATCTCTTCGAGTTCGAGACTTCTACCAGTCATACTTCCAACGTTCCAACTCGCGACTCTAAATTTTCGTCCAACTCGTCGCATTACTTTGCTAGCCCCCGGAATCCGTATAGCTCTGACCCGAACATTGCTCCTCGGTCCAGGATCAGTTCCTTGCATAGCAATGGAACTGCCTGGCGGGGTAGTGTTTCTTATGTTTGCAAGTATGTACTTCCATAATGCTCAAAATTTTCAAAAATTTTTCTTTCATCCTTTTCGACACATGCATGCTCCATTTAATGAGTTTGATTTCCCTTTTACTACACCGGTGATCTCCAGTCGTGTAAACCCCGGGATCTGCATGCATACTTGGGGAGAGTTTTAAGGTGGTATGTGTGTCGCTAGACTCACTTTGATGTTAGTCGTCTAGATATGATTGTTCCTTTAGTCGCCTTTTACGACAGGGGGGAGGCGCTGCAGTGCTATTCTAACCCGACACTGCACGGGTAACTTGTTTTCCTTCCTCCAAGACAGAAAAGGTGAATGAGACGAATTCAATAAGATTAGTGATCTGTGATCAATAAGTAGCTGATCTGCCTTTGAAAAAAGCTTCGTTGTCGGGTGGATATGATGGATTTGCAATGAATACTCAAAATTTCACACAAAATACTTTCGAAGATTTTGGGTATATACGAAAGTTTTGCTATCGGGCGGTAGTTTTCAACATCGCATTTTTGGCCTTAGTGGAAAGGGGTTATAAAAGAGGTTTTCCATATTTGAGGAAATATTCAAGGTGAAGATTTTTGAAAGGGGTAAAGAAAGCAAAGACGAACATATTTTAGGAGTGTGGCAGGAAAATGGTCAGGACCAGTTATGAAATCATCATTATACTCATTTAGCTTTTCTCTATAAGAAATTGTAGTGCGAGGACGAAATGGACCAACCGAGAATTTTGGCATATACTCAAAATAAGTATCATCATTAACAAAAGATTCGATGACGAAAGATTGTTTGAAAATGGAAGCGCAAGAGTTGGCAATAAAGAGTGGATCAGTTTATGTTTCGTTTCAAAACCCAATTATCTCAATAAGTGAGTCCAAACCCCTGTAATTCCAAATCAAATACCTACTTTCAAAGAAAACCTTAAAAATTTAACTGATTGAAAAGAAGTTAACATTTTCTTTCGCTACACATGAAAAGTGAATCTTGGAAGACTAAAGACTTTTAAACATTTTTTTTTTTTTTCAGAAAGCCTACAGAAGGAAAAAATTTTTTAATCATGAAGTCTAACCTTACACACCCATGAATGAATGAAGTATAGCAGGGAGATCATGGGACTGTAAACCGAGCATTATTCGGTGGATGTACCTAATGATGGGAAGACCAACCCTTACCTACGGAGCGGTAGTCTTGAACATAAGATCTGACCAGGTGACCACTAGGAAAACATTAGAAAAAGTACAAAGACTTGTGTGCATATGCATATCAGGAGCAACGCGAAGCTGTCCAACTGTGGCGTTGGATGTATTGCTAAACCTGACACCCTTGCACCTGGTAATAAGAAGCATCTCAAATGCAACGATAGCTAGATTTGTCAAAGAGACTGAGTGTGTCCTAAAAACTAGCGAAAAGAGTATAATATCGAACGAGATACCACTCATTGACTTCCCTCGGGATAGCGAGACAAAGGAATTCAAATTCGGCTTGAGGAAGACACCTACTCAATTATGACCCATGCAAAAAAATGGTATACAGATGACTCAAAAACAACGGAGGGAACTGGAGCAGGAATTTTTGGGCCAAGAACAAAAATTTCAGTACGTATGAGGAGAATGTCAAGCATATTCCAAGCAGAAGTCTATGCCAATACGCAAATGCGCGAAAGTAAACATTGACAGGAAATATAAAAACAAACATATTGCAATAATGATGGACAGTCAAGCTGCAATTAAGGCCCTACGATCCTAAACAATCTTCTCAAATCTTGTCAGCGAATGCATTGAGAAATTGAACAAACTGGGCTGCAACTACAAGGTTAAAATATACTGGGTACCAGGACATGTAGGAACCATAGACAACATACAGGCAGACGAACTGGCAAAGACAGGAGCCGGATCACAACTCATAGGACAGGAACCTTTTTGTGGAGTAACTGAAAGCCACATCAAGAAAGAAATCAAAAAATCGGAGGAAGACAACAGAGCTAAACACTGGAATGACCTCCCCAAACTGCGTCAAGTCAAACTTTTACTAGGAACTTTTAACACAAAACGTTATAAAGGCGCAATAAAACTGAGTAGAAACAATGTAAGAATGCTAGCCGGGTTCTTAACCGGACACTGCAGACGAAGAAAACACCTAAAAGTAATATGCATAGAGAGCGACGACCAATACAGATACTGCAACGAACAGGAAGAGTCTCCTGACCACCTCTTAGGTGACTGCGAAGCTCTAATTCACCAAAGCAAGAAGTACCTGGGATGCTACTACGTAGAGGAGAAGGAGTTTAAACTTCTAAGCGTAACCCAGATACTAAGTTTTATTAGAGGAACTAATCTGGATGAAGTACTTTAATAAAGGAATACCACTTAAGAAGAAAGGGGTAAAATAGTTCTAAAAAGGTCGAGGTACAATACAAAACCCCAATTATTCACTCATACACACCCAAAGTGGACCATTTTTAAGATTGTGGGAAGAGGGGATGACCGTTTATAGTTCCAACCTTTTTGATGTTTTGTAGATTAAAGGATGTGGGTAGGTTTAATTGACTTTAGGGTTTTCGAGCATTTTATTTTTGGTGTTTTAAGGAAACTTCGGGATAAGGGACCATACACATGACTATACATTGTGCCAAGCTGCTTTTTTAGCGTTAGTCGTTTTATTTTTATATTCATTTCTACCGATTTTGTTAATACCCAAATACAAATACAAACAAGATACAAAAGGTCCTTTCCTCTTCCGTGAAGAAACAACTGCATCAAGAAATTATAATTAAAAAGTTCCTTAGGTTGTGACCTAGACCTGCAAGTTCGTCTCAGCATCAACCTCAAACATATCTTTCCAGGGGGTAGTCATCAAAAGAGCGCCACTTTAACTGCCAGAGCCACGGTCCTCCTTTGCAGCTATGAAACTTATAAAAACTACGTGGTAATTCATCTGCTGAAAGTCTCTTTTAAGCATTCAAACTTAAATCAACTAGTTGCGCATATAGAAAACAGTTTTGTGAACGAGTCTTTTTTGCAAACAATATTTTACTAATTCACTTTCAGAGACAGCTTACCGCGGCTTTTTAATCAAACACAAAAACTAATATCAAGAGCTTTACACTTCGTTTAAGACAAAGCTAATCATCGTTTCATCGTGCACCGTATGAATACAAATATACCAAGGGACTGCAAAACCATCCCACTGTTAGTCAACCAGAATACATTTAGATAAATGTTGCTCTGCCTCACAGTTTCTCTTTGACTGACTCTGTCTCAATCTCAAATACTTACCTCAACGAAAGGCAAAGGTATAATTTGTATCCACCTTTCCGACTTGCACAATTTATACGGCACTTATACTGCTTTGAATACCCAATTCCCAAATTGACACAGCTAAGCTAGCAGATATTGGCTTTTCTCATTCTTTGACTATGCCAATGCAAACAGAAAAGAGACAAAAACAAACCTTACCTATATTTCCCCAGATAAGAAAGTCAATAGGATCGGATCAAAGAGGACGAATCTGTTGACGGAGCCTTTTTTCTTTCTTGAAGAGTGTTGACATCGACGATTGGTATGCAATGCAGGAAAAAGAAAAGGAAAAAAACTCCATTCTTGTAGTTTGTGTTCTTATCGCAGACAAGCAGGGATGAGGTTTCATGCTTTGTCTGTGGATTGAAATTCAAAAAGGCGTTCTCCTTTCTTATAGAAATTTGAATACGTCAATAGTTAAAGATTGTTTCGTCTCATTTAATGGGGTTTTCCTTTCAAGTAAATAAATAATTCAAATTCAAATACTAAAAGCAAAAGTTGCCCGAATCAAATTGCGACTACAGAACAAAGACAACATTTCAATGGCACCACCACAAAAATAAAACTTCAAGTGCCTTACCAGCCATATTAAGTGTCTGACAATAATGCATTCGAAGTGTTTGTAAACAGAGTAATAGAAACACACTTAAAAATTAGATCCTCTTGAGTATACTCGTTCCTACTTAGGAAACTTTTTCAGTTCGAACTTAAATATTTTAAAGGAAAATATTATTTTGAAATGTCCCACGCTGGTTTGGCATGTTAAATCAAAACACAGAATGGAAATGACCTTGGAGAGTCATTTTTGTTTGTAGGTGTTTACCTATGTAGGTGGCATGGCAGCAGATAAAAAGTTTGAAAACAAAGCTGATTTTGTTTTCTATTGAAGTTAGACACCAACAAAAACATCGCTTTCATCACAGAGGGAGAAGTTTAATGTACCTGTTTGGTTGATGTGGTATGAAAACTTTGTGTGAATAATGAGAAAACTTTTTCCCATTCAAATTTATTTTTTTACGTTTTACTAATGTGTGCAATAATAAAGTGCATGCATATTCAAATGGACGTGCAATTGTGGGTAGTGACCTTTAAAAGTACTGTGTCAGGTCTTTTTCAAAAATTGACTAGTGGCTGTTGAATAGAAAAGGTTTAAATAGAGTTTCCTAAAAACTTAACTGATATCAAAAGCTAAGTTTGTATTCTGTTAGATTTCAGTTTGAAAAGATGGCATAATAGCATTCGAGCCGATGCAGACGATACTCGACCTTTTATATTCATTAAAGCCTGTGTTGCGTACAAATATACTATTACTCGTACATGTCTCGTACGTGGAATTGTACCTAGTATTACGTGCTAAGAGTTGCTGTTACTTCCTAGGAGCTCATCCAACACCATATTTATTCCAACACTCTCCCCTAATACTGAAAGAACCTGAAAGACCTAAATACATATTTCGGTGTTGCTCATACCGGGTTTTAAGACTAAAATAATAAAAATAACTTGTAGCACCATTCTGAATGATTTAAATTTAACGTACATATGTAATTTTGAAATGTGTCCTTTCCGACGGGTTTTGTAGGTTACTATTGTAACGCGAACCCAACATTTAATACCAATTTCCTAATCGAAAACGTTCAACCGAAAACACAAGTTGCAACACTAGTGTAAGTGTAGAAATACACCAGTAGGAAAAATGTTTGACAAGAGTGGAGACCTTGTGGAAATTACTGGAGAGTTCAAAATGCCGTCTGCCATATTAAATGTAATAAAAACGTATTAAATGTCAAAACAATTAAATATTCGATCCTTGCTTATAATAATATCAGGTTTAGCTAATAAAAACTTATTTAGCAGTTTTTATAACTATGTTAACAGGTATGATTTCATATTTTTGTTTGAAACTTTTGTGACTGAAGTAGATTATTTTAAATTTGGTAATAACTTCAATAACTTTGATTTTGTATGGATCCCAGCTGTAAGAATGCACACGAGAGGAAGAGCGAGTGGAGGTTGCATTTTTGGAATTAAAAAATCTGTGGAAAATGTGATATACAATTTTGAAACCAGGAATGAAATAACATTTGTACACTTAAATATTGGAAACCAAAAACTTATAATCCTGCCAATATACCTAAATTGTAATAAATGGGAATCTGACTTTGAGAAATTGTACGAGTTTATGATGTCAAATGATAATCCAAACGTGCTATTAGTAGGCGACTTTAACAGTAGATGTGGAAATGAAGCTGGATTGGAAAACAAAGAAGCTGAAATATCGCGTCAATCTTAAGATGAAATATGTAATACAAGAGGAAAAAAAATATTGGAGCTCTGACACTTTTGGACTGAGAATTGTCAACGGGACATCGGCATCTGATAGGTTTGGTGAACTTACGTTTGTTGGAAGGCAAGGAAAATCGGTCATAGATTACTGTATGGTAGCTGGAAAGTGGGCTGACTATTTGCGAGATTTCAAAGTAGTTGTAGAAACATTCTCTGATCATCTGCCGACTAGTACGGAGTTCCAAATTGAGGCTAATGAAGAATCTGGCAATAGAAATCTACAAATGCTACCAAAACTTAAGTGGAATGCCAGTAACTTAGAAAGCTATCAGAATAATCTTAACCTATTGCTAAATAGAAGTAGCGATTCCGAATTAGCATCGATCACAAGCTGTATAAGATTTGCTTATCCAACCCTTAGGATGAACAGGAAGAGGTTGATACCAGTTGAACCTTGGTTTGATGGAGAGTGTTTTAGTGGTAGACAGAGGTCTTTTGCATGGTTGAAGTCACTTCGGGTACATGACAATGAATTTTTCAAAAGTCAATACTTAGAAGCAAATAAGATTTTCAAAGAGATGTGTAGACGCAAGCGAAATAATTATTTCGTAGAGGAGTCTAGGAGACTTGCGCAGTGCAGAAAATCTACCGATTTTTGGAGTTTGGTAAAACACTTGAACGGAAATAAGTTTACGATTCATCGAGATCTAACACCAAGTGTACTCTACCAACATTTCAAGGAACTTTTAAATCACCATTCCAGTAATGTAATCATTGCTTACGCTGAACCGAGGATCGAAAATCAGTTGTTGGATGCGCGTATAACTCATGAAGAGATAATTAACGTGTTGAAAAGTTTAAAAGATGGCAAGGCAGCAGGCTCCGATGGAATACCTGTTGAGTTCTATAAGTACGGAACCTTTGAACTTATAAATAAGCTCAATTATTCTTTCAACCAAATCTTGGCACTTGGAACCGTACCACATGAGTTTAAAGAATCCCTAATTTTTCCTATTCACAAAAAAGGAAGTACACAAAATCCGGAGAACTATCGGGGGATAAGTTTTCTTAATGCGTCGTACAAAATATTTACCGCAATTTTGCAACAGAGACTCAATACGTGGATCAACCAAAACCATTTATTGGATGAATATCAAGCTGGTTTCAGGACGGGGTATTCTACGGTCGATCATATTTTTGTTCTGAAAAGCATCGGAGAATCTTTCCTTCAAAACAGAAAAAAGCTTTACAGCTTCTTTATTGATTTCAAAGCAGCGTTTGATGCGGTGGATAGGCAAGCGCTTATCTATAAACTCTATGGACTTAGGATGTCCACAAAGTTTGGAAAAGTTTTACAGAATCTATACAAGGAAACTAAGGCAGCAGTTTGGAATGGGGAACAATTATCTGAATGGTTTCAAACGGAGTCTGGCGTTCGACAAGGGTGTGCACTGAGCCCTCTCTTATTTGCGTTATTTATAGAGGATTTAACGAATTACATTTCCGGAGGTGTAGAATTCGCGGGGACCAATATAAAGGCCCTCTTTTACGCTGACGATATAGTACTACTCGCCCCAATCGCTTCAATTGATGATCAATCAACTGTATAGGTACTGTACAACTTGGAATCTTCAAGTTAATTTAAACAAATCAAAGATAATGATCTTCAGGAACGGGGGAGGAAGAAATAGCCAAAACGAAAGATGGTTCTACAATTCAATACCTATTGAAGTCGTGAACGAATTTAGATACCTAGGAGTGTGTTTGACTAAAAACCTGAGTATGGAAAAGCATCTGAGTGAACAACTTGTTAAAGCAAAGAGAGCTATTGGAGCTACGTGGAAAAAGTGTTTCTCTAACAGAAGTATAGCTCATAGTTGTAAATTCCGGGTATTTGAAGCAGTTTCTGAATCGATTATGTTCTATGCGTCACAGGTATGGGGATACAAGCAATATGGAAGTGTGGAAAAGTTGCTCAGGTTTTACATTAAAAGGATATTTCACCTCCCGTCCAATACACCAAACTTCGCCTTGATGCTGGAAACAGGATTGTCACCACTCTTCGTCAAAACCCTCAAAGCCCAGGTGGACTATATAATCAAAGTTTTGAACATGGATAATGAAAGACTTCCCAAGAAAGCTGCCTTATGCGTAGTCAACCGGAAATACAGCTGGTATGCGGAATGGAACGAGCTCGCGCAATGGTGTGGTATGGAGCTAGACTTGGACATTGAAAATGTAAGCCTATGGAAAGGTCAACTTTATAAGTTAATTACAATGGTGGATGAAAAGCTTAGAGAGAAATATGTCGAAGATGCCACCAGCTCTGTACACCGAGTTGTTTACAGTCGCCTATGCCATAACCTAGGACAAAGAAACTACTTCAAAGACCAGAATAGTGTGGGGCATATCTCGATGATGGTGAGACTTCGTACAGAACTTTTACATTTGAATTATATGCCACATAGAGAGGACCTTCCCAGCTTATGCAGCCTGTGTAATCGGGGGGAAAGAGAAGATATTTTCCATTTTCTAGGAAAATGCCCGGTTTTAATAGAAACTAGGAGCTTTTTCTTCGGATGCAATTATTTAACCGACAGTGAAATGATAGAGTATTTAAACGAAATGGATGTGCAAAAACTTTTCATGTACTGCAAAGTAGCGCAAGCTTACAGAAACAGAATTCTCTCCGGAAACTTTTGAAGTAAGAAAAACTAATAATAATTAAAAGAAAAAAAAAGAAGCAAAATAAGAAATTTGTTTAGGATATTTAAGAGATTTAGACACAACTAATTTATTTATGTAATTTATTTGGATTGTCAACCGGGCAGACGGCATTGCCATGCTTTATTTGATTTTGTAATACATAACTATATTTGAATAAGAAAATAAAATCTATTTACTACTCCTACTGGAGAGTTCTAGATGAAATGTCATTCGATATTAATAGTCCGCCCGAGGCAATCAGATGTCAGTTTCGATTATAGAGTGATAAAGTTAATAGTGATTTGTTATTTACAAGTGATAGTCCAAAAGTCGAGTTGAGATCGAATATAGTATAGATACTGAATAAAAGTGGTAGAAATAAATTGAAAGTTGAAGTTTTATTTTTGCGAACTAAGCGCACGTTACACTACGTTGGGTGTTGACTTGGCTGAACACGGTGCAACTACTTATAAAAATTCAAAGTGGCACAATCAAGTAGAAGCTCTTAGTCTAGAATTAAAAATAAGGCAATGCTAACTGTTTTCTTTACAAAAAGTTACACACACTTGGAATCTCAGCTTTGGGTTTATTATTCTGTCCATATCCTCATGGTATTGAGTAGTTTGAAGAATATAATTTGTGATGCCATAGTAATTCCGCCAAAGACGAGCCAATCCAATAAGTCTGGTTGCTTTCGATGTGAACCGTATTTAGCATCCTTCGTCCACCTCCTTCTCGGCACGTTAAACAATATCTTCGCTGGATACCCTCTTCAAGTTGCCTTGATCTTGTTTGGCTTTGCAAACACACATAATAATTATAGATTTGAAACAAGGAACTCTTTTCAACTTTTGGAAGTGCAAGTTTTGTGCCGTCCATTCGATTTTCAAAGAACTCTGTGCTAGAAAAAAAAAATAAAAAATGTGACACCGTATTCTGACAAGTTGACACTTTTTTCCCGCTTAGTTCACAACAGATGGTGTTTTAGTACTGCTGGGTTAATTTTCTCCAATTTTTTCACGTTGTTGTTGAGGAGTTTTGATGAAGGATTTTAAATGGGTAACAAAGTCAATTCTGACATCATTTAGAAATTTTTATCAAAATCAACTCATTTGCCCTAGTGCAAACGACTATATTTCATCGCTATATTCCTATGGGAAAGGAACGGGAACAGAAACGTAGCGAGAACTTGAAAATACTTAACCAATTCTCATTTTTAGCTGGATTCGAAGCTTGGAAATTACTACTTTACTTAATTTAATCCATACGATGACCAACCTTAGGCCCCGAGCTACAATGGCCGGGTTAGCTAGAAGGGGATTAAATGTTAGGTTTGGTTACGCCAATACTTCGCGTGCTTAAGGGCCAATTATAGCGATAAAGAAAAACCATCAGCAAAAGTTAAGACAAATGGAAACAAGAATTTTTTCCTGATGAGCTTTTATAGTGAACAGAAAAAACATGTCAGTTACCAAGCTCTCAACTTTTCACAACCACACACCAGCAACTTGTTTTCCTTACAATGAACACGAAAAAATAATTCGCTGTGAGTCCATCAGTGGAATACAAAGAAAATGGAATCCAAATAATTGGAACGAGCTGTTCAATTTTGTCTGATATTGCAATCAGCTGACACGAAAAATTAAATTACAACAGGAAAATAGAAAATATCAATTTTAACAGAAAATATTAATTCAATTGAACATTTTTTTTTTTGACAAAAAATTGTCTGGCTTATTTGCCATCGATTGGAATAACATCGGTTATTCAATTCAAACGAACACATAGCTAATAATCCATTTGAAAATTTTTCCCGATTCGTTTTCCTGATTGCTATAACTGGACATTTTTCAAAGCCATTGCTATATACATATGTTATGTTATAACAACAAATTGATGTATGTTTGTTTGTATGCTTGTCCGGTATTGACTCCTATACCAACCCACAGATTTTGATTAAAATTTCCAAGGTAAATTATAGCTTAGTCAGAGATGGTTCCTGTCCTGTTTCTGTTTCGTCGCCAAATTTCCACAAAAACTGGATTGGAAACGGAAACTTAGGAGCTACCAGACACATTTCAAAAATTCTGTAACAAAGACTATTTATTTCATCTCCACATTTCCACGGGAACGAAAAAACAAGACCGGGAACTCAAAACTACAAAACCGATCAACGCCATGCGGCTCAGCTAATACTTCATAAAGAAGCAGTGGATTGCGTTTAATGTTGTCTTCTAATTCATACTTACGAACAAAAAACGTTTGCTTGTCTTTATGTTCCTATATTACCTCTACCAAATGAAGGACACACTTCAATCATATGCACCGGTTGGAAATCGCATCAATGTGAATATAAATTCTTTCACTCTGTCTCTAACTTTATAATCATTTTCTTAAATTCTTGCAACCACTTGAAATACTTTAATGCTCAAGACACTGTTCAGTAGCCGTCAATTATCCGTTCACAAACGTGCTCCTCCCTTAAGAATTCATCTCAGCCAGCCAAGCCACAAAAATAAAAGGAAAAATCGTGTCTGGTTTCAAATTAAGTTAAGTCTGTGTGAACCAGACAGGTGGATGCCAAAATCTTATGCGTGTACACAACTAACAAACAATAAAAAAGAAAAAAAGAAACCAACAAAATCAATACAATCTCTTTCTTTTCTATATAAGCAATGAAAATTGATCGAAAAACTCTTTGGCATTTTAGTATGTACTTAAATGACCACAAATGTCCTAAAATAATCTGTAAGTAGAAAATAAATATTTTCATTGGTAAAAGTTCAAGAACCTAAACCCAAAGTGCATCGTACCAATCGACCAAATGTGCCATAAACATTCCACTTTCCCACATTTACGCTCTATAAATGTTTATTTTTTCTTTTTTCTTTAACACATAATGTTATATAAAATAAAAAAAAAGCAAATTCTTGAAATCCATTATTCACGTTTCATCAATCTACTCGATGTAAACACGACAAAAGTGCCAACAATTCATTTTTATGATAACAACCAGACCTATAACCTGATACAAACAATAAACAAAAAGACTGATTGCGTCGTAAAAGTGAAAAAAAAAAAAAAAAAAAAAAAAAAAAACAACTAAGTGAGAAGAGAAGGCCAAACAAAATTGAGAACAGAGCTCAAAAAGAAAAAAATAACTGTAACATAAAAACCTTTCGTTAACCTCCTGCCAACAGGTGAATCTAGGTCCTTTGCTGTGTAGTAGCCTTGAAATTCTCACCCACACTATTAAATCTACAGGCCCGCAGACAAAATATAAATACAATACAATCCTGCAATGTTGTTCTGCTCGAATCGCAGCTCTCTTTTTGTATTTCAAAACCAGAATCCACGTTCTATGTGGAGGGGAATACCTACGTACGCATATGATTCAATGTCCTTAAAAAGCTTTTCACAGGGGAAGTGCCACCAGTTGCAAACCGCTGTGTTCCAATTGAAGCAACAAGCGAATAACTGTTGCTGAAGAACAAGTCTATTTTTAGTACTCACCTGGAGTGGATCTTATGTGCGAGAGACTGTTGCTCTTTAGTACACAGGCAGGATTAGAATAGAATTATGGCCCCCTTACTTGTGGAACACATCCAGGGATATTGACGACAATACACATAGAGAACTGGCTTTTTCTCCAGGAAAGGTAACAAAAAAGAGATTTCTTCTGCCAGGACTCGAAATTTGTTGGCCATCAGTTCAGTCAGTCTGATAAGAGGCTCAATTGCGATCGAACGTTTCCGGCATTCGATGTGCACAGCCACATTCCGTCAGAAGAATTCAAAAATTGTGAGAGTGATACAAAAATATATTACCGATATGTATCTGCTTATACATATGTAATTGTGTCTTGTTGTTTAAAGAGTAGTCTTATCATTAAAATTACAAAATATTAAGGTTTGTTAGTTAAAAAAAAAAATCGATAAAAGTAAAAATAAAAGTTCGGTTGAGAGATTTGGGGATTTCCGTTTAATGTGAGTTAGTGATGCAGTTGTTATTTCGTATAATTTTCCGTTGAAATAAATTTTTGAATGATATGTACCTACATTGAAATTGATTTCATTCATTCATTCGGTTTAATTGAGACCAAAATTGTGCATTCATCAAATTAATCTACCTAATCGATACCTATATATATAAAAAGAAAATAATTGCGAATTTATTGAATTTCTGGTGATTGCTTGAGTTCTGCTCATTAAAAAGTGAAATGCAATGAAAGTGGAGATTACCTTGAAACCATTCTGAACTTGGAGATTGGTGATGTGTGTTATTTTTATTTTCGGTAATTTATCATTAAAAGTGGATTTAAGGATACCTGGCAATTAAAAGGTTTGCTGACTATGACATTTTGGTACATTATTCTTTCTGGCTTAAAGTTCTTATATTGAATTTCTCTCAAACATTAAAGTTTAAATTTCTATGATATAATAAGAGTGTTGTTTTTTTTTTTTTTTTTTTAACTGTAAACACAAATTATGAAAATTGAGTTTGAAGAATTAAGGGGTTAGGCCACCCTGGATTTTTCGAAAATTCGATTTTTTTAAATTCCAAATGGTCCCTTAGGACCTCAAAAATGATGTCCCAAACATAATGGCCGAGAAAAACCTTTCGGTTTTCTAATTTTATTACAAGACCGTCTGATCCGCAGCGAGCTCTTTTTGTGAGCGCAGGGGGGAAGGTACGTTAGGGGAGTAGAGCATGTATGCGGCAGTTGTTATTGAAAATATTTATTTCCTAACTAGTCTAGAGTAAATTTTGATTTGTCGAACGTCTCTTTGCGGCATCGCAGATTGATTGATTGATTGATTGATATAATTTATTTCTTAAAATATGAATACAAAAATATATAAACGTTTGCGTAGGCAAATTTAAGAAATATAAGTGACAATGATATTTTTATAATAAAAAATAGAGATATTGTCACTATTAGGTAAATAATTTCCATAATAATTTTGAATGGGTGGGGTGACCCATAAAAAAAGAATAAAAACTAGAATTTGCTGAACAATCATTAATTTAAGAAAATTAAAAAATTACAAAAACTATTTTAAGGCTAACCATTTCATCAAAACATTAGAAATAATTAAAAACTAGTTATTCATCATTAGTTCAATGTTTACTAAATCAAATTCAAAAAGCCATTTTCTTACATTTATTCCAAATAATGGCTGAGATGTTAGAACTCTAATAGAATTTGGAAGTTCATTAAATATTCGGCATGAAACTATGTCATAAAATTTTCGAAGTGCTGTTGTGCGAAAGGATGGTACATTAACCAGATTTAAGAAATTTCCACGTACATCATAGTTGGAAATAATTCTGAAATTAAGCTTTCCACATCTTTTAAAAAATTCATTAAGAACCTTATAAACTGGGATAAAGGAGAGGTTTACGGCAAATTTTCTTCAGAACCAACTTTTGCATAACCAAAAGAGCTTGAATTTTATTAAAATAAGTTCCCTCCAACATAAGATTCCATACCGTAATTTAGAATGAAAAATGCCATAATAAATTTTCATAAGAAATTGATAGGAGCAAACTTTTCTGAGGTAAAAAATATATCGTAAAGTGCCTCGAAAGTATTGCCTCAAGTTTTCTGTTTGAAGAAACTAATTGTGGAGTCAATAATAAGACCCAAATATTTGAATTCATTGACATTTTCTAACCGGAAGCATCTATCACTGCAACTTGAAGAACTAGAAAAGGTGCAACAAGACCAGTTGGAGACACAAAAACATTTCACGAGTTTACATTTTTGGCAATCTGTAGCATGGAAAAAGAGATCAGTATTAACATTAATATTTTGTAAAAAGTTAGAAAAAATAACCTTGGTTTGTGGACTGATAACTAATTTGTGTCCAGCAAACCAAATTCTTTACAAGCTTAAATCCCAATTCATGTCAGCTATAAGATTAAGTAGCTATTCGCACTAAAACTGAAAGCAACATCATCAGCAAAAGCAGTGAATTTACCTTTGAAAGGAAGTCTAAATAGTGAATTGATATCAATTAGAAAGAGGATTGGCCCTAAAACTGAGCCTTGTGGAATTCCTATTTTCATTGATACCATGTCGCTCATAACATCATCAATTTTCACTCGTTGTCTTCTGTTTTCTAAATATGATTCAAACCATTTGCATATTAAACCTGGGAAGCCTGGTTTTTCCTTTTTACTGATGAGTACAGTGTGAACCACTATCAAAGGCTTTTGAAATATTGACAAATAACGCAGCAGTATACATCATCTTCTATCGAAGCTAGTGAATATTTGAGAGCAGAAGCGCAACGAGGCATCCTCAGTTGACTTTTCACTTTGAAACCCGAACTGAAAATTGCTAAAGAATTTTGCTTTTTCTAAGAAACTCATCATTCTATTCTTAACAGCTTTTTCAAATACCTTACTTATGGATGGTTACAAAGGGATAGATCACCAGTTGCGCCATTTTTAAAAAGGGGTAGTACATTAGTACATTTGAGGGCATCCGGAAAACACCACCAAAAATACATTTATTAAAAATGTTTGCCAATATGTCAGACAGAAAACAAGCTACATTTTTCAAACAAAGATTGGATATACAGTCGTTACCAGAAGAATTTGAATTTTTCAAAGTACCAATTATTTTTAGAATTTCAAAACCAGTAATAGGCTCAAATACAAAACTCTGCATTTGGGAGGGCTCATTTAAATTACAAACAGTACTACGAAGTATATTAGTGAAATAGCCAGATGACATGTTTTGTAAATTGTGTGAAATCGTTGAAAAATAGTCATTGGAAGCATTTGCAATACCTTTTTTATCTGAAACAACACAATTACCATTTTTAATAGCAAAATGTATTTTTCTTTCTGTTTTCTTGTTGACGATACTATTAACAATTTGCCATTCATCTTTAACGTTGCCTTTAGATTGATTAAGTTTGTTTACGTAGAAGTTTTCACGGCAGATAGGGATTTCTTCCTTTAGTTCTTTGCATACTCTTTTATATTTATTTTTCAAGTATTCTTTGTTTTTATGCTTTGAAAACTTTTTTCTAATTTTGTTCTTATATTTTACTTTTTTAAGAAGATTGAAGGTATTGTAAAATTATTTATGATTTTCTACTACTTTAAACTTTCAATACTGTATTTTTCAAGTTGGCCGGACTCGTACGTAACTCAAGCAATTTTCAACCGATTAACTTGAAATTTTAAACATGTCTTGAAATATACATTGTCTATGGAAATACGAAGGGTTTTTTTTTATATTTCGTAGTTAACTTGTTATTAACAATTTTCTGACAATTTTGTAGGCAAATTTTGCACTTTTCACTAACTGCTTCTATAGCAGTTAGTATATACATGTGTATAATCGAACAAATCAATTTTCTCATTATTATTTAAAACATATTACATAAGCTGTTGGTCCGGCCGTGGACCTCGAAAGAAAGACGTCGTGGCAAAAACGCTGCACAGCAGCCATTTTTTAATAAATTGCTTCAAAAAAACTATTGTAAGCATTCATTGATATAAACAATAAAATCACGTTTTTGTTATCTCGATTTATTTTGTAGTATTTCTGAAAAAAAAAAAAAAAAAAATCACCAAAAGCCTATTTTTCAGCCTCAAGGGTGTCTTAACCCCTTAAAGTGCAGAGAGTATGTTTCGCTTGCAGCATTTAGGGCCAGTTGCTCAATCGAATCATGAATTTAAGCTCTACATAAAGTTCTACTTTAGTATGGGGACTTTATGTAGAATTTAAGAATTCCGGAACGTCTCATACAAAAATGAAAACTTTATGTAGAACTTAAATTTATAATTCGATTGAGCAACTGGCCCTTAATATTTTTAAATTTTTTCTCCTTGAAATCTTGATAAGAAACGGGTTGGTATCGAAATTCCGGACTACCAATTTTGTCGTGAAAACCCCGAATTCAAAATCTAAAACGGGAAAATCGTAAATTATTGTAAGATGCAAGAATTATGATTTTATGAAATCCCGAAAATCCCTATGCCCCCTTTTTGTTTTTTTAAAGAATCGCCATTCAGGACTTTTTCGTTCGGAATAACGTTAAATGGTGCTTTTCATTTTTTCAATGACACTTGCACTTTTCAAAAAATAGCTATGGTGTAGTTGTACAAAGCATTCCATCCTCATTCTCCGTTTAAAACTCTTAAAGCTTTTCCCTCTTTAAAGACATCTTTTGAAAATATTAATACGAAATTCTTTCAAAATTAAACAAACTGCAAGAAAATGGAAAACATTTTCTCTAGTGCCCAATTTCCCATATTGAAATGAAATTTAGGCTGAGTATCTCACCTCTTATTCTAAATATAGTACTGATTTTTTCCACAGAGAAGCAATTAAATTAGTTTGTATTTTTATCAAGGTGGTAGTTTAGTCTGCTATAATAGTTTCTGAAGACAGACACTCCAACGTATATCTTTCATAGGATAATTGGCTCACTTTCTCCAGCATTAAATTAAATTTCTCTCTTAGCGTGAAGGGTTGATCGTTTGGCTAAATAGCTATTCCTGTTCCACACTTCGACGCAATTTCATTCCACACTTTACAGATACTCCCGTTGAATTTTATAACATTTTTCAGAACTATGTGAGGTATTCTTCGTGTCGACCCTCTCCAATACTTTTATAGTATAATCGAAATGCATTTTCAAGGTATGTCCGAATATAGGTGGTGTACAAGTTTCAATGTATAACATATAATTTGGAGTGTTTCTCGGTAATCGAAAAATCCTCTTCAAAAAGTATCGTAGAAAGTTTTCAACGGAATCGTATGATCTACAACCCCATAACTGAGCTCCGTAGAGTAGTATTGATGCAGCAGTCGAACGGAAAACTTTTTGTTTTTCAGTATCAGAAATGTAGGTACTTGTTCTTAATGCAGCGATTCCATATCGATGAAATGGCTCGCTTAGCATCTGCTAGTTTTTCTTTAAGCTGTGGACTTACATTTAAGTTTGCTGATATTAGCACTCGAAGATATTTGTACTTGCGTACGATTTCAACCTCTTCACCGTTGAAATTCCAATAATTTTTGATTTCTGTAGGTTGAATGTCAAATTCCAGCTTTACAGTATAAGTCGAGTCTGTTGATCATTCTCTGTCAATGTCAATGTCAATGTCATCCGCATATCTCAAAGCTGGAACTGTTACTCCGTAGAAGTTTATCCCACCATGTACTTTTCGTTTCAAATTCATCCGAGACTTGATCTCTATTCCAAACTAGTGCAATATTATTCTCATAAAGTGTTCTCAGAATATGTATAATTTTGGTTGATACAACAATTTTGCACAGTTTATAAAAAAGGGCTTGGCTTGAAACTGTATCAAATGTCGCACTAAAATCGACGAAAAATGCATAAAGTTGCGATGTTGGTAAGCGTAAATATTTGGTCAATTGTGAAATAACCTTTTCTGAAGCCAGCTTGAAATTCTGTCAGAATCTTCTTTCCATTAACCCAATCACTGAGTCTTTTGTAAATTAAAGCTGCAAACAACTTGGCTGAAGTGTTCAAAAACGATATACCCCTGTAGTTTGCTGGATCATTGTAATCACCTTTTTTGTGCAGTGGAAAAATTAAAGCTTTTATAAAACTTTCAGGAACCTGGGCATTATCAAAGATCCGATTGAACTCTTCTGTAAGTAATTTTAAGAATTCATTTGTAGAGTTTTTATAGAATTCAAAGGTGCCTTGTTTGATTTGGTGTTGTTAATCGCTTCCTGAATATATTGGAGTGTAAAAGGGCCATCTAGTTTATCATTCAAAATCATGGGTCCCGCATAATGAAATAAGGGCGATGATAGTGATAGCTGTTTGGCTTTCAAGAATAGGGAGACTGTGTTAGTACGCCCGTTCACATATTTAACGACTTTCCAGAATTCAGCTGAAGATTTGGTATTATTAATCACAGATATGTTGGCTTGTTCCTGTTTAGATTTTTTTATCGTAGCAAAGGCATTTGTAGTCTTTATTGGCTTGGTTGTAGAGTTCTTGAAAATAGTGGAGTTATTTTTTCTCAATGGCTTTAAAAGTTTACAAGATTTAATTCTGGCTTGTGAGCATTTTGAATCAAACCATTTTTCTTTAAATTTGACAATTGATGCACTGCTTACTGGCACAGATTTTCCTATAATCTCTATTAGTTTTTTAATATCAGGAGGACTATTTTGAGTTGTTAGGTCTTCAATTAGTTTGATCATGTTATGTTTATAGTTTGCCTGCATTCTTTCATTCAATATGAGTTTGGGTGGAAGACATAACTGTTTCAAGCCAATGTTGTTTTCACTTGAGTTTACAGAGAATGTTACTTCTAATGGCATATGGTCTGAATATATCTCCACTCCTACTTTGAAACTATCCAAGATCGAATTTCATTTTCCAGCTATAAAGCAATAATCAATGACTGAGCACGAAGTTCCACGAAGAAAGGTAAATTCACCTTCGGCGTCATCTACACAACTACCATTCAAAACTCGGCAATCATGAGCATCTGCAATTTGAAAAGTTTTTTTGATCCTTTTCTGTCACAAACTGAGTCCTTAGATTTTGTCAAAATACATGCCATCATAACCAGTTACAAAACTATTTTGCGAGAGTCCTATTCGCCCATTAAAGTCACCAATAATAAAGCCTGTCATAATCACGTTGCCAATGGTTGCTGTTTAAATAGATTGGAATCTGTTGAGCCAGATCAATTAAAAGACGATGTTTACTTGATGATGGTTTGTATAAAAAGGAAAGAGAATTTATTAACAGATAGTTAAAGTCAACTAATTACAAGTAAGTGACATTCGTTAAGCAGTTGGTACAATTGTAGGTACATACTGTACAGTGATTCTCAGAATTAATATAACAAATTCACACTCCCTCTTAATATTAATTCACTAAACTAAATTTTGTACAATTCATTATGAGTTCAAAAGTCAAAAAGTTTTTTTTTAAATTTCAAATTAAATTAGGAAAAACATTGAGTTTCTTGCAAAAGTATTCGAATTTCAATTTACTCAATGGTTTCATAAAAATATCTGCAATCTGGTCTTGCGTTGGTACATAAACTAAATCGAAAAAACCTTCTTTGAATTTCTCTCTAATGAAGTGGAACCGGATATCCACATGCTTGGTCCTCTTGTGAAATTGTGGATTTTTCACTAATTTAAGGGCGCTCTGATTGTCCATGAAAAGAACTGCTTTAAGGTCCTTTCCAAGAAGTAGGTCCTGGAACAGCAACTTTATCCAAACTAGTTCCTTTACGGCCTCAGATGCAGCAATGTATTCGGCTTCAGTTGTAGACAGGCTGACACTTTTCTGTCTCTGCGAAGCCCAGCTTATTGGTGTTCCATTAATCAAAAAAACGAAACCGCTTGTAGATCGCCGAGTTTCAATGTCTCCGGCGTAGTCAGCATCGCTATAAGAATGAAGTTTAAAGTTTAAGTTATTTTTAAAGAGTATACCATTTTTTGTTGTCCCCTTTAGGTATTTAAAAATACGCTTTACTGCATTTACATGCTCTGCAGACGGATTGTCCAAATGTCTTGAAACAACCCCCAGGGCATAGGAAATGTCCGGCCTTGTGGCTACTGCCAAGTACATAAGGCTCCCCACTGCCTCTCGAAAGGGAAACTTGCCGACAGGAATGTCTGAAGATGCAAATTTTGATGTTTCGGCAGGTGAGCACACAGGATGACAGTCAGACATGTTAAACTTTTGCAGCAATCTTTCCGAATAGCTGGATTGGCTAAGATGAACGGAACCATCCATCCTACGTTCGATTTGAAGTCCCAGATAAAAATCTGCATTAGTCACCTTTACCTCAAAAAAGGTTTTTAAATACTCGATGAGCTGTGCAACAATTCTTCCATCACTTGCAGCAATGAGTCCATCGTCGATGTATAACGCCATCAAAACCTTTTCCTTGCCTGACTGATGAACAAAAACACAAGAGTCCGCTGAACATGGGCGAAAATTGAATTTTTCCAACAGCTTTGTGAACTGTACGTTCCAACACCGGGAAGCCTGTTTAAGTCCATAAAGGCTTTTGTTAAGCTTACACACACGTCCACTGCGGTCATCATACCCTACAGGCTGCGACATATATATATCCTCATGCAGCTTACTGTAAAGAAACGCCGTCTTAATGTCAAATTGCCTCAAAATGAGGTTCTCAGCAACAGAAATGGCTAGAATGGCTCTGATTGTTGCAAACCGAGCAACTGGGCTGAATGTTTCAGTGTAATCTATGCCTTCCTTCTGAGTAAATCCTCTCACCACAAGTCGAGCCTTAAACCGATCTATCCTAGCTTCCTTTGACAACTTTATTTTAAACACCCATCTGTTGTCAATCACTTGCCTATTCTCTGGAAGAAAAACAAGATCCCAAGTTTTATTATGATGAAGCGAATTGATTTCCTCGTCCATCGCAGCTATCCACTTTTTGGCAACACTTGATTTCATGGCCTCTTCATAGCTTCTTGGCTCCAAACATTCGTTTACTAGCGCTTACCCTTCTAACATGTTTGTTAGAGCACTAGTTGTTGCACAAGCTTGATTCTGTTTGTCGCTGCAGAAATGCTCTCCATCATGCTCTCCATCATGCTCTTTTGTTTTATCCAAATCTTTGACTGTGTTGTCTACTGCGTTATTTGGGGTTTGATCAAGCTTGGAAGGTTGTGTTTTGAAACTTCGAAGCTTCGCTCGGTAATCCATTTTCACAGCGTCACTGGAAGGCGGGATATAATTATTGGTGTTTTTCTGCTCATTATATTCCGGGCTATTACATCGCTCATTCTCTTTCGAAAATTCGAGGTCGAATTGCTCATCTTTGTTGTTGTTAGTGTCTAGAACTATAGAAGTATCAGATTCATTTTTGAAAACAATATTACGAGAAATATTGATCTTATTAGTATCGGACAACCATACACGGTAACCTTTTTGATTGATAGGATACCCAACAAAATACCCATGCTGCGACTTTTTGTCCCATTTTCGGCGCTTTTCCTTGGGAACATGTATAAATACCTCGGTGCCGAACACCTTCAGATTTTCAAAGGAGGGCTGTTGTTTAAACCAAAGCTCATAGGGAGTTTTGCCATTTTTAGGGCTTGGACCATATCTATTAATAAGAAAAATTGCAGTATTTACTGCCTCAGCCCACAGCTTTATTGGAAGATTTTTTGCGTGCAACATTGTTCGAGCAATTTCAACTACGAATCTCATGTCGCGCTCAGCACGACCATTTTGTTCCGGATTATATGGAACACTGGTCTGATGTCGTATTCTATTCTTCTTAAGGATCCTTGCGACATCATTGTTCTTGAACTCTAGCCCGTTATCAGATCGAAGAGTGGCTATGGTCCGATTTACATCAAGCTTCACCGCGTCCAAAAATATCTGAAGAATAGAAGGAAACTCACTTTTTTCGGTTATAAAATATACATATTTATAATTAGAGTAATCGTCCTTGAAAAGAACGAAATATTTTGATCCACCAACCGATGGAGTCTGCATTGGACCACACAAATCTGTGTGGAATAATTCACCTGCTGATGTAGCCCTCGACTCGCTGCTTTTAAAAGGTAACCTCGATTGTTTACCATAGATACAATCGTCACAGAAAAAATGCTTGTTATCTACAAACTCGATACCTCGTTCCTTAAGCACAGATCTTACTTGATTTGCACATAGATGGCCAAATCTTTGATGCCACAATTTCAGCGTCTCGCCTTTCCTCACCATATTTGCCGCCCCGATCTCATCATCAACACCACTGTGACCAACTTCAGGGTTTCGCCTTACTTCATCGTCATCTCCAGCCCCACCAATGTCATTAGCATTCACCAGCACACGGAACATCATCTTGTAGAGTCTACGACATCGTGCTCCCACGGCCACAGTCCGATTATTTTTCTGAATTTCACATTTTTTTTCATCCGACACCATTTTAAAACCTTTTTCCATTACGGTTCCTGAAGAGAATAAATTTATTTTAAGCTTTGGAACAAAGTAAACATTTTCTAATTTTTTTGCGACCATTTCTTTTGATTAAATACTAAAACGTTGACAGTACCCATCCCAAGAGCAAATATTTTTTCTCCGTTCCCAATAACTACAGGCATTGGTGTGTCGAGCAACTTGTAGTTATAAAACCACTCGCGGCGAAAACTCATGTGATGACTGGCACCTGAGTCAAGTATCCAGTCGTCAATTGTCACTGTATCGATGCCGTGTGAAGTGTTTACAACAAAGGCATCAAAATCTTCCGTTTCAGCGAAATGAACTGTGGATTTTTTGTTCATCGGACAATCCCGTTTCCAATGCCCTGTTTTTTTACATAGGAAGCATTTGCCCTTTTTATTAAAATTTTTGGGTTTGCGTCTATCTTCACCCCTCTTAAATTGATGGGCAGCTAAGGCACTCTCACTCTGCTCTTGTGCATGACTCGTTGTCGGTGATGGTGTGCATGTCTTGTTGAATGATTGCAACCGAGTTTCTTCCATTATCAGTCTCGATGTTAGATTCTCCAATGTTTTTTCTTTGGATGGTGTCGATTCCCAAGCGCTAAAAAAATGATTTAAACGTGCTGGTATCATCAGTATCTTTGTGATAACCATGTTTGGTGAAATATCTTCTCCTGCTTCTTTTAACTGTTGCACAATTGATTCCAATCGAGAAATGTGCGTTGCTATATCATCGTTTGATCTTCTTCCAAGTGAATAAAACTTTTGGTGTAGCATGTGAACACTTGCTTCCGACTTTTGTTCATAAACCGCATTTAATTTTGTCCACATATCTTTCGACGTCGTGCAGTTCAGAATATGAACAAGTGGTTGCCTTCCTACTGTTGTAGCTATAATCTTTTGCGCTTTTCTATCTTTTGAAACCCAGGACTTGAATTCTTTGTCAAAATCCTCCGCTTTTACCGTGGCTGTTCTAACCGGTGCAGTCTCTTCTCCCATTACAACCTCAAGAAGATCACTAGCATTTAACAAAATTTTAACCTGAAATTTCCAGGTACTCCATTGCTCACAAGAGATTAACTTATCGATCTTCAGTAAATCACTATCCATGTTGAGAATAAGGTAAAAAAAATTGCACAATCTTACCAAACAACCAAATCTCAATCTAAAATCTATTATTGATTTAAGTCCGAAAATTACTTTTCCTTACAATATTAATTTTAAGATTACCGAGATTAAAACGGATTTAACTTTTTAATTCTACTAGTAGTCTGGGCCCATAACCTGTTGAGCCAGATCAATTAAAAGACGATGTTTACTTGATGATGGTTTGTATAAAAAGGAAAGAGAATTTATTAACAGATAGTTAAAGTCAACTAATTACAAGTAAGTGACATTCGTTAAGCAGTTGGTACAATTGTAGGTACATACTGTACAGTGATTCTCAGAATTAATATAACAAATTCACAGAATCAAAATTACATCGCAATTGCTTGTTTTAATATCCAGAGCCATCATTTCACATATTATTTTGTAACTGACCGATATAACAACAAGATTACAACTGTATCCATATAAATTACATCCTTTTCCTCCTCCATATATTGAAGTTGTTACTGCAGGTGTCCATTTCAGTTCATAGTGAGAATATATTTTTGAATCTAGTTTCAAATCGCTTGTGTCTTCTTCAAAAGCTTTCCTTTATCTCACCTTCTAATCGAAGCCTTTTTTGCCGGGGGAATATATTTTGTATCTTGCGACAGTGTTCATTTACATTTTTTATTTTTTTTATTTTTTAAAACACAAAATAAAAATTTATATTTTCAAACTAGCTGACCCGCCTGCCAGCGCCGTAGCTCAGACCCTTCGTTTATCAAATTTAAAGTTAAGTTAAGTAATTTCAAAATTTCTACATTAGTGTTAGAGTTAGGGTGAAATATAGTCTGTGTTACTCTGGGACAATTAAGCACTCTAACGATGACAGAATTTTTGAAATCGGTTCAGAATTTTCCAAATTCCCGGATATGTTATGTGGGTGAAATATATTTATTTATTTATTTTTGTTGTATATGGTACTGGTCGCTTTGGCTTGAAAACGGGGACTGAACCAGGTTTAAGATGTAGAACCGCTTCCGCTTTTGTACATAAGCCCAAAGCACCATCGAAAACATTTTTATATTTAGATCTGAGATTTGCTACCTCATTTTTCAACCCTGTTGGAGATAATTCCAATGCTCTCTGGTCAATTTTTACTTGGGCACAAATGGAATTTATTGGTACATCGAACAACTCTAAACTTTCGATCCAATCTATTCCTAAAATGTTTAAATATTGAATTTTAGATATAAAACAACATGTACGCAATTGTTTTCCATTAAATGAAACTTTGCAGTGTAGTTCCGACAACAACGGTAGTGGTTGCCCACTTGCATTTCTTGCTGAATGTTTTGTCTGAGTTGCCACTGGAGAACCAAGCTTTTTCCATGTCTCTTCTGATATTATTGTGATATCAGATGCTGTATCAATTTGCAGGACCGGTCTGTTGTTTAATTCTACCACTATATATTTTCGATGTTCTTGGTTCTGCACTTTAGAGACTGAGTAAATGCTGTTAACCTTGGGCTTTGATAAGTTTAATGAACTTTTATGTGGTTTTTTTGTTCTAAACTTCTTTTTGAAACAGTTATTTGCAACTGATTTGGAACTGTCGCAAAAACCCTGTTTGTGTCCAACTTTATCGCAATCAGAGCACTTATGCGTCTTATACCAACACTTATCGGCGTAATGCATGCCACCACAGAACCAACAAGCGCTTTTTGGGACGTTTCGTTTCTTTGATTGTTTTTGCACTGATTTGACTTCTGCGATTGAGCTTGGACCCCCAACCATCTGTACATCATGCTTTAACATAACAATGCGATCACATTCTGTTGCTTTAAGGCTAGTTTCTTTTCCTTGTCGGCTTCAATAATTTTAGAGATGAGTCGCG
This sequence comes from Melanostoma mellinum, assembly GCA_914767635.1. Taxonomy (NCBI): domain Eukaryota; kingdom Metazoa; phylum Arthropoda; class Insecta; order Diptera; family Syrphidae; genus Melanostoma; species Melanostoma mellinum. The sequence goes on from OU612058.1 coordinate 202,323,635, forward strand.
TTCTTATCTCAGAATCCGCAGTACCTTTTAACCCAATTACAAAACATCAGACATTTGAACTCATCTGCTGTGCATGTGGTTATTTGAAAATTTTCACATTGCTTATTTATTACACCGACATATGCTTGAAAATCATCTCCAGCACTTTTCTCAACCTTAAGACAATTGTAACGAGTTGCAAATAACGAAATTTTTCTCGAGGAATATGCTGTCAGATTGTCCACCGTTTTTGTGAAATCAAAGTCGAGTGGCTTCTTAGGCAATATAAGATTCACATAGCGATTGTATGAAGTTTCATCTAATTTCCTCAACAGTAACCTTACCCGAGAAGAGTCATCTAATTCATTTCCTTCTACTAGAAATACATCTTCATATCGGTTAAACCATTCCGTAAAAGTAACATCGTTGTCCGGGTCGTAAGTGAATGTTAAAATGCTACTCGATAGAGTTTCCATTACTTTCTCAGTCGAAGATTTTATTGAAGTGACACCGAGAGTATTATTTGCGCCGATTGAAGTGTCAAGCATTGACTACATTAATGCCTGCTGGTTTTTCAGAAAGTCTTCCTGCTGCTTCATAAGCTTTGCAAATTGTGTGGCGTCCATTTTTATAATCTGCACTATAAAAAAACGCTTTATTACGAATTTAATCGAAAACCACAAAAAAAAAATCCTCGTCGCCACAATATGTCGTATATTCAACCCAAGATCAAAAATAAACACCGTTCTTTTATGTCTTTCTTTTAATCTACTTTTTGTTACCTTAAATTACGGTTTACAATAAACCGCAAATAATGTTATATATATGATGCTAAACTGGTTCTGCCACTGGCCCGCAATCGAATGTCGAACATCTGTTGCTAAGGTAATCATCTAAGCTTACATTCTCATTTACATTATATACTTGACGAGAGGTAACAGAGTTGCCAGCGTGCATATACAACAATTTTATACATCACTGGATGTGGATATACACAATCTTTTGATAGCAAATTTAATAACTTATAATAAAATTAATTTATGCTTACGAATTAAACAATTCAAGAACAATTTTTTTTTTAATATCCCTTTTCGTCGATTGGTCGATATCACCACATATATGAAGTTGCACCAGTTTTCGAACACTTTTGGACATCAAAGACTGGAAATTGGATGATTAATAAAAAAATATTTGGCTTTGACTCAAAATAATACTGCTAATTTATTTTGTTAGCAAAACTCAAATAATTTTGTGTCTGGTAGAAACTTTTATCACTATTAGCATCTAAAAATGAAAAAAATGGGAAAAAACTGAAAAATATATATTTTCTCCTATTTTCGAACACGAGTTGCCCAAAGCCGAACAAGGGGCTTCCTATTTTTGAACACTGGAATTGCATGGGATTTTTCACATGTTAAGGAATGATTTCCGTTGTTTCTATTTCACTTAAAATAAAATAAAACTAATTTCAGTCGATAGTAAAAAAATTTTTTTAAACATTAAATTGAAGATATATGGACATATTTCCTCTATCTATTGCTTCCATTGAGATGACCTTTTGTCTTTTATTGCATCCGGACATTTTAAAAACTTTTTAAAGCTCAAAGATGGACTGTAATTGAGCTTACACACGTTAAATTAGTAATAATTGGAGTGGCTAGTGGGTAAAAATTGAGTTAAGTTTTCCACTACTATAATTTGGATCCCCATATCGACGATCGCAGCTGTCATATTGATAGCTATAACTGTCGTATTGACAACTACTATCATCATATTGACAACCATAATCATCATCTTGACAGTCGCGGCAGTCAATATGATGACCACAGCGGTGCCGTAATTAGCCTTTTATGCACCCGGTTTGAGTTTTCAAAACTGCGCCCCTGAAAAATGCTCTAACCAGGCTCTGAAAATAAAATGGATAAAATTGCATACTAATAAATTTATCTATTTATTGTTTACCAAAGTATATAAGTACCTACTTAGTATATTTCTTTTAAACAGAAATTGTTTATTCAAAAATATTTGCTCAAATACAGAAATGAACCAAAGTACTCGATAGTAACCCAAGGCTGTCCTTACTTTAAGATTTACTTTCCGCGCTTTTCTCATTTCGAAGTTCTTGATTATATTTTCATATGACAGGAGCAAGTGTCTTTTGAAGATTTCCTCCTGACAAAAAAAAAAAAAAAAAAAAAATATGACAGGAGCCGTGCTATGTCGCGTTCAATCGACAAAACTGGTAGCCCAGACATTTATCATAATGTAGGTGCTTCAATAATCGTCGAGCGCAGCTACGTTTTTATCAATTTGAGCTTACTGAATGATCTCTTGCAAGAAACTACAGTCACTGGCTTCGTTAAAAATAGCTTTATAGCGACTACTACATTGGGAAACATTTCCTTTAAATCCAGTTCCACTATAGCTATATATGAATTTATATTTAATTGGGTCCATTATGCTTTTAGCTGTAGAGATTGTTTCCGCATTATAATCATTGGAAGTAAGAATCTTTAGCACACACCAGATTTGGGGTATTTGCGAGTTCAAAACTTTGACGGCCCAAGCCTTAGAGACCCATCTGCCATCTAGTGTCGGCGTGTTTTTTGAAAAAAAATATTTAAATGTTTCATTAAAGTTTCCCATCTGACCGTTGAACTTGAAGAAAACACAAATATTTTCTGGATTATTCCAAAAAATGTGATCATGTTAGGGTGCGCTGCAAACGGCACATAATTAGCATTTTCATTAATTTGTTTTATTTTCACTTGGACTCCGTTATATTTACCGGCCATATAACTACCATTGTCGTAGCCTTGGCCACGAAGATCTTGAATATTCTTTCAATCAACTTCTAACTTCTCAAAAATCTCTTTTGACTATCCCTCGCCCGTATTGATAAGTATTTTGCGGCACGAACATCGTCTTAAACTTGTTTTTAACCTCAGAGGCAAGAATATCTACAAGCTCGTTTTGAATATAAAGCGTAAAATTGAAATATTTCCTTTATGAAGCAATTCAATATGCGCTCTAAGCTCAAGGTCGAATTTTGAGATCATTTATGTCATTTCTGGTCATTTCTGCGCCCCTCCAGGGTATGCGCCCTGTGCCTGGGCACTGCTGGCACCGCGTAGTTACGGCACTAGACCACAGGGTTAAGTACGATCATAATAGCAGTAGTCAACACGATGATCGCAGTTGTAATGTGATGACTGCGGTTTTCCAAATTATCATATTGATGATAGCGGTCGTTGGCTGAAAATAACGACTATTTTCATCAATATGATGATCGAATTCATCAATATAATTACGTGTTGTAAAGTTCCGAACGGTTAAAAAAAACAATATAACTGTTTCTTTCTTTTCTTTATTATTACTTTATTTATTAAATTTCACATTCAAGTTAACATGGTTAAAGTTCTAAATGAAAGGCAGCTGTCTAAAGCAAAAGGCTGCACCTTTCAAAGAGATTATATGATTCAGACTAGCTCTTACAAATCATAATATCTCTGAAAAACTGACAAAACTCAAAAATTGGAAAAATTGCCTTTTTTTGGTCGGGAATTTTATTATTTTGGATAAAAAATATTTTTTTATAATTTCTTAAAAGATACATTTCGGTGGGAAAATTTGATTTCTACAAAAAATTTTCTTGGAATTGCATCAAAATTTTGATTCGCTCTCCAGTTTCTGCTGTTAAGGTCCAAGAGTGTCCCCAGACTTTTGAAATCTTTTTCCCCTTTTTTTATCAGCAAAACCAAATTTTTTCCCTCGTTCGTAAAAAAAAATCCCCTTTTTTCTCCCCTTTAATAAAATGTTCATAAATTGTGAATAAAAAAAGTTTAGTTGTTTTTATTTTTTTTATTATTAATTAGCTCAACCTACATCAATAGGAACAAAACAAATCACAAAAAATAATCACAGAAATTCAGACTACAAGTACCTATACTTGTACTTGGTAACATAAAAAATAAATATTAAGGCAAGAAATCACAAAAACTGATATTGCAAGTTTACAAACATCTTTAAAGCTTACGTTTTTTCTATGGACATATTTTTAGAATGTAGTTTTATGCAGTCCTTTTCAATTTCAAAATCCACACATTTGCTTTTCTTCAGGAGGGTTTCGTGTGAAGAATTCCACTTAAAGTGGGATTTTGAAGCTTATTTCTAAGCTTAGTTTTGTTAAGGTTAATTGCAGAAAATAATCTTTCAGCCCCAGCTCCACTATGTGGTAGGCAAAAAATAAATGAAAAAAGGATTTTCATTTTGGGAAACATTTCAGTTCCATCACCGAACTTAATGCTTAAAACATCTTTCCAGAACCGCTGCACATTTTCCTGTCGAAATATCTTTTAAATTTAAATTTCGAAGAGATCTGTATTCGAGATCCAGTTCGTTCCATTCACTTTCAGAAAAAATGTTCGAGAAATATTTAGAGAGGGGTCCCAGGAAACTAACAGTTTTGTTTTTAAGTGATTCTGGGCTAACGAACTTTAGAAGTTTAAAAACTTCTCCCTTACCATTAAAATCAAAACGCTTTAGGATCTCCTTGCACGATTTTATAAGCAGGTTTCTGCAGTTGTCTCTAAAATTATATTTTTCGATTTGATTTAAATCAGAATTTTCGAGTTTTGAACATAACTGTGAGCCCTAATACAAATTTTCCAAAACTTCGAAGTTATCATTGTTGTTCAAATCGATTAAAAAAATATTTGGCAAGCTATCTCAATAGTCTTTTTTAAAAAAGCAGTCGGCTATTGTTTTTAGAGTAAATTCTATACGATCATATGATATGTGAATTTTCAAATCTTCCGACTGCATTTCCAAATTCAGTTTCGTAAATAAAGGCAAAAAAAAGTTTAAAAAGTCTAGATATATAGATAGATAGAGTATTGTGGATGGTTTTTCTAAAGTACGATACATTTTTTCACATTGTTTTTTATTGACGTTATCCTCTAAATGAGTACCAGTAAAATATAGAAGCAGTGCGTTGTACTGCTCAATAAGTCTTTTATTAATCGCATGAAGTGATAGCCACCTTGTTTGTGATGGATGAAGTATTTTTTGAGGTTTATCATGACAAAATACTTGAAATTCTCTTAATATATTCTGACGTTTTGCACTACAGTTAAAATGTGCATATATTTCACGGCAGCATATTTCAATTTTTCAATTTCAGTTTAAAACATTACATGGGCTATTTTCGTACATGATATACATTTAGATGAGCATTTTCAGTTTAGTTTTATACTATTCGAACTACCTTTCAAATTATTTCGTGATGAAAATATGTCTGAATGTTTAATTTAAGCAAAATATGTTTCAAATAGTTCTTTGAATTTTTTCCCTCTTTTGTAAGCTAGTCCCTTTTTTCCCCTTTTGGAAAATAAAATCGGCAAAAATGGTGCTTTTCCCCTCAATCTGGGGACCCTGGGTCCAACTATAACATATTCACTGTGGTATCACAAAATGTTCACTTTAGTAAAAAAACCAAAGCGAATTTAACTCATTTCTTGTCAACCGCTTAAATTTTTTATGTAAATTACATACATATGTGGACGGATAAGTTAATAGTGTTCTGACCTGTTTCTGATTTAAACAAGTCATTCAAAAATGAGTGAAAACCTCAAACCAGCAACAATAATTTTTCTGTACTTAGCAAAAGATTAGAAGAAATAGGCTCATTACCATTATTTTAAACAAAACTCTCACTTTTTTCGTACAAAGTCTACCAGTTTGTCTACTTAATTTACTACGAATTTAATTTTCAATTCAATCAATGAGAACGAAATTAGAATTCAAAATTGCAACCAAAACAGCAACAAGAACAAAAAATATGATATTTTCAATTGCTCTTTTATTTTTTATCTCCGCCCAGCACACTAAACCAACGTCCATTATTTTTAAGCCGTTGATATATTTAAAGCTCCATGCAAAGTGCCATTATTTTATGTGTTATTAATAACAGTTGGTGGGTTGACACATGAATAAGAATTAAAAAAAAACATAGAATATCATCCCTCTGGATAGGGCATTGTGTTGGAAAATAAGTATGTGTTATCTTTCGAAAAAAAAAAAAAACATCATGACAACGTGTTGGCTTTCCTGATCAATATTGATTGGAATTTTCCACTGGGGTGCCATAGGCGTGATAAAAAAACACTCCTACACACATCCGAGGTTGTTTGTCGAGAGCAAGTACACCAAGTTAATGATTACAATTAATTGGAATTTTCGACATGGGTATCAATTCTGTTAAATCTTTCAGTTTTAATCATGGAGGTGTATTCAACATATTCTGTGTAAAATATCTTACCAATCGAGTCGATATCAAAAAAGTTATCGAATTAATGGACTACTTAAGTTTTATACATTAAACTCTTTTTGCATTTACATTGAAGAATCATAAATTTGAATTAATTAATCACAGTTAAAATGCTGTGGGGGATGAGTCGAATATAGTATCACACACAGTCAGTTAATTCTATCATTTAACGCAAATACTACAAATTCGTAACTTATTCAGCGACTCTTGAGCTTTAAGTTATGTTATAACATGGTACATGGTAAGTTTTAAAATGTTAAAGTATTTTATTTTTCGAGTAAAACCAAAGATATCATTGGCAAATATTTTTGAAAAATTTTCATCGTGTCTGATCGAAAAAAATACTTAAACATTTGGAAAGATGGTAAAATAACTCATCTATTTATGCTCAAGTTTGGAATTGAGCTAATTTTAAAATCAACTCAGATTCAGTTGTTCTCAAGGCATAGATTAGATGAGATTAGATTTAGGAGACAGGTAGAGCTTGCTCAGCTCGCGCACTGCGGTATCTGAATGAGACCTATTGTTCCAGCCCATGTGAGGTTTCAGGACAGTTCTTCTGCTCCTGAATTGAACCAGAAGTTAGCAATCTTCTGTGGGTGAATGAGTTTGAGTTTATCTAGGGGTATAATCTCATAATCACGTATTTGCTTTCTAAGGTGGAAAAGTGCTGGACATTCTGTAATGATTAGAGAGATGTTTCTTCATTTTCGAGACATAGTCTACAGATGGGGTCCGCTACCAGCCTCATTTGGTGAAGAAGTTTCTTTAAAGAACAGTGACCGGTTAGTAGTCCTGTGCAAATTTTTAGGGTTTTCTATTGAGATTCAGTAGGAATTTTGATGTTTTTTTCAGTATATTCTGGCAAAAAGAGTTTTGAACAGATTTTTCCAGTTGACTTACGCCAAGCTTTATTAGATTCCTCTAGTAGGATGTTCTTGGCAGTATGTTTGAAGGTACTTTTATTTACACAGCAGAAGGGTTCAGGACCGACGAATGGTTTAGATGTGCCGTCTTTAGCTAAGATGTCTGCCTTCTCATTGCCATCATAGCCTTTGGGTGCTAGGATCCAGTGAAGGATTACAGTGTTTTTCCTTGCTAGTTCAGAGAGTGACATGACTATCTCTTCGACTAGATTGGATCTTATGACAGGTAAACCTAGCGCATTAAGTGCAGCTTGGCTGTCGGAAAAAATTAATATTGTTTTGTTTTTCGTGTTCGATGAACAAATTATTTTCAAACATTCGCTAACTGCAAAGATTTCAGCCCAGACTTACTGAGAAATTCGTTCTTGGACAGTCGCTGAAAATGCCGGAACCTGTACCAGTTTCCATTTTTGAGCCGTACGTATACCAGACCATATCTTGCCTTGAAGGATGAGGTTTTGTGTTCTCCCAGTCTTCCCTAAGCGGGATGACAATGGAGAAGTTGAGTTTAAAGTTGTACATCGGAATTAAAGCATCCAAGCACATACTAAAGGTATAAAGTTTTTCTAGACTACCATTATCAACAGATGTCATTTTATGTGTCCTTGATGGAAAAAACGGTGTGTCGCCAGTCATGCTTCCATTTTTATGAAAAGGTGAATTGGAGGTTGTCGTACAGTGACGTTTAGAGCGTATGTTGGTATTGTACGCATTCATCCAGTAATGCATGTTGTTGCCAATCTTTGAATCTTTTCAAGTTCTTGGATTGCCGTTATTTCTTTTCTCAAGGCATTAGAATTGAGTGAAATCGATAGCAGAACTTCAGTTAGGTTCGAGAACTTAATAAAATTTTCTCATTGACAGCTTTAGGCCTATAGGCTAAACCTTTTAATTTTTTGGTACATTTCATACATTTCGATCTTGAAACTTCTTCTCCACGCTTTGTCCTCACATACGAAACCATGGCTAGTTCGACGTATTTTCTTTCGAAACCGACCAGGGTTTTCTCAGCCCGCTTTACATAAGGTGCATGCTTTCTGGACGTATACCAGGATTGGAATGATCAAGGTCTCTCTTTATACTGGTTCTTCTGGAGAGCGGAACTAAAGTTGACAATAAGGCCTGTAGCACCTAGAAGCTATGTCTGTTAATTGTGATGTTTCTTGTTTGTTGGCTGCATATAACTATATCTCGTTTTGCCCTCATTTCACATCAAAGTAATGTTTCCACAATCTTTTCAAGTATGATGTTGAAAAAGTCAGTATGATGTTTTCACCCAGGAAAGTGAGATTTTGGGATTTTTTTGATGGGATCGTATGAAGAGTACCCAAGAAAGTGAGATTTCAGGATTTTTTTGATGGGATTGAATGAAGAGTACCAAATTGATTTCCGCCTTTGAGCGACCCCAAAAAAATTGATATAGATGAGTTCTTTCTTTACCGACGGAGCAGCTTCAATTATCCCAAGTCATTGTATATGTCATACGTGTTTTGCAGTCATTGGTTTTTTCTCGATTTTTTTTCAAAACCTATCGAAAAATAAAAGATTGGTCGTTTGTGAACTTTTCTGGTCTTAGACCGCATCGATAATGATTTATCAAATTGTTGAATGGAGTTTTCATATTTTCGCATATTCGACAAGTAATGATCTTATATGTGACGTTAAGAGGGTAGAGGATCTCCGCTTTTTGGATCGGACACTGAGGGGTCCTTCATCAGGCAGGCTTTCTTCCGACCATATCATGCAGATAAGCTGTTGCATGATCCTTTCCAATTGATCACCAGCTGCCTTCATCGGCATTAAGCAGTCTTCAGAAGCTGTTTTTCCAATTTCTCAGTAGCAACTGCAAGCAGGTTTGAATTCGATTCTTTCATTTTACCTGGCAAGACTTTGAATCTCATTCCTGTCATGGCACATCTTGATTTCGAGAGCTTCTCGTTTGAGGGGCAACCATTTAAAGCATAATTTCTATTTTATTTGTTTAAGCACCCGGCTGACGTATTATGGTAAGCTGAAATATTTTCCTATCGGACACGGTGTATGGAGTTTTTTTTTATATTTTTTTGTATTACTTAAAATGCGGTGTAAGCTAAACAAAAAGTAAAATTTTTCTTTCTTCACTGCCTACGCAACTCACAGCTGACGATCACAAGTATATGAATTTCTTATGCATTTTACGAATTATCAATTGGGAGGGACTTACTCATGAAAATTTTTCTCTGGCTCCTGGACTATAAATCGTCTTTATGTTCTAACAAAATAATGAAATTAGGTATTTATGTTTGAGTCAGCCAAACAACTTAACAAATAGATAGGTTTGCACAACCTCGCAAAGCCTTAAGCCCTTGCTCCTTCTTCTCAACCATACCTTTGCGAGGCATGTTTGGGGAACTTATACTTTTTTTTGCAGTTTGAAAGGTGCTTTTCATGGCAGTGAAATTACTTTCGGAGGGCTTTCTAGTTCTTCGCAAAATGCGATAGTTATAAAAAACGGGATCCTTTTGGTATTTGAACCTCAAACGCTCAAGTAATACGCAAACGCTATTAATTTTGAATTGAGTATATTTTTTGAGTTGATAATGAGTACCTTATGTTGCGGGAAGTATATTTAAGTTAAATAACAAAGTTTCTGTTAGAACATGTTATATGGATTCCATGGAGATCTACGGATTATTATTGATTCTGCTCTTCAGCTAACGAAAACTGTATCGATTACTCCGAGCCGCCCTAGAATCCATTAAAAAGTATTTCGCCCCCTTTTTTTTCGACCTCTCAACCGGATATCTTTTAACCATTAATAAAAAAAATAACGCTGGCAATTTGTATACCTATCACCCTTAGTCCAGTGTCTTGGTCTACAAACAATGCCCTTAACCCATCAAAACTTACCTACTTCTAAGTAATTTTGTCGGCTTTCATGAATCGTGCAACAATATCCTTTAGCCAAGCCTTACTCTGTTTGATAGGCTGTCAAATGAGCACACAAATACAATAACAGCCCAAAATATCTGTTTAGTATTCGGTAGCGCTTTGTGAAGGTTTGTTTCACCCTCCATATTACAATCACTGGGCATCTGGACGCAAGTTTATTGATACAAAACACCAAATTGTGTGCAAAACTTTGCACACAATCCGAAATTAATTCGTATTGTTGGTAGGTAAGGTATATTCACGTTCAGTTCTTTGTTATTGCTGAAGAGTCTTCAATGAAATCTAATCGATGAAATAAAGTTTGTTTTTCATCCACATCTATATCGAAGTTACAGTTCCAAAAGATCATCGCACGTATCGAGGTGTTACACACCAAAGAGCTGAGTTTGAATGGTTTTTTTCTTTTTTTCTAATGTCCATGCTATTGGATAGCTAGTCATTGGATGCAGGCTCAAATCTATATTTAAGTTCAATGGCCGTCAGTCGTCACTCTTCATCATCACCTCCACTGCTACCACCACCCTGTATAACCATCACCACCATTGCCACATAGACACACAACGCACACCTTTCCAATTCTATTTATATTGCGGTTAACAACTTAAGTTGGTTTCTGGCTGGTTGAAGCAATATTTGCAAGGAACTCTATCCAATGGTGGTTGCTATCCTTCGAGAGAAAAACAATTTTGTTTAAGCTCATACAAAATTGATGTAAACGGGAATAGTGTGGTAGGCCGTTCTGGAGGGTGCTGTCTGTGTATACACATTTTTGCGGAACATGTAAATTCACTATACCTTAGAGTTGTTGAATATTGATTTTGTTTGCTTTTTTATCATTTATTGTTGGTATTATTATTTTTTGTGTGATGGGAGGTTGAATAACAATCGAATTTCATCCAATTAAATTAAATCAATTGAAAGAGGGCTTAGAGCTGAAAGAATGGAGTTTCTTTTTTTAATAACTTAATTAATATTTTTGCTATAAAATACATTTTTAATGGCATTAAATTGATCAATTAGTTGACTGGTTCTTTTAATTGAATGTACGAGAATTTTGTGAATGCAGGCTTTTTGTTGTTGTAAATTTTGGCAAAAAGAAGCTGTTGTTTTGATTAATTGTCGATTTCAAATTGCTCCCAAACTGTTCTTAGAACGAAGAAGAAAAGGAATTTTTCGAAATTTTTATTTTACAAATTTTTCCAACATGATTTCTCCTTCTGTAAAACAATAACAACAATGGAAAAAGAACTTATTAAAATAGAACGCAAAAGAAACGCAAGTGTCGTGAGTACGTCAAAAGTGTGTCACTTGTAGAAGAACGAAAGCTGACCCGCTCAACGTAGGCGTAGCTCGGCCCTACAGAAATCGAATTGATGAAATTAAGTAAAGTTGTTCCCAAGTTTCCATTCCAGTGGGAAAATGAGGATAAGACAAAGCTACCCAAAGCCAATGAATGTAATGAAAATATAGTTTATCTAAATTGGGAACAACACCGTATTGTCTTTTGAAATCGGTCCAGTGGTTTTTGAAATGGGGATGAAATATAGTCTGTATTGCTCAGGAACAGTAAAGCACCTTAGCAGTAAAAAAAAATTTTGGAATTGGTCCAATATTTTTCAAGTTCCTGGTTATGTTCCCGTTCCGGTCCCGTTCTCGTGGGAACATCGGGATGAAACATAGTCTTTATTATTTGGGGATAGCAATAGTAATAAAAGCGCAAGGAATTTGAAACCAGTCCAGTGATTTTTGCAGGAATTTCATTTCCCATTCCTGTTTGAATATGGGGAAGATAAATAGTAAACGTTACTCAGAGGCAATAAAGCACTATATGTAACGCAAAAAAAAACTTTTGAAATTGTTCCAGTACTTTAAAAATTACAAAAAAACCGTTCCCATAGTTCTCGTAGGAATATGAGGATGAAATATAGTCTGAATTATCTGGTCCAATGGTTTTTGAATTCCTGAAACCGTTCTCGTTCCCATTCCTGTATATATATAATGGGAGTGAAATATTTGATTTGATTAGATTAGATGAATCTTTATTGGTACTAAAAAATAACATCGGTTCAATTTTAAAACAGATTTTTAAGCATGGCTTATAAGCCGTCTGCCGGTAAACTTATAAAAGATCTTGAAGAGATAACAATTTTAGTTTATTTTAATTATAATTTTGTGAATTTATCTTTTGTTGTACATAATTTAAAGGAAAAAAGGTAAAATTAGTTATACAAACACAAATTTATTTATTCAATATAAATATCAATTTGCTTAATAAAATATAAAATAAAAAGAGAAAAAAGGAGTTTAACATCGAAAAATAATGATTTTAAAGAAAAGGAATAAAGAAAGAAGCAAAAGAAAAAAGTGAAATGCACAGGGGACAAATATGTTCTGGTTTCAATAGTTAAAGTGGGCTTTTAGTTTAGCTAAAACAAAATTAAGTTGTGTGTATTACTCACGACAAATCCAAATAAAAATTTCTGTAGTTCTTTGCATGTGAAATATATCCTACCAGCAACTTCCAACCATACTCTCCATTCAAAATGCTTTGACTTTCTTCTAACGTTAGAGAACTCTCATTAAAATAGAGTCGCCGTATTTCTTGCAGAATAGGACAAACAGCTAGAAAAGAAAAATGTCTTCGTTTTGCCTAAGATTACACAGTGAACAAGTAAGATTAATATCTGTTCGATATGGTCTAAAATTCAGTTCTAGAATTTCCGTTCGAATTTTAAAAATAAGACTCATATCGGAGACAGAAAGGTCTCTTCTAAAATAATTATTCTCGCGTAGATTCAGATTTAAATTTCGAAAAAAAATCCTGGAAGAAGATTCCCTCGCTCTTTCAATATGGGTATGGTATAAACTTTCGTCTACCACTTTAATACAGTCATACAAAATACTTCGCCAATCTTCTACGTTATTTAGACTCAAGCTCATAGGAATATGATGTGCCGAAACGAGATCTAGCCAGTTTTTGAAAGGAGTATAACCACAACGAAGAGAAACTAACAGTAATTTTTTTATGCAGATTGGTGCTTGGTCTTTTCATTATTTTGGACAAGAAGTATGCGCTAGCTTTCAAATTTTTTAAGTATATTTGTGGTAGACCGGACTCTACATAAATAGCGTAGCTGGGAGTATTTGCAGGTAATTTAAATATTCTTTTAAAAAAGTATCTCTGGATTGTTTCCATTTCTTTTATCCATTGGAATCCGTATACACTTCATTGCCATAGCAGAAGCAGCTATTTATTGTGGCATCAAATACTTTGAACTTTGAAGTCGAATCAACAAAGGATTTCGCAAAAAATTGAGACCACATAGTATTGATTGCTACTTTAGCAACTGACAGTTTTTCTTTTATGTGAGCCTTAATACTCAGATTGTGTGAGATAACGAAACCGAGATATTTAAATTGATCCACAACTTCAAGATTCCTACCGTCTAGTGTCCAGATCCTTAAATTTCTATCGGAACGACTTTGAGATCTAAAAACCACAACCTTAGATTTGGTAGAGTTAATTTTGAGGACCCATAGATCACAATATTTTTTTAACTTATTTATTTGCAGTTGAAGTGTCACCGGGTCATCCGCAAAAATAACCAAATCATCAGCATATAACAGCAATTTCACAAATACATCTCCAAAAAATACTCCCCCTGGTAGATTATTCTCAATGTCGTTGATAAATAAAGTGAACATTAAGGGGCTTAAGACACATCCTTATGGGACGCCCGATTCGGAACTAAATTGTCTTGATTGGTTTTCACCACAGCATACTGTTGCAGACATATTAAGTAGGAGATGTTCGTAGACCCTTATGAATTTAGTTGACACCCCAATTACTGACAGTTTATAAAGCAGTGACCTTCTATTAATGGTGTCAAATGCCGCTTTAAAATCTACAAAAAATGTATACAAAGGTTTTTTTTTATCAATAAAGCGCCTGGCTATGGTAGTAAGTGCAAAAATGTGGTCTATAGTTGAGAGATTAGCTTGAAAGCCAGCTTGGAAGGGACTTATTAGGCTATTACAGTGCACCCATCTCGACAGTCTGAGGTAAAGCATTTGAGTGAAAAGCTTCCTCAAGGAGCATAGTACCGAAATTCCTCTGTAATTTTCAGGTTGATTTGGATCACCTTTTTTAAAAATAGCAGATATTTTAGCCAAGCGAAAACAACTGGGAAAGGAGTCCTCATGAAACATTCTATTCAAAATATTTAAAATGAGTTCTAAGAATTCAGGCGTGGAGTTCTTGTAAAATTCTATTGGGATACCATCTGCTCCTGGCGCTTTATTATTTTTCATTTTGTTGAGTGATTCAAGTAACTCAGGCATTGTAAAAGTCGAATCTTACTCAGGGATGCGTGTGTATGGCAGAGCAAAACTAACAGTATTCTGGGTTGGGTCTAGAAGCAGAAGGTTTTCAAAATGTGAGGCGAGTTAATCCACATTGATGCTATGAGAGACCGGCTTACTACGACCTCCCAAAACACGCACATTACACCAGAACTTTTTAAAGTCTCTACAATTGATAAGGTCTTTAGCCGCTTTCTTAAGGTACAATTGTTTTTTATTATTGCATAAGTCCTTATAAATTTTGTTATGCTGCAAATAAAGGTGTTTGAAAGCATCATTATTTGAGTCTTTAAAATGTTTAAAGAAACGAAAGGATTTAGTTGTGGCTTTCGTGCATTCCTCATCATACCATTTCGACTTTGACAACGGTGAGGCGAGCCGTGTACTACTTGCAGTTGCAGATTTACGTATCAACTCAAACGCACCACATGTCGCATTTTCGACTGAGGCAGATACTTGGACATCGTTCGAAGTCATTTGGTCTCAAACCTTTTTTTAAAAATTAATGCACTTATTAGTTTAGCGTCAAAAATAGAACGCGAATCGAAAAATCTCTATTAGTTTTTGTGGAATTTGAAAAAGTCCAGTAAAAAGCCATTTTTGCTCAGAGAACAAAATCCAATCAGCGAAAAGCCCATAGAATTCTTTTCGAGCAATATACATATATGTATAGTTTAAGAGCTTATATTTTAGCACATTAGACAAGAGCTAGTTGAAATGCGTGACTGTAAGGATTGAAAAAATAGGGTAAAACTCAATTTAACTTGCTTTTAGTGGGTTATGAAGTTTTGAATTTAAAAAAAATATTAGAAATCCGACTTCGTCAGTCTGTTTAGAATTTAATTACAAATATTTGTGCTAAAAAAATTTCGCATTTGGTTTATTTTTGCGATCTCTAGGTGGTTTTGAACAACAAATTTGTTCTATCCCCGATGTGCGCCGTCGCGTCGGCGTCGCTGTGCGGCTAACACACTTCCTTTTTTGAAGATGGTGGACTTTTTACGTCTTTTCGTCCAACCCAACGCTCACTCTATGATTCTTTTGTTGTACGGCCACGCAAGGCATGGTTAAGGCATGCGTTTGGCCCAGAGGTCCTCGAGCTCTATTGTTCCACCTTTTTATTTTTTGATTTATTTGTTTAATTTAATTGTATAGGTAAAGAGTCGTAAGCGCTGCTGCAACTTACACATTCAGAGAAGGGCTCTCCTGCTCCTGTGCATATCGAATGATCACACTTTCAGCGCACTGATTCCACTCTTAACCTTTCGAAATACACCTCTTTGAATCAACGTGGTTTGTTGGATTTGCAGCTTGTGCAACCAACCCCCAACATGGTGTATTTCGTCATATATGTATACAGGGTGTCCGGTAATTCGTGCCACATACTTTGGGATGTGATTCTGGGTCATATTCTTAGAATAAAATTGTTTTACAGTAAAGTCCGTTTCTCAACTTTGACATCACTTTTTGACAATTTAAGAAAAGGCTAACCTTAGTGTACCCTGGCCTGTGCTAAATTCGATATCTCTGTCAATACTGATGATAGTGACCTAATCTTAGACTTCATTTTTAGCAAAAATAACAAACTTTAAGAATGTATTTAAGTTGAGCTTCCATAGGATCAGAGTTGCCTGATTTTCAATTTCAAATGGTGTTCTAATTTTCTTCCCCAAGAAAAGTTTTGACTTTGAGGTCGTTCTTTTTCAGAAAAAGCCTGATAAACGTAGAGTTTGTTAATTTTTTACAGATGAACAAAACAAAAATAAAAAAAAAAATCAAAGTGCCCTCCTTCGAATGCATGCCAGAGCCTGTTTTTGAATTTCATTGTGGGTGTTTGCTCTCGATAACTCTTGTCTTACTTGTAGTCTTGTAATCTCTTAAACTGTCATCAAATTGGACTTTGATAGGCTTAGATTTGCCAGATTTTCAATTAAGATAAAGTTCCTGGTATCTTCGTTGTGCTCTTCTTGAATTTCCATTGCAAAACACATATACGAATAAAATGTCTGCGAATACTTCTTTCGTAAATGAAGGCATTTCAAAAAGCTCTCTGATCAAACTGCAATCGTGACTTATTTTGAAAGTCTGATGAACAAAGGAGATGGTGCATATTTCAATGGAGCCTGGGCCCAGGGCGTACATTTATGAGACTAGTACCAAATGAAAGCTTACGTTCAGCACAATCAGTCTGTCAAATATTTTTGAATTCGGTCATGGTGATTTTGAGATAACTAGATTTGAAAATGAGCACCGGAAATGAGAAAAATCTGACATTTCTGCAAATAATTACGTATATCTCGAAAAGTATAGCACGCAGGACAATGTTTTAGGTATCATATGAGAGATACGGAATTAAACAAAAAATATGTTCCACAGCAAATGTATTTTTTCATTAAATTTTTTGCAGTACCTACTGCTGCAAATGCAAAAAAAATAATCTTCGTTTAGATTTATCAAAATACCATCCAAAAACAATTCTTAAAAAACTTGTTGTTAATTACCAAGCTTAAACATACTCCAAAATGTTACAAGTTCGCGACCGTTAGGCCAAATTCAATGATAGCTAATTATTGGCTTGTGAGTTAATAATGTAGTGTAGTGTTGATGATGATTATTTTGTGCCATTCAACTTGGGTTTTTAGCATATAATTGTTCAGGAAGTATCCAGAAGGAACAGACTTATTCCAAACGGACTGTTTTCAAACATCAATTTAAATAAAAGTACTCGTCCATCTATACCTTCAAAAAAGTTCAAACTACGGCTTCTAGAAACAATCATACAGCCTACAGAATATCGAAATCTGGTCAAGCCATATTTATTTATTTATTTATTTTATATTCGTGATCTCAAGCTGTGATGGGTGTATCCCGGACGTTACAAGGCCTTATGCTGCAACTGTATCTGATGCTAACATAGTGAAACATCTTTTCAGAGACGATTATGGAACGTTCACGCAATATTTTAGACAAAATGATATTTTTATTTTGGACAGAGGATGTAGAGATGCAATCCCACATCTTGAATATCTACTGCTCATCATAGTCTTATAGGCAAGGCAACAATAACTTTTTATTACGAGGGCGAATCAAATCCAGGCATGTAAGTAGAAAAGTGTATCTCACTTACATCTGGGTGAATAGCGATGCAAACGCAGCACATAAAGCAATAAATATAGCACCAGTTTTGTTTTTGGATGGTTATTTGATAGATCTAAACGAAGATAAGTTTTTTTGCATTCGTAGCATTAATATGTTTTCTGGTCTTATGTTTTGTAAAAAGCAAAGTAGGTGCAGCGAAAAATAAAATGAAAAAATGCATTTGCTGTGGAACGTATTTTTTGTTTAATTTTTGTTTTTAGGAATTGTGTATAATGTACGTGATATGCCTCATGTATGATACCGTAATTATATATCAAATTAAAGCTTTCCAATCAAGGATCAAAGTGGTGCAAAAAAAAAAAATATAGGTCATAACCAGGGATAGGATTTTACTAACTTTGCCTTTTTTTTTTGGTTAAACGGAATATGAAATAGACTTTCGACAAACATGTTTCAAGCCCTGGCGATTGCAAATATATGTATTTTATTTTGCCTTTTTTTGCCTTTTCATACCATAATTGCCTTTTTTTGCCTTTCTTCGCCATTGTTGCCTTTTTCTGCCTTTTTTGCTTTTTTATTAAAGTTTGTTAAGAAATATCTAATAATTAGTTTAGCATTAAGAAAAAATTCGAATATTTTCGTTTGCCGTTGAGAACCTTTCGTTAAAAATCTTGTACAGTTTCAAACGAACACAAAAACTATGGAAAATGTTCAAATTTATGCATGTATTAATGTTTATCAGCGCAAACATGATTGGTACTTCTTCCTCACCTTCGTAAAATGCATACTTGCGTAACAGAATGTTGGCATGCATGCATGTTTTTCTACGCAGCCATGCTCGGTGCTTCTTCCTCGCAGCGTAAAATGCATACCTGCATCAACATTTAGAACGTTCTTGACTGTTCGGAGAAATGATTGAAGATGAAGAACTGCAAGCGCAGCTGGCGTACATTAAAGTCAATTTTGAGTTTGTAGTCGATCTGAAAAAACACATTTTCAAAGACCTACTAAAAACAGGAACCTCAATTGGTGAAGTGCTGCCCGTTTTGAAAGACATTGAGCAAGTCTTGAAGAAAGTTACTGCCGTTTCCAATGGAAACACAGGCCTAAAAATGATTGTGCAGATAAATTCTGTAATAAACGGCGAGCTGGATTCCAAGCTCCCAGGAAACATTGAAGTGAATAATGTTGAACGTTTTAGATGGGCTCGACTCGTTTCAGCTGAAGCTGAGAGATCATTTAGTTCCTTCGAAGCCCTTTTTAGGGACAGCCGAAGAAGATTGCTTCCTGACAACTTAGAAAAAACTCTTGGTAGTCCAATGCTACTACAATTAAATGTATTTTTGTTTATTTTCCTTGTATTTTTTAATAAATGCCTTTTCTTTGCCTTTTTAAGTGTTTTGTTTTGCCTTTTTCCAATTTTTTAGGTCAACAAAATCCTAACCCTGGTCATAACTGATTTTTTCGAGATATTGGCTGGCAAACGTCAACGAAAATGTTTCTATTAAAACAACTTTTAAGTCTGTGTTTTCGAAATAAAAGGCATTTCAAAAAAATGTTTTTGATATGAAATGAAAGATATTTTTATGATCTTTCATATGATTCCTAAAGCATTGTCCTACGTGCTATACTTTTCGAGATATACGTAATTATTTGCAGAAATGTCAGATTTTTCCCATTTCCGGCGCCCTACTTCAAATCTAATTATCTCAAAATCACTGTTACGAAGTCAATACACATATCATTGTTTTCACATGAGATTTTTCACTCACGCCATAGAGCTCACACTCACTATTTGTAGATAACTTTATAAGGCACCCAGAAAAATACGAGAAGACCGAAGCCAGCCCGTGTTGAAAAGTACCAATCCCGTGTACAGGCTACTTCCACTAGAGGAAAACCAGGGGTACGTAGTGTGCCCAGAAATTTCCAATTTTAAGCAAGGTCTCCTTGGAGTTCCTAGCACAAATTCCCCCACTAGCCTCTTAAGGACTTTTATGTTTTATTTTGACGGCTATAATCCGTTGATGCCAAGATCTTCCTGTTGATGCCAGAGCGTTTGCTGTTGGTGCCAGTATTTTACTGTTGATGCCAGGTTTCCTGTTAATGCCAGCGTTTGTCTGTTGATGCCAGTATTTTAACTGTTGATGCCAGGATTTTCCTGTTGATGCCAGCGCTTCCTGTTGATGCCAGTATTTTTACTGTTGATGCCAGGTTTCCTGTTGGTGCCAGCGTTTGTCTATTGATGCCAGTATTTTACTGTTGATGCCAGCGTTTTTCTGTTGATGCCAGCGTTTGCCTGTTGACGCCAGTATTTTTACTGTTGATGCCAAAATTTTCCTTGATGACCGTGTTGCCAGCATAGTAGTTAAGGATCTACCAGCGTTGGAACCACTACCAGAATTAGTGATAAGAATTAATGAACATTATATTAGATTAGCTTTAAGACCAATAAAAGGATTGGAACTTCTTCATAACCGAAGTTTTACGTGTTTTCTTTGGTCGACCCTGGACCCGACGAGCATACCCCAGCTCTAGAGAAAAAAGCACATCACATCACCAAGACCAAATTCAAAAATATTTGACAGACTGATTGAACAGAACGTAAGCTTTCATTTGATAAAAGTCTTTTAGGTGTACGCCCTGGGCCCAAGTATGCACCATCTCCTTCGTTTTCTTATTCTTTTATACGAATTATTTACCTATTGAACATTCATACCTCAAACTTAAACCAAAAACCCACAATGAAATACAAAAATGGACATGCATTCAAAACGAAGGAGGGCACTTTGAACACTTGTTATGATTGTTTTTGTATAAAATTCATTGTTTTATTCAAACAAACCTCAAAGCAAAAAACCCGTTCTGTATTTATTACAAATGTCATAAAATGTATGAGTTTTTGAGTGCACTTATTCATATTTTTTTTTAATTATTGTTTTGTTTATCTGTAAAAAATAAAGAAACTCTATGTTTAACAGGTATTTTCTGAAAAAAAAGAAAAACAAAATGACCTCAAAATCAAACATTGTTTCGGGAAGAAAAAAATCTGGCAACCCTTAACCTAAAGAAACTCAACTTAAATACAGTCTTGAAGGTTGTTATTTAAAAAAAAAAATAAAATCTAAAGCTATGTATCTATCATTAGTATTGACAGAGATATCGAATTTAACACAGGTCAGGGTACACCAAACTTAGCCTATTTCTAAATTGTCAAAAAGTGATGTCAAAGTTGAGAAACGGACTTTACTGTGAAACAATTTTTTTCTTAGAACATGACCAAAAATCACATCCCAAAGTATGTAACACGAATTACCGAAAACCTTGTATAAAAACCCACATTTACAAAAGAAATGTAAAATTGTGACGTATTCACTTAAGCACCAGATGTTTATCTTGATTTTTGTCAAGAAGACTTTTCTTTTCTGTATTTTTTCACTTTCACACATCAAGAAAAATCGATGCCCCGACTTACTTCATACTTACATGAAATTTCATATTTGATTTCTTGAATATGGCAACGTCCACCTACCTAATTTTTTTGCTTCAACATAATCGTCAATTAACCAACTTAGGTAGGTAAAGTTCATAATGAAATTCTCCAAAGTCATAAGATACCACGAAGCTAATTAAGGCAAAGTAATTTCTTGTCAAATGAAGATGGCTTCCCTTCTCTGAAGTTTGTCTAATAACTTTATTCCGCCGCGCAGCACCTATCATACAAACATTAAACCAGATGTTTACAATTGACTTCTTTTTGTTTGTCTTTAATCCCATCCAGGACTTCCTTTTTGTCAGATTTTTTTTTTTTTACGATGACTAAAAGTAAAGAGATAATGTGGTTAGTTTATAATGGACGTTCTTAGATGGTGAATTAAGCCATAAACATAATTAAGTCTGCACTAACAAGAAGAAATGTACTAACTAGTTACAGAAAAGCAGCCCAAACTCCAGGGGGCAGTTTTGCAAATGACAGCGTAGATTTTAAATTAGAGCCAGAACTTCAAGGCTTTGCTGCTCGGTGCAAACGCACAACCAAAACACCATAAACCACGACGCCCATCACCTAGCAGAGAAAAAGTATTGTTAAAAAACATACAATTTTCTTCTCCGTTGAGGCATAGGTACGCATAACACAAGGCACAGCATACTTTGACTAAAAATTTGTTTTCAAACTCATTTGTTAAATAAATTGCAGAGGCTTAAACGAATTCTCCCTATAAGCGGAACTAAAAACTTTCCACTTCATTGACGCAGGCATTATTCGAATCGTTTGCGTTTCATTTTTCAAGGAAAATACTAGGCAGAAAGAATCTTTTGTGTGCGTGCTTTTAGTACGAATGAGGCTTTGTAAGGATATTCCTTTGACGAAGGAGATAATATATAAAATGAAATGAATATATTGCCCAGGTAGCAGCAGGCAAACAAGAACTTGTTAACAAATCCACCCCTACAGGTAACAGGGACGAAACACAAAAAAATCAACCCTCCTACAGGGTTGGGTGATTAAATGTGTAATTTTACCTCTTGGCAGTTTGGATTTTGAACGTATGAAAACAAAAAATCTTTTAAAAAGATCGCCTTTCTGCTATGTTAATGGTTATTGCGATTGTAATGTACAAAAATACTAAAGAGAATTAAACATGAACAGAAAACTTATCCAGGGGATATTAATCGTATCGGTATATTTTTGACGCAGTCTCATTCTCCAGGTATATTTTGTGTAGTGTATGCCGTCCATCACTTTTCTGTGAGGTTTCAAAGGAATTTTTAATTAACTATATTTCAAGAACATTGTCTCCTTCTACCAGAGCACATTACCATACGTGTGCTTGTCATACAGTTAATAAAGTTGTCAGGTAAAGGGGGAAATCAAATAATCTCATACACGTTAAGTCTTTAAAAAAAATGGAAAGTTAAAGAAAAAAGGCTCGAGCTGCGCGGAGATGGCGAGAGGGGATTCTTAATACGAAAATGAGTTTTTTGAGTAAATTTGATGACATAAAAGCTTACCTGGGATTTCAAAGAGGAAAATTTATACTTTAAAGAGAACCGGACGTGTTTTTTGTACGTATGCCTTTGCGTTTTTGAGTCAGCTTTACTTAGTTGTAATGTCTGAGCTCATATTTCCACTCATTCTGAGAAAAAGCCTATGCAGTGGCGAAATAGCACATTGTACAACCTTAAGCATTCTTTTATATGGTGGGATAAATTTTTTCCAGTCCCCTTCCTAGGTTAACATCTTACTGTGTTTATTGAATCATAATAAAAAAAACACGCTTCTCCATCGTGCTTCCATTGAATTTAATCCGATTCATGATCAATAATTCACGAGTAGATACTGAAAAAAGGAGGGAATAAACAGTCCGACTGAAACTCAATTGATGAACTTTTCAGAGAATCCTCGAAGATGTTTTTATTTTTGGACACAGTCCAGATCTAGGTGCATTGCAAAAGGAAACCCAACGAACTGAGCTGTGCTGTTGCGAAATTCCCATGAAACAGAGAGAAATGCATAGTTTTTATAAAGCCATAAAAAGAAATACTTTTAGTCACTGCGCAGGATATTCTTTAATTCTGTAAAGATGAAGCAAATGAGAGATAGTCACAGGATGTTAGAACGATTTTGAATAGAATCTCCAGTACAGAGGATTTCCGAACATTCCGAGGGGCCAACATTGATTCGGACCGCTATACCTTGTTTTAGCTATGAAGGTACGACTGCGGATATCCCGATCTAAGCCAAAACAAGGAAATACTGTGAGAAAATTCGACGTTGGACGACTACAACCACAAGAGATCGCCAAGTCCTTCTCCGATCGAGTCTCTTAAGGAGTCCTATGCCGCCAGAATCAAGTATAGAGAACCAGTGGCAGCACTGCCAATCAGACGTCTGAAATGCCGCTTCTGAAGTGCTGGGTTTCACACGGCCACCACAATGAAACCCCTGGTTTGACGACGAATGCCCACAAGCACATGCAAGTAAATAGGAAGCATACAAAGCGGCGCTGCACAAAAAGACTAGAACTGCTTACGAGCTCTATGCTCTACAAACAGAAGAAGAGACACGAACACCGGCTTCTTAGACGGAAAGAGAGAGAGCATGAGAAACGCGCGATCGAGGAGATAGAAGGATGCCACAGCAGGAATGAGGTACGGAAGTTTTACCAAATGGTAAAAACAACAGCGTCGGGCTATAAGCCGAAGCCTGCAAAGACGATCAAGGGAACATCGTGGTGGAACTGCAGTCATTTTTTTTTTTCATTTTAATTTTAATTTTTCTTTCTTTCAAGAATGATACTTTACAATTGATGTACAAGTTTTGAGGATGAAAAGAAAGAGAAACGGTATCATTCTGTAGACTTATAAAGACTCGTGGTGAATGACCCATTATTCGATAGACTTACAATTTGTGTGGGGCTTTTATGAAAAAAATAACATAATAATAATATAACATAATTTTTTTTTCTAACATTTAATGCTGGGGATATGGAAAGACCACTTCTCCAAGCTCTATAACGGCGATGATGATGATGAACCCAAATCCGCTGTTAGAGAGATAGAACCATTCGATTAAGGCGACGTGGACCAACAATTCCGCTAACAAAGCTAAAGTCCAAAAAAGCTGCTGGAGCTGATGAATTCACTGCCGAATTGTTTAAATCGGCTGTTGATGTATCAGTCTTCTTAACATCGCGTACAAGATCCTCACTGCCGTACTGTGTGAGCGTCTGAAGCCATTCGTCAACAACCAGATAGGTCCTTATCAGTGCGGCTTTAGACCACGAAAGTCCCCCATAGACCAAATCTTCACACTACGGCAGATCTTGGAAAAAAACCCAGGAACTTCAAATCGATACCTACCACCTTTTTATAGATTTTGGAGCTGCGTATGAAAGCATCTATATACGAGTTATATAGAGCCATGTCTAGTTTTGGCATCCCTACCAAACATGATGACGATGGACAACGCGCGCTGCTCCATCAGGGTCGGAAAAGATCTCACCGATACATTCGATGTCAAAAAAGGTTTTAGGCAAGGCGATGCACTGTCATGCGACTTCTTCAACATTGTTCTTGAAAGAATACTGCAAAGCTCCCACGTCAGCACTAGAGGCACAATCTTTCAAAGATTTGTCCAATTACTCGAACATCACGCTGCTGTCAATGGCGCGTTTATGAGCATTGAGACGGAAGCGAAGAAGATGGGTTTCGTGGTCAATGAGGGCAAGACCAAGTATATGCTGTCATCTAAGAAGGACACCCAACACCGACGTCTTGGACAGAACGTCACGATAGACAGCTATAACTTTGAGTTATTCAGACAACGACACCAGTGCTGAAATCAAACGAAGAATAACTCTTGCCAATCGCTGTGGTACCCGTGGCGTAATGGTTAGCATGTCCACCTGCTATCCCAAAGGTTCGAGGTTCGAATCCTAGCAGAGGCAAAATGCAAAAATGTTTTTCCACGGGTATCGCCTTTCGCGAGGAATTGGCAAGTGATCTATAAGTAAATTCATTGCCATGAAAAGCGCATTCTCAATTAGCCGTTCGGAACCGGCGAAAAATTGTAGGTCCCCTCCATTCCCTCACAAGGCATGGTTGTGAGAAATGCGCTAGGCCCAGGGGCTCCTCGCGCCACCCTATTTATTTATTTTATTTTGAATCGCTGTTTCTTCGGACTAAGAAGGCAATTGAGTAGTAAAGTCCTCTCTCGAGCAACTAAGGTGTCCCTGTATAAGACACTTATCATCCCTGTTCTTATACTATATGGCGCAGAGACATGGATCAAAAGTAGAATAAGAACGCTTTAGGATGCTTCGAAAGAAAAACTCTTCGGGTGATTTTTTGCCCCTTTTAAAAATATGGAGAGTGAAGAAGAAGATTTATCGACGAACTGTACGGGCTGCACAGTGACACTGACCTGGTGAAACGAGTCAAGGTTCAGCGGCTTAGATGGCTGGGTCTTGTAGAACGAATATACCACAACGCTCTTGATCGGAAAGTCTTCAAATCCAATCCCGAGGGACGGCGCAGTAAAGGAAGACAGCGACTCAGGTGGTGCACGCAAGTAGGAGAGGACCTCAGCCAACTTGGCGTGCAAGACTGGAGGCAGCTAGCTAGGGACCAAGCTGGCTAGAGAAGCATATTGGTTGAGGCCTTGGTCCGACCCGGACTGTAGCGCCACCTTAAGAAAGTAAGATTTTGAATAGAATAACTCACCATTGAACTACTTTCTGTCAGTCTTAAAGCTCTGCTTTGGACCGTATTACGTAGGGGAAGGGTGTTAATTTTATTCTAGTCATGGGCAGCCTGGTGTTTTGGGGTTTTGTACTGTACTTCGACCTTGTAGATCTATTGTATCCCTTCTTCTTAAGTGTTATTCTTTGATTTAAAGTACTTCATCCAGAATAGTTCCTTTGATGAAGCTGTGTATCTGTGTTACGTTTGGGAGTTTTAGCTAACTCTCTTCTACGTAGTAGAATCCTATGCACTTCTTTCTTTGATGCAATAGAGCTTCTCAGTCACCTTAGAGGTGTAGTCAGAAGATTCTTTCTGTTTGTTGCAGTATCTGCATTGGTCATTGTTCTCTATGCCTAGTACTTTTAGGTGTTTTCTTAGTCTGCAGTGTCCGGTTAGGAACCCGACTAGCATTCTTACATTGTTTCTACTTAGTTCTATTGCGTTTTTGAAACGTTTCCTTACTAACATTATAAATGTGAAAGTAACTCTGTGCTGTCTGTTCAGATTTCTTTGTTGCCATTTCCCACCCTAACTACTGAACCGATTTAAATGAGATTTTGTAAAGAGATAGTCTAGCACCTGGGGATGGACATAGGCGGTATATGTTATCCCTATATTCCTGCAGGAACGTAAACGGGAACCTAGAAGCTACTGAACCAATTTCAAAAGTTCTTTCACCTTTAGAGAGCTTTATTACCACAATAAAATAACTCTTTACTGGGTTCCTGGACATAAAGGCGTACAGGGTAACGAAGAGGCTGACTGCTTAGCTACCATTGGCTCTCAATCCCAATTCAAAAACTCGAAATCCTATACTGCGGTCTCCCAATCAGTAGCGCATTAAACGCGAACTGTTTACTTGGGAACGGCAGAACATTGTCCACACCTGGAAAAACACTAATGGCCTCCACCAGTCAAAACTATTCATTGACTTATCTCAAAGACTTATAAAAGAAATTCTTGACAAGAGCAAATGTGACGTAAAGTTACTTAGGGACTTCTTCACTGGATACTGCTCTCCCAGATATCATCTTATAACCATGGGCATCAGCCAAGATGACACTTGTCTCGAAGACACAAAAACAGCTGAACACATTTTATGTGCATAACCTGCCATAGTCAGATCCAGGTTAAAAATATCGATAAAAGATTCACTAGTCCGCCTGATAAGGTTCTAACATGACCTCAACTTGGAATGAACCACTTTTCACTTTACGTTCTTAAGCCTAACGAAACAGCATAAAAGATTTTTTAAGTCGACGTACTAGTTAAGGTCTTTTACTTTCGCCCTATCCAAACAAAGCAAAAAACGGAAACTTTAAATCATCCCCATATTCCCATGGGAATTGAAATACTTTCAAATGTTTTTATCCGAAATTAACTCTGTCTGTCTGTATTTCTTTGTATTGTAACCATCTATCGCCCAAACTATTGCACCTATTTATATATGAATTTTTGTAAAAAGATAGTCTAGAGCCTGAGGAAGGACATAGGCTATATATATATATGTTGTCTATCCCTATATTCCCACGGGAACGAAAATGTTAAAGTCACTTTTGCACGCAGACGAAGTCGCTGTCACAGTTAATTGAATAATATTTGGAATACAAAGGGTCAACAGCCTGAGAAATGTCATAGGCCTTATTTCATTCACATAGTTATATTTTGTCTCGGGAAAAGGATGGGAACGGGAACATAACCAAGAACTAAGACAGTTTTGAAGACAGTGTTGTTAGATTGCTTCATTATCCCCGAGTAGCATGGACTATAATATTTCCCTACCATTTTCCCTTGGGAATAGTAGGTAACGTAACCGGGAAATTAGAAAATACTGTAGGTACTTTCCGAAATGATTTTATAGGTTAGAGTGCTATACTACTCCGGAGTAGAATGGACTGAATTTCTTACCCAAATTTCATACCCATATTACCACGGGAAGGGGAACGTAAGGAAGAACGCATAAGCTGCTGAACGAATTTCCAAAAATCTTTCTGAATTAAAATTCTTCAATATTCCGTAGTAAAATTGATTTTAAATCATCTAAGTGTTGCAGAACCGATGCTATTCACTAGATAATTGTAGGATTCGCTCGAGCTATGCCGCTACGGGCGGATTATCTAGCATATTATAAAGTCATGTCACTTAAAATGAGGAATTTGATATAAAAGTTTTCCTTTGAGTACAATTTTGAAGGGGTCTCCTATCTGCTTGATTTAAGTAATTTTGGTTGGTTTCAAAAGTTAGATGTCCTTTGCCTGGGCAAATTCAATTAAAGTCCCAAGCTTTAGAAATTCCAACCATTCAAATTTCATTGCAACTTTACTAATTAAATTTCTGCCTAATTGAATTCATAATAAGTTGAACTTTCGAATTTACCTACGAAGTACCTGCAATTCATAAAACTTGTATCGGTTGACATGTACACAACATGTAAAATTAATTTGAGCAGCAAATCAAGAACATGAACAGGTGACATTCAAATAAAAAAAATGGGAGCGACGTGCAAAAGGTATATTTTTTGGCGAAGGGGAGTTTTCACTAGAAAAACTAGTTAAGTTATTATCGTGCTCTAATAGTTTAGTATCCACAGTTCAAACAGATTTCTCTTATTTACTATGGAAAGTAAAATATGCTTTTTTGTCCCATTCCAGCAATCTTATAAACAGTACACATAAAAAAGCAGTACTTTTGTTGAACTTTGCCCAGAGTTAACCAAGGTTTGCTTCAAAACCATAATATATAGGTTCTTAAAAAAAAACTCAGTTTTCGGTTCTCAAAACCGCTAAACGACCAAATCACCACACATCTTTGTTATTTGAAGAAAAATACATAAGTTCAAAACTAATATTTTCCTCTAACGGTATTGAGTGGCACCTTCATTTTCAGTATGATTTTATTTTTATCTCAGCAGTTCGTTTAAATCAATTTATTATTCCGAACATATCAGAATTGATATGTTTTTATTTTCAGTCGTAAAGTGAGCTGATTATACGACTTTTGATTTATGGCAAGACCATAAAGACCAACAGCTAATGAGAAATTCAGCATTAGCCACTGAACTTGAAATGGTTAAACACTGGGCAGTCACTGGATGGCTTGTTCATTGGTTGACATTTGGTGCCACCTCTTATTGATCGTATATTTTTTATTTATTTTTTAATAAATATAATTAGGGACATTTTGTATTCACAAATAAAAATAGTGGTAAATTCCGATTTAAATACAAAATTTTATATATCCACTAGCTGACCCGCCCGGCGTAGCTCAGGCCCTACGTTAATCGAATTGAGTAAGGTTAGTTAAGTAGTTTCCAAGTTTCCATGCTAGTAGGAGAATAGGGATATAATATAGTTTATGTTACTCAGGAACAGTTAAGCACTCTAACGATGACATAGTTTTTGTTATCGGCCCAGTACTGTAAAAGTGAAATACGCATAGAAATCGGTACAGTTGGGTTTTTTTACGTTCCTGTGAGAAAATGGTGATGAAATATGGTTTGGATTTTTCAGATACAATGAAGCATTCTAACAGTGAAAGAATTTTTGAAATCGGTTCAGTGCTTTGCAGTTTTCTGGTTATTTCGCCATTCCCTTTTCCGTTCCCGAAAGAACATGGGAAGGAAATCTAGTCTTTAATACTCAGGAGCAATGAAGCACTCTAACATTGAAAAATTTTTGGGAATTTGTCCAATATTTTCCAAGTTCCCTCTAATGTTGTTGTTCCCGTATCGTTGCTGAAGCTCTTGATACTTGTTGAGTACATCAAAGTGAAAGCATCTACACCGTTCAACACGGTCACAGAGACCACCATGTGGTTTAACAATACCCTTATTGCGTCTGAGCATAAATTAAAATTTTCTTCGAGTCTTTTTTTTTTATTCATTTCTTCTTGTCTACATAATAACCAAACAACTTCATTTGCATTCGAACTCAATATCCCTTAGAGGTCCTTATCTCTACCAAAGGCCTAGAAGACGCTGTCATAGCTTAGGTCAAATTGTATAGTATCACTTTAAATCAATTCCTCTTGTTTTGCGATTATAGATCAAGTTCAATGTGCGGTCATTTCATATGTCGTTAAACATCTACTACAGAATAGTATGTTTATAGTACCTTTTTATATCAATTGTAATAATTGGATCGAGGGCGCTGAAGAATTGAATAATATACTATTTCATTTATCAAATAAAAGCGTAATGGTGATTGGTGATTTAAACGCTAGGATCGGAAATATGCAGACTACAACAGCTTCACAAGAAGCGAACATTACCAACATTTATAGCCAGCGGACATTCAAAGTTCAAAGATACCATCTACAATCAAATTGGGACAAAAAATTTTGACGTTTTTCAAACTTATGGTCTATGTGTTCTAAATGTTTGCACCGAAGAAGACCGAGAAGGAAATTATACTTTCATTGGAGGTCAAGGCAAATCTGTAATAGATTATTGGGCTGTAAACAATGACTGGATGGATCTTATAACCAAGTTTGAAATTCAAGTAAAAACTTATTCCGATCATTTACCTATAGTTGTGGAATGGATCAATAATGTTATAGAAAACGAAAAAAAACTTATATTTGCTACCAAGAATGAACTGGGAAATTCAACAAAAAGATCGTACCATAGATAACTTTTTTTCAAATACAGTGTTGAACACAGAATCGGTAGAAGAATACTTGTCACAGGTAATGGCATGTATTAGAAGTTCTTCTGCAATTTGAATATCAACTGCAGTAAGATCGTACAAGCAAAAGTGGTTGACTTCGAATGTTTGAATTTGTTGAAAATAAGCAAACCATCAACTCACACTGTAGTACAATCTACTGTACTTATATCAATGAAGTATTTAATATCAAATTCATGTTTTTAGTTTTCAATATGAATTGAATGTTTTATTATATTTTTCTCTATTTAGCTCTTGAACAATAAACAACTATTATTTTTAAAGGATTGTTTTATTTGGATTCAAATATAAATCCCATAGGTTATGGGCCCAGAACAATTCCACTGCGCTGAAGAAAAGAAATTAGCTCGCTAAAAAGGCTAAACGAATACATACGAACATTGAAAACGAAGAAAAAGTTCTAGAACAATTGAAGAGCAATTAATTTTTGTGAAACTATAGAGAATCAAGTCAATCGAAGAGGACCATACCATGAGCTATACCAATGTGAAGATTGAGACGTTGGGAAAGGACAATTTCGACACATGGAAGATTCAAGTTGAAGCCCTTCTCATAAAGAACGATGCCTGGAAGTATGTGAATGGAACATGCGAGAAGCCGTCTACGCCGGAATCAGCAATAGCTGAGTGAGCTATGATGCGAAAGCAAAAGCTGATTTGATTTTAACCATCTCTCCAACTGAATTGAGGCAAATCAAAAATTGCACAACATCTAAGGATATATGGGAAAAACTGCAGAATCTGTATCAATCAAAAGGACCAGCGCGAAAGGCAACGCTATTGAAAAATTTAATCCTGCTCAGAATGAAGAATGGAGAAGACATGAGAGACCACATTCGAAATTTTTTCGATATTGTGGACAAAATTCAAGAAATGGATTTGGAAATCGTTGATGACCTATTAACAATTCTGTTGCTCTACAGCATTCCAGACGAATACGAATCCTTCCGAATCGCAATTGAAACCCAAGAGAAATTATTGAATCCTGAATCTCTGAAAATTAAACTTCTCGAGGAATATGAAGCAAGAAAGCGAAATACATCGAATAGTGCTTCAGGTGCCATGTTTGTGAAAAAGAATAATGGCACATCGAACCGAACGAAGAAGTATGAAAAACCAGCCGAAGAACGCTTTAAGTTTGCTTGCCATACATGCGGCAAAACTGGCCATAAAGCAAGGGACTGCAGATCGAAGAACTTCAAAAAGATCTCAGCCAATCGAAGTGAACAACGTGAAGAAGTCAACCGAAATGCAGCAGTTGCAATGAAAGCCAGCAATGAAAAAGAAAGTTGGTGCTTGGATTCAGGCGCATCGTCACATATGTGCTTCGAAAAATATAAATTCACTTCAATCAATCCTTCAAACACAAGAATGCTTAGTTTGGCCAACAATGAATCAACGAAAATTGAAGGAAAGGGAGATGTTTTGTTGACTCTTAACGAAGACCTGACCGTCAATTTAGAAGAAACTCTTTTTGTACCAGACCTTCGATCAAATCTGTTATCAGTGTCAAAAATAACAGAGCACGGTTTTAAAGTCACATTTGGAAAGAAGGAAGCCGTGATTTATCGCCCTGAAACTGGTGAAGAAGTTATGAAGGCTCATAGAATCCATGACCTGTATTATGTAAGAGAATACTCAGAAGATAGCAGAATTGCACAGAAGACTTCGTCGTCACTTCAAGAATGGCATGAAAGATTTGGACATCTGAATGGAGCTGATTTGAAGAACATCATACGCCAGAAGAAAGTTATGGGAATAACCGCCCGAGTTGAAGAGGAACTGCCAGTTTGTGAAACGTGCATCAAGGGGAAGCAATCTCAAAAACCGTTTTCAAGGTCGGAATCTAGAACTGAAAACATTTTAGATCTTGTGCACACTGACGTATGTGGACCAATGCGCGTAAGTTCTATCGGTGGTTCAAGATACTTCCTTACATTCATCGATGACAGATCTAAATGGACCGAAGTTTATTTCCTGAAGAAGAAGAGCGAAGTCATCGACAAGTTTAAGGAGTACAAGAATATGGTAGAGAAGAAAACTGGCTACAAAATCAAAACCTTGCGATCTGACAACGGGTCTGAATACACAAGCCATCAATTTGAAACGTTTTTGAAAGATGAAGGAATCAAGCATGAACTAACTGTTGAGTATACACCGCAACAAAACGGTGTGTCTGAAAGAAAAAATCGAACGTTAGTCGAGATGGCGTGTTGCATGATGATACAATCAGGACTCTCAGCAGGTTTCTGGGCAGAAGCAATTTTCACATCTAACCACATCAGAAATAGATGCCCTTCAAAGAGCTTAGATGGTGAAATTCCATTTCAATTGTGGACTGGAAGAATCCCTGTTGTAAGCTATTTTAGAAAGTTTGGATCAACCGCATTCGTGCTCGACAAAACACCCGGAAGAGGCAAGTTCGATCCAAAATCCAAAAGATGTATTTTTATCGGATATTCAGAGCAGTCAAAAGCGTACAGACTTTGGGACCCAGAAGCAAGAAAAGTTATCCGTAGTAGAGACGTCACTTTTATCGAAGCCTATCAGCCAGAAAACAATTTCGAAGATTTTATCAATGACGAAATACCTCAAGACAAGGAACTAGAATGTAATGTACAAATTCATTCAGAAGCTATAAAAGAACCAGAACAGTTTACTGATGACAATATCGAAACACCTACAACCTGGAGAAGAGGACCAGGACGTCCACAGAAAGTTCTAACCGGAAACCGTGGTAGACCTCGAAAATTGTTCAACATGATTCAAGTTCAGAACAACAACGTTGATATCGAAGAAACATCAGAAAATGAAGAACCATCAAGCGTTGCAAATCTCATTCAATTTGGCGATCCGCAATCAATCGAAGAAGCTCTCTCGAGTCCAGAAGCCATGCAGTGGAAGAAAGCTATGAAGGATGAATACGAAGCCTTGAAGAAAAGCAAGACCTGGTGCGTTGTTCAACGCCCAAAAGGTAAGAAAATTATCAAATCTAGATGGATACTACGAACAAAATACGCCGCAACTGGATCATTAGAGCGTCGCAAGGCCAGACTTGTCGCCAAAGGATTCACACAAACACAAGGCGTTGACTACAATGAAACCTTTGCACCCCTAGCTAGAATTGGATCTATTCGAATGATAATGGCACTGGCTGTGGAACTTAATCTTGAACTTCACCAATTAGATTTCGTAAGTGCATATTTAAACGGCGAAATAGAAGAAGAAATTTTTATGGAAATCCCTGAAGCATTTGAAGAAATTTTACACAAAGAGGAGCTCGAAGAATTTAAAGGTGATAAAGTCTGTCAAGTCAAGAAGGCCCTTTACGGATTGAAACAGTCTGGACGACAATGGTACAAGAAATTAGATCAGAAGCTGAAGCGACTCAATTTAAAACCTTCATGTGCTGATCCTTGCGTCTATACTCGAACACAGAAAGATGAAATTACCATTGTTTTAATCTACGTTGATGACTTGATCGTAGCATCAAATAACCCGAAGAAACTGCAACAGCTTAAAGAAGATCTATCAGAATCTTTTGAAATGAAAGATTTGGGAATGTTGAATTTTTGTCTAGGAATTCAATTCAAACAAGATAAAGATAAAAACGAAATCACAATGTCACAATCAAAATATGTACAGGACATCCTTTGCCGTTTCAACATGAAAGATTGTAAGCCAGTAAGTAGCCCTATGAATCCTAACGAAAAACTTACGAAAGAAATGTGTCCCAAAACTGATGACGAAATAGAAGAAATGGAAAACATACCCTACCAAAATTTGATTGGATCTTTGATGTATTTGGCCGTTTCAACACGACCAGATATTGCACATGCAGTAAGTATCCTAAGTCAATTCAACACAAACTTCGGCAAACAACACTGGATTGCAGCAAAAAGAGTGCTACGCTATTTAAAAGGCACAGATAATCTTGGACTGAAATTTACCAAAACCGGAAAAAGCCTAATAGGATATGCTGATGGAGATTGGGGTTCATGTGTTGATGACAGACGATCATATACAGGATACAACTTTAACTTGGCAAATGCAGCAGTTAGTTGGGAATCCCGGAAGCAACGTACAGTTGCTATGTCAACTACAGAAGCCGAGTACATGGCTATATCCGAAGCAACTAAGGAAGCAATTTACCTCAGACGATTTTTGGACGAAATTTTAAATCAACCACAAGCAACAACCATTTTTAATGACAACCAAGGTGCTGGACAACTAAGCAAGAACACAGTATTTCACAATCGTACAAAACACGTTGATCTACGCCACCATTTCGTAAGAGAAGCTATAGAACGAGAGGACATCAAGATTGAATACATGCCTTCAGATGAAATGCCAGCTGATGTTTTAACAAAATCCTTATCAGCACCCAAGCACACTAATTGTATCAAAAACCTTGGTATGTGTTTAGTATAATTATTCGAGTTGCAGTTTGAGGGGAAGTGTTGAAAATAAGCAAACCAGCAACTCACACTGTAGTACAATCTACTGTACTTATATCAATGAAGTATTTAATATCAAATTCATGTTTTTAGTTTTCAATATGAATTGAATGTTTTATTATATTTTTCTCTATTTAGCTCTTGAACAATAAACAACTATTATTTTTAAAGGATTGTTTTATTTGGATTCAAATATAAATCCCATAGAATTCCCGTGAGATATCTTTTGCTCTTTTATACGCTTGGAGAGAAACAGATTCTGAAATTGTAAGGAATTGGTACACTGAGGCCAACACCTCTTACAAAAATATGTGTCGTGCGAAGAGAATCAACTGGGAAAACAGTCAAGCTATTCAGCTTCCAAATATTAAAAACTCAAAAGAATGCTGGAAAGTTACAAAGGAAATAAATGGTTCTGGATTTAAAATAGGCACTGCTGTTTCTGCAAAAAATCCATCACTAAACTTTCAAACTCTACTTCGTGATCAAAGAAATATAATCTTTTCAAGTGCTGAACCAGTTATCGTCGATGATATTCTTGATTTTGAAATGTCTCTGGTGGAAATTGAAAATGTTTTTAGAAGATCAACAAATGGACAGGCACCGGGAGAAGATGGAGTCCCATACGAGTTTTTTAAAAATGAATCACCCGCATTTCTATTATACCTCAAAAAATTGTATGATAATATTTATTCCAATTCCGTTGTACCAAAATCTTTTAAGCGGTCTGTAATCTTCCCCATACACAAAAAAGGCGCATTGGATAGACCTGAAAATTATCGTGGAATTTCCTTTATGAATACCATTGGCAAACTCTTTTGGGGAGTTCTTGTAGATAGACTAGAGAAATGGGTAGATGAAAATAAAACTATGCCCGAACTACAGGCAGGGTCCCGGAAAAACTATTCTACAATCGATCACGTTTTTAGTTTAACAACAATAGTGAAAAGTTTTCAAGCCAGAAACAAAAAAGTGTACGCGCTCTTTATAGATTTCAAGGAGGCTTTCGATCTCGTCAATAGAAATGCACTTTGGTAGAAGCTATCACAAATCGGGCTTTCTACTAATTGTAAATGAAATGTATTGTGGAACTAATGCAGCTGTTTAAGATGGAAGCAATATGTCAGAGGGTTTGCAACAGAGAGTGGGGTGAAACAGGGATGTCCGCTTAGTGCATTGTTATGCTCTTTTGAGCAATGATGTTCTGACTGAACTACCTGGTGGAATCAGAATGTCAGGTAGCATTATTAATGTTTTATTGTATGCTGATCACTTGGTGGTTCTGTCTGAAACTCCCCAAAATTGATGATAAATCGCCTGGCTTCATACTGCGAAAAGTGGGGACTATATTTTTTCGAAATATATAAGGTGAAAACAGTCTTCTTTTGAGTTAAGGATACACAAAGTGCAGAACTGAATATTAGCGATATTTGTTTTTAACTATACAAGTCATTAAAATAGTTATCAGTTTCTAAATTAAAGATTAGTTTTGAATACAAAGATCTGCTCTAAGACTGCTGGGCTTCCGCTACAAGCAACTCACTCTGAGTGTCTTTATACTTTTGAATTATACGGTACAGCCGATCTTTTAAAGTACTCATATCAGCTGCGACTATGTTCATATCATCTATGAACTACATATATCATAGACGGAGTTAATCGTTTCGCACCACAGATTTTTCTTATGGCACAATTCTGTAAGATGAAAAGTGAATTTAATTTAAATTGATAAGCTCCACCCCAACAACTTAGGCCATATTTTAGTTTAGAATGGAAAATGGAATATACCAAAATAAACTTTTTTGAGCGTAATATTACTGCAGTATATCCTGAGATGGTAGAAGCTTCTAATTGATTAACGTAAATATTGTTTTAGAACCGTAACATGATTGATCCAACTCATCATCGATCGGATGGAAAGAAACTCCAAGGTATTTAAAATAATTCACTTCTTGGATTTTGAAACAACAACTACTACATTTTTTGTGTATGTCATAAGACAGCAAGCTTTTATCAGCATTGCATGCACAGTAAGAAATTTTATATTTTTGGCAGTCAGTCGATATCCAAATCAGGATCATTTCTTGTCTTTAAGCTAAAGTACACAAAGCTTATGAGTATCAAACCAAATATGCAATAATGGTTCAAATCAGCCATAAGATCCAGAGCGCTAGATGTAGTGTAAGCTAAGCCTAAATCGTCTGCAAAAGCTGTAATTTTAGCTGAAAAGGGTAGACTAGACAAAGAGTTAATGTATATCAGAAACAAGATGGGACCCAGGATAGAACCTTGTGGTA
Source organism: Melanostoma mellinum (assembly GCA_914767635.1). Classification (NCBI taxonomy): domain Eukaryota; kingdom Metazoa; phylum Arthropoda; class Insecta; order Diptera; family Syrphidae; genus Melanostoma; species Melanostoma mellinum. The sequence goes on from OU612058.1 coordinate 202,360,945, forward strand.
TGCCAATGTTTGATATTCTGGTATCACTATAACAATTTGCAACTTTGACCTTTTGAGCCTTGTTTTTAAGGTAGCACTTAAAGGTAGCACTTAGGAGTATGCCATTGTCTAAAGTATCAACAGTTTTGCTTATAACTACGAATAAACCAGCACAAAATTTTTACTGTCCAAGCTTTTGTTAACAATGGTACAAAAATCAAGCAAAGCATCTTCTGTGGAAAGCCCACTTCTAAAACCGTACTGTGAAGGAATAAAAAAAAAAACTTTTTATTAAAATAATCTGTTATTTCATGGAAAACCACACCAATGAGAAGAAATGACAACGGCATATTTGTAGATGAGTAGACCATTAATCTAATTAGACAACTCCGTCAGTAATCTTGGACGAATTAAAGGGTCGATGACAGGAATTTGTAACCAGGTTATAGCAGCTTTATATGTCAACTATATTTGGCGTTAGTCTCATTCTCGCTTGTGTGAGTTTGGAAATTCTGGGATTTTTGATTAAAGGAAGAAAAGTGTTTAAGCCGTCAGTCGCTATCGCTACTTCGACACATGTATTCGCATATGGTGCTAAACGATCCCCTTGCTGCCAAAAGTAGTTGTCAAATATTATCTACTCATGAATTATTCGGTTTGAGTCATGTAATTGCTCTTCTAGGCTAGGTGTGTATAATTATATCCAATTATAACATGGTTTCCTTCTATCGATTGATAAACTCCCGCATTTAGTAAAGTATACAACACTTTGTCCTTGCTCTTTGAAAGCTACATGTTTTCTTCTTTGCTTGCCTAACTGCCTTACGTGTTAATTATTTATCAAAGTTTTGACAGCGTAAATATTTTTCATAAACTTAACTGCATTTGCCATACGGTGTATATAAGCTATTAATTCAACACACTGCTGCTACATACACACGCGATTAAGGTGTTATTTTCAACGCAAAGATAAAATATTTTGGTAATTACTCGCACTAACTTCCTTCGAGTAGTCGGCAATTAACAAATAGCTCTGCCTAAAATGAAACAGAAATTTCTACGACCATCCGTAAGCAGGTCCTTAGTTGATTAAAAATTAACCAACTTGGGATTTTTTTTCCTGATTTTTTTGGGAATGACAAATATTTTGCTATTTTCCAACCAAACAACTAAACAGTTTCATTTGTCAAAGAACCCCTACAAAGTTTATGATTTATATTCTTAAATATGCTGGTTAAAACTTCTTGGCCCCCAAGTGGATTCGTTTGTAAAGATAAATCTATAGGAAGATCGGTACAAAACCCTCGTATCGGAGTGGTTCAGGAGATTGTGTTAACTACTCATTTAACTCCTAGATAATAATGTCTTTCTCATTTTAGGAAAGATTTCACGGATGCCTAAGATTTATGTTTAAGTGGGATATTGTTTGCTGTGGCGGAATGATTAGTAGGCAAACAGTTCAGGGTGTCCTAAGTAGGAAAATTAATAGAAACAAGAGTGAGAATTAGATGATATAGCAACAGGAAGCTGGTAATAAAGCTACACACTAAAACTTTCGACAAATAACCCGGAAAAGGGGTTCTGGTGAGAGGAAAGATGGAATGGCTATATTTGTGTATAATTTTGATAAAAAGGGTCATTTCAAACTTTGCAATAATTTGTCTTTCTTAAAGTCTTTTGGGTTTCGGTAAAATTGGTTGTCATGGACATAAATTAAATAAGCGGATAATTTAAGACTCAGTGTGTACAATTAGTGCTTGACGTTGAATTTGGTTTTGAGATGATTAGAAAGTTGTGCGTCACTAGTTAGGTGTTCATTAGGAGTTCATTGGAGAAGTACTTGTATCAAAAGGTGCTTTAAATATTTTTAACGCCCTTGTATCGAAAGGTGCCATCTTTTAAAAGAATCCCGAAAAATAATGACGAATATGTATATTGTTTTTCTTTGATTCGAAAGAAGACTCTCACTCCACATACTTCTTTGGAAAAGTGTATTTTTATATACGATTTCTTATTTGTTGACACCCAAGAACTGAATGGAAACGGCTCCACCAAGAAAACAAGAATAGTCAGTCACCTCTAACTCAAGACCTGTCGTATCAATTTCTGACTACAAATTAATAGAAAGGACAAAAAACAACTTCGCAATGAGTGATTTGTAACAGATATTTTGAACTTTTTAACACGTTGACTGCCATGTGAGGCAATTGTTTTTTTTAAATACTCTCGTCTTATTTTTGTTTCCTGAATCATCTGAATTTTTTGAACCATGCAACTAACTTGAACTGACTCCTACGCCAAAATTTTGATTAATTTGCTAATTTGCAATTTGTGGCGTTCCAACTTAGACCTTAAGCCTCCTATGCCACGAATCAACTCTTTTGGATGTTATTTTAATTGTAACTGTTATTGGCTCCTAGTGTTCAAATTTCGTTACGGGACGGAAAAATATAGCATGAGCAAGACAAAAAAGCAAAGGAGAAGTAATATTATTATTTTAAAAATTCAAGAACTTTATTCATTATAAAAATATAATCGACATTCTTGAATGGCTTGCTTTTGATAACCTGAAAAATATCGTCAGATTGATGTTTGCATATGTGACTCGATCCGATAAAAGAGACTTACCAGGCAAAAAATCGGTTGTTGGATCATGATTAACTACACAAGTTCTTTTACTGAATATTCATGAAGCGCAATCAGAAATTGGAACATCGCTATTATTTCACAAAATATAAATTCAGAGAACCGATTTTTTACATGGGTTTGAATGGTACATCAGTGACTTCCAGAGCGTGCTGTGTAAGCTTTCACTTTTGCCTAAAAGGTGCCTTTTTTCGGATTGCGTCACATTTAAATATTTTTTCATGTAAATTTTGATCGAAAGATACTTACCAGTAAAGCACCAAGCTTATTTTGGATGTTCTGGCCGTGGATTTGTTGTCTCCACATCTTGACTTCTGACAGAAAATTTCCTTTTGAAAAATCCGATATACCTTCGTAAAATGAGTAGAGGTCAGCGTATTTCTTTTCGTTAAATTCTTGTTTAAGAAACAGTTGCCGGAAAATTTGGAAAATGGATTTGTGTTCCGAGAACCGACTTTTGAGTTGAGAAATGAACGTATCAAGAAACGGAATGTAGAAAGAAATTCGGTAGTAGTCTTCAATACTTTTTACTTGAACGTTGCAACGATTCTTTTGTTGATTGCAAAGGCGTGGCAATTTCATTGTGATTTCGTATTCATAACAAATTCTAACAACATGCTCATAAATAACGTAGAAAGCAGGCGCGGTACTAGAATTTTTTTCCGGAGGGGGTCACGGGATAAAAAAAAGCGTTTCTGATTTCAACTTCTTGCTTGAGTGATGTTCTAGGCATGTATAGCTTTTTTACTATCTTCTTTATTCTCTTTGTTTTTAATTAAATGCCTCAGTTTATGCATCACTACAAAGTTTTTTTTCTGATTATTAGTTTTAAAACTCAATTATTGTTTTTGTAGGGGTAACTTTACCTTTGAGCCGAATACTGCAAACACCATCATTAGATCTGAAGAAAGCAACCGCTTACATTCAAGATACTTTAACTGTGCTTGAGAAGAAAAGAAGCGATGCTGATGCTGTTTTCCAACGGTTGTTTTCTGAAACTGAAAATCTTGCAACACAGTTGGGTGTCGAGTTGAAAGTACCACGCGTTGTTTCTCGTCAAAAACATCGAGATAATCACCAAACAGAGCAACCACGAAGGAATATTTTAGAAGAGGAGCTTACGTCCCTCTTTTAGACAACGTTTTAACGGACCTCAACGAAAGTCTTTCTCCAGACGTAATGAAGCATTTTGGGTTGAGAGTTTTTCTGCCTCGGACTTCTTATACAGAGGAGGACATTGAAGAAGTTAATCTCGAAGCAGTCATGTACCAGAAGCTTCTGAACACTCCTCCTGCAAGCGTTATTGCAGAATTTGAGTTGCGGATAGCAAAATGGAACTAAATTGTTGAAAAAGGCGGTGAACTTCCTGATTCAGTTTCTGCCGCCCTTGATGCGTGTGATAGAGTAATGTATGCGGCTATTAATACCCTGCTTTGGATTTTGGTGACGCTTCCTGTTACTGCAGCCACTGCAGAAAGGAGCTTTTCAACTCTTCGCCTCAAAACTTGGTTGAGATCGACTATGGCAGAAGACAGACCCACCGGTCTTGCATTGCTACACATTCATCGCGACATTGAATTGGACATCGATGCGATCATCAACAGATTTACGAAACAAAATAGAGGATTGGATTTTGTGTTATAAATTGTTTTTACTTAAAACTTGTAATCAAATGTTAAGATATTAAGTAAAGCTACTATCCACACAGGGGTCATGAATCCGCGCCTGGTGGAAAGTAGATTCTGCGTTTTCGCGTTAGTACGTGAATTCATTCAAAGCGTTATCTGCGTTAGTAGCCTCACCCAGATCTTGGTTTTTAGATTGCAAATTCCCGATTCAAAGGCAAAACAATCGATTTAACTGATTCCATAATGTAACAGGCAATTTGGAATTCAACTGTTGAAATCGCTGTCAAAAGATGCAATGCATTTTGCGAAGTATCTCGATCTTTCCACGTTTTGATTTCTTCCAAAGATTCAATAACAGCCGGTTGCTTCATGAGACTGAGTCCACCTGGTAGGACAAACAGACTTCAACTTTTGGTTTTTTTTTCTCACTTTTGTTTGTCATTTTTTAAATTTCTTGGTCAGTGAAAAAATGCTTAAATCGCTCCGATAGTTCCTAACGCATTTTTGATTCCTGACACTTCGCATGCTGCATTGACTGCCAAACTAAAGCTATGAGCAGCGCAATGTTGGTACATAATTTGCCAGGGGAAAATACGATCTCAGATGAGCCTGTGCACCAATCAATTGGACACTCATTGCCGGAGCTCCGTCGAATCCTTTGCCATACATATATGAGCATTCGACGCCATCATCATCTAAATAATTTCTGATTGAATCGGCTAAACCTCGTATATATAAAAAAAAAATTTTTGAGAAATAGAAATCTTATCTTGTTCCCTTTGTATTAAAGCAATTATCAGAATAATATTTACTTGCGATTATAGGTACTATAAGACATGTTTGGCAATCGTGCAGAAAAAAATTTTTGAGATAACAATAATCAAACATGACATTACGATGATAGAAAATAAGAAAAAAGGGTTCCTTACAATTCTGTCTGTCTGTCTGTATATGAATCGCTAGACCGATTTTCTTTTAACTTTGCAGTTAGTGTCTATGGGGAAGCCTTCAGAGAGAGTTTTGGAATTAAGTCTCCAGGTCTTGAAATGACGGTACCCGCCATACAACCGACATGATAACACTTATGTTTCTCGAAAGCAGCTCTAAAGATTTCGATAAAATTGTGTGTGAAAGAATAGTTTTAGGTTGTCTTTTGTGGTACCCGTGGTTAGCATATCCACTTACTAGCCCGAGTTCGAGGTTCGAATCACAGCAAAGGCAAAAATGTTTTCCATGGGTATCGCATTTCGCGAGGAATTAACAAGTCCTCCTTTAGTAAATTCATTTCCATGAAAAGCGCTTTCTCGATTAGCCACTCGGAAGTGGCAGAAAATTGTAGGTCCTCTCCAGTCCCTCACAAGGCATGGTTGTGATGTGAGAAATGCGCTAGGCCCAGTTAAAGACCGGTGTTATAAGAACTGCTAATATTAAAGCCTTTTTCTCTGCATTAAGATTTTGATATCGTATTTAGCACACAATCGCAAGTTCATACGCGTCGTACCTATTTTTTTAATTGTTAGCAATTTGTCTTCAGTGCCCTTAAACGATTCAATTTTTTCAAAAGGCGAAAAAACAAATTCTCTCTTTTTTAAGCGTTTTATGCAATTTACTCGAAATTGGAGGGTGCATGAGCTAAACTGTCTTCTTCAAATTCAGATTCAGCGGTTTGAAAAACATACCAGTATATGGTTGGCACCCAGGGTAGGTATAGCCAATTTTTTTTTTGTGTGATGGCATGATTTTTTGTTATCTTTTAATTTATTGATTCCGTATCGGTATCGAGAGCACGATATTCGTGGCGCCAAGTTTGTATATGCTTTTTTAGAAATCCATCCAAAATAAGTCGAAAATGTTAAAGTCTTACGATGCCTCGCTTCGCTTTCGAAACATTAATACTTATTACTTAGTCATAAAAAAGTTTCGATTAAGAAATGAAGCTTTTTTCGCCTTCAAGTATCGATATCTGGAAAACAAACAGAGATATAGAAAAATTTGATTTACCTACCATTTTTTGATTTATTTCGGCCTTATTGATAGTCCGGGATGCCGTTCAATCTTTTATTTGATTACACAGCACTCACATGCTGTGATTTTTATTATTTCTAAGTGAATGTTGTAAGAATCGTAAAATATAAAAAGACTAGAACCACCCTGCACTGTGCATTTGCATATTCGCTTCAAGTTCTAAAATACAACTAATTGCATGAGATTTTTTATTATCGTAATCAGAAACCTTACTCCTTAACTCCAAACTTTTGGATGTGAGCAATTTAGTGCCATAAAAGCTTCTTATTCCATAACAGCTTAAGAAAGTGATTTTTACTTTTTATACATAAACTAAAGTGATGTCTTTTCTTTCCTTCACTGGTCTGTAAAGAAATAGAATTTTTTTTTGGGCAAATTCAATTTCTTTTTCGCTAGATTTACGTAACGTATGCACGCATGCACACTGTACATGGAACAAATCGTTCGACATGAATGTAACATGGATGTAGGCACAGTAATAGTTGTTTCAATCGATTGGAAAATCTAAATACCTACACCACGACATGTACTTAGAATATTGAAAATCAACACGCTCACAAATCCAAATTTGAATAGCTTTTCAAAAACCTTACTTAATCAAAAGAAAATAAAGTTGTTTTCTAACATCCGATGCAAAGAATGCTAAACCATTTCATTGCTCTATACAAACTCATATTTTTTTTCCTCATATTCGTCATCGTTTTTATTAATTACCAAATAATACTTACTCTTACCAGCGTTGGTAAACATAAGACCCACTTTGAGGTAAATTGGGCATGCAACTCAGCCTCAAGATGACAATTTTCTGTCATTACCAACCGATTTGCTTGATTTCAATTTTACCAAGAAACATAAATACAAAAAGCACGTGTCGTTAATTTACCTACTGTTTTTTTTTTATATTTCTAGCCATTGATGGAGCTCTTCAAGGCCAACAACACCACCAACGTTTCAACACCACATAGTTAGTGCCTATTTTTTGAAATTAGTTTGAACACCTCCTTCATCGTGTGATTATTTGCAACAAGGACGACAACTCAGCCACCATACCAAGCCACAAACCATTCGATTTCAATTACGATAGCGTATTTTTTTTTTTTTTTGTTTCTTCTTCTCTTTTTGTAAATCTAAAGTTCATCAAATTGCTTCAAACTGTATTCTCATTGTGGTACCGTGGCTACGTCGCACCGTCGATTTTCTGTACATCCCGGTAATACAGAACAAACAGAGCTGTTTATGGGTGCAGTCGGCGAACTTGAGCAAAAAACGAAAACATTTGAAAGATACGACAGTGTCGAGGAAAGGACCAGACCAACAGGCTTCACATCGGTGTTTTCTAAGATAATCGATGGTATGCCAGCTGCAACGATGTTCTCTAAATTCAAGAGTGGCAACACTGGTCCACAGAATCCCGTCGATACAAATCCAATAATTCAATATTTTGAGATTGGAAAGCAGACAGCATGTGCCGGGCCCGAATTGGCATGGAAAATTCATGATGCGTATCGGAAAAGTGATGGCAAGGTATGTAGTTATATAATTGTATGTATTTTGTTTACTTTGAGCTTGCGTGTGTGGGTGATTTTGGGTTATGAGCGTAGGACTGGGAGCTTTTTTTGAATCTTGAGGCCTATCAATAATTTCATACGACATTGAAAATGAGAAATGTTTTGTGTTGAAAGTGGAGCCTTATCCTTTTGATCAATCCATCAATTCTAAGTCATAACAGTTATGGAAGGAATGTATAAAGGAAGACAATGTGCCAATGTCAAAAAATTCATTTTGTGGTATTTTTAGATTCTGCTGAATTCAAAGGGATAGAATCAGAATTGGATTGCCAATTAAGGACAGCAAAACCTTACTAATGAGGCTGGTGTGCGTTGATGAAATTTGTTATTGCACATGCTATTGCTCTGCGGTGATAACTGTTAATTGCCTATACCTACAATTATTAGATTTGATTATGTATATCTATCAGTTTTCAATGTTAAGTATGGCAATGTGTCATTAACTGTGAACCATCTTTGAACGAATTAATTGGTGGTATTGTAACAATTACAGATTCAAAATTTCAAAGCTAATCAGTCAGTATGTAGGTAGGCTTTTCTGACTAACTAACATTTAAAAGGCCTTAAACATGAGAGTATGGGATATGTTAAAATGAAAGTGTTTTATTGTTAAAATGAATTTTGACCTCTAACTTAGATGGCATTCTGGCTTCATGAAATACTCTCTAGTTTCTAAGAGAATGATTCAAGGTTTGGTTTTGGAGTTGACAACCCTTTTTCTAGTAGTTGTCAATTTGACAAGAAATGGCAGTCGTAAGTTGTGACTTTTTGTATTGAATATACTTACTCCAGAACATCGCTTGTCACTTGTTAGTGCCGACAGCACCTACACTTTCAGTTGCTTGAAAAAGTGGTCGAAAATTAAACTTTCCAATAACACAGAAATGGGTTTTTGGAATTGAGTCTCTAGGTGTTGAAATAACGGTAGCCGCCATACAACCGATATGCTGAAACGGCTCCAACGATTTCGATTTAATTTTGTGTTGAGGATTAGTTTTAGATTGTCTTTCATATGATGTAAAAAAACCGATTCTCTAGTCAATGGCTTACCACGTTGCTGACGAAATTTTCTTTTTTAAAAGTCTTAAGTTGTTTAAAAAATACAGTGGTGTATTTCCGATATAACGGATGATATTATGAACACTTTTTTCAAGTCAATCAAGTGTTCTATACATATACATATCTAACGACCAAATTACGAATTTCAGAAAAATGACTAAATGTTTTAATGTATATCCACTAACATGTATGATCGTGATAATATTGGAATATACATACATAATTCCATGTCTTCGTGTATGCGTATGCTATCAGGGGCGTAGCGAGGGGGGGGTGTGGGGGGGGTGTAGCACCCCCCCACGATTTTCCGAGTCGGCAAATCGAGGAAGAAAAACAAAGTAGATTTGTCGAGTTAAGTCAACTCAACCAAAAAGACACGAATGGAAGTGTTTGTGACAGTCGTTTTTTGGCAAAAAAAAAAAAACAAGTCGGCAAATTAAGGTAGAAAAACAAAGTAGATTTCCCGACTGCCATGCCGACTCGAAAGACACGAATGGAATCGTTTTTGTCTCAACTTAGTAATTCTATAATCAGGGTCCTGGTTGTCAATTCCCGATCTGTTAAGCTGTGAAGTGAAAACATTTATCACAGGTGGGTGTTCGTCAGTGGCACAAAATGAAGAGTCGCGGTACACAAAAAGAAGGAAAATTGGTTCAACATTTCACTTCTGAATCACATCAGGCGGCTTTACTTGATTATTGCAAATTTTGTTAATGGAAAAGTTCACGTCAACGTTTTGCTGGACAAAGCTGAAAGACAGCAAAGCATTCAAAAAGAACAAGAAAATGCGTACCATTTAAAAGTGCTGCAAATTTTAGTTGATGTTGCGAAAACTTTGGGAAGGCAGATTTTACCTTTTCGTGGTCATAAGGAGTCCGATGAGGACGATGGAAATTTTCGACAAATCACTTTACTGATTTCACGACATTGCCCTTTAATGAAATAGTGGTTGGACGGGTCTTCAAAAAGGCCGCGAGGTGTGACGTATCTTAGTCCGACTACCCAAAATGAATTTATTGATCTCTTGGGTACTACAACTCAAAAAATCATCGTGAATGAGATCAATAAAGCTGGTATTTTTTCTGTAATGGTTGACACAACCCCTGACTCATCGCATCAAGATCGACTTGCTGTCAACATTCGATACTTAGTCCAAACCGAAGAGAAACCTGTTCCTATTGAACGCCTTTTGGAAATGGATGTCGTTTTAACAAAGAAGACTGGAGAAGAGTTGGCACAATAAATCATATCTACACTTCAATCAATAGGTATTTCTGTGATGAATATTGTATTTCAATCCTATGACTTTGCCAAAAATATGTCCGGGAAGTATAATGGTACCCAGAAAAAATTGTCAGAAAAATGTGGTAAGAAAATCCCGTACATTCCATGTCAAGCGCATCGTATAAATATTTTCGTTGAAACAGCATGCAATTCAAGCATGCTGATCAAAGAGTTTTTTAATACTTTGGAAGCATTGTTTGTTTTTTTCTATGGTAGTACAAAACGTTTTCAGTGTATGCAAGAAAAATTCAAAAACATTGAAAACTCCTTGCAATTGAAAAATTTGTCAAAAACTCGATGGACTGCTAGAGCTGAAACAGTAAAAGCTGTGTGGATATCCTTTGAAGGCATTGTAAATGCTTTAGAAGAAATAAAAAGCGATGACAGTTCTTTTGATAACAATAATCGTACCTCTGCTTCTGGACTTTTGAAAAAAATCTTAGATTTTGATTTTATTAGTTCGTTATATTTTTGCAAAAATGTCATGTTTAAAGTTAAAAATTTGACCGAAAGTCTGGAGGCGGAAGAGTTAAACGTTTTTGACGCTTCATTACTGATTCGAAGCACATTGGAGTTATTTCAAGAAATGAACGATGATGACATTCAATTAAATGCTTTGATAAAAAGTTCTTCTTCATTTGCTGAAAAACTAAAGATAAGTCCCGAAAACGATTTTTTAAAACATCATAGAACGCGTCGGTTACCAAAGAGAATTGATGAAAATTCTGAAACTGCTTTTGTATTTGATCTAGAAACATTTTATAGAAAAGAGTTCAAAATGGTTCTTCAAACTTTTATTTCGCACGTTAAAGATAATCTAACAGATAATTTTACCACTTTTGAACCTTTCTTAAAAATTTTTAAAATACCCGCTTCCAGAGCAAATGCCAACATAGAACTAGTCAAATCTATCATAGAATTAGATCCATTTTTTTTTTTAAGAAGATGTTGACTGCTATTTATCGGAACTGCAAATTCTTCTATTTACTTGTGAGAAATGCTCAAATTTCGATGATATTGTCAAAGAGGTATTCAAATTAAGATATGTGATTCCGTTAGCCTTTAAACTAGTTTGCTACATGCTAACTGCTCCTGTGACGTCGGTTTCTTGTGAGCGGTCATTTAGTAAACTTAAAATAGTTCTTAATTATTTGCGTACGACGATGGGTAGTGATAGGCTAAATTCATTAATGCTTCTGTATTCCTCAAAGGATGTTGTTGATAATATTCAATCTAGTGAGGTCGTCAACAAATGGGCATTATTAAAACACCGGAGAGTTGGAGTTTAAATTCCAATTGATGAACTTTTTTTTGAATAATGATAAAATTTTTAAAGACTAAAATCAAAGAATATGTGCTCTTTCTCATACCAAATACTATATTGTAATATTATTTCTTATAAATACTTTTAATTTTTTTGTTGTTATATCGTTAGGTATATTGCAATTATAAACTGATTTTATGTTAATAAATGAATTTCTGTGAAATGAACATTTTTACGTTTTTAAATAGTTTTATTTAAGGTTCCCCTTCTCGTTCTTCCGCTTCCGTAGGAATATGGGTATAAAATATAAGTTTTTTTACTGTGGGATTATGTGACATCGCAATGGCGAAAGAATTTTTGAAATCTGTTCAGTAGTTTCTAGGTTTCCGTTCCCAACCCCGTTCCTGTGGGAGTATGGAGATAAAACCTTGAAAGGAACCATCTCTGGTTTGAACTATGTCTACCCTGAAAATCTCATAATTAAGAAACCAGTGTATAACGGACATAAATACAAACATACATACATCCTATTTTATATATGTATATAGACTTATTTTTTGATGCAGTCGGCAAATTCTGAAGACTAGTCGGCATTTCATGAAAATTCACCCCCCCATGGCTTGGAGCCTCGCTACGCCCCTGTATGCTATGCACTAAACTGTAACGGATTTTTAGACATATATTTTGTTGTTTTACGTTTTTTTGGCGTCTGAAATATTTAACATGATTTCTCATTCTCAGTTTCATGTCTGATGCGCAAACGTCTTACAATGGAAGCAAAAATTACAATCGTTGACGAATATAAAAGAGGAGTTTCGCAGAAGTGATTTCAAAGTCTAGCATATGCGCTGACAAGAAAAAAGCAAAAGAGAGATTAGAGCAAGGTTCTCAAAATCTGAGAAGAATGAATGTCCAAAAATTGAAACCGCATTTACTTAAAGATTTGTATGACGAAAACGTTTTGATACAACGATTTTTCGATATAACGAATTGACTCTGGAAATTATAGGAATCGTTCATTATACTGGGCCACCACTGTATTGCATATCAACATTTAAAAAATTTAAATTTTTGAAATTTTTATTTTTTATCTTAAACGTTGCATACATGACTTTTAAAAAACTCGCTTTTAAAAAAAGTGAAAAATAAAAAAACTGTTTCTTAATTTATCCAACAATTAAACAACAACTTCAAAAGGAATTTTTAGATTTTCGCTTGAAGCATTTGGCATATTAAATTCAATTTTTTTTTAATATTTTTCAAAATTAATGTGAAGTTGGGAACCGTGTACCACCAAATATGTTATGAAGAGCGAATGCTAAAGCTTGGTATTGTTTTAAGCACACACATGAAGGTGCAGCTAAAAGAACATGGTTAGGTTAGATTAAGTAGAATGATCTTATTTCCGCCACACTTAGATGAATGTAGACCAATCGTGATAAGCTGGAGTATTTTAACGTCCTTAGAACCTATGAGTTTATGGTTGGCCAATTTTTAACCAATTTGTAGCCTTAATGAAGTGGAAAGCAAAAGAAATCGATCTTACGAATTGTGACAGCCGACAGAAAAAGAAGGACTAATTTCCTTTGCTTTCCAAACTAAAGACTTGAATTAAAATTATTTAAGAACAAAAATAAAGAATTAAATCAAAAGAGAAATCATTTAAGAAAACAAAAACTGTTTTTTTTTTTTTTATCGGAAAAACCACCACAGGCTGTTTCTGGGAGTGTCTGATTATTCTTAGTTCGTTGAAAAAATAATTGCCCAGAGATTTTTTCTTGCTTTGGCATATTGCTAGACAGTGACAAAGGAAGTGAGAGGTATACTCATGCTCATTTTCGTCATAAAATCCCATTTTCTTTTTGTGGTAGCTTAGTTGTGTCCTGTTATAAAACTGATAAGCGATCGTAATGAAAGCCTATTCAAGGATAGTAGCTTTTCAGATCCGTTCTTATCGTATTTTGCCAATAGCTTCCTGGAAGTGACATCTAGGAATTCCCATCTTTCATTGGATTTTCGTATTATTTTTTTGCCAATGATCTGCTTAATTTCACAGGGTTGGACCCTGATTGATTGATCAATGAGAGAAGAGTCAAGTGCTGACCTTTTCTTCGCTAGTTCATCTGATTTTTCGTTTCCCGGTATGCCACTGTGATCAGAGTCTAACGTAGCCTTAGCTCTTCGCGACAGCAAGAAACAAGCTTTCTAACAATGGCAGTAAGGATTTGGTCCGAAGTTTTTGCCAAAAATCCTGTTACACGAATTCAATGCTATCATGGCTTTTTGTATCTTTCTCGTGTGTCTGGGTTTTGTTCAGTTCAGTTATTTGTTAAAGATCACTCCCGAGTATGTTGCTTGATCAGAGATCTCAAGGGGGGTTCCATATAGTCTTGGCATCTCAAAGGTAGGTAGATTTCTTTGTGAAGTGTACCAAATCCGTCTTGAAGGGGCTAACTGCAAGGCCGCATCTTTTTATCCAAGCGCATACCTTGGTAAGTGCATTATTGTTCGCTAATAGTGGAAATTTCCCCGTTTCCAGAAGAGCTAGGTCATTGGCATAGGCAACCAATTTGATGCCATCATGTTTGAGAGTTATGACGATCTCATCTCAAGTCAGGCGGTAACCCTTTCATATCATTAAGTCCTCTGATTTTGCTCCCGGTTTTCCATCGGTTTTCTCATATTAATACCCATCTGTTGGCGTTTAAAGTCGCGTAATATATTTATGAACTGCTTAGGCACCGCAAAACATTAAAAGTTTACTGGATTTTTGTGCTAGTGTGGTGATTTCAAATATACAACTTGAATCAAAGTGAAAATTAAATACATATCACTAGTACCGTAACTTTTATTTATTTCTGGTGCAATTATTCTTTTAAAGATCTTAGCATCTTATAGTGCTAATTTGTACTGTACATTGTAAGACTTATTGAAAGCTGCAAAAAAAGTGGTTATAGTTAACTGTGGGATTCATACATCCAAAGTTATTGTAATTTAAATAAAATTTGTAGTATTTCATTTATTGATAGCCCAAAGTAAAGGGTTGCCGTTACAGCTCTTTGAGTAAAAATTTAAATCAAATAAAACTTTTTTTTTTGTGTCGCTCACGTTAAACGCCCACCCATAATTTACTTTTTTTTTGTGAAAATGTCTGAGCTGAACTGCTTAGTGTGTAAAAAGGACTCCAGTGACTTATCGGTGTATTGTGCCATATGTCTGCAACAAGTACATGCAAAATGCATTGGTATAAAGGGGAAGGATGTGGATAAATTCATTTCTGTTCCGGGTCTCAAGTTTTATTGTAAAGCTCATGAAAAAATTTCGATAGATAAGATTTATTGGAAGATAGTGAAGTTAAAAAAGCTTTTTAATAGTGCTCAAGCGATTTTTGGTGACCTCAAAGATGTCTTTGATTTTGATGTCTTAAACAATGAAGTTATGGCGAATTCTTTCAAAGTAATTGAACCTGATATTTTGTCTCCAAGTAAATTTGTACAACAACCGTTAATACTTTTGACTCCGTCACCTAAACCTAATGTCCAAAAACAACATCTTCAACTTTCACAACAACAACAACAACAACACGAACAGCAGCATCAGCTGTATCAGCAACAGCCACGGCAACATGAACAGCTACTGTTACAACAACAGTCGCTGCAGGAGCAGCAACAACAACAACAACAACAACAACAACAACAACAACAACAACAACAACAACAACAACAACAACAACAACAACAACAACAACAACAACAACAACAACAACAACAACAACAACAACAACAACAACAACAACAACAACAACAACAACAACAACAACAACAACAACAACAACAACAACAACAACAACAACAACAACAACAAAAACAACAACAAGAGATTCAGCAACAGCAACAGCAACAGCAACAGCAACAGCAACAGCAACAGCAACAGCAACAGCAACAGCAACAGCAACAGCAACAGCAACAGCAACAGCAACAGCAACAGCAACAGCAACAGCAACAGCAACAGCAACAGCAACAGCAACAGCAACAGCAACAGCAACAGCAACAGCAACAGCAACAGCAACAGCAACAGCAACAGCAACAGCAACAGCAACAGCATCAGCAACAGCAACAGCAACAGCAACAGCAACAGCAACAGCAACAGCAACAGCAACAGCAACAGCAACAGCATCAGCAACAGCAACAGCAACAACAACAACAGCAACAGCAACATCAACAGCAACAGCAACAGCAACAGCAACAGCAATATCAACAGCAACAACTAGAGCCACTGGAACAGCAACAACTCCAAAAACATCAACAAAAGAAGCTCAAGCAAAAAAATCTTCAAAGTTTAGTAGCTCCAACTTCAGGTACAAGAGTACTACGTTCGACAGCTGGCAAAGGAGCTAGCTTGAACGTTCAATCCCAAGTAAGTGACTACTCTTCTCTTATACCTAATTCTTCTAGTGAATGCAATGTTAGTGAGCCACTGGATGCCCCAATAGCTTCCATAACGGATGAGGAGTATTCCAACTCGGTAACAATTGTTTCCACAGAATGTAATTCTACCTCGAATCAATGTTTAAATGAAGAACTCACTGCTTTACCACCAGTAAAGAGTATTTTTGTGTCTCGACTTTCTCCATCAACCTCGGAGGATTTAATACTAAATTATATTTTGAAAAATGTTCCTTCAGTTTGTGTGTCGAACCTTACGATTCGAAAATTTATTATGACACCGGAAAAAGATTACTCTTCATTCGAAATTAGAGTTGGTAGGAACCTTGAGCTCTACAATTTGATATGCAAGAGATCTTTTTGGCCTTTGCATACTGTTGTGCATGATTTTTTTCGCAACAAGAAACAACGACCCAACAACACCTGAGAGGGTCTTACTCTTTAACACCATCTACGTCTTCTGAAACAGCTCGTTTATCCTCGCTAAAAATATATTTTCATAATGCAAGTGGTCTCCGAACGAAAGTTAACAATCTTTTTGTTAACTCCAGTTATCTACACTACGATGTTATCATTATAGTTGAAACTTGGCTTTATAGTGGAATTCTTTCTACTGAACTATTTGACTGTCGTTATTTTAACACATATCGATTTGATCGTTGTAAATCTGCTGATCAGCGTGGGGGTGGAATCATAGTTGCTGTCCGGACTTTTCTAAGCTGCAATGAAGTCGTCCTACCATGCACAGACATTGAACAGATATGTATATCTGTCAAACTTGATTTAAAACCCAGATCAAATTTATTTTTTATTGTTAGCTATGTGCCTCCAAGTAGTTGTCTTGAATTATATCAAAAACATATGAGTAATATTGATTTTATTAACAACTTGTGCTCTATCACTGATAATATATGTGTATTAGGTGACTTTAATTTATCTGAAATAGTTTGGAAATGGTCTGAAATTGATAAAATGTTGATTCCTTACAATATAACAAACGATTTTGAAATTTTATTCATTGATTACATTTTTTCTTTAAATCTTATACAATTTAATTATATTCTGAATGATTTGATGAAGATTTTAGATCTTGTTTTTATTAGTTGCAATGATTTTAGTGTTAATCTAACTAACCCGTATTTTTCCCTTTTGAATGACTCAATGCATCATAAAGAGCTTATGTTTGTAATCGAATTTTATAGATTCATTCCAAAAAATATCTCTGATAATTTACAATCTTTAAACTTTTATAAAGCTAATTTTGTTGAGCTTAATAATTATTTGCAAAACATTCAATGGTCTTATGAATTTATGAATTTAAATCTTACAAATATGTATGAACGCTTCATTGAACTTCTTAGAATAGGTTTTGATAGGTTTGTTCCTCATAAAAAAAATAAAAAAAATTCTAGTTCTCCTTGGAGCAACAAACAGCTCCTTGATTTAAAAAAGCAGAAGCGCAAAGCTCATAAGTTATTCTGTAGATCAAAGCTTCAATCTGATTATTTGAAGTTTAGTAAGCTTCGTAAGGATTTTGTGGTTCTGGGTAAGTTTCTATATAAGGCTTATATCATGAATATAGAGTCTAAAATTAAGAGTGATAGTAAGTCTTTCTGGTCTTTTGTCAATTCAAAAAGAAATTCTATGGGTTTTCCTAACTACATGTTTCTCAAAAATGTTAATTCTTCGAATATAGATTCTACCGTTGAGCTGTTTGGTCAATTTTTTGAGTCAGTTTATTGTAAGTCTAATTTTAATAGCTGTTCGTTAAACAATATAGCCAACAAGATTGATCTTGGATTAATCCAATTAAATTACACGGAATTAAATTCTGCTCTTGTGAATCTAAAATCGAATTTTAGTCCTGGTCCAGATGGCATACCTGCAATAGTGTTAAAAAATTGCTGCAATTCTTTAAGTGTCCCTCTCCTCTCCATATTTAATAAATCTCTTCTGGAAGGAAACTTTCTAGACAACTGGAAACAGTCTTATGTGTTTCCAGTTTATAAGTCGGGTAATAAAAGTAATATCGAGAACTATAGAGGAATCACTAAATTATCTGCAATCCCCAAACTATTTGAGAGCCTAGTAAAAAATAGACTCGATTTCGTTACAAAGGAATGCCTTTCAGAAGCTCAGCATGGTTTTGTCGCTGGAAAATCAACTGTTAGTAATCTTGCTTGCTTCACTTCATATGTTATTGGTGCTTTTGAAGATAGGTTCCAAGTTGACGCAGTATATACTGATTTCAGCAAGGCTTTTGACTCAGTTAACCATGAAACTTTGATAAGGAAGCTTGAAGTTTTAGGTTTTCATTCTCAGCTGCTTAGTTGGTTATCATCGTATCTAATTGGAAGATCACAAAAGGTTCAGGTTGGTAGCACTTTTTCGAACGAGTTCACGTGCTCTTCGGGTGTTCCACAAGGTAGCCATTTAGGTCCCCTTCTATTTTTATTATTTATTGATGATATTACTTCTGTCATAAAATATTGTGAATGTCTTCTATATGCTGATGATCTGAAGTTGTTTTTAAAAATTGGTAACTTCAATGATTGTCTCTTAGTTCAGTCAGACCTCAATTCTTTGTCAATGTGGTGCTCTAACAATGGCCTCAATCTTAATATTAGTAAGTGTAATTCAATTTCTTTTTTAAGGAAAAGTAATTGTCATTTGTTTGATTACCACATTGATTCAAAATCAATTAGTAGAGTCACTAATATTAAGGACTTAGGCATTGTACTTGATCCCTGTCTATCTTACAAAAACCATTTCGATTATTTGGTTACCAAAGCCAATGTGATGGTTGGATTCATCAAACGAAATGCAAAAGATTTTAGGGACCCTTTCGTCCTTTTAACTCTGTATAATTCTCTTGTGAGATCGATTTTGGAGTATGCTGATGTTATCTGGAGCCCTGCTTTCATTACACATTCTAATCGATTAGAAAAGATCCAAAGACGATTTACTAAATTTATATTTTACCAAATGCGTTGGTACCCGCAACCTGATTATAGAGCTAGATGTCAGTTACTAGGGATAAAATCATTAGAATCTAGGCGAACTATTCATGGTGTAACATTAATAAGAGACTTACTATGTAACCATATAAAATGTCCTACGCTACTTGCTCTAGTACCTATTAATGTTCCATCAAGATCTTTAAGATCGAGAATGTTTTTAAAAGAAAAATTGCATAGAACGATATATGGAAGTAACGAAACCATATCTAGATCTATTAGAGATTTCAATGAAGCCTGTGTAAATATTGATATCTTCTGTATGAGTCGTGATAAATTTAAACTAGAAGTTTTATATTTATTTACATTCTAATTATTACCTATTATTTATTTTTCTTGGAGTGCAATTATGAATTATCTGATAGCTGTAAAATTGCTTGTAGATGAAGTATTAAATAAATAAATAAATAAATAAATAAATAAGGCACATTCGACTCGCAGATACGGAGGTGTTTGTCCTTTTTACTTGCGATTATAGGTACTATAAGGCAAGTCTTGCAATCGTGCAGAAAAAAATTTTTTCGTTTGCTTGCATCTCCATTTGTGAATTAATTGCTTTCTTCCGTGGTTGTTAGTTGCTTGGGAGCCCCACGAACAACCCTCAAAAAGCAAAGCCTATTTAATAAATCAATATATACACCACTTTTAAGATATCTGGTTTAGCCCATTGACTTTTCTGGAAGACACAAGTTTTTTATAGTTAACGCGCACATCAAGGTAGGAATTATGACTACCCTTAATGTTGAAGAACGCAGTGCGAACATTTAGGAAAACAGGAGAGGATTTGAAAGGAGAACTTTTGAGAATCGTAATGAAGAAAGAAAACAGAGTCAGACAGAGCATTTCACATCTGAGTGGTGCGACTAGAATATGAATCTCGATACTTGACTGTACGACCGAAGTTGGGCTCAAGGTAAAACTGAATAGCATTCCTTGCGACGCGGATGTTTTGGCTAAATTGTTTCAGGTGAGGAATGCAACTGGCTATTTCAGCAGAGCACTGTTTGTAAAAAAAGCGATAAAAGAGAGAGAGACAGGTGACTTTTCGAAGATGTTCAAGAGAATCAATCGATTCTACGATTGAACTATCACCTATCAATTTTAACGCTCTATTTTGAACCCTACCAAGAAGGTGCAAAGATGTTTGAGGAGCACCTGACCAGATATGGGAGTTATACTCCAGTTTTGGGCGGATTAAGGCCTTATTAATTGTAGCCAGATTAGAAGGGGTGAAGAACTTCCTGCATCGTCTTAAGAAACCTAAGCATTTAGCAGCGTTTTTGGTGACTTCAAATACGTTGTTATTCCAACGAAGATCATCGTTTACACACATACCAAGTACTGACAGCTTTTCGGTTTCTTCGATGCAGGCACCATTCATAGATAATGGCAATGGAAGAGTGTTAAGCTTCAACGACAAGAGACAGCATTGAGTACTCGAAGCATTGAATTCTACTCGGTTCATAAGACCCCATGTAACAATGCTGTCAATATCAGAATTCATTGACCTATGAGAACCGTTTCAGTTCCACATCCGAAGAGCAGGGAAGTGAATTTGGAAACGAATATGAAAAACTGAGGGTCGAGTCGTCAGCAAAACAATTAAGTGGGTTAGAAGTTTCAGACAAGAGATCATTGATGAAAATTTGGAACAGAGCCGGAGACAAAACGGAGCCCCGGGTCACACCAGCATTCATGAAATGGTTATCAGACTTCAAGCCATCCAACACATCTTGTATTGAACGGTCGGAAAGGTAATTTCTAATTCAACAAAGGAGAGACTCATCGATACCAAAAGCACGCATTTTCGATAAAAGAGCTTGATGCCAAACTCTGTTAAATACTTTAGAAATATCAAGCGCAATTATCTTACTTTCTCCAAAACAATGTAAAGATTGGTTCCACTTTTCGGTGAGATATGCCATCAAATCACCAGTGGATCGTTTGCTACGAAAGCTGTACTGACGGTCATTAAGAAGCTTTCGTTCTTCAAGATATTTCATAAATTGACGGTTTATCAACGTTTCCATGACCTTGGAAAGAAGAGACGTTAGTGCAATCGGACGGTAATGGGAAGGGGAGGAAGATTCGCCTTTTTTAGGGACCGGCTGGACAAATGCAGTTTTCCATCTGCTCGGAAAAATCCCAGCAGAATAGGAAAGATGAAAAAGTTCACGCAGTGGTTTTGCCAGCGTAGAAGAACACCTCTTCAGAATAACGGCGGAGATACCATCTGGACCAGCGGATTTATGTGTATTAAGATCTTTGAGGACTCTCGCAACCGAGCTAGTTCGAAAAAAAATCTGCTTCATCACAGAATTTGCAGACTCGAGCTCAGGTGGAGCCAATATGCTATGAGGAAGTGTAGAGTTGGCAGCAAATTGAGCTTTTAGCAAATTAGCTTTATCGATGGAGCTAACATACGTAGAGTCATTGAAGATGAGCGTTGGGACCGATGACGTGGTCGAGTTCTTAATGTTCTTGACAAAAAACAAAAGTTTTTACTTCCTTTTGGACACAATAGTATTTTTGCCTTACTTATACAAGTATTGTAAAGCTACATTTGCGTTTAACAAATGCTTCGTACTAAGCTTCATTTTGTGCCACGAACGGCGGACTTCCGACAACTGGAATAGGCTGACTTTTTTCATTCATTCCCAGAGCACGCCGCTGGTTTACTATAAATATATATATTAAGCCCAAAACACAATGCAAATAAGATATCTATCTACATTTTTGTTTTTGGTCTCTTGTAAGATTTCTTAATGTCGTCTTTTTATGCTACGTCGCGTCGCGTCAGCAAATATAACCTGCTTTTAAATTAGTAATACCTACCGGTTGGCACATTAATAGAAACCATTCATTCTAATTTTCCAATAAAACTGACAGACATGAAAACTCTTGTACCATATCATTTGGATTATTCGCACGTAAAAAGGCTAGTCATAAAGAAGACTTATGCCGATGTTATCATCTGTCCTAGACAGTTCAACAAATACGAACACAACCTCCAAGCACAAAAATAGAATCTCCATCACAAATGGAATTTTTAGTACATATTGCTATCTATCAATACCTTCAGATTCGTCATTGACATGCTCTGGAATTCGCTTCAAGCAAAATTTAATGTGGGTACGTTTATTTTTATTTCTTTTCTCTTTTTGCGACAAACCATCCCTGCGTTCATGTTGTATGCTGTTTGGATTAAACGAAGCATAAAAGCGAAGAAAATAAATAAAATCGAAAATCCAGTAAACTGAAGAATACAAATCTACCATCCACCTGTTAGCTTTTCCATCATATTAGAAATAAATTCTAAGAACTCAAGAGGGACAAACAAACGAACATAGCCAAAAAGACACTGAAATCCTTTTGTAATTCAATGAAACAGATTTTTTTGGTTTCTGTTTTATTCTTCTTGGTTTTCATCTTAGAAATCTTATTCAAGCAACAGCTTGTCGCAACTGGCAGAGGGTAGAGGGTTAAAACGGAGTATCAGAGGCAGTGAAGAAAATCATCAACATCGTCGCGATGAAGGTTAAGTCAGTTGGGGTCGGGTCGGGTCGGGTCGGACTCCTCTGTAAGGTAGACACAATAACTTTTCCAAAAGACACTAATGTATGTTTAATGCATTGCGATGGCTTTTAACACGCTTTGTTGCGAATCGAATTCGATTGGAATTTCCCTTTGAAATAAAAAATTGCTCCTCATTCGGTTTTTGGAAATTGAATTCTAACGTTTGCTCTAAGCTCAACCCAAAGAAGGTTCCTCTAAATATGTCGTCATTTATGCATGATTTCTGTTTACTTATCTCTTATCTCAAGAGCTTTTCATTTCTGTCTTAACACAACAAATTTTCCATTAGCAATAAAATTCCATTTAGAAAAGGGCACACATTTTGATGGCATCATCCTCTTGGGTTGGTTATAAGTATGCACGAAAAAATCAATAAGAGCACGAATTATCCCTGTTTTTCGATTACTTTAAATTTACATGGTCGTACCTGTACCCTTTTGCATTTAAGTTAACCCGAATTGAATTTTTTTTTTTTTGAAAAAAGTTTTCCTCTCAGTTCCTGGAATTTAACCAGCAAACCCTTGAGAACTGAAGGATTGGAAACGATGGCCAAATAATTTTATCATGGGTTATTCCACTCTTGTTTTAAAGTTTATATTTCGTATCCAAGTCATGTGCGAAAAATTTCAAAGCAAATTGAGGTCAAAAATAGAATTTTCCAATAAGGCCGGACAGGTGATTTGAATTTTATTCTCATTCGGGTTTTGGGGATTTAATCAAATTTAAGATTCATCGGTATTGTTAATAAATGCGTGTAACTTTTGATATACATACTGAATTCAATTTGCCTGGTGGTGTTGGGTCAGAATATCTAACATTGTAATGATGGAAGGAACAGAGATTCGCATGTTGTGTAAGAGGCGACTAAGAGAAAAATTACATGTGGACAACATCAGAAAGAATTCTAATTAAACCAGTTACACGACAAGGATCACTCCACTTCCTCTGTGAGTGCTTAGCCCACTCTAGGAAAAAAGCCCTCGGAGAATAATTCTTGACGAACTGGGTGACATCTCTAACCTTCCATTGAGCAACGTCCTGAAATTAACTCAGGGTTCTAAATGGTTCAATGGGGGCTCCCTACCCCAATAAACCAACTTCCAACCCAAACCCTCTACCTCTACAATCCCCCCCCCCCCACCTCCTCATCCTCTGTTTTCCCGGGGAGCACAATGGATCCTAGAGATCCGAGTCAGGTGCTGCCACTTGTGGCTGCACTCCCCATTGAACCTTACCTAACAACTGACAAGTTGGCATGAGGTTGCATATCCCAGAGTTTACACAAATCAAGATAACGCACTCCTTTGTTACGCATGGTTTTCATTCTGTAGCCTTTACCAAGCCGAAATGCTCAGGTAAAAGCTTAAGACTAGAAAGAGTAGCTAGTTGAAAAGTTAGTATTACTGTTCGAAGCTTCAAATTGCATAAGTAATGAAAAATTTTCAAAAGTACGTACCAGTTGTGTTGAGGAAATGAAAAGTTGAAATACAAAAAACAGAACCCGCCGTTTTTTATGTAAAAACAAAAACCTACAAGATTTTCAACTGAAGAACATTTACTTGCTTAATAAGGTGGGCATTATAAATATAAAGTTGGGGTGAACCTGGGCAAACATCCCCCAGTTTTGCACTCGAAGTCAGTTGATATATTCTTCCATTGTTTGCCTCGACTAAGACGAGGTTATCAGCTTAGCGACTTCCTTGTAATGTGTTTTGGAAAACACATGTCCATCCAATCCACATGTTCCAGCCATCGTAGTATTGCGATGTGTACTATTTTAGATATGCCAACGTCACGGTACGGTTCGTTACAGGCAGACAAGATTTTATAAGCTGACGTAAAGGAGGCTTATGCCTCTGTAATTGGTGCAATTGTGAGGTTCTCCCTTCTTTAGGATAGGGCATACGATACTGAGGTTCCATTCATCGGGCATTCTATCTTCCGACCATATCATGCAGATCAGCTGGTGCATGCTCCTTTCCACCTGGCTAATTCTTTTCTTTCTGAGAATTCGGTGTTCTTCCCTTCTTTTCTCCTTTTAAATCTCGTTTTACTGATCGTAAGCAGCCCTCGTTCGTTTTGGTTTCATTTTGGTGGCCGAGTGAAGCCCAGAACCTCAGAGTCAGCGGTTCTGATGGCTTCTTGGCATTGCTGCCACTGGTCGTCAATGCTTAATGCTGACGGCATGGGGTTCAAGGATAATTGAAGGGACACTCGGTTGGAAAAGCATTGGTGGCCGAGTGAAACCCAGAACCTCAGAGTCAGTGTTTCTGATGGCTTCTTGGCATTGCTGCCACTGGTCGTCAATAATTAATGCTGACGGCATGGGGTTCAAGGATAATTGAAGGGACACTCGATTGGAAAAGCATTGGCAATCCCTTGCGATTGTAGCTTCCCGACGTCATATCTCTTCACAGCGTTTGTTCGTGCGAGTCGTGAACAAGATATCCTCATTCGTACCTTGGCTACAACGTTTCAACAAATTCGCGACGAAAAAGAAAAGGCAGGCCAAAACACACCTGGTACAAGCAAATGCAAAAACAGCAGCATTTGGTTGGCTCAGACATGAAACAATCCAAAACCGGGAGGCTTGCCGACGCTTTCTGAGGTCAACGCGGCGTACCCCACAGGCGGATCACTAGTGTGAAGCGGAAAAGTGGGAGAGTTGTGATCGCTTCAAGATCACTACTCGTAAAGCCGGAAATGAAAAAGAAGAAGAAGAAGTACCTTGGCTACAACAAGGTATAGTGGTCCGACTCATAGGTGGCCCTTTGGAAAGTTCATACATCTAATACACTGGAAGAGTGCCTTTAGTCGATCGCAACATGATAAATTCGGTTAACGGTTGATTGATCTGGGGATTGCCATGTACCTTTGTGAATTTTGAGATAAGGGAAGCGTTAGCTACTCACAACAATTCTTAGCCCGCAGCAAAATCGATTAACCTCAGTCCGTTTTCGGAGGTTTTGTCATGGAGGCTATGCTTACCGATGGTGTTTCCAAAGATGTCCTCCTTCCCTAGTTTTGCGTTAAAATCGCCAAGAACGATTTTCATATCGTGTCTAGAGCACTGCTCATATGTTTCTTCGAGGAGCTCGTAGAAACAGAGCCTTGAAAGGAACCATTTATAAGTCTATGTCACTGAGAGATGAATGTAACATCCAAGAGTTGAAAGAATTTTTTAAATCGGTCAAGAAGTTTTAAGGGTCCTGTGTGATTATAGGGATGAAATTTCATTTCATTTCATTTAAATCTTTATTCAAAAAATGTACATTAGCTTGAACTTAAGTAGGTATAATGCTAAAGTTATATTTAAGAATAAGTGGTGATAAACATTTCCATATGTATATGTAAAAGTGTAGAATATCACTTCAGTAAATTTTTATATTTATTTTTATGTTTATATTTATTTTTTATTTTTTATTTTTTACTAAGTTTAGTTATCTCTATTAAGGAATACAAAAAGTACTGAGAATAATTGGCAGTCTATAAATCAAAACAAGACATGAACATTGTTTGAGAAAATGTTAAAGATTATGACATATGTATATGTAATATTACATTTCTAAGAAGCCACATTTTAACTTGTTTCAAAAACGAAGATAAACATCTTATGTGTCTTAAATTAAAATTCAAACTATTGAATAACTTACAGGCAGTAATTGTAAGAAAGTTTCTGAAGTGAGTAGTACAAAAAGAAGGGATATTTACTTGTGCTGAAGAGTTGCTTCGCAAACTACGTGCATGAGTCAAAGGACTATGAAAGTAACCAGTTCTTATGAAAAATAGTTTTATAACCTTAAAATAATGTTTTACTGGAAGAACATTCAAACTATTAAATAGCAATATTGAAGGGCTCCTACGATTTGCAGCTGATAGTAAACGAATAGCTTTTTTTTAACACAAAAAGGCATTGAAGATTGGTAGCAAAGGTCCCTCCCCAACAAAAAAGAAAAAAAGGCTCCATTGCCTAATTTACAAACATAACAGGACATTGTTCTGCACTCTTTATAAGAGAAAACTGAAGTTTGGAACAGCTAAAAATGTTGAACCCACTCATAGTCCATTTGTGTGTGTGTGTGTGTGTTTTTTTTTTATTCAAATTGACTCTAAAGCTAGGGCAAAAATTAAAAACACTCTTAAATCCTTATATGCGTGTATTTTATTGTGCTATTTCAGTCAACTGTACCGAGTTACACCACTAATAAAAAAAAAATTCTAAATCCACTCCAAACATAATGATTTTTTTTTTTTAAATATCCAGGCACTTAGTTTCACCGAATAAAAGGTGTTGGTTGGGCTTTTGCCATTTCACGATTGTAAAACAAAACATAACATGTATGTACGTATGTGCGTCCCAAATCCAATTTTGCCTCAATTAATTTTCCTATAATCAACAAGGAAAAAAAAAAACAATATTAACACCTTAACACACAAAAATGTGTTAGGCTGATTGTTGTTTTACGGCCCTGCCATGGTTTTTTTTTTTTAATTCGCTAAAATATTCTCGAGTTGTAATTGAAATGTTTTTTTTCTTTGGGGGAATTTGTCTATTTTTGTCGATTCAATGCGGTTGAGGAGGTGCAATCTAATTTTTTATGCAATAGTTTCCCAAACACAAACACAGTAAATGAGAGTGGTAATTCAAACATGTAACCAATGTGGTAGTACGAATAAATAATAGTCTAACAAAGGCTAATTAAAAACATAACTTTATTGTTGAGTTGAAGTGTGTGGTTTATATAAAAAAGGAAGCCTGTTGTGTTGTCTATGATTCCATACTGAGTCTTGTCAATGGAATTGGAGGCTAGTCGTTTTGAATTTGATATCTTCTTATCACTTAACCTCGGTTTGTCCAATTGTCAATATCGGTCTAGTCGAAAAGAGTTCTTCGAATCTATAGCACTGCTATACAAAAAAAAAAAATCTGCGGCAGGGATTTTGTTAATGGTTTTTGTTAATACTCATATTAGACCTTCACGCTGCATGCTTATTTATTTTTGATTCACTCTGGTGTCTGGTTATTGAGATAAACGGAACTAAGATATAACTGAAAATTTCAAACTACGAAGAGGAGGAGAATTATATGCGTAAGAGCAGGAAACAAATATATATAAATATACTAGCTGACCCGCCCGGCGTAGCTCAGGCCCTGCGTTCATCAAATTGAAAGTTAATTAAAGTATTTTCAAAGTTTCTATTCTAGTGGTAGAGTGGGGGTTCCCGAATATGTCCCAGTTCCCGTTCCATTCCCATATGGGGATGAAATATAGTCTATGTAGCACCGTATTATAATGGCGAAAACCGTACTGAAATCAGTATAGTTGTTTTTGAATTCGGGTTCCCGTTCCTGTGGGTAAATGTTGATGAACTATAGTCTATATTACTCAGGGACATTGAAGTTGAAGCACTCTAACAATGAAAGAATTTTTGGAATTAGTTAAGTACTTTCCAGGTTCTTGATTATGTCACCATACCCGCTTCCGTTCCCGAAAGAATGTGTAAAGAAAATAATTATAGTCTTTGTTACTCAGGAGCACTTTACACTCTAACGTTGAAATTTTTTTGGAATTGGTCCAGTATTTTCCAAGTTCCCGCTTATGTTCTTGTTCCCGTCCCATTCTCGTGGGAATATGGGGATGACATCGTACTGTAATAGCGACAAAAATTACAGTTCGTTCCAATAGTTTTTGAATTTCCGATCCCGTTCCCATTGCCGTTCCTGGGAGAATTTGAGGATGAATCTTAATATTCTCCCATTAACATTATCCATGAATGGTACCTGCATCTCTCCTATTTTCCTAAAAGCTCGCACTGTACTCTATAACATTATAAGGGTAGTCATAACCCATTGATCTGTGGCTTATTATAAAACAAACAAAAATTTGTTTATGGTACTCAGGTGCAATAAATTAAAAAAATTTAAATCTTTATTCTTATCACATCAGTCAAAAAATTAAAAGAATTTTTCAAAACAAACCTTATTATTTGTTATTTATTATTTTAATTTTTTGTTGTCAAAAAAAAAAAAAAACAAAATCATTGTTTGAATTTAATTTTTAATTCATAACAGTTAAGAATAATGAAATTGTCAATTTTACTATATTATGTGAATCTAAACCATCCAGGGCGCCACTCAATCGCATACAGAAAAATTCATTTAAATCGGTCAAGCCGATTAGGAGGAGTTCAATTACATACACACGTACAGCAGAATTATATATATAAAGATATTTTTTTCATTCTTAAAAAATAAAAATAAACATTCCACATCAGCTGATTCGCGCTTCCCCACGCGAAGTTGCTCCACCTAACGATCAATGAAGGAGATGAAAAAAGGTGTCCAGTAAAATTACTACAGTTTAGATATACAATGTTCAACTTAACTTTATAGCTATCAGACCCTGTAGTTATCAGTTATAAATCGGTTGATTTGTGTCAAAGTGCATTTTTCCTTTCAAAAACATGAGTTTTCCACGTAAACCTTGTTTAAACGATCCTAACAGTTTTTGCTTTATTTGTGGCAAGTTTAGTTTACAAAAGCAAAGAAAAGAGATCACAGAGTTTGTAAAAACAGTCTACCGAGAATATTTCGGGATACCACTAGTGAAAAGGAATAAATATTGGGTGCCAAACATCGTGTGCAAGCCGTGCGTAGAATCTTTGCGTTACTGGAGCCAAGGTGGACGTAAAGGGTTACAATTTGGAGTGCCGATGATGTGGAATGAGCCAAGTAATCACTTAAACGACTGTTACTTTTGTGCCGTAAATGTTAAAGGTATGAACCGGTACAAAAAACGTACTTGGGTTTACCCGAGTGTGAAATCGGTTATAACTCCAGTATCTCATAGTGATGATTTGCCAATTCCAGTGGTTTCAAGACCATCTACATCAAATTGTGATGATTTTGAAATGTTAGAGGGATCAAGCGGTCAGTCGAGCAGTAGTGGAAGTGAGTTCGAAGAAGATGTTTCTAAGAAACCTGGATTTTCTCACGACGAACTCAATGATTTGGTTCGTGATTTGAATTTACCGAAACTTTCGGCCGAACTTCTTGCTTCAAGGTTGAAAGAAAAACAATGTCTTCAACCTGGTGTTATCATTACATCCTTTAGAACCAGAGAGACTGAACTTCTTCCTTACTTTTCACAAGAAGATAACTTTGTTTTTTGTAATGACATTCCTGGGCTCCTAAGATCTATGGGTATTCCTAAATATAAGGCTAAAGATTGGAGGCTTTTTATAGATAGCTCAAAAAGAAGTCTGAAATGTGTATTGCTGCACAATGGAAATAAGTATGCTTGCGTTCCGATTGGTCATACTACAAAACTAAAAGAAGAATACCAAAATATTAAAATGGTTTTAGAAAAGATTTCGTACGCACAACATCAGTGGCTAGTTTGCGTGGACTTGAAAATGGTAAATTTTTTACTAGGCCAGCAAGGAGGGTATACTAAGAACCCTTGTTTCATATGTTTATGGGATAGCCGTGCAAGAAACCAACACTGGATTACAAAGATCTGGCCTTTGAGAGAAAATATGGATGTTGGAAAAGCAAATGTGATAAATGAACCGTTGATAAGCCGAGAAAACATCCTTCTTCCACCCCTTCACATTAAGCTTGGGCTAATGAAGCAGTTTATTAAAGCCCTTGATAAAAATGGTGTCTGTTTCAAATATGTGTTCCAAAAATTTCCAGCCCTTAGCATGAAAAAATTAAAAGCAGGCATCTTTGATGGACCGCAAATACGTACACTGATAAAAGACACTGAGTTTGTAACCATGGTTAAGCTTTGTGTTGGTAGTAAAAAACTTTTTAGGGAATCACAAAGCGCCGGAATATTAAGAACTAGTTGCAAAAATGCTACAAAATTTTAACAGAGTAGGAGTCAACATGAGCATAAAATTGCATTTCTTACACAGCCATTTGGACCGATTCCTGCAGAACCTGGGTGATTACAGTGAGGAACAAGGAGAAAGGTTCCATCAGGATATCAGGATAATGGAAGACAGATATCAAGGTCGATGGGACAGCCATATGATGGCTGACTATTGCTGGACCTTGAAAAGAGATTGTCCTGGCAAAGTAAATAAAAGAAAATCCCAAAGAAAAAGTTTTTCATGATCTTCATTTATTTATTCTAGTTAAAGGTACCCCAAACTATTATATTTTGTGTATTTTTGTAAAGATAAACAATAAAAATAAATTTTAATTACATCTTTTGGCCCATTCATTGAAGCATTTTATGGAAAATGTTATAGAAGCGTTTATCTCAAAAACTGGAGTCAATTTGACCACTCTGGTATTTTTCCCGTTATCAGCACACTCGTCTTATACAAAATCGACTACAAGTATGCCTTCCGCAAAATGACTGTATAGCAGTGTAGTCATTGGACATTTTAAATTACGATAATTTTTTATTTGCACTGTATGCACAATGTTTTGAATCCAGTACATTTGTTAATCGTTCATCCTTATCCTTATACTTATCCTTAATATAGTATAAAGCAAAGTCGGCTGTCAGTTTGCATGCTTAGATCTTGATAACTATACAACGGATTTCGATGCTGTTTATTCTTATTAGATAGAGTTATCCAAGAGGAAGGTTCTTATCTATGTTTCATCTCCATATTCCCAAGTTAGAGGGAACGGGAAAAGGCGCTAAGACTACTAAACCGTAATAGAACACAAATACTCTAGAACCTGAGAAATGGCTTGGGCTTTATTTTCTTTCCATATTCCATCGTGAGCGTAAACGGGTTCGGGCAAATAACCGGGAACTCAGCCTATACTCTACTAACATTGTAATACCACAATAGATCTAATATATCTTTTACGTAGTGGAACCGTTTCGCGCTAACAATGAAGCGGGAGATACACAGGGCGTCGATGTGAGTAAAATTACTAGCTAAAGCAAAGGCTTTTTTTTTTTATTCAACTTTCCAGGAGTCTTTCAATCAAACTCCGTATGTTACAGAGACTATTCTTCTTTACGAACTAGCGTGTATAGACAGTAGCGTAAGTTGCATGGGTGGCACCTGGGGCGGCAATTATGGTGTATGTAAAACAGTAAAATAAATGAAATTCCGCAAATCCATATATTGCGATTTCTTTATTTAAATTCAAATAAAAAATTTAAAAAAAGGAGAACAAAAACTAATGTAAAAACATATCCACATTGTTAAAAAAACAGAAAACATTAATAAAACGCCTTCTTCCTAGCTTTTAAAGCAGAAAGTTTGCTGATAGCGTCATCAAAATTTTTTTGCAGGGTCGTTTCATGTTCAATTGTTGAAATTCCTAGATTGTTGAGCATCTTTTCCGTCACTGTTGCCAGCAAGTATTTTTTAATTAATTTTTAGCTTACTAAAACTGCTTTCACATGACGCAACTGACACACATATTGTCATAAACATTTTTAATGCGACAAAAAAATGCGACGAAAAAGATTCTGCAAAGTCCCATTCAAGGATGAATTTCATAAAGTCAAAAGATAATCAAATAGATGTTGTCACTTCAGCCGCTTTCAAATGACTACTAAACTTTGGTATCTCTGAGAGAAGTTCTGACTCTGACACCTCATCATAAGCACTTGCATATTTTGAAACAGCTATTTTCAAGTCATTAATATTTGATAAAAGTAAAGTATTCGCCTGTACAACTTCAAACAATGAAACCACCTCCTTAATAGACTCTGTTCTTGTTCGAAGTTCAGTGATGAGTCGATCAAGGCGCTCGAACATGTCTTTCCGTAGTTCAGCGCTCAGAAAAAGTCTTGCATCAAGTTGCCAACTCACCAGCCATTTGCTTTCTACGACGAATTCTCCTTTCTGTTGGAATGTCTTATTTCTCCGATGTTTTTATACCAACTTTAATTGCATCTACGATCTATAACGCCATAGTATGTATACCTACTTCTTGGTAGCTTTTGGGGGTTACCCCCAAATGGGTGACACCCGGGGCGGTCCGCTCCCCTTTGCTACGCCACTGTCTATAGAGCTTTTTCAACTGATTCTCCCTGGCAATATGCGTGTTGGGCTTGAGAAAGAACTAACTTGTCAAACGTATTTCTTAAGTGGATGCTAATCAACTTCTCTAGTGCTTTAAGTACAAAACTGATGGATCGGAGATCCTTAGGGCTAGTTTGGGAATATTTTCCACCTTTTAGATAAATACTATCTTCTCTTCCCTGTTCCCTCCAAGCAGCGGCAGTGTGAGCCAGTTATTAGCAGCTCCTTGAGGCTTGAGGGATCATCTCAGTGTGAAATTAAAAAAAAAAAAAATTATTATCGGATAGTATTCACTGCGCTATTAAATTTTCATATCGAAATTCGAACTATTTTCGTCAGTACAGCATTTCTTAGAGAAAAGGAACGGAGCGTCACATCTGCGCGTCCGTCCGGTCGTTCAACCGTTTCTCCTTTTGATGTGTTCCTACCTGCGCGTGATCTTCTATCGGTATTTAGCTCTATTAATGAAGAATTCGAAGAAGCCGAAGGGATATGATTTTTCTGAAAATTCCTGATTTTAAAGCTAAAGCATGTTTTTCTGGGAATGGTGTTTTTCAAAGCGGGGTCCGGTGCAGAAAGAAAGCTATCGATATCAAATTTTAACAGAACATTCCTCTTGTCATTTTCTATAGCCCTATGGAAATTTTTTTTTTACAAAAAATTTCCTATTTGCGATTATACACACGTAGGTACTATGAGCCAAGTCGTTAAAAAATTTTGAGATAGAGAATACAAAAAAAGGGGGTTCTGCAATTCTGTCTGTATGTCTGTCTGTCTGTATGTCTGTATATGGATCTACAGCCCGAACCCATTGACCGATTTTATTGAAAATTTGCAGTCAGGGTCTGTGGGGCAGGGTTTTGGAACTGGGCTTCTAGGTCTTGAGATAACGGTACCTGTCATACAACCGATATGATAATACTTATTTTTCTCGAAAACGGCTCCAACGATTTTGATTGAATCTTGCGTGAGGAATTATTTATAAATTGCTAATCTTATGATATAAATTTTTTTTTTAGAAAAAGTCTCAAAAAGGTACACCCCATAGTAGCGTATTTTTCAAAACCGACTTTCTCGCTAATGGCTAGCATGATTTTGACAAAATTTCATATTATAGAAGTCCTAGGTTGTTTAAGAAAGATTGCACATCAATATTTGAAAAACTAGTTTTTTCGAATTTTCATAAATTTTTTTAAAAAACAATTTGTTTTTTCGAGTATTTTCAAAATGGTGTTTTTGATTCATTTAAATTTTTTTTTCAATACATCTTTTAATAAGATCTTAAAATTTGTGAATTTTTAAAACTTCATTTGTTAAAAAAATTAAAAATTAAAAATCTGTTTTTAAAAAAACGGCTCCAACGATTTTGATCAAATTCTTAGGGTTTGTATATATTAGAAACTGCAAGAAAATGACGTTTTCAAATTTTAGCTTGAAACCTTTGGAATATTTAATTTTGTTTTTTCTTTCAATATTTTGAGGGACTTAATTCAATTTTCATTATCAATGTGTAGTTGGCAACCTATTCCACCAAATATATTAAGAGCGAGTACTAAAACCATTTACTCAGCCTTAAGATTTTGGTATTGAACAAGCAAGTTCGTGCGACCCAGTCATGCCCATTTTTTTCTCGAAAAACTTTTAAAAAATGCCAAATTAACTTCTTTTTGTTCAAATCGCAGCCATTTTGTCAATCAAAACTAAAAAAAAAAAACTTCCATAGGAGGAATGCGGTTGTCCTAAAGACTAATAATCTTTTTGGAGTTATTGTTTCAGATCAAAATTGAGCCCGGAAAAGTGGACACCGAACACCGACTAGTACTCTTTTTTGTTTTCTTAACAATATTTTTGAAAACTAATAATAATAAGGTGGTACACGTAGTGTGATGTTTGGCATGCCCGCCTGTTAATCCAGAAGTTCGAGCTCGAATGCCAACAGAAGAAAAAATGTTTTTTCCAATGGGTATCGCCTTTCGCGATGAATTGGCAAGTCCTCCGTTAGTAGTCATTGCCATGAAAAGCGCTTTCTCGATTAGACGTTCGGAACCGGCAGAAAATTGTACGTCCCTTCCATTCCCTCACAAGACATGGTTGTGAGAAATGCGCTAGGCCCAGGGGCTCTTCGCTCTGTTGCACCACCCTATTTATTTATTTAATAACAATAATGAAAACTAAAAAATAACCGTAACCTAAATAATTTAACCAAATCTGTTAAAATTATGTTGAGGAACCTCTGAAGTTCAACAGGTGGTATATTGTCTGGTCCTTTTATGGTTTGAAGCTGTTACTATACTATTTTTTCCTTGAAATGAAATAGTTTAAGTGGCATGTTTTGACTTTTTATGCTATGTCCTCCAGTATTTGTTGAGCTACCCGGAAAATGTGTATCCAGTTGCAAATTGTGTGTTTCTTCACACGAACTTGTCCAGGCACCGACTTCTTTTTCAGAAAAATTGATAGGCGATATGCCTCGTGACTTCCCCCTCAAAAGATACCAGCCGAAAGTCAACAAGAGACATTTTGAATTCGCCATTGAATTCGATAACAAGGCGAATATAAGAAGTGAGAGAGATGAAAGCAAACGCAATAATACCCAATCTCTGTTTCCCCACCAAAGGCTTCGAAGTGCATTATGTGAGCCCGTGTGTTTTTTACAGTTGAAATTAAGAAGCTTTACTTTATACAAAAAAAAAAAAAACTTGAATGTAAAGCCATAGAGAAATGTCTTAAATTGACTATTCTTTTTGCCTTTTTCAAATCGCGGAAAGTTTCAAGAAACTCGTTTGAAATAAAAGTTTGTCTTGAACTAATTTCCTCTGTCATTTCTCATTTCATATATTTCCTACTAATTTGCTTTTTATTCTTTTTTCCAGGAATGTTCTGTCTTCATATTCGAGAAGAAAATTGCAGAAAAACTTCACAAGCCTAAGCGAAAAGAGACAATTACCGAAATCCTGCGAGCTTCTATAAAACAACTTGAAAGATTTCGACACCCGAAGGTAAGTGATATCTAATGTTTTTGCTATGACAAAAGACCACATCTTAAAAGTTCCATTTAGATTTTACAAATCCTTCACACAGTGGAAGAATGCTCTGACACGTTGGCATTTGCAACAGAACCAATTCTTGCCAGTCTTGCCAATATACTAGCATATCAGGTGAGTACATCCTTATCTTATGGGTTATGTATTTTCTATTCACTTGCGGAGAGAGCTCTGTGGAATCAATTTCCATCAGAAGCTCCGTACTTATTCTCTTGTTCGGAAGATGTGTTTGCTCCTAAGGCACTTTGGAATAAATTTAATGTGTGTGCCGACGAGTGAATTTGAATGAGGTGACTGAGACAGGGTTGTATGAAGGGTTTGGGAAGCCTAAAGCGCAACTTGCCATCAGGTAAGAGCTGCTACCTCGGAAAGCATGTTTCATTTAAACAAGTAAAAAAGCACTGGGGTATTTTTTATTTTTTGTGAGCACATTCATCCGAATAACGTCTTCTATAAAATATACCGTCTATGCTCTCATACAAATCACCTGATGGTAAATACAACGCTGGCCTGATCTGAACGTATAAGAAAAAATACATCCCCCTAGCGAAGGGATGTGTTCTCGTTACGAATATTAAATTACCCTCGAGATCAGCTTTAACGTGTAAGTGCACATTACGGAAATTTACAGCTGTGCTATCGAACGTTATGCATATTCGTGGGACCTTGTTTTATTTTTCTAATGCCTCTAAGTGCGAGATGAGCTTCTAAACTCTTTTTTTTTTATAGTTGCTCTGTGCAACTGTTGCAAGACATCTCCCTGGTAACACTCCTTGGATTTAAAGTAGAGACGCTGCCGGCTGCGCCGAGTGAATTTCAATTCAAAAAAGACGTGCTATTCGTACATTCGCTTTATTTAATGCTTTCCATTCATAAAATGAAATTATTATTTTTTTCTTATTCAAATGCAGGAAGCTGGAACCTTTGGACCGGTAACTGGACCTCCAAGCACTGGTGCATCACAACCGACAGTGCCAGTCGTTCAGAGGCCAGCTCATGCTCGGGAGTATAATTTCTTGGATATTGAATTGAAATATGGAATATTACAGGTGAGTAAATGCATGCGGCTTTTATGTATGGATGTGTATGAAGATGTTAAAATTGATGGTGTGTCTGTGTGATATAATTCCAAAAGGGGTTTCGCAGATTAAAGCCAGTCTTTTAATGGCAATGTTTCCTTTCATTTAATTAAAATTGTCTTCGGATGAGTTGGTATTTGAAATTATTCATGAATAAATATAAATTTAACACTCACTAGCGTGGCTTCCCTTCTCAATAGCGAGTAACTCATTAAAATTTCGCCACATATGTGCTTACTGCTTATGATGTTGTTTCAACAATTTAACTTGAGGTGAGAATCGATTTTATTTTTGTGAAATTGAAGTAAGTAAATCCGTATCAAGGCTTTATTAAATTGTCCTTTTGGTCGAAAAACACAATATCGGTAAGGAAGTCAATTGAAAACGTACTCAGAACAATCGGTTTATAGAAGCACACGTTAATTAACATTGCTTGGCGCTTTAGAAAATGACTTGCTTACTTAGGTGCAATTTACAACTGCCATCTTAAGCCGAGGCAGCAGCGATCCAAGGCAGAAGAATTTTTCTACAACATCAAAGTTGTGTCTATTTAAAATGTTTATAATGACGTTTTGTCCCATTCCTTTGATGTTCTCTGTCTTTTTTGTACTTTGTTTTCTGTCACTAACCATTATACTCATTTTGCCGTTTCTGTTTCAATGTTCGCAAAAGCACATATGACATCACGTGTATCCACAAAATTTTAAAGTGGTTGAATTGTTAACCTTACGCACAACTCCAACCTCGCTAGACTAGAATCTGGTCCTTTTGGAATACTTTTAAATATAAAAGAACGGATAATCCGGGCTTAGTTCCAGCTGCTGCAGGATACAGGAGTATGAGAGATGCTGTTCGCTTTTCAGGAGCTCGTCCGATACCTATGGCGAAGTACCCGTGGCGTGATGGTTAGCCTGCCTGCTGTTAACCCAGAGGTTTGTGGTTAGAATCACAGTTTTAGTTACGTTAGGCTGTCAGGAAAACAAACTGACACACTTAGACCTATGTTGGGTCAATTGTGATACCATAGAAATTATGCGACTTACTACTTCACTTATCAAAACCATTTAGAACTTTTAATAAAGCGAAGGAAAAGGCGGGGAAACTGTGTTTGCCGCTGATTCCGTTTTCTTTTAAATGAGAGTGCAGGACATGAGCAGAGGAGGTGTGGGATTGTCTCCTTCTCCTCTAAGCAACTTCTGCAGAAGTCATTAGAGGGAACGCCTAATCTTATGGCGTGTCTTCATCTTATGTCAGACAATGTCCGGTGATGACATTGATTACGGAGCTAACGTGCAATCTGGTTATGGACAACATATGTCTTGTGGGTTTTGGATCTAGTCTTGGCCATATATGTTTTGTTGCCACACACGTGGTGATATTGTTCCACCAATAACTTGTTCTATCCATTGCCTCTTGCTTTAGCATGAGTTTACATGTAGCGATTGGTATACCAATATTCAACCTACTGGTTGAGATCGGTAGAACGGTTCCTTTTCTAGCGAATTAATCGGCTTTGCAATTACCCACGATATCTCTGTACCGGAACTTTTCAGCCATCTCGTTAAGGGATAGGGGGTTACTGAGTTCGTGGAAATGGCGCCGAGTGATTTGCGGCCTGCTTAGCTGTCTGAGAAAATCCCGATATTCGCTGAAGAAATCACGCTTTCTTTTAGCCATGATATGACCTCTTTGATCGCCAGAATTTCCGCTTGGAACACGCTAAAATGGTTTGGAGGGCGGAGTGAGAGACTTAAGTTAAGTCGGTTTGAGTACACCCCGCAGCCGACCCCTTCCCCTGTTTTAAACCCATCTGTATAGAAATGATACCATATTGGATAATTTTGAGGATGATATCTTTATCGGAGAGTTCAGCTGGTAGTCTGATGCGAGCTCTTGGTCTGCACGGGTTTTCCTCCTTAGCAACAACCTCGAGCTTTGCACCAGGCCAGAGATCAACTAGTCGGCTGACTGCAAGTTTCTAAAGACCCGATCTCTCTCCCTCAAAGGCAATGAGCTTAACTCGCCTTTGACACCAACCTGCATCCTCAAAGGTTGCAGATTCCCCTGGATTCGCCATCATGAGAGTCCAATAGGAGGCCTGGAGCCTGTTCATGACCACTGTCCAGTGATCAAAAGAGATTGTGCCATCTGCATTGCTCCTATCAATTATGGCTACCATTGTTTTGTTCTTTAGCAATTTGCTAAAGGACAAGTCTTTTCAGGTGGAGGTGCTGGTGTGCACCTTGGTACGATTAGTTTCTGGAATGGTTCATTCGCAGGATCGGTTTCTTTTAGAGGAATTGTTGGTGGGGATTTTAGCAATAATACTCTTAGCTCACGTGAGTTTAGCGTCCCCATCAGAAGCCCGCTTGATCATTGATGTTTCACCAATAACCTTGACGAGCCTCCTTGCATTTCGCCGTTCTCTACCATTTTGGGGTGGGAGCTTCTCTTCCCCACTATGTAAATAAATAAATAGGGTGGCGCAACAGAGCAAGGAGCCCCTGGGCCTAGCGCATTTCTCACAGCCATGCCTTGTGAGGGAATGGAATGGAAGGGCCCTACAATTTTTTGCCGGTTCCGAACGGCTAATCGAGAGAGCGCTTTTCAAGGCAATGAATACTAACGGAGGACTTGCCAGTTCCTCGCGAAAGGCGATACCCGTGGAAAAACATTTTTGCCTCTGCTGGGATTCGAACTCGAACCTGTGGATTAACAGGCGGACATGCTATCCATCACACCACGGGTACCACTATACCCACTATGAGCAGAACATATTTCAGCGCCACTCCCACTGGGGAGAGAAATTGCCTTAATGCTCGTTAGGGGGGGGGGGGGTTTCCATCTAGGTTTGACCTTAATTCATGGCACAGACCGTTCCATGCACTCAGGAAGATGGGGTTGGGTTGTGGGATTTCAAGTGCAACAGAGCTTCACTGCTAAACAATCAGTTCTACGGGCACTAGTTGCCGCGTTTGATGAAGTGCTGGCGTGGCAATCAGAGGGTTCAGTCTGATCCAGTGAGTTTGGTCGACCCACAATCCCTACCGCTTTTCGCTTCTTGTTCTTTATCGTTAATAAAAAATTGTCACTTGCGACTTATCCTCTTTCGAGGCCAAGCCATCCCCGGCAGTCGCGACTCCTGCCGACTTTTGGACGTATATTCCCGTCCGTTTCTTATTTCTTTTTACAAAATTTTTTCCATTTTTTCATTTCCAAGTTTTCTAACATTGAGGTAGGTTATTTTGAGTTGGTTTAGTTGACATTACATTTTTCACAATATTAGAGCATTGGACTGTCCCGTCAGCCCAAAAAAGAGAGGACTAATTATCTAAACAAAGTTTAAATTTACATATATCTATCTATCTTCTATATATATAAAATAGGATGTATGTATGTATGTATGTTTGTATGTCCGGGGTAAACTCCTAAGCCACCCAACGGATTTTTATGAAATTTTCAGGGTAGACATAGTGACCCTTAAAACTACAGACCCGAGCAAAGCCGGGCGGCTCAGCTAGTTTTAAAAATAAAAAGGTTTCATTGATTTAATTTAAATAAATTCAAAATTTGTTACCGATAACTTAAGATTGAATTTAAAGTTAATATATAAAAATTAGAAAGCTTCATTAAGAATTTGGTTTCTATATCTTTGTGCAGTTAGGCCAAAACTACTTAGAATATTCCAGTTTGACCATTTAACACTTCGAGAGTTTCATTTTGGTTAAGAACGCTTTTTCCCCAATGCGCATAACGGATTAATGACAGCTTCTTTAAATTTTGCACTTGGTGCTACATATTTTTTCCCAAGCACTCCCTTCCAGTTGCAGTTGATGGCTTGTTTTGATTCGATTAGTTTTGCCTGCAGGTGCTTATTGAATGAAAGATTGGGGGTTATTATAACTCCAAGGTGCTTATACTCCTTAACCAAATCCAGTGCAACATTATTCCAGGTCCATCTCTCTTCTCTGGCGTATCTACCAGATCCATTTCGGAATATCAAAATTTTTGATTTGTCGGTATTGACTGTGAGGCTCCTGAGATCGCAATATATTTGAAGCTTATTTATCATCATTTGCAGGATTTGAAGTGATTCCGCAAAAACTACAATATCGTCCGCATACATAAGCGCTTTGATGTTGATACCAGCAAACATTATTCCCCCGGGAAAAGCCGTTGTGATGTCATCTAAAAAAAGAGAGAACAGAGGTGGGCTTAGAAGGCATCCTGGCTTGACTCCAGTCGATGTTTTAAACCAGTTGGACCCTTCGTTACCGTTCCATATCGCTGTCATATTGTTTTCATAGAGCCGTCTTAGTACTGTCAACATTTTAAGGGAGATTCCAAGGCAGCTAAGCTTGTAAAAAGGAGCGTCTCTATCGGTTGAGTCAAAAGCCACTTTGAAATCGACGAAAAATGCGTACAACTTCTTTCTCTTGTCAAGATAGGATCTAGCAATGCTGGTTAGGGTGAAAATATGATCCACAGTAGAGTATTCTTTCCTGAAGCCTGCTTGGTACTCGCTGAGTAGTTTATTTTGTTGTGTCCAGTTCAAAAGTCGGTCAAAAATAACTCCGGTGTAGATTTTCGTTATGGTGTGTGTGTATAAACGATATACCTCGATAGTAACTAGGGTCATTTACGTCACCTTTTTTGAATAAAGGGAAAATGATGGTTTTGCGGAAGCTTTCGGGAATGACAACGTCGTTAAATATATAGTTCAAAGCAGTCGTTAGTTTTTCAAAAAAGTTTTTGGTGGCGTTTATGAAGAATTCATAAGGGTTAGCGTATGACATGGCGTTCGGTTTTGTCCTTGAGTTTAGAAGATTTTCGAAGTGATCAGCTAAGACATTCATGTTTATTTCGATTTTTCTTGCAAAAGGAACTCCGTTTAGTGATCGGGCCAGACTCCAAAAAGACCTACTGTCTCTAACCTCTGATAATATTCGTATATATCCTTTTGTATGCTTTATTTGCTTCCTAATACAACCTTTTCACAAAGTCTGAATTAGTTGTTCTCAAGAGTCTCAGAAATCCAAAAGATTTTTTCCTAGCCTTTTCGCAGTCCGCGTCAAACCAGGGATCTTTCCAAGTCTTTCTTTTTGTTGATTCAAAGGAATGAGCTGCCTCCGATATGCATTTCACCAGGATATCTGTGCCACGATTTGTGTTGAGTAAGTTGATGTTGATGGGGTCTCTTAAGGCATTGAGGTTGTCTTTGTATCTGTTAAGGTGGAGCATTCTTCCAACGGAGTTTCGGCAACAGGTTCATTGTAACGTCACTGGCGGGCGGGTATTCAGAGAGCACACAATTGACGGACAATGGGAGGTGCTCTGAGAAAACCAGTTCTTCTACCTTTAAGATAAGAGATTCGGACTGTCAGTCATTAAAGCTCTGCTCTTTATTGCTTCGTCCTTTGTTAACACTCTCACTTACTTGCTTGGCCTTAGCCTTCCCCAATAGCTTTGCCTGCTAATGCGGTAAAGTATTAACTATAAAATTGAAGTTATCCCTGTCACTTACATATTCGAAGTCAATGCTCTAAGGCACTTTCTGATCCGAAATTATTTCGCTGTAAATAAAGAATCGCTAAGGTAACCTTTTTTGAAACTGGATAAATAACAAATATGTTACGTGAAGAAAATTTAAACTACTGTCAATTTTAAATGAAAAGAATGAAGTATTTTCTAACCGTGTTCTCCACCATACAACGTACTGTACACTGGCGTCCAATAAAATAGCTTCAATGAATTTTTCACACTTTTCCGTCATCCCTATGAAGGTTCTTTTTCATATTGTTGTGGGTATATGAAAAAGAACTTTATCTTTTCTATTGAATCACTTAATAAGATTGTGAAATATCTACAAAGCCGGAGGTTTGATTGGTAAACTTTTTCTTGAGTAAAGTCTATTCAATATTCATACAACTATAAATGTAGCTCTGCACGAAGAGATATCCTCAAAAACTATTCTTTATTTTGACGCCAGTGTATATGAGCTCTTCAATTTAATTTTTGTGAAGTAGGCTATAAACAATAATTTGTTTTTCCTTCTCTCTATTTTAGTTAACAGAAGCTTTATCGTACCTACACTATTCTGGTCACGTAGTACACCGGAATGTTTGTCCGTCGTCCATTTTGGTAACCAAAAAAGGCACCTGGAAACTGGCTGGATTAGAATTTATTGGTAAGTAACATGATTGGGTATATTATAAATTTTGTTGAGATTTAATCAATTCATTGAACAAACTTTATTTAAAGAACAATAAATTAACACAAATTAGTTCTGACCATCGATTTATTTCAATATCAATATAATGCTTGTGAAAGCTTTCGACAGAATTTAACTGTTTTGCAGCAGTTTTGGTTTTGATTGAATTATATTTCATTGAAACGGATTGCTCGGAATTAAAACTGGAAGACCGTAATTGGTTAAATGTTAAAAAAAATATTTGTTTTAATTGAAAACCGTGAATATGATTTGAATATTTGAATATTCTTGTGCTCATTATGTAATTAAGTAATGCTTTAAATTCTAATTTTTGAATTATAATTTTGTTGGGGCTGCCGCCCCATTTATTAACTTAATACAAGCTTAAAATAACTTAAACTAATTAAAACCAAATTAAAACTAAATCGAACTACAAGAAAGAGAAACTGTTTAAAGGAAGGACTTTTAGACAGGGACTTGGAAGATTGAGGTCGAAAAGAAAAGGAACAGAATTAATCTTACTCATCATGCGGGTTGAGAGTTCGTTGAGACCATAGGATGTACGAAGAGCAGGAAGGAAAAAAGGCGGGATAATCTTACGTTACGGGGATTAATGTTCAAGGAGATAAGATCTAAAAGTAGGGACCAGTCAGGGTTACCAGGAAGAGGTCGGTGAATGAATATGATGTCAAAGTCATTCCTTCTGATTTCTGTTTCTAACCTTGCACAGATCTCGAAGGGCAAAGAGCAGAAAACGACGTTGAACACTTTCGATTATTGAGATATGAACCGCATGATATGGAGCCCACACTAGTAATGCAAACTCAAGGAGAGAGCGAACATAGGCAATAAAGAGGGATTTTGTTACAAGGGGGTTGCGGAACTCTTTGGACCATCTCTTGATAAAACCAAGGGCGGAATTAGCTCTTGATATTCCTTCGTCAATATAAGAACGAAAATTAAATCAAATTTTGAAGCTGGAGAGATTCTCGATCGGAGGAGATCGATCGGACTTTGAAAATTTTTGGCCCATTCGCGGAAAATGAGGTAGAAGAATATTGGATGATCTTTTCGACATCATTAATGGCAAGGATGAAAAAGGTGAGTCCGATATGGCTGCTTTGGGGCACACCGGCGCGGCGCGGCGTGG
Source organism: Melanostoma mellinum (assembly GCA_914767635.1). Classification (NCBI taxonomy): domain Eukaryota; kingdom Metazoa; phylum Arthropoda; class Insecta; order Diptera; family Syrphidae; genus Melanostoma; species Melanostoma mellinum. The sequence continues at coordinate 202,404,931 of OU612058.1, forward strand.
CGAAGCGGTTGCATCAAAAAAAACTGTAAAACGGAAACGAAATCTATATGGCGGTCATCCAGATATGCAGGTATCAACATAAGTAGGATAGGGCTGAGTCCGAGAAACGAGAGTTCGAAGAGGATTAAAGTGTGAGAGATTTTGCCGACTCCAAAAAAAAAAAAAAAAAAATTAATAAATAAGGTGGCGCAACAGAGCGAGGAGCCCTTGGGCCTTTTTTTTAAATTATATAGGGTGAAGGTGAAAATTACCTCTACAAGCACATCGACCTGAAAGATCTTTTGTGCTGTTCCCTTAGGTTTAAAAACACGTAATGTATAGGTTTGTTCATTCGAAGCTGATGTCATGTAAGAACCTAAGAATCTTTGAGGAAGAGGTGTTTCTGATATCAAGGGGACAGGGGAACCCTTTATTGAATATTTTAAGTTGGATCTAGCTAAGGCAGGGCATTCACATAAAATGTGTTCAGCTGTTTCTATGTCTTCAAGACAGAGACGACAGGTGTCATCTTGGCTGATGCCCATGTTTTAAAGATGATACTTGAGAGAGAAGTGTCCAGTGAAGAAGTCCGTAAGTAACTTTGCGTCACGTTTGCTCATGTCAAGAATTTCTTTCATACGTTTGTGGGATAAGTCAATGAATAGTTTTGACTGACGATGGCCATTTGAGTTGTTCCGGGTGCTGATCATGTTCTGTCGTTCCCAGGTAGTTAATTCGTTTTTAAATCTACTGATTGGGAGACCACAGTAGGGTTCACGGCCTTTGAATTGGAACTGAGAGCCAAGTCTAGCAAGGCGGTCAGCCTCTTCGTTATCCGGTACACCTTCATGATCAGGCAACCATGAAAGAGTTATTTTATTGTGATTAGTTAATTTAACTCTCCATTTCAGGCAGTTCCAAACTAGTTTGGATTCGATTTTTGTCGAGGACAGAGCCTTTAGTGCTGCCTGACTGTCAGAGCAGATTAGGATGCTTGATCTTCGGAGGTTTCTTCTAATGCATTCCCTAATACAGAATTCTATAGCCATTACCTCTGCCTGAAAGATAGTAGTTGTGTTACCAAGGGATGTAGATGATTTAAAGTTGGGACCGTAAATCCCTGCACCTACACCGTTGTTTGTTTTTGAACCGTCAGTATACCAGATGTATTGGAAGTTATTTGTAAGAATTACAGGGTTCTTCCATGCTGAGCGGTTTGGAAAGACAACTTCAAAGGGGTGGTGTAACAGTATGCGTTTAGGCATAAAGTCCGAGGAGTGGGCTGCAAGCGATTCCAGTATTGGGAGCACCTGCAGAGTACTCATATGTCCTTGTAAGTTTTCCTTTCTCGAGTAGTTAGTGAGATGAAGCTTTAGTCCGCTTAGTGCAGCAGTCTTCTTTACTCTTTGATGTAGCGGAGGTTAGGTTAGGTTGAATGGGGGGTGCAGCCACAAGTGGCAACACCTCACTCGGATCTCGAGGATCCATTGTGCTCCCCGGGAAATCATAGGATGAGGAAATGGGAGGATTGGAGAGGTGGATGGTTATTGTGGTAGGGAACTCCCACTGAACCATTTGGAGCCCTGAGTAAATTTCAGGACGTTGCTCAGTGGGAGGTTAGAGATGTCGCCCAGTTCGTCGAAGAAGTATTCTCCGAGGGTTTTTTTCCGAGTGTGGGCTAAGCTAGGACACTCACAGAGGAAGTGGAAAGATCCCTCCTCTACCTCCTCATCTTGGTATCCTCTACATAAGTCGGATGTGCTAATGCCCATTCTCATCATGTGGGTACCCAACGAGTTGTGACCCGTGAGAATGCCAATAAACAGAGAGAGCCGAGGTCTGCTTAGCTGGAGTAAAAATTCTGTTTTTTTCTTGGAAATATCTGGCCAAAGGTTTCTAGAGACTCGGCATGCTTCTAAAGATGACCACCTGTCATTGGCGATTTTTAGAAAATTGTGTTTGATTCTGCTTTTTTCTTGCTCTAGTGGCTTTAGAACTGAAGTGTTCGCTTCGCTGGATTCGAGTGCTGACCCGATTTTTGCCAGCTTATCCGCCATTTCATTACCGATAATGTCACGATGTCCAGGAACCCAGGTTAAACTAACTGTGTTTGTCTCACTGAGCAGTCTAAGGTTACTGCGACAGCTGTCTACTAGCCTGGATTTTGTGATAATGGATGAGATAGCTTTAATGGCCGCCTGGCTGTCTATGAAGAAGTCAATATTTTTGTTGATCAAGTTTTGCGTAGCAAGGTGCTTCGCACACTGCGAGTACTTCTGCTTGAAAGACACTGCAGAAGTCGGGAAGCTTTATTGATCTATTCATGTTAGAGTAGTCTGAAAAGATACCTGATCCTACCCCTTCGTCCGTTTTGGAACCATCTGTGAAGACGGAAATGTGATTTTCTTTTATAACCCTGTTTTCCTCCCAGCTTTCTCTAGTCGGAAAGACTGTTAGGGCCACTGGATTGAAATCAATATGCGGGGGGGGGGGGGGGGGGGTATAGTCTGTTTGGATGTCTATATCTGTATGGTTCATGATGGTTCTATGACCTGATATGCCTGTTCTCCAATTGTTGCATTGTTTGAGTCGCAGTGCGCTTTTGGCCGCCATCTCCTTAGTAAAGAGATCTAGGGGGGCTAGCGATAGGAAGGTTTCCAGAGCTGCAGTTGGTGTTGTTCTCATGGCACTGGTTGAACCAATGCATGCAAGCCTTTGGATTTTGGTCATGGTCTTAAGGTTTGAAGCCTTCTCTAATGATGGCCACCAGACTAGACAGGCATATGTGAGGATTGGTCTTATTATGGATGTATACATCCAGTGAATGGTTTTGGGACCAGGTCCCCATTTTTTACCAAAGATTCTACTACAAGTGTAGAAAGCGATTTGAGCTTTCCTTTCTCTTTCTTTTAAATTTTCTTTCCAGTTAAGTTTACGATCAAGGACTATTCCGAGATATTTTGCCGTACCAGATAAGTTTATTGGTATTCCATTAATGGAGGGAGGAAGTATATCTGGAATGTTACGTTTTCTAGTAAACAGAACAAGTTCTGTTTTTGTAGGGTTGACGTTTAGCCCACAGTTTTTCGCCCAGCTGGTGAGCTTGTTTAGAGCTGTCTGAAGAAGTTCACAAAGGGTGGTTGTGAATTTTCCCGAAGTCATGATGACGATGTCATCAGCATAGGCTACTGCTTTTATTCCGCTCCTGTCGAGTTTAACCAGGATTTGGTTAACTACTAGGAGCCAGAGTAGCGGGGATAACACTCCTCCTTGAGGTGTACCTCTACAAGTTTTTACTTTTAGGGTACTTTCACCCATTTCTGCTTTTACTATTTTCGTTTGGAGCATGGAGTCGATCCAGTTTGATAGCGTTGGCTCGATATTTATGGAACTTAATGCCATGCGAATAGCATTGTATTCAACGTTGTTGAAGGCCCCTTCTATATCGAGGAAAGCACCTAACGTGTACTCTTTATATTGGATTGACTGTTCAATGGTTCCGACTACTTCATGAAGTGCAGTCTCAACTGATTTGCCCTTTATATATGCATGTTGGGCTGTAGAGATCACATTGTTATTCAGTTTTGTTCGGATATGCGTTTCTATAATTCTTTCTAGAGTCTTAAGTAGAAAGGAGGATAGGCTTATTGGTCTGAAATCTTTGGGTTCAGTGTGAGAGGGCTTACCGGCTTTGGGAATAAATATGACTTTAACTTCTCTCCAACTAGTTGGAATAAAGGTGAGGTTTAGACAACCTCTGAATATTTCCACTAGTATCGGCACAATCAAGTCTTTGGGACTTTGGAGCATCATTGGAATGATACCGTCCGGACCCGCAGATTTGTATGCTGAGAATAAGTCAATGGCCCACATTACCTTCCTATTATCTACTAATAGATTTCCTATGTTGGATCTAACGTTAGCGCTAGGGTTTCCGCGTTCTGGGGATGTCATTTGAGAACACCCTGGAAAGTGGGTGTTCATGAGTGACTCTAGAGTTTCAGAGCATGAGTCAGTCCATGTGTTATCAGGTCTCCTAAGAAAACTAGGGATATTTTGGACCTTGGACATGACTTTTCTTAGCCTTGCTGCGTCATTTGTGCACTCAATATCTGAGCAGAAGTTGCGCCAGGCTGCTCTTTTTGCGTAGGTAGTTCTATTTTTGTATTCATTTTTACTGATCTTGTATAGGTCCCAGTCAGCCGAAAGGTTGCTAAATTTTGCTCTATTGAAGAGCCTCCTAGAGTTCCTTCTAAGGGTCGATAGTTCGCTTGACCACCATATGGGGTTGGATCTACCTTTCCCTTTGGATAACAGGCATGAGCTTTCGTAGGCATTGATTATGTCTGACGTAAGCTTGTTTACCTGTGTCTCTATGGCTGAGCAGTTAAGCAAAGGCTGATTGTTGTTCTGGCTGAGAGTTAGGGCCAGTTTTTGGTTATAGAGACCCCAGTAGCGGAGGAGAATTTAATAAACTTTCTAACGATAAAGTTGGGCAGGTGCGCATTGCACCTGTGATACCTACACAGGTTAGTCTTTGTAACTTTTGCAAAGATTTGCGGGCATAAACTTGTTCTGGTTTTTGCCACCAGATCAGCGAAGCATAGGTTATGATGTGTGTGATAATAGTGAGGTATGTCCATCATTATTTTTGGCCTAAGTCCCTACTTTTTACCAAAGAGTCTAGAACAGGCCCAGAAAGCATTTGTTGCTTTTGCTATGGTTTTGTCTAGATGTGGTTTCCAATTGAGTTTATTATCCATGGTTTACTTCTATATGTATATTTGACCTCTTTGGAAAAAATAATTTGAACACTATTTAGGGATAGTGTTTGGAGATCGATTTTTCGTCTCCTGGTGAGTGGAATGATGACTGTTTTGGTGGGGTTGACCTTAAGCCCTTCTTTACTGTACCAGTCATTAACTTTGTTCAGGGCACTTTGCATACGGTTTGTGACCTGTGCTTCTTGATTGCCTTGAATAGAGATGACTAGGTCATCAGCGTAGCATTGTGTATCAAGGCCCAGCTTATTGAGGTCGTCCAAGAGCTGATCTATTACAATAGACCAGAGTAGGGGAGATAAAACACCCCCTTGGGGACAGCCTTTAACAGCATTAACTGTTATTGTTGTTTGACCTAGTGTGGTGGAGATGATTCTGCCACTTAACATAGAGTCAATCCATTTAATGGTTAGTGTGTCAATTCCTTTGACAGTTGCAGCGGTTTGAATTGACAAGTACGTAATATTGTCAAAGGCGACAGAAATAACAAGAAAAGAGCAGAGTATGATGTCTTTCTTAGCAAACGCGTTCTCAATTTTGCTGACCCGCTGATGGAGAGCTGTAACAGTGGATTTAGCAGTTTGGTAGCCCTTGGGCCTAGCGTATTTCTCACAGCCATGCCTTGTGAAAGAATATGGAGGGGACCTACAATTTTCTGTAGGTTCCGAAAGGCTAATTGAGAAAGCGCTTTTCATGGCAGTTAATTTATGACGGAGGACTTGCCAATTCCTCGCGGAAGGTGATACCCGTGAAAAAACATTTTTTGCCTCTGCTAGGATTAGAACCTCGAACCTCTGGGTTAGCAGGTGGATATGCTAACCATCACGCCACGGGTACCACGACGTCGACTTCAAGAAGGCGCAAATATGTTTGAGGAGCACCTGGCCAGATATCAGAAGGGGTGAAGAACTTCCTGCATCGACTCAAGATACCTAAGCATTTAGCAGCGTTTTTGGTGACTTCAAATACGTGGTCATTCCAACGAAGACCATCGTTTACACAAATACCAAGTACTGACAGCTTTTTGGTTTCTTAGATGCAGGTACCATTCATTGATAATGGCAATGGGGGAATTTTGAGCTTCAACGACAAGAGACAGCATTGTTTTTTCGAAGCAATGAGTTCTACTCGATTCTTATAACCCCATGATACAATGCTGTCAAGGTCAGAATTCAATGGGCTTATCATACGCAACTGTTCCAGTTCCACATCCGAAGAGTAGGGACGTGGATTTGGTAACGAATATCATCAAATCACCAGTGGACCGTTTGCTACGAAAGCCGTACTGTCGGTAGTTAAGAAGCTTTCGTTCTTCAAGATATTTAATAAGTTGACGGTTTATCGACGTTTCCATGACCTTGGAAAGAAGGGACGTAAGTGCAATTGGACGGTTATTGCAAGGAGAGGATGATTCAACTTTTTGGGGAAACGGCTGGCCAAATGCAGTTTTCCATATGCTCGGGAAAGTCCCAGCAGAATAGGAAAGATGGAAAAGTTTACGCAGTGGTTTTGCCAGCGTAGAAGAACACCTCTTCAGAATAACGGCTTGTTTCTTCTTTCGTTCTTAACAAAAGACCAAAAGTTTTTGCTTCCTTTTGGACACAACAGTATTGTTTGACTTACTTTTTGGTCATGCAAAAATTTGGGCTTTTGTATATGAGCATTTTTTTTTATAATTGACGCGCTCATCATGTTATAGAACATAGTGCGAGCATTTAGGAAAATAGGTGAGGATTTAATTGAAGACACCGATGCACGTTGCTTTTGAATCTTTGTGAATCGTAATGCAGGGGAAATACAGAGAGGTAAAGCATTCCACATTCGGGTGGTGCGACTGAAATACGAATCTCTATACTTGACTGTACGCCCGAAGTTGGGTTCAAGGTAAAACTGATGAACATTCCTAGCGAAGCGGGTGTTGCGGCTAAATTGTTTCAGGGGAGGAATGCAACTGGCTATTTCACTAGAGCACTGTTTATAGAAAAAACGATAAAAGAGAGTGAGACAGGTAACGTTTCGTCGATGTTCAAGAGAATCAATCGATTCTACGATTGAACTATCACCTATCAATTTTAACGCTCTATTTTGTACCCTATCAAGCAGGTGCAAAGATGTTTGAGCAGCACCTGACCAGATATGGGAGTTAAACTCCAGTTTTGGGCGGATGAAGGCCTTATAAACTGTATCCAGATCAGAAGGGGTAAAGAACTTCCTGCATCGTCTCAAGAAACCTTAGCATTTAGCAGCGTTTTTTGGTGACTTCATTACATATATTTCTGGCCTGTTTGAACAAGTTTTCTACTGTAGGAATGGTTATTTTTAAATCTTCAAAAATCACTTTCTCTATCCCTAATCGCCTCTTTATAGCTTGAATCAAACCACGAATTCTCTTTGGGGATGATACATTTTGTTCTGTGAGGAACAAAATTTCCCATGCCATTGAAAATTACGTTAGATATCATATCAGCTGATGCATCAACGTTTCCGCCGAGAAAGCACAATGACCAATTAAAATTTCGAAAGAAATTATTCATTCCGTCCCGATTGGCTTCCTCGTATTGCCACACAGTTCTTTTAGGGACTTCCTTTTTTACCGTGACGGAAAACAAAAAATCTACCGATATGGCACAATCTGCTTGCCAATTTAAGCGAATCGAAATACTATACCTTCAATCTTCAAAAAATCATTTTAGATTTAACTGAGATTCGAACTACACAACTTTACATTTGATTGTTCGAAACTTTAAACATGAAATCAAAGGGTTTTATCAAATCCCTTGAATAGCAATCGCAATATATGAATTGGTGCCATTTTACATTACATTTTTGTGTTTCATGCAAACCTCATTATTCTTTAAAAAAAACTTTATTCCAACAAATGAGTAATGATTTGCGTACAAGTGACCCGTTCTAAGTCTTTGCACTAGTGTGCACTTGACGTCGCCCATTTAATAAAATGATATTCTTTGTCTAAAAGACAGATAGCAGCTTCAGTCTCTTGAGGTTGCAGTCACGAAGGATGATTTATCTTTCCCATTGGTGAACCAAGTGTGTTGCTTTACAAGGTTACCTTCCTACCTTCCTAGACTGTGATCCAGGTGAGACAAATAAAAAGCCTCTGCACGATATTCTGCCATGAATCATTGTGTAACCTGCAGACATATTAGATAAATCATAGAATTATGTATGCTCATAAAGACGGAATATTTTCTGACATTTCCCCTTTATTGGGTATGCTGCTCAGGTTGTGAACCTTTGACATGAGTATGAGTTAGTATACATTGGGCAATACCAAACCATCCCCATACAACGGTCTTCATTATTCCTTCAATCACTATATTTACAATCTTGTTCGTTTATGAATTTCAGCAAAATTTTAAAAAAAAAAAAAGAAAAGTAAAATAAAATTTCGGTAATACACGACAATACAAGAAAAGAAAACTTTTGAGTAGAAAAGCCATAAAGGATAAAAGAAATCACCAAAAGGGCGGAATTATTTTCCAGGTGAAGTGATTTTACTTTATTGGAAAAATTTACTGAACCGAAAATGTTATTGTTCAACATGTGTTTTGCATATCCTAAGGAAACTTTTGTCCAGTTTTTGACAGCAATTCTTAGAAAAGTAAAAAGAAAAAAATTAATAAAACCTTTTGACAGTAAACAGGAACTTTCTACCTTCTCAAACTCAATGGCCAGGATGAAATTATTCGGGCCAATTTTCCAAATGAAATGTTTATTCCTGTTGGACATTGAAGTAAATGTTTCTTTTAGAAGTTTTGACATATATATATTTCCTTTCAATTTTAAACAAATGTATGTACATACCTTCCGATACCTACCCTCAAGGCAGGAAGTCCTTACCTAAGGGACGAAATAGGATATCACACATAATATCTTCTTGAATTGTATCAAAGAAAAATCGTTCATCATAAGACAATACTTCAAACGGTTGTGTTTGTGTATAAATAAATTTATTTATTTATTTTTTATTTTTTTTCAGAAAAAGTTAATGAGACTGATGTTGCCGACTCGATTGTTTGTCAACCGTGGAGCTCACGAATTTCAAAAATGGCTCAACCAAACTTGGATTTTACTGGTAAGTTGAGAATCCTTTTTGGGTTAATTAAAATAGAAATTGAGAGGAATCTTTTTGTTACTTGGCTTTTGCCTTTTTCGTGTTTTTTCCCCTTCTTTTTTTTGCTTAGCTCCTGAAACCCAAGCACATTCAACGTGCAGCATACTAAGTGATATGTTCTCGCTGGGAATGGTTATATGTACGATATTTAACCATGGCCGACCGCTTATTCAAGCTGGGAACTCATCATCAACGTACTTGAAGCAATTAGAAATGGTAAGCTGATTTCATTTATTTTCATGTGAAAACTTTTTAATAAAATATTAACCCTAAGAACTTAGTGAAATCGTAATGAGGAGAACAATCATTCCTTTTTTTTATTTCAATGGTTCTGCGAATATAAACCTTTAACCTTTTTTTCGAAATATCCGAGACTAAAGAAAAAAATATTAAAACTTCCGAGGAAATCTAATTTTTTTGCCTAAAAAAAAAACACAACGGAAGTCCATGCCATTGGCGTATACTGACTGAGCTAATTTTTTATAACATCTTTGTCTTGATGGGAGGGGGGAGGTAGGTAGGGTCAATTCGTCCAAAAAAAGACACAATTTAAGATTTTTTTGGCGTAACGTGTTCATTTATTGAAAAATTAACATATAATAATGAAACATTTTAACTAAATTATCTTAAATTTGCATTGCAAATTTGCAAAAATTGAGCGAGTAAAAATTAAACTCCGGAGACGAGTCGAAAAAAGTTGGTTTGCGTTGTGCTATGATGCTGGCAACAGAATCAATTGAATCGAAAAATTCAAAATGCATTCTTTAAAGGAGATGTTTTTCTAGGTAATGTCGATTGGATTTTTTTTTATTTCGAGCATTTTTGGGAGTCGAAAATTCGATATTACAAATAAGTGCAAAATTTTAAAGCGTGCACACAGACTTCAAAATATTACAAATCTCAGAAAAACGACTTGAAAAACGAAGAAGATTTCGGTCATTTGGCGCTCATTGTACATAAGTTTGAGAACTCCATGCCTGGAATATAAGTAACAAGGCTAGAACAGACTCGCGTTATGAATTTTATTCAGGGTCGAAAAATACAATTGCACGCCTCGTAGCTGCCGCCCAGGTATAAAACCCGGCGTGTAGCAATAGACGCTCAAATACTCATAACTTCGTCAATTTTACTCCGATCGACTTGAAATTTGTACACAATATTCTTGAGATATTAGATATGCATATGTACATTTAAATCGTTTTCTACCCATTCACTATGGTTTATCGAAAATAATATAATAACTGCTTTGTGGATTTTTCTGGCTTTTTATGACTTTATTCCATGCACCCTTATGCAACGAATTCAAACTGTTTTACGATTTAAAACATAGTTGGGTGTTATTTTTTTCGAATTTGAGTTTTTCCTGTCAGATAGGGTCGATTTCAACCCGTTATATGAAAAATCATTTTGTATTGATAATTCGTTTGAGAATCGTTGTTTTTTGTCATTTCAATAAATAAAAACATATTGTTTTGATAAAATGTCAAGTTTTTAATCAAGTGACAATGATTTTTCCGCAGGTAGTGATGAAAATTATAACCCTGAAGTTGCACCAACGAGTTTGATTCGGCTGAATCCGAGAATGAAGGTGAAGAATTACCCGTCGTCGTTTTGACGGGTTGTGATTCTCATTTTGTCTCTAAGAACACAAAACAAACCGTTGGCCAATGTGCGTCTTTGCCAATATGATAGACATTCCAGCATTGAACGCCTTTATCATTTATAATGAAATTGATCCATGGTTATCAGGCTTTGAGAGGTAGGCAGAGTCGAAAAAAATACTTACATGATCTGGGCGTTGAATTTGCTGAAAAACTATCAGTCATATGTGAGCCATAAGAGTACGTATGTTGGGAGCAATTATACAAAAAATGTACAGCGAATATGTAAGTTTTTAATTTTAATAATGTTAAAGGTTCAAAAACCAGCCTTTCTATTGTAAATTTAGAGTTTCCAGACATATTTATATGAAGTCGGTAATCTTTAATTCATGAATGTCTCAATAAAAATTTAATTGAATTGACTATCAATCGTATTTATAATCCCATTCCAAAGTATGTATAACTTTGGACAGCTTTTAGAGCAGCGCCCAATTCCAAATCGTATTTATAAGCACTTCCATCGCTATCTAAGGCATGTCTAACTTTAGACACTGAAATTGATTGTCTTAACTATGGCTAAGGAGACATTTGATTTAGCAAAAAAAAACTACTATTTTCAACAATTTCATTTATGAATTGCACAAATTTCATCATTTTATGAGACTTGGAAAAGTTGTAACCCAAAGTCAAGTCAGCTGTTTTTTTGGTCTGGTTCAAGTCCTCTGCCACACTTTTTCAAAGTCTTTTAGTTGTTGTACTTGTATATCAAAACACATACAATGGTACTTCAAGGATACATCATGAACGCCACCATTTAGTTGTTCATTCAAAGTTGACAGTTTGAAGGGTTATTTAGACAACTGTCTAAATAACAAACTAACTGGCTAAGGCTTGTTCAACTCTTTAGACACCGTCTAGCTGGACAGCTGTCTAAGGATATTCTAAGAAAATTTTATAAATACGACTGTATTGTCTTACCGATCAAGAGCACCTAGAGCATCATCCTCACTTACCCTTCATACGACACTAGTTGGCTCATCATCTGCCACACTAAGTTGTAATCAAAGAAATGTCAGTCCTGCAGTTAAGCGGCTCTAGATCAATTTACCACAGCCAAAAAAACGGGGCAGATGTGCTTTATACACAGAAGAAATAACAAAATCCAAAGACAAAAAAACAGAGTTGGTCTGCGTCTTCTGCGATAAAATATTTGCAAGAACATACATAACCGGAATAAATGTGTAAAATAAATTGAACAAATTAAATGTTTACGTATGCGTTTTTTCTCTGTTGTTTCCAGGGCAATTGAATTAATAATAAAGGCTGATGCTTTAGCTAATGAATTCTATTCAAATTATTTGGTTACAAGCAATTTAAATAGACAAAGTAATCTTGACTTTGCAGTTGAACAGTCTTGTATTTCAGTAAATGGAACTATACTCAATTTGCAAGGAAGTGTGGTTTCCTTTGATGGACTCAAACATATTATATTAGATTTAAAAGCTTCTAAATCACCTGGACTTGATGGTGTTAAAAACATATACCTCAAAAAACTTCCAACAATAGGCTTGCAGTTTCTTGTAAATATCTTCAATGGATGCTTTAATCTTGGTTATTTTCCAAACAAGTGGAAAAATGCTAAAGTTATACCTGTCTTGAAGCCAGGAAAGACATCTTCAATGCCGTCTAGCTATAGGCCGATTAGTCTGCTAAGTACAATTAGTAAATGTCTTGAAAAAGTTATAAAACAACATCTTCTCGATCATATAAATAGCAATAATATATGTATTACCCGCAGAACAATTTGGATTTAGATGCCAACACAGTACAGTTCACCAGGTACATAGGATTACTAATGATATCAAAAATAATCTAGCATTAGGTAAAAGCGCAGGACTAGTCCTTTTAGATGTAGAAAAGGCTTTTGATACAGTCTGGCACAAAGGTTTGATTCACAAACTGTTCATGCTGAATTTCCCTCTCCACATAACAAAAATAATTTTTTCATTTTTAACGGGACGAAATTTCAAAGTTTTTGTTAATGCTGAATCTTCTGAACAAAAGGCTATCATAGCGGGTGTTCCTCAAGGATCGGTCTTAGGACCTTTCCTCTACAACATTTATACATCCGACTTTCCTAAGTTAACAGGATGTGAAATTGGTATTTTCGCAGACGATACATGCATTTATGCCACAGATTCAAATGGTTTCGTAATTGAAACCAATTTGCAAACTGCTTAAGATAATGTTAGAGAATATCTATCAAAGTGGAGAATTAAATTAAATGCTGGGAAAACTCAAGCTGTCTTTTTCACTCGTAAAAGAAAAACTTGCTTTTTACCCAGCAGAAGATTAACCATTGATGGAGTTCAAAATGAATGGCATTTTGGTAGTCACATCCTAAATCGAGCATTTAATCAATCAATTAATTGCTTTAGATCTGTGATATTTATTTGATATTAATATTAAGATTCATATTATTTTTGCTATTGCCATTATTGTTATTATTATTATTATTTATTAATTTATTCTTATTCTTGTATCTAACCACAAATTAATTTATTTATTGATTGCTGTTGTCACAAATACATAATTGTTATTTATTAATCTGTTAACTACTAATTAATCAATTTGTCATTTTTGTTTTCCTTTTTTTTTTTTTTTGTTATGTAGTTATTATTTTGCTGTTATTTCTGCTGTTGTTCATTATTTATTTACATATTTCTAATATATTAATTTATTTATTTATTTATTTTCTCACTGTAATAGTGCATTCAATACCAAGTATTAGTTATTTTTTATGGTAGAATTGGTATCTATGCTAAAACAAATTCTTTTTAACAAGACACTGTTTGAAGGAGGTATTTTTCAGCTTGCCCTCCCCTTCTCTATAACTATCCAATTATATGAAGGTTTTTCGTAGCTTTTCCTTCCACCATCAATTTAAAAATATATTATTTAAGAATCAATGTTAAATTTTTTTCAGTAGTAAGGTAGCCTAATACCATATCTCTGTAAATTGTGCAATATAGGTTTAATGAAAACATGTATAATAATTTTTGCTACAAGAAATAAACAATAACAATAAAATAGAATTAATAAGTATGTATAAACTATCAGTTTTTGTAATAAATATTCAGTTTCGTTAATATTTTCCTATGATAAATATACGCCCCACCAAAGTAAGAGAAGTCGTTTTCTACGTTAAAAAAAAATATAAAAAAATCAACGGCCCGCCCTTAATATGGAGACCACTTTAAAAGCGTAAAAAGCGTGCTTTTTTTTGGGACTTTTTTAGAGGGAATAAAATAACCCAATCATTTTCAAATTAGACAAAAGTTTATTAGAGCTGTCCACTGTCCAGTATTCAAGAAAAATTTAATCTATTGAATGATTCATTTTTAATTCATTTTTATTAAGTTTTTCTTATATCTACTTAAATGCTAGCAAAAATGTTTAAAACTAGCTTATATAATAACTTAATTAACTTACTGACCCTAAGTGGGTACTCTAAATTATTCAATATCTTACTACCAATGCCTTTCGGCCTTAAGATAACTTATGAATCTAAAACTAGAGCAAGTTAAAACTAAGAACAGGAGCAAAAGCTCCTCTAGCCCTGGCCAGAGCCGCATCCATATGTTTGTTAAAATATAGATACTGATCTAGCCAGATGCCGAGGTACTTGACTACTACTTTACTTGGCAGTGGGTGGCCATGTAGATCAACGATCACCAGCTTTCGCCAGTTCTTTCTCGTATCCCATGAGGCCCGAGCCAACGGGGTTCTAAACACAATTGTTTCCGATTTCTGGACGTTGATTTTCAACTTCCAGTCATCGCAATATTGCTGGATGTTATCGAAGTCTCGCTGCAAAAGTATTCTGATGACCTCGATCTTTGGACCTGTTCTGTACGCGATTAGGTCGTCGGCGTACGCTATAGCATGGTGAAGGGAATCAATTAGATCGCCGGTGAAAATGCTAAACAAAATAGGCGAATTCACCGCTCCTTGTTGCAGACCGTTCTGTATTTTAAAAGTTCTGGTAGAAGTTATATTGCAACTTTTCACAACGAACGTTCTACCATGAAGCATGTCATTCAGAATATATAGCAGTGGTTTACTCATGCCATACCTGATCAGCTTATAGAAAAGATCGTCTAACCAAACGGTATCGAATGCCTTCTTCAAGTCCACCTTTTAGCTTTGTTCCATTGAATATCAGATAATAGTTTAGACGCGGTACCATGGCCCGCCTTTAAACCGAACTGATTTTCTGGAATAATATTTTTGTCCTCAACCGATGTGGACAGTGCTCTATTAAGAACTTTCTCGAATACCTTACTGATACTCGGAACCAGTCCAGTCCTTGACCCAATGTTCTCTCCCACAGCTAAATTAACCTCAAAATTTGCGGCCTCGTTGTCTACCGGTGATGCGTTTGATGGTCGTTATTTAATGGCTAGACTACGCGACAGCAAATTGTATGAGAATGTCCGTCTTTACCTCTCTTACCTTTACAATAAGTCGGAAGCGGTTTGCATCAATGGAAAATCCAAAATGAACGTATTAGTATCGATACAAAAAGAAGGCCTTCCAACCGATCCTATCGCTCTCAAAAAAATCTACTTTCACTTCCATGAAACTTTAAATATTTCCCCATCCACTGTTTCAAATGATCTTACCACATACGCTTCCCACCTTGATTTAAAACGCTTACCTTTCCCCCGTTCCAATAACAAGCCTAGCCTTTAACTCTAATCCATCTTTACGCCCTGTCTCTTTTCGTTCCCTATATTATCAGAATGTTAGAGGCCTTCGTACTAAAACTTCTGACGTGTACATGAACTCCCAATGCCTCCCATATGACATTTTTGCCCTCACTGAAACAAATCTGTGCTCTGATTTTCTAGATAGTGAATTATTTACATCTGATTTTGCTGTTTTTCGTGCGGATGGTCAAATAAGTGACATTGCTCCTACTGGGCGTGGTGTTCTTTTTGCCGTACATACATGTTTCAACGCGTGTCTAGTCGAAACATCTAAATCTCCTCTATTTGAATTTGTGTGTATTAAATTGTCTTTACCCAAACGCTGCCTTTACCTTCTTTGCTGTTATATTCGCCCTTCACAACCCTGTCTTGTATATCAACAATTTGTTGATTCAATTGGTCCTTTAATTGAGAGTATAGACTCCAATGATGACTTTATAGTACTTGGGGACTTCTACTTGCCCGATTTGAAATGGACTCCTTCCGAGGACGAATCTTGTTTTGTTCCCTCTAATCCGTCTTCTGATAAAGAATTCATTTTCACTGACAGATTTCTTGAATCAGGCCTCTTTCAAATGAGTTGCATCTTAAACAATCTTGGGAGACAACTTGACCTTGCTTTCTCCTCTGATCCTTTCAACTCCGCCGTCCTAAAAAGCTCACATCTTTTATCCACCCTTGATCATTTTCATCCTCCCCTGTCTTTCAATTATTGTCTTGATCATAGCACTCCAACTATGGAGTCTGAGAACACTTCCAGCTTTAACTTCCGTAAAGCCGATTTCACTATGCTTAGTCATCTTCTAAGCGGAATCGACTTTAATCTCTTTATTAACCTCTCTACACCCATTAATATAGCTCTCTCCTTTTTCTATTCTTCAATTTTTGCATGCTTCATGCAATGTGTTCCCTATACGTTTCAAAAAACCTGTGTATCATCTCCTCCCTGGTACACAACTGAGTTAAAAAATATACGTAACATTAAAAATAGGCTATGGAAAGCCTACTTAAAATCCCAGACCCCTTCCAACTACTATTACTACCAACAGGCCTCTTCTAACTTTTCAACTTTATGCCATTCTCTTTACTTAGCCTATCTTGATAAAATGCAACTCTCTCTAATCACTGACCCAAAGCGTTTTTATCAATTTATTAACGTCAAGAGAAAATCTGACGGTCTTCCTTCAACGCTTAATTTCCTTGACAAATCTTCCGATGACCCCAAAGTAATCGTTAATCTCTTTGCTACCTTCTTCAGACAATCATATGCCAATGATCAAAATGATCCTGACCTTGAATATCACAGGTTTCTGATGAATAGCCCGCAAACATCTCTTGTCTTTCTTGATGTTAGTCCCCAGACTGTTTTTGATAAATTAAGGTTACTAGATGACGATTTTTCACCTGGTCCCGACGGTGTTCCAGCAATTTTCCTTAAAAAGTGCGCATCAGTGCTCTATCAACCCCTTGCTAATATTTTTCAACTCTCTCTTTCCCAGGCAGTTTTCCCCTCTCTCTGGAAAGAATCTTTTATCTTCCCAATTTTCAAAAAGGGCTGTAAAAACCAAATCTCGAACTATCGACCCATAGCTATGCTTTCCGCCATCCCTAAACTTTTCGAAAGTATTGTGTACGACTCTCTGTATTTTCAATGTAAACCAATTGTCTCTTCACTTCAACATGGTTTCCTAAAAGGAAGGTCTACTACGACTAACCTTACCCAATTCGTATCAAAGACTCTTTTGGCCATGGAAGGAGGCAACGAGATCGATGTTATTACTACTGACTTTAGTAAAGCATTCGACAAAATTAACCATCAAATTATCTATCTCAAACTCAATGCCCTTGGCTTCCCACCCTTAATTATCCAATGGGTCAAATCATACCTAGAGAACCGAGTGTATAGAGTAGTTTTCAGAAAAGCAGTTTCTAACCCAATATTTGCCTCTTCTGGCGTTCCCCAAGGTAGCTCGTTCCTCTAGGTCCACTCCTGTTTGTGCTTGCAATAAATGACGTCGCTAGTATTATTTCTTTTTCTGATCTGTCTATTTATGCTGATGACATTAAAATTATAAAAGTCATATCCTCTTCTCATGATTCCTCTCTTCTTCAAAAAGACCTAAATGCTTTTCTTACTTGGTGTAATAAGAACTTTCTTGAGCTAAACGTTAATAAATGTCAATCTATGACTTTCTCACGTAAACGCTTACCTTCTAGTCTTCGAACGTACTACTTCAGTAACGTGCCTATACCCAGAGTTTCGTCTATTCGTGATCTTAGGGTTATTTGTGATAAAGAGCTGAATTTCCACTCTCACATAAACTATATTATTGCGAAAGCAAACTCCTCCCTTGGATTTATCAAACGGTGGTCTAGGGAATTTTCCGACCCCTACGTCACTAAATCATTATTTAACACTTATGTTAGACCAATTCTTGAATATGCTAGTCAGGTTTGGTCTCCCTACCAAATAACTCAATCTCGTAGAATTGAAGCTGTGCAACGAAGATTTTTAAGATTCGCTTTGCGTAGATTGCCTTGGTCTGATCCGTTCATTTTACCTCCATATGAAAGCCGTTTGCAACTAATTGACATGGTCACCCTTTCTAAACGTCGTCGTGTCGCCGACATAGTTTTCGTCCATCAGATCATGACCGGTACCATCGACTCCCCGGAATTACTTGAGCTTATTTACATGAACACTAATCCACGTAACCTACGCTCTGTTCCCTTCTTCCACCTCCCTACTCTCCGCACAAATTATGCTTATTTCAACCCCATATGCAGAATGCTACGTTCAGCCAATGCAGCAGGAAATACATTTGACTTTTCCCTAAGTTCCTCTTCTCTCAGAAAAAATCTATACTCCTCTTCCCCTTTCAACATCTAACCCTTTCACTTCAAATTAGAATTAAGCACTGTATATTTGTACATATATTTATTTGTTTATATTTTTTATAAGTTTAAATATTTTTAAGTTCAAATTTGTGTTCTAATCGCTTGTAGTAAGCTAAATAAAATTAAACAAGACTAATTGACCGAAGATTTGCTGGATTGAAACCATCCTTTCCTTTTTTAAGGAGAGGAAAGATTTTATTTATTGGATGTCCAAGAAAATGGTGGGGTTATTGAAGTTTTCCGGACAACTGTTTCCAGCGACATCGGAAACTATTCCCTTTCGGTTGATCTGAGAAAGATTTACCAAAGTTCATTCTTTTACTGACATATTAAGGCAAAGGATATGCCTAAAAAAGAATAGAAAAGTGCAAAATTTTAAATCGTTCGACATATTTGACCACCGAAAAATCATTTATATACACGCTACCTTTCAAACTTAAGTTATATCCTTTTGATAGGATTACTGAGAGTAATCTCCCAAAATTTCATCTAAAGCGGTAACTAACTTTTTGAGCTACAACACGAGCAGTTTTAAAAAAAGTAATTTCGAGATAATTGCGTTTAAAGTTTCAAGTTTATTCAAATTTCTGTACATTTTTAACGATAGCATCAAGGGCGCCCGTGGTGCAGTGGTAGAGTGTTCAGTAGGTAGGCCGGATGCGTGGCGTGGGTTCGAATCCCGCTCTGGGCATCTACTTTTCTTTCAGCCTCCCAGTTTCGTATGGACGCCGCCCTTGAGGTTATATGTGAAATAATTGACACCATATTTCCACTACTGCAACACAGAAAAAAGGGAAGGCTGCTTACCTGGTAGTACAATGGACCGGTAATTAAGTCTGAGTTCTCCAGATAAGCATTTAAGCCTCCTCTTTTTTATAAAAAAAAAAACCATTGCTTAGTTTTTTTCTATTCTTTTTTGCTTTTTAACGTTTACGTAGTCGTTCGATTGTGATTGCGTAAGGCATGAAAGCAGCTACGTTTGAATCAATGAGTAGGTATATGCCAAGTGCTAAGAAGTAGCACTGCACAAACTTGAAACCACGAAATGAACTACCCTTTATTAACATAACGCTACTGTTACAAGCAATCGATTCACATTCCACAATCAGTGAACTAAATCGACTGCCTTACTCACCAAAAAACAAAAAAATATGGAGTTTTCCAAGATATTTTTGCATATTAGTACCCCAAATTTTTAAAATTTACTAAGGACCTTAAAACCTAAAAAAAAAAGAGAATTGAATTGAAGCTACGGTTTTTTTTAAGTACAACAGGAACTTTATTATTCCATTTCAAGTCCCGGGTTGTTTCATCAACAAGTTTTCTCTTATTTGTTAAAATATTCAACCAAACTTATCACAAAGTAACAACTAAATTTAAATTCAACCTTTTTTTTTAGACCTAATTTTTATCACCCTAACAAAGTGTTTTGAATTTCATTAGACAATCAAAACAAAATATTTAAATTAGAGAAGTGTTTTCTAATTATTTTTCAACATTCTTCTTTTCCCCGTATCTCTTTTCTGTGTACTCACCCTTAATGTAACTTTCAAAAACAAAGTTCACACTGAAATGCAAAAGCAAAACAACAACAACAACAACAGCAACAAAACTGCTCCCCTAGCGAATACCTACACCTTTCTCAAAGTTACATTACCCTACTCCGCCTCTTGTTTACCAAAAACCTATGGTATGTAGCTCCACCTCATTCATCCTTTGCCATCAGGTCACCGAACAAAAGTTAGGTAACCTTATCTGGGATAAAAACAAACTCTCCAAAGAGCTCACAGCTCAATGTAAATGTAATCAACAGCAACGTAAAAAACTCTTTTTTTTTATTTCTCTGTAGCACCTAATTATATTTTACATGGCAACCTTATATAGACACGTTATATAAGGGGATATAGAATTATGTACATAAACTGAGGGCTGAAGTAAATCAACAGGCATCACTTCAATAATTTTTCTTTTCTTCTGCTTTTATCTTTTCATTACAAAAAAAAACACTGTCGTTTTCACATCACTACGTCGAACTTACACTTCTGCGAAGCTGGATGATGCCGTTCACAATATGTTACCAAGGGTACCAATTCCATTACAAGAGGCCACGTCACGTCTTGTTAGCAAGGATCCAACATCCAGGCCAACAGCACAACTCCTACAATTGATTAAGTACTTTAAGTAAGTAATTTCCTCCGTGCAAACGTCTTTGAAATTAGTATCCTTGCTGGTACCTTAGTTCCCGTCGCCATTTTTTTTTCTTTTTTCTGTTTTTTCCCTCAATCCCTCTGTTTGGTCAACTGTGAATAAAGAGTGTTGGAAGAGCTTTTGCTCCTTCAATTGAGATGTGTTGTCTAGGGAGATGGTGGCATGACCCGGTGATTCTACCTGAGTTATCCTTCTAATTAAGAAACTGATGAGCTCTTTATATACACCGCCATCTCTCTCTTTCCCTCTCTTTGTGTTTCTCCTTTTTCTCGAAATAAGTTATTAATAAGTTTATTTTGTGTATATGCGTTTGCTTATAGCGATCCCGCCGTGAATGCTTTAAAGTTTTTAGATGTGATAAACATGAAGGATCCCACACAAAAGTCACATTTCTACCGGACCACGCTAAAAGAAGTCCTACACCTTATACCAAGAGTAAGACTGATGATAAAAAAAAAACTTTCATTTTCCTTTCTTTTTTTACATTTTTAGTGTCGTATTCTTGAAGTTTTGAAGTGTGACACAGTCTTTAAATTTAAGTTGATGTCTCATTTGTCTTTTGTAGAAGCTATGGTGGCAGCATGTGTGGCCTTGTTTGCAACAAGAGATGCGTACTGCAGAAGTCTTAGCTGCTGTTTTACAACCGGCATTGGCACTCGTACAGGAATCTACACCGGAGGAATATGAAGCAATAATTTTGCCGACGTTTAGGTAAGTTACCATATTCGTCCTAACCTGAAACATCGGGTTTATGTTTACAGGATGAAAGCATTTGGCAATGAAAGTGGATTATGAGCTTTTATGGGTTCGACTTTGTTTTTGATATGCTGCGGTAATGCGTAGTTAAACGAATTCTCTTCATTTCAGGAGCTTCTGCTCGTTTTGATTTTCAAAGCGAGGATGTTCATTTTATTGTTTTGAGTAAAACGTGTGGGGAACCTTTGAGGCGAATTTAAATCTTTATTCGAGTATATGGCAATTAAAATGATACCTTATGCTTAATTCTTTGATCAAATGCCAACTTAGGTATGCTTGGATATAGGTAATGTGTGTTAATATTAATGAAAAAGGTAAAGGTCTTAGAACCGTGAAATTTTATCGGTTGGAGAAAGAAGAAACTTTTACTGAAGATTTAATATTAAAATTTAAAGTGAAATAGCTCCAGAGTGAAAGTTAAAAAGAGGTACTATATTCATCATAAAATTATTCACTGTTACAGTTCAGTTTGAACCTCTGTTTCATTTAATTTAATTTTGACTCCATATCAATTGCGATGTCGGGCGACCGTGTTGGAGCAGGGTGAATTATTCAGAGTCATTCTGCATAGTCGTACAAGCTTTGCAGAAATACCAAGAGTATACATGCCTGTGTGCAACTCGTCGCTGTAAACAATATGATCTCCATCTGCATTGGAAAGATCGGCGCGGCGTTAAGTGGGGATGAAATATAATTTATGCTACTCAAGGCAATTAAGCACTAACGATGACAGAGTTTTTGGAATAGGTACAGGCCACCCGGCGCGGCGTTGCTTGGGCCTGTAGTTTTAATCAACAGGGATAAAATGTACGCTTAAAGGGCCCTATACTACGCAAACACGTTTGTAAGAACCTGTGTTTGGCATGTGGCTCCATACAAAATAATTAATTATTTTAAACAAGTTGTCGTTATTAAAACTGTTTAAAAAAGTAAAAAAGGCTTACCAGGGGACTGTTTCCTCTAACGACCGAGACGCAGGGATCACTAGCAGATGCAATCGTTACACTAAAAAAAATGGCGGCTGCTGGCTTAGCTCCCCAACCGAACAAACTTCACACCAATTGCGTTAAATGTTTCGTGTCAAAACAAAATTTGACTTCAGCGCGGTTTTCAAATTTAAACAGTGGACTGTTTCAAAAATTTGAGGACAGCATTCGCACAAAGACATTTTGAATAAATTTAATTGTAGCAAATATAATTGTGAAGTATATAAGATACTTAGTGTTATTTTTATGTATGTACATATTTGGATATTTTTTATTCGGTTATCAACGGCAAAAAAATTAATATTGGTAAGAAGACCTGTGATTCTGGAAAAGGGACGTACCAGGGGACTGTGTTTTGGGGTGTTTGGGGTTTATTAATTCGAATATAACGTTATTAAATTACTAAATAAGCTGTGGCGTGCTAAGAATGAATAATATTATGTCATTATTGATACAAAAAGCTGAGAAAAATTTAAATTTATTACATAAAATTTGCTTGTGACAGCGATTTTCCATTAAGTGGAGAAATATCCATATGCTGCTTTAAATATTGCAATAAAATTTGCTTTTAACACACCACAAAACCGGTATACTTTTATATAACTCGATAAATTCCGCCCAAAAAATTTGTTCTTGTTTGTTAAAAATTGACAACTATTTGAGCAAAATTCAACACACACGACTCAAACATATTTGTGCAAACACGAAAAGTTCAAAATTTGTTGAAAACAAACACTCAACATCGCTACACACTACTCAAACAGTTTGCACAAAGATTTTTAAAAAAACAAAATACATATGTTTGCACAAACGGTTTGTGTTGTGTAAGTTACTGAGGGACTATGTAGCATCCCAGTGCCGAAAGAACTTTTGAAATCTGTCCAGTAGTTTCTAAGTTTCCATTTCCAACTCCTTTCCTGAGGGAATCATCCGCTCACGTGCAAATATGAATACAAGTTTATGTCACTAAGGGGTAAGTTCAATGAATTTGAATTGATACAAACGAAATTAATTAAGCAACATTCAGAAACTAAAATTTTTCTCATTGAAATCTTAAATATAAAATGTATTGAAAGTATGTAGTTACAATTTATAATCAGAATAAAACTTTAAAAAAAAATGGTACGTATACACCAGAGTTAACATTATACACTTAAGAAAATGTACCAACAATGTTTTTTTTGTGTTCCGATAAATAAAAGACCTATACTTTTGTATTAATTAATTTCAAAACAAACAAAACGAATCCGTATTTAAAAAAAAGCATTTTTTATGAAGATTGAAATATTATTATTATTTGCGTCACATCATGTTGCTTTTACAAAACAAGGTTTTCCTGAAATACTGGCTTTTTAAAAGGTTTAAATTTGATATTGACAGACACACACTGTTATTATACTGTTTGTAATCAATTTAAAGCTTTCTTAAAAACTATATTTTTTGTTTTGTTTTGTGGTACGGAAATAAGCAACTCGCGAACATGAAACGTATAATTGTCTATGCGCGAAACAGGAAAACTACAAGTTGATGCCGCAAACTTCTAACGACTGTCCTTGTGATTTATTTATGGTCATTGCAAAGGCCAGACGAACTTTGAATTGTAACCGTTTCAAATCGAATGGAAAATCCTTTGGAATCATCGGTATTCGCGGGATCAAGACATCCTCTCCCTTGTATTGTCCTTTTATGATTGTTCTTTCAATGACGTTATTCATCAGCTTTTTCACAGCCAGTCTTGTTCCTTTGCATAGTCCAGGTTGATTAATATTACGCAGTATGATGACAACTGATCCTTCTTTTAACTTCAAATTGTGAGGTGGTAGTCCAGGCAATTCCAGTGAATATAGAATTTCCGTGGGATAGTTGACTACGTCATCCTGGTTCATAACGGTGTCGACTGATTTGAAGGAAACCAACTGTCCTAAAAATTCTAAATGGTTGTATTGAGATCCTTGAGCAAAGTCAAGTCGCCTTCTCCTCGTCATCGTAAATTGCTAAATTATAGTAGTAAATTGTAACTTTCACAGAATATAAAAAAAAAAAAATACCGCACATTACCTGGTATGCCATTATCACAAAGAATCACAAAACTACACGTAGCAGTAATCTCGCACACGTAGCAGTAATCTTCACTCAGAAAGATTGGTTGTCAAATCATAAAATACGAGGGCGGTTTGAAAAGTCAGTGACTTTTAAAATTTCTCGTGCAGTTATTCCAAATGCAACAGTGCTGCCGTCAACTCTAACCTCTATTAGTAAGCAACTGTCAAATTTTGAGCAAGTTACGTCATGTCATGCAGTTGGTGTTTGATATCCATTCAGAGCAGATAATTTCATAAATTTTTACGAAAATGGAAAAAAGGTAAATTCGTGTGCTCAATTAACATTACTTTTTACGTAAAAAGTCCATCACTGAAATTAAGGAAAGGCTTGATATAATTACTACGGGGACTCGGCAATATCAATTTCAATAGCAAAAAAGTGGCTTACAGAGTTTCGTTGTGGTCGTACCAGCACTAGTGACGCGCCGAACGTTCAGGTCGCCCAAAAGAAGTGATCACGCCGGAAATCGTCGACAAAATCCAGGAAATGATATAGGATGATCGGAGAATGAAAGTGCGTGAATTGACTCATGCTGTAGATATCTCAACTGAACGGGTACATCATATTTTACACGAATATTTGGACATGAGAAAACTCTCCTCGAGATGGGTTCCGCAATCAAAAAAATGGCCAAATCCACGAATTGAGATACGAACTGCTACCCCATCCAGCATATTCTAAAGATTTAGTCCCTGCGACTATTATCTGCTTCCAAACCTAAAGAAATGGCTGGGTGGTAATAGATTTGAGTCGAATGAAGAAGTCATTACCGAAACAACCGCGTATTTCGAGATCCATGAGAAAAAAATATTATTTGGAGGGAGTAAAAAAAATTATAAAAAAAACTAATAAAATTATAATATACTTTGCACAAAAATTAAGGGAGCAGAATAAAGGATTTTCAACAGGCTGTAACTTATACAAAAATGGTCGTAAAGCAAAACAAGAAGAAACACATTGTAGCTCTAAGTGTCTAGTTTTCGAATCTGATTTTGAAAAATTTTTTTTTTTTGGAAATATATTTCGAGTAATCATAAGAAAACCACGAAAAAAAATTCGAAATTCTTTTTTTTTTAACCCTAGTTTACAAACTGGGGCCCATTTGGACCCCAGAGCATCTTTGAACACTCATAACTTTTTTGTTTTAAATTTTTTTTAAATGGGATTTTTACTCAGTGAACAAAATTCAATTTTTTATTCATTTCTTAAGTTGAAACGATTATCAGATGTTTACAGATTTTTCTGCGATTTTTTTGTGAAAAGAACCCGTCCACCCGAACTGGGGTCCATTTGGACCCCAGTACTGAAATTCTATGAAAAATCATATTTTTTCTAATAAATAATTATTTTATTTTAAAAGCAGCCTAGTTTATGTTTAGAAGAATTTAACTTGAAGTTGTGGGCAGTTTCGGGAGACATTTAACACATAAGGTTCTAGTGTGGCAAGGGCAATAACATCTGCCACATCCATCGCAGAGAGTTCTGCTTCTATTGTCGTCTGCTATTGGGCAAAGGTGACACCTGCCCCCTTACAATAGAACCTTTCGGGGACTATGTTGGTAATACTTCCTGAACTCTCCCCAAAATACAGAGAGCATCCAATGCAGATTTTCCTATGCCAGATTGTGTTGCAGAGGTTGTGAACGGTGATTCAGTTCTGACTCAACCAGTTCCTCCGCTAATTCGATGAGTTTATCAATTCTGAACAAATTTTTGTTTGATAACAGTTGCTAGAGCTGCTACGTCCAGTAAGTTGTAGAATACAACCATCGGCCAGCGATTTGTTTTGCGTGTACATGAATAAACTGAGACCATTTGGTCGAATACATCGACTCCACCTTTGGTGCTGTTATATTTGCAGGCTTACTTTGATGACCGGAAGTGGCTTTCTCACAGTTATGTTTTGATAGCAATACCACTTGTTTGTTTGGCTTCGGACCATAACTCACCAACGCCATTTTTCCAGAAAATCCAAAAATGGATGAGTGGACTGGACGATACTGCTTTTTGTTATTGACCTTTACAGGCTCATTCTGCTCATCAAGAACCTCCTTCGCTACAAAAGGTTAAGGCAAATCTCTTTTGTTTTTCCGAATCGTGCCAAGAATAGTGATCTTCTTATCCAGCAACTTCAATGCCAAATCCACCGACGTAAAGAAATAATCAATAGTGAGGTTGCGTCCAGAATTGAAATATGATGGCATCAACGACATCACCACATCATATCCACGACCAAGTCCTGTACTTTGGTCAGAGCTACCAGTATAGACAGAAAACTTCAGTGGATAGCCCGTTAAGCTTTCATACACCCACCTAAAGTTCAAGCCATTTTTGGCAGGCTTGCTTGGCATGTATTGAGGAAATTCAATCATTTTTACCTGAACAAAGTTACGTAAAACAGACATATCGAAAGGGATAAGCGGGAATCCCAGATTTGCAAAATTAGGCAATTTCCATTGTTTTTGAAATTGAAAAATTTTATTGCTGACCTCCTACATACCTGCATAATGACATCTCTGCTTAAATTTCTTTATCCCTGCTATATATAATACTTAGAAACAATTCATACAATAGCCAGAAGAGCTATAACTGAACAATATAAGTCAGAAATCAAAAAAAATTTCGAAGAGAAAATCGTTGGGTCCATTTGGACCCCAGTTCGGGTGGACACGACTTTTGCCGGTTTGTAAACGAGCGTTAATCTACGGGCGGGCGTGGAAAAATTTTTTTTGACTTCCTCTTCCGCACTTTAATTTTTAATTTTTTTTTTTTTAATTCAAAATTCTTGCTCTTTTAATTTTTTTTCAAAAATTCAATGAATTGGGAAAAAACGGTTCGCTGGATTAAATTGAAACTTCGTAGGGTTTTGTGGATATATTGAGCAGTAAAAGGCACACTTAACATTAGTGGTTTCCGCAATATTTTTGATTGGGCGCTTGATTTTCCAAAAAACCACAAAGCACTCTTTTTTGGTTGTTTTTTCAAATTCATGTAATGATTGAAAAAAATTTTTTTGTTAAATTCGATTGCCAATCCTTGTAGAAAATTTATTTAAGTTTTTGAAACCAACCTCAAAATTTCTGTGCGATCATTGGTTGTTGAGATATTGGTAGTCAAAAACAAAATGATCTTTTTTCATTTGAATACCGATATCTCAGTGAGAAATGCTCGTATCGAGATTTAGCCAAATTATGGCTGAATAAACAAGCTATCCGGTCCATATAGAGCTTAAGTAAAAAAAAAATTTTTTCCACGTCCGTAGATTAAGAAAAAAAAACAATTTTCAAAATCAGACTCGAAAACTAGACACTTAGAGCTACAATTTGTTTCTTCTTTCTTTGCTCTACGACCATTTTTGTATAAGCTATTTTTTTCTGCTCCCTTAATTTTTGTGCGAAGTGATAAAAAAATGAGCACCAATGGCTCGCACGAACTTGCTATTGTGTTCTAAATACGATATCAAAACCTTAAGGCTGAGTTAAAGGCTTTGGTATTCGCTCTTTATAATATATTCTGTGGTATATGGTTACCAACTAAACATTAATTATGAAAATTGAATTAAATCACGCAAAATAATAAAAAAATTAAATTAAATATTCCAAAGAATTCAAGCCAAAATCTAAAAACGCCATTCTTTTGCAATCGCAAATACATAGGAATGATAAAAATTGAAACAAAATCGTTGTACCAGTTTTTTATTTTTCACTTTTTTTGAAAAACTGTTTTTTAAAAATCAAGTATGCAAAGTTTTAGATCTTGCTAGAAGTTGTTTTGAAAAAAAAAATTTAAAAAAATCAAAGTTATAGTTTTGAAGTTATTTCCAAAAATCAAAATTTTTTAAAAAAAGTACTTTGGGAGATACCATTTTTAAGCTTTTTTTCATTATAAGAAAAACCATCAAAAATAAATTCTTCACACAAAATTTTAACGAAATCGTTGAAGCCGTTTTCGAGAAAAATAAGTACAGTGGTGGTCCAGTATAATGAACGATATAATGTCCAGAGTCAATTCGTTATATCGAAGATTCGTTGTATCGAAACGTTTTTGTCATACAAATCTTTAGGTAAATAGACTCAATTTGGACTCAAATTAAAGAAAAAATCGTTAATGTGCATTTGCGTTGAATCGCTCTTCCCGTCAACTTTTTAGAACTAAGACTTTAGAGTTTTCAGTGCCATTTTGTCTGAAATTCATTATTTGTTCCTCATATAGAATACCGAATGGACTTGGAAAAAGTGTGCGTAATATCGATCATTCGTTATATCGGCATTCGTTATACTGGACCACCACTGTATTATCATATCGGTTGTATTGCAGGTACCGTTATTTCAAGACCTAGAGACTCAATTCCAAAAACCCCTCTGTAGGCTGCTCCACAGACCCTAACTGCAAATTTTGAAGCAAATCGATCAATTGGTTCAAGCTGTAGATCCATACACAGACAGACAGACAGACAGACAGAATTGCGGAACCCATTTTTTTCGTATTCTCCATCAACGTCATGTCATATTTAATTATTATCTCATTTTCTTTTTCTGCACGATTGCAAGGCTTGCCTTATAGTACCTAAAATCGCAAGTAAAAAAGTATCGAGCTAAAAGGTGATTATGTAGAAAAATAAAATGTTTATTTGCCGCAAAATGTTAGTTTTGTTCAAAAAGTCACGGACTTATCAAACCGCCCTCGTATTATAGTTGCTTTCAGAAATCTAGTTTGATAAATTATTTGTTATTTATTATTTTAATTTTTTGCTGTCAAAAACGATTAAGAAAAAAAAAAAAGATTTGTTTGTATTTAATTGTTTATTCATTACAGTAAAGAATAAAGAAATTGTTACTTTTACTGTATTCCAATTCCTTTTTTTTATATTTACTTACCTTTTAAATCTTTCCTAGACTTCCACGAACATTTCAAGGCCAAGATAAGATTAATCCGTTCAGCCGTTCTTGAATTTAAGCCAGACTAAAGAACAGCAATTCATTTTTATATATATAGATAGATATGTACATATGTATATGTATGTACACATATGTATATAAATTTCGAAAAATGAAGTCAGCTAGAATTGAAAGTGACGTCATGCTTTGAAGTGTTCTACTGCGATTATATGCCAAAATTACCATGTTGTATTCGAGGGGAAAATAATTAGTTTTATTATTACATGATTTTCAAGTAAAAACTTAAAGGATTTGAAACGTTTTGATATGCTCAACATTGATACATCTCCAACCAAGACATCATATCTTTCAGCGTGGAACTAAACCACTCGTTGAGACAGACACTCAAATTTGAGGGAAAGGACAACAGATAGCGTCAAAACATAAAACAAACTTGGATGGATTTATTGTTGGAAGTTTCTTTATCTCTGATTAAGAGGGGATCTTGCAAATTGAGCTGGTTTATGGTCAAGCCGGTAGATATGTTATCGCTTAAGATGCCCCTTTTTTAAGAAAATACTTTTCTACTATGACACTATGATCAATGTTTGGTTATTTTTTTCCATCCAATGTTTCATCACATCCATTCCCGTAATATTTAACTCGTCTCATTTTCTTCGACACCACTTCATTCATAATTAAATTTCAAAAAGTTTTCTTCGAACTGCTCCGTCTCCGGTGATGGAAGGGTAGAAACATGGGTTAAATGTTCAGACAAGACTTTCGTTTTCTTGTTATTACATTGATATTTTTTCTTTCTTTTAAGGTTATCCTTAAGCTCTTTTACCTAACTTTATCCTGTTTAAAAGCAATTTCCTATGAACACTGAGCAGCCCTATTTAAAATTCATTTAGTGTTCCCGTTCCTACACATACTTTAAGTATTTTCCTCCATGGGAATGGATTTATAACTTGTCGGGGTGAAACTTCGTATAAATATCAACAAAAATATAATCCTCTATTTCCAAGGTAGCATATGTGTTTGCTTTTCCATATAGGTATGCATTAGTTCCTTAGGGGTTTTGTATACACGCGTTCAAGCATTTCAACAGCGTGATTGTGGAAAATGCAAACTTTGCATGTCTAGAGAACTGTGAAATATAGCAGAAAATTGTCAACGTTAGTAGTTTCTCGCTCCGCAACTTGATTGTGCGCTGGCATAAAGTTAACATGTACTTCTGCCTCCTGTAATTCAAACTGCTAGCGCAATCTTTTGAACTTTTTCGCGGTGACAAGTGTTTACTTACAAGCATTTTGAGTGTGTCTCTAATTTTTTTTTCTTATTATTATTTTGCAGGGTTGTATTTGCATCGCCAAAATCAATACAAGCGACTGTTACACTTCTCGAGAACTTACATGTGATATTAGACAAGACTCCAACGGAGGATATCAAAAACGATGTGCTTCCGCTACTGTTTAATGCGTTCGAGAGCACAACAATTCAAGTGCAGGTAAGAATTAAATTTATCAAAAACAAAAATCTCATCTCTTTCACTGTCATGAACAATCAAAATAATGCTCCCAATCACTGTCCGAAGACAAATTAATCGCCTAACAAATATAAAACCAGTGCAGCATCACATAAGGATGAAAGAAGTGCCTACCGTCCAAACAGAACGGTTTATTCGAGTTGGCTTACAGAAGTCGTTTATATAACAACCAAAACTCACCTCAGAATAATTCTTTTCATCTGCAATAGCAAATAGGCCATGATCCATTAATCGATTTGCCGTTAACAGACGCAAAACGGATGGTCTTAGTGGCTTACTGCCGGATTCGTAGGATACAGAAATTTCTGTTAATTTGATACTCCACATACACTAAGACCTCGAAATTGGTATGCTCTGCCCATGCCCATGGGCGATTCTTTCTCAATACTTTACTCGAAATTGGTAAATTGGATTTTACGGACTTTCGATAGGTCAGGTAATGAAATCTATGATAATCACTAGATGGGAGATAAACATACGAAAACAGAAATCCTACACATCTTCCTATGGAGTGCACAAGGCTAATTAACTGGAAGTACATTAAGAGTAGATCTGGGTTTGTTGGTAAGAGTGCGGTGCGGTGCGGTGCGGCACGGCAACGAAATTTTCGCATGAATACTGAATATGCATGCCCCTCGCTTCTACTCTACCTCAATGAATCCATTTTGTGTCTGGGAAGTTGTAATTTGAAGTGGACATTGGGCGTTCTGTTGTTACAGTCCGAAAGAAGCCTCAAAATGTATATGTACTACTCTCATATTCTCGTACCGTCTACACATATGCTTTTGCGTCGAAAAATCAATATTTATGTACCTTTTATTTCGTAGAGTGCAGCCCTGGTGGCGGTGACAAATGTATATGATTGCATAGATGAGCTATCTATACGACGGATGGTTCTGCCAAAAGTGAAAATGGTCTTTGAGAAGAATTACAACGATGTCAAAATTGTTGCCAATGTCTTGTCGTGTATAGAAAGGACCCTGGAAAAACTGGATAAATCTCAGGTAGGTTTTTTTGGTAGAAATGGAAAACGGATATTTGTGCTTGACATTGAGTTGTGTTGACATTTCATTTTCTTTTTTTGATTTTATGTTTGTGTATGTCTTTTAGGTGATGGACGAAGTTATTCCGTTGTTGTGGGATGTCAGACTTTCGGATCCAGATATCATCCTACGAGTTGTGAGTAAGTATCGACTTTTGGATTTTTGGAAATAATTTAAAGGTAGACAATTTAATAAATGAAGTTTTTCCTTCCAAGAAAAAGAAAAGAATAATTAAAATTACACTTTGGGGTTGGTACAAGGAGGTTTTTTCATAATTTGCGTGGGAGCGATTGGACAGGATTTTATAAAAGATACCAGGACACCATGCATAGGCTTCGAATATCTGTCTCCATAGAAGAAAAGGTTGGGAGGGGTAGAGCATTCCACATTTGTAGAGTGTGGCTATGGAACGATTTTCTATGTATTCGTGACTTTCTTTCGAATCTGGACTAAAAAGTAAACTGATGAGACAACTTAACGATTTTTTATATTCGTGCTCATATTTCGAGTCTGGACTCAAACTGCCACGAGAAGTCCTTTCGAATAAAGCAGTTTCGAAATGCAATTCAATTCAGTATTTTTGAAATGGGCTAGACCCCGAGATTTTCATAGAACCGTCTTTAAAGTCAACCCATCAATTTAGGAGAACCGAAAAAAGTTAAAACAGGACGGAAGAGTTGTCAACGTCCATGACTTAATTTTTTAACGATCAAGAATTAAGACAAAAAATACTACAATTTCTAAAATTGTAAAATGTATTAGAACTTTTTAGTTAAAAATATTTGTTATACGGCAACATTTTCGGTTCCTACACTCGATCAGTAGATTAGTGACTATGTATTTGTTGAACATTCAATACAAATCTCTATGGACGCGTTCAAGTCTGAAAATCGACAAATTTTGTATCCAACCCATTTTTTAATTTTCATGAACGCGTTTCTGTTTCTCGTCGAAAGTCCGATTCGGATAATTTTTTTAAATGTTTAAACAATTAGTTGCCTACTATATAGGGTGTCCCGTAATTAGTGCGCTATTTTTTGGGGATGTGGTTTTTGGTCATACTCTAAGAATGAATCGTATTGGAAGGAGGGTACATATTTCTCCGTTTAGGCGGGAGGGGCAGTTTAAAATAAAAAAAAACTAACTTTTAACTATACCACTTACTAACTACTATAGTTTTTTTTGAAAGCCAAAACTTGTTCTTTAATAAGCATTTTTTTGAAGTTGATTAAGTAAATAGGTTTTGATTAATCAAGTCTCAAAAGTCGAATTCTTGAAAAAAAAATATGAAACTTTTTGTTTAAATAAATAAGTTTTTTTATTCAAATTTTCGCCTCTATAAGGATCGCTTTTTTTTAATAATGAATGCTTCTATTCGTTTTGAGTCAAATGCAGAAAACAGAAAGCGAAAATGTTTTCTAGATTTTGAGAATATGAAAAATAAACAAAGTCAAGAAAACCCATTTTTTGCTGAGAGAAAAACCCATAAAATTAAGAAAGATTTTCTCATTTGGTTTTCTGTGTCTGACTCAAAGCTAAAAAGACCTATTTTTTTTACAATCTCAATAACGGTGTTGTCCCCAAGTTAGATAGACTATATGTCATCCCCATATCGCTACGGGAACGGGACGGAAACGAGTACATAACCAGGAGTTAGGAAAACACTGGACCAATATCAAGAATTCTTAAACCGTAAGAGTGCTTCTTTGCTCTTGAATAACTTAGACAATATTTTATCCCCATTTTCCCACTGGAATGAAAATTAATAAACAGCTTTACTTAATTTGTGTATTGCCCGGGCTACGTAAGGCGGGTCAGCTAGTAATCCAATAAACTGTTTTGACGATGACAGTTGCCTATTCAGCTTTTCAGATTCGTCTCTAAAATCATATTCGTCCTCTCTTGGGACGTGAAACTTGAACAGTAACGTATTGTAACGTGGACTTAGTTCGCAAAAATAAAACTTTTCCTTCTTTACTTTAATTCTACTACTTTTATTTGATATCTACTTTCGATAATCAACTCGACTAATAATCACGTTTACTCAATCTTCACACTATGACTTTAAAATAAAGCATCAGCGGCCTCTTTATATAGCAGTGTGAAACATCGAGAGCTTTCTAGTAGTTTTGCTATGAACCGTTGTGGCTAGAAACATTCTCCTCCCGGTATATTTCTGCAAACACACACTCACTCACAAACAACGTCTTCTATTATAACATACAATTATAATGTTGCCGCTGGTGTTTTCCGTTGAACGTTTTCGATTAGAAAATTAGTATTAAATGTTGGGTGTACATTACGCTGCCACATTGCCTGCTCCATAAGATTATTCGCCCCAAATAATTCCATCTTCAGCCTCGCCACTATATCGATGCAGCCGGTCACAATGAACTACTTTTAACTTGCCTCTTAGTCCTCTCTGGATGCGGTAAACCACGTCGTTAATCCTCGTGACAACAGTATAAGGACCTTCCCAGTTTTGGTGAAGTTTCGGTGACAGTCCCTTTTGACGATGAGGATTATACAGCCACACACGATCTCCTGCTTGGAATCCTGCCGTTGTCGCTTTTGTGTCATACCTTGTCTTCATCCGGTCGCTGTAGGTCTTCATCCGTTCCCTTGTTCTTTTATGGATGTCAGCGAGTCTCTCCTTGAGGTCGTCCACATACTTGTTTGTGTCCCGTGGCTCCTCTGTCGAGCATCCAAATTTAAGTTCGCTGGGCAGCCGTATGGTTTTCCCAAACAGAATTTCGGATGGTGTTTGTCCTGTCGAGCTAAGTAACGCACTTCTATAGGCCATCTGGGATAGAGGTACGTGCCTATCCCAGTGTCTTTGGTAGTCGCCTACGACCCTGGTGAGGAGTTCTTTCAAGGTCAGATTGTGGATGAAGCGGTGTGGTTCTCGTCTTCTTAATGCTTAGTAGTCCACACACTCCTTGGAAGATGTTTGACTCGAAGTTCCTCCCTTGGTCGGAATGGAGTTCCATAGGTACGCCAAACCCAGTTAAACACAATCTGGTCGACCACCGTTTTGGCTTCTTGATTTGGGATGTCATACACCTCAGGCCACTTGCTAAAGTAGTCCATTACAACCAGAATGTACTTGTTTCCAGTGTTGGTCTCTGGAAAAGGCCCAGCCATCTACTGCAATCCTCTCAAAAGGTGATCCAACGTTGTACTGGTGCATCTTACCTTGAATATTCCTACCCGGTCCTTTGGATGCAGCACACTTGTCACATGTTCGGCACCACTTATTACAAAGGCATGTTTATGCTGAATGTACATATAAATAATATTGATCGAGTTCAAAGGAATTAAATTAAAAGAGTGAATTCGGTATTAATGCTGATTCATTGATAAATGCATAAGAATGCATTATATGGCAAGCAAGTTAGTATCAATTCAATTATTTACATTATGTCAAGAAAGAAAGAAAAAGTATGATACGTAGATCCGGATTAACCCTCAACGGGGCGCTAGGCAACCATCAATTGAGGGGCCCTTTTTTCAATATATTTACCAATATTTATCAATATAATTACCATCTACATTTAAAACATGTCGTTTTCTACATTTGTTTTCGGGAAATTCATCAATAATATCATCAATATCAATTTTGTTCAATAAATCTGGCTCAATGCAAAGTATACTGAAACGAAAATCAACTTCAAGGCTGATGGATGAAGAGACAAAGGAGAGTTACAAAGAAAAGGAATGCGAATGATACTTTTTATAATTCATTTATTGCTAGGAGCTCTGGTTCCCGAGAAGTTTTGCTTAAATTTTTTTTTTTTGGAAATACCTATACCTTGATATTTATGTACACTTTCGGCAACAAGAGATTGGTTTGAAGATTTTGGTGTTCTCAAGTTCCGATGAAAATAGTTTTCGAGTTTTGAATTTTTTTGTAATACTGCACTTCTTCGTGATCGTTTTTCTTCGGCAAACTTTTCTTTTTTGCGCACCACTCAAACATGAACGACACATTTTTTTACATAATAGCAAATTAAGGCGCTAACGATCGATGGTTTCAGTGTTTACTAGAGTACTGCACTTAAGCTATCACTCCCGAAAAATGATGGCCTCACTACGGCAAAGAAAAATAACGCGGACTTTAACGTGATAATAACAAGGATATTTTATTCACTTATTCACTTAACACTATGTAAGTGTTTACGGTGAGTAGATATTCTCTGACTTGACTCTCTCCGTACAGCGAATTCTCCGTCTTTTATATAAATTCAATAGTTCCAGAATGTTGTCGAAAATTTCAGTCATTTATTTTTCTCGAATTATCTTGATCTTTTCATTTACTTCTATTCTTGAACAATCACGAAAAGGTATTCGTTAAATAATACTAAATGATACATTCATTTATTTGTCATCCATCATTAATTATTCACTCATTCATCATTTCCGCTTGAAGACTTCTACACCCGCTGCACACAGGCGGATTTTTCGAAAATCCTGGCCAAAATTATTTTTGGTCTGTTTATATCAAATTCTTGCTTTAATTCATTAAATAATAATGAATTTTAGTGAAAAACATGTTTTCGGGTGCATATATAAAATATATGCATTTAAAAAAAAATTACATACAAAAAAAATGTTTATTAATTAGAAAATCTTGAATTCAATATAAGTTAAGTTAAAATATCAGGAACAATTCAATGAAAAAAAAAACTTTTTTAAAAGTGTTCGCTACATCAAAAATGAAAAACAATAATTTTTCAACAATGGCGAAATAACAAAAATATAAAACAATTTAAAAAAAAGCATTTAGAAACAAGGTAAAGGTTTTTTATTTCATTACAATGAAGAGTATCATAAACAAACTCTGCGTAGTATAGTCAAGTACAAGCAGGTTTCGCAATCGTGCTTCGTGACGTTCAAATTGGTTGGATAACATTTTTTTTCTCTTCTGTAACTGATTCATATGAAGGATATATGTACATATATATGTTTATGTATGTTGTGTTTTTTGGCCGAATCTCTTATCAGATTATATTGAAACTTTTTCATTTGGCTTCAACAATCACTGATAAAGCTTCTTCTGCAGGGTATGGAACTATATCACTCTCCAAGCTTTTATAAGATTTTCGGTATTTTTTTGGTCGTGTTCGGGTTGAAAAAATTGTATCTTTCAATAGGATAGTAGAATATGGTTTTCCTTGCTCCTTTAGTTACATTTCAGCAGCATAGCATAACTCTTGAGGTGCAAATTCAGAACGCAATCTTTCGGTTTCTCTTTTTTTCGACCTTTCACTCAATTTGACAAACTCGGTTGATTGTGGCCGTACAACAAATCCAAAAGCTCTGCATGGAAAGGCTATTTCAAACTCAAGCCAAGTTTTGATTTTGTTATGTAAAGAGCGTTTTTATTTCTTGAGGAGGCCAACCATCGAGTTTTATATTGCGACACAAACGAAGATAACTTTTGCTTGGTTTACGTTGAGGTTTTTTTTACTTTTTTTCGCTTAAAAATCTACTTTTTCTTGAGAAAAAGTTTCCCAAAAATTCCATTAGTTGATTTCTTAACAGATAAATAAAATTTGATTGTGAGCCTGGAGCAAAAAAAAAAAAAATAAAAAATAAAAAAATTTGTTAAGCCAAACTGCTATTTTCACCTTTTTTGAATGCTTTTTCTTGCGATATCTCGCAACATCGCTAAATATCGCAACATTTTTGGACGAAAACTTGTTGAAGACGATTGTAGCTACATTTTAAGCTTTATTTTAAGGCATCATACAACTTTAAGACCAAACTTTTATATTACCAAACAAAAATGTTTTTTTCTTTTTTAGGTTCAAAAAAGTATATTTCTAAGATGTCATACAAATCAACACAAATCATGAAGTCAATATAAAATTTTGATTGAAATTGACTAATCATATCACTAGCAACAGATTCCAAAATAAATTTTTCTAATCGCTTCACACAAAAAAATATAAAAAATAGTAGTACATCAACCTCTAGTCACACACCAAATCTAATACTAATCTTGTTTATCAAAAGTGATCACTTTGACTGCATCGTATGACTAAACGGTAGCCAAGAAAATTACTTTGTGAACAACTTTGCATCAAAAAAAATTCAATAAGTCCAATTTCATTTTTCATAGTTATGGCCAGGTTTTTGGGAAAATCCGCCTGTGTGCGCTGTTCCAAAAATAACCGAAATCTTTCAAAATAAAAGCCACCAGTATAAATTTTGAGATAATTCTTTTTCATTATTCAATATACTCTTCTTTCACTTCGATACACGATCATACAATTTGTCAAATGTGTCGGAAATGTCCTTTCTAGGAACCTTGTCTAGTTCGTCGCCTTTTGAATGCGGTCAATTGAGTTTCATTTATAAGAGTAAAATTTAGTTTCAGTTCAGATTGTATTTTTCTTTCACTCTCTAGAGTTTTATGTTTGTTAGAAAATTTACGACGTCTTTTTCATTTTTCGGGGCCCTTTGAGCTCGGGCGCCGAGGCAACTGCCTATTCTGCCTACTTTTAATACAGCCCAGCTGATACGATTTGATTAAAAAGAAGACGTAGCATTAAATTATGCAGTGATAACTTATAATTGTGAAACTATACAGTCGTATTATACGAATGTGAATTATCTTCGGAAATTTTAGATATATGTCATCCTCATCAGTATCTCCTTTTAAATCCTTTCCTATTTCTGTAACGCTCATGTAGGTGTTTAACATAATTCTGGGTAGTAGTAAATCAATTACCAAATACGAAAGGTTGAGTGTAATATTACAAGCAAATTTTAGGGGATCTGAAGTTTTGGACCATCAAGAGTCAATCTTCAGCCTTTGTTTAAGAATTTCAAAGCAATCACACCATATTTGATGAACATCACAGTTTCTGGCTCGTTTATGTGTGATGAATGAGTGAGGATTTTTTTTCTTTTTTATTTGAATCTTATTTTTTTAAATCACTTCTCAAAGACCACTTATTGCCTGAACTCTGCCGCCTAATCTAGCCCCCTTATAAGACCTGACTCAAAAAGCATATTTCTCATAAGAGTCATAAGTCTAATGAGACGTTTCCACAATAAAAAGTATGCCACAAATCATACTTTCAAATCTACAAAAATAGTCACTAAAAAGAATCCCAAATGAATGTCATAATTTCCTTCTTTCATGTCAAAAATCAAATATCCGGTTTCGACTGTGTAGCTATAGCCTGCCTCTTTATGATTCCGACTTCGGTTAACCATAAATTTCCATTAAAATTCTTGACTCAAGTTTGCTTCTCTCCCAACAAACATACGAGTATATGTAGATGCTCAGAAGCACAAGCGAAATTATCATATGCAACACTTTCCTGTGTAAATTTGCTGGTATACCGTTTGCGGATTGCGGGAGGTGAGACCTACAAATGTACATACATTAGAAGTATCTCGGTCGGTTGTCGCATTGAATCGTATATGTATATTTTAGACCGAAGCCAAATGCAGGAACTCACTTTTGAGTCAATTTCAAATCACTTTCTTCTCATTGCAGACATTTACAGGAAAATGTTGTCCGATAAAAAGTATGGACTGTCCGTCACCATTATGGCCACAAGAATAATGCCATCCCTTATTCCACACACAGTTAATCCATCGTTAAATCTGGAGCAGTATACCATTCTACTAGAGGTGAGTACCTACTATAAAATGAACTCTTAATACATAATACATTCATTCCAAAAAGTGTCATGACATCCCAAAATGTGTTGTACAAGTATCTTTCAAATGTATCTGATTTGGAGTATCTATAATACCGCTTGCAGGTCCTGCAAGAGATGCTCGACCATATTGATCGGCAACAGCGCAATAAATTGAAATTGGACAATTTGTCAATACCATCACCGGAGCGACATCGAACTCTAAGGCATCAATTTTCATCGGATAACATGCATGTGCCACCGTTCAACATTCCGAATTTGCGTATTGATCAGAGGAAGACTTCCAGCGCTGAGGACATGGCGCGTAAAAATTCATCTGGTAAGGAGAAGTATGGCATTTGAACGAATATACTCGTGCAGATACTCTTGTTTGTGTGTAGGAGTAGATAATGTCGTGTTTTCTTGGTTTTGTTTTTTCCGTCAATTTGCAATCCTGTGTAGCCTTACAGCACTGACGACGCATTGTGATATAAGCTGCTGTGTTAAATATGAGAAAGAGAATTGTATGCAGCACCATGTAAAATGATGAGGAATTGCAAGGCCCAAAGCGTATCGGGTGTGTTTGTTATTTATTGAATGATTGAGGGTTCCTTAGGGACAAGGTTATGAAATTGTGTATATCAAAGTCACGTCATGCGTTGTTGTTGGGTGTGTGTTGATGAGGAGCGATTTGTGTCGTTCTGGAGATGACTTTGAAAAATTCAATCGATAACATGTTCTGATAATGGGAAGAGTTTCTGTTTACTTTTTCAAGGTAAATTTTTAATGAATCCTTTCAACGTATTACAGGGACATTATTTGAAATTGTATTGATACAGCGAAATAGCATTTGCCGTGTGTGCGCCTATTCAACAAACGGCAATTTACAAAACATGTGGCACAGTCTGTTGTCTGATATATGAGTTTTTCAAGTATACCTACCTATAATGCTCCTTTTTATGGAATTAAAAAGTAGCAGCAGAGTTGATCGAAAGCTTTGGAATTAGGAAAGGAACGTTTAAATCCTTACTAATATTATAAATGTGAAAGTCACTCTGTCTGTCCGGCTTTATATGTTACCGTCTCCTGCCCAAACTACGGAACTGATTTCAATGAAATTTTGTAGAGAGATAGTCTTGAACCTGAAGAAGGACATAGGCTATACATTTTGTCCCTATATTCCCACGGGAACGGAAACGTATACGGGAACTTAGAAACTACAACACCGATTTCAAAAATTTCTCCACCGATAGAATGCTTCAAATAAACTTTAATTCATCCACATATTCCTACGGGAACGGGAGCTTTTACTTATATAATAGGTGTGAAAGTAGCTCTGTCTGTCCGTCGTTCTATGTTACCATCTCCCGCCAAAACTAATAAACCGATTTTAATGAGATTTTGTACAAAGATTGCTCCGAACCTGAGGAAGGACATAGGCTATACATATATGTTTTCCCTATATTCCCACGGTAGCAGGAACGTATACGGGAACTTTGACACTACAGCACCAATTTGAAAAATTGTTCCACCGTTGGAATGCTCCATAATCCCCGAGTAACATAAAATTTTACTCATCCCCATATTCCATACGGGAAAGGTCACCATGTTTCCACGGGAACGGGAGTCTTTACTAATATTATAAGTCCGAATTAAAATTTGTCTGTCTATTTCTCTTTGTTACCATTAACCGCCCAAGCTATTGAACCTATTTATATGAATTTTGGTACAGAGACAGTCTAGAACCTGAGGATGGACATATATGTTATGCAATATGTTTTATCCCTAGATTCACATGGGAATGGGAACTAGGAAAATACAGCACCCATTCAAAAAATGTCCACCGTTAGAATACTACACTATTCCCGAGTAATATAAACTTTAAGTCATCTTCCGAAAACGGCCCTCATATTCCCACGGGATTGGAAGATCTTAGTAACATTATAAATCCGAAATTAACTCTACCTGTCTGTTTTTCTTTGTTTATATTTAACACCCAAACTATTGAACCGATTTATATGAATTTTGGTACAGAGATAGTCTAGAGGCTGAAGATGGACATCCTTAATTTACTAATATTACAAATCCAAAATTAACTCTGTCTGTTCGTGTTTCTTTGTTACCATCTCCCGCCCAGACCACTGATCCGATTTAAATGGAATTTTATTCAGAGATAGTCTAGAGCCTGAAGAACAAAATGAGCTTAATAAGTAATCCCTATATTTCTACGGGTTCGACACCGTAAACGGGAACCTTAAAACTGCTGGGTCGATAAAAGTTCTATCACTGCGGGGTGATTTCTGTCAAACTGTCGAAAATACATTTGACTTGAGAAGAAATGTCTATCTTGATCTTCAAATAAAAATTGGCAATAGGGAATGGCTGGGTGAAAGGTCGATCTCAGCGCCGACTAAAGAGATAGTTAACCATTTAAACTAATAAATTATGTTTGACGTATTGGGGGATGTTGGCGAATGTCTATCAATAGACAATATTATGGACACTGAGCAAGTCACATCATACCCTATAGAGTTTCTCAATTTCTTAAGATTATTAGGAGTGGCAGCAAGTTGATGTTCCAGTAATCCATTAATGAGTAATCCAGAATTGTACAGAGCTATACAAACTACACATCTGGAATACGGCACTATAAAATTTTTTATAATAACTGGAACGACAAAAGTAGAAAACGTTTTGATTCCCCGTTTTCCTTTAATTCCCACTGATTTGTCATTATAAATAGGGCTCAGACGTTTTAAGTTGCAGGTGTTCGTTTAGAAAAATCCCATGGCAACTTTATGTGGCAGAATCACGTTTATCAATCCCACTAAACCTTTTTATTTCGCAAAAAGATGGAAAAAATAAGAGCGTCGTCTGCAAACACATACAAATAAAATAATATAACAATAGTTTACTAAAACGCATGAATGTGTCTTATTTGCAAAATAAGTAGCCTAAAAAATTAAGAATGCTGCCGAAAGTCACTTTTCCACTCGGACGAAGTCGCGGGCACAGCTAGTATAAATATATATTCAATGAAAGAGAATGCCAGTTAAAAAGATAAAATCGCTCTGTTCAAGGAATCGGCAAGTGCCCTGAAAGTGATTACACTGCCATGAAAAGCACTTGTTCACTTAGCCGTTGGGAGTCAATGTAAAATTGAAGGTACTTGAAACTGAAATGCATTAGGAACCGGAACTCTATGAGCTTTGTGAAGCGACCCAATTTTTGTTTTTTACTACCTATATAAGCTGACCGTGTTCTTACATAAAAGATGAGTTGAGCGCACTTCTTCTTTCCTTAAACTTCGGGTTGATATGGCCTCCTGCTCGCCGAGAAATGAGAACCACTTTATCAATTTGGGTGGTTATTACACTCTGTAC
Organism: Melanostoma mellinum; assembly: GCA_914767635.1. Lineage (NCBI taxonomy): Eukaryota > Metazoa > Arthropoda > Insecta > Diptera > Syrphidae > Melanostoma > Melanostoma mellinum. Next base: position 202,447,660 of record OU612058.1, read on the forward strand.
AATTGTATAGGCCGTCTTCACCGCGAATTTCCATTCTGAAACCACAGAGATCAGGAAGAGATCACTAATCCCAAAAACGCGATATGAGATTAACGAGTTGATCACCCATTAAACTGCCAATCCGGTTAATCAGCTGCTAGTCGAACCACACGGAACGTTTAATGTATTTAGACTTTTAGGGTCTGTGTAAGCCAAGTCGCTAGTATTGTCGAAGTAGAATTCACCGAAATGTGTTTGAACGGCGTTGAACGGTTTCTTCCTCTTCATCATCCATGCAGTTTCTGCATAAATCATTGGAGTGCACACCAAGTCTTTTGGCGTGTCTTCCTATTAGACAGTGTCCCGTTACAGCACCTATGGTAGAACCTAGAAACAGGCGGTGTAAGGTTAACAAACTCTTCAAGCGTTTTGAGTCTATCAAAGCCAGAGTTTTTTGGTTTCAATGCAGTTGTTACTCTCAGTCCATCTAGTGTTTGTTATCCTTTAAGCGTCATTTCTGAAAAGGAGTTAGCGATAGGTATACTTAATCAATTCTGAACGCAGGGGACTGGCATACAGTTGCCTGGTATCTCACTGTGTCCCGGCACCCATAAAAGGTGAATGTTGAACTTATATCCTTCAGAGAAATTTGACAGTTTTGGACCGTGATGGATTTTGTAGGGACAGAGGCAAGAGATTTAAAGGCTATCCGATAAGATTCGAATATTCGTGTAGGATATTGCTTAATTGCCAGGATTTCCGCTTGGAACACGCTACAATGATCGGGGGGCGTTTAGTGGAAGAAAACACTGAGATTCAGTTTTTCTGAGATTCCACTTCCTACACCTTCGCTGGTTTTTGAACCATCGTTGAAGAAGCGTATTGCTTCATTTTCTGGTATTGTATGATCCTCCGACTTGGGCAAATTATTGCTGCACATTTCTTACTATTGTAATATGAGTGATTTTTTCCTACTTTTTTCAACAATATTGGTTTTGATAGCTTACACACGTTTCGCGTTTTGTGTCACTGTCAAAGATCTTCAGTTTAGTCTGTAACTTAACCATGAATCGTCTCACCAACGAATAAGGCCGATGTAATTTCAACTGACTTTAGTAAAGCTTTCGATAAAATCTCCGGATCATTTCTTCTTCTGAAGACTCTTCCCACCTCCAACATGACCTCGACAATTTTTCAACATGGTGCTCCAAAAACTGCGTGGAGATAAATGTTTCCAAGTGCCAATCAATAACCTTCTCACGTAAACGCATCAAATCTCCTCCCCGTCGCTATCTTCTAAACCGTCAAATCATTTCCACCGTTGAGGTGATCCGGGACCTAGGGATTATTTGCGACCGTTAGCTGAATTTCCTCAAGCATATCGACGATATAATTCTTAAGGCAAATTCGGCACTTGGCTTCGTGAAACGATGGTCCAAATAATTTGCTGACCCCTACGTAATCCGATCCCTTTACATTTCATTCCGCTTCTTGAATACGCTTGTCAAGTCTGGTCGCCTTAACAACAAGTGCGCATTGCCAGAATTGAGAGCATTCAACGCCGTTTCCTCCGATTTGCTCTTCGAGGTCTTAATTGGAGTGATCTTCTGATATTACCTCCTTATCAAGACCGAATCAAACTCCTCAACCTCAATACGCTGAAAGATCGAAGAGAAATATTTGACGTTCTCTTCATTCTTCACAGGTACCATTGACTGTCCAGCCCTTAACAAATCCATTTTTGTAAATACTAACCCTCGTAACACCCTGAATCCCCGTCTCTTCTATCTTCCTACCCATCGAACCTCTTACGGCTCCAATGAACCCATCTCCCGAATGCTGAGGAATGTCAACTACCACTCCTCTTGTTTTGACTTCAATATGAGTACTCCCTGCCTAAAACTTCGTCTCCTAAGCCGTCCAACTACTAAGTTAGTCTTAGCTATTAAGTTTCTTAGTTTGTAAGTTAATAGCTTGTATTAAGCTTAATAAATGGGGGTTTCGCCCCCACCAAAATTTAAAAAAAATTTAAATTCACGGCGCGCTTCCTACATTTTATTGCCATTTTATTGGGCCCATAAACTACTCATGCCTGCATGCGCAATCAGAAGATTGAGCAATATCGCTTTCGCCCTACAAGCTTTTATCTCTTAAACTCTGCCCTCTGCCTGTCGCGCATCCAAATTTGTCAAGCATTAATTTAAAAACTTTCATTTTTCTGTGGCCATCATTTGAATTGCTAGCTTAATCCTAATCTTTCCAGCTTTCTAATGATCACATTTTCAGCCCAAATTCAAATAACAATCCGCTCGGCTATTCCAAAAACTAACCGTTTCTTAAAAACCGCCCGGGCGTTTAAATTAACCAATAAGATCATTTTTTATCAAATACTAGCTGTACCAGCGACTTCGTCCGCGTGGAGTTGTGACTTTTACAATCGTGTGGGCGTATAGGGATAACATACATAGCCTTTATTCATCTTCAGGTTCTAGACTAGGTTCTAGGTTAAATAGTGTGGGCGGTAGTTGGTAGCAAAGAAAAACAGACAGACAGAGTAATTCGGATTTATATTATTAGTAAGTACTTCCGATCCCGTGGGCATATGGGGATTAATTGAAATTAATATTTTTTTGGCATAGTGTGGCATTCTAACTGTAGTTTACCCGTTGATTTTCCCGTCCCCGTGAGAATGTTGGGGTAAAATATGCAACCTATGTCCTTCCTCAGGCTCTAGACTATCTCTGTACAAAATTTTATTTAAATCGGCTCAGTAATTTGGGCAGGGGACGGTAGCGTAGAAAGACGGGCAGACAGAGTTATTTTCCAATTAGTTAGAATGACTTAGTGAGGTTTTGAAGTCAGCTCTTTTCAAATTGAAAAGTCGGAAATGCAGATACCTTTTTCATCAGAAATGACTGGGTTCGTTTTGAACGAATCGACACGATTAACACATTGAGTTTAAAATCATCCACAAAATAAAAGGAACTATATCGAACGTATATTTCTCGTGTTAGGGGTATAGACACGTATGTACTAAAAAGCTAAACGTTGACACGTGTAAAAATTTATTGGTACACGTGTACTCGTGTTGAGTATACGTATCTAACTACGCGCCTTTATTCGAGAGCTCTAAAGGTTGAGCGCTAAATCCTTAAAATGCTGGCAGACTTTCTTCCCGCTGCTAAAAGATTAGTGGGCTCCCCCCCAAACCTCATTAGACATCCTTAATTGATTATTCATTGAACGTTTCAGCGATTGTTCTCCCATTTAAATGCCATCTGTATATTTGCGCGCTTTGCGATTAAAAACATCCGTGTCCCGTTCTAATTGAAAACGTGGAAAGATTCTTCCTCCTAATCCGTCGTGGTTTCTTCAATTGTTGTACCTTTTGAATTGAATTTCTTTCCTAATTAGACATGACTCTTTTGTATCGTTCTGTATTTTATTTATTTCTTCTTTCGTCTCGCACAATCAACCGCCATTTCCATAATATTAGCGATACAAAATTTGACAAAATAAAAAAAGTAGGAACTCCCAGACGAAAATTTTGAGTTTGTCCCCCTAAACAGTTTGATTTGGCCATACAATGAAGGAGGAAAGCCCTCAAGCAAGCAAACACACAGAATCACGATTGTAGGCTTTAATAAAATAACTTAATTATTACTCGTTATTTAGCAGCAGGATAATTGAATTTTGAACATTCACCAAAGCCATGCCAATATTTCAGCCCATCTACCCGCCCGCAACCACAAAAAGCTATACATATATCTATGCCTTCGTGTTTTGGCAGTTGCCGCAAGACTTACTGGCCGGGGTTTGGTTATGTGGCTGACAATATTGTTATTCAATTGGCGTGTAAGAGACATTTTACAAAATCTCTCTAAGCAGCGGTGCGGCGCTGCGCGACGCTGAGGCCGATGTCTCGTCAGTCGAGTGGGGACAAGAAATTTTGTCTCTAGGGTAATTTTAGTGGTTTCACAGCAAGTCTATTACAGGGCTGCCATTTGTTTCTGATGTAATTGGTATTATTGTATTATAAAATGAATATTGTCAATAGGTGAGTATACCTTCTGTATAGAAAAGAAAAAAAACGTTGGGATACTATTGTTGTTCTATTTTGCTTAAAGTGAAGGCTGAGACTTTGTGTATGTACTTCGGGAGGTGATTTTTTTCGAGGCAGATTATTGAAATTCAGTTTGGGACCTAATCGTACATTTAATAAGCAAAAAACACAAGTGCGTTGAAGAATTCTAACTAAACAGCCCAGTAATTACGTAATAGTGTAGTGCCTTATTTTTTTTCCATAAACAGCGTTGTTATTTTACAAAAAAAATCATTGACTTTCAAGCCAAAGTTCGACGCGATTACGTTTAAGATACAGGACAAAAACGCGATGTAGTCCATCAAAATCAAAATCAATAAACAACAAAAATGTGTATGTATTGAATACATTGCCCTTTGAAGCAATAAATTACGGATGCGATGCAGTCCACGTCGCAAATAATAATTAAGAACTGTTTTAAGCTTACTAAATGACCGCTCACAAGGAGCCTACGACGCAGGAGCAGTAAACATGTAGCAAACTAGTTTGATGCTAACGGAATCACATCTCTCAATATGAATACCTCTTTGACAATATCGTCGAAATTTGAGCATTTCTCCCAAGCAAAAAGAAGAATTTGCAGTTCCGATAAAATAGCCGTCCACACCTTCTTTAAAAAAACGGTCTAATTCTATAATAGACTTGACTAATTCTATGGTGACATTTGCTCTAGAAACAGGTATTTTAAAATTTTTGAAGAAAGGTTCAAAAATGATAAAATTTTATCTGTTAAATTATATTTTACGTGCGAATTAAAAGAACCATTTTGAGCTCTTTTCTATAAAATGTTTCCAGATCAAATACAAAAACAATTTCAGAATTTTCATCAATTCTCTTTGGTAACCGACGCGATCTATTTATTGTGTTCCAAAAAATTGTTTTCGAGACTTATCTTTAGTTTTTCAGCAAATGAAATCATCATCGTTCATTTCTTGAAATAATTTCATGTGTGTTTCAAATCAGTAATGAAGCATCAAAACCGTTTTACTCTTCCGCCTTTAGATTTTCGGTCAAATTTTTAACATTAAACATGACATTTTTGCAAAAATAGAAGCAGAAGCAGAGGTACAACTATATTGTTATCAAAAGAATCGCTTTTTATTCCTTCAAAAGCATTTACAATGCCTTCAAAAGATATCCACACATCCTTTACTGTTTCAGCTCTAGCAGTCCATCGAGTTTTTGACAAATTTTTCAATTGCAAGGAGTTTTCAATGTTTTTGAATTTTTCTTGCATACATTGAAAACGTTTTGTACTACTTGAATTGAATGCTTTTTCAACGAAAATATTTATACGATGCGCTTGACATGGAATGTAAGGCATTTTCTTACCACATTTTTCTGACAATTTTTGCTGGGTACCATTATGCTTCCCGGACATATTTTTGGCAAATTCATAGGATTGGAATACAATACCTGTTGATTGAAGTGTAGATATGATTTTTTTGGCCAACTCTTCTCCAGTCTTTTTTGTTTGTTAGAATGACATCCATTCCCAAAAGCCGTTCAATAAAGACAGGTTTCTCGTCGGTTTGGACTAAGTATCGAATGTTGACAGCAAGTTGATATTGATGCGATGAGTCAGGAGTTGTGTCAACCATTACAGAAAAAATAACTGCTTTATTTATCTCATTTACTATGATTTTTTGAGTTTTAGTTCGGTCTAAGATACATCTCACCTTGTGGCCTTTTTGAAGTCCTGTCCAACCATTTTTTCATTAATGGGCAATGTCGTGAAATCGGTAAAGTGATTTGTCAAAAATTTCCATTGTCGTTCTCGCAATATCAACTAAAATTTGCAACACTTTTAAATGATACTCATTTTCTTGTTCTTCTTGAATGCTTTGTTGTGTCTCTGCTTTGTTTAGCAGCTCTTCCATTAACAAAATTGCAATAATCAAGTAAAGCCGTTTTATGTGATTCAAAAGTGAAATGTTGAACCAATTTTCCGTGGCATAAAATGAAGAGTACCCCGACTCTTCATACTGGTTGGAAAAATGTCAAGCTTCGGCTGGTGTAAGGGTATGGCCGAAGAGAACATAGAAACTTACGTTCATGGCAGTCTAAATTTTTTTTCGTTTTTACCAGGGTCATGGTCTAATAAAACTTCTATTCCATCATGAATGTAATGTGTGTTATTTTGTTCTAGTTTGTCTTCATTTTTTACAATTTCCAACAGAACAATGTTTTTAAGTAAAGCTGCTAAAGGTGCTACAGCCCCGCCCCCACACCCCCTCGCTACGCCCCTGCACAGTAGGGCCGAGTAGGCCTTTTGCTAAGGCCTTTGATGGCTAATGTCTTCATTGATGCGTTCAGTACTGGAAGACCTACTGAAAGTAGGTCTTCAGGAGCTTTGCCAAAGAAAGCAAATATTTCATCGCTTTTGTTACTTAGTGTATAAGCGTGTAGCTTTGGCAATCCTGTTTCTGTTTCTAAATAAATATTTAAAATTGAACCATATTTTGATAAAATTTCTTTGCAGTTTCTCCATCAAATTCAAATTCTTCTGCACCCCATGCCTGCGCAGCTTAACACAAAGTTGATTTCACCACTGCATCAAATATTCTAAACTTTGTGGAAAGGTTAACGTTTTTATTAGAAAAAATATTTTTCCAAAATAACTTAATTAGATTTTGACTTGTTTTAACTTTCTTCTCAATGTGACGCTTAAAATCCAATGTTGAATTCAACACTACTCCAAAATATTTGTACTCTCTGACGACGTCCAGACGATTCTGCCGCAGCAATCAATTGTAGTTTTGTGTTGATTAGCCTCGATTATTTGTACAGAAAAGCATTATTTTTGATTTATCTGTATTGATGACAAGCCCCCACTTTTCACAGAATGAAACAAGGCGATTTATTATCAATTGCAGGTTCTCGGGTGTTTCGGACAGGGCTACAAGATCATCGGCGTATAGTAGAACATTCAAAGTGCTTCCTGCAATTCCAAAAAAAGTCCAAAAGGTAGTTCATCCCCAATGTCATTGATGAATAGGGCAAATAAAAATCCACTTAGTGGACATCCCTGTTTCACACCACTATACATATTCTTTTAAAACCAATCTGAAAAATTTTTACCATCCCAAATGCGGTCCCACAATACATTTCTTTGATGACACGAATAAATTTGGTAGAGTAGAGAGTCCTATTTGGGAGAGCGTTTCTATTAATCAAATCGAAAGCAGCCTTAAAATCTATAAAAAGCGCATTGACCTTTTTCTTCCGGGGTTGGAAGGCTTTGATTTTCTCTGATAAAGTAAATATAAATGATCTATTGTGGAGTAGCTTTTTCGGAATCCTACTTGTAGTTCGGTTAAAACATCATTTTCTTCGTTCCATTTTTCAAGTCTAGATGCTTAGATCACAAAGAGACGGGTACTCACTTTAACGTACTTTTACAGCTCTAGTACTGTGTTATGTAGCGCGAATTTTGAGAGAAAAGTGAAGCTCACTATTTCGATCACTGTTGTCTGCATTTGGTCCCAGGTAACAAATCAAACTAATTGCTTAAATATGTTAGCTTCGTCTGAGGTTCAGCCAGTGTCGAAGCGTCAATATAAAGATAATAAATAAAATCTGTTACCACTGCACTGAGGTTAACATTACTTCGTCTTCTTTTCATGAACTTCAATTCTTTCGGACAATTTTCGACATTATGTAACACTTTTGAGGACCTCTAAGAACTGTTGAAGATCGCTTGCTTGTTATTAGAACTCATGTGGTTTTACAATATCATATCAATATCATTAATTGCAATCTGAAATCTTCTAAAAGCTTTGAATATTGTTTGGCAGTCCCAGTCAGGACCAATCACCTTTGAATTGATTGTGTTTTCAATGTCACCCATACCACAGAAACCATTCATAAAGACATTTAGCTTATGTTGAAAAAGTAATTTATCGGCCTTACCACAAACAATGGATATAGACCAATAAACTAATTGCACTATTGTCTGCCTCTTTTCATTAACATTTACTTATTAACAGGTTCTGGCATATTGGGTGGTTGGTGGTTTGGCGGTTCGCCTTCATCGCCGGATAGTAATTTCCTGCGCGTTTCGAATGCTTTTCCAAATCGACGACTATCGGACAACACGCTAATGACACCAAAAATACGAATAGCGCCATCGTGTGCCTCCTCGCCGGGAGGCACACCCGGAGGTGGCTTACCCATTCGGCGACATTCAAGTATAGGACCACAGGAGAGACGCGGATCTGCAATCAACCTCTCTCCACCGACTGTAAGTGATTTCGTTTACCAATTTTTGTCATTGTTTTTTATTCCTTTTTTTTCTAGTTTTTTAGTGGTTGTTTAGTTCTTTATTTTTAGTTTTTATACTTAGTTCCTATTGTTGTTTTATTTGTGTTAAAGTCTACTCCGATACAAAAGAAAAAAAACACCACAACCGCTACTCACATCAAAGGATTAAAATAAAAAAAACAATAAAGTCATACAATCAATTTGCATTTTTGAGCGCAGCGTTCCCAGAACTCTCCTGGCTAAGATGAATTTCAATGACTTTCTCTTGTGATTTCATTCGAGAAAATTGCATTTGAAGACAATGTTGGAACAAACTGTCTAAGTGGTGGTAGTGAGAGAAATTCACCCTGCTTAACCGCACTTGTATTCCATTTGCAGTCAAGAGAGGTTCGGGAATCCCAGAACTCGTGAAAATCAAATGGTTGTGCTGTTTTTTCTCCCCCTTCTTACATTCTACTCTACATCACTACTACACACTATCGCTGTTATGATTGCATTTTATCTTTAATTTTTTATTTTTATTTTTTTCATTTTTCAAAGGCATCATCCTTGCCATAGAAATGAAAATTAATCACTTTCTCTCGGTTGGTTCTTTTGAAAAGAGCAACTTTTGTATTTTTTTTTTTTCTTTTTGCTATTTGTTGATGAAGAACGATGCATTTTACGGGTGCGAGCATCTGGCAAGGAAGTTTAATGGAAAATTGTTGTTTTGTTAGCTTGTTTGACAATTTAGTTAATGAATAAGAGAAAAACAATAGCAATGTAATTACTTTGAGTATGAGAACGGGCATGGGCATGGGCACCCACGAAGCGGAAAATTAACAAATAAGCTAACGTTTTTGTTCTGTTTCCATAGTAGCTTTAAATTCTTTCCTTATAACTTATGTTAGTGTAATTGAATAAGAGGAAGGGATTGAAATATTGAAGAGGTTAAGGAGACTAATTGATCTCACTATTTCAGCTCTGAGAATCCCAATAGGAGACAATGATTGAGTAATTTGTCATAACATCATTGTTTTGTGGGTTATTATAAGGCCTCCACTTTAAATTCTTTATTATTCTGTATACTTTAATGTCGCGTTGCATTGTCTTTTGTCTGCCTCTGTTTTACACATTGGACTTTTTCCTTTAGTTATGAACACAAAAACAAGCACTGTTTTTATAGAGGTGATGCCACTCATCTGTTGTCTTTCTAAGAAAATGAAACAAAGCAGCTGCAAAATCCGTTTGTTGTACAACATTTGTTTTCTCTAGCATCTTGCTGTGGCTGAGTGAATTGGGAAAAATTTGAAAAATGTTAACACAAAATAAAACGACGTTTTCAATTTCATTTTGTTATTTAATACTCTGGTCATTTTCAATTGTAATAAATCACAATTAAAGTTTGATGAAGCCTATGGGTGAGTGACATACATATATATAATGTTGTATGTAGTTATCCTGCCTTTTGGTAACACAAACAAGCTCGAAAAGTGTTTACTTGAACCTGAATAACGCCATGTTTCGTATTCTTTCATATAACACTACCTTTTTAAGTAAATTGAGGTAGAAAAATATATGTCGTGTTATTCGTGTCAGTTCGTTTCAAACGAAACCAATTAATCAACTTAAAGCGAACTTGTTACAGTCGTTTGAGTTGAAAACTTCCTAGCTTTTCACCGAAAGCGAAAGCGAAAGTGATATCAGAAAGATTAAAGTGATGCCAGAGCGTGCTTATAATGCAAGGTGAGATATACCATCATATCGCCAGTTGAACTTTTGCTACAAAAGCCGCACTACCGATCATTAAGAATATTTTAATCTACGAGATTTGTCTTAAGCTGGTAGCTTATCAACGTTTCCGTGGCTTTGGAAAGAAGGGAAATAAGGGAAGTTAGTTCAATCGGTTGATACTTACTTACTTAGGTGGGTATTACAGTTCGGGGTGAACCTGGGCCTCAGCCAACATCCTTCTGTAACGACTTCGATTTCAGGCGAGATCTATCCAGATTCGCACTTTAAGTCGGTTGAGGTCTTCATCCACTTGATTGCGCTACTTAGACGAGGTCTTCCACTTCTGCGATTTTCCTGTAATGTGCTTTCGAAAACCCCACGAACCGGAGCGCTTGGGTCCATTCGCTCTACATGACCGAACCATCGTATCCTCGCGGTGCCCATGTGACGGTATAGCTCATACAGCTCGTTTTTGTATCTTTTTCTCCACACATTGTCTTGGCATACGGGACCAAAGATCATTCGGAGAATTTTTCTTTCAAAACGACCAAGGGTTTTTTCATCCACTTTCGATAAGGTCCATGCTTCTGTGCCGTAAAGTAGGACTGGGATAATCAAAGTCTTATACAAGGTTACTTTGGTTTTTCTGGAGAGGGTTTTGTTTCTCAATTGCCTTCTTAACCCAAAGAAGGAACGGTTGGCAAGAGTTATTCTCCGTTTGATCTCCGCACTGATGTTGTTTTCCTTGTCTTAAGCTGATCCTAGGTAGACGAATTCCTGTATAACCTCCAAGTTATGTCTGTCTTTTGTGACGTTGACAGCAATCTTTTCAAGTATGATGTTGAAGAAATCGCATGACAGCTTGTCGCCTTGTCGAAAGCCTTTCTCGACATCAAAGGTCTCGGTGAGTTCTCTACCGACCTTGACATAGCCGCGTGAAAGTCATCCAGCCGAAACTAGACATTGATCTGTACAGCTCGTCTCTGTAAATACTGTCATACGTGGGCTTGATGTCGATAAAAAAATGTTGAATATCGATATTATATTCTCGGATTTTTTCCAAGATCTGCCGTAATGTGAAAATTTGGTCTATTGTGGACTTCTCTGGTCTAAAACCACATTGATAAGGACCTATCAAGTTGTTGACGTGGGGTTTCAGACATTCACATATTACAGCAGACAAGACCTTATAAGTGACGTTAAGAAAACTTATCCCACCACAATTGGCACATTTGTGAGGGTCTTCCTTCCTTAGGATTGGGCATACGATACAAAGTTTCCATGCATGGGGCATGCTTTCTTCTGACCATATCATGCAGATCAGATGTTGCATGCTCCTTTCCAACTGGTCTCCAGCTGCCTTGAAAAGTTCGGCATCAAGGCCATGTGCACCTGCAGTCTTGTTTGATTTAAGTTAAAGATTTAAGGCAAGCTAAACTTCCTATATATTTCGGGATGACGGCATTCTTGACCGTCGTCCAAGCTGAATGGGGCAATCTGCCTGATAGCGGAACTTGCGTCCTCATCGCCGCTAAGTAGTCTGCAGAAATGATCTTTCCAGATCCTCAGTAGCAACTGTGACTCTATAACTATGTTTCCCTGCTGGTCTTTACAGGCTTGAGTTTGGGGCTTGCCACCCTGTCAGGATCTTTTTACCTTTTGGTAAAACTTCCGAATCTCTTTCCTGTCATGGCACCTCTCTATTTCCTCAAACGAGCGTTTCTCATGCTGCTTCTTTTTATTTTTGAGAATTCGGTGTTCTTCCCTTTTTTCTCTATGTAAATCTCGTTCTACTGATCGTAAGAAGCCCTCATTCGCTTTTGCATAAGCATTTGTCGTGCTTTTTGTTTGGCTGCATTTGCCTGCCTGCACTCTTCATCGAATCATGGCCGAGTGAAACCCAGAACCTCAGAGGCAGCGGTTCTGATGGCTTCTCGGCATTGCTGCCACTGTTCTTCAATGCTTAATGCTGACGGCATAGGATTCAAGAATAATTGAAGGGACACTGGATTGGAAAAGGCATTGGCAATCTCTTACAATTGTAGCTTTCCGATGTCATATCGCTTCACAACGTTAGTTCGTGCAGATCGTGAACAAAATGGCAATCCTTATTGAAGAGAAATGTCAAAAAACGGCAAGAAATGTGGCTTCGTTTGCTGTCACTGTGCGCTCTATTTTTGTAGCGTCCCTGTTGAAAAACCCTTTAGCTACTTTACTATCTTCCTATAAATTTTAGTAATTTTTGAGGTTCTTAAACACGCCTCTAAGCACCTAGAATTTGCAAGATAGTCGTCTCTAAAAAACATTATCCAACTCTTGATAGTCGTTATTTTATCGCAATAGAAACATAAGCGTTTTGTGGTTGCGGTTTTTGAGCAGTTTTTACGTCCAAAATGTCATAATTCGTTTTACTCCGTATGGTCAAACGCTGGTTCAGATATCTTAAGATCTCTTTACTTTTTTTAAATTAAATAAAAAACTTAAGTTGCTCGTTTCAAAAGACTTCATTTATTAGAAAAGATTTTCCTCGTTTCTTTTTATTTTCCTGTATTGCTCGCTCTTATTTGATTTAAAATTTACTTTTGTTCAATTTCTTAAACGAAAACGTATTTTTCAAACATAAAAAAGAAAACACTTTATTCAAATTCTTTTTATGTTTTTTAAAAATATAAAACAAATTTTTGTATATTAATCTCTATATTTCAAAAAAAAAATTATTTTATCCACAAAAACAAAAAAAAAAAATAATTAAAAACAAACCGAATTAAAAAAAAAACGAAAAAAAAACAGACGTACGGTTTCAGTGCTCGAGGAGGCTCAGGATCGAGTCTTTCAGTGCCTTCATCGTCTGTTTATGTTGTAAGTCTAATAAAATTTTATCAAACTAAAATCCACCTATCTGATGATGATGTTGAAATAATATTGCAAAGCTTCATAAGTGCTCACTTGTTTTGTCGTCGAATATTGTTGCAAATCACACAGAGAAAAAAATACTAAATAAAAAACACAGAGCTACAGCTGCAACTGTTCAGTGTTTATTTCAAAGTGTATTCGCATTTCGTATATTTGAATTTGTTATGTCTTTTTGCTGATGCCATAAAAAAAAATATATTTATATCGGAAAGTGCATCGTTTGTGTTTTGGAAATGTTATAAAAAAAACTCAAAATAAAATTTATATCTTGGGGATGAATGTTGCCTATCTTCAAAGAAGTTCACCATACTTTCTCTGTCTCTCTTTTTGAATGGTTTGTGAGAATAATAAAGTAAAAGAAAAAAAAAAAAAAAAAACATGAGAAAATATCTTTGACAGATGATGGAAAACTTTATTTGCTTGTGCTCTTATTTGTGGACGTTTGGATTCTTTGTGATTTTTGAATTTTTATTTTGTTTGCTTTTATTTGTCTCCGTGTTCGTTTTCCTTTTTGTATATTCTATTTCTAATTTAAGTGTTTTGTTTTCTACCATTTTGAAGATTTCTTGAGGCGATTTGGTTAAATGTTATTCGGGTTGTATGTTCATTTGTTTGTTTTCCTATTTTCGTATTGTAAAATACAATTTATTGTTTTGAGTATACAATGGAGTTGTCTTTTTTGAATTTATTTTAATTTGAGTGTTTTTCAATGTTTCTCAATAAGTGTAGGACTTGGTTGTAATTTTTCAAATCATGAACTGAAACAATGTGAGCGGATTCAAGAAAACTGTCTTGTAGGGATTGGAAACTTTTTATCAACGTTTTATCAACTTATTGCTCTTACACAGCGTGTTTCCATCTGCATAGTATTTTTGGGCAATCACAGCCCGAATCCATCCTACAAAAGCAACACAATACAAGTTTCAACATTCCATTATATCCACAATGTTGTTACTTGTGACTTTTATGCAGAATCGGCCTGTACACATCAGATATGTATGAAAAGAGTAAGGCTACCGTACTCTATCTAAGCTTCAGAAGAAAACAATACACAACATTGGAAGATTAGTTGCTTTATTTATTTATTCGCTTAATTCAAGCTATGTAAAAATACTTAAACAAACAATAATAACTTAAATCTATCTTAAAAACTAAATGTCTTTGTGGAATTATGGAGGATTGGAATACAAATTTCTTTTAAAGGAAGATATACTTTTGTTAAAAACGAGGATGTGTTGTGAATTATTGGCTAAGCGTAACATACGAGTAATAGGGTTGAAATGCCCATAATTAGTGCGGTGAGTAGGAAGGTTATAGAAAGGGACGGATCTTAGGTTGCGTGAATTGGTATTGAGGACCATGTTTTCAAGAAGTGCGGGGGAGTCGATTACGCCAGTTATTAATTGGTGCACGAAGAGTATGTCAGCAACATCGCGACGTCTAGCTAGGGAGTGTAAGTCGATTAATTGTAATCTATCTTCATAGGGAGGTAAGATAAGGGAATTCGACCAAGGAAGATTGCGCAAAGCAAAACGAAGAAACCTTCGCTGTACAGTTTCAATTCTAAGAGAGTGGGTTGTTTGATAAGGAGACCACACCTGAGAAGCATACTCAAGTATAGGTCTGACGAAAGTTATGTAGAGTGACTTTGTGACGTAAGGGTTTGAAAATTCTTTAGACCAGCGTTTTATAAAGCCAAGGGAAGAGTTAGCTCTTGATATAATTTGGTCAATGTGGGAACGGAAATTGAGTTCTTTAAGACGTTTCCGTGAGAAAGTCATGAATTGACACTTGCTAACATTAAGTTCAAGGAAATTTTTTTGACACCAAGTTAAAAAGGAATTAAAATCTTGTTGAAGCAGGGGAGGGTCGAAAGGTGTCAAAATGACCCTCGTAATTTGTATGTCATCTGCGTAGATAAAAAGGTTGGAGTAGGAAATAATCTTGTCCACATCATTTATGGCGAGGACAAATAAAAGAGGGCCAAGATAGCTGCCCTGAGGAACACCAGAAGTGGCGGAAATGGGGGTCGAAATAGAGCCGCGGAAAACTACCCTATAAAAACGGTCTTCCAAATAGAATTTGACCCATTGGATGAATAGTGGTGGAAAACCAAAAGCTCTTAACTTAAGATAGATAATGCCGTGAGAGATTTTATCATGATGATTATCTATCATCACTACATTGTATAAAACAAAGTCGCTTTCTCTGTCTCTAGGTCCCTATGTTTGCTTAGATTTTTCAAACTACGCAACGGGTTTTGATGATATTATGAATTTAATGAATAAAATGATTCAAGAGGAAGTTTTTTATGTATAACACATCCATATTATAGTAGAGAAAAGTCAAGAAATTCAAAGATTTGTAATGTATTGTCATAACAAACATATTTTTCTGCACTTACATGGCAAACGCTGGTTAAACCTTACGAGATAGATCAAATTTATTTACTACAGAAAGGTAAACCTTAAAAAACGAATAAAAATGTTCGCAACAGCATAATGTTAATCTCATAAGGATAACCCACAGTAACCATTTTTATTTTTTACATATTACAAAAAAAATATGGGTTTTTTACCAAGCTATTTTAAACGATACAGTATCATTCCTTATCCAATATACATTAAATACGCTGTGCATTTCATGTAGATCAAAATTGCCCTTTACAACATGTGATTTAAATGAATATTTTCGAAGATATATTACAGATTTAAAAATTGCGGGACGTAGCGTTTGCTTTAAGCCTGGTCTACATCGAAAAACAAAGTGAAAAAAAGTAAATATAAGATAAATAGGTAAAAATGAAAATAGTAAAAATGTGTAAATTGTAAATTGTGTAAGAACATTCCAAAGAAAACAGGAAATCTTCATGGTATCGGAAAAAGGGAATTGTTTTACTCCAAATTTAACGAGTGCAGGCCACGCGCAGTAATGAATAAATCAAAACAACTGGAGCGATATTAATCATTTTTTCAGTGAGTTACATAGGCTATATATTTTATACCCCTGCAAAGCCATAGCGGGCAGCTGTGTTTTATATACAATGTTCACAGTTTTTCTGCAGTGTATTTTGTTTTAGTATCAGCATTGTACCCGTTTGAAGCCGGTGCGGTTCGCTAGTAAATTTATAAATAGGACTTGTTTTGTACGTCAAAATGCAGGGAAGACAAATGACACAACGCACCGTCTCAACACAATCGCTGACCAGTATGCACTTGGAGATATGTCTGCTGTAGCATGGGTTTCACCTGGGGCGGCAATTATGGTGTCACTCCCAGTATGTAAAACAGTAAAATAAATAAAATTCTGCTAATTCGTATATTGCGATTCTTTTATTTAAATTGAAATAAAAAAATTTGAGAAATGCAGAACAAAAATTAATGTTTCTACATATTTACATTGTTAATAAAAAACAGAAAACATTAATAAAACGTCGTCTTCGTAGCTTTTAAAGCAGAAAATTCGCTGATAGCGTCATCAAAATTTATTTGTTGGGTCGCCTCATGTTCAATTGTTGAAATTGCCAAATTGTTGAGCATCTTTTCCGTCATTGTTGCCCGCAAGTAGTTTTTAATTAATTTAATCATAGTAAAACTCCTTTCATATAACGTAAGTGAAACATAAACATAAACATTTTTAATGCGACAGTGAGATTCGGCAAAGATTCTGCAAAGTCCCCTTCAAGGTTGAATTCCATAAAGTCTAAAGATAACCAATTATATGTTGTCCCTTTAGCCACTTTCAAATGATTTCTCAACTTTGGTATCTCTGAAAGAAGTTCTGACTCTGACACCTTATCATAAGCACTAACAAATTTTGAAACAGCTATTTTCAAATCATTAATGTTTGCTAAAAGTAAAATATTCGGCTGTACAACTTCAAACAATGAAGCCACCTCTTTAATAGACTCTGTTCTTGTTCGGAGTTCAGTGATGAATCGATCAAGGCACTCGAACATATCTTACCGTAGTTCAGCGCTCAGAGAAAGTCCTGCGTCAGTTGCCAACTCACCAGCCATTCGCTTTCTAAAACGAATTCTTCTTTCTGCTGGAATGTCGTATTTCTCCGATGTTTTTATTACAAGGTAAATTGCATCTTCTACGATCTTTAACGCCATAGTATATATACTCCTTGGTAGCTTATGGGTGTCACCCACAAATGGGTGACATCCGGGGCGGTCCGCCCTCACGCCCGCCTTTGCTACGATTCTGGATTGCACTTTGTCATTTTTATGAAAAATGTAGAGCTGTGTGATTATGTTATGTAACCAATCAAATTTACTTAAATGTGGAATGGGAGGATATCCCTTTGTGATTTTAACACCTAATACTATCCCAACGTTTTCATCACAATATTCAAACATCAACTGGTTTATTTCGATTTGATTGATTAATTCCTAGTTTACAGTTTTCAGCCAGGCTAATCCTTTATTTGTATTTAATTTTAGATGCTCTATGTTCCATGACACCATAGCCACAACCTGAGTTCAATAGAACTGTAAACAGAATATCGAAATGTGTTGGTCGAATATCAAAATGAGTAGGATTCATTCGCAGGACATAATCAATTGATTTTTAATCCAAAAATAAATTTGTGTTAAATATTTGTAAAAATACCTGGAAACTAAAATTGGAAAATTAGTAAAAGCAATTTCCAAGCAGCTTTTGTGTGTTCAAATTATCAAAATCTCTTTTTGGAATGGACTAAAATTAAACTAGAAACGTCAGTATGGTTTTAGTAGCCTCCGGATGTTAAAATGTATTAGAAAATTCAACTGAACTGATTCAAAGGAATATTTATTTCAATCGAAACGATGAGGGCTGAAGGTAACAGAAGTTGAAATTGAAACAATTTTGTTTTATGTAGGTAAAAATTGTTTGTTTTCAAAGTGGGGATGAACTTTTCATAAGCTTCTTGAAATGTGTTGAAGGATGGGTAGAAAGAACCTTTTCCGATGTGAATTGTATTGAAATAAAGTTCGTGCCAAACACAAGTTTCCTTGTAAAACGCAATTAAAGAACAAAATTAAATTTTTTCACGGCCGTTAATTTACAAGTTGCAGAAGTCGTTTAATTTCATGTTAGTAAAAATAAGTCGATTGAAATGGCTAACGCCCTCCACCATTGACCGAAACTTTTTCGTTCGTAGAAAAAGGATGAAAAATAATACACCGCAATCCGTACCAAAATGTCATCCTCTGTGAAAACATTGGTCTCTCAATGCTGTATATGCGAGCATGATGAATATTCAGCCAGAAAAGTTTATTTTTCATCCAAAAAACTCGAAATGCTTTAAGGCCCAAACTGCGCAGCAATTATGAGACGGAAGGTGACCGGCCCTCAATTGCTGAGTTAATAAAACCTTGTAAGTGAATAGACCGATATTTTTGTACAGAGTTTTGCTCAGATCGGTGCGTGAAGAGTTGAACTGTTAAGACTGATGGTGAGTTGATACTCGTAGATTAAGCCTCATACTCTTGGCTACAGCCGCCAAAATGTTAGTCTGTGCGCACCGTAAAATATGAGGACAGCTTCATTATCCACACTATCCACAAAATCTTCAACATCATTTTTCTGAATTAAGGCGTTCTGCATGTCACCATACCTGCATAAGGTAGTATTCAGGCTATCCCGTATCTTCTCCGAATTTTTCAAAAAAAGCCACTGAGAGTTTTGGTTGGACTCGTACCATAATTTGCTGGAACATTTCTTTTGTTTGCTGATTTCGATAAAAGCGTAGAGTTTAACGAAACTCTGTTTATTCTTGCAGCTGTGTCCCAACCAGTTCGACCCTTACATAGTCCATTAAGGTTTATTACTGGGAAAATGAGAAGATGCCAAATATCCTGATTGTGGATTTCTGTTTCATATTTTTTAATTTATTCATTTATGTCACCAACGAGCAATGAGTTCAACAGATTACACATTATAACAAAATTGGTTTCAATTTAAGTATTAATTTAAATAATTATTCTTTAAATCAAAACACAAATGTTAAGGCTAGACCAATTCAAAGTCAGCTACATTATAAAAACACTGTATATTTTACTTACATAAAATTTGTAACTATTAACTATTTGTAACTATAACGGGTGAAAGACTGCAAAGTGATACTAGGAGAAGCTGCCGCTGAAAAACACCGTCTTCTTTTAACAGAATTTTTTACGGATGCGGTAAAGGAAGTCAAACAAACAAAGGCTCCTAGGAGAATCGAGTGGTACAATCTGGAGAAAACCAAAGGACAGCAATTCATTTCGTTTATGCAAAGTCAGCTGTGTAATACCATCGACGCAGTTTCAAATGCAATCACGGCACAAAATATGTGGGATCGCCTACAACGAACCTGCTTAGAGAGAGCCAAATCACTGTTAGGAGTCTCAAAAGGACACCACCAACAAGCTAAAGAAACCTGGTGGTGGGATGATGAAGCTAAAGCAGTGATTAGAAAGAAGAAAGCAGCTTTCCAAGCTTGGTCGAAGTGCCCCTCAAGAAATACAAATGAAAAAGCGCGTTTCAAAATGGAATACAAGAGCTGCAGAAAAGAAGCGAAGAAAAAGTGCGCCCAACTTCAAGCAAAAAGCACGGAGGGCCTGTATCGAGAGCTGGAAGAGATTTCTGCCCCAGCTGCTGAAGCAAATCAGGCAATCCAAGAGGTAAGACAAAGCAACTTGAATAAGGGAGCAACCATTTTCAAAATAGCCGCTCAGAGAAGGAGAAATGCGCAGGAGATTCGTTCGCCGAAGTTCATCAATGATGCTCAAGGAGTGCTACTTGTGGATGACGACAAAATTCTTCACAGGTGGCGACAGTATTGTGATGATCTTTTGAATGAACAGTTTCCTCGGCGCCACTTTCCAACAGCTGCACCTAACTTTACGGAAGTATCCGACGTCACAGTCGAAGAAGTTAGGGAGGCAGTTAAGAACTCCAAAAAGGCAAAGCGATTGGGCCAGACGAGGTACCATATGAGTTTTGGAAAAATATGGGAGACATCGGGTTAAGATGGCTCACGATTCTCATCTCCAAACTTGTAAGAGGTGACAGTTTGCCTAATCAATGGAGGGAAAGTTTTCTTCTTCCAATGTACAAGCGAAAGGGAGATACCAGAAGCTGTGACAACTATCGTTCGATCAAGTTGATGTCCCACACTATGAAGATCGTTGAGCGGGTTTTGGATAGCCGACTGCGGAAAATAATAAGGCTGTCTGATGACCAATGCGGGTTTGTCGCGGGTAAGTCAACTACCGACGCAATCCAAAGCATAAGGATCATTATGGAAAAACACCGAGATGCCTTAGAGGATTTGCATATTGTGTTGGTTGACTTCGAAAAGGCATTCGATCGACAACCACGAGATCTGATATGGGTGGCCCTTAGACACCGAGGAGTTCCTGAAGCCTATGTGTGAATAATTATGGACATGTACGAGGGAGCAGTTACAAAAGTGAGATGCCCAGCTGGAGTCACCGAATAATTCCAAATAACAGTAGGTGTACATCAGGGAAGTGTCTTGAGTCCACTGCTCTTTATTGCTGTTCTGGATTGTTTGCTCGAAGGAAAAGTAACGGACAATAGAGTACAACAATTATTCTTTGCTGACGATGGAGCCATCATAAGCGAGGATCCTACATCCCTGCAACGAGCACTTGACGTTTGGATTGATGTTCTGGAAGGAAATGGGTACCGTATTAGCGCTAAAAAGACTGAATACCTGTGCTGCCCTTTTTCTGATCCAGGCAAGCCTGTTCCAGACATTTATTTGAATGGAAATGTGCTTCCCAAGTGTGAAAAGTTTAAATATCTGGGATCTATGATCAATAGTGAAGCATCTTGTGATGACGACATCAATCATCGAGTAAGCGTAGGGTGGATGAAGTGGCGAGAAAACTCCGCTATCTTCTGTGATCGAAAAATGCCCCCTAAGCTGAAGGGAAGACTCTACACAGCAGTTGTCCGTCCAGCTCTGACATACGGTTCACAATGTTGGACAATGTACAAAAAGTATGAGAGCAAATTGACGGCAGCCGAAATGAAGATGCTTCGGATGACAGCAGGAGTAACAAAGCTTGATCGAATTAGAAGTACTAAGATCCATGGAAGCCTTCATGTCAAAAGTACCATCTTGGACAAAATTCAGCACGACCGGCTCAGTTGGTATTGTCATGTTCAAAGGAGAGATCCGCAGAACCCCGTCAAAAAGGCAATATCGTACAACGTTTCAACAAATTCGCGACGGAAAAGAAAAGGCAGGCCAAAACACTCCTGGTGCAAGCAAATGCAAAAACAGCAGCATTTGGTTGGCCTCAGACATGGAACAATCCAAAACCGGGAGGCTTGCCGACGATTTCTGAAGTCAACGCGGCGTACCCCACAGGCGGATCACTAGTGTGAAGCAGCAAAGTGGGAGAGTTGTGATCGCTTCAAGATCACTACTCGTAACGCCGAAAATGAAGAAGAAGAAGAAGAGAAGAAGATAAAATTTGTAACTATGAAAAAAAAAGTCTCAATAAAAACTCATTTTTTCTGAAAAATCAGTAATAAAATTTATTTCGAAATTCATCTCTAGAGAAGGCTGAATCAATAGACCACAAATCTCATTAAACTCTCCAATAGGTCTTGAAATTGGTTCACTCATGCCATAGTTAGTTCTGTGCCTTGATTGAAAAAGAAAATTTCTATCCATCAACGGCCTCTTCTGAGCATAAATACAAATTAAGGACAACAAGGTAGGACACTTTATATGATAACATAAAATGTCTCGCACAAAAACTATGTCATGACTAGTTCTACGTGATTTGAGGGACTGTAAACCTAGAAGATTTTGCCTAGCCATGGAACTTAGAAGAAAGCACTATCGCATTTTGTAAAATGCATACTTCGTAAATCTATTCTGAACTTTCTGAATTCGATCTGAAAAAGATTGTTGGTGAGGGTTCCAGATGATGTCTGCATCCTCTAGGTTGGGTCTTACTAGTGAGGTGTAAAGGATACAAGGGTGTAGGGGTTAGCAAAGTCTGTTGAGTTCCTTTTGATAAATTCTAGCATTGATATAATAGCTTCTAAATGTTGTGTAAAATAGAATTTGGAGTCAAAAATTACGCCTCAATCTTTGAATTTTTCAGTTCTCTGAAGAGGGTGATGCTTTTTTGAGAGAGAAATCACAAAACATTTCTTGGTGTCAAGATTCAATCGACTTAACACGCACCATCGGCATAGATTATCCAGATCCAATCGGAGTGTTTGACAATCACTTGTAGAAATTACTTTCAGATAAAGTTTCAGATCATCTGCGTATATGAGGCATTTGCTGAATTTGACATAGTTAACAATATCATCAATGAATATGATAAAAAGTAGAGGGCCTAGATGACTACCCTGTGGAACACCAGAGATACAATTTATCTGCCTTTAGGTGAATTCGTCAATTTCGACTTTTTGAACCCTTTTTATGAGGAAGGAACAGATTGAAGGAGGCTTAAAAGGAAACCAATTGATTACAATTTTTGGAGCAGTATTTTGTGACAAACCTAATCAAACGCTTTGCTAAAATCGATATAAATAAAATCCACTTGGTCTTTGCTTTCAATAGCGTCAACAACGAAAGAAGAGAAACATGTTAAATTGGTGATTGTTGATCTTTCCGAGATGAACCCACGTTTGTTATCAACTATATGCTCCTTCAATATAGGAAATCAAGCATTTTTTGACAAGGCTTTCAAAAAACTTAGGAATTGTAGATAACTTATTCTTCTGTAGTTCTCTACATTGTTTTTGGAACCTGATTTAAAAATTGGAATCAAGAAAGAGGATTCCCATTCATTTCATCTAAGAACAGTCCAGATGACAGTGAAGAATTGAAAATGATTAGTAATGGAAGAGCCAGGGAACTGAAACATCTTTTCAAAACTATCGCAGGAATACCATCAGCACCAGGTTTAGCGTTTGGCTAAACATCATGCAACCCTTTTAAGACATCCTTGAGATCTAACTGTAAAGATCCTATACATACTTTAGGATTATAACCAGTAATAGACCGATTCAAAAAACTGAGCAAATAGCTCAGCCGTGTTTTCAATTTCATCAGAATTCTGATTTTTAAAAAACATAGAATTCGGAAACCCGACTGATTTTCGTTTTGAATTGATAAAAGACCAAAACCTTTTCGGGTTCTTTTTTAAATTGAGTCTAACCTGCATAATATAATTTCTGTGCGAGAATTTTTCGGTAAGCTATCAAGGATCCCTTTTATCGACGTATTAACGGATTTGTGATCGTTAATTATTAGCAATTATTGGATCTCTGTAAAGCTTTTTCTGCAGGGAAATCATTTTTCGCTCAGCTGTTTTAATTTATTTTAATTTTTGTGGAAGCAGAACCCCCATTTATTTGGCTTAACACAAGCTATTTTTTAATCTAACTTACAAATTAAAAAACTTAATATAGACTTAAATTAACTACTCGGGGAGCATAGGAGACACGAAGCTTTAGGCAAGGAGTACTGATATTAAAGTTAAAATAAATAAAGTGAGAATTGACATTCCTCACAGGAAATGGGTCCATATGAGCCGTCTGAGGTTTGATGGGTGGGAAAATAGAAGAAACAGCGATTAGAAGTATTACGAGGGTGAGGGATAGTATTTAGAAAGATGGATTCGTTAAGGGCTGTGCAGTCAATGGTACCTGTAAAGATTCGGCGAATGAAGAGAGTGTCAAATATTTTTCTTCGATCTTTCAGCGTTATCAGGTTGAATAGTTTGATTCGGTCTTTATAAGGAGGTAATTTTAAAGGATTACTCAAATCTCAAATTAAAATCTCAAAGAGCGAATTGGAGAAAATGGAATGCTCCCAATTTTGGCAATGTGCACTTGTTTTGGAAAGGCGACCAGACTTGACAGGCGTGTTCAAGAAGCGGTCAAACAAATGAATGTAAAGGCATAGGGTTACGTAGGGGTCTGAAAATTCCTTTGACCATCGCTTAACGAAACCAGGTGCTGAATTTGCCATAAAAATTATATCGTCGATATGCTTGAGATAATTCAGCTCACGGTCGCAAATAATCCCAAGGTCAAGGACCACCTGAACGGGGGAAATGATTTGACTGTTCAGAAGATAGAGACGGGGAGGAGATTTGATGCGTTTACGTGAAATATCGGATGTTTCTTCCATTGCAAAAGTGACAGTTGACTTAAATGAGAGTTAATTCTTAAAAGAATACCTGTGGAGTGTCAAATTTTAGGAAGCTGGCGTATTACGTTGCTTCACTGCGAGTGGAGGAAACCAACCTTGAAGTAACAAAAGGAAATGATATATGTATATTTCAAATACGCTTCCCGAGCAAGTCTCAAGTGTGTATAAAATTTTTCAGCTACCAGCGTCTACCCCCTGGAATCTCTATTAGTAAGAAAGTAGTGAGTGGTAAATAGAGGTTATGAGTCCCTTAGCATTACCTTTGCCTTTCTCAAAATAGGCGATAGCTAAAAGCAAATGATTTTTTTTTTTTAATCAAATCACTAGGACCTCAAATTTCAGAAACAATTCAAGACAATTTATCAATTTATCAACCAAGTCCTTCGGTTTGTTCAGCAGAAGGTTTTGTTCCTTGTAAATGCTCACCAAAACATTTTTTTTTGTTTTTTTCTATGGTTATTTCTCTCGAGTCTTTTGTGTTTCTGTTTTTCTTTTATTATTGCTTTCGTTCTTCTTGTTTTCCGAAATTTGAGTTCATTTCCGGTTTTGTGAATGTGTGAAGTGTATAAGGACTTTTATTGCCTTTCTGGATTGTGATATACCTGTTTGTTGATTTTGTGTTTGGCATCCGGATTTAATTCCACTTAAAAAGGTTTCGAAATATCTAAAGAAAAAGTCAATGCAAGCGCAAAATAAAAAAAAGCAACGCACTGGAATCAGAAAACTTTTCCAATTGACTTTGGCTTGTGTATGGGACGTGGGATGTGGGTGGGTGCGGTACAAAATTGCTTGGCAACTCACTCACCTTTGTTACTTCGTGTTATTGTCTCCTTCTCGACGTTTCTGTCTTTTATTGTAATTACATTTACATAAATATATATATTTTTGTTGTGTTTTTTTGTTAAAGTTTTTTGACCTTCCAATTTCCGTTGTTTTTCTACTACACCTACAACCAACCTAGGCATTTTTGTTAAAAAAAAAAAAAAACAACGCAGCAAGAATGAAACGAACACACATTTATGTTGGTTTGGGTTTTGATTGGTTGTTTACATTTTTGAGTTTCCTTGGTTGAAAAAAAAAGAAAGAATATTTCATTATTGTTTGTTAATGGAAATGAGAACCGTGAAACAGAATTGCTTTTGTTTTCTTTTCATTCTTTTTGATCATTTGGCAGCTTGCACGGAGCATGATCGTGAGTACACGTAAATTGCCCTTTTTTTGGACAAGAAATTGAGAGCATCTTTTGCAAGGAATTTGCTTTTTCTGTTTATTATTTTTTTTTTTTTCTTATTTTTTGTCTTATTTGTTGGATTTCGGTTCTTGGTGTCTGATTTTGTTTCGTTTCTGTTACACTTAAATGGTTTCAATAAGTTTTGTTACAATCTTCCTCCCACACAAAATATAAAAAAAAACTCGTGTTAAAAGAAGCAATGTTTGATGATTTCGTGACTGTCTTTGAATTTCAAAACATTTTAACTTTTTGTATATATTAATGTCTGCTATTCATGTATATCGTATATAATCACTACTAAGCGTGCATTTTTTAACCTTCAAGTTTTGTATTATGATGAATGAACGTTTAACGTCTGCAATGTTTCCTTTTTTCTATGTATAAGAAGCAAAATGTATAAAACATTGATTTGGACATAATGTTTTTCAAATTGATCGTCGCAATGTGAACGAATTTGATTGAAGGAGAAAAGCAAAACAAAATTTGTTTTACAATTAAATTAAATACTTTCTGGTACATGAGTGTGTATAGTGCAAGCAATAAACGATTGGTGCCATGGTTTTGAATTTGATTCCTTTTGATTTATATTCATAAACGGATAAGTGAATGAAAATTTATTCATTTCAAAATGATATCAATTATTTATGGCTCCCCTTTGGTTCTCATTCGTCGGGTCGGCGGGGATGTCTAACACAACACAAGTTAGCGTTGAAAAGATGTTTGATTGCGAGAGGTGAAAAGCATACTAAAATGTATCCCTCGAAAGACTAAACAAAAATGAATTTGATGTCTGTATAAATGAACTCAAACAATGGATGATAAGCCTTTTAATTAATTTTCTTTCAAGCAAAAGACAAGTACTTTCATGGGAAGCATTTTTGACTCGAACATGACGTACTTTTTATTGCTTTTCTCATTTTTTTTCTGTTTTCTTTTTTAATAAATTCTTAAGTCCTTTAAAATTGGATGAACGCAAATGTTGTTGTTGTTTTTAATACTTTTCAGATTTACCTTACTTATGCCGTTTGAAATTGGACGAGCGGAGCTAAGTCGTTTGTACGTGTGTATGGATTATTTTTCAATTGCGAAATTGAAAATATACGCACTGACAAAAAATTACAAAAAAAAAAATTATTCTTATAACGAATTAATGTTTCTTACAGTGATTTTTAATAAATTGGAATCCTATATCTGTTCTGAACTTCGAATGTTGATGAGTATGTTTTTCGTAATTGCTTTTGTTTTTGAACATGAGCAACAAGTAAAATAAATTTTAACGTTTGCGGTTGTTCTTCAAAATGGCACTTGGTAGTTCAAAACGAATAGATAGATAAAGTAATTTTATTTTCTCGAAAAAATAGTTATAAAAACAAGATAATGCTGGTTTACAAAATTAATTAGGACAATAACTTATTAAAGTTGTCTGTCAGGTTAAAAAAAATTCAAAATTTAGATTATGGCTTGGCTTGAGTTTAAGGTTTAATTGAGTTTAATTATATTCATTAACAATTAAATTTCGATAATTTAAAGCATTTTTTAAGAATTTGTATATTTTTCAGTAACATTTGCCGTTCAGTATGTTTAGGAAATCTGCATGATCAATCGTTTCAGCTCCCAGATATATTCTGCGGTAAGTTTTGAAAATAGGACAAATACTAACGAAGTGGTGTTCTCAGTTGCATCAAGGTTACACATCGTACAAAGTCCAACAGTATCATTGCGAAACGCCTTTGCATTCAAATTCAGTAACCTGCATCGTGCTTTTAATATTAGGCTTATCATTTCTCGAGAATTTGAGTCATCAAAGTAATTGGGTACATCTATGAAGGAGTAGTTACAGTATTCGTCATGGAATTGAGATTGAAGAGCACGATCGGTAAATGACTTCCATAGATTTTCCTAAAGCTTTTCCAGAAGCGTGTTGTGAATATTTTTCCATTCGAGATTTTTGGCATTGACAGTAAAAGCCATTCCATTATCTTTGAAAAGGCCTGACCATTCCTGGGCCCAATAAATATATTTTTGAAGTAGGTACTGCCGCAGTGAGTATACGGGGCAATCTACAACGAGGAAGACATAAAGTTCTTCGTATGTATCCGAAATGCGCATTCAGTGTTGTGACAAATGCTTTGGACAGCCCAGTTTCAATATTTACTACATAGTTTGGTGTATTATCAGGCAGGTTGAAACACCTTTTAACGAAGAACCTTTGTAGCTTTTCAACTTGATTGTACTCCTTGTACCCCCACACCTGTGCACAATAATACATTATCGATCTTGTGGCAGCGTCGTGCACTTTAAATTTGGCTGAGTGTGAAACGTATTTATTTTTTATGAATTTCGACCAAGTAGCGTTTATTGCATTTTTCGATGATGCCAGTCAGATGTTCGGACCATGACATATTATAGGTAAATATGACGCCAAGACATTTGTATTGGTTTGTTATTTTGAATTCAGCTTCGTTAAAGTACCATGCTTCACTGGCTGCTCTGCGACCTCCATTTCTAAATATAACAATCTCAGACTTGTCTAAATTTACTTCAAGATTCCATTTTTGGCAATATGTGCTGAACTTATTGATGATAGTTTGCAGCTTGTTGAGACTGTCAGCTCCTTTCAAAAATATTCCAATGGGAAGTTCAGAGTGTAGGTCATTTAAAAACAGGATAAACAATAAAGCACTTAATACACATCCTTATTTAACACCTTTGCTCGTGCTGAAGAAATTTGATGCATTATGTCCATCCCAAACTGCTGCAACTTTATCCTGATTGAGTAGTTTCATAATTGAAATCATTTTCGACGAAATACCTAAAGCAGCTAGCCTGTGAAACAGGGCTTGACAGTCGATGCTATCGAAAGCCGCTTTCAAATCTACGAGCCATGCATACAGTTTTTTTTTTTCTGACTTAGTTGAATTTGAATCAGGCATGAAAAATTGTAGATCTGATCGATGGTGCTATAGTTGTTTCGATAAGCGGCCTGGTATTCGTTGAGTATATTATTGTTCTCAATCCAGGTTGTTAGTCGGTTTAGAATTAAAGAGGTAAATAATTTATAGAGGGTATCTTAAAACGAAAGTTCCCGGCAGTTGGATACAATTTTTGCATCACCCTTTTTGAAAAGCGGGTAAATAATTGATTTTTTGAAAGAGGAAGGTATCGTTTCAGTTTCGAAAATTTCGTTGAAAAAGGCAAACGAAAATATATACGAATATATAAAAATCAAGTAAAGTAGAACCGGGTAATAAAGATAATCCAAGAAGGGTTTGAAATAGAACAAAAGCTTTTTGTCTGAATGAGAAATAGTTGGCGATCCCTTGTTATTTTTTTTTTTTTTTTGATAACTATCAAACTAATTTCCCCTGAGTAGCTTCATTTTGTCGCCCAACAATTTTCTTACGAAAACTTGGTGGTAGTTAACAGAGGTAGCAAGGATAAAATATCTCTATTTCGTAATACTCAAAAATTTAATAGTATAACAGTTTCTTTTTTGGTCCTCAATATAATTATCTGAATTATTTCAAAAAATATTTGTCCTACAAATTGTATGGTATGATCCCAAGAGTCCCCCTTCCTCTAACATGTATCGAATAGGAGGTCAAAAAAAGAGATTACTAACCAGCTAATTTATTTTGCTTATTTATTTAATATTTATAAAATTTAACAGTCAGATTGTCCTACAAATTCCGTGGTAAATTGTCCCGGTCCTACGCCCAAAAGTAGTAGTACATATCCTTGATGTAAAAAATAGCGCGCTACGCTATAGCGGTGCTTCAATTGAATATATATATGTATTTGAAATTCATGAAATAAAAAATCAATTTATTTCCCAAGCCGGACAAAAAAAAATTTGACTTTTGGTAGATTCTACTTAGCAATAAGTTAAAAAATTAACTAACGTCAATTCAAGCTAAGACAAAATATAACGATCAAAAATTTGTTCCGCTTGGGTGTCTGTTAGTGTCCGACCGAATCTTCGTCTTCGGGCAACTTCCACATTCGGCTAAAGAAAACATCAATCGGCTTAACTTTCGCCTTTGTCCAAAATCGGCCAAAGTTTTGTTCAAAGCCGAAGGTTAAGGTTTTGGTTGTCGTGCGTCGGGGTAGGCGCTGAAAAATAATTCAGTTTCTATGAGTTGTCAAAAAAGCCTGGGTCTTTCAAATGACATCCCTGTCATTTGAATAAAAATACATGCCATTTGACAGCCCTCAACTCACCCTAGCAAAAACCTAAGGTGAGTTGAGGATAAACCGTGGAAAACCCTTGGGCTCAAAAAACACTCAGTTTGACATTCACGGCGACTTGAGATTTCTCAAAAAACGCTTTGTGGCGACCCCAGGGCTTTATCAAACGAACCTATTCTAAAAGAAAAAAACCAAAAATATTATTTTTTTCATTTTTATTCAATTGTTTATGTTATTGATGCTTCGGCAAATCTTGCTTTCTTTCGTTAAGGAAAAAAGAGACCTTTCAGTACCTTGAAGAAAAATAACAATTTTCAAGAGGTTTTTTTTCAACTCCTACGAATTAATTAAAATCAAAAATTGACACTAACAGTGTCAGTATGAGTTATTTTAAAAGAGGTATAAATCAAAAAATTAAGAAATTTTAAAACAAAAAATCGTAGGATATGATCCTTACAGTTTGCTACCAACAAAACAAGAGTTGTTGCAACAAATTAAAAGAACTGCATTTGTCTGCAATGTATTGCGTAATGCACACATACGGTGCCCCACGGAAAAATTACCTGAAAATTTTGGATGGACAGTAATTGATGGCAAATATGAATATTATTGGTTTGGTAGTCCAATCCATATCTTTTGAAGAAATGTCTTCTGACATACCCTATTTATACTATTTGGTGCAGTGCAAAGTGCATTAAGGCCCGCGGCAATAAGACCCGTGGGTCGTAATTCCTCTTTGTTTTGAAAGTTAGGCCCACGGAGACTATTTCCATGATAAAATGACAGTAAGAGCCGGCGGCCTTAGTTCCTTTTTCTGCGAATTCAAATATCATTTCGTAATGGAAAGTAGTCTCACCGATTGCACTTATTCTTAACTTAATTCCAATGTGAATAAACTGGCACAGGAACGTAACTCCACTAGACATAAGTTCATGCTCTGATTGTGGAATATGACACATCAAAGAGGAACGCACGTCCAGAAGAAATATCTATGGAACTATGAATCGTATGTATTGTGCGGTCAGTTGGCGCGAATTTCTTAAGTTCAACTACAAGCCCGTATTACCTGGAGGCATATATTGTTCGCTGTGCTTTTTACTCACCGATAAAATAATGAAGCTGAGAAAATTTTCTCCGCTTCGCTTTTAGCTTAATTTTTTTATGCGTGAGTAAAAAGCGAATCGAAGTGAACGAAATTTCCTTTCGAGTAGTACGGGCTTTTGGTCGAACATAAGAGATTCACACGAATAAACCAGGAGAAAGTAGCTAAGAGCAAAACAAACATCAAGAAAGTAGATTAAGTTATAATAAGCGGATTAAAAAGTCGACTGAGTTTCCATCATCCTATGTCACGAAATTTGGAGACAACGTGAGCTATGAATTCATTCATATCCATTGACAGCTGATATAAGTGCCCAAATTTTGGAGCTTTGTTTTTCGGTAACTCAAAATGTTTTTCCTTCAAATAAAAGGAAACTAGAATATATACATTGAGCGCATCCACTATGTTCTTAATCCTTTCTAAGAAGGAAAACTAATTCTGAGATCCCATGTGCATCAGACTCATATAAATGCTGCTTCAGAATGGCAACAATAAAACACTTGGGCCTTAATTCTTCTCTTTGGTGGGTCTTATATTGCCTCTTCACAGTGGAAACAAAGCCCGTGGGTGTTTTTTCCACTTTTTTGAGCGATAAGGCCTACGGGTCTTACTTCCGCGGGGGCTTTTTGCACTGCACCATACTATTTATGTATACCATGGTTATTTTATGGCTAGTTTATTTTTATACGATTTACTTAATTTTTTTTATGTTATTACACAGTTAGATATCACAAATGAAGAAAATGAAATAGATGCCGATGACAGCGATATTTGCGATAATAACGAAGGCTTATCAGATGAATCAGAGGATTAATTTTTTTTTTTTTTAAATATAAAAACCGAAATCTCTGCGCTTATTTTACTAAAAACTAAAGTTAAATATTTAAATTTAGAGCAAGATGCTTTCACTGTAGGTTTGATTGTTGAAGCCCTAGGGTCGCACTGGGGTCGCCACAAAGCGTTTTTTGAGAAACCTTAAGATTCCCTGAATGTCAAACTGAGTGTTTTTTGAGCCCTGGGGTTGACTTAGGTTTTCCCTCAACTCACCCTTGGTTTTTGCTCTGGGGAGTTGAGGGCTGTCAAATGGAATGCATTTTGTCTAAATGACAGAGATGTGGGTATTTGCGGCTTAGCGTTTTTTGAGGACTGGAAAACTCAGGTTTTTTTTGACAACTCATAGGTTTGAACCCTAAGGGTTGTCAAAAAAACCTGCATCATCCTTGGAGAAAGTTCAGCGAACGGACCTTGTACCTTTAGTTACCAATAAGGAAACGAAAAAATAACAATTCTTGTCGCACTAGCCTGTTTTTTTTTTTTGTAGGACATGGTTTTAATTGAGCAGAAAACACACTAAGGGGCCAGTTATAGCGATCAGGAAAACGAATCAGGAAAAATTTTCATACCTGTTTTCTTGTAGGACAATGTTTGAATTGGGCAGATAACACACTAACCTTTAATGTAATATATTTTTCCAACAGTTAGTAATGAAAACAACGATCTGGTGATGTTGACATTTTCCGAGCGTAGGACTGAAATAACGTACCACGGAATTTTTAGGACAATCTGACTGTTAAATTGTATAAATATTAAATAAGTAAAAGCAAAATAAATTAGCTGGTTAGAATCACTTTTTTGACCTCCTAATCGATACATGTTTGAGAAAGGGGGACTCTTGGGATCATACCATACATTTTGTACATTTGTAGGACAAATATTTTTTTAAATAATTCAGATAATTATATTGAGGACCAAAAAAGAAACTGTTATACTATTAAATTTTTGAGTATTACGAAATAGAGATATTTTACCCTTGTTACCTCTGTTAGCTACCACAGTCGAAAGTTTTCGATAGAAAATAGTTGGGCGTCTTAACAAAATGAAGCTACTCAGGGGAAATCAGATTGATAGTAATCAGAAAAAAAATTGAACCAGGGATCCCGGACTATAGCCGCATTACTCTAAATTGATAACATAGTTTCTCTATTTTTCATTTTTTTTTTTATTTAATTCTTAAGAGAAGAAAGGAAGAGTTGCTCTGTGTCTTCGTGTAGGAATAAAATCAAAATTTACTTGCGAGCAGTGAGTTAAATATTCGAAGAAGTTTTCATCAATTTCCTTGTTTGGTAAAAGCCACAAAAATGATAAGCAAATGCATTGCAAATATCTTTACTGTAATTGCAACTAATCTTTGGCACTTTCCCCTTCTAGTATAAGTATAGGAATATTACCTATAGCCTATTCCTGCCTCTAGACTATCTTTTGCACTTTCAATGTACAATCAAATTCAGGAATAAATACTCTTGTATATAACTTTCTTTTACGAAAATCTTTGATAATTTCAATTATTAATTTTAAAAAACAAACAATTTTAACTATAAAATAAGTTTTTAGTTAGACACTAACTAAATACAATTTAAGACAGACCTTAAACCTTATAACAGTGTCATCTATATTTGTATGAATGAGATTGTTAAGCGCAATTAGTTTTGATACAACCAAACGCGTTTGCATAGTAACCAAAGCCAAATCCACATAAAAATACTTACGAGATGCTAATCTCATCTAACTCGCTTTTTTGAAATTTTTAAACGTGTTTGATCATCTATTTTGATGTTGCCGAGTAGTTTTGGACTATCCGTTTTAAAATTCTTGAAAGCTAAACAACTTAACTTCAGAAAATTTACCAAAAGTATTAAGCTCTAAAAACTTTTGACCTATTTTCCGTTCTCAGATGGTCAACTGAACAACTGAAAACAGATGATTTAAAAGCACTCAGCAACATACAAGGAGAAGATCAAAATTGATTTCAAACAGGAATAGAACAAAGTTCGTCAAAACTGTAAAATTCAGGTGCATAAGCAACGGTCATTATAGCCAAATTAGAATTTTGCTTTATACAAATGAATTTCTTACTTTTCTACACACTTTATTTTATTTCATCTTACTTTCTTTTTGACCTTTAGTCAGTTTCAATTTGTGCCTAATACTTTTGGTTAGGGCTGTAAGTGTGTCAGATATCATAATAGTTTTTAAAATTTGATGAATGGTTATAGGTCAATGTCAATCGTTTTTGTTGATGAAGTAAGAAGGTTTTAAAACTCTTTAGTGAGCTAAGCGGTTATTGCAAATGCTACAAGTATGAGAAACAGATAAGCTGTTTTATGTATTCCATTAAACAAAAAACTGAGATAAGGTATCTAGACACACCTCCTTGCGCAAGTAAATACGTAGATTTTGTATACAGTTAAGTGCAAAGAAAATTTTTAAAATTATGTTTATGTCTTATGTTTAAGGATATTTTGTCCATAAATGTAGTTCTTTTCTGATGTTTGACCACGTCAAATTCGTTCAAAGACATTGCGGCAATCAATTATAAAAAGAATCATAATATTAATCATAACTATCACGCAATCATCGTCACAAATCATCTGACAGCATTGCTGAGGATACAAAATAAATAACTACCCCCATCCATCATCACTTTTATATATATGCACACATTTAACATGGACCGAGAACAGTTCTTTATTTTTCAAAGAAATCTTCATTATTATCTTCCCAACCGCAGGGTGGCTCTATGCCCAACACATCAAGCAGTGTTCCATTTTTATTATCATCAAGCATGCAATCTATACGCTCACGACGTCCGTCTACAACTTTATCATCTGGCCCCTTGGGATCTGGCTCTGGATTATTGCAACAACTTGGCTCCGGAATGGTAAGACAACTAACCTCTGTATCGGGTAACGCAACACCTGTGCATTCAGTACATCAATTAGCAATCAATGGAACCCGCAACTACGTCCGAAAGTGTCCGTCACTCAATATAACATTTAGCAACTAACGAAAGTTCTAAAAACAGGTATCGTTGTTAGTACGTTGTTATATGGCCTTGAAAATTTGTTTGATTTTTTTTACACATTTTGAAATTTTTTTCTTATAAATACTTTGGTTTTGTTTAACGGTTTTATAATAACAATAACAATGGCAGTATGGGATAAAGTGATGTCATAAAAATAAGAACTGTCGACGAATTCTTGGAATTTGCAAAAGATTATAACGCTAAATGTTAACAATTTGCCAGGAAGAATATCCTTAGGGCCTCTAATAAGACAATGCTGAAGCTAGTACCTTTGAACAATTTTCCAGAATTTTGTTATATTTTCAGCTTTTTACAGGAGACAAGCATTTAACAATTAAAACAAAAAAGAGAAGAAAAGTACTTTTAGTTAAAAGCCAGTTAAAGAAAGCATGACATTTAATTTGCATGATTTTTAATTTTTTTTATTTTTCTTCAACTCAATTTCGAACTAATTTCACACTAATGCGATATAAGCTTACTGTGCCTCTCTCTGACTGTGACTTCTCTTTTAAACTTCTTTGGAATATCTTGTCTTAACGTTTGTCACGAAAGCTTTTAGCTGAATACGATGTAAAGTTGTTATATCAGGTTTTCAGTATCATACACAATTAGTGTTTTTTCAGTTTTATTCAGTTCTTTGAATCTATTTTATTCTTTAAGTGAGAGGGCTTACTTTCGGGAAATGAGGTTTAAAACATAATTTTTTGCGCATCCAGTTTGGTAAGCAGCTAAGTGTTTCTGAGAAAAGAAATCGCAACTTAAATGTTTTTCCTTTAAGAATTTAAAAGTCCTAAAGAGTTTTCAAAGGCAGGGAGGCTAAAAGGATTTTTATTGGGAAAACACTTTCCATTAATTTGACATCTTATGATACTCAGTTCTTGTGGTGTAACTATGAGAACTATGAGAAGTTCCACCAGAGCAATTCTGTCAAGAGAAGGGGGAAGGGTTTCATAGACCAGCCGTTTGGATGCAGCAAAAAGTTGGTGATAACATCCACTCTTCAAAAATAAAGATGAATGTAAGGCCCTGACCTAAAATAAATAAAGTGGCACATTAGAACTCAAGAAGCCCGGAGTCTAGTGCATTTCTGTTGACCGTGTCTAGTGACAAATGGAGAGGCCCTACAATTTTCTGCCAATAGCGAACGGATGACTAAGACAGTGCCCTTCGTGGAATTGTAATTACTCTCGGAAAACTTGCTCATGCTTCAGAAGGCGAAACCTATCTTGAAACTACTCCATATTGGACTTGAACCTAAAAAGCTGTTGTTGGTCGTAAAAGTACTTCGTTTCAAAAGCCATTGCCAGAACATTACCATGTTTATAAAGATTATTTTTACGTATAATAGGAGGCCCATGATGCTAAAATTGGGTTTACTTTATCCTCGGTGAAATCTATTAGAATTGGTAGATTCGATGATAGAAAGAATAAACGCTTTCCACTTTTAGCGTGCGAGGAAGTGGTTAAGGATTACATAGGAAAGGTGGCCGTGAGGGAGATGTGGAAAAAATAAATATAAAAATTTACTCGAGCGCGTCAGATTTTCAGAGCGGTGTTTATTGAACTTTAGTGGTACCACTGGCGCGGCGTGATGGTTAGCATGTCTGCCTGTTAACCCAATGGTTCGTGATTCGAGTCCCAACAGCGGTAAAAATGTTTTTCCACGGGTATCGCCTTTCGCTAGAAAAGGGCAAGTCCTCCGTTAATAAATTCATTGCCATAAACAGTGCTTTTTCGATTAGCCGTTCGGAGTTGGCCGGGGCTCCTCACTCTGTTGCGCCACCATATTTATTTATTTAATTTAGTGAACTCTAAAGATGATCCAGTTTCTTAGACTGGGGACTTACAAGTGACGCAAGCTTACAGTGAATTGGCAAGGCGGCTACAAGCGCTATAACTGCGGATGTTCAATTAAAACGGGATGTGAGGTATACGAGTATTTAACTTTGAAAGCCTAGTAAACAATTGGCAGACAAAAGCAGTTACTGCTGACATTGTTTCTTTGCAACCCTAAATCCCTCTTGGGTTATGCTTAAGTCTTCAGATTAGCAAAGTTGACGCTGCTCTGATAGTAATTGATCTCCCATATCTTGTTAAGAAGCGCTCGAATATGTCGGATGACCAATTTTTTTAACTAATCCAAAGGGATCCCTTATAATAAAAGCTCGAACTGACTGAAGGTACTTATCGATATGCAAGATATCCTCTCATATATTAATCTGTCAGGCTTGAGTTAATCTCAAAATCCGCTGTTAGATTCCCCTGCTATTATACACACATGTAAAACATGTCTTTATCATAAGATACGCTACGTTCAAAGCATTTGGATAAAATGACATCTTGCTATTAAATATTCGGCAACACGAAAGCGATTCACGCGCTAGTCCTACTCTTCACACTCAGCAGTTTTAGAGGTGGGGATGTAAAGCGCAGCGGTACCCGTGAAGCCTGGCGTGATGGTTATTGTGCCCGTCAGTTAACCCAAAAGTTCGAGCTTTTTCGATTAACCATTCGGAACCGGAAGACATTTGTAGGTACCCTTCTTTCTCTCTCAAGGCATGGTTTTAAGAAAACTGCTACACCCTAGGGCCGGCCGCTCGCTCTGTTGCGCCACTCTATTTATTTATTTATTTTAAATGTATATAACGCAGCAGCCAGCGACAAGAAACTGAATAGCACTCTTTCCTTTTAAGGCTCACTCCGTTCCACATGAAGTTTCATTTATTTTATTTTTTATTAAGCGTGACGCATTTTCGTGTCGTTTTTGGCTCATGAAATAGAAGCCAGTTTACCTTCTTAACGTTTTGTTGCAATTTGACATTAAGCTAGCACCTAATCTGTTTAAAAGGGTTTCAATAAAATGTATTTAATAAGCTCTGCACCACTCAACCACTTTAGGGCCCAGTTATAGCGACAAGGAAAACGAATCAGGAAAAATTTTCAAATGGAATAATAACTATGTTGTCGTTAGAATTGAATAACAAATGTTACACCGATCGATGGCAACTCACTCAAAGAATTTTAAGTTCTCAGAAAACGTATTGAAGATAGGGATGCTCATAAAAAAAAACATCGATGTTTTATTCGATGTGATACATCGTAACCTTACATCGATGTTTGTCGATGCATCGCATAAAAACATCGATGTTTTCTATGTATCGATGTTTTTTGAGCAGCCTTACATTGATAGCGTACGCGTCGCGTGTGCAGCTGCACATCGTGTAGTATATCTCTGGATATACAGGGTGCGACAAAAGTATGGAAACCCCTGGAAATATGGCGCGTTAAAAAAAATCAAAGACCCTATATCCGACGTATTTTTCGACGAGGAATCCGATGGTGACCTTGAATTTGACCTTGGACGTAACCTTGAAGCCCCAGCAACCCAAAAAATCGATTTTTCAAATGGAAACCCCCATTTCTTATTGCAGATTTGGAAAGAGCGCAAAATAAAATAAAATACATGTTTTTTCGTAAAATTTTGCGCTCTTTTCAAATCTGCAATAAAAAATTTGGGTTTGCATTTGAAAAATCGATTTTTGGGTCGCTGGGGCTTCAAGGTAACGTCCAAGGTCAAATTCAACGTCACCATCGGATTCCTCGTCGAAAAATACTTCGGATATAGGATCTTTGATTTTTTTTAACGCGCCATATTTTCAGGGGTTTCCATACTTTTGTCGCACCTTTTATATAGTAAAGGAGAAGAGAGCATGTTATGCATGACATGAATCAAACAGAAACAGAACACTGAAGTCGATTCGGTTAGGTAATGTGACTGTCAGTTGTGAGTGTCCATTTTACCATGCTCGCTTTATTCAATATTGATCGAATGAAATACACCATCCCACTGATAGTTACATAAACTGAAAAAGAAGAGAGCATTTGAAATAAATTATACTGTATACTTGGGACTTGGCACTTTGAGTGAGTCTTTTCAATGCTTGCTTCATTCGATGATCGAATAAAAATACATCGATGTATCCGTAAACATCGAATGGGTGCGAAACATCGGTTTTAATCGATACATCGAATAGTAAACATCGATGTTTTCGATTAATCGAGGTTTTTAGAGCAACCCTAATTGAATAACAATTATTTTCTTGATTCAATTTCATTAAGAAAGTAGAAAAATAGAATCTCAACGGAAATTATTTGTTCAATTAAATATTTTCCTTGCAAAAAAAATTCTCCGGATTATTTACTATCGATTGGTATAACATTTGTTATTTAATTCTAACGAAAACATAGTTATTATTCCAGTTGAAAATTTTTCCTGATTCGTTTTCCTGATCGCTATAACTGGCCTCTTAACGGTTTTCCCGGTACCATGGAAATCTTTGATACAAACACTCACGAATTGGAACTTTTCAAATGCACAAAACCAAACACACAAAATCGGTTTGACAAGTATTCAGTGAAATCATAGAAAGTCTATCTTACCGTTAAAGCAATAATTAATGTCATGAGTGGTGTATGTCACTGCATTGATGAACGTCATGCCAACGTTCTGGATTGACTGAATGCCTAAACAGAAGACTATTTTTTTGGCTAGCAGACAATATAGACTATGCTACTCTATGTATGGCTATCTTCTGGGTGGATGAGTGAAAGAGGAGGGGGGGGGGGGGGGTTGGGTCATTGAATTATTCAGCACTATCACACAGCAAATTTGTAGATCGGAGTGGAATCTAAATTCGTCGCCTTATAACGAAAGAAATTGTGCTTGCAGAAAAATGTGAATGATCTTGCACATTTGGCGTAAAACATCTGATTTTGAAAACCAGCATGGCGGTATTCAGTGTTGCAACTAATAAAGCTTTCTTCGATTCGATTTGGATTTTGTTAACACAAAGTTTTGTAGTTCGTAAATTAGATTTCCATGCGAAAGTTTTCTACGATGGAATCTGTGTAATGTAGGGCTGAATATTGTTGTGCATCTACACTAAACCCTTTGAAACTCTTAAGATTTTATTCAGTGGAAGGACCAAGATGTCCCTTAGTTCCATTCTCCGAGGGTTGTTTTTTTGGTGTGGGCCAGGCTTAGAAATTCACAGAGGAAGTGGAATGAATTTTTCTTTTCCTTCTCGTCGTGGCATTCTATGCATAATCGGATGTGCTATTGCCCATCCTCGTCATGTGAGTACCTAATGGTTATCTAGGGTACAAATCAACAGATAGAGTAGAAGGGTCTATGAAATAACTCCCACGAAATAAGTCCCACTTTTAAAAACGAAATAAGTCCCACCAAAAATTGCTATTTTGAAAGTGGGAGTTATTTCGTTTTTAAAAGTGGGACTTATTTCGTCAATTGGTGGGACTTATTTCGTTACGCGTTTTTATTTTAAGTGGGACTTATTTCGTTTTGAGTGGGAATAAATTCGTTTTGTAAAGTGGGAGTTATTTCATACCCCTAAATTTATATTTTTTCTAATGCAAAAAGTTATATATTGGACATTTCGTAAAAGGGACAACCATAAATTTTTGTCCTTATCTCTCATGGCTCTTCTTGCTTGTATACGATTTTTCTTTATTATTCCTCTGCTTTGATTATTCATATTATTCGACGTGTGTTTTCTTCGAAGAGCCAAATACTTCTTATTTGAAATCACATTAAACAATGAAATAGTGGGACTTATTTCGTTTATGAAAGTGGGACTTATTTCGTGGGAGTTATTTCATAGACCCAGAGTAGAAACCTGCTGCTGATTCAAAACTCAGTTTTAATGTTGGTAAAGTTTGGCCATTGGTTTCATTAAAAAGAGGTGGAGATGTAGCAAAGCTTTAATTTTTTTTTTTTCGGAAAACTTGATTTTAAATTTAAATTGTATTTTTCTATCCCAGTCCAAAAAGTATTGATATACAAAGTGAAAGAGTAAAAAAAAATG
Source organism: Melanostoma mellinum (assembly GCA_914767635.1). NCBI lineage: Eukaryota > Metazoa > Arthropoda > Insecta > Diptera > Syrphidae > Melanostoma > Melanostoma mellinum. The sequence continues at coordinate 202,488,085 of OU612058.1, forward strand.
AAAAACGTGAAAGCTTTTAAAATACAAGGTAACTACAATTAACTTTTTGTTAGTTTGTTTATATTTTTAGAATTTGTTTCACGTTTTGAGACGACTTTAGTCATAAAAGTTTGTCTGCTTTGAGAAAAATAAACAATATTGTTTGATTGTGTTTGTTTTCTTCGACATGAGCTAACTTTTTTCAAACCACCATCCTCTTAAAACTGAGGCAAATTTGTTTTAGATAAAGCAGAAGGAATTATGATTTCGCTTTTTGTTTATGCTTCGATATACTTCAGCCCCATCTTATTTTTTGAAAATGAATAACTAAAGAGGATTTTTTGTTGTTTGACAGTAATTTTTTTTTGTTGAGGGCAGGTCACACTGGCAATTTTTTGGTGCAAGCGACCAATGTCTTAAAACATGAACTGTTGATAAATGTAACATCCATCAAACCAAGTCAACAGTAGAGAGTTCCTCAGTGCAATTTGACTAAACCTTTCGTTCTAAAGGAATTATGATCCAATTTTTTTTTTTTTTTTTTAACCGTAAAGAAACAGTTGTATTTTGACTCCAGATTTGTTTTTGTAACCACTTTTCTATTTCGATCTATTATTACAAACTATTAAGTTTTATTTCGCAATCGTTTACCAAATGTATATTTGCTTAATTTTTGTATTTCTAAAACTGGTTTTAAATATTTAAAAAATAAGACTTTACAAAAATTCATATCTTCCCCTTCTTCGTTCTTTTTCTTTCTCTCTCTCTCTCTTTCTGTCGATACTCAAATAAATTTAATAATTTTGCTATGAATTTGTCGACAGTGCTTATTTGTTTGTAGCTAACCATAATGCAATATCATCTTATTCTCCACCATCACTGCCAGTAAAAAACTTTTCATCAAAATTTTCAAGCGACAAATTAATACAACTCAAACTAAAAGTTTTGAGTATTCATAAATTTATTTTCACTCACATCAATATTTGAAAAACTCAAAAAACAAAAAACTCAAGCGACATGTTGTATGGAATTGATTGACTGACACTTTAAGGCTTAAGTATCTGAAGAGTATTATTTTTTTCCGTTAAATAAATTCATCCAACAAAATATATATTTAAAAAAAAAATCATTGAAACAGCATTGCTTGCTTATGCTGTAAATTTTTCTAATGCATTTTGGATTGCAACAAAGCTCTTTTTAATTGTGTACCTACGCATACTATTTAATATCTTTCATTAAACTAGACTTTGTTTATTAATTAAAAACAAAAACTATTTAAATACATCAGCAAGTGCTATGAATGAAACTATCCCTATCATGACTGCAAACTTATTTTTATTTTTATTTTGCATAAGATGTTGGCTTCTTTATTTGATCACATTGCAAAACCTTATCCTTTGCATTTGTATTGAAAAACAAATCTAATTAACGAATTTCTTTGGTTTATTGTAAACACACAAAATGGTTGAATAAATTACATAAACGCTTAAACTAAATTTAAAATGAAAAAAAAGTAACCTACAAAAAAAGTGCCTTATAAAATTAATTGGATCAAAGTTGTAGAGTATTGTTTCTTGTTATATTTTTTTTTTTTTTTAGAATTCACTTTTATCTTCAGCAATAGAAAAACTTGCTTGCAAATAAAGATAATGTTCTGTAAAAAGCTGGAAATAGAAATTAAAAAGTCAAAACACAAAAAGACATTATAAGTAATTTTTAAGAAATGTACGCCAAGAAGCCTGTGTCTTTTACTTAGTAGTAGTTGTAGTTAATTGTTTAGAGACGAATATATATTTATAAATAATTTCATTTTACTTACCATCATAGACCCGGTAGCTTTCACTCTATAAATGTACTTACCTACACAAGTTCCAAATATCACACAATTACACGATCGAACTCCACTCATTAAAAATACTGTAAATGTTTTCCGTTTTCCCCTTGTCAGTGCGTGTTGATATTATTTTTTGATTATGTTTTTATTTTTATTTTGCATCACAAAGTGTTATGAAATTAAACAGTATTCCTATATCGCATTTAGCCCTAAGTGGTAATTTCAAAAGGTGCTGCTTTGAATATTCAAGGGGCTTCGATGTTGTTTCCACCATACCTTGAAGATGATTGATGACTGAAATCCTTAAACCTTTAAATTTAAGTTTTTCAAATTAAAACAAAAATCTTGTCTTATTCATCAGAGACACGTACCTCATAGGGGCCTAAATCAGTATCACTATCAGGTAATTAAATTGTTCCCCTTTCTGTGGATTACTTTAAGCACTTCTTTGTACAACCAACCCCGTCGTCGCAATAAACAAATGATCATAAATTTTTAACAAAGTTCTGATATCTCTTTAGGAAACTATGCCAAGACGATGCTTCAATCAACTACGTTACCGACCAAACTATATGTCTTGATATGTTTTCTTTTCGGAGTGCGGTTTCGATTTAATTGCATTTACATTTTTTCTTTTAGTGCTTTTTTCTTCACAATCAAAAAAATTCAACAATTGGTATGTGTTTTCTGAGCGAAAATATTTTGAAACTGTGTTTCCAATGCCCTTCCCTTAAAGCAGCAAAAACTTCAATTGAGGTCGATTTCCTTTTCTCTTAAGACTTTGTGATCTTATGTGTGTGTCTACCCTATAATCTGCATTTGCCCTTTTATTTTTGTCACAAAAAAAAAAAAAAACATTTTTTCCATTTTTGTATATCATTGTGTGAGTGTTAATTCCTTTGCCCTTTTTCGATTCCTCTAAAAAAAAAACCAAATCTTAAATGTTTTACAATTCCACATAACATCAAATTAAATTAACTCAAATTTTTGTTATTACATTTTACAGTACCAGCTGTTTTCCGGTCGAACTTAAACAAAAAATATACAAAAAACATAACTCACATTATGCTGGTGAAACATTACAAATATAATCAAGTAAATTTTTAATCAAACCAAAAACATCAAAACAATTTGCCGACACAATTTTTTATTCTCTCAATGTCTTAAAATCAAAAAAGGAAAAACATATATGAACATTTTAACATTTTATAATCTTAACGTCTTAAGCAACATATCTGATATTCTTAATGTAGTTCAATACTTTTTAAATTTAATAATAGAATCTACAGAAATAAGAAGAATCTCATTTACTGTCCTTCGAAAAAATTCATCCATCCTTTCAGCTCTACACGCTGGCGGGGTTCAGCTTTAGATTAAAATCAAACTGATATAAGGTGATTGAGATAATTATGTTGGTGGTTTTATCTTGCAGATAAAATTGAACACAATTTGCATGTTTAGTAAGAACACCATTTATTCTCCATATATTTTTTTTTTCTTTTTATTTTTATGCATTTTTTTTTTTTTGCTTGTTTACAAACTTTTGAGATCCGCCAAATAACTTCTTTTTTTTGAAAATGCTATAAAAAAAACTACTGAATATTTTCTCCAATTTCTTCTTTTTATTTAGAAAGTACAATCCTTCCGGTTAGTAATGGAAATGAATTTCATTCAAATGGCTGCCTCGGCTGGCCATGCAGCCTAAACGGTCGGTCCAATTTTTAAGCACATTATCGAATTAGCACTTATCTTTTATGGCACCCCACAATTAATAGTCCAACAGTGTCAAATCGCAACTCCGAGGTGGCCAAACGATCATCAGCTCTGCGGCTGATAACGCGGTCAGGGCGCAAAACATCGAGTGTAACTTCGGCTGCTTGGTACGCAGCGCCGTCCTGTTAAAACCAAATGTTGCCAATATCCTCCTCTTCAATTTTTGTGAACAAAAATTCGTTCAACATGGCCCGATAACGATCGCCATTGACTTTAACGGCAACTCCTTGCTCATTTCCGAAGAATCCCTCTGAACCAAAATCCACACCAAACAGTGACTCGTTTTGTGTATATCGGCTTTTCAATATATACGTTCGGGTTTTCTGTGCCCCAAATGCGACAATTTTGCTTGTTTACATACCCGCCAAGATCAAAATGAGCTTCATCTGAAAAGATGATTTTTTTTTGGCAAAATCGGCATCTTCTATAAGTCGATCGCAGGCCCGCTTAGCGAAGCGAAAACGCATTGGATGGTCAGTTGGCTTCAGCTTCCGAACCAATTGGACTTTGTATGGCGTCATACCAAGGTCTTTATGCAAAATTCGTCTCAATGATGTCTTCGAAATTTTCAATTGTTGAGAACGACGGTGAATTGATGTTGATGGCGCTTCACGTACACTTTCTGCCACAACAGCAATCTTCTCGAGTGTACGCACTGTTTTTGGCTTAGACGCTCTGGTTTATCGATGAGGATGCCAATTTCTTTAACTTTTTTACAAGATAACGAAAATCCGTACGCAATTTTCGCACACATTCTGCAACATTACCATGATTTTCAAAGTACATAGTGTCGCAAGTACATACATCGTAAGATGGCGGACCCTTTACATATGTATGTACCTGTGTTGAGTTAAATACTGATTGGAGAACTCAGACCTATAGCCGCCGTTGTTCTAACAGACAGCAACCTTCTTTCGTTATCGCTTTCCAGATGTTCGTAGAAAAGCCAGAAGACGCTGCCATAATAAGTAGCCTTTTGGCTACCAGTTCTCACCATGTCTGCACCGAGCCAATGTGAGATAATGCAGAACATTCGTTGTCTTCTTCGTATGATTCATTGAGTTTGGTATCACTTCAACATGTTTAAATGCTTGGCAAAATAGAATTGCCCGTGGCAACGATAACTTTTTAACACTCTTTTCTACTACGATATAGCAAATCAATTTTCAACTTTCTTAATAAAATTTGGGAACGTACATAAGTATATTCTGCATCCAACAGATGGCCTGAAAGCTGAGACCCAAACAACTATCAATGCGTCTAGTCTTCCTACTGCATCACTTTCAAAGTAATAAGAGGGTTGAGAGGAGCGTTAAAAACTGCTTGGCTTTCTTTGTATACACAAAAACTTCTCTTAACTCAGCCTACGACGAATTTTACGTAGCTAACAGATCACTTCTTCTTAAACGAGAATTATTCTTGAGGGAATATCCCATGAAAGCTTAGCAGTGCTTTGAGGCCAGCATTCGAAATGGTGGTAAAGGCCACAGTGGATCCTTTTTTGTGACAGACTTCATACACTTTGCCATAGATTCCCTTGTATTGCCAGATGACTGACGCGGTCCTAACAGCTTTTAGCACAATATTTTTGGATCAAAGAAGCTGTTATCAAGGACTATTCCAAAATGTTTGACTTCATTTGGGGAAACGGATGTGCGGTCTCTCAAGAGATCGTCTCAAATGTATCTGAGACGAATTGTGTATTTACTGTTAGTTCTTGCTTAGTTAATAAGTTAGTACTCCTCAACCATTCTTTTCAACGTCTTAAGCTGGAAGGAGGTAAGATACTTCTTCTTCCTTTTCCTTTTCTTTCCTTTTGATTTTGTATAGGATCCGTTTAATTTTCTGAGTGTCTCCAATCTGTCAACCTTGCTTCCTTTCAGCAAGGCTTTGAACACAATCGGCAAAAGCGTCTCGATATTTTCACAGAATTTTTTGAAGGAAATTCTTTGATGCCCATGGGGGCATGTCTGCCTGTAACGCGGGAGGTTCGTGGTTCGAATCGCAATAGAGACCGAAAAATGTTAATGTGGAAAAACCACGGATATTACCTTTCACTAGGAATTGGGAAGTAAATTAGCCATTCGGAACCGGCAGAAAATTGTAGAACCCTCCATTTCCTCACAATCATGGCTGTAAGAAATGCGCTAAGCCCTGTGGGCTCATCGCTCTGTTGCGCAACTCTAGGCTAGAGGAGGCTACAGTGGTTGTTAGCTCGGCTAACACACTTAGGCCCATTGTAATATCACGATGAATCTAAAGTATCCTTATCCTAATGGAACCTATTCGAGCTTACAATGAAGCGGGAGAGACGCAGGGCTTCGATTTGTAAGATCACTAGATCCAAGAAGTACGAACCTAAAAGTATCTTACGTTTGTGAGCTAAAGCTAGGCATGAACAGAGAATGTGGGAAATAGTTTCCTCCTCCTCCTTATCCATGCAGCTTCTGCAAAAGTCGTTTAAAGCGACTCCTTACCTTGCGGCATGTTTTCCAATAAGACAGTGTCCTGTGATGACACCTATCGTCGCACTATGCTTTATTTTGAAAGAAATCAAGCCTATCGACCGCTTAAGATCTAACTAGGGCGTAAGGAAAGATCTGCTTCGTTGCGTTACATGTTAAACTGCTTGACCATCTCAAATTAGTTTTCTTGTATGCGTCCTGCTTGAGCAAGAGTTTGTATGTAGCCATTGGTATGCCGATACTCTCCGTTTTTCGGTGAGAAGGGCAGAAGTTTTCCGTTTCTGGCGAGTTTATCTGCTTTGCAGTTTCCTGGAATGTTTCCATGCCCTGGCACATAGCACAGGTGAATAGTAAACTGCTCTGACATCTCCCTGAGAGATGATCGGCAGTTAAGGGCTTACATAGGTTTGAAGGAATTTGATGGCCGTCTGACTGTCGGAGAAGATTCATATATCCTTATTGGATATTGAGGATTTATTCCAAGTCACACTTAATGGTCAATTTTGAAAGTTTGTTAAAAGCATGTTGAAGCGGTTCTTTTGATGTGCCAAGATGCTTTCCTGAGACTAAAATGGCAACATCGCCTGGATAAGCCATAACCCTGCAACCATCCCCCTCCAGGTTTATCAGAAGTTCATTCACCACCAAATTAGAGACAAGAGGAGACATGACTTCACCTTGGGGAGTGCCTCTACTAACACCTCTTTTGGCAAAAGCCTCTCCTAGTGTTGAGTTTATGATTTTACTTTCAAGGAGTGAGGGGTCTACCTTTAGAGTTGTAAGAGCTCGGGAGATTTCACATGTTTCGACCTTGTTAAAGGCGCCTTCGATGTCTATGAAAGCAGCTATAGTGAACTTTTTATGTTGCAGCGACTATTCTATTGTACGGTCTAGCGTGTATAGAGCCGTCTCAACTCATTTACCCTTGCAATATATGCGTGTTGGACTTGAGAACGAAGTGAATTGCCAAGCGTATTTCGTAAGTGGATATCAATCATCTTCTCAAGTGTTTTAAGCACAGAAAAAGATAGACTGATGGGTCAGAGATCTTTATTTTTCAGCATTTAGATAAACACTACCTTCACTTCCCTCTAGTGTGAGCCAGTTTTAAGCAGCCCCTCAATTGATTTTCAAAAGTTGGTAAAGTTATATCGAAGGATCTTTAAAGCTCAACAGGTGTTATGTTGTATGGTCCCGGGGATTTGTAGAATTTGAAGCTGTTTATTGCCCATACTATTTTGCCCTTGAAATGAGATCGTTTAAGTGGTTTGTTGTGTCTAATTATGCTTTGTCCACCCTATGCGCCACCCTATGTAAATATATGTTTTCTTCGTTGTAGGTTCAATTCCAACTCTGCTTTAATTTTAAGTTTCTGTAGTTCAACATTCCTCCATGGAATCGTAGATCTACTAGACATTATAACAGATGAACATATCATCTTAAAGCCTCAATTTAAAGGAACAATTTAAGTTAGAAGCTACGTCTTCCACTTTCTATTTTGTTGAGAGCTTAAATAGAGATTTTACGAAATTACAAAGCCCCAGTTGATCTGCCTGATCCCTGCACTAGATCCTTTGTCATTTGCTCTTTTAACATTTCATTTTGGTTTTTTTTTTAATATATTTATAACAAACTTTTTTTTTTTATTTTTATAAAATTCAACTGCCGAATTCTCAGAATTATTTGGATTTCATTTACTCGAATGAAAATTTTATTTGTTTTATATTTCGCCGCTGGTTCTTGACAAGTTAGAGTTTGAGAGATGTTCATTTAATTCTAAGAGCCGTATGTTAAAAATTGGTTTCAATTTAAGGGCTTTACTTTAAAGTCAGTGTCGGCATAGTGCCACACTGAACACACTAACTATAAAATTCAGCTTTAGTTTTTTAGTTCTATTTTTATAATTTTCTCAGTTGATGAATTTCGTAGATGGGATAATCTCCTTGCTTTTTATCAAAAAATTAAAGATTAATGAAATTTCCAATATTCAAAACAACAATTCTTTCAACTTTAAATTCTTCGTGCAACCAAAATAAATAAGCTCGTTTGAATTGAACTTATTCACAACTAACACAACAATCTCAGTTCACATCTTATGAACCATATCTGAATGTAATCATATCAACGTCACTTACACTTGTAATTGCCGTAAAAACAGCAGTAAAAAATAACTAAACACTCTAAGCCTCCAAGGGAAAGAGGCTTTACCCCTGCTGCGTGGAAATATAAGTGTGTGTTTGTATATTTGCTTGAGACAACTTAGTTCCTTATAAATAATAGATGTTCATAGTCACTTAAGAACTTAATGTTATTTATAAAGATATATTTAGCTTATAAGCATTTATGTCTAGAAGAGTAACACATTTACTACTACTAAGCTTATGAAAGAACCTAGGCAGGCCCCTAGACGAGTATTCGCGCTGGTCGTGTTTACTTACATTTTTCTTAAAAAGAAACTTACTTAGTATAAAAGAAAGTCTTAACCTTAACACTCAAATGCTATCGATGAAAAAAATTTTAGCCATATTCAATATATTATGTAAATTAATCTTGTCTTCATTTGTATTTGAAAATCGTAACGTTTTTCGTTCAAATCCTTCAAATAAAGAAAAAACAATTCTATGGTTTAAGAAATCTTTCCAGAAGACCCCCAACAACGTAATTGATACCTACACAGAAAAAACACAAATAAAATACATGTCAATTTTTAAATTAAACTTATAATAGATATATTCGTACATCCGTAAAATAAAGAAAAACATTTTTCGCACCACTTTCTAACTAATACTTAAGAAAAAAACAATGAAGGAAAAATGCTATTCCCTTTGTTGTTAATGCCTTCTCAGTAAAAACACTTTCAAAATTTTTTATTTTGAATAAACTTTTTTTTTTAATTTTAAACAAAATGAAAAAAGAAAAAACAAATGACAATCGAATATAAAACTATTCTTCTATTTACTTGTATCAATGTGACTCTACTTCAATAAAAAAATAAAAAAAAAGAAATTTAAAACACAAAAATAAAAACAAAAATAACTATTAATTGAGGTTAATATATGAATTTAAAAATTCTAAATTTAAAATTTAATATTTTTTGAAAATATCTAAATTGTAGTTAAGTAGTTAAATGTTAACAATGTAGATAGGAATGCCAATTGACAATCCAAATTATGTAGATTTGCACGTAAAAAGTGAACTGTACCTTTATCTTTAAGCAAAAAAAAAAAAAAACACAAACGTTTTCAAATCTCTTTTTGTAACATTATAACATAATATATTATTTTTGCTTTCTTTTGGTGTGGTGTTAGGTTAAAACAACACAAAAAACAGAAGAGAAATCTGATCATCATCCTTTGATGAATTATTAACTAATTGATTTTTAAATGTTTGCTTTGCTTAAGGGGTTATATCTATGTGAATGCTAAAAAACAAGGTTTCTCCACTGTTTTTCTTAAAAAAGATTTTGGGAAAAGATTATACAAATAACATACTAATCGATGGGGCAACTCTTCGAAAGTACAAAAAATTCAAATTTTATACTCAAATAGAAATATGAAACTTTAACTATTATTTTTGAAAGATGTTCCGCGGCCAAATTTTCCATCAAAAAGCACATACACTACTGTTTTCTTTGTCGAAGTTTAAACCTTGACAGAAATTCAACTTCTTCGATTTCAATATACACAGTTCTTCTTGGCTTCGCTTTTCTGACCAGACAGCACCCGAAGGATTGGATGCAGAGATTTTTGCTGACTTTAACCAGCTAACTCAGCTGGTTGACGTGCCGACTCGAATATCTGACGTTGATGGTCGAGCTGAAAACATCCTTGACTTATTTCTTACTTCTAACCCTGATAAATACACCATGAATGTATTATCGCCTGAAGGCACATGAGACCATTGTGTCATAGCTGCTAATTTCTCGTGACAAAATAACCCAGTTAAAGATAAAATCCTAAAGAGAACCTTCTGGCAATACGAGAAAGCCAATTGGGACGGTCTAAATTGTATCTTTAAGAACTTTAACTGGTCACAATGTTTCCTAGATAGTGACGTTGATTCCAGTGCAGATATGGTTACAAACTTAATCCTTTTGGGAATGAGAAATTTCATTTCGAATAGGTTGAAAAGTATTAGACCCAAGGAAAAGAGAAGTAAGCTTCCAACGATACAAAGTCAACCCAACTGAGGAAAATCAGAAAAAGTTTAAGCAAGCCAGGAAAGCCAGCAACGTTCATATTAGGCGAACGAAATTTTTATATGATCAAAAATTAAGGCAAAAAATACTACAATGTTCCAAAGTTAGCTTTGGCCGTCTGTTAAAAACATCCGGAACACAACAACATCTTTGGTTCCAACGCTCGTTTCCAACGACGCAGCCTTTGTTAGCTCTATTGAAAAAGCTAACATTTTAGTGAAGAAGTACGCCGCCAACTCAACGCGTCCAGAAAGTGTTATGGCTCCTCCAGTACTTAAGATCATGAATGATTCCATGGAACCAATCTACTTTCGCACTCGTACAGTGGCAAGAGTCTAGAAAGATCTCAACATTCATAAGTCCGCTGGTACTATCCGGGTATCCCTGCTATAGTTCTGAAGAGGTGTTCTTCCACGTTGGCAAAACATTTGGTTTCGATTAGTTTCTTCTTCGCTGGACTAATAGCTACCTTTCTAACAGTTCAATTAGACGGCTATTAGTCTGAAACCCACAAAATAAATGCTGGTGTGCCCCAGGGCTCCGTTTTGTCTCCGACACTTTTTCTAATTTTCATTAACTATCTTCTGTCTGAAACTACTAATCCACTAAATTGTTTTGCCGACGACAGTACCCTCAGCTTTTCATATTCGTTCTTAAGTTCACATCCCTCCTCTTCAGACGTGGAACTTGGGCGGCAACGTATCTTAAGTTCATTTAATTCTGATCTAGACAGCATTGTCCAGTGGGGAATAAAAAACCGCGTAGAATTTAATGCTTCAAAAACTCAGTCTTGTTTTTTGTCGTTGATGCGAAACTTACCTCCCTTGCCACTATCCATGAGTGACTCTTGCATTGTTGAAACAGAATAGCTTTCAATCCTCGGTATGTGCATTACCAACCACCTCTTGTGGAATAACTATAAACTTGACATCTCAAAAAAAGCTGCAAAGTGCTTAGGCTTTCTTCGACGACGCAAGAAATTTTTTTCACCCAATGACCAGCCAGTCATATACAAAACGTACATTGGTCCTAAGATGGAGTATAATTCCCATATTTGGGCTGGTGCTCCTTCAACCCACCTCAATATTTTGGACAGTGTTCAGGGATGAGCCTTTCAAATGATTGGACATACGAACACCATTGATACACTCGAAAAGCGTCGTAATGTTTCTTGTCTCTCCTTATTTTATCGCTTTTTTTTACAGTCAGTGCTCTTATGAGATTGCCAGCTGCATTCCTCCCCTTAAAAAATTCAACCGTAATACTGCGTTTCTAGGAATTCCCATCAGTTTACCCTTGAGTCCAATTTCGGACGAACTGTTGAATGCAAATATTCCTTCTTCAGCCGCACCACGCGAATGTGGCACTGCCCAGCTCTTTTTTAACTCTAATTAGTCACAACCCCTTGAGTGCGCGCAAATTATAAAAAAAAGTCTATAGCAGAGCTCACACTGTTCAATTAGTTGGACAGACTTTGGTTTGAACGACCAATGTTGGATAATGTGAGCCCTCAGACTGTCATCTGAGGGTTCAACTTGTTGGATGGTTTTCAAATAATTTTTAAAACTTTGAAGTTGCACGGAGCGGACTTAATGTTGGACGACAAACCTGATAAGTCTGAACACAAAGTACATCCGACCATCCAACATATCATGCAGATCAGCTGGTGCAAGCTCCTTCCAAACTGGTCTCCAGCTGCCTTGAAAAATTTGGCATCAGGGCCATCTACACCTGCAGTCTTATTTTATTTAAGTTAGCATATGGCAATCCTAACTTCTTCTAGGTCGGGTGGACGGCATTCTTGAACATAGTCCAACCTGAATGGGGCAATCTGCCTGACAACGGAATTTGTGTCCTCATCGCCGCTAAGCAGTCTGCAGAAATAATATTTCCAGATCCTCAGTAGCGACTGTGACTCTACAACTATGTTTCCCTGCTGGTCTTTACAGGCTTGAGTTCGGGGCTTGCCACGCAGGATCTTTTTACCTTTTATTAAAACTTCCGAATCTCGTTCCTGTCATGGCACCTCTGAATTTCCTCAAACGAGCGCTTCTCATGCTGCTTCTTTTTCTTTTTGAGAATTTGGTGTTTTTCTGTGAACTCCGCCAATCAGATAAAAACTGAAAAGTTTCGTTTCCTGCCAATTTCAAAAGCGCAATTTTGAGATAAGCGCGTTTTTATTTTATTTTCAAAACGCAATGAACTTGCATTAGATTTGCTTCAAAAAATTAACTCTCAACAATTTCATGAAGTATATTAGATCCTTCTTGATTCCAGGAATGTTTTAAAATACAAAATAGCCGAAAAAAAATCGAAGAAATTCACTTAGGTATAACCCCATACACGCTAGTTATTCCCCATCATATTTCAATTCAATTTTTCCAAACAATCCATCACATTTAACTTCATTGTTAAATTTAAGCAAAAGAAAAAAAAACTCAATCACCAAAAATATAAACACTCCGTTGTGTTTATTTGTTTGTCTTATGATTTATCATTTACAATTAGTATTACAAAATATAAAATTAAAAATTTTAATTAAAACAATACTAAAATAAGGGATGAAAAGCTCAATACGACTGAATAATAAAAACCAAAATATAAATATAAGTGTACCTACCTAAGACAAAGGATAATTTCAATGATGTTTAATGTATGTGTCCAATGATACTAATATTGTCATTCATCAATGTATAGGGAAGAAAATTTGAACTTATAAATGTGAATCTAATAATTTGATGGCCTCCCAATGTCTCATGAGATTTATAGCAACTGTTAATGGGAATGTGTATCACACAGACTTATATCAGAAGAATAAGAATGTTTTGAATTGTGATTGCAACTATCTTATCTTCGTTATTTGATACTGATTCACCTTATTTTTCAATGTAAGCTTTTTACTCTTACCTCTGGAGTAATAATTGAATGTACCTTCATCTCGAAAATAATAACAAATTTTCAGCCTTCAGCACTAACTAAACATAATGATAAATTTTTTTGCCACATAAAACTCATGAGATTTAAAAAAAAAAAAAAAAAATATTTGTAATATGTAAGTTTAAGTATTGTATCAATGAAAAAAGATATTGTAAACAGTGTTGAGAAATAAAATTATTTATTTGCCAAAAGAATCGTTTTTGTGTGTCTGTGTTTTCATTCAGCAGTTGGATAAGAAGATACTCTTCGAGTATTGATGAAAACGTCGGTTTTCATACATGGCTAAAACAAGTAAAATGAGTTTTTTTTATCCCCAAGTTGTAGTCGCTGGGTTCCAGGTAACTTCTTTCTGAGTGATGGTGGATTTACATGCATCTGATAGTACAGATGAAAAAAGCAAAGAGACACAAGATGTAAAATTAATACTAGTATGATAGAGAGGGAAGACACCAAGTGCAGACGTCTGCACCTCCTAAGTCATAGGGTGCAGATGAAAAATTTTAGATGCAGATGAACCTCTTTTTAACTTTTGTACTTTATCATATATTTCCGTCCCGCTTTACTTTTCTGCCCTTTTGTTCTAGCAGATGCAGATGCATGTAAATCCAACTTTTACTATCGCAATTCATTAGCGCGAGTAATGAACGCTTCTCGAAGCAAAACATTAGCTATACCGTAAACATGAAAAAACTAGGGAAAGAGGACAACAACTACTCGGATCTGAGACCAAGCATTGGTCTATGATCGGAAAGAGGATTGGTGTGATGAACTAAGTCTACGACAGCGATGATTTAAGTCTACGATAACAGAGTTGCTGTTCGATGAACACTCGAATCTCCGAGGTCTGGCACTGATGAGTTGCGGGGCTAGACCTGAATGAGGCGTGTGCAAGACAAAACTTAAGTGAATGATTTTAGATTGCATCATTTTGAAAATAAGTACATTTCATTACTGTCATACTGGAAAGAATGATTGACATACACTTAAGACAAGAAATTTAACCTAGTCTGATCTCAACGGCGCAACATGCCTATACAAAAGGTAAATCAGTGGAAACTGCACTCCACTCCCTGGTTTGCACCATTGAAAAATCCCTGCACTATAAAGAATACTCTCTCGTCGCATTCCTAGACATAGAGGGTGCATTTAATAATGTTAAAAATTCAGCAATCACTAATGCTCTTGATGGGCTGCTCATAGAGGAACACATCAAAAACATGATAACAACAATGCTCAGCAGCAGAATCATTAGTTCCGAAATGGGGAACTACAAAACAAGCAGAATGGCCAATAGAGGAACCCCGCAGGGAGGAGTTTTATCTCCCCTACTGTGGAACCTGGTCGTTAACAAATTGTTAATCGACCTAGAGAACGAAGGTTTCAAAACCATAGCCTATGCCGATGACGTAGCAATTGCCGTTTCAGGCAAACCCTGCTGCTACAAACAGAACTTAACAAGCTTAACAATTGGGCTGCAGATTGTGGTCTGAACATCAATCCACACAAAACCGAATTAGTTCTCTTTACGAGGAAATACAAAATTCCGGACTTCAGACCCCCAACTATCAAAGGGGTAACTCTCACACTGTCAAATCAGGCTAAATATCTACGTCTCATTTTTGACAAAAAACTGACCTGGAAAACCAATATTGAGGAAAGAGTAAATAAAGCCAACGTTGCACTCTTCTCCTGTAAAAAAGCCATTGGCGGGAAATGGGGTTTCTCCCCCCAAATCACCCATTGGCTGTTTACATCGGTAATTAGACCGATACTCACATACGGGGTGATAGTCTGGTGGACAGCACTAGACAAGATGATCAACTACAACAAGCTGGCCAAAGTTCAAAGAACGGCTAGTCTGTGTATTAGTGGTGCACTGAGGACAACCCCATCGGACGCCCTCAATGTACTACTAGATCTCACACCCCTAGATATCTTCAGCAAACAAGTCGCAGCTAGCTCAGCTACTCGACTCAGAGCTACATCACAGTGGACCAATAATCAAAACGGCCACACTACCATTCTAGATAACTTTAGATTCTTACCGAATCGATCCGACTACACCACCCCCAAGTTGGTGTTTGACAATAATTTCCAAGTAACCATACCTTCAAGAGAAGCTTGGGAAAATGGCGCTCTTTTGGAAAATGAAGCAATACACTTTCACACCGATGGTTCAAGAACCAGCGACGGTGTGGGAAGTGGAATCTACTCAGAAAAACTGATTCTCAGTCTTTTCTTCCGCCTACCCGATCATTGTAGAGTGTTCCAAGCGGAAATTCTGACGATTAAGGAGGTCTTGGCTCAAAGAAAACGTCATATCCTCCACGGATATTCGGATCTTCTCAGACAGCCAAGCTGCCCTTAAATCTCTTGCCTCTGTCTCTACAAAATCCATCACGGTCCAAAATTGTCAGATGTCTCTGAGGGAGATGTCAAATCAGTTTAACATTCATGGGTGCCAGGGCACAGGGACATACCAGGCAACTGTATGGTAGACGAACTAGCCAAAAAGGGCACGACCACTTCCCTACGCTCGAAATGGAACATAGGTGTACCTATCGCTACATGTAAACTCCTACTTAGACAAGACGCTTCAGGAATAATAAACACTAGATGGACTGAGAGTAACAACGGCCTTGGAACTAAAAAAAGTTTGGCCGTGTGTAGACTCAAAACGATCAAAGAGTTTGTTGGCCCTGAACCGTCGGTATCTATGTAGGTTGTAACATAGGTGTTCTTACGGGACACTGTCTAATAGGGAGACACGCCAAAAGACTTGGTGTGTTTTCCAATGATTTCTGCAGAAGCTGCATGGACGAGGAGGAGGAAGAGACCGTTCAACACCTTCTTTGTTCCTGCCCTGCACTGCTTCATAGGAGGAAGGCTCATCTCGGTGAATTCTTCTTTGATGATACTAGCGACCTAGCTTACATAGACCCTAAAAGTCTTTCAAAATACATTAAAAGTTCCACGTGGTTCGACTAGCAGGTGATTAACCGGCTAGTCCCCTAATGGAAGATTAATAAGTGATCAACTCGTTAATCTTACATCGGGTTTCTGATATCAGTAGGTGATTAACTTGCTGACCTCTTGGGTATCACAATGGGCCCTTGCGGCCTAAGTGTGTTAGGCAATGTACTCATTGACTGACAGCCACTTCCACCTAACCTACCTAACCTATTACTGCCATACCAGCTGCGAACAATATTTGATATCAAGCTTTTTAATCATTTTGATTACATCTTTAAAATTACGCAGTGGATTTTGATGCGGTTTTTTTTTAAATACATAAAGTGATCCAAGAGAAAGGTTTATATGTACATTTCATCTCCATATTCCCGCAGGAACGGGAATATACACTGGAACATTATATAAGGGAATTTACAAACTGTTTGACCGATTTAAAAATTCTTTCATCATTAACATGCTTATTCATTTCCGTATTCCCATGAGAACGGGAGCGGGAACGTAAACGAGAACTTATATACTGTTTGTATTGAAACGGCTCCACAACTACTAAGCCAATTCGAATAAAAATAGGACCAAAATGGGATTTTTTGGTGTTTGGAAATTTTGTGTAAATAATAACGTTTTTAAATATGTAAGTATGACGCGACCAACGCCGCACATTGGCCCTGAAGGACCAGTTTTATAAAAAACAGAATTTAATATCTAAAAAAATTATGAAACATCGCAAAAGTCACTTGCGTACTTCGTGTTTTTGAAAACTAATAGTTTGTTCTTTAATTTGCGTTTTATTTCAACTTGATATAGAGAATGGTTTTCGAGAAATTAAGTTTTAAAGACAAAATAAAAAAAGAAATTTTTTTTCCGTGGGAATATACATTAGAATAAATATTTAGACTATAACCTCACAGGTTCTCTGTACAAAATTTTATTTAAAACGGTTCAGTAGGTATAGTTTGGGCGGAAGACATAAGCGTCACATAGAAAGACGGACATAGAGGGTTACATTCACATTTATTATATTAGTTTGGTACTATACCGGAGACTTGGAAACAATTATTATTAATTCACTCGATTCAATCAACGCAGGCGGGTCCGTTGGTTTTCACTATGACAAAGCTGACTACTTGTAAACACGAGCTTTCTGTTTGAAAATTCAATTTTCAACAACATAGGTGGATCTGGATATTCTGAAAGGATATCGTAGAGAAAACAATTCCAATGAGTTCTGTAAAGCCTCAACCATTGCTAAGGCTCAGATCATAGTTAAATTATTACTCAGATCATTAGCGTCAATATCATTCTTTGTTGTCTGTGAGCTGTGACACTCTTTTTGTTTTTTGTCCGTCAGTTGACTGTCGATATGTTTTTTTTTTTTTGTTTTTTTTTCAAATGAATATTTTGACAAATTAGAAGTGTCATCTTTGAAAATTTGAATTTTTTTTGTGCAATGGAAGCAGATAGCTATTAGTTCATCAAGCAATGTAGTCATTGGCGTTGAGCACAGGGAGTTATGGGAGCTCGAGATGAGGCGCAGGGAACTAATGAGCACAGTGGGCGATGATCATACAAAGCAGTGAACTAAGGGAGCTTTAAAATCAACAATAGGCCATTATGAGGAGGGGTTTATATTCAAAATATTTTTTATATTTCGCTTAGAATTTTTATTTAGGGAACGTCATATTACATTGCAAAAGAAGAAAGACAAAATTGGAATGTCCTTATAATGAAAAACTATCGTCATGAGTAAGGAAATGCAGATAGCTTTTAATTCAGAAGCAATGCGATCAGAGGCATTGAGCACAGGGAGTTATGGGACCCTCAGAGGAGTAGCCAGGGAACTAATGAGCACAGTGGGCGCTGATCTTACAAAGCCATTGAAATCAGGGAGCTTTAAATATATGTAAGGCCATTTAAAAGAAGGGGGCGAATGAAAACTAAAGTTGTTAATATGAAAGCTGTACACGTTATAAAAGTAAGTTATTAGTCCAGTTCGTTTTGGGTAACTACTGTGAGCTCATATCAATTAAAAAGGACGAAAATACTAACTTCCCTGGAAAATTTAAATAAACTGACTTTAAAACGGCCAAACCAAAGCTCTTCACGGAGGTGCTTAGATAAAAGCTTTTCTTTGAAAAAAACTAAAGCAAATTGTGCTATGGACCAGGCTTTGGGTAAGCGTTTAAATCCCGAACTTAATTTAACCAGATATTCATAGACTACGCAACCTATATTACTACATCAAACAAACTAATAGAAGCCAACAGATTTTATGTTGACACACAAGCGAAACGTCTTAATAAGGATGTGAAACAAGCTTATTGAAAAAATTAGTCCTGTTTGCTTTAGGATAACATATACAATAAACATGATTGTATAAGCAATGACTTTCAAACTCCGGTGGACAGACTAACAGAAAAAGAAAATAATCTTAGTTCTTTTAAGCCTCAACTAGTATGAATTACGTTCATAATTAAACCATCACGCTGTTCATTAATATTAAAATTACTTTCGGTCCAGTAGTTCCAAGGCTCCCGTTTCCGTATTATAAGATAAATGTTAAAGAAATGTAATCTTTTCATTTCTTAGCTTCTAAGCCATTTTTTCCCAATTTCTTTCAACAACACAAGTCTTATTATTTACAGTTGCGGTCAAAATAATAGTAGTGTGAGTAAAAGCATTGCACAGATTGGTATTTTTCCACTTTGCATTGCGTTGATAGTGAAAACCCGTTACACTTTAATTGTTTTAAGGGGTGGAAAAGGATCTCGTCAATATGTAAGAAGACCTCCAAACACCGAATATAATCCACACTTTACAATCATAATGGTATGGGCATGTTTTTTCTTCTACGGAGTTGGACCCATAATGCGGATTGAAGGCATTATGGATCAGCATCTCTATGTTAGGATAATGCAGGAAGTAATGCTACCGTATACTGAAGTTGAATGCTACCGTAAATGAAGTTGCTTCTTGCTGAAATGGGTCTTTCAGTAAGAAGCAATGGTTCCAGGAAAGTAAAGTAGATGTGATGGAGTGGCCCGCAAAGTCTTCGGACTTTAATCCCATTGAAAACCTATGGAGCGCTGTAAGAAAAATATGCTTCTAGATGTAAACCAAGCAACAACACAGTCCTTTGCGAAGCGTTAAAGCAATCATGGAGTTCGATAAGCACAGGAAGGTGTGGAAACATGATAAACTCTGTTTATCGTCTTTGTACTGCTGTTATAGCTAACAAGGGAGATGCAACTAAATAGTAATTAAAGGTACGAACACTCAGCCACATATTGTAATAAAAATTTTGACCTAATTTTTCGATTTCGTAACATTTCAAGGTAGATTTTTCTATCACTACTAATTTTTTGACCGCCGAATTTCAACATCTGTTTAATAAAATTGCAACTATCGGATAATAATATTAAACTAACGTTTTTTTTTTTTTGTTTGTAAATAAAAGCTTAAAACCCCACTTTGAAAACCACGTTATTGGTTTCTTGAATTAGAATTGACGGATAAGTTTTTTTCAATTTTGTTGTTTCTTAAGCTCTATACTACTATTATTTTGACCGCAGACGTACGTTCACGTCCCTTTTGGGAATAGAGAATGAATACCGCTACCAGTGAAAGGAGTTTGAAATCGGTTAAGCACTTTCTAAGTTCCCTTGTATATTCGCGTTTACCTTCTCAAAGGAATATTGGGAATGAAATATACATATAAACCTTTCTCTCCGATGACTCTATTAAATAAAAAAAGGGCATTAACATCTGATGAGTAGTTTTAAAGATCTAAGCATGCAGACAGACAGTGAAAAGCTGCCTGGCTTAATACTATGTAATGATGAAATTTGATTTCGACATCAAGTGCTGGCATTTCGAAATCGAAGTGAGATATCGGAAAATGTTATTGAAGATTTTCGTTTTACTGTGGCCTTATTAATCCAGATTAATTGTCAGATTGCGGTGCCACGGATATCGTACTATCACAGTTGTGAAAAATGTGTTAAGCCTCAGGGGTCTTTATCAAAATTATTACCTCCTGTTGTTCATGAGTACTAATAAGGGACTTTAAACACTTCACGCCACAAAGATATTTTTTAAGGAGAACGCATTGGGGAGGATGATTTTTGGATTGAAGAGCTAAGAAAAAGCCGATAGTTTTCATTGCAAAACAGTTTAAAGTTTTCACTGAAATCCTTACAAAGTTTCAAAGTTTAAAAAACCAAGCCAATAAAAAAAGTGTTTTTTTTTAAGTTATAATATTGGAGTAAGCTATTTAGCGTAGGTATCAGAGACCAAAATGTTCAAACACATCCAAAATTTCTCAACGATCGCTCAGACTTGATCATTTTCCACCCCTATTCACAAGCAAATAGCTCGCAAGCATATTTACTCACAAGCAAAAATGCTTCTGAACAAACTAAGTCAGTAAGGATGCTCACAAGTCATTTTTTCTGTATTGCACTCACAAGCAAATGACTTGAAAGCAGATTGACTTATTTGAACTTACTTGAATATATTCAAATACTCGCATGAGCACGCAAAATGTTCACAAGCAGGTAGCGTGCTTACAAGCAGGCAGTGTGTTTATAAGCAGGCACTGTGTTTATGAGCAGCCAATGTATTCATCGGAAAGCAATGCGTTGAAGATATACCTAAACAAAAAAATAAAGGCATATAAAGGCATAAACCACCCTTTTTGGTATGATCACATTGCTTGCTTATGAACACACTGCTTATTCACAACCACACTGCTTGCTTGTGAGCTAACTGCTTGTTTACGATCAAATTGCTTGTGATTACTTTTACTCACAAGCACTTTGCTCACAAGCAGTTTAACTCAATGTTATTCAAACTCATTTTGACTTGCAAGCAAGTCTACTTGTTTGGTTCGTTTGAAAATAGGGGTTGTTCAGAGTTGCTTGGTTCACAAATAAGATTGTTCAAATTTACTTGCTTGTGGGTTGACTCAGTTTGTTCAAAATCTTTTTTTTTTTTTTCAAGTAAATACTCACAAGTAGACTTAGTTCATTTTAATCTCTGGTAGGTATATTAAAGTAGCAAAATAGAAAATTATTATGAATTTTTTTTTCACAAATGACGGCACCACAGCGATTTTCGCGAGGCACGTAGAATTTGAAGAGCTCTGCGGCACGCAGTGTATCTGCGGAAAATTTGGAACTTAAAACATGCTTATAGGTAGAGAAATACGTAGTGGATTTTCAAAGTATTGATTTTTGTGTGATTGGCTAGTAGTTGAATTAAATCAGTAAATTTTCAACAGAAAACAGGAAAATCATTTAAATAATATATTTACTTATATATAATATATAATATAAGTAAATTAACTTATCAAAAATCCCGTATTTCTCTTCAAAATCTCAGTTTAAAGATATTGTAAAAAATTCGTTTGAAAATAATGAAAATTTTTGGAGTTATGCAGCGTGGCGTTTTGAAAAGTCGTGTTTCAAGAAAAACGAATTTAAAGATTTCAAATGCATTTCGTTTACACGTGTTGACACGTACTACACGATTAGAAATGCTTCTACCTAATAAATATAAATGCTTTATTATGACATCTTTTAGTGTATTTGAGAAGATAGAAATCAAAATGTAGTCCGACGTGCTTGGAGAAGAGCTCAAAATTACAAGGAAAACAAAAATACTTTGAGGTATGAAATATTTTTCCCCAAATTCTAAAAGTTTCAAAGTATTTTTTATGACTAAGAAACAAAAATCGATTTTAGAAAATCACAATATGTAACAACAAAGAATTTTGTAATTGTTTTTTATATTTTTGGAGTTGAAAACTGAAATCACACAGAGGATCAAGAGATCCAGTGACCTTACTCCATTAAAAACTGTGCGTTTCGCCCAGTGTGAGTGCTGCGGATTTTATAAGTGTCTTGGTGTAAACCAAAACAAATTTGTGTCTTAGAAGGGACTACATCATCTAACTGATGAGCCCACTGTCGTACCTGGGCGAAACGCACGATTTTTAATCGAGTAAGGTCACTGGATCTCTTGATGCTCTGTCTGATTTCAAAAATCGATTTTTTGAAAAACTTACAATGGTGTTACCCCTTCTGGATTGCTTATAAATTTTTTATAAAATGTAGATAAATGAGAGCCGAACGCAACGTAGCAATCTTAAATTATACAAAGGTCACATGAGCAACATTGTAAACTGCTAATAATAACATCAAAGCTTGAGTGTTGGTTTAAGGTTATGACTTGTGGTGAGGTATCAGGGATGTCGGTTAGAATTAGTCTGTAAAAAAGAACTTCAACTTCATCTACACTACTATTCCACAATTCTCTCTTTCCGATCGCTGATTGATGCTACGTTTCTTGGGTATTTATTGCATCTAAAATCAAACTAAATCAAAAGTTTTACAAAAAAATATCTATACCTGACAGATTCGGAGCTTCAAGTCTATTGTATAAGCTATTCACTTCTCAAGGCATTTTGTCGAGTAGGTATTTAATTTTGGTTAAATAGTAAGGAACGAAGAAAACACTCACTTTTACACTACGGAATGTGATTGACGTTAATCTTTCCAAAAAAAATATTGGACTTTCTACATTTCTTTGGTGTGAGAAGCAAGAATTAGTTGTTTTATTGGTAAGGAACCAAAACATTCGCCTTTACTCTGCAGAATATTCGACGATGACATTCAAAACATAATAAAATTTTTGATTATATTGCATTTTATAAACGTAAGAAATTATCGGACTAGAAAAACACTTAACCTTTTTACAAAAGATTACATTGTGCGCATTTTTACTGACGATTAAAAACAATTGCTCACGAAAATAGCAACATTTAGTTCCAATTCAACATCTCATCGCACCTTCCATTTCTGTTTCAAAAAAAAATTGCATCTTAATTGAACAATAATTGTGCAATTACATTTGTACACACATTCACTTGCTTCGAAATACAATAAAAATTTGTATTTCTAACTAAATACAACAAGCTCGAAACTAACGAAATCAATTGTTCACAGCGTATGCAACCTACTGTTCTGTTACTACATAGAAATTAAAAGAAGCCAACAGATTTTATGTTGCGATTAAGTATCTTAAAAAAGCTCATTGAATATGTGAGTCCCATTTCCTTTACATTTCCTTAGAAGCATTTCTACTATGACACAGCCAACCTAAGTGCTACTAAACTTATAAACAAGAGCTTTCCATTCGAAGAATAATTTAAGTCTAACATTAAAAACATAGGTAAAACTACTCACAGAAGACCGGATAGAAGTTAGTCCCAGATACTTATTTACAGCTCTATAAAGCCTCAACCATTTTCCAAGCTCAGTTCATAATTAAACCTTTACTCTATTCATAAGCATTAAAACTACTTTTTGTTGTCTGTGAAATTCGTTTTTGTTTTTTCTTTTCGTCCGTGTGTTGATTAGGGGGTCTTTTTTTCAAATGAATATTTCGACAAATTTGAGGTGTCATTTTTGAAATTTTGAATTTTTTTTATGTAATGGAAGCAGATAGCTATTAGTTCATTAAGCAATGCAGTCATTGGCGTTGAGCACAGGGAGTTATGGGAGCTCGAGACGAGGCGCAGGGAACTAATGAGCACAGTGGGCGATGATCATACAGAGCAGTGAACTAAGGGAGCTTTAAAATCAACAATAGGCCATTATGAGGAGGGGTTTATATTCAAAATATTTTTTATATTTCGCTTAGAATTTTTATTTAGGGAACGTCATATTACATTGCAAAAGAAGAAAGACAAAATTGGAATGTCCTTATAATGAAAAACTATCGTCATGAGTAAGGAAATGCAGATAGCTTTGAATTCAGAAGCAATGCAATCAGAGGCATTGAGCACAGGGAGTTATGGGACCCTCAGAGGAGTAGCCAGGGAACTAATGAGCACAGTGGGCGCTGATCTTACAAAGCCATTGAAGTCAGGGAGCTTTAAAAGTATGGAAGGCCATTTGCATTTAAGAGAGAGAGGTGAGGAAAAACAAAAGCTGTTAATATGAATGCTGTACTAGTTAAAAGTAAGTTGTCAAGTCCGTTTTGGGTAACGACTATAAACTAATGCAAATGAAAATGCAATAAAATATTAACTATTCTGAATACCTTCAATAAACTAACTATGCTATCGTCAAACCAGTGATTTCTGCGAAAATGCTTTGTTTTTCTTTAAGGAAGACTTAAGCCAACTGTTCTATGGACCAACCCTTTTGAAAGCTTTCAAAGCTCCAAACTAGCAGTATGTTCATAGCTTATGCAACTTCCTAAATTCAAATTCACCGTGCGGTCAGTTACCAAATTTTTACCATTTCTTCAATAACCAGCTGCCTGGATTTATCTGGTTGAAAAGTCATGTAGAAAAATTAGTAGTTGGCTGTAAGCCTGTGAAATAGTTATGCTAATAATGATACAACTTGGGTCTCGGACATTCTGGAGTTTCGGCTGGTTACTCCACTTCATACCGAACAATTAATTTTACTTGTGAAACCGAAATGGATACGCGGATACCCGGTCATTGGGGCCAGACGCTTAGACAAATTTTATAAGCCTATCTTAAAAAAAGCTTTGAGGTCTAACAGCGTATTTGTTTTGTTACTAAAAATTAGTATTAGTTTAATTTGTTAAGGTCCTTTAAACAGTAATAAAAGGGAAATTGTTACAAAGGATTGTCTTATAAGGAAACGCTGGCGGTCGCTCTTTTGTGGTAAACACTTAAGTACTGCTGCCAATCACTCAGTATAACAAAAAGAAATATCAATAGAAACGCCATATTAAACTGGCAAAAGACGTATGTACATATTTATATGGAATGCTTTCAGCATGAAGAGCACTGTTGTTTTGAGTTTGGATACCGGAAAGTGCTGCGAGCAAAGTGTTGATAATTACGAGTTATGCGAGACCCTGGAAAACTAACGAGCGTCTTGAAAACTGAAATACCTCAGCACATTTGAAGGAAAACGTGAACAATTGTTTTAAAAGTTAAAACTTGTTATTAATAAATTCTTAGTCAAGATAATTTTCTACAATGGCCAATAATTACTAACAAATGACTTTTAAGCTCATCAAACAATAGCAAAAGAAGTCAAATTTTATGCAGAACGCATTCGGGACAAGATATTCAAAAACTATAAACTTAAGCTGGGATGAAGCCAAGAAAAAGCCGTCTACAGTTTCTAAGCTCTTACGTTCTAAAGTTTCCTATATGAATCCAATATAATGACACAGAGGATTATTACGTCCTTAACACGTAAAATATGAGCCTGGCTAATGTCAAAGAATTATACATACACCTCCCTTTCAAAATACCTCTCAAACAATATAAAATTCTAGTAAACACATGTAGCCGCATTCCCGCATTTGCTAAGAAGTTTTCGAGTTTGATAAAACTAAAATACCTTCAAGTATAGGGTAGATCTGCTTATCGGAAAATCGCCTGTATGGCACCTTATAATTTAATTAGATTACAATCCGATTCTTCCCAATGATCACAAGTCAGAACGTCAGATCGCAATTTGAGTGTTGGTTTCAATTTATGATATGACTGGATTCGACTTGTGAACTTATGTCGTATAAGGGATTTAGGGATATCGGATAGAAGCTTCACCTTCACCTTAACTAGTCCACCTCAATTCTTTCTTTTCCATCGCTGATTAATGCTACTTTTGGTAGCTGTTTGGGGCATCACATACTTAACAACTAAATTTAATTATACCAAAAAATATATATGCACATTGCCCAACTTCAAGTCAATTGTTTGAGATATTTACTCCTGACGGCGCTTTGTGGAATTTTTAAATTTGTTTGAATGGCAAAGAGCAAAAACACTTACCCTTACAGAATGTGAGTGACGTTGAACTGGTCAAAGGCAAGAAGATTCTCTGTTGGATTTTACACTCATCTTTGCTGTGAGAAGCAAAAATTAGTTGTTTTGCTTGGTTAGCAACAAAAAACACTTACCTTTAGTCTTCGCAATGATTTGTGATTGATGACTTGGACTTTCCAAATTTCATAATATTCAACCTTTTCCTGAACTTTATATTCTTTAATTCATTAATTGCCACTAAAAGATTAAAAATTCCAAAAAATTTTAGAGAAAAATACATGTAGGTATGTATATGCATATGCATTTTTACATCAAAAACAACCTCTGACGAAAAAAGTAATACTTACACACATATGAAGCCTCAATTCCACATCAAATCGCACAGAAATATCAAGCATTTTGTTTTTTTGGAATCATTTTATCCTAAATTGAACAATATTTTGTACAATTACATTTGCAAACACAGTCACCAATTTCGAAAAACAAGAAGAAACGAAATTTTATGCTAAATACAATAACCACTTGTGCACAGTACAAAGAAACTCACATTTTAGAAATAATTTGATTCTAATTGAAAGGAAACAATTAGTTTCACTTCACACAATGCGTTTTATTATTTAAGCAAAAGAAAACTACGTCGTTGATTTGATATAATTTATGTTGAAAGTAAAGAAAATATTAATTTTTCTTGGAGCACCACGATCCCAACCGACCTCTTAGCTGAATTATTGCAAAATGGCGAATTCTTCGACATTCGACTGCATGCAAAAACATGATTAGCGTTTTCTTTCTCTCTAGTAGTCTGAAGTGGATTAAAGAGATAAGAGATTATGCTTTATGCTCAGGAAGAGAGTATTTCAACTGGCAGTTGAATTCAAAATTTGAAATTCAAATGATTGTTTTGAATCAGTGAACTAAAATTCGAATTGATCGTAAAATAAATTAACAAAAGCAAAATTTACTAAATTAAACTAAAGCCGCATTAGAGTTCCGGGTGAATTTGGGCATCAACCAATATCTTTCGCTAAAAATTTGAGTTTCGGAAGATCAGTCTCCAGTCGGTTAAGGTTCTCTTATACGTATTTGATTGTGCCTCCTATGAGCTTCCTCAACTTCCCTGCAATGTGATTTCTAAAGTCTGTCGAGTTAGATCGTTGATGTCATCGCACTCTTATGTCACAGCCATCGTAGTCTCGGGATGCGTGCTTTTATTTATTTTTTTATTTATTTTATTAAAAGAAAAGAAACATGGCAGATACATTAAAAATTCATTCTTTTTGCTTGTACCTCAAAACTACAATAGGAAGCAGTTATAATTTAAGTTCTTAGTCAAATAAGGGATCAATTTCATTATTTCGGACATAGAAATAAAGCATTTTCTTAAACTTTGTGCTTGAAATAATTGCTCGAACTGGCAATAGTATCGAATTCCACAATCTAACAGCATGAACGAAAAATAGACGCGGACTATTTAAGAAATTCAACTGAGGAAGATTTATATGTCGCGTTCGAGTTGAGCTTGCAAAAGTTATTTTCTCAAATAGATAAAGTGGTTGACGTTTATAAGTAATATTTTGAAGAAATAAACAGTTTCTAATATTGATGTGCTGCCTTAAGGAACACTGCTGCGTTAGGTAACATTAGATGAGAATCTCGATACATGATCAAACTTACGTAGTCCATATATGAACCGCACTGCAGAGTTAAACGCAAGCTCAAACTTTCTAAAAGATACTGAGTCGGGGTTGCTATAAACGACAGACGAGTAATTGATAAGCGGTAAAAATAAACTACGAACTAGATGCAACTTAGTAGCAACTCCAACCTGAAGATACATATGTAGAGCTAGCGTAACCCACCATAAATACGTTTAACAATCAAATTAATATGCTTTTCACAAGAAAGTTTTCGGTTTATAACAATACCTCGGTTGTATACTTCATCAAATTAAGGCATCATTGTACGATTTAAAAAAAGACCAAATACATTTGAAATACCTATATTCATTTTAGAAATAATAATCGCTTTGGATTTTTTAGGATTTAACTGTAATTTGTTGTTACAAGTCCAGGCAAAAATACGCTCCAAATCGTCATTCATTCTTGCAACACAATCATCCAAGAGACTCAAAGGCCTTGATAGCTTCATTTGAGCATCATCAACATAAGGGTCGATTGATACATTATGACAAGCATCGGGCAAATCATTATTGAATAAAGAGAAGAGCAAGGGACCTAATATAGATCCTTGAGGAACTCCAGACAAAACTTTTTAAACTGAAGAGGCGCCAGTGTCGGGGTGCACTTGTTGAAACCAATTACTTAGGTAGTTAGAAACTGAGCGTAACACATTTTTACCAAAGTAGAACTTGTGTTTGAGTTTTGCTAATAGTAAAAAGTGATCGACGCTGTCAAATACTATTGAAAAGTCAAGCAAGCAAAGAAATGACAAATTGTTTTTATCGCACTCAATTCAAAGCTCATCTAGTATTTTAACAATAGCAGTTGTACAGTTATGATTTTTCGGAAAACCGGACTGGCATGATACAAGCAAGTTGTTGTGACTTGTATGCATTGATCTGATTCTGCATTATGATTTCAAAAACTTTAGACAGACAAGGTAAAAAACTTATTGGTCTGAAGTCTTCGGGAGTCACACGGTAAGAATTTTTCGGTAATGGAATGACTTTAGCATACTTCCACATTGAACAGTTGATTATGTGAGTAAAAGTGTAATAGATGTGAGGCAAAATCATTTTAATGAATTTTAAGAATACGTCATCACAACCTACTGCATTCAATTTCACATCGTTAATTGCTCTCACTATCCCATATTCGGTAACATGGTGAAATTTAAAGAGTCTATTATTGAAACCACATGGTGAAATTTAAAGAATCTATTATTGAAACCATCATTTTCAATCTTGCCACGGTATCTACATCTCAAACAGTTCGTTGTTGAATTTTCTTCTTCACACATTGGAGGCGTTCAACAATCGTATCCGAATAGCTTTTTGTTGTTGTTTACGTGCTAAAACGTTTATCAGAGTCTGAAACCTATTTCTACTAAAAAGCTATCTAAATGTTTCCGAGTAGTTTTAGTATGCCTTTCTATTCAAGTGATCAGCTGATAAAAATTTTATTTTTATTTCTTTTCATGTGGACTTTTTGTTTTGGTGTGCATTTATTTCAGCACTAGAGTCTTTTGAAACGCATGAAAAATCAAAAAAAAAATAATAATTATAATCGTCTAGTAAAGATATTTTGAAAGTTTTTCTGTTTTCAAAAGTCGAATTTTAATATTTCACAGCTGTTGTCTGCAGCAATCTGGAAAAAGATATCTGAATCGTTCAATAAGATATCTAAGATACGGCTATCCGAGATAGGCTATTCGATAGGGTCTTGAACGTGCCCATTGTCTTCGTGGACCTAAAGATCTGTCAGAGTGCTTTTCTTTTGAAGTGCACACTTCCACTCTCTTCCGATTTCCCTACGATTTTACCGGTCAACTGTGCAGTTCTTTGGTTACAACGAACAAAATTATTTAGTTATGTATGACATGGTTACTTTCGTAATTGGTAAGCATTTACTTAAAAACTAACTGCACCCGCGACTTCGTCCTCGTGGAGTAGTGACTTTCGGCAGCACTTCTAATTTTGTAGGTTAATTGTTTTGCAAATAAAACGCATACATACATTAAAGTAACCTATTGTAATATTGTTTTATTAAAGTACCTACATTTAGGCACACGATGCGACGTTCTTACTTTTTAAATTTTTTGCCAAATAAAAACGTTTTGCGGGTTTGATACACGTGACCGTGCCACATAGAGTTGCCATGGGCCTTTTTTTTTAAACGAACACGAGCGACTTTAAGCGTTTGAGCTTTACTTATATTAATATCTAATTTAACTGGAAACTATATGGCCGAAGAACTTGCTAGGCAAGGATTTCAGACAGCTTTCTCAGGACCTAAACCGTCGCTTGGTCTGCCAGCGTCCTCCAGCGTCCTGCACTCTTATAAACTAAAATGAAATTAAAGAAATACGAGGAATCAAAACGTATTTTCCTTTTGTCATTCCAATCATTATTAAAACTTTTATAGTGCTGCATCCCAGATGTGCAATCTGTTGCCGTGAACAATTCTAGATTTCTCATTATTATCACTTGAACACCAACTTGCAGCCTCAACTTATTACAAGGTACTTTTGATAATTCTAAGGATTAAGGAATTGAGTATGATGTGATTTGATCCGTGTCCATAATATTGTCTATACTGATTGACATTTATATGTTTATATGTTAATATGGATAACTATCTTAAAAGTTGGTGGCTAAATCGACATTTCAAACAGCCATTTAAGATTGCCAATATTTACTTGAAGATCAATTTTTGCTCAGGTCAACTTTGTTGTCGACAGTTTAACAGAAATCACCTAACGGTGAAAGAACTTTTGAATTGAAATCGTATTTTCAAGTTTCCCGTTTACGTTGCCGTTCCCGTAGAAATATAGAGATTTCATATAAAGCCCATATCCTTCCTCAAGCTCTAGGCTATACATACTATATGAACAAAATTGCATTTAAATCAGATCAGTAGTGGTTTGTGTGGTAGATGGTTACAAAAAAAAAAACACGTACAATCGACAGATTTGATTTCGGACTTATAACATTAGTAAAGACTGCAGTTTCCGTGGGAATGTGGTGACCGTTCCCGTAGGAATATGGGGATGATTTAAAGTTCCTGTTACTCGGAGATAGTGTAGCATTTTTACGGTGGAAGAATTTTTGAAATCGGTGCTGTAGTTTCTAAGTTAACGTTCCCGTTCCCGTGGAAATTTTGGGATAAAATATATAGTTATGTCCTTCCTCAGGCTCGTAGACAGACAGTTACTTAGAAAACCGGCCAGAAAGAGTTACATTCAAATTTATAATATTAGTAAGGAAATTATTATTGTTTTGTTTGTTTGTATCGAATAAGCTTTACTACTGAGTTGGTTTGAGTGAACTTTGGAACAGAGGTGGTCAAGAGCCGGAGAAATCAAATTGCGGTCTGTTAGTCTGGCTAAAACTCGAGAACGGCTGAACGGATTTATCTTATCTTGGTATTGAAATGTTCGTGAAAGTCTAGGAAAGGTTTTACAATTTCAATATTCTTAGCTGTAATGAATTAAAAATTAAATTCGAACAATGCTTTAGTTTTTTTACAATAAATCTTTTAATTTAATTTTGATTGGTTTAGTTAAACTTTTTTTAATTGAAAGTGTTACTTTTCCAATATCCCTATCTTTTTTCATTTACTGTTTGAACTTCCACAAATAGTTAAAAATCACAATTTATTAATAGGCATATTTTGTACAATTACATTTGCAAACACAGTCACCAATTTCGAAAAACAAGAAGAAACGAAATTTTATGCTAAATACAATAACCACTTGTGCACAGTACAAAGAAACTCACATTTTAGAAATAATTTGATTCTAATTGAAAGGAAACAATTAGTTTCACTTCACACAATGCGTTTTATTATTTAAGCAAAAGAAAACTACGTCGTTGATTTGATATAATTTATGTTGAAAGTAAAGAAAATATTAATTTTTCTTGGAGCACCACGATCCCAACCGACCTCTTAGCTGAATTATTGCAAAATGGCGAATTCTTCGACATTCGACTGCATGCAAAAACATGATTAGCGTTTTCTTTCTCTCTAGTAGTCTGAAGTGGATTAAAGAGATAAGAGATTATGCTTTATGCTCAGGAAGAGAGTATTTCAACTGGCAGTTGAATTCAAAATTTGAAATTCAAATGATTGTTTTGAATCAGTGAACTAAAATTCGAATTGATCGTAAAATAAATTAACAAAAGCAAAATTTACTAAATTAAACTAAAGCCGCATTAGAGTTCCGGGTGAATTTGGGCATCAACCAATATCTTTCGCTAAAAATTTGAGTTTCGGAAGATCAGTCTCCAGTCGGTTAAGGTTCTCTTATACGTATTTGATTGTGCCTCCTATGAGCTTCCTCAACTTCCCTGCAATGTGATTTCTAAAGTCTGTCGAGTTAGATCGTTGATGTCATCGCACTCTTATGTCACAGCCATCGTAGTCTCGGGATGCGTGCTTTTATTTATTTTTTTATTTATTTTATTAAAAGAAAAGAAACATGGCAGATACATTAAAAATTCATTCTTTTTGCTTGTACCTCAAAACTACAATAGGAAGCAGTTATAATTTAAGTTCTTAGTCAAATAAGGGATCAATTTCATTATTTCGGACATAGAAATAAAGCATTTTCTTAAACTTTGTGCTTGAAATAATTGCTCGAACTGGCAATAGTATCGAATTCCACAATCTAACAGCATGAACGAAAAATAGACGCGGACTATTTAAGAAATTCAACTGAGGAAGATTTATATGTCGCGTTCGAGTTGAGCTTGCAAAAGTTATTTTCTCAAATAGATAAAGTGGTTGACGTTTATAAGT
Organism: Melanostoma mellinum; assembly: GCA_914767635.1. Taxonomy (NCBI): domain Eukaryota; kingdom Metazoa; phylum Arthropoda; class Insecta; order Diptera; family Syrphidae; genus Melanostoma; species Melanostoma mellinum. The sequence continues at coordinate 202,520,543 of OU612058.1, forward strand.
AATATTTTGAAGAAATAAACAGTTTCTAATATTGATGTGCTGCCTTAAGGAACACTGCTGCGTTAGGTAACATTAGATGAGAATCTCGATACATGATCAAACTTACGTAGTCCATATATGAACCGCACTGCAGAGTTAAACGCAAGCTCAAACTTTCTAAAAGATACTGAGTCGGGGTTGCTATAAACGACAGACGAGTAATTGATAAGCGGTAAAAATAAACTACGAACTAGATGCAACTTAGTAGCAACTCCAACCTGAAGATACATATGTAGAGCTAGCGTAACCCACCATAAATACGTTTAACAATCAAATTAATATGCTTTTCACAAGAAAGTTTTCGGTTTATAACAATACCTCGGTTGTATACTTCATCAAATTAAGGCATCATTGTACGATTTAAAAAAAGACCAAATACATTTGAAATACCTATATTCATTTTAGAAATAATAATCGCTTTGGATTTTTTAGGATTTAACTGTAATTTGTTGTTACAAGTCCAGGCAAAAATACGCTCCAAATCGTCATTCATTCTTGCAACACAATCATCCAAGAGACTCAAAGGCCTTGATAGCTTCATTTGAGCATCATCAACATAAGGGTCGATTGATACATTATGACAAGCATCGGGCAAATCATTATTGAATAAAGAGAAGAGCAAGGGACCTAATATAGATCCTTGAGGAACTCCAGACAAAACTTTTTAAACTGAAGAGGCGCCAGTGTCGGGGTGCACTTGTTGAAACCAATTACTTAGGTAGTTAGAAACTGAGCGTAACACATTTTTACCAAAGTAGAACTTGTGTTTGAGTTTTGCTAATAGTAAAAAGTGATCGACGCTGTCAAATACTATTGAAAAGTCAAGCAAGCAAAGAAATGACAAATTGTTTTTATCGCACTCAATTCAAAGCTCATCTAGTATTTTAACAATAGCAGTTGTACAGTTATGATTTTTCGGAAAACCGGACTGGCATGATACAAGCAAGTTGTTGTGACTTGTATGCATTGATCTGATTCTGCATTATGATTTCAAAAACTTTAGACAGACAAGGTAAAAAACTTATTGGTCTGAAGTCTTCGGGAGTCACACGGTAAGAATTTTTCGGTAATGGAATGACTTTAGCATACTTCCACATTGAACAGTTGATTATGTGAGTAAAAGTGTAATAGATGTGAGGCAAAATCATTTTAATGAATTTTAAGAATACGTCATCACAACCTACTGCATTCAATTTCACATCGTTAATTGCTCTCACTATCCCATATTCGGTAACATGGTGAAATTTAAAGAGTCTATTATTGAAACCACATGGTGAAATTTAAAGAATCTATTATTGAAACCATCATTTTCAATCTTGCCACGGTATCTACATCTCAAACAGTTCGTTGTTGAATTTTCTTCTTCACACATTGGAGGCGTTCAACAATCGTATCCGAATAGCTTTTTGTTGTTGTTTACGTGCTAAAACGTTTATCAGAGTCTGAAACCTATTTCTACTAAAAAGCTATCTAAATGTTTCCGAGTAGTTTTAGTATGCCTTTCTATTCAAGTGATCAGCTGATAAAAATTTTATTTTTATTTCTTTTCATGTGGACTTTTTGTTTTGGTGTGCATTTATTTCAGCACTAGAGTCTTTTGAAACGCATGAAAAATCAAAAAAAAAATAATAATTATAATCGTCTAGTAAAGATATTTTGAAAGTTTTTCTGTTTTCAAAAGTCGAATTTTAATATTTCACAGCTGTTGTCTGCAGCAATCTGGAAAAAGATATCTGAATCGTTCAATAAGATATCTAAGATACGGCTATCCGAGATAGGCTATTCGATAGGGTCTTGAACGTGCCCATTGTCTTCGTGGACCTAAAGATCTGTCAGAGTGCTTTTCTTTTGAAGTGCACACTTCCACTCTCTTCCGATTTCCCTACGATTTTACCGGTCAACTGTGCAGTTCTTTGGTTACAACGAACAAAATTATTTAGTTATGTATGACATGGTTACTTTCGTAATTGGTAAGCATTTACTTAAAAACTAACTGCACCCGCGACTTCGTCCTCGTGGAGTAGTGACTTTCGGCAGCACTTCTAATTTTGTAGGTTAATTGTTTTGCAAATAAAACGCATACATACATTAAAGTAACCTATTGTAATATTGTTTTATTAAAGTACCTACATTTAGGCACACGATGCGACGTTCTTACTTTTTAAATTTTTTGCCAAATAAAAACGTTTTGCGGGTTTGATACACGTGACCGTGCCACATAGAGTTGCCATGGGCCTTTTTTTTTAAACGAACACGAGCGACTTTAAGCGTTTGAGCTTTACTTATATTAATATCTAATTTAACTGGAAACTATATGGCCGAAGAACTTGCTAGGCAAGGATTTCAGACAGCTTTCTCAGGACCTAAACCGTCGCTTGGTCTGCCAGCGTCCTCCAGCGTCCTGCACTCTTATAAACTAAAATGAAATTAAAGAAATACGAGGAATCAAAACGTATTTTCCTTTTGTCATTCCAATCATTATTAAAACTTTTATAGTGCTGCATCCCAGATGTGCAATCTGTTGCCGTGAACAATTCTAGATTTCTCATTATTATCACTTGAACACCAACTTGCAGCCTCAACTTATTACAAGGTACTTTTGATAATTCTAAGGATTAAGGAATTGAGTATGATGTGATTTGATCCGTGTCCATAATATTGTCTATACTGATTGACATTTATATGTTTATATGTTAATATGGATAACTATCTTAAAAGTTGGTGGCTAAATCGACATTTCAAACAGCCATTTAAGATTGCCAATATTTACTTGAAGATCAATTTTTGCTCAGGTCAACTTTGTTGTCGACAGTTTAACAGAAATCACCTAACGGTGAAAGAACTTTTGAATTGAAATCGTATTTTCAAGTTTCCCGTTTACGTTGCCGTTCCCGTAGAAATATAGAGATTTCATATAAAGCCCATATCCTTCCTCAAGCTCTAGGCTATACATACTATATGAACAAAATTGCATTTAAATCAGATCAGTAGTGGTTTGTGTGGTAGATGGTTACAAAAAAAAAAACACGTACAATCGACAGATTTGATTTCGGACTTATAACATTAGTAAAGACTGCAGTTTCCGTGGGAATGTGGTGACCGTTCCCGTAGGAATATGGGGATGATTTAAAGTTCCTGTTACTCGGAGATAGTGTAGCATTTTTACGGTGGAAGAATTTTTGAAATCGGTGCTGTAGTTTCTAAGTTAACGTTCCCGTTCCCGTGGAAATTTTGGGATAAAATATATAGTTATGTCCTTCCTCAGGCTCGTAGACAGACAGTTACTTAGAAAACCGGCCAGAAAGAGTTACATTCAAATTTATAATATTAGTAAGGAAATTATTATTGTTTTGTTTGTTTGTATCGAATAAGCTTTACTACTGAGTTGGTTTGAGTGAACTTTGGAACAGAGGTGGTCAAGAGCCGGAGAAATCAAATTGCGGTCTGTTAGTCTGGCTAAAACTCGAGAACGGCTGAACGGATTTATCTTATCTTGGTATTGAAATGTTCGTGAAAGTCTAGGAAAGGTTTTACAATTTCAATATTCTTAGCTGTAATGAATTAAAAATTAAATTCGAACAATGCTTTAGTTTTTTTACAATAAATCTTTTAATTTAATTTTGATTGGTTTAGTTAAACTTTTTTTAATTGAAAGTGTTACTTTTCCAATATCCCTATCTTTTTTCATTTACTGTTTGAACTTCCACAAATAGTTAAAAATCACAATTTATTAATAGGCATACCCATTCTAGAGTCTTACCAATCGTTTACCTATGTCTTCGAAGTAGATCAAATTTGCGAAGGTAAACATAATGTGCTAATTGCACTGATAACAGTGAACAGGTTCATAACTTCAAAAGTACTCGGGAACGGGAACGTAAGCGAGAGCTTAGTATTTGTACTGAAGAGGCACCAAAACTATTGATCCCATTTGAATGATGTCTATTTCGAACACAAAAATGGTCTTGAACCTGAGAAATAACATAGGCTGGATTTACGGAAACATAACTGCGACCTTGAAAAATGCTAGACTGATTCCAAAAACTCTTTCATCGTTGGAGTTCTTCATTGCCCCTGAGTACTATGGACTATATTTCATTTCCAAATTCCCACAGGAGCGGGAATTGGAACAGGAGTTCAAAAACCACTGCAACGATATCAAATTTTGCCGCTATTTACAAAAAAACAATACGACGTAATACCAAAATAGTTTAAACAATATTTTGTCTCCATATTCCCACGAAAAGGGACGGGAACTTGGAAAGTTCTGAACTGATTCCAAAAATTATTTCACTGTTAGAGTGCTTCATCCTAAGTAATACAGGCTATATTTCATCACCATTTTCCCACAGGAACGGGAACGAATTCAAAAAACGCTGTACTGATTTTAATACGGTTTTCGCATTTACAATACGGCATTATTCCCAAGCTACATAGACTATATTTCATCCCCAAACGGAAACGGAATGGGAGCTGGAACACATCCGAGAGCTTGGAAAATACTAGACCTCTTCTAAAAACTTTCCCATCGTTAGACTTCTTATGTTGAATTGCCCCTGAGTAGCAAAGACTATATTTTGTCCCCACTCTGCCACTCGAATGAAAGCTTGGAGACTGCTTTACTTAACTTTCAATTTGATAAAAGTAGGGCCTGAGCTACGCCGCCGGACGGGTCAGCTAGTCAGTAATAAAATCCATACATTGTGTCTCATTTAATTTTCCTTAATTGAAAGTTTCCTTACCAAATCATTATTCAAAGATTAATTATTGACCAGCCAAGCTCATAATGATGTGAGTAAAAGCAGATTGAGATTCATCAATAACTAATATTTCAGAAGAGTATTAGTTTTCATTTCTTTGCCCTTCCTATTTTAATAATTAAATTTGCAAACTATAAAATCGTCTTCATCTTTGAAATTCTGAAAGCATAGTTCTTCTTCATAGTTTCCCGTCGCATCCCTGTCGTACATTAACGTTTAAACCACCACATTATGCTTAGAAACTAAATCTCTTGGTTGTTAGTAAGGATGAGTGAGGCGCCTAGAAATCTTCTTCTCTAAATACCTATATTAAAACTAAAAGTCAGCACTATATCAAAACTCATCTTAAACTTCCCTAACTTAAACTCTCAGAGGAGATGGATCTCACACCAAGTGTAACAAACTTTGAGAAACTTCGCATCAATGCATTGATAGAATAACAAAACTCTTAAAAGGCTTCACAATTTAATATTGAAAATACTGTCTTTTTGAATATATAGTATGCAAATAAAAAGCAAAAGCATTTCTTGCAACTGCATAGAGAAACTTCAAGCATGTTACATTAGTGTGAGTATGAGAAAGTGTGTTTTGTGATACTTCAACATCAGTTGAAAAGTTCTGGGAAATTCACTACGCGAAGACGGTTTTGTGTAATGGTACGTGTGTATATATGCAAAATGGCTTCGTAAAAAGAAGCAACATTCCTATTTTCTATAATTACACAATTCACTTGCACATATCCAACAGGAGTAATTTGTTTGAAAATCAATCGAATTCAGTTGAATGTTAATTAGTAATGCACTTTGTAATAAGGGCATTGGTTTTTTTAGCAGCTCATGAGGCGGAATGTTTACTCGATAGTTCCAAGAACAATGTTGGAGTTAGGATGAAGTAGGACTATCACCTTCTATAAGCTTTGAGATGAGATGTGTGAACCATCTCGAATGGTTATTTACTATCTTTCTCCCAATCTCATGTGTAGAGAAGCGTCTATTTAAGTCCATTATTCCTGACTTACCTTTTGAAATTCACATCCGAAACATTTAAGACTTTTCGCAACATGAATCAAACCTAATCATATGAACTTGCTGCCAACATTTTTTTAGCAACTATTCTACAAACAGAGAACTTAAGCAACAACAAGGAAACCCCAAATATGGCGATACGACTTATAAAATTTGTAACTGGATAGAACAAATTTGTGTTCTTTCCTCTTTTTTCTTGTACTATTCACTGCGCTAGACACCTCTCTGTTCAATACATGCTTTCTTATGGAAGAAAATAACACGGTTTTCTAGCGTCATATTTTTTTGGTAAATTTGTTTTTGTCTCTTATTCTTTGCGCTCTGAGCGTATGAATCCTACCTCCAACGTATTGTGCAGGGCGCAGTAGGCAGTAGCCCAGTGGCCAGTGCTCATTTGCAGCATTGCTTCTGCGCACTTCGGTGTTTGCTTAACTTCGTATTTCGTCCAACCGCTGCGCTTTTGAACAAAAATGTATATTGCAGCTTGAGGTAGGCCTCTGCTTGAAGAACAAGAAAATAGCACACTGCTCTCCGACTTATTTCATGAATTTGTATGTGTCTAGACTCTAGACCCATGTGTGAAAGCTCAAAGGTTGCCACTTTGATAACATTCCACAAACAAAACACATACATGTATTAAAGTAACCAGTTCTTTGTTATATTATTTTACTAACTGTAAAATCGACTTCGTCCGCGTAAAATCGGCAGCACTTTTAGGGTTAACTATTTTGCAAATAAAACACATTCATGTATTAAAGCAGTCTATTGTTATATTATTTTATTTAAGTAGGTACATTTTTGCACACGACGTTCTAACTTTTCCACCATTTCCCATACTCTATGATGATGTTCCCATCTACGATTTCGTTCCCGTAGAAAAATAGGGATTACTTATTAGCCCTTTTCCTTCTTCACGCTCTAGGCTATCTCTGAACAAAAATCCGTTTAAATCGGATCTGTAATTTGGGTGGAAGCTCGAATCAAAGAAACACGGACAGACAGAGATAATTTTGGATTTGTAATATTAGTAAGGATGTCCATCTTCAAGTTCTAGACTATCTCTGTACCAAAATTCACGTAAATCAGTTCAATATTTAGGGCGGTTAATAGTAACAAGGAAAAACAGATAGACAGTAAATTTTGGATTTATAATGCTAGTGAAGTGTTCCGTCCCCGTGGGAATATGAGGGCCGTTTCCAGAGATTGACTTAAAGTGAATGCTACTCCAAGAATAGTGTACCATTCTAACGGTGGAAGAATTTTTGAAATGGGTGCTGTAGCTTCCAAGTTTTAGTTCTCATCGGAATATAGTGATAAATCATATAGCCTACGTCCAGGTTCTAGACTAATTCTGTACCAAAATTCATATTAATAGGTTCAGTAGTTTAGGCGGTTGATGTAAGAAAGAAAAAAAGACCGACAGATTCAATTTCGGACTTGTGACATTAATTTAGTAAAGACTCCCGTTTCCGTGGGAATATGGTGGCCGTACTCGTGGCAGTGTGGGGGAGGAATTAAAGTTTATTTGTAACTCGTGGAGAGTTAAGCATTAATGGTGGAAGAATTTTCGAAATCGGTGCTGTAGTTTCCTAGTTCCCGTATACGTTCCCGATCCTGTGGGAATGTTGGCATTGTATCATTTGTCCTTCCTCAGGTTCTAGAATCTAGACTATCTCTGCACAAAAATTCAATTTTTTTTTTTTTTTTTATAATAAGCGCGCACATCAAGGGGTTATGAATACCCTTATAATGTTATAGAACACAGTGCGAGCATTTAGGAAAATAGGAGAGGATTTGAAAGGAGACACCGATGCACGTTGCTTTTGAATCTTTGTAAATCGTAATGAAGGGGAAATACAGGGCCAGGTAAAGCATTCCACATTCGGGTGGTGCGACTGAAATACGAATCTCTATACTTGACTGTACGCCCGAAGTTGGGCTCAAGGAAAAACTGATGAACATTCCTAGCGAGGCGGGTATTGCGGCTAAATTGTTTCAGGGGAGGAATGCAACTGGCTACTTCACTAGAGCACTGCTTGTGGAAAAAGCGATAAAAGAGAGTGAGACAGGCAACGTTTCGACGATGTTCAAGAGAATCAATTGATTCTACGATTGAACTATCACCTATCAATTTTAACGCTCTATTTTGTACCCTATCAAGGAGGTGCAAGGATGTATGAGAACCACCTGACCAGATATGGGAGTTATACTCCAGTTTTGGGCGTATGAATGCCTTATAAATTGTAGCCAGATCAGAAGGGGTGAAGAACTTCCTGCATCGTCTTAGGAGACCTAAGCATTTAGCAGCGTTTTTGGCGACTTCAAATATGTGGTCATTCCAACGAAGATCATCGTTTACACACATACCAAGTACTGTCAGCTTTTCGGTTTCCTCGATGCAGGTACCATTCATGGATAATGGCAATGGGGGAATGTTTAGTTTCGACGACAAGAGACAGCATTGAGTTTTCGAAGCATTGAATTCTACTCGGTTCATAAGACCCCATGAAACAATGCTGTCAAGGTCAGAATTCAATGAGCTTATCATACGCAACCGTTCCAGTTCCACATCCGAAAAGCAGGGACGTGAATTAGGAAACGAATATGAAAAGCTGAGGGTCGAGTCGTCAGCAAAACAGTTAAGTGGATTAGAAGTTTCAGACAAGAGATCATTAATGAAAATGAGGAAGAGAGTCGGAGACAAAACGGAGCCCTGGGGCACACCAGCATTTATGAAGTGGGTTTCAGACTTGAAGCCATCCAACACAACTTGTATTGAACGGTGGGAAAGGTAATTTCTAATCCAACGAAGAAGAGACTCATCGATAACAAATGCACGCATTTCGATAAAAGAGCCTGATGCCAAACTCTATCAAATGCTTTAGAAATATCAAGTGCAATAATCTTACTTTCTCCAAAACAATGTAAAGATTGGTTCCACTTTTCGGTGAGATATGCCATCAAATCACCAGTGGACCGTTTGCTACGAAAGCCGTACTGACGGTCATTAACAAGCTTTTGTTCTTCAAGATATTTCATAAGTTGACGGTTTATCAACGTTTCCATGGCCTTGGAAAGAAGGGATGTAAGTGCAATTGGACGGTAACTGGAAGGGAAAGAAGATTCGCCTTTTTTAGGGACCGGCAGTTTTCCATCTGCTCGGAAAAATCCCAGCAGAATAGGAAAGATGGAAAAGATTACGCAGTGGTTTTGCCAGCGTAGAAGAACACCTCTTCAGAATAACGGCGGGGATACCATCTGGACCAGCTCATTTATGTATGTTGAGATCTTTGAGGACTCTCGCAACCGAGCGAGTTCGAAAGAATATCTGATTCAACAAAGAATTTTCAGCCTCGAGCTCAGGTGGAGCCAATATGCTATAAGGAAGTGTCGAGTTGGCAGCAAATTCGGCTGCCAGCAAATTGGCTTTGTCGATGGAGCTGACATACGGAGAGTCATTGAAGACGAGCGTTGGGACCGATGACGTGGTCGAGTTCTTAATTTTCTTCACAAAAGACCAAAAGTTTTTACTTCCTTTTGGACACAATAGTATTTTTTGCCTTACTTTTTGGTCATGTAAAAACTTAGCCCTTTGTATTTGAGCATTACAAATATTTCTAGCCCGTTTGAACAAATTTCGGTTTTCTACAGTCGGGTTGTCTTTAAATTTTCGAAAACTACTTTCTCGATCCCTAATCGCCTCTTTGCAGCTTGAATCAAACCATGAATTCTCTTTGGGGATGATACTTTTTGTTCTGTGAGGAACAAAATTTCTCATGCCGTTTAGAATTACGTTAGATATCATATCAGCTGGTGCATTAACGTTTCCGTCGAGAAAGCACAATGACCAATTAAAATTTCGAAAGAAATTATTCAGGCCGTCACAATTGGCTTTCTCGTATTGCCACACAGTTCTTTTAGGGACTTTATCTTTTTTTACCGTGACGGAAAGCGAAAAATCTACCGATATGACACAATGGTTTGATTTGCCTAAAGGAGGTGATACTACAACCCTGTATTTTTCGGGATGAAAAGTGAGAAATAAGTCAAGAGTGTTGGCCGCATGGCCTTCAATATCTGGAACCCGAGTGGGCTCATCAACAAGTTGAGTTAACTGGTTAAACTCAGCGAAGATCTCAACACACTTTCCTTCGGGTGTTGTCTGGCCAGAATGTCGAAGCCAACCAGAATTGTGTACATTGAAATCGCCCGAAATTGCGATTTCAGTGTGAGGATACAGGGAAACAATTCTTATTATGGAATCAGATAGCGCATCAAACTCGTTAGAGGTTGAATTGCTATCTAAAAATGGGCTATCTAAATTGGGGCATTTAAATCGGTTCAGAAGTTAGGGCGGAAGACAGTAACATTGAAAGCCGGACAGGCAGAGCTTCTTTCACATTTATAATATTAGTTTGGACTGATTAGGATTTCATTTGTATTCATTTTGCTTACCTAATCCCTTAAACTGTTTTCAAAAATAGCACGCTCAGCTTTCCACGTTCGTTTCTACAGCACACCCTTCCTTCACGGACATCGAACTAGAACAGCAACTTTTATTGAGATGATTAAATTCGTACCTTGACATCATTGTTCAATGTGAAACAAAATCCGCGTAGAACCCGCGTGCTTCCAGAAACCAATGCTGCCACTGTTCATGAGAAGATGTTACATCAATGAAACTTTACAACTCTCAATCGTCAGAATGTGCGTTACCAACAATCTCTTGTGGAGTCCTAACTAATATAACAAACGTGAAAGTAGCTCTGTCTGTCTGTGTTCCTATGTTACCGAAAACTACTGGACCGATTAAAATTAAATTTTGTATAGAGATAGTGTAAAAGTAATCGTTCTTGAGCACAACTTCTGTGGAGAAAAAGATTCAGCATCGAACTGTATGAGTTGTACCGCAAAATGGGTTATGGGTATAGCTAAAACAGTACGCATCGCGAAATGGCAGCGTGTAAGTCATCCTGCATAGTCGTACGAGTTTTGCAGGGATGCCGAAACTAGACACGGCTCTGTACAGCCATACGCGGCTTTGAAATCGATACATAGATGATGAATATCGATATTATATTTTCGGGTTTTTTCCAAGATCTGCCGTAATGTGAAAATTTGGTCTATTGTGGACTTCTCTGGCCTTAAACCACATTCATAAGTAGGTACCTATCAAATTGTTGACGTGGGGTCTCAGACGTTCACATATTACAGCAGACTAGATCTTATAAGCGACGTTAAGGAGGCATCTCCCTTTATAGTTGAAAAACTTATGACTAGAAAATAAATTTTGTTAGCTAGCTTAAACTTTATTTTATTCACCCAAAACCTGGCTTTTGCTTCGAGATCAAGGTCATGGTCTCAGCTTTTTGTGCAAAAGGCCCTCGTCATAGCTGGCGAAATCCAGTGAACTCAACCAAAATTACCCAGAGATTGGTTCACAGTACTCTAACCAATGCCCATATTTTGAAGAAAAAAACTATTTTGACACACTGCATTCATTAGAAAACATGATACTTTTTTGAAGGACTGTATCAATGACACTAGTCTTTAAATATCTTAACGTTCTGTTTTAAACAATTGGCTTCAAAAGACGAAAACTCTCCCAGTTTTTTTTTTTTGTCGCGGAATAATTATCTAAAATCGTCTGCTCTTTTTCAAACACCCGTTTTTGGATTGTTTAAATAAATGACAGAACACACCAACACCATTTCATGAATAAAACTTTTGTTATCCTGCGCTGATGGTGCGTTCTGCGGCATGGTAGTGAAAATAATAATACACCATCGTTTTGTTCGTCTACAATCAACCTCGAACACAGCTATGCATTCTGTCATTTTAAGAGCCTTAATAAGCATTCCTTCCTTCACTTTCAGCATTTTCGGCAAATAGGCTTTACTAATATTCCTGCCTCTCGAATCATTTGCATAGATGTGATAAGTCAAGCTGCTTGGAATATCTAACACATTTTAACTTCACACCCAAATAGCTAACGCCAACGCCTACAACATGTCATAAATTTTGTTAAATATGCCGCATGATACGACGACAAAATAGCGAAACCGTGAACATACCAGCGCAACCATACTCGTGTTTGGAGTTAAAGAGTATGCAGATGCGAATTTTTTTCGTTGCTGAGGGAGACCTGTGTCTGTCTGGAAGGATATTTTTAACAGTGAGACTCGTCCTCTTACTGCTTAAAATTCTCAGCATGGCATTTGACATCAAATGGCAGTGAAAAGCTTTTTCGTGGTGGACAGCAACCACCATATTTTTGTAAAAAAAATAAAATATGTCTATGAAGATTTTGCGATGTCATGTGGTGTTTCTAAAATAAACGTGATCTTCTTATGAAATTACGTGTTAAAGAGTAGCTGTTCTACATAACTTTTGGTTTGAGGTTCAAGCATCTGTTTGGGTATTTTGCTGTGTACGTTTTGTGGTCTTTCTGAATTTTTGATTTATTGTAACCGCAAAACATTATAACCGTTGTTGTTGGCGCATCTTGTTGTTCACTAAAATTCATTTTTACCTCTTCCAAAAAAATGACAAGTCGTAACTTTTTTTAATTTCTCTTAAACCAAGAAAAATTTTTTTGTTCTGCTCTGAGTAAATATTGAACATGGAAAGACAAAATGGCCCTTTGGCTAAATTATGAAAAAAAAAAAATTTATAACGAAAAAAAAATTTGCTTTTTTCAAAATTTTGAGTTTGAGGCTTGATATCTCCAAAAATGTTCATTAAGTGAACTCAAATTAAAATTTTTATTATAGAACAAAGCAATAGCTTTCAAAAACACTAAAGTATGAGAAAATAAGTGGCTTAGTTGATTTTTAATAGTTTTTTAAGAAATGAAGTAAATTTCATATAAAATTGCCCCGTACGCCTACACGGAGGGATATAGACCCCCCCCCCCCCCCCCTCTCATACAACTTTTTTATGTCTTTACCAAACCTATTCATCCTTTTCTTTTGGAAAACCGTATCTACAACACCCTTAATAAATAAAATAAAATTCTAAAAACTAATAATTAATTTTAAAAATAACTAAAAAATTGAGAGTGTTTTTTTTTAATTTCTTATATCCGCCATTCAAAACACATTTCCGAAAATTTCATGAAAATCCGTGGACATGCCCTGAATTCCTAGGTTTTGCCTTTTTTATGTCTAACGGTTCTCCACTATTATTGATTTCTGGAGAAAAATTAGTTCAAATTTTGGAAATGGTTTCTCGTTTTGAATATCGAAACAAGTTTCATAGCAAGAGCTGCTGTGATTTTGAAAACAAAACATAAAAAATTCAAACAAATTCTGTAATTGGCAAACGTTTGATTGTTTGTATAAATATATGAAAATGAAATAAAGGTAAGGGTTGAACTTACCATTCTGTTTCTCAAGAATAAGAAAATATGGGTGGTCGGAGCGGCGCGGCGGTTCAAGATCATTAAAAGTAAAAAATTGGCCGAAGCGAAAATGGAGGCCCTGGCATCGCTTTGTTTATCAAATAGTAGAAGTGGTATTTGGGTCAAAGAGAAAGGTAGACCAGCAAAGCGACTCAAACAAAAAAGATCAATCAATGGATTACTCCAATCAGTGTTCAATTCGGTAATTGCGCAACACATTAACGTAATACGTAATACAAATAGCACCTCTTTTAGTTCAATATTAGATGTATCTAAAACGAATCATATTCGCCCTTCAAAGACGCTTCAAATTCATTTCGATGCATTTGCGGATAGTGCACGAAAACGCCATAATAAAATAACAACGGGGGGGCTAAGGTTGATAAATTGCCGTTTCATGTGACAAGCCCAATATTAGATCTGACAGATGCTTTTCATCTTTCGGTTTAGATGGTTTTGGGTCAGAAATACCAAGTTTATAGACTGGCACAGACATCCTCCGAATTGCTTTGACTCTGGCAGATAAATATCCAACGGCAGCAGTAGCTAACTCTTTCCAATATTGCATCGCTGAGCAATGGGAAAATCTTTTGAATGCTGATTTTGAAGTCCGCAACACAGAATCTGTGAACCTTGCTCAAAAATCTCTTTCACAAGCCGAGTTGCCTAGTACAGAAATCGAAGCAATAATTCTAATTAACGTTGCCTTACCAGTGACTCCGATTCCTCGTCACATACAGTTTTTCCGTAGCAGAAACCCGTCAAATTACTTCCAATCGTTGGAGTTTAAGAAACACAACAAAGAAGTTTTTTTTAATCAGCAAGAACAGTTGATTGTCGCTGCACACAATGCATTAGCTTGGTTCTGCAAATGCGTTCTGCAATTATGTATAAGTTTCTGAGCAGATGACAGTGCCATATTTCACTTATGTCGCAGTACCGGAAACCGGCCTTTACCGAATTTTGATAGGGTTAATAGCCAATCCGGAGTGAAGCTTCAAAATGAATGCAGAAAATGATGTGAAGAAAAACAGTTTTAATAAATAATACAAAAATGTTTCAGAACTATAGTTTTGAACTCCTCAAAAGTAGATATTTGAAGTTTCATGAATTTCTAGTTTTATAAAGAACTAGTTTTATTATTTCGAGTTTTATGTGTCACTTCTTTTCAATAATACCGATTTGTTCGAAACTTGAAACTCGAAAACTCGTTCTACGAAAAACCAGTTTCAAAGGAAAAGTATGGCTGTAAAACTGTATAATGGAAGTCCGTTAGTTCATGGATTTTCATGAAATTTTCGGAAATGTGTTTTGAATGGCGTATAGAAAAAAGTTAAAAAATATTAGGGTATTTTAGGTAAGGTTTTCCAAAGCGTAAGGATGGATAGGTTTGGTTAAGACAAAAAAAAATTGTATGGGACCCCCCGTCTATATCCCTCCGTGTAGGCGCGAGGGGCAATATTATATGAAATTTACTTCATTTTTTAAAAAACTATCAAAAATCAACTAAGCTACTTACTTTCTCATAATTTAGTGTTTTTGAAAGCTATTGCTTTGTTCCTTAATAAAAATTTTAATTTTAGTTCACTTAATGAAAAGTTTTGGAGAAATCAATCCTCAAAGTCAAAATTTTGAAAAAAGAAAATATTTTTTTCTTAATTAATTTTTTTTTTTTCATAATTTTGCCTCATAAAGGGCCATTTTTTCTTTTCATGTTCAATGCTTTTATTAATATTTACTCAGAGCAAAAAACCGAACAAAAAATTTTTTCTTGGTTTAAGAGAAATTAAAAAAAAACGAAAGATACTTTTTTCCAGAAAACAAAATGTCGTTAATTTCCCGCTAATTGAACTTTTTTCCTTGAAGTGAAATATGAAATGTGTCTTAAATAGCACATAAAAAAAAGTTAAAAAAAAAAATTTGTATGATCTTAATTTTAATATAAATTATAAATAATTATTAAAAATTTAGAGTGATATTTTAATTATATTAGTTTTAAGTTAAATTTTAAAACTAAAACCTATTACAAACTTGTAATTTCATCTCAAAGGACAGCACATATACTAATTTGTGCTCTTAATGCTGTTTCTTCTCAAACGAGTTGATGGAACCGAAAAAATGTGGTTTTCTGCCAAATTTTGAATTTTCAACCATTCAAAGAGACTTAAATCAGTTAAATTAACGGCTCGAAGTTTATTTTTTGGATTCCTAGGTAAAAAGCTTACGGTCCTCCACTATTATTGAAAAATACTTTTTGTCTGAGTTTTGCTTTCGATTTCAAACAAGGTATCGCCAATATTTCTTAGTATAAAAGTTTTCCCTTCCTTTCTTAAAAAAACAGACTTCATAGTATTTACGGCCCTAATCCATTGTATACTTGGAAGAACTTCGCAAACAGATATTTCAATAATACCACATGCAAATAATTTACATCCAATTGACGTTTAGGTTGTCCAAGAAGTAAAGTTTGTACAATTGATTCGATGTGTTCACATCATAAAACCGCAACAAAGCAAAACTTTTTGCAATCGTCATATCTTACTTTGTGGTATAAGGACTCATGAAGCAATACCACAACAACGGGCCTCTCTACACCTACATACTTCTCTCCAATGGTGAAATAATAGAGAGAAATAGAAAAAGTTCACAAAAAGTCAAAAACCTTAGCTGTAAGGTATAACCCTTTTGTAAGTCCATAAGATGTGTAGGTAGGTATATAATTTTAATTTGAAACCCAAAACAAGCAAAAATTACATAATCAGCTGACCCTTCGAGTGAAAGAAAGCAAGTCCCTTTATTTAATACTTTCATAACTCACACACAACAAAAAAGGAAAAACTTTCTTGATTCGTAAACAACTCCAAGGAGACGCCTTCGAAACCTTCGTTGTCAACGTCGCGTCGCTACACGTCATCATATCCTCTCTGCTAGACTCATTTGATGTGAAGTTGTCAATGTATTTCCTTTTTGCCTCAAGCAAGTGTCGGCACGAAACCAACCTATAATAATTCTTATCTGGATTATGATAACATATCATTTTCGGCCCACTGAGTAAGATAAAAGATAAATCGTTATCGTTAGCAATTCTTATAGTCGTCGAATAAGTAGATGCGACACACACATCATACCCTGGTTACTTCCTTCCAAGAATCCTTTATCGATCGAAATTGTTGCTGTTGACGTTGAATATACACACCTACAACTTTCGAGATGTATTTTAGACAACAAAATGAAATATCGACGCGAGGATGACTTCAAACCAAAAACAAATCAATATTGTTTCGTCAGATCAGAGCATGTTGTTATTTCTTTGGTTTTCTGGTTGTTGTTGTTTACTTATCCTTTGGGCCTGAAAACAGATTAGACCGCATGTATCAGTGTCGGATAGCCTCGTTTCTTGAGTGATTAATTTTTTTTCTCTTTGATATGTGATGCTGAATTTGGAATAAATTATTTCAGATTAATCATGAAACAGGAGAAAGGGTTGATGGTCGGTTCAAAGGGCATTACTTAAACAAACTGACACTAATAACTGAACACATGAATCTTAAAATTCGAAGCAAATTGTGTCGTGATGCAGAGATGAGGGCGTCATGGAACTGGCCTTTAAAAATGTTTATTTTCGATACCATTTTTTGTGTAGTATCTACCTTTTTTGAAAATCAATCAATTATTTATAAGGACATCTCGAGTTGTATTTCGGTCGTATCCGCCATTGACGTAAATGCAACTTGATGTCCCTGTTGGTCGTCCTTGGTATTCGTTCACTGCCGTCATCAAGGTCGAGGACACGTTTGATTGTTTACACATTTTTAATGAGAAAATTTGATCCTCTTCCATGAATGACATGGGTACGACGGCGACGGCCATGCGGCGAGACAGAGGTGTTATGTAAATGTTATTCCAAGCGCCCAGAAGATTACTGTCCATTTTTTTGGACATAAGCTTTGATCTGTTGGTTAAGCATATACACAGTACACATTTCTTGTTGAACTTACTAATAGAGCAATATACGAAAAAGAAGAATATTCAAGTGGTAGCTGGTCGACTAGTTTCTGATTAATGACGCTTATTTGTGTTATTGGATCTTCCTAGAATTTAGTCACAATATTCTAGTGGATTTCTCTCAGGCGTGTCTGCTGACTAAAATAGTTTAACTCCATTCAGGAATATATTTCAATCATACTGCCTTTGAGCCCGCTCGCAATATGAAAGACTAAACCCAAACCCAAATTGAATGTTCAATCGCAGAAAATCAAATTATTAGAAATGTGCTGCGAAACGCAAAGTATCCTAAGAAACTTACATATAGAGAAGTGCCTAATCGTCGTGTTTAGGAACATGCTCAAGTCAGAGTACATGTTACAAGGTGTGTTAAATACAATCATCAGGTCCTTAGTCTAACGTCTATTTTAATTTCCGTGAGAAAAATTTCATATCCCATCAATATTTCCTAGGAGCCTAAGATTTGCCTTGGGGTCGCCCAAAGAGAACCTCAAATTGCCTTAATTTGAGCACTTTATTTTCACTTTGAGTGCTCCAGGTAAGGATCAGTTTCCTCTTTAAAAAAGGTATTTAATGGCTAGTTCCTTAGCTGACAAGCAGGCACATCGTTGTGAACTGCCAGATGAAGCAGCAGTTAGTTAATACGGCAAACAGTTATGTGTCCTCTGCTAATGCAAACAATACGTGCAATTAGCCTACAACAAGCCCAGTAAATCTTCATTTATATCACTAACTAGTGATATAAATTATTTTTTTAAAATATACATTTCGATGGGAAAATTTGATTTCTACAAAAAACGTCCTTGGAATTGCATCAAAATTTTGAGATACATGGAAAAAACGAATGAAGATGGTTAAGAACCCATATCTTCGAATCGCAGCCTCTAATTTAATAGCAATTTTGTTTTTTCTTTCTAAAATTAACCCATTAATCGATTCATGAAATAAAAGTCCATTCAATGTCGGGTTCCTGAAGAAATGACATAATCAATAGACTATTAGTAAACTGTTGTAATATTATTTTATTTCAGTACATTTTTGCACACGACGTTCTTAATTTTTCCATCTTTTGTCAAATAAAAAGGTTTTGCGAGTTTGATGATACACTCTCTAAATTACATTGACAAATCAGTGGGAATTAAGGAAATACGGGAATCAATAGTTTTCTCCTTTTGCTGTTCCAGTTATTATTAATACTTTTATAATGCCGCATCCCAGATATGTAATTCGTAGCTGTGTACAAATCTAGATTACTCATTATTGGCACTCGATACTGGAACACCATTTTGCAGCCACTCTTGATATTTCTCAGGAATTGGGAGGATCTATAGGCTATAGGAAGATGTGACTTGTTCAGTGTCCATAATATTGTCTACTGATAGATATTCGACAACATCTCCCAATATGTCAAACATAATTTATTAGTTTATATGGTTAACTATCTCATTAGTCGGCGCCAAAATCGACTTTTCACACAGACATTACCAATTGCCAATATTTATTTGAAGATCAAGATAAAAATTTCTTCTCAGGTCAACTGTGTAATCAACAATTTGACAGAAATCACCTCACGGTGTAAGAACTTTTGAAATCGGCCCAGTAGCTTCAAGGTTCCCGTTTACGTTGCCGCTACGGTGGAAAATTGTGAAAACAAATACAGCCCATGTCCTTTTCAGGCTCAAGACTGTCTCTGCACAAAAATTCATACAAATAGGTTCAATAGCTTGGGCAGTAGATGGTAACAAAGAAAAACAGACAGACGGAGTTGATTTTGGATCTATAGTGCTAGTAAGTATACTTCCGCTCCCATGGGAATATCGGCCTAAATAAAAGTTCGTGTTACTTTGAGATAGCGTAACATTCTAACGGGGAAACAATTCTTAAAATCAGTTTAGTAGTTTCTAGGTCCCCGTAGTTTACGTTTACGTTCTTGTGGGAATACAGGGATAACATATATAGCCTATGTGCACCTTCAGGCTCAAGACTATATCTCTGAACCAAAATTCATAGAAATGGGTTCTGGCGGTTTTTGATAACAAATAAAAATAGACTGACAAATTTCGTTTCAAACTTATGATGTTAGTAAAGACTCCCATTTCCGTGGGAATATGGTGGCCGTTCCTATAGGAATATGGTGTGTAGCATTCTAACAGTGGAAGAATTTATGAAATCGGTGCTATAGTGCCAAAGTGCCTTCCCATGGGAATATAGGCATAAAATATATAGCCTTTGTCCTCTCTTAAATTTCAGACTATCTCTGTACAAAATTTCGTTTAAATCTGTTCATTAGTTTGGTCGGGAGATGGTAACATAGTAAGACGAACAGACGGAGCTACTTTCACATATTTTATTAGTAAAGACTCCCATTTCCGGAAGAATATGGGGATGAATTAAAGTTTATATTACTCGGGGACAGTGTAGCATTCTAACGGTGGAAGAATTTTCGAAATCGGTGCTCTAGCTTCTAAGTTCCCTTATACGTTTCCGTTCCCGTGGGAATTTAGGGATAAAATATATAGCCTATGTCCTTCCTCAGGTCTTAGACTATCTCTGTACAAAATTTCATATCAATCAGTTCAGTAGTTTGGGTGGGAGACTGTTACATAGAAAGTCGAACAGACAGAGTGTCTTTGCTGTTTTACTCTTTTTGCTTCTACTTCTAACTTCTGTGCTGAATTCAGTGGTGCCCGTGGCAAAATGGTTAGAGGTTCGCACCTCAGATACATCAAGATGTCGCCTTTCGCGTGGAATAGGCAAATCCTCCATTAGAAATTTCGTTGAAATGAAGATCGTTTACTCTATTAGCCGTAAGGAATCGGTAGAAATTGTAGGTACCCTCCGTTCCCTCACAAAACAGCGACGGGGCTCTCTCTAGCCACACCCCATTGTTATATAAATGAATTAATAAAATAATTGTATTCTGTATTCGACTTCAGATTATACCATTCATACCTATGTAAGTAAACCCTTAGTAATACTAGATTAATAGTGCCCATATAAACTTCAAATAAAAGAGACGAATTGATTGTAAGGTAAATGGCGAAGCGAAATAAAGAGATTGTACCTGGGCGAAACGCATAAATGGAGTGAAGGTCACAAAAAACTTTCTTTTTTGATTTTTAAATCACAATACTCCAACTTGAATGTAAAGATTGTACATAGACGTGCTAAGAGAAAGGACACGTTTCAATCTGGTCCTCCATTTTACAATAAATTATTGAAATTTTTAATAAAGAATAAAATTCCCATATGTACGAGTATGTAAGGTAAAGTTGAAAGCAATGTTTTTGTCATATTAACTCTCGCTCTGTTGCGCTATCCTATTTATTTTTCCCGCCGCCCGGCGTTGCATTGCTCGGGTCTGTAATCTTAAGGTTCCCGTTCTAGTCCTTCCGTTTCTGTGAGAATATAGGGATGAAATATTATCTTTTTTACTTTGGGATTAAGTGGCATCTCAGTACTAAAAGAATTTTTGAAATCTGTCCAGTAGTTTCCAAGTTTCCGTTTACAACCCCGTTCCTGTGGGAATATCCGCGCAATTTTAAAATTTTTCTGTCAAAAGATCCTTTTCCTGACATTAATAAACACAACAGAAAAAGAAATAGTGAAATCGGTTCAGCCGTTCACGCGTGATGGCGTAACCAAGTTATAAAGGGATTCATTATACATAAATAGATATACTGTTGATAGTAGGTACTTTATGATATTGGAACTCGGAGACTGAAAAAAGGGAGTTAGAGTGGGGTAGGATGATGTATTTGTCTATCCGGCCTAATTCGAATTCGTATTAGAACCTTTTGTTTCTAAAATTGCAACCCTTGCTCTGGTGGGCCTTGACTGACTCTACTGGCAGCAGCACTTTGCTATTGTAGTTGACGAAGAGTTTTACACAATATTTTTGTCAATAGCTTCTCAGCTCAGAGAAGAATTTTATATCTTTTATGTTCGAAATTAGGAAAACTAATTTGATGAGCTTGTTATGCTTGGGCGCTACCTATAAGAAGGTGAGCGATATTACTTTACAGCAATTTAAAGTGTTTTATTTGGTGTACTGCAAAATGCTTAGGTTTCTCAAGACGATGCAGTAAATGTGTTTGCCCCTTCTGATCTGGCAACATCTTGTAGTGCCTTAATTCTTCCAAAAGTGGAGCATTGTGTACATGTTAGGCCAGTTGCTCCTCAAACATCTTTGAGTTTACTTGATAACCAACAAAACACAGCGACTAAAAGATAAAAGCTTGATTCTTCTGGCTCGCTCTCTTTTATCTGTGGAAAGAATTAGGTTAGGTTGAATGGGAGGTGCAGCCACAAGTGAAAGAATTAGTTGGATACCTACCTTTAAACGATTTGGCAACAATACTTACTATCTCAGGAATATAATCTTCCGCCTTATATAGAGGTTTAAACCATAGTCGCAGATCGCAGTACTCGAATCTAGACTGCTTTACCCAACTCTGTCATAAGCGAATGCAGGGAATCTGTTTATCAGAATGAAAAAAACTGTCCCCAAAAACTATGGTGCATGAAGGATTGCTAAGTCCTTTCAATACCAAAACTTAAGAAACTCTCAAAAATATACTGATAAGTATGCTTTGCTTACCATCTTCGTTTATACTGTGGTGTCTTGTGTACCTATTTTTTCCTTTTTTTTTGCAAAAACCCTTTCGAGTGTAATTCGCCAATGACGCTCCACTCCGCCTCTCTCTCACGGTATCTTTCTGCTAAGTAATCCTGTTGTTTAAGGTTTAATGCTTCAATAGTTTTACATTTAAGACAATTAAATTTAAGCCATTCTATAAATAATACTAAATTTTCATCAACCTCATTCCGCAACCTCAAATTAAGGATTAATCATTCCAACATTAAGATGCAATATAATTCTCAATTATTTTCGGTTTCATTGCCTTATTAAGTCGCACAAAATAACAAACGTCGGTATACTGTCGCCTCAATATAGATAAAGTAACAGTAAATTCTAGGAAATCCAACAAGATACTTATTCTATTCAGAAAATGAGGCTTTTTGTTGGTAGAAGTTATTACTTGCTATATAAATTGAGGAAGGGATATCATTTGTTGCAAACAAGAAAGGCGACGTTTTAAACTTTTGATTTGCGTAATAAATTCAACTGTGTGACTAGATGTTGTCCTCAAAGTCCTCATCTCCAACAAAAACACAACGCCCCTGTGTTTAGAGTCAGGAAATTCTTTTGTTATATTTTATTTCATTCTTACAAGAGAATTTCGTAGTACAGACTTATACCGAGTTGTTAGGGACTGGCAAGGTGATGTTTTTCTTTCAACATTTTGAAATGAGACTCTTTTGTTACACGATGACGTTTGAGTATTTTCGACTGAAGCGTTATTGCTGATAGTCGGCATCACCACGTGACTAGAAATGTGTACATTGTTTTCCTGTTCAATTAGCTCAGGGGGTATTCTGGTGAAGAGACATGAATTTAGGAAGCTAATTTTTGAATTATCGTAAAGAAATCTTCCAATCTCTGATTGGTGCTAACTTGGCGGCACGGCGGCGGCGCCCAGATGCTGCAACTTATAGCGCACGTCAATTGTGCTTACTGTACCTCCTCGCGGTATCCACTGGGCCCTGGGATGCTCCGTCCAGAGCTGACCTGCTAAACTAGTAAGTGCGAGTGTTGACAAAGGAATCCAGAACAAAAGAATTGTGAGCGATCAACACTATAATTGCTCTGCGAACAATGACTGACTGCACGAATCTCAGTGGTCTATGAGAGCTTTCGTGTAAATGCCCCAGCGGATGAATTCGAAGGACAGAATCAACGGTGGACTTCAGCAGTCATGAAAGCAGAAACCCCTGAAGGAGAAACTCCAACATATTTGGTTTAAAGGTCTTTCAGGGTCTTTCAATACTAGGACAGGGTATTGAAGTAGATATGGTGGTGGACGAGCTCCTGGTGAGCCAACGGCAGCACTCTTACCCCTGCAGCAGGGTACTGACACTGGATATTCCAGCCCTTTGTGTCCGAAAGGGATCCAAAAGGACCTAGACCTCCAGGTTGGGGGTTGTGCGTAGGGCTAACTACCCTACCACGGAAAAAATAATTTGTTCCGAAACAACAAGCAGCCTCGGATAACGATAATGATTTCAAAGTTGACGACCCAAGCAAACGAAAAAAGGACAATGACCACCGGATCTGCACGTGGAACGTAAGATCTCTTAACGGACTACGTGCAGCTGTAGCATTAGCGGACGCCCTGGACTACTGCAAAGCAGACATAATCACCATACAAGAAGTGCGATGGAGTGGACCTGGCATAAAGAATATGAAAAACTGTGACATCTACTATGGCGACTGCTACAGACAACAGAAACAGCGCTTATTTGGGTGCGGATTTGAAGACTCAGGGATGCCGCCAGCATTAAGCATTGAAGACCAGTGGCAGCAATGCCAAGGAGCCATCAGAACCACTGCCTCTGAGGTTCTGGGTTTCACTCGGCCACCAAAACGAAACCCATGGTTCGATGAAGAATGCAGGCAGGCAAATGCAGCCAAACAAAAAGCACGACAAATGCTTATGCAAACACTAACGAGGGCTGCTTACGATCAGTATAACAAGATCTACAAAGAGAAATGAAGGGAAGAACACCGAATTCTCATAAACAAAAAGAAGCAGCATGAGAAGCGCTCGTTTGAAGAAATAGAGAGGTGCCATGACAGGAACGAGATTCGGAAGTTTTACCAAAAAGTGAAAAGATCCTGCCAGGGTGGCAAGCCCCGAACTCAAGCCTGTAAAGACTGGCAGGGAAACATAATTGTAGAGTCACAGTCGCTACTGAGGATCTGAAAAGATCATTTCTGCAGGCTGCTTAACGGCGATGAGGACAAAAATTCCGCTGTCAGGCCCCATTCAACTTGGACGATGATCAAGAATGCCGTGCTCCCGACCTAGAGGAAATTAAGCTTGCCATATGCAAACTTAAAACAAATAAGACGCAGCTGCAGATGGCCTTGATGCCGAACTTTTCATGGCAGCTGGAGATTAGTTGGAAAGGAGCATATGCACACCAACTGCTTTGCATGAAGGAAGGGAGACCCTCCAATTGCGCCAATTACAGAGGAATAAGCCTTCTTAACGCCGCTCATAAGATCTTGTCTGCTGTAATATGTGAACGTCTGAAACCCCACGTCAACAACTTAATAGTTCTTATCAATGTGGTTTTAGACCAGAGAAGTCCACATACAAAACAATCAAATTCACGTTACGGCAGACCTTGGAAAAAACCAGAGAGTATAATATCGATATACAACATCTATTTATCTATTTCAAGGCCGCGTGTGACAGTGTTTACAGAGACGAGCTGTACAGAGCCATGTCTAGTTTCGGCATCCCCGCAAAACTCGTACGACTATGCAGGATGACTTTGGAGAATTCACTCTGCTCCACCAAGGTCGGTAGAGAACTCACACCTTTGATGTCGAAAAAGACTTTGAGAAGGCGACAAGCTGTCATGCGCTTTCTTTACCTCATACTTGAAAATATTGTATAAAACTCAAACGTCAACACCAGAGCAACAGTCTTTCAAAAGTTTATTCAATTACAATTAAATGTTGATGTCATAGGTGCTCTTGCGGGTGGCAAAAATGGGTCTGATGGTAAATGAGGGCAAAACGAAGTATATGTTGTCATCAAACAAGGACACAGAACATCGACGAGTTGGACAAAACTTCACAATAGAAAGACATAACTTCGAGGTAGTCCAGGACTTCTTCCACCTAGGATCCGCTATAGACACGGGAAACAACATCTCTTGCCAACCGTTGCTTCATTGGTCTAAGAAAGTAATTGAGAAACAACACCCTCTCCGGAAAAGCCAAGGTAATCTTGTATAAGACCTTGATCATCCCAGTCCTGCTTTACGGCGCGGAAGCATGCACCTTATCGAAAGCGGATGAGAAAAATTCTCCGAATGATCTTTAGCCCCGTATGCGAAGACAATGTGTGGAGGTGAAGATACAATAACGACCTGTACCGCGATATGGGCATAGCCACCGCAAAGTAACGATGCGATGGTTGTAGATCGGATGGACTCAAACGCTTCAGCTCCAAGGTTTTCGAGAGCACATTGCAGGGAAATCGAGGAAAGGGAAACCCTCGTCTTAGGTGGCGCAATCAAATGGAAGAAGACCTCAACCGATTTAGGGTTCAAAACTGGAAAGAGCTCGCCCAAAATCGAAGTCGTTGTAGAAGGGTGTTGGTAGATAGCCCAGGTTCACCCCCAAGTGTAATGCCTCCCTAAGTAAGTACATAAGTAAGCACACCGATCTGAAACAAAAAACAAAAAGGCTTATAAACTACGAAAAAGCTGAACCTATTTTTTACAAAATGGCGACTGCCTGACAACAAACAACTTTTGTAACACTTTGCATACATAGCTTATACAATCTTGAAAATTAAAATTAATAATTAAAGATTAAACGCTGACATGATATCAAATAAATGATTAGATTTGTTATTGAGAAAATGACAGTGATACATGAGGGAAGACTAAACACAACGTTTGCTTCTGTTGTATCTTGTTTTTAAGTGACAAAAGAAGACCATACCAAGATTTTAAGGCAAAAATTATAAGGCGAGGTTACGATAGATTACGCGAAGACATAGAACAAAATATTAGCGGACAAGCTTTTGCTAAGTTGATGAGATGAGACAGAAGATTTAAATTTTTGAACGCTCCTGAGTTCACGCCTTGAAATTTCCTATAGAAAACTTGAAACATGATCAAATTTTCGAAAGTTAATTACAAATCTGGAAACAGAGGTCAATGCCAAGTTTTGCCTGCAAACAGATTTACAATCCAAATTAGCAAAAACTTCACAGCCAAAAATCACAATGTGCAGAAACAAAGACTTATTCAGTTTTAATTTGACCTCGCAAAGAAGGGAGTATTTCGTTCCAGCTAGACTACGTAGTGGTACCGGTGGTGTGATGGTTAACATTTGACCTAGAGGTTCGTGATTTGAGTCTTAACAGAGGCACAAATGTTTCTTCACGGGTATCGCCTTTCGCGAGGAATTGCAAGTCCTCCGATAGTGAAATTAATTGCCATGAAAAGGGCTTTCTCGATTAACCGCTCGGAAACGGCAGTAAATTTAAGGTCATTCCATTCCATTCCCTCACAAGGTATGTGAGGTGCTGTTTCAGCTACAAGCTAACAATGTGGTCTTTCCAAAGTCATGTGTTATTGAATATAACACAAAGGTTACGAACCTCATATAACATTTCTACTATGTACTTGGCCGTTTGAAATTATATAGGGAAACAACCATGAGGAAAAACCTGATGCTTGTATATACTACACATTTATTATTTATTTTCATAATTGCGTCAGGTTAGACAAAAAACAAAAAATTACAGTAAAATTGATTAAATTCCAATAATAACGAATTGGCAATATACAAGAATGATGAACATCCTTACAAATCCAGTCTCTTACATAGGTAAAGTAAACTGCATTTCAAAAACTCTTACGCAAGACAACTTTCAATCGAATTGAGAAACCAATGAAGTCGCAATGTTAAACCCCCCAAAGGCTCTGGTGTCGCTTTCATTGATTACTCCGATTGAAAATCGTTTCTAGGGAAAAGTTCAGAAATAAAGTAATGGAACTGGTATTTATATGATTGATTTCAAAGTGACAGAAGTAATTAACCTAAACGCCACTCAGTTCGTCCTTGTTGACGATGTTTGTTTATTCCTTCTTTTTTTTTATCGGAAAAGATTATATGTAGATTGGTTGTGCAGCAAAATGACTCGTCTGAGGTTGCGGTGTCTGTCTCATATTTTTCTAAAGGATGCCATTGTAATTTGAGAAAGTCGTCTTTTCACTGCTTTGGTATTTGCTTTAAGAGAGAATAGTCGTTACTATAGTCACTAGATTTCTACCTCTAGCCTGTGGGACTTTTTCTTTGTTAGTCAAACATTTTTTACTGTTACTCGATTAGTTTGAAGTACTTAGCTTATACCGTAATTAATTTCACACGTTTTCGCATCAAAGAGCGACTGAAATCTTGATTCCTTATAGAGAAATGGGCGGCGTGTTGTGCCAGTTGACTTCAAAAGGACATTCGATCGAAAACCACGAGATCTAATATGAATGACCTTAAGAGAACGATTTTAGGTCCAGAGGCCAATGTTCGCGACAAAGATAAGACGTAAGACGTCCAACTCGAGTCACCAAGTCATCATTCCAAAGCAACACACAAGCTCTTTGAGAGTTGTACCAAAAAATTACTCAGCACTTAACTTGGACTTAATTTATACTTGAAGATACTATTCCTATTAATAAGGTCTTTGTAGGTGGTTGTTCTTTCTAGTGTAACCAAAAACTCTCAACTCTTAACAACTTATTTAAAACCTTCTTAAGTAGCTTTTGCTCAGAGGTCGTTGAAAATCTGTCACTCACTCTTCAAAAAAAGCGGTAGTGCATATGAGAAGATAAATTTTTATCTGCGGTTTTCTCTTTCGCACTACCATATTTTCAGCATTGTATATGGAACCTATAGTACCATCGAAAACAAAAACCGGTTCCTGAAAGCCATCTATGTATCTACCAGCGTACTAACTAACATCTCCCCTGTAATTTTTAGAACGCCTGCGGATACATAGATGGCTTTGAGCAACCGTTTTGTTTTCGATAGTACCTACTACATGCTTTTACGTATCATTGTCACCCGACTTTGATTTTTTTTACCATTTATTCTTGAAAATTAATTTTTTGGTAGTTGCGTTTATTTTATGGGGGGTAGAATGTGTGATTTCAAAGTAAATCTTTTCTGGCACATTCAACTGACGGCGACGTTCTAAAAGCTAGAAAAGTGCATTTAAGGTTTTCCCTATATTATGGGGAAAAATATCTACTTAGTTATTGACGAAAGTAAACCACACATAATATTTTCGTCTCTCATTCGAAGTTTATTCCATTTCACAAATACTGTATTCAATTCGTATTTGAGTAAAAGAGAGAGAAACTTATTATTCCATTGAACTGAAATAATTGGAACAATTGGAATCGTGCTCTTAAATTGATCTTTAAAAGAGTGTATTAATAACTCTTCGGTACATGCAGTTGGCCGTTTGGTCCCCTTTGGGTCTTATCGAAGTCTTAACGATTGGTAAAGGCCTGAAAACTCTTATAAAATTGACACTTTAAGTACTAGATAAGAGGCAAATGTGTTGCTTGGGTTCCGAGTCACAGTAGCTGTACGTATACATCAAGGAAGCTTCTTGAGTCTCTGCCTTTTGTTAAAAAAAAAAAAAACACTAAAACACCAATGTGCTTCCCCATTTTTCGAATGGAAATGTGCTACTTCATTACCGTGCAATATCCTAGCGATTTTCCACCAATTAAGTAGTTTAGTTGTTTCAGGATGCTCATGGCCTAGTAAGATTTGTTAGTGTCAAATCAATAACCGCTTAAGTCGACGTAAGACCAAATTGAGCATTTTCTTTATCGGTCTCCTTATGTTATTCTATTTTAGACAAATACCCTTGCTATGAATTTTAGATAGAACCTAAATCAGCTTTTTCTTCAGACTAAATTTTTAACCAATGTACGTTACCCACAAGTCATATTTTGGGACTCAAGCCGTTGTTGGTTGTGGCAACCAGTATATATCATATATCAAACCATAGTATTTGGTATGAAATTCAGGGTAAGCCGATAGGTTTCTGAATTTTTGTGCTGCAGGAATGCACATTGTGTGCTATGTATTGATCTAGATGCACATGTTTTTTTTCATCTTCGCGCCTCTTAAATGTTGGTAGAAGCTTCATAGTATCATTGATCGTTGTAATTTCTAGTGCAATTAGATTTACTATAGCCATGTTTTTAATTTTTTGAATTTTATAGTCATTTTCACTAATTATTATTATTATTATTAAAAGCTTTATTTGCCAATTAATTTTTTTTTTTTTTGTTTTTTTTTTTTTGTACATCCATTTGCTAGCCATCCCTGTTGTTCACTTCTGAACACTAACTTATTTTTGTTCACTTTCGTAGTTCACTAGCCGTTGTTGTTTTCAAATGTGCGATGTTTTGCGATGTTTTGCAAACGTGGGTATAGATTTCCAATAAAACACGGCTTATGAGAGTCATATGGTCAGACAAAAGTTTTCGCAACCGATCCTGAAGCCTATTATAGCACGAATACACAACACTATTAGTTGATGACCGAAGAATGCTCCTAACAACTGAAAATTCACCAGTTCTGTCTCTATAGTACAGATATTTTTATTTTAGTCGCACCACCCGAACGTGGAACTTTAAGTATTTTTCTTTCTTTAGCCGGACATTTCTTTCCTTAGCTGGACATATACTTTCATGCCAGTTCTAACATTCATATCACTTATTAACAGAATTTTTTCTGACCTTTTTCATCCAAAAATGCATTAAGTTTTTCAAAAGCTCTTCCCCAATGTTGGCAGCTAATGTATGAAATTGTCTATGTGCATGTACATCCAACACCTGTTTACACAAGTCGTTTGAAGCGTAAATAGAGACGGTTAAGTTCGTGTTCGTTTGTTTAATACGAGCTATAAGAGTTATTTGAGGCTAATAGGCTCATACCGTTACTCGTGTTTGTTTGTTTAAGACGAAACCGTTCAGACATCTCTGATGAAAATAATATAACGCTTCCTATTTGTCAATCTGAATCGACCTTGTTGTTTCACTTCATGGTATAAATCGTGTCAGTTCGTTCAAAACGAAGCCACTCAGCCATTTCCGATGAAACGGTTTCCTATCGGTTAAACTAAAATTAGCTCGTTACAGTGGCTTGAGTTGAAAGTTTTGATGGTTTCGACTGAATTCTTACGAATTTTAAGTAGGTATTAGTAATTTATTCGAGCTCATGTCTTAAACTATTATTTTTCTTACTGCAAGTAGTGCGATTAAAAATGAAACTATTTTAACCTTCCACAATTATTGGATTGAAATTCCTGCTAGAAGTTATGTGAAATTTGATTCAAAAAAAGAAAATTGCACGAACAAAACCATGAGATTTTCAACTCAAACGACTGCAGTAAGCTTATTTAAGATTGATTATTAATCAGAACTTGGGATTGGTATTCAATAGAACACATACATGGAACAATCATATAAATGAAATTGTGGATAAAACATAAGGAATTCTTCCAACATAATGGGCCGCTTAAAAGCTTACGCCCAAAAAACGAGACTAATGCTCGCTAAGACTTTAGTTGTCCCTGTTCTAACATAATGATTATGAGATATTTTAAAACTCCGATATTGTGTGCAAAAGAAATCTATAGGTAGTATTCAATAATGCTATTCGGTATATATAAAGCGGCCTAAAGTTTAAACATTTCTTAAGAAAATTTTCCGTGTGAAAGTAACGAGTAATGCTTTCAAATTTTTTACACTTATTTTATTGTTTATTAATTACAGAAAAATGAAACTCAAGAAAAAAAAAATGTTTTCAACCTAAACATCGGACTTGAAAATTTCCTCTCTAAAAAACTTCAATTAACTGGTGAGAGATGAATTATTTCTCCCTCTGATCTAAAATAAAAAAAAAGCTGACCAATTTTGAATCAGAATAAAAATATGGCTATCGCAGGAACTAGAACTTAAAAAAAAAAAGAATTTTTTTGACAAAATGACGGGCAGTTAAATGTGAAAATTTGAAAACGGCCGGTTCTTTTAATCTAAAATAGTAAAAAAAAGTATAAATATATAACGGAATTTATTTGATAAGTAGAACTGTACAGAATGACATTTTAAAATTTCAGATCAATCGGTCCAATAGTATCGAGAAAAACGCGTTTAAAGTTTAAACGCACTCTTCAAAAAAATTTAGCACTCGATGTTATACTATCGCTGAGGACCACGTTCATTTAACCAATTTAACTCATAAAACTAATATACAGGGTGATTCGCATAAGGTGTGACAAAAAGATAAGGTGTGTAGGTTGGACCTAGACAAGCCAAAAATCGTATGGGAGGGGTGGGTCCATTTTCCCCCGTTTAGGCGGGAGGGGCAATTTAAAAAAAAATCACTTAAAACTGGACGAAAAATTATTTAAAAATAACGGTAATACCTACAGAGTCGTGCTATAGCATTTTAAAAAGCCAAAAACTTGAACATTAATTTAAGTTTAAAAATTAGTTGTTCAAATAAATAGTTTTTGAAATATTAATTTTGAAAGTCAAAATTTTGAAAATAAAAACATAATAGTGATTTTTTTCTTAAATTGCCCCTCCCGCCTAAACGGGGGAAAATGGACCCCCCTCCCATACGATTTTTTGCTTATCTAGGTCCAACCTACACACCCTATCTTTTTGTCACACCTTATGCGAATCACCCTGTATATGTCCCTTTAATTTGATGCATTAGTGTGAATCGGGTATACAAAGCCGAGCAGCTGCAACCAGCAAACTATAGAACCCGACTCACCGAAACTGCTACTTACCTAACCTTCTAATTGGCTGTAGATCCTGAAATACTCAGAATTTCGTCATCAAATTTTAATAGTATACTTTTTAAGACTTTAAGAAGATATTTTAAAATCACTTATATGCTTAAAAAAAATTTTAAATGATGTTCTATTCCCTAGAACAGGAGAATGATAAAACTTAACACTCCCTGATAATAATCACTTAATTGTTAGGAATGGTTATAGTGAGTTTTGATGTTTTTTCTTAGTACACTTGCAATCTGTTTCTGATAACTTAAATTCAAAAATAACTTAAGCCTAAGAGTATAATTAAAGGGACCTTATGGCCCACAACTGCTTCCTAGCGCAGCAATTTTCTTTTCTGTCTACCAAAGAATATAACTCTTAGTTCATATACCTATTGAAACTACAAGTCTGGTACATCCGTTCAATGTTTATTTCTTGGACGAAAAAAAAAAGATCCTAGAACTTAATTCATTTTAATGAGTTCATCTACCGCACAACCCCTCAAGAAAATAGAGTATCACCGCAAGATTTATCTTGTTATTTAATGGAAACTACCTTTAAAAGATGAAGCTAATTGGATAGAAAATGTAGTATCTCACTCCGACCTCATCAATAACGAAGTTTAACCAAACTAACTTCCATCCGTACAAGTTCTTGTATCAAAGTGAAAAAGTTTTCCTGCTTAACTATTTTACAAATTTTACAGGAAGCTTTTCGAAACTTCAGTTATTAAGTTTGAATCGAACAGTTCTCAAATGTCATCGGACACAGGACTTAGGACTTGGGAAAATTAAAACTAAACACCCTCAGTCGCAGGCACTAAGAAAAGTTTTAAATTTTAGCAAACTTTCACAAAATTACTTGGGGGTTTAATATTATAGAGGTATACACAGTTATACACAAAGCTTGTTTCTCTCCATCCTCTTGCGAGCACAGCAACCTGTACTTATCAGTAAACACAAGCACAATTTAACACGTTCGTGTTTAAGAAAAAAATGGAATATGTTCGCAAAGGTAATCTCTGCGCCAATTCATATGCAAATGTTAACATTTCGAATGCAAATAAAAATACGGTTTTCGCTTGAATGGAAATACAATTTGGAAATTTCACCAAATCGAATCTGAATTAACAATTTCGCAATAAAAACTCCTTTAAGTAGGTATGTTGGCTCCTCGAAACTGATTGATTGGTCTACGGATTGTGAATTGGTCCACAATAAGTTCCCCTATACGTACGACCGGGAAGTGTCGCTCTGCCAAACTTGTGTACCTCCCTTTACCCACCTACAAAGGTACTTGGATGCTTGTATTTATGGATTTCCTTGTTAGCGGGTTTATTTAATTTTTCGTAAACGAAATTCTCCAACGTGGGTCGTTTATTGAAGAAAAAAAAATGGATTTTGTTGTGAAGTGGTATGCCCAAGGGGCTTGACTTTTCAATTATGTATTTGGAGATCCTCTTATGAAATAAAATTGAGCGCGTGCACATAAAAAGAACGAAAGGCTTGAAGGCCGAAGTTCAAGATGTGTAAGTTTGCCAAAGGGAAAATAAGTATATTTGGGTATGCTTATGTTCGAGTGTGCCTTAGGAGACCTGCTTAAAATTGCAGGTGTTTAGATAGGAACCCTGTCTGATTTGGGAAACGCTTGAGCAGTTTTTTTCTTTGAATACTAAAGATTGGGTTTATTTATTTTGGTATAGGCCAAAGATTTTATGCATTAAATGCAGTGTTATTTTAAAGATTCACAAGCTCTGTTTGTGGGTTAAAAAGTGTATTTGACATAGGTTCATATTCTTCATAGTTTGGATTAATTACACTGCGTTACACAAATTGTTTTCTTATTTATACTTGTCGCTTACTAAACGTAGAAACAAATTTTCTTTATTTTTCTTTTGTAAAAAGAAAATGTTTGTATGTTACAGAGAACAAACAAATGCAACCAGAACTTTTTACACCAATCAAGTTATTTTTTATCATTAAGGTCTGGTAAATTTGCATTTGGGAAATTTCGCATATCAAGAAATATTAGAGGTCCTGATTAGGGGAGCATTAAGTTAAGGACTAGGTTATTAGGTTTCAGAACTCTTACTGAACTATTTCGGGCTCTGAATGAGCTTAAGGATGCTGTTCAGTGAAAATTCTCACACCTTTGTCGATGAGCATTTGCTGTGGCTTCTTTTCTAGTGTGATCCAAACTTAAGCACACACACAGAGGAAGTAGAATGACCCTTCCTCTGCCTCTTCGTTTTGGCATCTTTTACATAAGTCGGATGTGTTAGTGCCCATTTTCATTATGCGGATACCCAAATGAGTTGTGGCCTGTGACCCGTAAGCATGCCAAACAAACGGAAGCATGAAGTAAAAAAAAGAGTAAAAAAAACTCCTAAAGTGGAAGACCTAGCTTTCAATCACTACTTTATCGGCGGTGTTTTACTACTTTTGTAAAACTTCGTAGTATACTTATCTGGACTAAAATTGCAGTATTATCAGCAAAAGTGGCCCTGACCATGATAGCGTTGATGTGCACTGGAATATCTCTTGCAAAGAACTGATACTGGTTCGGCCTATGACTGGACTGTTCCTTTTGGTACACCGGCAACAATTTTCATAAGTTCGTTGTACTTGTGGCCCTACCATTTTCTCATGAGTAGGTAACGTAGGTTTTTAGTATGCTGTAAGGTCCTATGCAGTTTGTACTTAAGTCCCAAGTGCCTAACCGTATCAACAGCTTGGTCACCATTTAAGAATTCAGGGTGGCGCACGAAACGTACTACAAAAAACAAAAAACCTTTTTTTTTTAGTGTGAGTAATCGGCTTTTTTTTAAGATTTATCACAATGAGTGCTTGGGATACTGAAAGAAGAATTTGGATAGTGCAGCGATGCCATGCTTTGCAGTCCGCCATTTCCGTCCAGAGGGAATCAAGGCGGGAGTTTGACGGTACTACCCCGAGTAGATGGATTAGGCTATTGAACATGTGTGCCGAAGCTGGAAGCACCGAACGAAAAACGTATCATCAAGATCTCAATGTTCTGGTTCAGGATACAATCGTGGCTGTTGCATTGGCAACCCTTCAGGCCGCAATGGATATTTTCTGATCAGGTGCCACATATGCAAGGATGAGCGTGGAGGTCATTTGCGGTCTATCACCTTTAAAAACCATTAGTTATTTAAAATAAAATTTAATTTTCAATTCAATAATAAAAAAAATTTTCTTACAGTAGCACGATTATAGTACGATTCGTGTGCCACCCTGTATAGCGGAACAAATTTATTTGCTTCAAGAAACAACCCTGTTCGTATTATTTTGATGAACTGGATCTATCATCGAGTGTTCACTTCCAACCAAACAGATGGCTCGGAATAAGTTTCTGATTTTTTATTATTATGCTTAGCTTTTCCAATTGGTGCTTCTTAATAAAAATTACCTTAATTAGTATAAGCGATGATAGTCGGTAAAATGTTGCATCTGTTGGTGACTTACCATGTTAAGGTATGAAAAAGACTTCTACAATTTAGTGATGTGTTAGATACGTATGTCAGTTTAAGGCATGTGCTTATTGTAAATGGGAATTTTTTGAAGGCTATTGAAGGCATTTCTTTCAATACCTTGACAAAGCTTGGATTGTGAAACAGTTTATTACACTTTTCTTTTGGTCCAATTTAGGCTAGATTGCCCAATGCCCATATAATATATAGTTGTAAATCTTTTCCAGACCTTCTTTATTGAAAAAAAGAAATGATAGAGTCTTTGATTATTTAATAATTGTAAGTAAATTAATGTCACCAAGTTCTGGAAAGCTTGTTTGAGTAAGGTCTTCGATAATTTCTTTGGCAAAACACGAAGAGTGAGGGTTTTTGGCTACATATTGTAGTTCGAATGTATACAGTGACTTTGTACTCACGTACGCCTGTAAGAAGTATCCAAAATACATATTTTATCCTGTATGCCGCTTCTCTTTGTTTGTAAGAAGGATGACGGTTTATCATGCTCACTAGTTTTTGAGATCGTATTTCAGTGAGAGTACGCTGAACGCGTTACTTTGTCAATTGTATTTTTATCTTTTAATGTTTCTCTTTTGAGCTCTCGGTCGATCTAACATATACATTTAATTTAAAATTTTGCTTCAATTTAATGCTTTTTTTTGTTCGTTTATCATTGTTTTCTTTAATATTCCTTGTTGGTTTTTGATCACTAAGATTTTTTTCGTTTTACCTTTAATCAATCTGAAGTGATGTTTATTGGGATTGAAGATTTTTCAGTATTGCAGTATGGAACAAGGTGGTTGTGTGAAGTTATATTCCGTTCATATCGTTGGCCAAAGAGAAAGTGATTCTAAGCTGGTAAGTTCTATCCATCCGTAGAATCCTTGTTTGTGGCGAATTCAATGCTAAAACAATGTTGACCTGCGTTCATAGAAACAAGGTAAGAACCACAGCGAACTTAATTCATCTGGTTCCCCTACACAATGGCCAAGTGATACCAACAAGTACCTTATACACTTTTTTGTAGGTAAAGGTAGTTAACGAAATTCAATAGTTAGCTACGATTTATTTTCCAACCGTACTCCAGAAATTCTATAAGTGTATGAAGAATTAAAAAAAACACTTTTTTGCTTCTAAGATAGACAACAAACTAGAACGAACTCAGTGATGAACTTGAAAGTTTTATTGATCAAACAATCTAACAAATTGACCGTGAAGAAAGTCTTCCAATATCTTCAAACTTGAGAGAAAAAAAAAATAATCTGTCGCAATAAAGCAACTGACTTCAGAAAAAAGAAGAGCTCGAACACAATGGCAAACTACGAGATTTTCAGATGAGGCAGTTTTTAACTGTCTTTACAGCGAACTTAGAAAAAATATGTGAGTCCAAGAACGATTCACCAAGTTGATTCCTGTAAACTCTGTCGAAATGTGATTAAACCGAATACTGCTCATGGAGAGATCTTAGCTTCTAAGCAGACCCCAGACACGAGTGTTTTCAGCTTTAAATCTTTCCATGTGTGAACATTCGTTATCCTTGCTCTGGTGCCAATTAAGAATATTTGACTTCTTTGCTGTGAAAAACCATCTAATTTTTTCCAAAATCAAAGCTAATCAACTTGTGTACTTATTCTCATTGTGAAAAAAGTCGTGCGGATGTTTTTACGTCAGCAAAGTCTAACAAAGCAATTGAAAAGGCGGTGGTATTCCAAGATGGTGGTTCTAGCTTTTCTTGGTAGGTATGTCTTTTTAAAAGTTCACTTCATTCATCTTACTTCCTTGACATTTCCACAAATTTGACTTAAGTAACTGCAGGACAGCCCAACAACAACAGCAACAATCAATTCACGACTTTAGAAACATTTGGTATTTTAGGAACATAAACGATTTTTGAATCCTTACATACCTTGAGGTGCTAAGCTTAATACTCATGTGCTGCCTTTTCAGCTACCCAGATCCCAGAGTTCCATAAGAGCATCTCCTTATTTGATGAGCTTGTCTACGGTTAGTAAATTTATCTTGTCTTTTCAAAATGTAATGGATTGGATATTAAATCTATCACAACATTATAAAAGAACCCTTTCTAAATAAAATATTTTTTTTTTTTAGATGATGAACACAATAATCCGCATGAATAAATCCCCTAGGATAATACCATCTTCAACCATCCTTATACTCATAAAAGGAACGTCTACTTGTTGTCTCTAGCAAAACAGTAAAAGCAACAAATGTTCATCCACCCCCTAAGTGTGTTGATTCCAATCGTTGTTTAAAGAGTGAAGATATAAAATAAGAAAATTCAAATTGCTTATTCAATACTTACTCAACATAGCTCAAGAAGAATTTTTTCAAAGTGGAGCATAAATAAAGAACTTACATAAAAGAAAGGAAGAGAAACCATATTCAAATTGAAAGGAATAAAAATGAAAGACAGGCTTTTAAAAAATATAGATTTTACATATAGCATAACTCTAGTGTAGTCAGAATGTGTTGTTCGCATTCCCTTCGCTTATTGGACAACGGCAGCAGTGCTTTGTCATTTCCTTTAAACTTGTTGCTCCTATTCTTACACAAAGACTGAGAGCAACGGTCTTGTATTTTTCTATGGAAATTGTATAGTTGTTGGAAAGCTAAGTGCTCCTAGAACTTTCGAGGCTAAACTTGAGCAGGGTCGTTTATGATTGCCGTGGGTAGAAGGCTGTTTAAAGTTATTTTTCAAAGATCATTCCGAGGCTTTAACCTGTAGAAGCGCTGTCGACTCTTATGTGATTTGCTTAGAATAACAAATTTGGACATAATTTTTTTCTTTCGAACAATGTGGTAGTTTCGAATTCACCCCTGAAGTACCACAACACATCAATAGAATTTCTGTTATATTTCCGTAGCGTTTGTTTCGATGGAAAGCACTTTTCCATGTTTTTGATGCGCTAAATTCCAACAAGCAAATAGTTTTGACGGACATTTTATTCTTGGTTCATGCAAATATCAAAAAAATAATAAATCAAGTTTTTATTTTCTCGTTCTCAAGGCTAAAATGTTTGAAGCAAGCCGGTCCACTTCATCGATTGCGCTGGAAAATGGTATTGGTAGTATTCTCCATGGGCATTTATTGAATGACGACGACAAAAAGGAATTCATTTGACAAGAAATGTATGTGCGGTTTCAAATGGTAGAAAGGCTATCCGTCTATACCTTCCAAAGAAACGTGGGACTCGTAAAGTAAGTAAAACCTATAAGAAGATTGTGCAGGCTGTGTTTGCCCCCTAGTAAACTATCCAAACATTTAGTGGCTTTTATTTTTGAAAAAAAGGAAGAAAATAAAAGCATGTACATAAGTTGTACGCTTTCAAACTTATCAGAGGACTTGTATTTGATGAATTAAATTGTTGGAACCCCTTTTCCAGAAATCAGGGTGCTGTTCCAAGTCGCCACTACCGATGATAATTGACTTTCATCATACTCAATAGTATTGTTCAAATCGGAACGAGCAATTTATTCATCAATTTAAATCAACGAAGCACATAGTTGCGAAAAAAGACAGCTTTCAACTCCTCCTCAGTATTCCTTCATTCAAAGTCCCACCCATGCAGCTAACAAAAAGAAATGAATAATTTCAATAAAAAAAGGAGAAAATACCTACTTCCGATCGATATCCACCAGAACTTCTCTTTAAAGAAAATTTGCCCCATAAATTTCACCCTCATTGCAGTTCATTCCAATTAAACTTTACTCAACAAAAGCTATTTTTTTCCATTCGCATTAGCTGCGGTTTTAACAAACGT
Source organism: Melanostoma mellinum (assembly GCA_914767635.1). Taxonomy (NCBI): domain Eukaryota; kingdom Metazoa; phylum Arthropoda; class Insecta; order Diptera; family Syrphidae; genus Melanostoma; species Melanostoma mellinum. The sequence continues at coordinate 202,559,508 of OU612058.1, forward strand.
ATTTGTACACACAAAGCTTTATACACAAAATGGCATTTTGTCGCCACATTTTTAATTAGCCAAACAACTACATCATGCATGACGTGGTAAATAGAAATCAAGCCACAAGGAATCTATTTTATGTTTCTCCTTTAACTTTTTGTTCCCATTTGGGAGTGTTGAATCGGCTTTGCCTTTGTTGCCACTTAAGGGCTTCAGGAGATGATGCTGCAGACAAGGGTAGGTTCCATAACAAAAGAGCAAAGAAAATAATGTTCGGTGGTTCTAGTAAAAGCATTACCTCGATTGGATGATGGGTACTAAGAGCAAAGCAGCCTTGACGAGGATGCCTTAAGGGATGGAAACAAACTTCTTTCAGTGGAGAAAGTTAAGCAAGAGGCAAAGAAAGGTATTTGAGGTGGTCGCACGAAGGAGTTCATAGCTGCTGGGGTAGAAATGGTATATTGTATTAGTTTAGTTTATTTAATCTGACAAAGTATAGCTAACTTCAATGATTACTAGATTATAAATAAGTACATCTTTATATATATAAAATTTCCCTGTCACAATGTTAGTTACCGTACTCCTCCGAAACGGCTTTACCGATTTTTACCAAATTTTATATGCGTATTTAGTAGGTCTGAGAATCGGTTACTAATTATTTTCCATACCCCTAAGTGATAAGGGCCATCTACCCTTAACATTGTTGCTTTAATTTACACTGTGACACGAGAATTTTATATATTAGATTTTACAGTCTCAGTGTAAATGTCATATGAACTATATTCTGAAGTAAATTTATTATCAATTTATTTTATAACATTAAATATGGAAATTTTATATATTAGATTCTTATTCATTTGATAGAAAATATTGTTGGGGTGTTGGGCAATATAATTTTTGGGTTCACTTATAAGAGCTCTTACTTCCACATAATTTCAATGGGTCGGGAAAAGGAAAGGGAACCGTAACGGGAACGGGAACTCTAAAACTTACATTATCGCCTACATGGTCTATATTTCATGATCAAATTCCTACAAAAACGGGGAAACTAGAAATTTTAGGGCATTCTTAAACTTCTTAATTAATTCTTCTTAATTTTCGTTTCTAGACAGTTTGGTGTGAACAACGCTTTAAATAAGTTAGACCCGAGCAACGCCGGGTGGGTCATCTAGTTAATAAGTAAATATTCAAATTTTTTAAACAGTTCTACCATCGGGGTTGCTTAGCATCAATAAAAGATTTGACTTAAATACATGTCTCCTCATATTGAAATCTATCACTTCGAATATTGCATTTGTTTCTCTTTAACTCCTGGATAATGGTTCGTTGGCTGCATACACAGTTCTGTGGTATGGGATATTAAAAAACAAAATGGTTTCTAGGCAATCAAGCAATCTAGTAGCACATTGATACCGATTAACGATAGAATGGGAGGACAATCAATATGATCATGATGCTGCAAAGTATTTCCTTCTTACCTTAAAGAGTGAATTGAGAATGTAGGGATCCATATGGTATTACAATATTCCAATGTTGACCTAACAAATGCAAAATAAAGACTTTTTAGAGTATTAGGGTCTTTGAAATCCTTTGAATTTCGAAAAACAAAGCCCAGCATCAAGCCGCTTTAAGCAACTAGAAAATGAAAATATCTTAAAAAATTAAGTTTTTGATCAAAAATTACACTAAGATATTTTATAAAAGTCATAATAGAAAGATCCTTAGCATCAATTTTATATGTGAAATTAACAGACAAACGTTAGCGACAAAATGTCAAACTTTAACATTTAGATATATTCAGATGAAGTGAGTTCATCTTACAGCAATTTGATAGATTATGAAGATCATTTTCTGTAACAGAAGGCAGTCTTGTTCGGATAAATTTTTAGGTCATCAGCATACATTAAACAATCTGAGTTAAGAATTCAAAATCTGTTAGGAATGTCTTTAATAAATAGCAAAACCATCAGAGGTCCAAGATGGCTACCCTGAGGAACACCAGATATGACATAAATTGGCATTGAAAGAATATTGTTAATACAGACGTCCTGAACGCGATCTTTTGAATATTGTTCTTAACAGTTGAGAAGACTTGAATGAACCCAAATTACCAAGTTTGTTGAGTATGTATGTATGTTGAGTGCCTGTTACCTCATACGATAGCCTTTCTTAAGACCATTTAAAATTTGATTACAAAAAATGGTAAGATTAGTGGATCTACCAGCTCAAAAACCATGCTGATGGGAAGAAATTTTCGCTTTAACAGTAGGAGTTAGCTTTTGATAACTACCGAAAATTGAAATCAGTGGCCTAAACGTTAAGAACGCTCCTTCCAATTGATGCTCGTTACAATCGTCCTAGCAGATCAACAATTGAGCGTCTAGTGGAAAAATTTGAATCCACAGGCACAGTATAAAATGTTCCCGTGCCAGTGAGACAAAGAAGTGCACGAAAAGTCACACGCCGTTCTCAGGTTGGGAATTTCTGTGACATCGTTGTTGTGAATTTAGCGAAAAGATCTTGGCCTACAAATTTACAAGATTAAATTGACGGAGGAACTGAAGCCGCTTGACCGCCAGAAGCGTCGTATGTTCGTGAATTGGGCCGAGCAACATGATTCGGATTTTCATCGAATAATCATAATTTCTGGCTGAATAGCTTTGTCAATAAACAAAACATGTGGTATTGGCAAGTCAGCAATCGACACGTAGCATCCATTCAGTTCGAAGCAGAGTCTAAGCAGATTTTAGACCAATCCATAAAATCATTGCCAGTTACATGTAAAATGGTAAAACATGCAACAATTAAAGAAAAGTTTCGGGTGTCCAAATTCATGTCTACAACGAGCCCAAAGCAAATAAATCGGAAGACAATAGTCTTAAACAGTTTTTTGCACGTCGTGATTCATTGTCCACTGCCCATCATAGCTGCGTCATGTTCTCAAACCGAGTGGTCATTCGTACAGTTTTAAGAAAACGAGTGCTTACCCAACTAGACAAAGGACACCCCGGAATAGAACGCATGAAGGCATTGGTAAGAAGTTTTGTTTATTGTTCAACTATTGAAAAATGAAAATGAAGATGCTTCGGATGACAGCAGGAGTAACAAAGCTTGATCGAATTAGAAGTACTAAGATCCGTGGAAGCCTTCATGTCAAAAGTACCATCTTGGACAAAATTCAGCACGACCGGGTCAGTTGGTATTGTCATGTTCAAAGGAGAGATCCGCAGAACCCCGTCCAAAAGGCAATATCGTACAACGTTTCAACAAATTCGCGACGAAAAAGAAAAGGCAGGCAAAAACACACCTGGTACAAGCAAATGCAAAAACAGCAGCATTTGGTTCCATCCAAAACCGGGAGGCTTGCCGACGCTTTCTGAGGTCAACGCGGCGTACCCCACAGGCGGATCACTAGTGTGAAGCGGAAAAGTGGGAGAGCTGTGATCGCTTCAAGATCACTACTCGTAACGCCGGAAATGAAAAAGAAAAAGAAAGAAGAATTTCAACTATTGAAAAATGTATTCTTGATTCTAGATTTCTTTCAGAGTATGATTTATTTAACACAATTTTTTCAATCATATTTCGTATGAAAATTTCATTTATATAGCATGGCCTTCACCGTCTGCCAGAATAACAATTCTAAGAAAAGATAAATGTATTATAAACGATGTTAAAGCTTCTTGAAGATGTGCAACAGCAGCAAAATTACCACATAAGACACTACTACTTGCTTGCTGGCCAGTCACATAACATCCATGGGAGCACATTCACGTTGACCTTGCAGGACCAAGGAACGGTGATTAATTTCTTGATGTCGATGATGAATTTTGAAAATTGCCAGAGATACACCAAATACACACAAATACTACAACAACAACTACATATATCTAAATTACATGAAATTTTTCGGCACATTACATGAGACTTGGAATGCCAAAGGTCATGGTATCCGACAGCAGAAGTCAGTTCACAAGCCATGTATTTCAAACTTTTTTCATCAAACACATTTGAACTGCTCCATAACTTCCTCAGTCCAATGGTTAGACAGAACGCTTTGTAGAATTAAAAGAAGTCTTACAAAAATGCAGGGGGAAGGAAGTATAGCCAAACTTCTCTATTGACATCTCAAATAATACCCAATCGCAATAATCTTTCAAATCAGTCTCCCAAAGGTCATGTTTGGAAGAAACATTAGGACGCCATTGAATCTTTTACTTCCAAATTCAAGCAACATAAGTGAACAACGCAACAAAGCTATGGAAGCAGCATTCAAACGGCATCATGCGGTACGAAAGACAGAAATTTCGAACAAGGCAATGGAGTCTTCGCGAAGCAGTATCGTGGCAACGAATCTTTTTGGACACCCGGACAAATCATCGAACGAATAAGAAAAGTCAACTTTAACGTTCTTTTGGACACTAATCTCCTTATTCTTTCACATGATAATCAGAGAAACGTTTGAAGAACATAGACAGAAACTTACTGCCGTGGGATCTTCTTATTCGTGATTTATTTTGGTGTGAAGATGGATCCAAATACGGACAGGCGGCAGATGCGGCAGTCTTCCGAAATTGAAATAAACACGCAAAATTCTATAATGAAAACAAAAATGACACCTCAAATGAGAACATCGAAAGTAGGGCAGTGTTGCCGACACACAGCAAACGAATTCGAAGGACTTCAAAGTGGATGGAATCTTACAAACTCTCATAGGTTGAAGTTCCTTTTTCAAGGGGAGGCACTGTATTAAATAGTTATAAGAAAAACACAGCAACTTAATATAAAAAAAAAATTAAGTTGTTGATATGAACAAACAAACAAGCTCTCCTAGCAACCGTTAAAAAAAAAAAAAAAATACTGTTATTGATTTGTATTTTCATGCATTGGGCCAACATCACCAACTGAGTTAACATCTATTATATAACTATTATGTTACTTTGATAGGCAAGTAGTTAATTTGATTCTTAAATACAACAGGTAAGCACTACGTTGCGTTCGCAACTATGTAAGTACATTATCTGCTTTTGCAAAAAAAAAAAATTAAAATAGAGTAACAGATGGCACTAGACGGCCTAACGCATTAACAGGACCAACAATTTATGCTGATTCCAAACGGCTCAGGTTAGAAACAGTTCTTCATGGCAGAGTACTTACTCTCGGAGGACTCGCAAATTAGTTCTTTCTGTTGATTGATTAGAATCTAATCCCAACAGGAAGAACTAACCGTGATTTTCAAAGTGGTGAATAATTGCTTGTAGTATTTCATTTAAAGGAAATTTTTGATTTTCATTCAATTTGATAAACATGCTTAAGCTAAAATGCTTCTGGCAAGCAGTAGGATCGTCTGGGACTAAGTTTATTGTTATGAGGGAAATTTTTCTGATTTTTTGATGTATCATTTATGTGATTATAACTTCGACCTCAAAATCTGAAAAATTACTATTTTCGAATGCCCACCCCCGCCCCTGGCTGTAAAAGAGAATTGCCAGACGGTTGAACCTGATACAATGTTACGTATATCTACACATACATGTGGACAATTTTTGGTTATCACTCCGCTCCTAAAACTTGCTTCCGCTCTTGGTCTATAAGTAGTTTAAAAAACATTTGCGCTATTTCTGCAAAGTTTTGAATGCCGACGTTTGCTACTATTCTCGGAATATTATCTTAAAACTTGTTAGAAAATACATGTATACGTTTTTGCATAATTCAGGTATGTGTCGATACTATCCATAACACTTAATATGATGCAGGTCCGTCAAAGGCGGTAGAAATAAGTGGAGTCGATGGAGAACATTTGATAGGCTTCCACATTTTTGAAGAAGCCCAAAAGAAATCAGTTTTATTCGAAGTTCAATTCTGGCTTTATGAACAAACCAAAAGATTGTGCTTATACCCCAAGAGGTTGCCTCGATAATAGTCAGCTATTTTTTTCATTTAAGTTATGTCAATTTTTATTAAAGGGCAGGAGACCTTAATGGAAAGGGATGGACCCTCCCTCCAGCACGATTTATTCCGGGACACCCTCTATATAAAACAAAATCATCTCTTCACCAGAAGAATACAGCAGTGTTCTTAAGAATAATGGAACAGTCATTTTCGGAGACCCTTAGAAGCTCATTAAGTCAAAGCTTCAACATAAGTCTTACTTACTTACTAACTTAGATGGGCATTACAGTTCGGGGTGATCCTGGCCTCAACCAACGTCCTTCTATAACGATTTCGATTTCGGGCGAAATCTCTCCAGTTTCGCACTCCAAGTCGGTTGATGTCTTCATCCACTTGTTGCGCCACCTAAGACGAGGTCTTCCCCTTCCGCGATATCCATGCAATGTGCTTTCGAAGACCCGTCGAGTCGGAGCGTTTGAGTTAATCCGCTCTACATGACCCAACCATCGTAGCAGTACCCAATACCCATGTCGCGGTACAGCTCATACAGCTCGTTGTTTTATCTTCTTCTCCACACATTGTCTTCGCATACGGGACCAAAGATCATTCGGAGAATTTTTCTTTCGAAACGACCAAGGGTTTCCTCATCCGCTTTCGATAAAGTCCATGCTTCCGCGCCTAAAGCAGGACTGGAATGATCAAGGGCTTAAACAAGGTTACCTTGGTTTTTCTGAAGATGGTTTTGTTTCTCAATTGCCTTCTAACCCAAAGAAGCAACGGTTGGCAAGTCATAAGTTAGACATGGTAAAAAAAAAACAAGACCAAAAAATAAACAAATCTGCGAAGAAGATCTTCAGCGGCCTCCCCACTATGGTTAAGCCATTTTAAAAAGAAGTTTTCAATTATTTATGAAATTTCTTAATTGACGAAGCTACATCATAAAGCAAAGTATCCCCTAAAAAGCTGGCTGATGTCAAGAAACTCATGAAGTTATTTACTGTTCTAAAAGATGCCCAAGACTTTTTTAACAAAGTACTATCAGGAATTGCCCAAGAATGTACTGAAAACTGAAGAGAGGGCGGATTTAGCAAGAAAATCTGAAGAATTGACAAATACAAATAAGGGCAAGTAAAAAAGTTGAGACATGATTTTCAATGTAATTTGGCTATGGAGGTCTATAGGGTATCAGTTCGTTTTGGAAAAGGGGTATCTTGCTCAAAATAGTCTGGGAACCCATAAACTAGACCATCAAACCTCCCTCCTCACAGGAAGGCATGCTTACCATCACTCCACGGCGACTACATTCGCTTTTGCTTTTGCCAAGGGCTTTGAAAGAATATAACTTTATTGATTTCATTCGAATAAGCAAGCAAATTGTGAACCTGTGAAAACACTTATCCCACCTAACTTGCATCCTCATAAAAACATTTATCGCCGTTATTTTATCAGAGGTGTTTATGGATGATAAAACAAAGGAAGGCGCAAAGAATACTTATTTCGCTGGTAAAGTTACGAAGTGCCTTCAACTACAATACCAGTCCCTAAAAAAGACCAACTAAAAGTGCCAGATGATGAACAAAGAAGAGGACACGAAGAGAGTGGCTTCATTAAAATTTCACATCTTTATTTCGAATTTGTGTTTTCGTTTTATTCTTTATGTGACTGGGTGACAAGCCAGAAAGGGACATTCCAGAACAATAGACACGTAGACCGATGACTTTTTTAAACTTTACCTCCAACACGTCTTCCATCAGCGATAAAATATAAGCCATAGGTATACCTACGATGCGGGACATAACAATTTTTGTTGATTTTCCGATAACGAACATAATTTTGTAGCTTTTCCTTTCTTTTCTTACCTCTCTCCCTTGATTCTATCATAGCATCTTTTCATCTTGTAGACGAATTTTTCCTTTAATAAAAAAAGAAAAAGAAATATTAACACAAGGGAAATTGAGAAGAATCTTGATATGGATTCTTATTGTGAATGGATGTTAAGGACGTTTTATTTGATATCTACCGGAATCTTCTTATAATTTTTGTAACGTTTGTGTATCGTCTGCTGTTTTTTGAGGGTGATTCGAATTGAAAATGAATTGAAAGTAAACCACCTAATAGTGGAAGTTAAGAAAAGATACGTGTTTTATTACGGACCCTTGAAATGAATGGACTTATTCTCAAGTGAATAGAAAAGTTAGATGGTAGGGAATTGAGTCAGAGACTAAATTTTAGAGTTGGGTAAATAAATTTAAGGGAGATGTGATATACGTACTTTAAATAACGCTGTTTTAAAGGTTGCAAGTTATAATATTTTCGAATTTTATTGAAAATAGGTTAGGTGTTTGAGCTGGTCGTGACGGTACTATTGGGGATTACTCGGGTTGATGTAAGCTTCCGATACACGTCAATTGCTTACTATACCTCCTAGCAGTAACCACTGGGTACTGGTCTCTCCAAACTGGAGGTGACCTGCGGAGTGTTCTTTTAGACGCTTGGTTTTCAAGCAGAAACAAAACTCATGATATTTAATGCTATGGCCTAGAACCAAGCTACGTTTGCCATCAAATTTTAAAAATTATTTCGGTTGGCATGGTTGGTTCCAATAAACTCCAGCCCAGAGGCCCAATTTTCGACCAAATTTTGCTGCATTTGGGCCTGTGTGTCAGCAATAATGCGCTGAATATTCTCTTTTATCTGCGCAGACAAGCGACTTCACGTAACCACACAAAAATAGTCCAGCTATGTTAAAGAATTTTTTATTTGATAAGATCCAAAACTACTGAGCCCAATTGAACAATATTTTGAGCAAAGAAGGCCTAGGGTCTGGAAAATGGTATGAGCTATAATTCATTCCCATATTCCAATGCAAAAGAGATAAACTGGTCAAAAGAAAATTCTGGACCAATCAGGAAAATCTTTTCACCGTAAGGTTGCTCCATTATCCACGAGCAGCATGGACCTTATTTCATTCCCATATTCCCAGAGTTGCATGGAGGATTTACTATATTCCCATATACTGGGCCGATTTCAAAAAAATGTTACCGTTAGAGCGCTTCTAAATACGCAACTGCCATGGACTATATTTTATCATTCATATATTTAGCCTGGGACGGGAACATAACCAGGAACTAAGAAAATACTTGACCAATTTCAAAAATTTTCCCACTGTTAGAGTGCTACAATACTCCGTAGTAGCATGGACTATATTTCATCCTCAAATTACAACATGAAAAGGGGGGGGGGGGGAGGTCGAAAAACTACTGAATCGATTTCAAATAAAATAGAACATATCTTTGATGGGGCAAGTTGTTTGGGTGGTTGGTTCGAACATAGATTCCAGCCCAGAGGACCGATTTTCAACCAAATTTTGAAGTATTTGGAGCAGCATGTCAGCAATAAGGCACCAAGGTGTCAATCGTCTCGGGTTTATCTTCGTATACAAGTAACTTCGGAAAACCCCGCACAAAAAATGGTCCAGCGATGTTAGAAAGCCACCTTATAAACTGACGACGCGGAGTAATGCGCTGACCAAAAGTTTCCTTCAATAAATTGATTGTTTCGTTGATTGTATGAACCAAAGCACCGTCTTGTTGAAACCAAAAGTCATCCAGATCTACATCCTTCAATTCAGAAACGAAAATACCAATTGATCATCGGGATTAGTGTCCTTCTCATTTTGTTCCATTCTCCGAAAGTGCCACGGATTTGATGGTTCTCCGGCTTTAATTCTTGCACGAGTTGGATTTTTTAAGGCGGCAAAATCTTGACATTATCACAAAGAGGAAAGATCTGTTTGTTTGTTTGTATTCAATAGGCTCGAAAGCTACTTTGCCGATTTGATTGAAATTTCGAACAGAATTGGTATAGAGCCTCAAATGTCACATAAATACTTCATTTCGATAATCTTTCGGGCGGGAAGGTCAAAGAAAACTCAGAGTTTGTAGTCGATAAGATATACAATAGAAGCAAAGAAGGTCTACAGTCTGAAAAATGATATCGTCTATATTCAATCCCCATTTTCCAACGCAAAAGGGATGTTAACGGAAACATAACCTGGTCGTAGGAAAATACAGGACCGATTTGAAAAATTTTACACTGTAAGCCTGCTCCACTATCCCCAAATAACATCGCTTTTTTTCATTGCCAATTTACTCTAGTAGCAAGGACTATACTTCATTCCTAAATACTAGACCGATTCCCAACTTTTTTCTGAGTTAGTGTGCTTTATTATCTGCGAATGCCATGGACTATATTTCATCCCCATATTGCAACGGGAAAGGGGACGGGAGTTCGGAAAACAGAGCAGATTTCCAAAACTCTTTTAAAATTAGAATGCTTCCTCATTCCTCACTTACATAGTTTTCACTTTATCTAAATATTGCAGAGTCGATGCTTGTATAGTAGAATCCGAGCTACGTCGGGCGGGTCGGCTAGTTCTAATATATAAATGGGCACGACTCCAATTCTTTTGCGCGATGGTGGATGGACTCGTTCTTGTCTTCTTTGATACTCTGCTCCACATTATTTAAAAATAACTTGCACGATTTACAAATGTTGTTACAAGTATGAGCACAAATCAACTGACAACCGTCAAATAATCATTCCTGGAGTATTGCCAGATTGAAAGCAACACGTCTAAAAAACACCATTTAGTTAGTCCGAGTGTTGACTATAAGACACCTAGAACAATTGAACAACACTTCTGTACTCTTATGGGAAACGTCATTGGCCACAGTGGATGAATTCGACTCCAGCAGTAGAAAAAAAGAAAAACAGAAACCCCTAAATGAGCTGTTCCGTAAGAATTGGTTTGAGGATCTCCCTGGGACAAGGACGGGATATTTAAATTGAGAGGAGAATGAGCTCTTGGCGAGGTTGGGATTGTGTTTGGGTTAGTTATTAATAATCTGATAAAAACCGCATCAGCACAACACAGTCGCTAACTTTAGATTGATTTGTGCTAGCGCCCCCACATAAAAAAGACAATATTTCAAATGACTATTTCAATTAGCTCACGATGAAATATTATAAGCAATAGCGTACGCATTACAGGAAAATAGTCTTGTCGATTGAAGTGGAAAACTAGGGAAAGATCACATCCTCATTTCAATCGGTTAAAATAGCCTGCTTAAATTAACCCCCGATAACAAATTCAGGCTTTTCATTCAACAATTTACGTATGAAAAGTAAATCGCGCGCGCGATTCAATCGCATGATTCATTATAACTTGAATATATTTGTTTTGGGGATATTAGGTTAATGTATTACAGCAAATGTAATGATAACCATATCCATTTATGAATAACTTTCTTCCACCTTTATTGGATTTGCAAACAGTAATGTTATTATCCATTTCAACTTTTATTCTCAAAAAAAAAAAAAAAAAACAAAAAAAAAACAAAAAAAAACATAAAACAAAAATGCTGCACTACGTAACTAAGAGAGATCACTGCGTGTGCGTACCATGAATACGTAAGCAAGACTAAAAAGAGGATACAATCATGCATATATAGTAATTTGTTGTTAAGGAACTGTTAAACGTTATCATTTATTAATTACAAGAACAACGAAAGAGAGAGATTTTTCTGAAAACTAAATGCACATAATTTAAATGTACACAGACTCTGGGGATTTGGAGATTTCGTAGGGATTTTGAAAAAAAAGATTGTTTAGGTGTGGATTTCATCAATGTGCATTATCTCAATGGGGATATTAGCTAGGTGGATAAAAATTTTTGGAGATTTTGATCGATGGGGATTTTTTTTTTTTTTTTGAGATTCTGTACGACACCCCTATGCAACTCAGGGTAAGGGTAGTTTTAAGCCTAAGGGATGAAATATACGCTAATAGGGTGTTTGTACAAACGTGTGTTTGTGCTTACATAGTTGCGCTAAACACATCAAAACATGTTTGAGAGATATTAGTTGCTTGACGTTTTTCATATCAATCAGACATATGAGCAATGAGCGATTTTGCATATGCTGCTTTAATAATTGCAATAAACTTTGCTTTAAACACACCACAACACCTTTGTTTCCATAAATTGCGTCCGAAAAATTTGTTCTTGTTTATTCATCTTTACTTCTTCAAAATTGCCAACTATTTGAGCATAATTCAACACACATTACTCAAACATGTTTGTGCAAACACGTAAAATTCAAAATTTTTTGAATTTCTTCAAACCGTTGGCGCAAACACTCAACATCGCTACACACTACACAAACAGTTTGCACAAAGATTTTTACAAAAACAAAATACATATGTTTGCACAAACAGTTTGTGTTATAGTGTAGGGGCTCTCTAAGTTACTGAGGGACTATGTGGCATCCCAGTGCCGAAAGTATTATTGAAATCTGTCCAGTTGTTTCTAACTTTCCATTTCGAACTCCTTTCCTGAGGGAATCTTCCGTTCACGTGCAAATCTATATATGTATATAAAAGAAAGTCGTGTTAGTTACACTATCCATAACTCAAGAACGGCTGAACCGATTTGTCTGAAAATTGGTGGGGAGGGAGCTTAGGACCAGGAGACGGACATATCCTAATATTCCTATGGGAACGACATAAATGCAATGCGGTAGTTTTCGTTATATACAAAACAATGTTCTTTAAAAAACCCAAAAACGAAATTGACGTATTGTGAGAAATAAATTTGATTTTTGTAGGTATGACTCCAATAAAAAAAGCCATTTCCTATTTAATTAAGTAAAGTGAACTTTAAAAGGTTATTAACCAAAAACGCATCAGATTTATAATAAAACGCGCATCTCGATCAAGTAAGTAATTTTGTCTATGAATGAATGGCAGAAAATTTGAGGTTTGAAATCAATAAATCTTTAGGTGAATTGAAGTGAAGTGAAGCTTGACTAAAAATGCCGCCACCAAGAAGATCAAATTTTTCCCTTTCCCGGCAATGCCGTAATGCAAGAAGGATACGAAACAGTGCAAATGAAAAGACTGAAGAAATTGCACGTGAACAGCCCCGCGTAAGTACGGCCCGACTTCGTGCTTCTCAATCAAAAGAGCAAAGTGAGGCATCCCGTGAAACGGCTCGGTTGGCAATGCAAAATCGTGGAGCGAGCAACAGAGTTCAACAAATAGATAATTTGCGACGCAGAACAGAATATTTATCAAGTGCTGATTTGAATCGAGCGCAGCGTTTCGATACGATTGCAGCAATGATTACAGCTAGCATCCTAGCGTTTGCATTGGGCAAATGCACGTTGTTTGTGTGTATTGTGGTGCATTAAAGTTTTCCGGAGAAACGCCCGGATTATGTTGCCTTAGTGGTAAAGTGTTTGCGTTGTTTGTTGTTGCGCCTTATAATAAAACAAAAAATGTCGTGTATCACAAGTTACTTAAGTGAAGGGCAACCTATGTACAAAAATACGGAAATAATAATCAATGATTAATGTAGGTACCTACTTATTTTTACTTGCGATTATAGGTACTATAAGGCAAGTCTTGCAATCGTGCAGAAAAAAAATTTTGAGATAACAATTAAATATGACATAACGATGATAGAGAATACGGAAAAAGTGGGTCCTGCAATTCTGTCTGTCTGTCTGTCTGTCTGTCTGTCTGTCTGTCTGTCTGTCCGTCTGTCTGTCTGTCTGTCTGTCTGTCTGTCTGTCTGTCTGTCTGTCTGTATATGGATATACAGCCTGAACTAATAGACCGATTTTCTTCAAAATTTGCAGTTAGGGTCTGTGGAGCAGTCTACAGAGGGGTTTTTGGAATTGAGTCTCTAGGTCTTGAAATAACGGTACCTGCCATACAACCGATATGATAATACTTATTTTTCTCGAGAACGGCTCCAACGATTTCGATAAAATTTTGTGTGAGAGATTAATTTTGGATTTTGTTTCTTATGATGTAAAAAAAAATTTTGGAAAAAGCCTAAAAACGGTACCTCCCATAGTACCGTTTTTTTCAAAACCGACTTTCTCGTTAATGGCTTACACGATCTTGACGAAACTTTGGATTTAAAAAGTCGTAATTTGTTACAAAAAGACTGCATATCAATATTAAAAAAATTCAGTTTTGGAAATTTTTAAAAATATTTTTAGAAAATTTTGATATTTTGAAATAACTTCAAAACTATAACTTTGATTTTTTTCAAATTTTTTTGTCAAAACAACTCTTATTAAGATCTAAAACTTTGCATACTCGACTTTTAAAAAACAGTTTTTAAAAAAAAGTGAAAAATAAAAAACCGTTTTTTGGAAAACTGCTACAACGATTTTGATTAAATTTTCATCATTCATATGTATTAGCGATTGCAAAAGAATGAATTTTTTGATTTGTGCTTGAAACCTTTGGAATATTTAATTTAATTTTTTCATTATTTTACGTGATTTAATTCAATTTTCATAATTTATGTGTAGCTGGCAGCCCTGTACCACAAAATATATTATGAAGAGCTAATATCAAAACCTTTAACTCAGCCTTTAGATTTTGATATCGTATTTAGAACACAATCGCAAGTTCGTGCGACCCAGTCGTGCCCATTTTTTTTTTTTTGTATTTTTCTAATAAAAAAGAACCAAATAAATTCAGAAATCTGCTTATTTATTGCCTTTGGCGGAACAGAGATTTCAAAAATTCTTTCAGCATTAACGGTGCTACGTTATCCTCCTCCATCAGTAACTTTATTTAACTATAACTATATTTCATTTCTATAATCTCATGGGAACAGAAACGGGAACGAGAACGGGAACATTAAAGTTGCTTTACCGATTTGAAAAAATTCTTTCAACTCAAGGATGTTACATTATCTCTCAGTGACGTAAACTTATATTTCATTCACATATTTCCACGAGAACAGAAGATTCCAACAGGAACGGTGTCGCAAATGGAAACTTAGAAACTTCTGAACAGATTTCAAAAATTCTTTCGGCGTTGGGATGCAAGGAACAAGAACGGAAACCTAAAAACTACAGACCCGAGCAACGCCGGGCGGCTCAGCTAGTATGAAATATAAGTTTATGTGACTGCGAGGGATAAGTTCATGACTTTAAATTGATACAGACGAAATTAATTCAGCAACTAAAATTTTTCTCATTGATCTCTTAAATATAAAATGTATTGAAAGTAGTTACAATAGTTACAATAATCAGAATAAAAAAATTAAAAAATAGTACGTATACGCCAGAGTCAATGGTTTGCACTTAAGAAAATGTATCAAAATTGTCTCTTTTGCGTTCCGATAAATAAAAGACCTATACTTTTAATTAATTTCAAAACAAACAAAACGAATCCGTGTTTAATAAAAAGCATTTTCTGATGAAGATTGAAATATTATTATTATTTTCAGGACACATCATGTTGATTACTTACAAAACCGAGTTTTCCTGAAATTCTGGCTGTTTATAAGGGTTAAATTTGATATTGACAGACACACACTGTTATTATACAGTCTATTAGTCAATTTAAATCTCTCTCATATACTATTTTTTTGTTTTGTTTTGTGGTGCGTAAACAAGCAAAGAAGACGGTTATCCGACGCGCGAACATGCGACGTAAAATTGTCTATGCACAAAACAGGAAAACTGCAAGTTAATTCCGCAAACTTCTAACGACTGTCCTTGTGATTTATTTATGGTCGTCGCAAAGGCCAGACGTACTGAAAATTGTAACCGTTTCAAATCGAATGGTAAATCCGTTGGAATCATCGGTATTCGTGGGATCAAGACATCTTCTCCTTTGTGTTGTTCTTTTATGATTGTTGCTTCAATGACGTTATTCATCAGCTTTTTCACAGCCAGTCTTGTTCCATTGCATAATCGAGGTTGATTAATATTACGCAGTATGATGACAACTGATCCTACTTTAAACTGCAAATTGTGAGGTGGTAGTCTAGGCAATTGCAGTGAATATAGAATTTCTGTGTTATAGTTGACAACGTCATCCTGGTTCATAACGCTGTCGACTGATATGAAGGAAACCAACTGTCCTAGAAGAAAATTCTGAATGGTCGTATTGAGATCCTCGACCTTAGTTAGGTCGCCTTCTCCTTGTCATCGTAAATTTCTAAATTAGTAGCAATTTGTCACTATCACAGAATATCAAAAAAAAAAAAATTATTGGAAAAAGCACATTACCTGGAATGTCACTATCACAAAGAATCACAAAAGTACAGAAAGTTTTTGCGCACGTAGCGTTAAACTTCACTCACAAAGATTGGTTGTCAAATCTTAAATATTATGGATTCTTTCAAAAATCCAGCTGGATAAATTGACTCTTTGACGTTCCCATTGCCGTTCTCAGTCTATTGTCTATTGTACTCATGGGCAATAAATTAAATTCTTACCATTCAAAAAGTTAAAATAATTTTCAAAAACAAGCAATTAAATAATCTTCTAATCTTCTCTTATTATTTGTTATTCATTATTCTGATTTTTTGATTAAGGAAAAACAAAAGTATTGTTTGAATTTAATTTTTTATTCATTACAGTTAAGAATAAAGAAATTGTCACTTTTACTATAATCCAATCCTTTTTTGCATATTTACTTACCTTCTAAACCTTCCCTAGACCTCCACGAGCATTTCAAGACCGAGATAAGATTAATACGTTCAGCCGTTCTCAAGTTTAACTAACGAACAGCAATTGATTTATATATATATAGATATACAAGCTGACCCGCCCGGCGTAGCTCAAGCCCTATGCTCATCAAATTGAAAGTTAAGTAAAGTAGTTTCAAAGTTTCTATTCTAGTGGGAGAGTGACGATGAAATAAAGTTTATGTTAGTCAGGGACAATTAAGCACTCTAACGATGACAGAATTTGTGGGATCGGTATAGCATTTTCCAAGTTCCCGAATATGTCCCAGTTCCCGTTCCATTCCATATGGGGATGAAATATAGTCTATGCAGCACCGTATTGTAATGGCGAAAACCGTACTGAAATCAGTACAGTGGTTTTTGAATTCCGTTTCCCGTTCCTGTGGGTAAATATTGATGAACTATAGTCTTTATTACTCAGGGACATTGAAGCACTCTAACCATGAAAGTATTTTTGGAATTAGTTAAGTACTTTCCAGGTTCTTGATTATGTCACCATTCCCGCTTCCGTTCCCGAGAGAATATGTAAAGAAAATAATTATAGTCTTCGTTACTCAGAATCACTTTACACTCTAACGTTGAAAATTTTTTGGAATTGGTCCAGTATTTTCCAAGTTCCCGCTTATGTTCTTATTCCCGTCCCATTCTTGTGGGAATATGGGGATGACATCGTACTGTAATAGCGACAAAAATTACAATTCGTTCCAGTGGTTTTTGAATTTCCGATCCCGTTCCCATTACCGTTCCTGGGAGAATTTGAGGATGAATCTAAATATTCCCCCATTACCATTATCCATGAATGGTACCTTACCTGTATCCAAGAAACCGAAAAGCTGTCAGTACTTGGTATGTGTGTAAGCGACGACCTTCGTTGGAATGACCACATATTTGAAGTCGCCTAGGACGCTGCTAAATGCTTAGGTTTCTTACGACAATGCAGGAAGTTCTTCACCCCTTCTGATCTGGATACAATTTAAAAACTCTTTATTATCGCTCTACAGTGCTCTATTGAAATAGTCAGTTGCATTCCTCCCCTGAAACAATTTAGCCGCATCACCCACCTTGCTAAGAATGCCCATCAGTTTTACCTTGAACCCAATTTCGGGTGCACAGTCAAGTATAGAGATTCTTATTTTAGTCGCACCACCCGTATGTGGAATGCTTTACCTGGCTCTGTATTTCAACTTCATTACGATTTACGAACGTTCAAAAGCGAGGTGTATTGGTTTATCCCATTAAATCCTCTCCTATTTTCCTTAATGCTCGCACTGTGCTCTATAACATTATAAGGGTAGTCATAACCCATTGATGTGAGGCTTATTATAAAACAAACAAATATTTGTCTATGGTACTGAAGTGCAATAAATTAAAAAAAATTTTAATCTTTATCCTTATCACATCAGTCAAAAAATTAAAAGAATTTTTCAAAACAAACCTTATTATTATTATTATTTGTTATTTATTATTTTAATTTTTTGTTGTCAAAAAAAAAAAAAAAAAAAAAAAATCATTGTTTGAATCTAATTTTTAATTCATTACAGTTAAGAATAATGAAATTGTCAATTTTACTATATTCGAATTCCATCTGCCGGGCTGATTTGTGAATCTAAACCATCCAGGGCACCACTCAAACGCATACAGAAAAATTCATTTAAATCGGTCAAGCCGTTTAGGAGGAGTTCAATTACATACACACGTACAGCAGAATTATATATATAAAGATAGATAAAGGTATATAGATAGATTACACAGCGATGTTTTTATGAATTAATAATAAAAATCATAATCGATTTTGCTGCAAGGTAAAATCTTGTTGTAAGTAGCTCACGCTTCCTGGCGTTCAAAATTCATATAGCAAAATGGCGATCCCCAGATCAGTCGACCGTCAACCTAAATGACCTAAAAGACACATTTCAAGTGTTGTAGAAGTCCAAGCTTTCCGAATAGCCCACTTTTGCTCAAACCTCTCTCTTGTTAGCCAAGGTACGAATGAGGATATCGTGTTCATGACTCGTGCGAACTGGCGCTGTGAAACGATATGACGTAGAAAAGCTACAATCGCAGATATATCCTCCTACTATCCTTAAATTCTATGACGCATATTAGCTATGATGATTGCAAAATGTCATGCTCCAAATAAATTAAATTTATACATAATCTCACTCGCTTGTTCGATTTCTAAGAGTCTAAAAAACAATTTGTGAGGAAGTGAGTACCCTTGACTTAGGTAATTACTTTGCATAAAAAGTTTTAAAATCCTCAACTGATCTTTTTTTGAGTGATTACCTCCTACTCAATTCCACACTGTTGACAGTATCGAGCTCTTCTTGAAAACAAAACAACAATGAACAATATCAGCCTCCACAGTCATAATAAAAAATTCATTCAATTTTTCGTAAGCCGAGGACTTCAAATGAAATTTCTTTTTTTTTTTATTTCTTTTTCTGAATCAAATCATATTGATTAATTTTTGTTTTCAATTGAAATACTCCCATGGAAAGGCACGCATATTAAACAGTGTCAAGAATAATCCGCTTGTTAGTAGACATTCTTTTTCCGATGAAAATCCAATGTGTTCAGATAACATATGTGTGGCACTGGCACCACTTACTTATGTTTCGGAACAACCTTCTACCACTACATGACGACAAACATGTTCAATGTCAATTTGATTTTATCCCACATTAACAAGAATGACGATGGAAAATTCTTAGTACTATCGAATCATTTCCAATAAAGTCATAATAAAAACATCCACATTTGTACGTACCTATAGTGATTTCGGTCACGACAGTAGCATTAAAAAAAACCTTTGCATAAGGTGCTAGAAATCTTTTTATAACCTTTTCTCTGAATGACTTTATTTTCCAAACACGCTTCCCGTTTTCATATGTATTTTTTTTTTTTTTTTTTTGTCCACATTGTACTCGTAGTGTTGCACTATTTTCCCGATGAAACGAATCCAAACGATACTAAATGAATCCACATCTTGGATTATAGCAAACTAATATACCTACATATTAATTAATCGCAACGATTGATTAATTAATTATTTAAAACGCAGGAAGATAAAACATGCACACCGATGTTGAACGAATTTAACTGTAGGATGAACTGTCAAATGACACCTGGGCGGGCTTTAATGGGAAAATAATGCAACAGGTAGCAAAATAATATGCTGCCAATGCCAATGAAATTTTTTCGTAAACAATTGAAATAATCTGGTTATTTTGATAATTTAAACAGAATGAAATCAAAGATCGTTCGAGCCCAAGTTAATATGCAAAATAATAAATTATGTGTGTTGTGTATCTAAATATATACGATATAAAACTCGATGCAAACCGCAGAGTACTAAGTAAACTATGACTTTATTAACAGCTTAACACTTGCGACCAGATCGGTCGGAGATCCAATTAAAAAGAAAGAAAGCATGTATTTCATTTGGCATATATAGTGAGTTATTCACAATCCTTATTTCCGGAGTGTTCAGAAAAATGAGAACGTCAATTTTCAAGGGCCGTGTTTGGAAATACGTAACAGTCATCACCACTAAAACGAAGTATATCCGAAACGTTCTACCGGCTTCTTTGTTCGGGTGCTCCGTCTTACTGTTGTAGGCTGACCATCCGCAATTTGTTTGGGGTCACTGGCCACTTGTTCTTCAACAGCTGCCACTTTGCAATCGTATGACTCTATATTCGGATCCCTTTTTTCTGGTTCCCTAAGCGTGACTTCAGTGTTTTGATCTGTGAAAGTAGATGGTGTTTTATTTAAAGGAATCAAAGATGTTACCTCGATGTCAGAATCCTTCATGTTTTTTGATGGATCAATGTTGCACTTTAGAATTTGATCCACATGTCTTCGCCACAAACTCCCATTTACATTTATAAAGTAGTGTAGCGATCCATCTCTGCGTACTATTCTACCAAACTCCCATTTCCTGTCCTTGGATGTGTAATTCCGGGCTTGCACCATATCGCCAGGATAGTACTGCATTCCATTTTCATAGGTCGTGCATTGTTGATTCTGTTGAACACTTTCCTTTATTTTGGAACGGACTAAGTCCAGGCGTACACGAATATCTCGCTGCAAAAACAACATACATGGTGCTATTCCAGTTGTAGAATTTGGTGTATTCCGGTATTGCAGCAGGTATTTAGAAAGCTTCAGGTTTAAATCCCCAGAGTCGTTAACCATCTTCCGAAGTGCTACTTTCATGTTCTGCACAAATCTTTCTGCCTGGCCATTTGTAGCGGGATGATACGGCGCGGAAAACTTGTGGATGATTCCATTTGCTCTGGTAAATTTCTGAAACTCCCCCGACGTAAAAGTAGAACCGTTATCGCTGACTAATGTTACAGGTAACCCAAACCGGGCAAAAATGTCACGCAACACAGCTATTGTTTTCGACGCGGCGATGCAAGTCATGGGAATAATCTCCGGCCACTTCGAATGCAAGTATTCGACCACGATGAGGAAATACTTGTCCATGAAAGGACCTGCGAAATCTATGTGGACTCTCTGCCATGCACTAGTTGGGTACTCCCATGGATGATGTACCCTTTTTGTAGACTGCTTCATAGTGCTTCTGCATGCAAAACATTCGCGAACCATATTTTCAATATCCGAATCGATGCGCGGCCACCAAACGTAACTTCTGGCAAGGGCTTTTATCTTCACTATACCTACGTGTGCCGCATGCAGTTCAGTCAGAATAAGCTCCCTCAAACATTTACGTATAACTACTCGGCTATTTCTGAGTATTACACCATCGGATAAAGAGAATTCTTGATCTTTACCTATGAAATCTGGATGCAAAATCTTCTTCCCCGTCAGCAAAGCAAAATGTACTTCTTTCAGTACTTCATCTTTTGTTGTCTCTTTTGCAACCATCTTATGCGTAACCGGAACCGTATCAAATTGCTGCATTTGGTAGTAAGTAATGTCATCTATCTCATCAACTCTTCCACCTTCCAGTGGCAGCCTTGAAAGCGCATCTGCATTTGAATGTTCATCCGTCGACCGGTACACAATATTGTAGTTAAAACCTTGTAGGAACTGGGCATAATGCAGCATGCGTGTTGCCACCATGCTTGGCAGGTTTTTATCTGGGCTGAAAATAGCTACCAAAGGCTTATGGTCAGTTATTAATGTAAACTTACGTCCGTAGCAATATTGGAAAAATCGTTTAAGCGCCCAAAAAATGGCGGTGGCTTCCTTATCGATTTGGCTGTAGTTCTTCTCGGATGATGACAGCGATCGGGAAGCATAAGCAATCGGATATTCCCGTCCATTTGGATAAGTGTGAGACAGCACTGCTCCTAGTCCATATGGACTTGCACCGGTTGCCAATGACAAGGGCAGCGCTGGGTCATAAGCCACTAACACCACGTCCGAAGTAAATTCATCCTTAATAAGGTTAAAAGCGTTCTCGCATTCCTCATTCCAGTTGAATACCACGTCTTTTTGCAAAAGGCGGTGGAGTGGGTGTAATTTCGATGATAAGTTTGGTAAAAACCTTCCGTAATAATTTACCAAGCCCAACCAACTTCGCACCTCCGTGATGTTCTTCGGGGCAGGTGCATCCATAATGGCCTGAACCTTGTCTTTGGTTTTCTCTAAACCTCTCGCCGAGATCACATGACCTAGGTAAGTAATGGAATTTTCGAAAAATTTACATTTGTTAAAGTTTACCCGCAGCCCCACTTTGTTAAGTCGGCTAAGTACTTCATCTAAACGAGCAGTGTGTTCTTGAAAATTTCTACCCTGAACCTTGATGTCATCCAGAAAAACACACACTCCATCTATGTCCTTCAACGTCTGTTGGATGTACCTCTGCCAAATAGCCGGTGCCACCTTAGTCCCGTACATCAGTCTATTTACCTGGTAGTCTCCTTTAATTGTAGTGATCGCTTGCATCTGTGCACTTCGCTGATCCATTGGCATGTGTAGGTAAGCCTCACTGATGTCCAATGTTGTGAAAATTTTTCCACCTTCCATCGACGTGGCAAAAATATCTTCTATTGGCGGAATCGGGAAGTTGTCACTTTTAAGTACCTTGTTGAGGGTGATCTTATAGTCTGCACACAGTCTGATTGATCCATCCTTTTTCAGAATTGGCACTACTGGCGTGCCCCATTCACTGAACTGCATCTTCGTTATTATTCCAGCCTCCTCCAGACGATGAATCTCCTTCTCCATTTTCCCTTGCATGGCATACGGTACCTTATGAGCCGCAAAGTAAATTGGTTGAGTATTTTCTTGAACATACAACTTTGCTTCGTAATTGTTAATCTTCCCCACCCCCGGTTGAAAAACGTCTGCAAATTTTGCTTTTAAACCACGCATAATTTCTTCCTTTAACCCAGGCTTGTCTTCTTCTTTCATTTGGTGCATTTCTGGCAATTTAACCTTGAAAAGTTTTAGCCACTCTCTTCCAAAAATTGCGTCGACTCTGCCGGGCATTATATACAAATTCGCCTTTGCTACTTCTGCCCCGTATTCTACATGCATGGTAGCATAGCCTAAAGTATTAATCACTTCGCCTGTGTACGTCTGAAAAGGAATAGAAGACTCATTATGTTGTTTCTTAGGCCACAATCTTACAAAATCCTCATGTGATATTGATGAAACCGCTGCTCCAGTGTCTAGCTCTAGACTTTTAGATATGCCGTCTAACCTGACACTCAACATAATTTTGTTAGGTTTCTTTTTTTCTTCTGGGAGAACAACTTCACTCAAATGATTGATATAAAAGCGATCATTGTCATCTGCCTGATCGTCAAGTGACTGAAATTGATTTTGACAATTCGTTTTGCCTGTGATACGTTTTTGCGAGGGTGGCGGTGGTTGCGCGGTGCGCGAGCCACTCATGCAGACACGAGCTAGATGTCCAATTTTTTTACACTTCGAACATATTGTGTGAATGTGACGACTGACGACATTCATTTCCCAAATGCTGCTTATCTCCGCAACGAAAACAACTTGTAGGGCTCGTGTGTACTTGCTTGCTGGCGAAACGTTGCGGTTTTTTTGTATTTTTTTTTGTTTAGTTGAGGATTATGTTTTAATAATTGATTCTGGTGAGCCATTGACGTCGTAGCTTGTAGATTTTGAATTTCTTTTGAATCTTTTTGTGCCGACTCCATAGCCAGTGTAGCTGTGACGCAGTCAATGAATTTATTGTTCGGTTCTTTGAGCTGAATTAATTTCTCCAGCCAGTATGCATTTCGCAAACCACTTATAAATTGCTGTCTCAAATGTGCGTCGGCTGTAGATGCCTGGCAAGATGCACATTTAAAATTACAATTTTTGCACATCTTTTTCAACTCTGCCACAAAGTTTGATATGCTTTCACCTTCGTGTTGTATACGTTTAGTAAAACGATTTTGTTCTGCAATTACACTTGGTGCTGGATGTAAGTGTTCTTTTACCAGTTTGACCAACTCGTCGTAAGTTTTAAATTGGGGATCGTCAGGGCTTGTTAAATTGCAAAGAAGTTGTAAGGTTTTTGCACCGATTGCATGGATAAGCCAATCCTTTTTGCTTTTACGTACTTCTTCGGTGTCCGCAGTTAAGTTCTTTAACCTGAAAAAATTTTCCAATCTCTTGGTGAAAATTTCCCAACTTTCGTTATCCTCATTGAAGCTCTCAATTTGGATGATTTCCTGCTGTGATGCTGCCGATTGGCCGGTATTGTTACTACCCTGAATCGCACTTTTAATCGCAGTTAGAAGCGTTTTTAATTGTTCTGCATCCATCTTGATCGGATAGGTTCCTTTTTTCTTAAGTCCTCGTCGCCACTGTTGTGTATCTAAATATATACGAAATAAAACTCGATGCAAACCGCAGAGTACTAAGTAAACTATGACTTTATTAACAGCTTAACACTTGCGACCAGATCGGTCGGAGATCCAATTAAAAAGAAAGAAAGCATGTATTTCATTTGGCATTTATAGTGAGTTATTCACAATCCTTATTTCCGGAGTGTTCAGAAAAATGAGAACGTCAATTTTCAAGGGCCGTGTTTGGAAATACGTAACAATGTGCACAATGCATCCGATAGGAAACGGCTCTTTGGGAATTTTCCCGAACAAATAAAAGGTTAAATGAAGGTCGCGCGTCCTGCAATCTCAGGATAAACTACGACTGACGAAGGTTAACCGAAACAATCAATATGACTCAATAGTCAAAAGCAAAACAAACACACAACACTTTTTCTACTTTTATAAAGTAAAGCACAAGGTAGAAAAACACTGAGCTTTCTCCTGACGAATCTTGCCTATGAGTTTTCACGCCCGTCCTGGC
The DNA here is from genome assembly GCA_914767635.1 of Melanostoma mellinum. Taxonomy (NCBI): domain Eukaryota; kingdom Metazoa; phylum Arthropoda; class Insecta; order Diptera; family Syrphidae; genus Melanostoma; species Melanostoma mellinum. The sequence goes on from OU612058.1 coordinate 202,584,253, forward strand.
ACTATCTCTCCTGAACTCCTGCCTGATTGGAGCTTTCCTGCACACAAAAATTAAGTGTAATGATTTGGGCCTTTCTTTCAACATAATTTCAACTTGCACTACGTGCAATGACTGAAGCCACTTTCCGACACTTTTTCAATTTTCTCAAACTTTCGGGCACTCTTCAAAGGTAAACCAAGAAGTGCCATCTTTTGAGCGGTCTCTTCGTTCATCGGCGCATTCAGCAAATTCCACTCAACTTCGACCAATCAGAGTCGCCACGGGGTACCTGCAGTGCTCTCAGCAAATTCGCAGGAGGCTGCGTCAGCGAAACACATCCATCGCTCTCTCGAGCTGTATAGCTCGGTCGTTAGAGATTCGCAACAACTTGCCTGGAAGAACGAATCCAGGCCTGTTCCATTTCATTCCATTCCAGAATAGAAAACTGAAAAATTATTACTTTAAACAAATTCCTTCGGTCCAACCGACCCAAGTTACAAGTGCAAGAAAACTATTTAAGCTAGCATTCAGATATAAATCGTAATTTTTCGCGAAAACTACTAAACTACTTCGGTGAGCATTTGCGCAGATTCGAGGGATTAGATTTCATTGCTAAGGTAAAGCGCTTTAGGTTGGGCAGTCAGCCTTTACGGTGGGTGCTCACCAATCACCCATTTTTTTCTGTTGGAGGTTTTTAAAATACCAGCTGGAGCACTCAGACCTAAATACCGGTCCATTGTACTACCAGTTAGCAACCTTCTATTTGATATAGATTTCCAGATCTTCGGAGAAAAGCCTAAAGACGCTACCATGATAAGGAGCCTAAGTTACCAGCTCTCACCATGTCTGCGCCGAGTATCTGTAACTTCATGCGAGGAAAAGCAGGACATTCACAGAGGAATTGCTCTGTGGTGTCCTCATCTTCTCCACAAGATTCACAGAGAGCGGTATCACTTAAGCCTAACACGTTTAAATGCTTGGCAAAAGAGAAGTGCCCGCTGGCAACGCCAATTAGCTTTCTACAGTCTTTTCTGCTACGAGCTAGCAAAAATGTTGCAGTCTTCTTACTTACGTTGGGGAGCATACGCTTGGTTTGTCTGCTTCCAATGGAGGCATGCCATCTACGGTTGTGCTCTTCACAGATCCAATCGTTCATTGAAGCCCTCACTGAGGACGCTGGCAGACCTAGCGACGGTTCCGGTCCTGAGAAAGCTGTCCGAGATACCTGCCTAGCGAGTTCATCGGCGATCTCATTTCCAGTTATGCCGTGATGGTCCGGAACCCAAATGAGACTCAAGGAATTTTCAGAGAGCTCTTGCATTCCTGGATCACTTTCGAAGTGGTTAGAGGGTTGAAAAGGGCTTAAAGCACAGCTTGGGTGTCGCTACAAACACAGATACTTCTTCCCGTCCATCCATTGTTCGTTACGTGGCTCAAGGCCATTAGTATAGCATATGCCTCCGCTTGGAAAACGGATGCGAATGATCCCAATGATGTGTGCAGTCGTATGTCGTCGTTCTCAACAAAGGCACCAGCACCAGAACTCTGGTCGGTTTTGGAGCCTTCTATGAAGATACGATAACAATTCTTTCCAGGCTCAGATTCTAGAGTGAACCAGTCCTGAACCGAAGGAAAGTTGACTGAGTAATTTTGACGCAGTTTGAGCCTTGGGATCATCGTGTCAGCCATTACGTTGGGCTCTTCGCCGCTTATATTGAAAAGGCTTCAAATGCCAAACTCTGATGATGATGAATGTTTTAGTAAACGTTTACTGATATCAAGTCAGTGTGTTAGAGATGCGTAACAATATCTCTACCTTTTCTACAAAAAAAAAGGTTATTAGTAACCTGCTGCTGCTGTTATGGATGGAATCTCTCCAGAACTTTTCTGGTTTTTACTAGCGCTGCTGCTTGAGTCTCCAGCCGTCCACTGGCTCAATGAAGGGGTACCTATTTGGGTTGCTTTTCCATGTCCAAATTATGTAAAACCAATTACTTGACACCCTGTGTACGTATGTGTATGTACTATTAGTTTTTAATTATTTTTAAAACTCACAAATGGTCTACTATATTATAACCTATGCACCATGGTTCCCCAGAAGTTACTACTTGTAGTACAACGTACGAGTAGCATATATGTACATTCCAGAAAAACAGAGCAGTCCAGAGATAAGATAGATATTTATTGCAAACCAAGGCCGTTGTACTTGCCTCTCCCTTGCTGGGTTCGTGTTGTGTCCTTGTATCGTGTATGTGCTTCGCAAGTATATTCATGGAAAGTTTTTGCAAAACGCATTAGTCTCTCTCAATTATGAATTCAAAACATGTTTTCACTTGACTGCTAAGAGTTCTTTGTCTATAAAAAATTCAAAAGGGAATCTAAATTTAAAACAAATTTCTACTTCTACTGTGGGTCATTTTGTTTTGTTTTAGATTTCTGAGTTATCAACTTTTCGTACTTTAATAACATCGTTTACAAGCGAAGATCGACCTTTATATGTATACTTACTTAACTACTGGCACGAAGCCAGCTTGCAAATTTAAATTTTATTAATGACCTCCCACTGAACTAACATAACTTTGTTGTGGAATGCAAAGTTCATTAAAATGTTTGTGTATATAGATTCACTAAAGTAAACATGACAAAACAGCCTTTGTGAAACAAAGCATCCAGCACAGTAAGTTATCGACTAGCCTAGCACAGCGGGCCCTCGCTTGTCGCTTGTGATTTAAAGCCTATAAAAAATTTGGCCTACATGGCGAACCAGAATTATATCAACAGCAAAGCCAACATCATCAGGCAGTTTGTTTGTGTATTTTGAGGTTTCATGACACACACATAACACTTCATTTGCTTACCACACTCTCTATATATGATGCCATATGTGTGGACAAACTGGGATTGGGGTTGGGACCTGGCACTGCTTGGTTTAGCAATGTACATTGTATAATGCAAATTGCACTCACAACACAAAGTGAAATATTAAAATGAAACGAGCTTTCACGTGCGCTAGATACAGGATAACAGCATCATCGGATGAAGGGATGATTGAGATGAATTTCGGTTTGTAGACCACAGGAGACCTTCAGTTGTTTTTCGTAAAACCTCAAAAGTTGGAAGCAGAGATAACCACATATATAACCCAAATGCTTGAAATAGATGTGCAGCCTGCCTGCGCATATCACCTTTACCACCTCGTGCATGTACTTTTACATCCTCACGCTGTGCCATTGCATTGTTTACACAAGTAAACCACCCAATCATTGGCGCCTGAAAGAAGCCCTCCCCAATTTGACTCCCTGTTACTTATGGAATAACAAAATTCATTGTATTTAATTTTTATTTCATATAACTCGATTATTTGTGTTGGCTCATTTATTTTGAAAAAATAAAATAAATAAGTTGCAACCTGCAAGTGGTTGACAAAGTTTGCTGGACACTGACATCAGCTAATTCAATCATTGCCACACTCATTTTTGTTTTCTGAACTACATAAAATTAATGACAAATTCTTAAAGTTCTTGCACAAACGACGAAAACGTTCGCCGAACTTGTTCGTGTTGACCTTATTGCTTTTGTATAGAGGCTGACTGCTGAGCCGCTCACTGGTGGCGAACATTTTCGATTCGTTCTTGTCGTTGGATTTCATGTTCGACATGCTCGATTACAGCCCTCATTATTGTTTTTGTATACAAAAGCCTTCTTCCTTCTTTTTCCCTTTCGACGCTGCGAGCGTAGTGATATGGAAGGGATCACAGCTCAGCTCACACTAGTGATCCGTTCGTGAGGTACGCCGCGTCCACCTCAGGAGTCAGAAGTCGTCGCAAACCTCCCGTTTTTACTTTGCGATCGCGTCTAAAAATGCATCGCATGATATTGCTCTTATGTTGGGGTTTTCTGGATCTCTCCTTTAAAAATGACAATATCGACTGAGCCGTTCGTGCTCTACATTTTCAAGGATAGTATTTTGACGTGAAGGTTTTCGAATACGATCAGGTTTTGTTACTCCTGCTGTCAAGTGGATAGGAGATTGAGGAATTTTCTTGGCGCTTCGTCATAACAAGTTGCTTCCCTATTTATCGTTCTTATATTAAAATATTTAAAATTTTGTCACTTTGAAAGCACATTTTCAATTAAATAATTGTCTGCAATGGGCATACCTAGATCAAAAAATGAGCACATAAAGTACTCAGTCCTTTTTGGACTAATACGCAACCCACTTCCTTCTTAGAAATAAAATTGAAATAAAATTTAAAAAAAAGACTTTTACCCATTTATGCTGGCTCCTTCGTTAGCAAAGAATAGTTGAAGTTTTTGGTTTTCCTTCATCTTTCAGCTGGTAGTTAAGGACTGTTATAAAGAGTAGAGGACTCAGGACGCTTAGGATGCACCAACAGTGGCGTGGGATGCTTTATTGATGCCACCTGAACATCTTAATTCCATCACTGCTGCTTCATGCATATTCTCAAACATGCGGACACCTCTGGAACTCCTCGCTGTCTGGGTGTCAGGTATATCTGACCTTACAATTGCCGATCGAACAGTTATTCAAATTCAATCACACGCCAGCTCTCTAAGGAATTACGATATTTTTCCATCAGGTTCCATATTTCTTATGCTTTGGATTGCATCTGTTGTTGAATTGGTTATCAAATAGCTCAATTATTTTCCACAGTCGGTTACCCAATAGCCGCTCAACGATCCTCAAAGTGTCGGACTTATTAATCAAACGTTAGTTATCGCAAAATTCTTTGTACATTGGTAGAACGTAATCGCTCCTCCATTGCTTAGGTAGACCTCCTATTTGGTGATAAGAATCGTGAGCCATCTAAGCCTGGTGTCTTCCATCTTTTTCCAAAACTTATACGCTATTTCGTCGTGCCCAACACCTTTGCTTTCTTCGTCCTAGTTATTCAGCTTTTGAAATTGCTGAGCCTTTATACAAGCTGATTTGTCGAATGAATATCGGGGTTTGCTTCGGCAGCCGGAGCAGAAACCTCTCAAAGCCCCAGACACATTCCCTCCCTGCTTGGAATTGGGGGCACTTTATCTTTGATTCTATCTTGCTGCTTCGGCATTCGCTCCTGAGGCAAGCCTTTTCAATTTTATTTTTAAAAGCGACTTTGACCATTCGTTGAATACCGCTTTTTCTATTTATTACTCCTCTATCTCCGTCATTCCATCACCATATTTCTTTGGGTAGTTGGTTGTGTCCCTTTGAAACCTCTAGCAATGATTTCGCTCCCTTTAAGGGGGTATCCTGGTCTAGAAGCATAAATTTCAGGTAGTTTATTGAATTTCTAGCAAACTTAAACAGAAAAAGAGAAATAATTTATTAATTTAGAATAAATTAATGTAATCGGATCTACCGAAAAATTTATACGGAAATTTTACACAAAATAGCGACTTCCTGAAAAATTGTCTTTCCACTTTTTGGACTTTTTTGAATTCCTTTAAAATAGACAAAAATAGAACTTGGGGGATGATCTAGGCATGTCAAAAAATATCGATATTTTGTTTTCGACATATCGAAAAGGTGTAAAAAAGCGAAACTTCTCATTGAACTAAAGGTAAACCAATTTCATTAAAAAAAATATATATATCCATAAGCCAACCGCTAAATATTTTAAATAGAAATGATAACTTCAATGGAGCTGAGCATCATGAGATATGATAGTCCTCCTTACACTGTTCAACGAAACAAGGGAGGAAATACGATTCTAGCTCACTCAGCAATAGCCATTGTAAACTTACTCCAAAGAGGGCATACGCAAATGAAACCTTCTACTATGGTAAAAGTTGCTATACAGGACAGTTTACGTGCTGCAACCGTTGACAGACTTGAGCCTCTCGAAAAAAATATGCATCTCGCTAAGTCAACCATACTGGACATTGATCTATCCGTCATATCTAGAAAGGGAAAAAAACGAAATTCTGTTGCTATTTCACTCTTGTTCTGTTGTACTTGACAGCAGCTGGTTCTTCTATTTCATGAGAAAGAGTTTAATCTGATAAGTGATATTTACGTACATACATAGACTTTTTTTTGTATACAAATGTGCATCGATATATTTTATTAAGTATGTCCAACATCCCTAGGATGAGCGTTGTTCCGACCATAAAGAAGACTCTCAAAAGTATTGCCCGTAAATCGGTTCATTGGAGCTCAAGAAATCGTGACCGTAGTTTTGAAAAAGACAGTTTCGAGGAAAAAAGGCAATTTTCAGTTTGGATAGGCGTCAGAAAAATATTGTTAAACTCTGAAAATATGTCAAGAAAATCGATTTTTTTTACCAGATTACCCCTAAACAAGTTCGTTGTAGGCAATTCACACATATTTTGTGCTGTGCTCTCTACATTTGGAATAGTGCTGATGATGTTGCATCTACGCACATTAAAAATGAATTGGTTGCCTTTCCTTTGTCCAAATTATACCACAAGATTCTTCGTAGTCCTTCTTTGTTTGATTTGTTTTACCGCCTCAATAAAAAGTTCTATCAGTAGAAACCGATGTTTCTGGGCAATAGCTTTATCCAGTATATTGTATTGTATTGTATAGTATTGTATTTTATTTTATTCATCCATCAACTTAAAAAATATGTAATGATACAATTTGAGAATAAGATATGAATAATAGTGTACATTCTTTAACTATAGGAAGTTAGTGGTGAAGGACACATCTAATTGAAAATTCAATGATATCTGATGTGGAGTGACAATCAGTTTAACTTAAAAAAAGCAAGAATCGAAAAACAATAATTAATAAAAATAGAAAAAGAAAAGCATGCAACATCGATTGTAGGAAAATACTTTTTATAACAATATATTAACATAGATTTCATTGTTTATTGTTTATTTTACTTAAAAATGAGTGAAATGTGTTTTATAAGCAAAAGGTACATTAACTAAGCTCATATTGTTTATACGTAGATTATACATTTGATAGCTTCTGCTAGGAATATTTCCACTTTGTTTGAAAAATTCTCTTTAGACTTTGAAAACATATAAATGTCTCAATGGTAGAATTTGCAGTTCCTTAAATAAAATCCAACTTTTAGCCAATCTAGTTTTATTTAAAATAATTCTTATCAAATGCTTCTGTGCTATTAATAGAGGCAAAAAACTATTAGCATACGAACCACCCCAACTAGTTATACAGTATTGCAGCTTCGAATTTGCAAGACCATAATAAATCAAAAAGGTTTCAGTAAAAACATTTTTCGTGTGACCGATAACATATAGGTTTTGATCATTTGAATGTGATCTTTCCAGTTCAGGTTGTAGTCAATTACTACTCCCAAGTACTTAGGGCCAATTGCTCAATCAAATCAAAAATTTAAGTTCTACATAAAGTTTTCATTTTTGTATGAGACGTTCCGGAATTCCTTAAGTTCTACATAAAATCCCCATACTAAAGTAGAACTTTATGTAGAACTTAAATTTATGATTCGATTGAGCAACTGGCCCTTAAACTGTTCAAAATTACTTATGCCACACTTGTGAATAGGTAAAGGAAACTGTTTACAGTCATGGGCATGGAACCGCAAATTAAAGTCATAGACACTATTTTCTGATAATTCAAAACACATCAGTTTTGTTTTCTCACTTATAATTAATTTGTGATAAATAAACCAACTCCTTAAGACTTCAATATCTTTTTCAATACTTAAAATATTTTCAAAAACAGTACCTGATGAGTATGTCAACACTTTGTCGTCAGCAAAAGCAGTCGAAATACCATTTAACTTAATTTTGAAAATGGAGTTTATGTAAATCAGGAAAAGCAAAGGGCCAAGCACAGATCCCTGAGGGACACCGTTTCTAAGCAGCCTTGATTCACTAAATATTCATTTTATTATTATTATTATCATTTATTCAATCTACCGAGTCTTACTCTTACAGATTTCAGAAATACTATACAACATTTTTATATTTTATATACATTAACATACATTTAAATCTAATAAGTACATTTTTAGCTTCGTTCTAGGTATACATAAATCTATTTCAGAGCATACTGAGTTGAAAAATTTAATACATTTTGTGATAGGCTCATTTGAGCTGTAAGCGTACAAATGGAAAGGGTTGTAAAAAAGATTTCTCTGTCTAATACTCCTTTCTGGTGCATAAATATAAAAACATTTAAGAATTTCCGGACAAACAACTTTATACGAGAACACATCATGTACAAACAATATGCAATTCACATTTCTTCTTTTCTCTAATGTGTCAAGACCTATTAAGGCACAACGAGTTTAATATGAAGGCATTATATCAAGATTCCAATTAAATTTTCTTACTACAAATCGGGTAAAGGCCTTTTGAACTCTTTCCAGACGCAATTTTGAAATGGAACTACATGGACACCAAACAATAGCACAGTATTCAAGCACCGGGCGAACTAGTGACATATAAATTGACTTTAAAGTGTAAGGGTTTGAAAACAACGAACAACTTCTTTTCAAAAAACCTAGCAAAGAGTTAGCTTTAGCTACAACATAATCAATGTGAAAGGAAAAAGAAAGCTTAGTATCAAATATGACACCTAAATCATTTACTTCTGTTTTTTTATTCAGATGAATATTAGAAATTTTGTACTGTAAATGTACAGGGAATAATGACCTGTTAACAGAAAATGAGTGGCATTTTGCAATGTTCATGGACAAGCCATTATCAGTACACCAAGAAGTGATAATATTTAGTTCATTTTGAAGAAGATTGCAGTCATTCAAGTTACGAACACGATTAAAAATTTTTAAGTCAAATATTCCGTTGTTGTTGACTCTTTGTTTTCTATTTTTCAAATAAGAAGTGAACAAAACGAAAAAACTACCGCGAAAACCTGCATTATAAAGTTTTGTAAGCAGAAGATCGTTGTTTAAATGGTAGACATGTGCACCCAAGAGGACCCTAGCGTTCATAGGTTTTTTTAAAACCCACCTCTGTCTATCAACTCCTACTCTCACCTCCACGTGGTGAACAACGGGTGCCTAGTACCTCAACTGGAGATTGGGTCTCAACCCTAGTGGAAGGTTGTTGGTGGCAGCAAACGAGAGAGGGGGGGGAGAGGTGTTCCCACTAAGGCACCTCTTCTTTCATCCGGACGGCAGCGGAGGAATTCCCTAGATGGAATCAACGGTGGCGTCTACAGTTCCAGTCAGGCCGAACTACTTAGTGAACACCTTATAGGGCTACTACAGCATATTTGGAGCTCAGGCTTATAAGGAGCGGTTTATCCGGCTTCCCATCCTTGGAGCTATACAAGGATCTGGTCCTCCAGGTTGGGGGTCGTGCTGTCGGGGTGACTTCCCGGCCACGTAAAGCAAGTCATAGTTGCGAAGCACCAACAAGCCTCGGATACGGACGGATTTACTGATGACGAACCTAGCAAACGAAAAACGGACAACGAGCTTCGGATCTGTACGTGGAATGTTAGGTCCCTTAATAGACCACGTGCAGCCGAACAATTAGCGGAAGCCCTAAACTGCTACAAAGCAGATATTACCGCTATCCAAGAAATGCGATGGGATGGGCCAGGTAGACGCAGACTAAAAGACTGCGATATCTACTACGGCGATTGCTACCGGGAACAGAAGCAGCGACTGTTTGGATGTGGATTCGTTGTTGGAACCAGACTCAGGCAAAAAGTCTTGAGTTTCAACTATGTGAACGAGCGCATAGCAACAATCCGCATCAAGGCTAAATTCGTCAACATAAGCCTCATTTGCGCACACGCCCCCACAGAGGAAAAGGATGAAGACACCAAAGACGTATTCTACGAGCTCCTGGACAAAACATATGAGCAGTGCCCTGGCTATGACATTAAGATCGTTCTAGGAGATTTTAATGCCAAGCTAGGAAGAGAGGATATCTTTGGTGGAATAATCGGAAGATACAGCCTGCACGACAACACCTCCGATAACGGATTCAGGCTGATCGATTTCGCTGCGGGGCGAGATGTTCTGGTAGCTAGTACGCGGTTCCAGCACCTCAATATCCACAAAGGGACATGGAAATCTCCTGATCAATCAACCGTCAACCAGATTGACCACATTGCGATCGACGCACGGCACTTCTCCAGTATAGAGGATGTCCGAACATTCCGAGGGGCCAACATTGACTCGGACCACTACCTTGTTGTAGCCAAGGTACGACTGCGGATATCCCGATCCAAGCCAACACAAGGAAATACTGTGAGACAATTCGACGTTGGACGACTACAATCGCAAGAGATCGCCAAGTCTTTTTCCGATCGAGTCTCTTACAACCTCTCAAGGAGTCTTATGCCGCCAGCATCAAGTATAGAGAACCAGTGGCAGCACTGCCAATCAGCCATCAGAGATGCCGCCTCTGAAGTGCTGGGTTTCACACGGCCACCACAACGAAACCCCTGGTTTGACGACGAATGCCGGCAAGCACATGCAGCTAAACAGGAAGCATACAAAGCGGCGCTGCACAAAAAGACTAGAACTGCTTATGAGCTCTACAAGCAGAAGAGGAGAGACGAACACCGGCTTCTCAGACGGAAAAAGAGAGAGCATGAGAAGCGCGCGATCGAGGAGATAGAAGGGTGCCACAGCAGGAATGAGGTTCGGAAGTTTTACCAGAAGGTAAAAACAACAGCCTCGGGCTACAAGCCCCGAGCCGAAGCCTGCAAAGACGACCAAGGGAACATCGTGGTGGAACCGCAGTCTATGCTGAGGATATGGAAAGACCACTTTTCCAAGCTCTATAACGGCGATGATGGACCCAATTCCGCTGTTAGAGAGATAGAACCATTCGAGTTAGGCGACGTAGACCAAGAATTCCGCCAACCCGACCTGAACGAAGTGAAGACAGCAGTGTCCAAGCTAAAGTCCAACAAAGCTGCTGGAGCTGATGGCCTCACTGCCGAATTGTTTAAATCGGCCGGCGATGACCTGGTCAGGAGTATGCACCAGCTCATTTGCAAAATATGGTCGGAAGAAAGCATGCCCGATGAATGGAACCTCAGCATCGTTTCCCCGGTCCTCAAGAAAGGAGACCCTCTGAACTGCGCCAACTACAGAGGTATCAGTCTTCTTAACATCGCGTACAAGATCCTCTCTGCCGTATTGTGTGAGCGTCTGAAGCCATTCGTCAACAACCTGATAGGTCCTTATCAGTGCGGCTTTAGACCAGGAAAGTCCACCATAGACCAAATCTTCACACTACGGCAGATCTTGGAAAAAACCCAGGAGCTTCAAATCGATACCCACCACCTTTTTATCGATTTTAAGGCCGCATATGACAGCATCTATAGAGAGGAGTTATATAGAGCCATGTCTAGTTTTGGCATCCCTACCAAACTTGTCCGATTGTGTAGGATGACGATGGAGAACGCACGCTGCTCCATCAGGGTCGGAAAAGATCTCACCGATACATTCGATGTCAAAAAAGGTTTTAGGCAAGGCGATGCACTGTCATGCGACTTCTTCAACATCGTTCTTGAAAGAATAGTGCAAAACTCCTACGTCAACACAAGAGGCACAATCTTTCAAAGGTCCGTTCAATTGCTCGGATATGCCGACGATATTGACATAATTGGAAGAACGCAGCGTGATGTCAATGGCGCGTTTATGAGCATTGAGACGGAAGCGAAGAAGATGGGTTTAGTGGTAAATGAGGGCAAGACCAAGTATGTGCTGTCATCAAGAAAGGACACCCAACACCGACGTCTTGGACAGAACGTCACGATTGACAGCTATAACTTTGAGGTAGTTAAGGACTTTGTCTACCTAGGCGCCGCTATTAATTCAGACAACGACACCAGCGCTGAAATCAAACGAAGAATAACTCTTGCCAATCGCTGTTTCTTCGGACTAAGAAGGCAATTGAGTAGTAAAGTCCTCTCTCGAGCAACTAAAGTGTCCCTGTATAAGACACTTATCATCCCGGTTCTTATATATGGCGCAGAGGCATGGACCTTGTCAAAGGCAGACGAGAACGCTTTAGGATGCTTCGAGAGAAAAATTCTTCGGGTGATATTTGGTCCCGTCTGCATAGATGGAGAATGGAGAAGAAGATTCAACGACGAATTGTACGGGCTGTACAGCGACACTGACCTTGTCAAACGAGTCAAGGTCCAGCGGCTTAGATGGCTGGGTCATGTAGAGCGAATGGACACCAACGCTCCGGCCCGGAAAGTCTTCGATTCCAATCCCGAGGGACGGCGCAGTAGAGGAAGACCGCGACTCAGGTGGCGCACGCAAGTAGGAGAGGACCTCAACCAACTTGGCGTGCAAAACTGGAGACAGCTAGCTAGGGACCGAGTTGGCTGGAGAAGCATGTTGGTTGAGGCCCTAGTCCGACCCGGACTGTAGCGCCACCTTAAGTAAAGTAAGTAAGCAGAAGATCGTGGTTGACTAGATCGAAGGCTTTGGTCAAATCTAAAAACAAACCCATAGTTGATTTGTTGCCATTTAAACTTTCATAAAGTTGACTGCACACCTTTAAAATAGCATCTTCTGTAGACAAACCTGCTCTAAAACCAAATTGATTGTTACAGAAAAAATTATACTTGTCCAAGAAGGACAAAATACGAACCTTGAGTAGTTTCTCAAAAATTTTGGAAAAAGTTGAAAGCAGTAGACTTAAGTTTTCTATTTCCTTTTTTAAAAAGCGGTATTACTTCAGCACATTTGAGATGATCTGGGAAGCAACCTGATTCAACACATTTGTTGAAAATGAAAGATAGTACATCGACAACATACCAAGCAACATTTTTTAATAAGTGGCCAGACACACCATCACTAGTAGGACATAATAACCTTGAAGACATCTCTTGGTGTTATTACATCAAAAACAAAACTATTTGGTAGTATATCATCCAATACAAATTCTGCAGAAACGGAACAATCGCAACTTAAACATGGTATAGTACATAGGTTTCAAATTGTCTGAAATTTCAGTAAAATATTCATTAAAATGAGTGGAAATTCTTTGGGGATCAGATTCAGATACTCCATCAATTTCAATAGAATCAATTTTGACTGAATCTTTATTTTTCCCTAGTAAGCTATCAACCACTTTCCACTCTTCACGAATATTCCCTTTAACTTTAGAGAACTTGTCAGCATAATAATTATTACGTGTGTCATTAACTTCTTTATTAATCGTTTTGCATAGACTTTCATAGTACTTTTTGAGGTTACCATTATTTTGATGATTTTTACATTTTAAACTAATTTTCTTCTTTTTTCTTATTTTGTTAAGGAGATAATTGTTCATCCAAGGCTTAAGATGTTTCATTTTACCCGATTGCTTTTTTTGGAAAGTACTTGAAGCGATGTGCTTTTTAAAAGTGCTCAAAAATAAATCAAATATGACTGTTGTACAGTGTCTTACATGAGACTCCAAAAAGTTGGTAACCATATGGATGTCTATTTGGGTTTAATTTTTTCCGCTATTGTTGGGGGTTAGGTTTCGGTTTTGTATTCAATACGATAAGGCCATGGGACTTGTCTTCCCAAAACTGTCCGTTCAAATTGTCGTAAATTTGCAAACAAAAACTTCTCTTTTAGCGGAGTATATGCACAAAACTCCATTGTCTTGCATTACCAATTTAGGAAACATCAAACGGCCTTCCGTTTTACAGGAGTACAACTGAACTGTTTCCAATATCCCGTCATTTTGCTTTTTGGACGCACAAGATGTCTTCTCACGTTCTTATCATCATCTCTTTCAATTCAAAACTTCTATCAATTATACTTCCACTCTTAAACTTCGTCTAATCCGTCTCATTGTTTTGCTAGCCACCGGAACTCGTGTATCTCTGACCCGAGCATTTTTGCTTGGCCCAGGGTCAGTACCTTCCAAGCGCGGTGGTGGAATTGACCGGTGGGGTTGTGCCATTACTATTAGCAAGTATTTCCATAACGCTTAAAAATCTACGAAAGTTTGCGTCACATTTGTAAGGAATTTCAATATTGTCAGTCAACACGTTGTCATGATTTCTGTTTTACCAAATTGTTATTTTAAGTCAAAATAGACACAGGCTAGGCCTTGATCATAATTTTGCATCGATATCGACACATATAGTGCCCCATTAAGTTGTCCATGTGTGCAATTCGAACATAAGTTCGTAAAACACTGAACTGATTTTTGTCTTCGAACTTTATTTCGATATCCTCTTACCTTCTGACTTGAAAGACACACTTTCTTTTCGCTGCAATCCATCCTCGAGCAAGGTTGTCCTCTTCGTTAGCCTCTTGTGAATTTATTCATCTAATTAACCACGGTAATACATTTATTTCTTTATTAATTGGTTTGAGTGATAATGTTAATTCTTTAGAAATTTCGAGAAGAATAAACAAACGATTTAAGAACAGCTCAGCGAATTAAGCAAGCATCGATGGTAAAATTGGACGAACATCCACGATAATAGCTAAATTGAATTTTCCTCGGCCACGTTTAAGTAAAATTACGTCTTAAAGATCATGTGTCCCAATATCAAGAATCATCTCTCCCAACAGAACCTACAAACCTAAGCAAAGAAATCACTGCTACAACAAATTATTGTTCTGGTACGTGGCCAAATTATTGGTGATCTTGTCATGCAATAGGCAGCGTGAAGTGACTCCCAAACGAACCCAAAGTGTGTTAGGTTTATGGTAATGTCCCACCGTGAAGGGTCAGAAACCAACAGAAAGCTCTGTTCCTTGCTGTACCAGCATCGGAATCACCACCTTCAGCAGACATACCTACCTAACCTACATCAACACCACCTGCCCTACTAATTCACCAAATCGGAATTATAACAATTGGCCGATTAATCCGATTGAGTTTTTTTTGCACCACCCAACAAACAACTACTAACAAAACCCAGCTCGAATTATTGACACGTACGTCGTCAGATCCTCTGGTCTGCGCATCCCAGTAGTCTACGAGTTGATCTACTGACAAGAAGTGTGAAACCTTTGCAAAATCAATATTCGTGACAGAATCGGCTTAAACTATAGCTAATAAGTGTAAAATCTCATTTAGATAGTTTGTTTCTCATTTTTTTCTATTAAAATAAATAAATAGGGTGGCGCAACGGAGTGAGGAGCCCCTGGGCCTAGCGCATTTCTCACAACCAAACCTTGTGAGGGAATGGAGGGGACCTACAATTTTGGGCTGGTTCCGAACGGCTAATTGAGAAAACGCTTTTCATGGCAGTGAATTTACTAACGGAGGACTTGCCAATTCCTCGCGAAAGGCGATACCCGTGGGAAAACATTTTTGCCTCTGCTGGGATTCGAACCTCGAACCTCTGGATTAGCAGGTGGACATGCTAACCATCGCACCACGGGTACCACCATTTTTTTCTGTTACTTGTTATTAATCTAATAGTTCGACTAGTATTAGTTTCATTATTTTAGTTGTTAAATTATCATAATTGAATTGCATTTGAACTAGCGTCAAAAATCGAAAGAAAAAAATCTAATCAAGAGAAAACAAAATCAAATAACGAATCTTAATAGCAACATCAAGCAGATCATCGGTGGATGTACGTACATGTGCCTGGGTGCTGCAGTTTGTTTAATCAGTGAGTACCAATTTATTTTGTTATCATTCCTTTTGATTTCTCTTAAGATCATTTTCTCTTAACTATTAATGCAAAACATAAAGTCAAAGAATGACATCCAGTTGTTATGCAACTATCTCTTTCATTATTATAAATTGTATTTAAATTTATTAGTAGCTTGAAGATTGTTTTTTTTTTTTTCTTAATGAATGAAAACCAGTTCTTATCTATTATAATGGTCTAATTTAAAATGAGGTGAGAGAGAAGAGAGTACCTAGGGTGGGAGTAAGGCGATAAGAGATGCGATAAGTGAGAGAAGTTATTCAGCGCAAAAGGGGCAATGTTTATATTTTGGCAAGAGCATTGCATGGAGGTGGCTTAAGCCACTATAGGATAAGGGCCTGCTAAGTAGCTCATTAAAGAACTACCGTCATACCACCTGACGAAGGTTGACTGTCGTAGATGTTAAGTTCGGGTTTATTTTTTTTTTTTTTTTTCTATTAAGTTTTTGTAAATATTTTCTGGCACGAATTTTATTTGTGTGAGCTAGGTACTGGTAGCAGCATTACCCACTCCAACGCTTGAGCTAGCTGGGAGAAGAAGTGCCAGACGCTGCTTACCCAAGGAATAGCAATATCTTTTCCAAGGCTCATTACAACGTACATACATGTCCTACTTTTTAGTTTTATCAGTCTTTTACTAGTGGATATTTGATGTCATTGCTTTCTTTCTCGATTCTAGGCTATTTCATTGAAATCGGGTCAGTAGTTTCGCACACTAACACAAAATTTTTTCATCTTCCAAAATTTCATATTTCAACCATAATACCCCAAATGAAAGCTTTTGGCTTTTGCTGAGTCACTTTATCTTAAATCGGCTCTTAAAAAAATAATCACGTTTACAAATTTCAAGTAAATACATCTAACATCTAACGCTTCCTACCCAACTCCTAATGCTCAAAGGTAATTAAAAAAAAATCAAACAAAATATTCTTCTTTTATGGCACCAGATTATCAATATTCATAATAAATTTGAGTGAATTGTGTAAACTATCTAATCAGTAAAAAATCTCGTTCTAACGTTTAATGCGAATCGCGAAGAAAACAACTCGAAAACTATTACGATTTAGAGTTTTTTAATTCGATTCCAACCAAAACGATCATCGATTTTACTATGCACCCTATATCTTGAACAAGTCTCACAAGACTATACAATAGAACCACATTTATGTGATACCTTCGAGATTCCAGGGCACTTGCTTTGAAACTTATTTCTAAAGGGGTGAGTGTATAATTAGACGGTACTTACCAAAGTATAAGTGGCTTTTCATTAACTATACTTTGTTCCCATGTTAAGCACTGAACAAGCAATCAATGATTTTACAAAATGCTCACTCCTTTATGTGTACGAATCACGCAAAGCTATAGAAAGAACATGGTCGGCAAGGACTTCCTGAACTCGACCCATAAATTTTAAATACCCACCTATAATTCACTTCATAACCAATTTAAGCTTCCTATCTTAGCGGTAAATGCTACCTACTTCTTTTCTTAATTTAAATATTAAGTGGATAAAGGATAGGTTTGTACCTATAAACCTACTTTCTGTGTAGTTCAGAAAAAAGTTAATTTTCATTTTTTTTTTCTTTCAAACTCTTCGTTATAGCCCATGGAATTAATTTCAGAAATTTCCCATCAAAGCCGATTAATTTCAGGTGGCAATTAGGATGGAAATTTAGTACGCAGCAAGGGCACTTCACACAACGAGATGACTAACTGTAGGTGGTGCTGATTGAAGATTTGGTGGATGGAAAATTTATAATTAACTATTTCTATAAACGATGACAATTACATTATAATGAAATCATGATTGAGGTTTGCTTGAGAATGCTTCGAAGTAGATTTGCTACCATGCCTAACAAAAGCGGACTTATCTTAAAGAAAAAGTGAAGCTGATTTGAGGTGGAATGGTTGGTTATTTTGGATATGCTTTTGAAATATTTCTACTCGTGTTTAGCTTGTTTTTATGTGGTTTCGAGCAGAAAATTTTCAAGTTCCATAACTCGCTGAGTTATGTTGAGTTGAAAACTGCCGGTCAACGGCATTGAAAACATTAGGTTGAGATTATAGCGAACCAAACCAATATAAAAATCAAAAATTAGTGCAATAGGCATAACTGCCTGAACAGAATGCGGCGTAGCTGTAGCTGTAGTATGCCGCACTGTCAAAGTCGAAAGTAAGCAAATGCCATAAAAGTGTATACAATGCGTAGTAGTAGCTGTAACGGTAGTAGTAGCTATAGTAGTGGAGGAGTGCGCTGCTGTGCTACATTTTGACGTTTCACACAAAAAAAAAAACAAATCAAAGTAAAATGGCTCAGCAAAATTAACAGCTTGTGCTACACCATTGTGGACGAGCTTTAATACATTCCTCAGCTGCTTTCTGATCTTTGATTTGACAGTGCGGCGTACTACAGCTACAGCTACGCCATTCTGTTCAGGCAGTAAGTCTCGTTTGCCCTTGAAAGCCTTTGAAGAGGCCATGACTAAACGAAGGATTACAGAAACCACAGGGCAGGCTAGTCAAAGTTGGAAAACTAGAAAATGCTACATCTCGATGAAAAGGACATTCTGACCAAATGGACAACAATGCGCCAGGTCTACGAAACCTCGTAGTATTGGTGGCGCTTTAATGTGTGACAAATGATAGCTCCCTAATGAAAAAACTGTTCGTTCATTAATACACATGTTGAACGAGTAATATAATTAAAATTTCATCTAGCTAGCGATAAACCAGCAATTTTAAGTCGTGTGAACCTGTTCCAAGGTTTTAGTTGTCAGTAGACTTAGTTTGTTGTTAATTGTCTTGTCATCATAAGTCGACTCTTGCGACAAACGGGGAGGCGCCGTATTATTGATGTCCTCATATAGAGGGACACCAGCGACAACCGGGACGGAACATCTCGAGATAACTCAAGTCAGCCGACTTATAATCAAGAATTCTCTTTCTTTTCAGCTATATAATATTAAGTTGTTATTTTTATTCTAGACAATGTATTTGGTTAGGCCCCCTATGTGCCAACATTCCTACATTATTATCATTTTCTTAATTATAAAAATACCTAGTATAAGTATCAACTGTATAGTATATAGGGTGTGTAATTCGTGTTATCTTCATTTTGGGATGTGATTCTTGGTCATATTCTAAGAAAAAAATTGGTTCCACAGTAAAGTCCGTTTCTCAACTTTGACATCACTTATTGACAATTTAAAAAAAGGCTTACTTTGGTGTATCCTGACCTGTGTTAAATTCGATATCTCTGTTAGATTAATTATGAAAAAAAAAAAAATATTTATTGTCCTTAAATACAGCCTATGTAATTTCTCAGCTTCGAGACCATCGGTCTAGCAGTTTCTAAGCTCCCATATATGTTTGTATATTCCCGTGTAGGTTCCTGTTTCCTGTGTATACTTCCGTTCCCTTGTGAGTATAAAGAAGAAATATATGTATATTAGATTTTTTCAAAAAAAGTGTCTTTTTTTTTACTTATTCATTTGATAGAAAATATTGTTGGGGTGATAAAAAAGTTCGGTGTAAGTTACATTTTTATTAGATTTGGGCAATTTAAATTTTAGGTTCACTTATAAGAGCTCTAACTTCCAGATGATTCAATTGGGTCGGGAAAAGGAAAGGGAACCGTAACGGAAACGGGAACTCTAAATCCTATATTACCGCCTACATAGTCTATATTTCATGACCAAATTCATACAGAAACGGGGAAACTAGACATTTTCGGGCATTCTTAGACTAAGTCTTCTTAGCTTTTGTTTCTAGACAGTTTGGTGTGAACAACTCTTTAAATATCTTAGACCCGAGCAACGCCGGGTGGGTCATCTAGTATTTTTATAGAAACTTAGTTGGTCTACAAAAAAGTTTTCCTTTAATTTTTCGACAAATTCACTCCTTCAAAAGTTATTCAAGGTCAAAGTTTAATTTAAAGTAAATTTGTATTTTTTCTTCTTGATTTCTGATGCATTTGGAGTGAAGATAATCCACATGAGTACCCTGAGACGCTATTACAGCCACAAAAACTGAATGTTTGGTGTGCTCTATGGGCTGGTGGAGTCATTGAGCCATACTTCTTCCGAAATGATGCTGGCGAGCCAGTTACCGTTAATGGAAATCTGTATAGAGCTATGAAAACCGACTATATTGTTCCCGAAATGGATGGTATGAGTGTGGATGAGATGTGGTTCCAACAAGACGGCGCTACATGCCACCACACAACTCACGTCACAGTTGATTTTTTGAAGGAAACATTCGATAAGCGCATAATTTAGCGGAATGGATCATGTGATTTGACACAATTGGATTGCTTACGTCAGAAAACCAGGAACGTCAGATGGCTTGGAAGCCAACATTCGTGGCGTTATTGCTGACATACGGCTTCAAATGCTCGAAAAATATGTTGACAATTGGATCTCTTGACTTGTCTTATTCGAGTCAGCCTCGACGGCCCTGTGCCCGAAATCATATTTAAACATTAAAGTCAAAATATATCTCTAAAGAGCCCCCTTTATTAAAAAAAAAGAAGCACTCCGGGAGTGCCGACAGAAGTGAAAACAGAATTGAGTTTTCACTAAATATTTTAATGTGCAGGAAAATCTTTTATAATATATGTAGATGTACATATAGAAGAAAATTAATGAAATTTATGAGTTTTCATTCACAATTTCATATCTTCTTCGTTCAATTTTTTAACGATAGTGTCTACAGATCTCGTAAACTTTAACAATGAAATGAAAAAAAGGACAATGCATTAAGTTTAGAAACGAAATTAATAAATATTTGAGTAATGGTTTTCAAACTATATTCATGCAACCATTTCAACTCCATCGATAAATCATCGCGATGAGTTGTTGATCTCTTTTAATTTATTGTAAAGTTCGAATCATCGACCAGTGCCCTATTTCACCAACTCACAAATTTGTAATTACAAGCGTTTTTTAACAAAGTTTGTGGGTTTTTGTAAAAATATTGCTTCACCAAACTTTGTTAATTACAATATTGCAATTGTATTTTACAAAAGGAAATTTGTGGAAAAATTTCCTTTTCGGTTTCACCAATACAAAATTGAAGTTGTACTTTACAAGTAACAAACTTGTTAATATAACACTAATTTGTGAGTTTTCATTTCACCAACGAAAATAGACTTACAAATTTTGTTGAATTTGTAAGAATATTCTACAGGTGAAGGTAGACGTGTAATTTTTGTAACAAATTTGTAATTCCTTACTTTCATTACAAAAATGTCTGTGCGACGAAGGTTTAGAGCAGTTATAATAGGCAAAGTAATGATGTTTTGATATTGAAAAAAAAAAAAAAAATATCGCCTGTGTATAAACTATGATATATTTCAGTTATTTCATTTTAGTGAAAAATTTCGACTCAGTCGATGCAAGACAGAGGGAATAATCTATATATTAATCGGCAAGTGGTTTTTTTGTGGTACATTTTTACCCCACTTAACGATGACGCACCCGCATGAAGCATATATTTTCTGAAAGGTATTTAGCCATAGAATGGAAGAATATACATTTTTTCCGGATCTATTAACGTTTTCCCGGTTAAATTGCGGTAGAAAAATCGTGCAAAAAACAACAACAACACTGTGTTTTTTTACACTGTGCATTACAATCTCATAGTCTCTCGCATACATGAGCGCATACAAGATTACCAGTGAAAGAGGTGATTTTACGAACAGGTAGTGTGATTCTGAAAACGGAGAAGTGTGTGTGCGTTAATTCCATCTCAGCTTTTGTATTGTCTCTCGCATACGTGAGCGTTTGGTCAATTAGACATGATTACCATTGAAAGTGGTGAATTTACGAACAAGTGGTGCGACGCTGAAAACGGAGAAGTGTGTGTGCGTTTATTCCGTCTCAGCTTAAGTGTGAATGCAAAACTGTTATTTTTTCTTTGAGCATTTTCATTGTGTGGAAAGAGCTAAATGTAAGTTGAGTTCATCGGTTCAGGAGAGTGTGTGTCTTATTAAATTTTCTCTCCTTTCTCGTAGAACGCTTTATCTGAGGAAGTTTTTTGAATATTTTGCAGAAGTGCTTTGAGTGGCGGCTAAAAAATTTATATTAATTGATTTGATTTGATGTTAATAAAAAAATACATGTCAAAATTGATCGCCTATGTAAGTGTTGCATTCTTATTTACTTTCCCAACGTAATTTGAATATTTAATTTTGCAGAAAAACCGAATTGGAGTGGCGGCAGAAAAAAAGATTTCATTTGGGTTTTCAAATACGTGCCAAGTTTAACGTTTGATGTGAGTGTTGTCTTCTTCTTTATTTTAATAATGAACAAATTAAAAAATTAAAAAAATTGCACTTGACACATGGAGTCTTGACAGATTCAAAATAATTTTTCTTAAGTACACAAAAAAATTAACAAATATTTTTATCGGGACGAACACCAGAGATATTAAGCACAAAAAAACAAAAATATTTAAATTTTTTGTAAAAAAGAAAGAATAACTTAAGTGGTCGAAGCTCGACCACAGGGCGAGACTAGTTTTAATTATTGAACCGCAAATAGCCCACTCGAGCGAAAAAAAACTGAGCACACCAAGGCAGCTGTTTCTAACCGTTTTGCGTTGGCAAGAGAATGGAGGACAAAACCATGGAGTTGACGACATGCATGGGATTTGGGATATCTAATTCAACAGTTTGCGGACTCGTTTATAGAGTTTAATGTTCAAAAACGTTATATGCTGGCCTAACGAACATCGATATTTCCAGTCTTTATTGATGAGAAGCGCTTGAGACTGCAAGGAATTAAAAATGTTTTCCATTCTCTTACTTTGTCTGAATGTGTCAAGTACCTAATCGGAAAAATTTCCGAACAATATATCTTTATTGTCTCTTGTCAAAGAGGCTGCAAATATTATATTTTCCTTGTTCATTTTGATGTCCATGCAGTACAACAGATTTCAGGAAAGTTGTGCGACCTTTTGAATGTTAATTAATTTGTTTTTGAGCAGGCTCAAGGTCAATAAAAACAATGTTGTTATATGGTTGTTAACGACGTTTCGAGCGTGAATACGCTCTTCATCAGGTCTGTTTATTCGGAAGTAAATAAAACAATCGTCAATTAAATTGTTCAACAAGAACATAATGGTTAAAACAAAAACTTACAATAATACAAGAAATCAGTTTTCACAATGAATACTCAAATACGCAAGCACTGTCATTTGGTCACAAACAATTACATGACGATTTAAAGTTAAAATTTAACATTTACTTTGCAAACAAAAAAGTTTAAACTGCATCAACCAACTAAGTAGGGATATCTTGGTTTGTTCTGTAGATCAGCTGTCTGTACATGTTGCTGAGATTTTCACAGTCAGATCTCCTATTTACTGTGTTCTCAGTGTTTAGAATGTGCAACATTTCCAGCAACATTCTCTTATTGTAATTTCTCTCTATGTCTAGTATTGTAACGTTATCAAAGTCTGGCTTGTGCGATTCTTCAATACAGTGTAACGCCAGTGCAGTTTTTTGTGCTCCCCCATTGTTGATGTCAGAACGGTGGCCAGAGAGTCGGTTTCTCAATTTTTGTTTTGATGTGCCTACATACACCGACGGACAAGAGGTGTTATTTCTACCACCCAAACAATTAATTTTGTAGACTACATCGCATTTGTCCAACTTATCAACACTTCCCTTAGTGTTGGTAAACACTAATGACTTGAGCGTGTTGGTGGACTTAAACGCTATTTTCGTTGTGTTTTTGTCACGTATAGGTGCTGCTTTCATACGTGTTGAAAGAGACGGGATAAAGAAAGCACTTTTGTAAATCGTTGGAGGGGGATCAGCAGGTTGTTCCATCGTTGTCTTTTTTCCGCAAATGGTAATCAGTTTGTTGATTATTGTAATGGGGAAAGAATCGTTAACAACCATATAACAACATTGTTTTTATTGACCTTGAGCCTGCTCAAAAACAAATTAATTAACATGCAGTACAACGTTCAACAATATTGTGAAAAAACTGTTATAAATAACAAGTTATTCTTGAAACCGGTGAAACAGGAATTTTGAGCACTTGTGGCCTACAATTCATTTTTCTACAACTTTATTAGAATCGATCACAAGTTTGTGAAATAAGATCTTGCAATTGGTGAAACAAAAAATGGGTTTATAAATTTGTAGTTGTAGATTACAAGTACAAATTTGTGGTTGTAACTTTCATTTTGGTGAAATAGGGCACAGTGCGTCACCTACTCTGCCATGATGAAATTTCCAGCTTCAGTCATCCACTTCATTGTAATGGTAGTAAAATATTTGGTGGTTTTTATTTTTTCTGCGTTGCATAAATTTTTCTCTGTCCTTTAGTTCCTTTCTTTCTTCTCTGTATTTCTCCGAGTCGGTAAGTAATATTACTAGGTAATGTTGCTTTACATTCTAATGTTGCTTTACATTCTTTTAAGTCATTTAGCAGCAACAAAATTAAGGTGTTTCTTGGCTCAATGGTGGAGTCGTTGGCTGTTAAACTCATCGTCTCAGGTTCGAATCCCAGCCGTGGCGACAATTTTTATTTATGTTTTCACTTTAAATAAATAAAAAAACGCAAGTCATGGCTGGGAATCGAACCTGAGACGCTGGGCTATGAAGATTTATTACATACGAATTACGATGAGCCAAAAAATGGTGTCGGTCGCGAATTCATTGCCTTACCCCCATAGCAAAAGTGCCAAACGCGCTTAAAGAAGTTTTCACTTCAAAAAAACACAACAAAATACGTTTAGTAGTTTTAAAATTCTAAGCACACAGACAGACAGTGGAAAGCAACTTTGTTTTATATTATGTAACGAAAATGATTTTGGTTTTTAAAAATGATTCACTACAGAATAGTAAATCCTACACTCTTTAATTTCTAATACATATTTCAATTTTTCTTCTTTACTCTTTTGAGCTTTCGGACAATAACGTCATTCCACTTGTTTCTGTATCTGTCATATTTTCCACAACATACAGGAGGAGCAAGCAGCGAAGAGTGCACACTGGTACCTTTTATATATAAGAAAGCAAAAAAATCATGACTGTGAAGCAGCAAAATAAATTAATTTGACTTGGATATCAAAATGGAACTAATTCAATTATATACTGACCAAATATGGTGAAGAACAAAACAAAACTTAGCTTAACGCTCTAAGTCAACCCTCAATTAAAAAACTGGCGAATTGTGGTATATACCGATGCAGTTCTCACCTGATGTTGAGTTGCTTCCATGAGAAAGTCGATGTTTGAAATTACAAATTCAGTTACATTTAAGCTCATGGCGTTGAAGGTGGGCTTGCAAACGACATATACTTTTCTACTTCAACAGCTAGTTGACCACTGTAGCTTTATACAACATCCGATGACAGCGTGGAGCATAGTTCATTTTAAACTGTAAACAAAAAATCTTTCTGAAATTTAAGACGCACATAACTTGCTTTATTGAAAAAAAATGTTTTGTAACCAGGGGAATTTTTCTGATTTTTTGAAGATTCATTTAAGTGGTTATCACTTCAACCTCAAAATCTGAAAAATTACCATTTTCGAACGCCCACCCCTGCCCACAGCTGAAAAAGAGACCAGTTAGGCGGTTGAATCTGATACAATGTTGCGTATATCTACACAAATGTGCATAATTTTTGGTCATCACTCCACTCCAAAAATTTGCTTCCAGCTCTTGGTCTATAATACATAATAAACGCTGAAAGTTAAATCAATTTCGCTGATACAGCTTTTTAAAAAAACTGTTTTTTTTTTTTGATTTTTTTAAAAAGGAGTTAGTCAAGTTTGCAGAGTTTAAAATCTTGACAGAAGTTCTTTCGATAAAAGCGGTGGTGTAATTCAATTTAAATCGTAATCAATTCGAATCGTTGCCGTTCGGAAGCAATAAAGCAAAGTGCAGGCAAAAAAGCAATATAAATTTACCAACGGTCACAAGGGAATTACCCTTTTTTATAATATCAGCACCACTGTGAGGCTGTGGCCAGCAAAATGCTTTTGAATTGTCCTTAATTATGCCTAATGACTCAAGAGTTATTGTGTTCCATGAAAATTCACACTAAAAGAAAAAAATATGTTTGAATACAACGATATCCATCCCCTTCAAAGCTAAAGCTTCTTGTGCAGTTTTGAGTACAAGAAACACTCTTAAGGCAGCTGGGTGTAAAAACACACAAATAACAGTATAAAGTTCCATAATTTGCCGCTCATCTGTACTATGAATACATAAAAATTTCGTACATCCTTTACGCTTTTGAATTTCGAAGCAAGTTGTACAGGCTAGGTATAGATAGATATCCATCCTCTTTTTCTTTGATAGTACGAGGCTAAAAAATAAACCTAATTGACATGGTATTGCTTTTTAACTTGTTGTAACTTGTTGAGTTGCTGGCCGTCACATCGCGTGGTGACGACGTCGACGTTGAAGATGATTGTAAGGACATCATGGAACCCAAGATTGTGCAACTGATCAGAAAATCGCATCTACACAAGGGCTTTGTTTTGTCAGTACTCACTTTGCTCGGATATATTTTTTCGCTGCTTTTTTTAAAGGGTTGTTCAACGCTTCAGTGAATTTCCGTCTATAATGAGCTTAAAAATCAGATACTGTGTACAAAGATAAGGGATACAATAGAAAGAGTAAAAAGCAAAAACAGCCAAGAGTCAAAACAGAAGAATAAATGATGCCTTCAGCATCAGTTTCAGAGATTAGCGACTGTGTCTTGTTCATCTTTTTGTTTTTATACTTTTTCTAAAAACAATAAAAAAGAGAAATAGAAAATCTTGAAGTGGTAAATCCATCTCAATAAATGCAAATAATTTTTTTTTTCTTTTTTCAATAAGGTAGACATTGTTATTTTTTTCAAGTTAAGGGCATGAGCTCACTTCTTTGACTGTCGCTAGGGAAGTTAAATTTGGTAAGAACTCCGGATAGATTTTCTGAACTAGACATCGACCCCTCTCGCTTTGCGTAATTCAGATCAACAAAAGTTAACGCCTTCATAATATTTTTTTTTACTTCTCATCCTTTTTGAAACGGTTTTGTGATGGTTGAGAGAGGGAGCTTAACTCTATGGTAATGGTAAGTGTTTGGGTTGATGGGGCTTTCAAAATGTAGGTTTCTCATGCTAAGTGAAAATAATTTACATTTCATCTCCTTTGGGTGACGAGTTGGATGTTTTTTCTTTGCTTTTCAAATAAATCTTCTTGCAGATGAAGTGTTTTTTTGGTAGAGAAAGGACATTCATATGGGGCACTTCGGCTAAGTGGATCGATATTATTGCTTCCTACAGTAAATAGCATTTTTATGGTCATATTTTTTGAGGTTTTATATTGAAAGCATTTCAAAGTAAGCCAATTATGTTCTATTGCCTGGGCCTGACCTTTTGATAAATAAGTGCTCACTTCGCTTTAGTGTGTTTATGTTTCAGAAAATATGAAATGAATTATTATTATAGAAAAAAAAATCGCTTTTTGAATTGACGAGAGCGGGTCAATGTCTAACGGAAAGAGAAAACAAATAAAAATGAAACAGTAGGCATGGATGTGGGTGTGGAATACAGCTAAGTATTCTTTGAAAAAGGAGACTGAAGCTATTTGTTTACTTTCTATGTCACTGAAAAGCTGAATTTGTTTTGTTTTATACGACTTGGTCAGTTGGGGATTTGAAGCCAGAGACAATATAAATCATCATTCTATAGATTCTCGGACAAACACTCGCTACGTACAAGGATCTCCTCCAAATTTACCATAAAAAGCTCGCTTCAAGGTAATGTCTATTTTTTTTTTTTTAATTATTATTATTATTATTAAGTTCTAGCTGAGTACACAAAAACATATCAGCATTTCAATTCAGCTCCAGCTGAACCCTCGAATTGTGTTTCTTTTTCTTTCAAAACGCTACCCACTTCAAATGTGTGTTTTGTGTTAATTTTAATAAAAATTGTTTATTTCTTCGAGTTAAGTTTTTGTTTCTGTATAACATAAATATTGCTTATTTCGCTTCAATAAATAAATTTGACGGATTTTTGAATACAAGCGGCATCTCTCCCGCAATTACCCTATCATTCCTCTAAAAGAGCCAACACGGTGGACTTCCGCGCCCCTTTGAGGGTTTTTTTTTCAATACTAGAACAGGCTGTTAAAATAGAGATGTAAGCGGATGAAATCCTGGTGAGTAAGCAGGAACTCTTAAGCCCCTGCAGAAGGCAATTGACACCGCAGATTATTCATCCCTTTATGTCCTAAGAGATTCCGAAAGGTTATGTCCTCCAGGTTGGAGCTGTTGCGTGGCTTCGGAACAACCAACAGCTTGGGATAATATCAAACATTTCACCGTTGACGACCCAAGGAAACTTAAGAAAATAATAAGGAACTCTGGATCTGCGCACGGGGAACATTAGAACCCATAGCAAACTATGAGGCGTCAGAGAATGAACGGACGTTTTAAACTGCTTCAGAGCGTTCATCCAAGAAGTGCGATGAAATGGACACTAGAAAGGAAGTGAGAAGACGAAAAACTGCTCGCAACATCTACTCGTGGCTCAACAGATAACAGAAACAACGCTTATTTGGGTGTGGATCTGTCGTTAGAGGTATGTTTAGAGATAATTTTATCGGTCAAGTATGACAATCCACATCAGGGTTGAATTCGCCAACATTAGCCAAACTTGCGCCCTCCCCCCACTGAAAGTAAGACGATAATCTCAAACACGGGATTCTCGACGAATCATATGTGAGGCCTTGAAACCAGAAGTGGCATAACCCTCAATTTTGCAGTTTTGGGTTTATTGCACTACCATCAAGAGAAATAAATTATATTTTTCCTAAGCAAAAAGGAAGCCATTCTTTCTTTCTTTATAAGTGGAAAATTACAGAACATAATTACTGCACGGGACTTTTCCTGAAACAGAAATTTCTATTCCATTTAAATGATTTTTTTCATCAAATGGCAGAGATATGTGGTGACTACGTAATTTGCTGATTTTTGAGAACCGAATACCTAGGTTTTTTACAAGTCATAGGTTTGTCGAAACCTATAAATTCTTTATTTACTGATATTACCCACATACTTCCTGAAACACACATAAATCCTTTATTTAATATACTTAGAATAAAACATAATTATGTTCGACGTAAAATGTTTTATCTCACTTTTGTCTTCTCAAGGAGACAAAAAAAATTCTTTTGTTTTTCCTTGAAACCAATACGCCACTTCTGCTGACAAGACCTCACATGAGTCTTAGTAATGTGAAAATCATCCTTGGCGATTTTAAGACAAAACAAGGGTAAGAAGACATCTTCAGAAACACAGTCGGTAAGCTTGTATGACAAAAGCTCACAAAACGGACTCAAATCAATCGATATCCCTTCGAGGCTTAATCTTGTTGTAGTAGCAACTGTTCTCTCATCTTAAAATTTAAGCAGGTGGTTAGTGATCTACAGACCAAGCGCCCGTTAACCAAATTGACGATGTTGCAATCGTCCCTATTTCAGATGGACCAACTTCAGTTGGAAAGAAGCATGTTCTTGATGATCTGATCGGAGTCTACCGAATTTGGTGGCTCAATATTAATTTACCTCAGAATTTCAATAGGGTGCGAATATTTTTACACAAAATTGTTTTTTTATTATTTACTTAAAAACTGTTCTAAGTGTATGGAATCTCTATTTGCCCCTCTACTGTAAGACAGATGTAGAAGACAAGATAAGAACTAGTGTTCGTTTATTGCAAAATTTATACAATAGTAAAGTAACATTAGAACAACATTCTCCTAAATTTGAATTGCGAAATATTCAAAACTGAGCAATTGAAAATTAAACTCCGAAGGCGCTTCGAAAAAAAGCTGGTTAGCGGTGCACACAGAATCAGAATCATCTGAAACATTAAAATTAAAATGCATTCGTTCAAAAAATGTTTTTCAAGGTAATGAAGGGAGGATTTTTTCGACTTGGTAGCCAAAAACCCAATTTTCGCTAAAAAAAAAAAAAAAAAGTTCGGCTAATTTATTATTAAAAAATAAGTAATTACTAGAAAAAAAACTAAAAAGCTCTCGGCGATACCAGGTGAATAATGTGAAGAAGTACTGTGCACCGTTTTAAAGCTATTGTTCCAGTAGATTTTGAGTTATCGTGCAAATGGACTTGAAATATGAAAAATGGGGTGATTTTTGTATCCGATTTTTTCGGTCCCATCGTGAAAACAAAATTCCCCAAAAGTTTTTAATATTAATTTCAATTGGTCGACCATGAGGTAAAAAGATTTGACATTCAAAAACACGGAAACTCTGATTTTTAATTTTTAAATTTGTATAGCTCAGTGGCTTCGCATCTTTTATCAAAATTGAACGCTCTACAAAAGTACCCATTGCGGCAAAGTCGTAACTGACACTGGTGAGGTAGTACGAGCAACTTAAACTTCATTTTTCCATAAAATTCCTGTTTTTTCGCAGTATCTCAATTACAAGAGCTAAATTTAGAAATGACAATGTGAAAAGAATTTTGATTTGATTTTTTTGTGAAATTGTTGCCGATCACTGATTTAGACTTATTAAAATCTTCGTACATCGTAATAATGAGCTCAATTGTAAAAAGAATTTTGAGGAAAGAAAGGCGAACTCGACTTCAACCTGACCCCAAGACTGTTCACTGGATGCGCATGCATTTGGAAATGCAAACTCAAAGTATTACCGCCTCTTTTCGAGTAATAAAAAAAAATCAAAGTTAATTATACCAATTTCCCAATGGAAAAAAAGTTACTCATACGCCACAGTTAACCACTGTGTTATGATATGATCTCTGCCATGGACCTTTTCATCGACTTCCAAATTTTTTTACGCTCTCAATTCAGGCATACAAATCACTAAAACTAAAATGAAATTTTTCAGAAAACTTCAAACAGAACTTTAATTAAACACGGGTTATAAAAAAAAATTCTCTTGGTCAAGCCCGCCTCATCTGTAAAATTATTGAAGGGAGTGTTTGTACTTGTACATATCTCAATTTTCAATTTTCCCCAAATAACCCACCACGTATTTGGGGTTTTCCCTGCTTTTGCAGTTCAATATATGGAAAATACGGAGGCAGCCGTGTGAAGAATCAAAAGATTATGGGATGATTGTCGGAAAACACCTGGTCGGACAAATTTTTGGCGAAAGGCGAATATTCAAAACACAATAATCATTGAAAAATCTTATAAAAGATAAAAGATTTTTATACAGAATTATATGAAATGAATTATATATCCCTCAGTGACATAATTTTATATTTTTTCACACATTTCCACGGGAACGGAAGATTCCAACAGGGTTATCAGGAACTTATCATGGATTTTTTCCCAAATTCGAAAAATTGTTTTCTTTTTGAAATTGGGAACAAGAAAATAATATTTTTACTTATCGGGGACTCATTTATTAAGGGAAATATTGTGTTTTCCTTGCAAAATACTTGTTCCCATGGGAAAAAAAATAGTAGGAACTCGTTCCCAGGAAGGGACACATTTTTTGGGAAAAATATTTCCCAAGGAATTCCCGATAAAGCTGCATGTCTCCTTGCTGTAGTTCGAAGAGTGCCTTCCTGGTATAATCACTTTAACCAATAAAAAACAAAATTGTTATTTTCTTCGGAACGAGTAGTTCCAACGACGACTTGCCCCCACATAAAACTCCTGGGGCCTATCGCTTTTCTCAGAACCATGCCTTGTGGAGGGAATGGAGGGGACCTACAAGTTCCTGCCGTTTACGAATGGCAAATCGAGAAAGCGCGTTGAAAGGCAATAAATTTACTAACGAAGGATTTGCAAACTCCTCGCGAAAGGTGATTCCCGTGGAAACATATTTTTACTTCTGTTAGGGTTCGAACCACGAACTACTGGGTTAACAGCAAACATGCTAAACATCAAGGGACTGGTACTATAACCAACTAGCCTGTGTCCATTCTCGGAGGATTGTCTTGCAGGCTATACGCTTACCGAATGTTTTTTTCAAATACCGATACTCATAATTTATGTTTTTCGAGGAGCTCGAAGAAATAATCTTTAGAAAATTCCCGTCTTCCTGTTCTCTTTGAAGGCGACAGCGTATGTTAGGCTTATATTGGGGAGCTTAGCCCTGATGCGGTTGGTAATTATACGTTTATTAGCTAGATTTAGGCTTATAGCTTTATCTCTGGGTCTATTTCAAAGGACAAACCCACACTGAAATAAGCGTTGTTTCTGTTATCTGTAACAGTTGCCGTAGTTAATGCCAGTTTTCATTTTCTTTACGCGCGGTTCATTTCAACGCATTTCTAGGAGGGTCTACAGCTTCTGAGCATTCTCCGGCTGAACGTAGTCTATTTTGGGAACTAAATAAATAAATAAATAACACAGCGAGGAGCCCCTGGGCCTAGCGCATTTCTCACAACCATGCCTTGTGAGGGAATGGAAGGGACCTACAATTTTCTGCCGGTTCCGAACGGCTAATCGAGAAAGCGCTTTTCATGGCAATGAATACTATCGGAGGACTTGCCTGCCAGTTCCTCGCGAAAGGCGATACCAGTGGTAAAAACATTTTTGCCTCTGTTGGGATTCGAACTCGAACCTCTGGATTAAAGGCGGGCATGTTATCCATCACACCACGGGTACCACTGTTTTGGGAACTCCTTGGACATAAATGGCTGGATAATCCGGTGTCAGCAACCTACTACAGGAGATGCAGAGTTGCCGTTGGTTCTCCAGGAGTTCATCCGCCATCATCTTTATTTCAATACCCTGTTACAGAATTGAAAGACTCTGAAAGTCCTTTAAACTAGATGTTTTGGAGTAGCTCATCGAACGGCTTCTTTCTGCCTTTTTAACTGCTCAAGTCCAAGCTTGGTTTTGCCTTCTGCAAATTGAATGTATCCGCTCTTTCATTTCCCATAAGCTACTCCTCTGGCAGACAATCAGATTCTGTTAGTCAGTCAAATTACTTGCATTTAGTGCATTACAGTGTTGATCCTCTTTTTCTTCGTCTCTTTTTCAACACTCGCACTTACTATTTTAAGAAGTGACGTCCGATTCAAGGAGTTCAGCCCAGTGACTACTGAGTACAGGTATAGTTAAACAAAATTGACGTGTTCTATAACTTGCAGCATCAGATGACACCGAACAGAGTTTTCCCGAACAGGTCCAATTACCAGTGAACAGTCTCAGTAAAATGCTCTGCTCAGCATACTAAAGAAGAAAACCCGCACAAAGCTATTCCCTTAAAGCAGGAATCAAGAAAGTAGGCAAAAGTAAATTTTTCAAATCTGAGCAATGAAGTGAATGACTTAGATCTCCTCCTGGTTGCTTCTTAGCTCCTTCCCATAAATATGTTTGTAAGTTTATATTTTTTTTTTTTTTTTGGAAGATCTATTGTTTTCTTTGTTTTGAATAAAGAATCAGCCAGACTTACTATAGACAAATTAATTGCAGAAAACAATCTATAACTCACCTCTCGTACTCCAGCTGCATTTACATTTTCAGCATAGACAGATGGACACCTTATTTTAATACGCACACACGTACGCACACACAATACGTCAGCAAAAGTAAAATAAAATCATTGCATAGACCACCCTAGCTTCATATGGGGTGTCAATCAAGGAACATAATTAGCTTTGCACTTATAAATTCAATATTTTCCAATTGAATTGATTGGAATAACCTCCTACACGTTATGCATGACTTTCAAAGCTAATGAGCTTAGGTGTGGCTTCCTATAGATTTTTAGGTACCTAGTAGTTATGAACATCGAGGCAGCGAGTGCCGTTTCTCTATCATGCACAACCAAAATAAAGCGGATTATTTATCAATTTTTTCATTGTTGTAAATAGTATTTATCGAAAGTTTTTTGTGAGTCTTGTGCTTTCGTTACCAAAGTCAATAATTTCCAGCGTGTATAGAAGTTCACTTCAAAATGAAAAAGAAATACTATATATGAGTAGACTGCTCCAATTAAAGAATGACGCAGTGAAATTTTGTAATCCTCATCGGTAGTTGGCCCAGGATAAATGGTTTTAATTTTTTTAATTTTTTTAATGGTGTTTGAGGGTTTTTCAATACTGCGACAGGCTTTTGAAAGAAGAGCGTGTAATCTTTGATCTCTGATAAGCCATGAATTAGCGGACGCTTTAGGTTGCTGTAAAGCAGACATGCCCGCCAGCTAAGAATTGCGATTGAATTTGCCTTGCAAGACGATGAAGAACTATGATATCTACAATGGCGACGTGACGCCGACGGGGACATTTACAGACAACTAAAAAACGCTTTTTTTGGTAGAAGTGAAGAAGTTTTGACTTTATCTGCAGGAGATGAAGAAAATCTCGGTAGTTTCAAGATAAAAATATACGGGTAAGAATACGGCTGTGCAAACGTCTGATGACAGCAGCAAGTCTGCGTATACGGCGGATGGAACGAATGTGGGTGGGTAGTCGGCGGATATGGCTGTAAACACGGCTACGAAAACGACTACTGATACAGATATTTAAATGGCTGTCGATACAGCTGCCACAACAACGACTGAGGATTCAGCACACGGCGTGACATGACAACGGGCAAAATAGTGAATACGGGTGGTTATCCGACTGAGGATCCGGAAGCCAATATGTCAACGGATAATCTGGGGATACGGCTCAAGATACAGCCACCGATAGGACGCGAATATGGCTGCGAAAGCCAACTCAAATTGCGATGTTCCCTGGTGGAACAGTGAGTTGGAGAAGTTAAAAAGAAGGCTTCGAAAGTTGTTCAACAAAGATAAACGAACCAATTCGTGGAGCGAATATCGAGCAACTCTAACGACTTACAACTCGATGATAAGAAGGCAAACACGACGAAACAGAAAAACTTCTGTGAAAGCATCGATAACTTGCCTTCTTCAATTAGAGTTCAAAAAGCCTTAGCTAAAGATCATAACAATGGTATTGGTCTCTTAAAAAAATCGGATGGTAGTTTTACCCAAAGTTACAGTGAAACTCTGAGCCTACTTTTGGCCACTCATTTTCCTGACTGTATACATACCACTGATCAATCTCTCACCACAAATTTGAGTAACACTACACCTAACAGCACAACAAGAAGTCTAGCTAGAAAAATTTTTAACGAAGACTCCATTAAATGGGCGATATCCTCCCAACAGCCTTTCAAGGCGCCCGGGGAAGATGGTATCTTTCCTGCTCTCTTGCAGTATGGAATTGATACCATAATCTGCTCACTTATACTTATCTATAGATCCAGTTTTGAATTAAGCTACATCCCTCAAAATTGGAGAAAGGTGAGAGTAGTATTCATACCAAAAGCTGGCAATAGATCAAACTCAGACCCAAAATCCTTCAGACCAATCAGTCTCACATCCTTCTTTCTAAAGGTCATGGAAAAAGTAATTGATTTACACATTCGCAGTACGGCCTTAATAGCAAATCCTCTCAATGCTATTCAATTCGCTTACCAAACGGGTAAATCCACTGTTACAGCTCTCCATCAGCTGGTAAGCAAAATTGAGACTGCGTTTGCTAAGAAAGACATCATACTCTGCTTTTTTTCTTGATATTTCTGGCGCCTTTGACAATACTACGTACTTGTTAATTCAAACCGCTGCAACTGTCAAAGGAATTGACACACCAACCATTAAATGGATTGACTCTATGTTAAGTGGCAGAATCATCTCCACCACACTAGGTCAAACATCAATTACAGTTAATGCTGTTAAAGGCTGTCCCCAAGGGGGTGTTTTATCTCCCCTGCTCTGGTCAATTGTAATAGATCAGCTCTTGGATGACCTCAATAAGCTGGGCCTTGATACACAAGGCTACGCTGATGACTTAGTCATCTCTATTCAAGGCAATCAAGAAGCACAGGTCACAAACCGTATGCAAAGGGCCCTGAATAAAGTTAATGACTGGTGCAATAAAGAAGGGCTTAAGGTCAACCCCACCAAAACAGTAATCATTCCATTCACCAGGAGACGAAAAATCGATCTCCAAACACTATCCCTAAATAGTGTTCAAATTAATTTTTCCAAAGAGGTCAAATATCTAGGAGTAACCCTGGATAATAAACTCAATTGGAAACTTCATCTAGACAAAACCATAGCAAAAGCAACAAATATGCTTTCTGGGCCTGTTCTAGACTCTTTGGTAAAAAATAGGGACTTAGGCCAAAAATGATTTACTGGACTTACCTCACTATTATCACACCCATCATAACCTATGCTTCGCTGATCTGGTGGCAAAAAACAGAACAAGTTTATGTCCGCAAATCTTTGCAAAAGTTACGAAGACTAACCTGTGTAGGTATCACAGGTGCAATGCGCACCTGCCCAACTTTAGCGTCAGAAAGTTTATTAAATTTTCCTCCGCTGCATCAACGAGTAAAGAAGACTGCTGCACTAAGCGGACTAAAGCTTCATCTCACTAACTAACTAACTACTCAAGAAAGGAAAACTTACAAGGACAATTGAGTATTCTGCAGGTGCTCCCAATACTGAAATCGCCTGCAGCACACTCCTCGGACTTTATGCCTAAACGCATAATGTTACACCACCCCTTCGAAGTATTCTTTCCAAACCGCTCAGCATGGAAGAACCCTGTAATTCTTACAAATAACTTCCAATACATCTGGTATACTGACGGTTCAAAAACAAACAACGGTGTAGGTGCAGGGATTTACGGTCCCAACTTTAAATCATCTATATCCCTTGGTAACACAATTAATATCTTTCAGGCAGAGGTAATGGCTATAGAATTCTGTATTAGGGAATGCATTAGAAGAAACCTCCGAAGATCAAGCATCCTAATCTGCTCCGACAGTCAGGCAGCACTAAAGGTTCTGTCCTCGACAAAAATCGAATCCAAACTAGTTTTGAACTGCCTGACTTGTTTACTTCAATTAGCTACTCACAATAAAATAACTCTTTCATGGGTGCCTGGTCATGAAGGCGTACCGGGTAACGAAGAGGCTGACCGACTTGCTAGACTCGGCTCTCAGTCTCAATTCAAAGGCCCTGAACCCTACTGTGGTCTCCCAATAAGTAGCCTAAAAAACGAATTAGCTACCTGGGAACGACAGAACATGATCAGCACCTGGAACAACTCAAATGGCCATCGTCAGTCAAAACTATTCATTGACTTATCCCACAAACGTATGAAAGAAATTCTTGACATGAGCAAACGTGACGCAGAGTTACTTACGGACTTCTTCACTGGACACTGCTCTCTCAAGTATCATCTTAAAAACATGGGCATCAGCCAAGATGACACCTGTCGTCTCTGTCTTTAAGACATGGAAACAGCTGAACACATTTTATGTGAATGCCCTGCCTTAGCTAGATCCAGGCTTAAAATATTCAATAAAGGGTTCCCCTGTCCCCTTGATATCAGAAACACCTCTTCCTCGAAGATTCTTAGGTTCTTACATGACCTCAGCTTCGAATGAACAAACCTATACACTACGTGTAATTAAATCTAAGGGAACAGCACAAAAGATTTTTCAGGTCGACGTTCTTGTAAAGGTAATTTTCACCTTCACCCTATAAATTAAAAAAAAAAAAAAATGGCTGCGAAAGCGGATACATCAGAGAATACGGCTGTCGTTATGACTGCGGATTCGACTGCGCATATATGGTGTTTAGTGAGAATTGAAGAAAAAAGCCAGGAATTGATTAAGTGGTTTTTGAAAATAAAATGAAGTGTGTACTGTCTCCAAAGAAAGAACATAGAAAAATAATCGCAGTCCTGACCTCGATTCATGGATGGAAAATAACATTACCGTTCCTGCTAGTTGAGCCTCAGCACTCTTGCTGGAAATGTTTTCGCAACCACATTAGAATGCAGAAGAGATCTTCCTTTTTTCCTTGGCAGATTAAAAACTGTTTGAAGCGTAAGACTTTGAACTGCTGTTTTGAAATCAGACTATCGATATCTCAGGTACGGCATAGGACGGCCCAGAACTTAAGTGGGGAAGCTGGTCTAGAATTTTGAAGAAACCGAGACTTTTTTGTCTTAAAATGTATTTTAGGGTGTTTAAAATAACATACCAAATGATGGATGACGGCAAAACTGTCTAAATGCCCAAACTTTCCACTGCAGCGCCCCTCAGGTATGACATATGATTAAAGTGCGTACCTAAAACTTTGAACGCGTTTTTCACGAAATCACTTTTTTTTAACTGGCCGAAGATATAACTCGCGCAAATCTTCACCGATCTATACGAATTTTGACAATACATTCAAAATACCTTTCTCCGGAGACATGCGTACGATTTTTTTTAATTTAAAATTTTGTTGTTGTTGTTTTATAGTAATAACTTGCTGACCCGGCAAACGTTGTTGAAATATAAAAATAAAAAACGCCAAACAGTATTATTTTTAAGTTACTATAATTTTTTTCTTAAAATTACATATCACAAAACTAATCTTTAGAGTTATAGTATGAACAATATTTTTCTTCAGCCCATCTTTAGCGAGCACAAACAAAATTTTGGTTTACCCACTCGAGATCATGCTACGTACAATTTTCCGTGTGAAAAACATGGTGTACTTAAATCTAAACCACAAATAAACATCGTTTGGCCTTGGGATTTGTTAATTGTCATTGCAAATGCCAAACGGAGCGGAAACTGAATTCGTTTGAATTCAAATGGCACATCTGTTGGTATGATAGGAATCCGTGGTATTAGTATCTTTTCACCTTTGAACTTGCCATTTAAAATGCTGGCTTCGATATCGTTTTTCATCAATTTTCGAATTACTAATCGCGTACAGTGGTACCCGTGGTGTGATGGATAACATGTCCGCCTGTTAATCCAGAGGTTCGAGTTCGAATCCCAGCAGAGGCAAAAATGTTTTTTTCCACGGGTATCGCCTTTCGCGAGGAATTGGCAAGTCCTCCCTTAGTATTCATTGCCATGAAAAGCGCTTTCTCAATTAGCCGTTCGGAACCGGCAGAAAATTGTAGGTCCCTTCCATTCCCTCACAAGGCATGGTTGTGAGAAATGCGCTAGGCCCAGGGGCTCCTCGTTCTGTTGCGCCACCCTATTTATTTTATTTATAATCGCGTACCGTTGCACAGCCGTGGCGGGTTTAAATTGCGAAGCAAGATAATTGCAGATCCATCCTTCAATAGTAAAATATGCGATGGCATGCCTGGCAAATCCAGCGAGTTCAAAAATTCTGTGGGAAATTTGACTGCTTCGCTGGCATCGCAACCTGTATCAATTGATTTGTATGATACCAAGTTCCCTGGCAACAACTGTTGAATCTTCAAATTTAAATTGTCAACGTCTACATTTGCTGCTAAAACATTGCATTGCTGCTAAAATAGCCCTTTCAGCAAGCCACTCATGATTTATGTACTGTTTGTGTACATCGGGAAATATTTGTTTAATGAGAGTATTTTGCGAATCAGCGATTGTGCAGGAATCGGTCGGTAATTTTACGGATCCAGTTTCATCTGTAGCAACTTTTCCATCACCGATGTCTAAAAGTTGTTTTGAGAATGTTTCAGCAAATGGATCTTGAAGCATTTGAACGCGCATGTTTACTTTCAGCTGTACTTTTTCAACATGACGCCACAATGGAAAAGATTTGAAGCAAGCGTTGATCTCATCAGCGTATGTTGAACGTGGAATGACGGGAAGTGCTTGTCTGAAATCACCTGAAAGCACCAATAGAGTGTCGCCAAATAGTTTGTTGTGGTTTTTAATATCTTTCAATGTCCTGTTCAACGCCTCAATTGAGTATTTGTGTGCCACAGTACATTCATCCCAGATGGTAAATCTATCTATCTATCTATCCATCTATTTATATATATATATATAAAACAGGAT
The DNA here is from genome assembly GCA_914767635.1 of Melanostoma mellinum. NCBI lineage: Eukaryota > Metazoa > Arthropoda > Insecta > Diptera > Syrphidae > Melanostoma > Melanostoma mellinum. The sequence continues at coordinate 202,623,648 of OU612058.1, forward strand.
GTATGTATGTATGTATGTATGGATGTATGTCCGGGGTAAGCTCCTAAACAACGCAACCGATTTTTAGGAAATTTTCAGTGTAGACATAGTTTAGTCCAGAGATGGTTCCTATCAAGGTTTGATTCCCATATTCCCACAGGAACGGGATTGGGAACGGAAAAATACAAACTACTCCACAGATTTCAAAAATTCTTTCAGCACTAGGGGTGCTACATTATCTCCCTTCATCAGTAACTTAAACTATTTTTCATCCCTATAATCCCACAGGAACAGAAACGGGAACGAGAACGGGAACCATAAATTTACTTGGCCTATTTCAAAAATTCTTTCAACTCTAGGGTGTTACATTATCCCTCAGTGAGATAGACTCACATTTCATTCACATATTTCCATGGGAACGGAAGATTCCCACAGGAACGGGGTTGGGAACGGAAACTTAGAAGGTACTGGACCGATCTCAAAAATTCTTTCAGCACTGGGATGCTACATAATCCCTCAGTAACTTGGTGTGTATTTTATCCCTATTATACCACGGGAACGAGAACGGGAACCTTAAACTTTCTCGACCGATTTCAAAAATTCTTTCAAATCTAGGATGTTACATTATCCATCAGTGACATAGACTTACATTTCATTCACATATTTCCACGGGAAAGGAAGAATCCTTCAGGAACTGGGTTGGGAACAGAAACTTAGAAACTACTGGATAGATTTCAAAAAATTCTTTCCACATTAGGGGTGTTACATTATACCTCTTTATCCTGTGTCAGTAACTTAGGCTATATTTTTGATCCCTATAATCCGACAGGATCAGAAACAGGAACGAGAACGGTAACATTAAAGTTACTTGGCTGATCTCAAAAATTCTTTCAACTTTAGGACGTAACATTATCCCTAATTGACATAGAATTATACTTCATTCACATATTTCCACGGGAACGGAAGATTCGAACAGGAACGGGGTTGGGAACGGAAACTTAGAAACTACTGGACAGATTTCGAAAATTTTTTCAGCATTTGGATGCCACATTGTCCCACAGTAAGAAAGATAATATTTCATCCCCAAATTCCCATGGAAGAGGAAAACCAAAACGGGAACCTTAAAACTACAGACCCGAGCAAAGTCGGGCGGCTCAGCTAGTAAATAAATAAATAAATAAATAAATAAATTTACCCGCTTTAGCACGGTTTTAGCATTGTTTTTACATTGCGTGGGGGTTATTTTGAATATTTAGTGGCGGCTTAAATACTGAATGAGCTGTTCTGCCTCCATCCAATAAAGTTGCGCAATGCCAGATGATGCAACGGCCAATGCGATGCCATTATTAATTTGATCGTATTTAAGCAAGAATTAGTGAAATAAGAAATTGTTTGCCAGTTCCACCCGGTGCATCCAAAAAGAAGTACCCACCTTGTCCTGCTGAAACGCGAGTAAAATGCGAACATAAATGGTTCTTTATTCCTCATTTATTAGTGGGACATTGCGAGTAACAATCGCTGCCATTTCTACAGTGTTGTACTGCAGTTCACGATTCATTTCAGAGTTAAAAAAAAATCAGATGCTGGTCGATTTGGTGAATTCTTACCGAAATGAGTGAGTGATAACTTAGTAATGACAATGCAAAGAACCTCAATAGCAATCAATGCGTTATTGGACATAGCGTCGCTGAATGTTATCGTAAGATCGTTGCACCGTGTACGATGTTGATGAAATATATCATCAGTCATGGAATCTTTGTGATCATCCCACAAGATGTTTGCTCGAGCTGGAAAACATGTAGTCAACCTCAACACTTTAGCAAAAAGTAGACGAATTTGTATTGCTGTACAGTTTAATGCAGCTTCAGCAAGCATACGCTCCCACTGGTTATCGTCTTCCAGCAAGCCGAGTGCAAGGCATGCGTCTTTATATGTTGGATACTGTAGCCCATTCACTTTAAGTATATCTTGAAATAATAATGGGCCAGTAACACTAACCAATAACAGTCGAAGAGCACTCAGTGTGTGAGCCTTGCTTGTGGGGCATCCATTTTTTTTGTTTGAACCCATGTGAAATACTGTGGTCATTGTGAATAGAAAAATGTTCATGCAATGGCACCAAAATTATCCGTACTATTAAACAATTCAAAAAATACAGTGAGTGTAGTTTAAGGTGGATTTATAGCACGACCAATGACTGCCAAAAACATAATATTTCAGAATTTATTTTTAAGCAAATTAAATTGATAAATATGACATTTACACTGAGACTGTAAAATCTAATATATAAAATTCTCGTGTCACAGTGTAAATAAAGAAACAATGTTGAGGGTAGATGGACCTTTTCACTTAGAGGTATGGAAAATAATTAGTAGCCGATTCTCAGGCCTACTGAATACGCATATAAAAAAAAATAAAAAATTGGGTAAAAATCGGTAAAGCCGTTTCGGAGGAGTACGGTAACTAACATTGTGAAATTTTATATATACTAGCTGACCCGCCCGGCGTTGCTCAGATCTAAGTTATTTAAAAAATTGTCAGGAACACCCGCTGGACTAAGCTGAAAATAGCCACTAGCCAGAAAGTTTCTAGTTTACGTGGGAATATGTTCATGAAAAAGAGTCTATGTAAGGGATAATTTAACATCCTAATATCAAATGAATTTTTAATATCGGCTCAGAATTTTTCGAGTTTTCTTTCCCATTCCGGCTCCCTTTCCTATCCCCGTTCCCGTGGGAAAACTGGTATGAAAAAAAGTTGTGAGTCTATTCTCCTAGCCACAAAATATATTTAAAAAATTTCATCGAAATCGGTCAAGCCATTTCGTAAAATAACTTAGATACTAACTGCATATAAGATCCATTACAATCTGTTGAAAATTACGGGCGTTAGAAGGAAACAAAATCTTAAGATTAAGAATAATTTATACTTACAACACAATACCAAGCCGTTGTTTGCGGGAGCTAGTGACACGTGTTGAGTATACTTTTGAGGTTGTGTAATAAATCACTTAATTAACTAATCATGCAAACTGCACTTAATAAAATAGGAATAAATAATTTTTGTCCAGCAAATTAATAAAAAATTTATTTGAGAATATAGTTGATATGAAATTTACACTGAGACTGTAATATCTAATAAATACGTAAAGTTCTAGTGTCACATTGTTAATTAAAAAAACAATGTTAATGGGAGATGGCCTTTATCACTAAGGGGTATGAAAAATAGATAGTAGCCTATTCTCAGACCTACTGAATATGCGTATAGAATTTCATAAAAATCGGTCAAGCCGCTTCGGAGGAGTACGGTAACGAATATATCAAATTCTCGTTGAAAATCCTGGAAATTTGTTAGTTTTAGAACACACCGTAGCACTTATCAGAACTGTGGGGAATCCGGGAAACATTTGCCTTTGTAGTAACATTTTAAAAAATTTATGAAAAGAGAAAAAGAAATGACAAAAGATGCGCTTACTCGTTTGCAGACGATAAGACTTGATGATTAAACTGCTGAGCAGCTACTGAGTTTTAAAGATACCGATTGTAATCAGAGTGAAAGTTGCCAATCAGTACTAAGTCCAGCAGTTTATCTGGTAAAGTTATTGGAAATAGTTAATAGTTTATAAATTTAAACCACTAAATTAATAAAACACAATTCGAATTAAATAAAAATAAAGAAGCAAACTTACACTGTTATCGCAAAGAATTCTCTGAGCAAAAAATGTGATTTCAGAATTTATTTTAAACAAATTAAATTGATAAATATGACATTTACACTGAGACTAAAAAATCTAATATATTAAATTCTCGTGCCACAGTGTAAATTAAAGAAAAAATGTTAAGGGTAGATGGCCCTTATCACTTAGGGGTATGGAAAATAATTAGTAGCCGATTCTCAGACCTACTGAATACGCATATAAAATTTGGTAAAAATCGGTCAAGCCGTTTGGAAGGAGTACGGTAATTAACATTGTGACAGCGAAATTTTATATATATAAGGAAGGATAAGGATAAGGATTTTAATGTTTTGTTTAACTTAATTACTTACTTACTTAGGTGGGCATTACAGTTCGGGGTGAACCTGGGCCTCAACCAACATCCTTCGATAACGACTTCTATTTCGGGCGAGCTCTCTCCAGTTTCGCACTCCAAGTCGGTTGAGGTCATCCTCCACTTGATTGCCCCACCTAAGACGAGGTCTTCCCCTTCCGCGGTTTCCCTGCAATGTGCTTTCGAACACCCGACGAGCCGGAGCGTTTGGGTCCATTCGCTCAACATGGCCCAACCATCGTAGCCTCGCGATGCGTACTCTTCTGGCTATGCCCATGTCGCGGTACAGCTCATACAGCTCGTTGTTGTATCTTCTTCTCCACACATTGCCTTCGCATACGGGACCAAAGATCATTCGGAGAATTTTTCTTTCGAAACGACCAAGGGTTTCCTCATCCGCTTTCGATAAGGTCCATGCTTCCGCGCCATAAAGCAGGACTGGGATGATTAAGGTCTTATACAAGGTTACCTTGGTTTTTCTGGAGAGGGTTTTGTTTCTCAATTGCCTTCTTAACCCAAAGAAGCAAGGGTTGGCAAGAGTTATTCTCCGTTTGATCTCCGCACTGATGTTGTTGTCCGTGTCTACAGCGGATCCTAGGTAGACGAAGTCCTGTACTACCTCGAAAATATGTCTGTCTATTGTGACGTGTTGTCCAATTCGTCGATGTTCTGTGTCCTTGTTTGATGACAGCATATACTTCGTTTTGCCCTCATTAACCATCAAACCCATTTTTGCCGCTTCTGTTTCGATACTCGCAAAAGCACCTATGACACCACGCTTTTTTCTTCCCATTACGTCATATCGTCTGCAAATGCGAGTAATTGCACAGACTTTTGAAAGATTGTTCCTCTGGTGTTGACGTTTGAGTTTCTTACAATCTGTTCAAGTATGATGTTGAAGAAATCGCATGACAGTTTATCGCCTTGCCTAAAACCTTTTTCGGCATTAAAGGTCTCGGTGAGTTCTTTACCGACCTTGACTGAGCAGCGTGAATTCTCCAAAGTCATCCTGCATAGTCGTACGAGCTTTGCAGGGATGCCGAAACTAGACATGGCTCTGTACAGCTCGTCTCTTTAGATGCTGTCATACGCGGCCTTGAAATCGATAAAGGGGTGGTGAATATCGATGTTATGTTCTCGGGTTTTTTCCAAGATCTGCCGTAATGTGAAAATTTGGTCTATTGTGGACTTCTCTGGTCTAAAACCACATTGATAAGGACCTATCAAGTTGTTGACGTGGGGTTTCAGACGTTCACATATTACAGCAGACAAGATCTTATAAGCGACGTTAAGGAGGCTTATCCCTCTATAATTGGCGCAGTTGTGAGGGTCTCCTTTCTTTAGGATCGGGCATACGATACTGAGGTTCCATTCATCGGGCATGCTTTCTTTCGACCATATCATGCAGATCAGCTGGTGCATGCTCCTTTCCAACTGATCTCCAGCTGCCTTGAAAAGTTCGGCATCAAGGCCATCTGCACCTGCAGTCTTATTTGATTTAAGTTTGCATATAGCAAGCTTAACTTCTTCTAGGTCGGGAGGACGGCATTCTTGATCATCGTCCAGGCTGAATGGGGCAATCTGCCTGACAGCGGAATTTGTGTCCTCATCGCCGTTAAGCAGTCTGTAGAAATGACCTTTCCAGATCCTCAGTAGCGACTGTGACTCTATAACTATGTTTCCCTGCTGGTCTTAACAGGCTTGAGTTTGGGGTTTGCCACCCTGGCAGGATCTTTTTACCTTTTGGTAAAACTTCCGAGTCTCGTTCCTGTCATGGCACCTCTCTATTTCCTCAAACGAGCGCTTCTCATGCTGCTTCTTTTTCTTTTTGAGAAGTCGGTGTTCTTCCCTTCTTCTCTCCTTGTAAATCTCGTTATACTGATCGTAAGCAGCCCTCGTTCGTGTTTGCAAAAGCATTTGTCGTGCTCTTTGCTTGGCTGCATTTGCCTGCCTACATTCTTCATCGAACCATGGGTTTCGTTTTGGTGGCCGAGTGAAACCCAGAACCTCAGAGGCAGCGGTTCTGATGGCTTCTTGGCATTGCTGCCACTGGTCTTCGATGTTTAATGCTGGCGACATGGGATTCAAGGATAATTGAAGGGACACTCGATTGGTAAAGGCATTAGCAATCTCTTGCGATTGTAGCTTTCCGACGTCATATCTCTTCACAGCGTTAGTTCGTGCTGGTCGTGAACAAGATATCCTCATTCGTGCCTTGGCTACAACAAGGTAGTGGTCCGAGTCAAAGTTGGCCCCTGGGAAAGTTCGGACATCTTACACACTGGAAGAGTGCCTTTCGTCGATCGCAACATGGTCAATTTGGTTGACGGTTAATTGATCTGGGGATCGCCATGTACCTTTATGAATTTTGAGATGCGGGAAGCGTGTACTACTTACAACAAGATTTACCCCCGCAACAAAATCGATTAGCCTCAATCCGTTTTCGGAGGTTTTCTCGTGGAGGCTATGCTTACCAATTGTGTTTCCAAAGATGTCCTACTTCCCTAGTTTTGCGTTGAAATCGCCAAGAACGATTTTCACGTCGTATCTAGGGCATTGCTCATATGTTTCTTCGAGGAGCTCGTAGAAACAGTCTTTGGAATCGTCGTCTTTCTCTTCTGTGGGGGCGTGGGCGCATATAAGGCTTATGTTGGCGAATTTAGCCCTGATGCGGATGGTCATTATACGCTCATTGACTGGATTTTGGCTAATCACCTTATCCCTGAGTCTGCCTCTAACGACAAATCCGCACCCAAATAAACGCTGTTTCTGTTGTCTGTAGCAGTCGCCATAGTATATGTCACAGTTTTTCATCTTCTTTATGCCGGGTCCATTCCATCGCACTTCTTGGATGGCGGTTATGTCTGCTTTGCAGCAGTCCAGGGCGTCCGCTAATTCTCCAGCTGCACCTAGTCCTAAGAGATCTTACGTTCCAAGTGCAGATCCGGAGGTCGTTGTCCTTTTTTCGTTTGCATGGGTCGTCAACTTTGAAATCATTATCGTTATCCGAGGCTGTTGATTGTTTCGGAACTATATCTTTTTTACGTGGTTGGGTAGTTAACCCTACGCACAACCCCCAACCTGGAGGGCCAGGTCCTTTTGGATCCCTTCGGACACAAAGGGCTGAAGTATCCAGAGTCAGTACCCTGCTGCAGGGGTATGAGTGCTGCCGTTGGCTCATCAGGAGCTCGTCCGCCACCATCTCTACTTCAATACCCTGTCCTAGTATTGAAAGACCCCAAAAGACCTTTAAACCAGATATGTTGGAGTAGCTCTTTCAGGGGCTTCTGCTTTTATGGCTGCTGAAGTCCACCGTTGATTCTGTCCTTCGAATTCATCCGCTGGGACATTTACACGAAAGCTCTGGTAGACCACTGAGATTCGTGCTGTCAGTCATTCTTCGCAGAGCAATTATAGTGTTGATCGATCACAATTCTTTGTTCCGGATTCCCTTATCTCAACACTCGCACTTACTAGTTTAGCAGGTCAGCTCTGGACGGAGCATCCCCGGTCCCAGTGGATACCGCTTGGAGGTATAGTAAGCACAGTTGACGTGTACTATAAGTTACAGCATCTGGGCGCCGCCAAGTTAGCACCAATCAGAGCCTACCCGAATAGTACAACGCCCATCCACGTAAACGTACATTATTTTTCGGTATTTTGTTCCAGGATCAAAATTAAGGAGGTTACATCTTCGACCATGAACCCGTCTAGAAAATGACGCGCCTCCGAAGAAATGCTTTACAGCCGCCATTTTGAATTTAATTGACTAGAAAAATTTTTATTTGTATATTAAAACCTAAATTATAAAACCTCTTTCACAGGTTTTGAACTATGAACTCCTTAATTAGCTTTCAAGCTTTCTACAATTTAAACCATGTATGTATTTAGTATTAATACATGAGTCTGACTTACCACATCGGAGAAATGGAAGGACTTCGATTACAAATAGAATATAACAAATATCTAGCACCAACGACTAAAGACTTTTCGTTTATGTCACGAAGTTCAAATAATTTGATGCCCCGGACATACTTTTGTCATTGAGTTCTGCTTAAAAGTTCCTTTGATATGATCTCTACACGCCCGGAGTAAGTTTACTAAATGAGCTCAATTTTATTGTTGCTTTAAATATTTTCTAACGAAACTAACAACTAAAGGATTCTTTCTTCTTCCCTCTCTTTATCGCTTTTCTTTTAATTATTAAGTGTGCCAATGCACTCCTTTAAATCTTCTCACAATCTTGTTTCACAAAACTTCATAGATGCTGCAGACATATGAGAAGTTCATTTTTAACAAGATGTGCTATAAGAAAATCTTCAAGACGCAGTTATCGTTATTTCCTTTTCAATAAAGTTGAATAGTTTACTGATTTCCTTGCGCTTTAAGGTTACGCTGTACGTAATCGATATTTATTTTCAAACTTGACGCCCATGGCAAATTGTAACTGTGTCTCTTGTTGTTTTGAAATATCAAATAACGCTTTTGTTTATTGATACGTGACTTTGAAGATTGTAATAAAAGCTTTTAAACGCCATCAGCATTTTAATGTTGAGTTCGGCTCTTCAGCGTCTTGTTTATCTACAACGCTTTATTTTTCGAGAGTACCAAGTTTTTCAAGTTGGTGTCGTTTCCACCTAGACCACGAAAGAACTTTCATGTCTACATACCACCAAACTTTAGTCATTAATTAGGGCATCTTCTCAAGCATGGCACTTACCCTTGACTAACATTATCGTTGCATAGGTACCAACAACACGAACGAACACAACTTGTGTCTCAAAGTGGTCTAAAGACAGGCACTTGATATTTGATTGCATTTCACTTATATTTAATTGCTTACTCGTTTCGCTTCTGCCAACATTGACACCATCATACAAAGCATGTCATCCATCCATCGCATCGCCCACTCTTTAATCGCTGTTCGTCTTTTATACAAAATGCCATGTTGAATAACCAAATGCTTCAGTCACATCACCCTCACCAATGATTCTTCATCGTCATCGTTGTCATCACCATCTCGCTTGCTCGTGCACTTAGTGTGAAATTTGCACTTAATCCATCTATGACGCTCGTGCCTGGCATTCTTCCATTGACAATGATAGCATCAGCGTTTGCAATTTCATTTCTATTGTTCAATACTCCACGAATGCGTTGTTGGATTGGAAGTGGTATTACCATCTAACTAAACTAGCTTTCTTGTCATCCAGGTTGAAAGTTTCCAAACAGTAATTGATAGTGTTGCAATGAGTCTTTGTCGACTGTTCAGGCAGTGTTTTTTATCCCAGAAGCGTACGCCTTTAGCCTTTAACATTTTTCCAGTTAGAATTGAATTGCATTTGTTAGTTCGGTAGTCATTGTAAGTGGCTTCTACTTAATTAAACAGTCCCTGGGAAAACTACCCCGAGCTCTGAAACAGCTTTACCAATAGTCGGGATTAATTAAATTGAGAGCCCCCATGAGATGCAGAGAATTTCACATGAGTGTCACGTTGAGTATTGTGCGGGGTGGATATTTTCTTTTTTTTTTGTTTGCAGACAACAAGTGGTTGGAATTTTCTGAATTCTTCATTCTACAATTGGATTGAAGAATTCCTAAGTGTAGTTGGTGGTACTGCTCGAGTACATACTAATCGTTATTTGCTTACATCATGCTTTGAGAAGGTCATGATTGGATGAGGTAACGTTAACACTGCAATAGTTGGATAAAGTAACACCAAGAATAGGAAGTGTTGCCACATTGCTTTTAAGTACACTGACACTCCAATGGAAACAATTGAGAGCTTGGGCTTATGTGCGCGTTTGTTTAAAAGGAAAAAGAATGTGGTTGGAGAAATTTTTCAACATAATTTCAAGAAAGCTTAGTACTCATAGCATTTGTCTCAAATTGATGATGAAGGCAGACATTGGGTTATGTTTCAGAAAAATTCTTCTACGTCTTACATATAGCTGACGTTTCCATGAAAAAAACTTAAAGAACGCCTAAACGACAATGTGCCCGTGCAAATTCAAAATTAAATGAGAGAATTTTGCATACCTAAACTGAACAATTTTCTGTTAATCAAACCGCATAGAAATACGGAAACAAAATTCAGTCGGTTGAAACTTTTACTCAGCGTTGAACAAAGGCTTCTCAGAAAAGTTTTTAATGAGCATACATTTTCCGTTTAAAGGGGGTTAAGTACATTGGTTAGGATATAGGGGATGGGTGTATTCTCGAACTGTGTTCAGTTTTACATTCATGGAAATAGTTGACAAAAGGAAGAAAAGATAATCCCGCCTTTGTTTAAGAGCTGTGTTACACCTTCTTCTTCTAAAACAAATAACATAAATAGTGTGGGGGGTGACACATTAGATCGGGGAGCACCCGGTCCTATCGCATTACTCACAGCCAGAACTTTTGAGGAAAGGAAGGCATCAATAATGTTTTCCCGATTCCAAAGGGTTAATCGAAGAAGCGCTTTTCATGTCAATGAAGGTACCTACTATCGGAGAACTTGTCAATTCTTCGCAAAAAGCGGTGGGAAAATTAAAATAAAATTTTTTCACATTTTAATGTACAATCTTTCTTAAATTTCCTGGAACTTCTTAAATGCACAATTTATTCAAAAACGTGTTAGCCATTGACGAAAAACTCTGTTTTAAGAAACGGTACTTTTTCCGAAAATATATCTTACATCATAAGAAAGACAACCTGAAAACAATCATTGACACAAATCTTAATCGAAATCGTTGGAGCCGTTTTCGAGAAAAATAAGTATCGGTTGTTTGGCTGGTATCTTCTTTTTCATTTTCGGCGTTACGAGTAGTGATCTTGAAGCGATCACAACTCTCCCACTTTTCTGCTTCACACTATAGTGATCCGCCTGTGGGGTACGCCGCGTTGACCTCAGAAATCGTCGGCAAGCCTCCCGGTTTTGGATTGTTCCATGTCTGAGGCCAACCAAATGCTGCTGTTTTTGCATTTGCTTGCACCAGGAGTGTTTTGGCCTGCCTTTTCTTTTTCGTCGCGAGTTTGTAAAAACGTTGTACGATATTGCCTTTTTGATGGGGTTCCGCGGATCTCTCCTTTGAACATGACAATAACAACTGAGCCGGTCGTGCTGAATTTTGTCCAAGATGGTACTTTTGACATGAAGGCTTCCACGGATCTTAGTACTTCTAATTCGATCAAGTTTTGTTACTCCTGCTGTCATCCGAAGCATCTTCATTTCGGCTGCCGTCAATTTGCTCTCATACTTTTTGTACATTGTCCAACATTGTGAACCGTATGTCAGAGCTGGACGGACAACTGCTGTGTAGAGTCTTCCCTTCAACTTAGGGGGCATTTTTCGATCACAGAAGATAGCGGAGTTTTCTCGCCACTTCATCCACCCTACGCTTACTCGATGATTGATGTCCTCATCACAAGATGCTTCACTATTGATCATAGATCCCAGATATTTAAACTTTTCACACTTGGGAAGCACATTTCCATTCAAATAAATGTCTGGAACAGGCTTGTCTGGATCAGAAAAAGGGCAGCACAGGTATTCAGTCTTTTTAGCGCTAATATGGTACCCATTTCCTTCCAGAACATCAATCCAAACGAAAAGTGCTCGTTGCAGGGATGTAGGATCCTCGCTTATGTTGGCTCCATCGTCAGCAAAGAATAATTGTTGTACTTTATTGTCCGTTACTTTTCCTAAGAGCAAATAATAACAGAACAGGTTGTTTGGCTGGTATCGTTATTTCAAAACCTGGAGACCCAATTCCATAAACTACAGAAGAGACAGACCCTAGCTGCAAATTTTGAAGAAAATTGAGATAGTGATTCAAGCTGTAGATTCATATACGGACAGACAGACAGATATATACATACAGTCAGAATTGCAGAACTTATTTTCGTTTTTTCCTATCATGGTAATGTCATGTTTACCTAATCTGCGCGATTGCAATATGACTTTTAAACAGAAGTAAAAATGGCTTGTGCTTGCACTATAGGCTCCCATGGAAGCTGTGGTTGCAGAAAACTACAAATGACTTGCTCAATATTTTGTAAAGCTATTGTGGGAGTTAGAAATGATAATGTACAAGTTGCCGAGTTTCTAAAAGAGAATATCAAGATTATGATGTTGATGTTGACTTCAAATTTATCGTATTGTAATATATACCCAACAATTAATAATAATTTCCTAACCAAAAACGTTCAACCGAAAGCGCAAACGGCAACACTATAATGTACATCTATTAGAAGGCGTTGCTTGTGAGTGAGTGTTTGTGTGCAGAGATATACCCGTAGGAGAATGTGTCTACACCTCCAGACATAATGGTTTATAGCAAACAAGCAAACTTTCTCGATGTTATAAATTGCTCGAAAGCTCTCGATGTTTCACACTAATGGAAAGCTCTAGACGTAATGAGTTATTATATGAGTGAGTTGTTGGAAGAGCTCAACTACATTGAGCTTAAAAGTGAATTAGGTAAACGAAATCTTTCTAGAGCGGGATCGAAAAATGAGCTCGTCTTGCGCTTGCGCAACTATTTGGAACAGATAGGGGCAGACGTAAACAGTTTTGTTTTTGAAGTGGAGGAAGAGGAAATGAGTGAAAGTGTAGGTTTTTCTAGGATGATGAAGCTTTTATTAGAACAAAAGAAGGAACAGCAGAATTTTCTCGAAAGACTCAAAGTACAACAAAAGAAGCTGATTAAAGAGCAACAGCAGAATATTCTCGGGCGTCTGGAAGAGCAACGAAACGATCAAAAGAAGGAAGAGCAGAATGTTCTCGGACAACTTGAAGCACAACAAAACGAACAAAAGAAGGAACCATAGAATATTCTCGAAAGACTTAAGGCGCAACAGAATGTTTTGGAAGGTCAGAAAAACATTGTAGAAGGCAAATTGGGTAAAATTGATAAAAATGTATGTGCCCTAGACGAACGCGTTGAAGGTGTAAAAAGCAGCTTTCTGTTGTAGAGAATCGTTTGGAAAGCCAATGCCATAAGCAATTCTCTGTTCTGACCAAGGAATTGGACCAGATCCGAAAAATCAAAATTCGATAATGTGCTGGAGAATTTGCAAAGAAAAAGGAGATGAAACCGCCAACATTTGATGGAAAATCTACTTGGCCAGTCTACAAGAGACAATTTGACGCAGCCGCGACAACAAATGGCTAGGATGACGAAGACAAGTGCATAGCACTGACTTTTGCTCTTAGAGGACCAGCAGCGGAATTAGTTCAAACTTTTCCAGCTGGTAAAAGTGACGATTTCAGTTCTCTCGTTTCAGCTAAAGATAAACGCTTTGGTGATAGCCACTTGAAAGAAGTCTTCCGAGTCCAACTCAATAACAGAGTCCAGAAAAGGGGTGAAAGTCTACAGCAGCTCCAAGCAGACGTCGATAGACTGGTTCACCTGGTATACCCGGATGCTGGAGCAGAAATCATTAACCAGCTTGCTGTTGAGTCCTTCGCTCGTGCCATTTCCGATACACATTTTCAGAGGTCTGTGCGAACACGTACTCTTTCTGAAACTTTAGCATTCGCATTTACAATTGAGGCAGCAGAACAGGCTTCTCATGTAGTACATCGACATATAGAAGCCACAGTCGATGAATGCTCGTGCCAAAGATTTGAAATACATAAGAACTAGCGGAGTGAACTTGCAAGAAGTTGGAACTGCAACAAGACCTGGCACTTACAGCGTCAAGCGTCATTTCTCTCAAGTAAAATAATTTTTTTTCTCTAACTAAATAAGAATAAATGAACAATCCGTATCATAGGTATGAAAATTAACGGTAAATGTCTATAATGAAGTGGTCGTATTTCGGTGAATTTTTAGCGTAAATTTTCTCTTACAACAGCATTTGGAAGAAAATTTCATTTACTCTCTTTTCTAAGCATGAATATGAATATTTTTCTGAGACCAAAAAGAAAACCATTGAAAAAACTAAAAAAAAAATGGGAAAATTTTCTTCCTACAAAGAACGTCCTTGTTTGCGAGATATATTGAAAATCATATGAGGATGGTTCGGGATAGGGTTGCTCAAAAAACATCGATACATCGAAAACATCGATGTTTACTATTCGATGTATCGAATAAATCCGATGTTTCGCACCCTTTGGATGTTTACCGATGCATCGATGTTTTTGTATTCGATGCATCGAATGAAGCAAGCATTGAAAAGACTCATTTAAAGTGCCAAATCTAAAGTTAAATTTATTTCATATCAGTGGGATGTTGTATTTCATTCAATCCATATTGAATAAAGCAAGCATCGTTCAATACGCACTCACTTACAGTAACAGTACCTAACCAAATCGATTTCAGTGTTCTGTTTCTGTTTAATTCATGTTAGAGAACTGCATGAATGCAATCACTTGCGTTTTGGAATCATCCCCCGAAAAACAAGCACTACACAGTCTCACACTCACAATGATGACACAAGTTTGATGCTTGTAGAAAAGTACACAACTTTTGTGAATACGAGCCTTCGCATTGCTTGTGCCCATTAATGACGAATGAATGGACCATGCAAGCTCATACAGGTACACCATTCGCTTGTATTCGAAAAAAAGCGAATGCTCACGAATGATGAGGGAACGAACATTTTTTCATATTCATAGATAGGTTTGAATACACATTTTGTGACCTGTCTTGGGCGTTATTTATATTTTTTGGATTTTTTTGTTGTTGCTTATGTTGTGTTCTTGATCACAGTATTGCACTGTGAAGTATTCGTTACCTTATGAGGTATTCGTTGCACTGTAGATGATTCGTTGCCTTAGACACTATTCGCAAAAGCTCATACGCATACACATATTGTCATTGCCTGCCATTGTTTCAGTAAAGTGAATTAGAGTGAGAACCTGGTTTTGTTGACTTAAAGAGAGTGCACTGTGTGTATTGCTTTGGATTAAGATGAATGGTGTCTAAATGGTGTGTAAGGCAATGAATAAGTGAATGCATTCACAAAACAAGACATTCACTGCAGCTCCCTGATTCATGTCATACATAATATGCTCTCTTCTCCTTTACTTCATATATCCAGAAACAGAATACAAGATGTGCAGCTGGTACGGAAAACATCGATACATCGAAAACATCGACATACTATTTGTAATAATTTGGCTCTCTTTAAGTTTGATGCAGGCAATCCCACGTGCTTTGCGCTATGCTCGCTGGATTTTCGACTGTGTTGATGGCTCTACACAGACAACTTTCCATGCTAAAAATAAATGACTCACCTTTTCCTTTGTCCAAACTGTACCATTTAATGGTTTGGTTTGTTTTATTCCTTCACCTCCGCAAAAGTTCTACCAGCAGGAGTCGATGTTGCTGGCAACAGATTCATTGAGTATCACTTTGCAGCCTTTCACCCGAGACCTCATAAGTTTGTCTACCAAATTGCAATCAATTTGGGTTTCATTTTCACCCTTGCTGTTTGATGAACTTATTATTTGACACTAAAGCAAGGATATTTCTTGAACTACAACTTTTTAAGAGTGAGTAAATTAAGATGTCTCTTATTTTTGAATTGAATTATTTCTTATGTCATTCTTTGTTTTTATTGTTTTTTATTATTGCAGTAAGGATCGATTATTGAGTTTGACGGATATTAAGTGAACTTTCAAAAACAGCGCTGATTTTTGTTTGAGTTATTAGCTTGAATAAAGCCAAACTAAGAAATGAAATTAAATTAAATTACATTTGAAAACTAATTAATGGAATGAAAACTAAACAGATACTAGTAATACATAACAAACTCTGTCAAGCTCAGCGCATCAAATTCACCCGGCACAACTTTCTGAGGATGGTCATGGCCCAGTTGCTTCTTCGAAGACTTCTGCAGTTCAAACAAGACCTAACAGCTTACAAACCAGTTATTCAATTACTTGCTCCAACTAAAATAAAATCTACACGTTAACACGTTGCTCCAGTCACTAGGCGCTCCGGGCCTGAATAGACACATTTCTTCAAATACAGGATATACAGGATGTGAAATAGCACCACACACATATCACGAATGGTGTGAGTGAAACTGAATATAAACACATACCCGAGTATTCGAGCGTATAAAATGTCTACAAAGTTTCGCTTTTATAAATTTCAACTTGGTCCCTCGTGTAAAGTTGTATGGCTTAAATAAAATCGCAAAACCATATTTTACATAAAATACCGACTTGTTTAACTTTTTGGTCTTCAATTTTTTTTTCTCGCTCACTTTCTCTCCTTCTATCTTTATTGCAAAAGTGTGATTTTTACTCGTTTTACAGCATGAACTTTGTTCCTCCATCCAGTGATAGGCGATGCGAGGTAAATACGGAGTATGGTCTGAATGTGGGTAAATTTTGCTTCATGCCTACGATAAGCTCCTGTTTCATAAGTCCTAGGTCGTCTTTTGGTTACGGTACGGTACACAGTATGAAATGATTTCTTCCTAATTAAAATTTAAGACCAGAATGAGATAAGGAAGCATTTGCCTGCAAAGTTCAAGGTTGGTTGCTGTCAAACTTAATGGTAAAAGTGTAATTATTTACTCTGTTTGTGGTGTGGAGGTTTTTTTTTTTTGTTTTTTGTGTTTTTTTTTTTTCTATTCCACTTTGGTGAAAGAAATGGCGTTTCTTATGCTTTAGAATTAAGCGAAGATATTGGTTGCCTCCCTTGTCTATAAACAAATTCAGAAGATAAGCTGAGAATATAAGGAATGGTTTTTTTGCTTAAATTTTATCTTCGAAGTAAGACGCATAATTTATGAGTTTTTGAGTACGGAGTTTAAAAATGCTCATCACTGTGGAAAAGTTTTTTTATCTGAAAACGATCTCTGGACGGTTAAGAAAATTTTTCTGGAACAATAAATAAGTCAATTTAGCCTCAATTTATGTTTCGGCTTGCACTGAAAACAGAAGATTTCAAAATTTGACTGGTGCGGTAAGGACTGCTGAGAACCAGGTTGGGAGATTGTATGATATTTTGATCGTTTGGGGTTTTTTTTGCTGTTCCGTTTAAAATGTTCTTCTACCAAAACTTTTTTCTTAAGCGATTTCCATTATTTTCTTCAAGGTTTAGAGGAGCTGGATCTGCTAAATCGTCGTTTGCGATATGGTAAGCCAAATGGAACATCCATAAATTCACTGCCTGTATCCAAAAAGCTTAGCCTTTATGTTGGAACGTCCTGTCTTATGAAAAAAGACGTGCACCGAATATTCAGCTGTTTAATTTCATACAAACGACGTATTCAGCGAGCCAAACACAAGTTTGAAGCAGAAAAGTGGGATAGCTGTGCTCCCTTAGACACCACCATATTCTTAGTACCGGTAAAAGGGACTAAAAGAAGAAAAGAGAGTATAGTCACAAGGTCATAAGTATTTGCGAAGCAATAAGTAGCATGTTGAATTTGATGGGGGATGGCTTTGATGTCATAATTCTTCAATGCTGGATCCAACTTTACTATGGATTATACTTCCTTACTTCTGTGGCTTTCGCATTGGTAAAAAATTGCCCGCTGAAAAAATTACCAACATTGGCACCTTCCGGAAAAGCAAAAGAGATGTGCCAAACCCTTTTCTAGCGAAAGCGATTCTTAATAATCATAATTGGTTGCTCAGACAACCACCAGAACTGTTCTGACGTTTTAACAACGTCCCGTCGATCGCGATCTGATACCGCCCTACTGAACCGGAGGAGCTCTTCAGCTTCTCCGCCCACTGCGGCGATGTCCCGGCCATAAAGGAGCCGTCGTTCCACGGATCTGTCCTGTATCAAACTTATCATGTCAAAATAGAGGAAAGCCTCAGGTGGGACAAATCCACTGAAACGTGTTCTCTCCATATATTCTAAGTTGGGGTAATAAGCCCCAAAAATCAGGCCATTGGCCGAGGTCATCGCTCTTGCAGTGTGACCACGAGTCAGTTTTATAATGAAGTTGTCGATCCTGTTTATTTGAGCCCCGTTGTAAAGGACCTCATTAGGATAATATTTTCTGTACTCCGACTCTGGCGTTCTGTGCAATCCAAGATAGGTACGCAGACATTGTCTCTCAAACACCCGAATCTTTTCCATTTGAGACGCTGTAACATTGAACCACACGGGGCACCCATAGACAATCATTGGCCTTATGAGGGCCATGTAGCAAATCACCTTCACAGTTCACTCTGCTGTCAAGTTGACTGCTGTGAAATAGTCACCTCGTCAGAGCAAAAGCTCCTCTAGCCCTGGCCAGAACCGCATCCATATGTTTGTTAAAATATAGATACTGATCTAGCCAGATGCCGAGGTACTTGACTACTACTTTGCTTGGCAGTGGGTGGCCATGTAGATCAGCGATCACCAGCTTTCGCCAGTTCTTTCTCGTATCCCATGAGGCCCGAGCCAACGGGGTTCTAAACACAATTGTTTCCGACTTCTGAAAGTGGATTTTCAACTTCCAGTCATCGCAATATTGCTGAATCTTATCGAAGTCACGCTGCAAGAGTGTTCCGATGACCTCGATCTTTGGACCTGTTCTGTACGCGATTAGGTCGTCGGCGTACGCTATAGCATGGTGAAGGGAACCAATTGGATCGCCGGTGAAAATGCTAAACAAAATAGGCGAATTCACCGCCCCCTGTTGTAGACCGTTCTGTATTTTAAAAGTTCTGGTAGAAGTTATATTGCAACTTTTTACAACAAACGTTCTACCATGAAGCATGTCATTCAGAATATATAGCAGTGGTTTACTCATGCCATACCTGATCAACTTATAGAAAAGACCGTCTAACCAAACGGTATCGAATGCCTTCTCCAAGTCAACCAGACATGCAACCGTACACTGCTTTTTAGCTTTGTTCCATTGAATATCAGATACTAGTTTAGACGCGGCATGTATGGTATCATGACCCGCCTTAAAACCGAACTGATTTTGAGGAATAATATTTTTGTCCTCAGCCCATGTGAACAGTGCTCTATTGAGAACTTTCTCGAATACTTTGCTGATACTCGGAAGAAGACTAATTGACCGGAGATTTGCTGGATTGGAACCATCCTTACCTTTTTTAAGGAGAGGATGGACCACTGCCACAATCGCTTGATTCTCTTGAACATCGTTGAAAGGTTACATGCCGCTCTCTCTTTTTTTTTTTTACAAACAACTTTTCTGCTTTATCTGGAGCCCAATGTCGAACTAAACGTCAAGTATAGAGAATAGAGATTCATATTTTACTAAAACTGAATGCTTTACTAGACTATGTTTTCCCTGTATTACGATTCACAAACGTTCTTAAGCAATATGCATAGTTGTTGTTACGGTAAATTTTCCCGCAACAAAAACCATTCATACATTTAGTTATTTACATTTAAATATCCCTCTCTTTTCCTCAAACCCTTCCCTATCATTTCTTCGTCCCATCATTTCTATGTTGTTTGCTCTTAGCAATGTGATCGAAACATAGCTTTGAGCAAATGACAATATAGGTGCGTGTCGTAATCAGCGGATGAGCGGAACTGATGTCGGCGTTTGGTGTGTCGAGCCAGAAACCTCTGGAGACTCGCACACCATTTACTTAAATTGAATGTCATTCATACTTCGTCACCTACAAGCGTCATCATTCTCATTCATCGACATTCACATCATTATCATCATTTACACATACTTACATCCATGTTCTTATAACATCATCTTATACACATTATTACACATATTATCAAAGATGAGAGAAGTAGAAATTGCACGTGTAAACGCCATACCTGGTTTGAGACACACTGTGCAGCGTAGTGCTGCAAGTGTAAACATAAACATCCCATATTTAACTTTTATTATTGTAAAACCGAATCATAAGAATGAAACGTTAATGGTTCTCCCTTTTCTCCAAATCTGCGTAAAGATCCACCTAATAGAGTAAAGTAGTTCATTTTGGTTTTGGTAGCTTTTCTTCCCTTCTTCAATTTTCGAAAAGTTGTAACACGGAGAATTTTATCCTTCCCCTGAAGAACAATTACAATGAAATTAAAAGGGTCGCGTGTCTCACAATTACTGAGAATTTCGATAGCAAAGATCAGCCGAATCTTAATTGACAACACTAGAAAACTAACAATCACTCTACTTATCTTCTTCCTGCTTTTCCTTCCTCCTTCTAACTTCTCAATTTTCGTCCGTCTGGCGATTCCTATAGCTAGTTCAAATTCCTGATTCCAATGATTCTAAATTTCATTTTTCTAACTTTATCTAAAATTTCTTAAACACTTTCTACTAAAACAATATCTCCAACTTTCTATAAAATTTCCACTTTTCTTTGTAAAATCGCAAAATCGCAAAAAGAACCACTTGCTGTTTTTTAGGTCAAGTGGTTGATCTTGTCAGTTTGTCCTTTCTCGACTTTCAAATTCACCCACACATTCATACAATCGGCCAATCGTGTCTCGAGGTTTCCTGTCACGGCTTTCTAGCACACCTTGTCTCCTTTTAAAACCCTCCCTATTTGTCTAAGTGCCCGCACTGCGATTAAAGCAATATAAGCAGACCTCTAAAAGAATGCTTTGCAAAATGTCCCATTCATTTAACTGAATATTCGGAAAGCATTCACATTCCCTATCACAGAACTTTAACTCACAAAAGTAAATCCCAGTCAATTTTGAAGTCTTTAGTAAACCAATCGTCTATAACAGTCAAAAGACTTGAAGTCAAAAGAATGCAGTACTTTTTAACTGCTTGCAATCTTGGAAGTCTTTTAATTATAGTCTTTGACATTCTTTGCAGTCATAAAGTTTTTTAATTACACTGAAACTTAGTAATGCAGTCATTTGGCTGCTTTGGAGTCTTTTGGCTGCTTGAAATCTTTTTTACTGGTTGAAACCTATAACTGCTTGTATTATTTTTAACTGCTTTTAACGACATGAAGTCTTTTAACTGTTGGCCTTCTGATTGCTTGAATTTGTAGTTGATAAAAATAAAATGCCGAAATGTAAACTTGGATTATTTTAAAATTTTAATAGACCTTGTAAGGCAATTAATAGTAGGAAATGATAGCTTAAGAACAACGTAAATGGTATAAGCCGTAAGGAACCTGATGTTAAGAATTTAGAGCACTCAAATCATTCCAAGCAGTGAAATGGAATTCAAGCAATCGAAAGACTCCATCCAAGCATTAAAAAAGAATAATTCAAGCAGTCAAAAGACTTCATGCAGCCAGTCCCAAGGTTCTGAGTTGGTTTGCTTTGAAAGGCCCGTGAGTCACTTTTTAGTTTTTCAGATATTAATAGAACTAACTAATTGTACAGTGTGAACTCGGCTAATAACATATTTATGCGAGGTCTCATTCCACCAAAAAGCTGACGCATAGGAGACAATTGGCCGTATAAATCCAAGGGACCCTTTTTGGGGACCGACCCCATGTCTTGCTCCCTTACATTGCCAGAAGACTGACAGTGCTTTAGCAGTTTTTGACTCGACATAATTAGACCAAAAAAGTTTGTTATCTAGGATTATTTCAAGATGTTTGGCGTCATTTGAAAAGGGGATATTGACGCCTTAAGTCTTAGGGGTAATTCCTCTACAATCTATGTACATCACGTTCTGCATTGCATATAGCATCAAAGCTGCCTTTTTTTAAAGGACCTTGTACAGGGTTTTCCATTAAGAGCTATCCATTTTATTTTTAAAATAAAAACGCCAGCCATTTGAGATATCAAAAAAACATTTATTTCATATTAAAGTACACCCAATACCATTACGAATTGAACTCTATTTCGTTCATATGTCCTCCGCGGGCGCGCTTGCAGCGATCGGTACGTTGAACCCAATTTTCAACCACTCTCTCGCACATATCGACCGGTATTGGTATTGTTTGGGCTGTAGCTCCATCCTGCTGGAACCACATGTCACTAATATCCATTCCACGCAACTGACGCCAAAAAAACGCCACAATGTGGTTTGTGCGATGCCCAATTCCTGTGAACGACGTGGAATTGACTGATTTGGGTCGTTCTGAACGGATGCACTTACGGCCGCGATATTTTCAGCACTCCGTCCTTATCTTTGTCTCACTGGCACGGTAACATTGTGCAGCGAAAACGTGGATTCAAATTTGTGCACTTAACTAAGAATTAAGGCACGGGTGGGACGATTATAACGACCAAAAATCGGAGTTAGCGCTCTAAAAGTTGCAGCGACTGACTCAAAATATTGATAGTACGCTTTAATAATTTGGAAACGTTGTTGATTCGTGTAACTCACCATGATGAAATAATAGACCTCCATGAGCAATCTGACGTTTACAGAATATCAATAGATCTTAAGGGCGCGATAACATTAAAGAAACAAAATGGATAGTCCCCAATGGAAAACCCTGTAGAAGAAGAAAATGCCTACCACAAAATCTTTCCTTGCAAGCGCGAATTAATTTATGTAACACTTAATTTTGATAAAAAAAACTTTATTTAATTTATTCAAACTTAATCTAGTTATATAAATGGTCACAACGACTTAAGGTCCTAGATTGACTAAAAAAATATCTATTGTGAACTTATTCACTGACTTAAAAGAAGTGTCCGTTGGTTTGCTATGTTATTCCTATTTATACTATTTGACAAATAAAAACATCTGTTATTCAAGGATGTGTTCTTACTAATTGATATTTAATAGTTTGGCTTGTCTGGACTCTGGTGTTTTTCCATTGATGATTTTGTGTATTGATACTTTATTGTCCTTGTTTATTGTATTGTACTAATTGATATTTAATAGTTTGGCTTGTCTGGTATTTTTCCATTGGTGTATATTATATCTTGGAATATGAGTCACTTTCTAGGGCGTTGGTTCATTTTGATGATCTTAACGATCCTGGATTCCATTTTTATACGTTGAACGTGATGTGGTATTAACTCGTGCATTCAATCATGTGCGGTCTCACTCTCCTCCCTTCTTTGTTTAGCATGTTGCATCTGAGACAGAGACAGAGAGTGTCACTTAAAAACACATTAAGTAGAAATTTTCCCCAGCATTCCTAATGTTGCACGTCAATCAGCCAAACGTGATGGTGACTATCTGAGAACTGAAAGTCAACTCAACTTTTCCACTTGGCTTCGTGGTGTTTTTTTTTTTTAAAAAAAGCATGTAGTGACAAAAACTTCTTTACAAAGCCAAATAGTGGCTAGTGGGTGCTTTTTCCTTTCCACAACAACGGTGGTTTTGACAACTCACGCACGCTTCCTGTTACAAGCAAACAACGCTTGAAACTCATTTTTTTGCGATTATAGGTACTATAAGGCAAGTCTTGCAATCGTGCAGAAAAAAAATTTTGAGAAAACAATTGATTATGACATTACGATGATAGAGAATACGAAAAAAGTGGGTCCTGCAATTCTGTCTGTCTTTCTGTGTCGATCTGTCTGTCTGTCTGTCTGTATATGGATCTACAGCCTGAACTAATAGACCGATTTTCTTCATAATTTGCAGTTATGGTCTGTGGAGCAGCCTACAGAGGGGCTTTTGGAATTGAGTCTCTAGGTCTTGAATAAACGGTACCTGCCATACAACCGATATGATAATACTTATTTTTCTCGAAAACGGCTCCAATGATTTCGATAAAATTTTGTATGAGAGATTAATTTTTAATTGTCTTTCTTATGATGTAAAAAATTTTTTTTGAAAAAAAGCTAAAAACGGTACCTCTAATAGTACCGTTTTTTTAAAACCGACTTTCTTGTTAATGGCTTACACGATCTTGACGAAATTTTGGATTTAAGAAGTAGTAAGCTGTTAAAGAAAGACTACGTATCAATATTTAAAAAAGTTTAGTTTTGGAAACTTTTATAAATTTTTTTTTAAAATTTGGATTTTTAGAAATAACTTTAAAAGTATAACTTTGATTTTCTTAAATTTTTTTTTCAAAATAACTTCTATCAAGATCTAAATCTTTGCATACTCGACTTTTAAAAAACAGTTTTAAAAAAAAAAGTGAAAAATAAAAAACCGTTTTTTGGAAAACCTGGTCCAACGATTTTGATTAAATTTTCATCATTCATATGTATTAGCGATTGAAAAAGAATGGCGTCTTTAGATTTTGGCTTGAAACCTTTGGAATATTTAATTAAATTTTTTTATTATTTTGCGTGATTTAATTCAATTTTCATAATTAATGTGTAGTTGGCAACCCTGTACCACAACATATATTATGAAGATCTAGATAATACCAAAATCTTTAACTCGGCCCTTATATTTTGATATCGTATTTAGAACACAATCGCAAGTTCGTGCGACCCAGTCGTGCCCATTTTTTTATCAAAATGCGCGCAATATGGTTAGTTTCAGTGATCTATTGCGTCGATTATTCGGTCTATTGAGTTTTGAATAAATTTCTTCATTGTAGACATTAAACCACCAACACCGCTAACGTAGAGTACGACCTGGCGAAAGTATCGCAGCTGTGGGAATATGAGGATGAAATATAGGCCATGCTACTCGGGAGTAATGCAGCACTCTAACGGTGAAATCGGTCCAGTATACCAGTAACATTCCTGTTCCCCTGGGAATATGAATATTGAATACTGAATATAGTCAATGCAACTCAGAAGAGATTTAGTATCTTGAGGGTGAAAGAGTTTTTGAAATAGGTTCATTATTTTCTTAGATCCCGTCCTTGTCTTCTTCCCGTAAGAATATGGGGATGAAATATAGCCTATGTTATTAATCTCTGTTCCAAATATTGTTTAATTCGGCTCAATAGTTATGGAATCTATTCAATACGCCCAAACAAACACAAAGATCATTCCATTTTATAAAAGTCAAAAATTAAAGGAGCTGTCAATTGGTCACCTATGTGGCTCATGTCTATAGTACCAAGCCCTTTTCGATAGTTATACTGGAAGCCAACACTGATTCATATATTCGTGAGAAACTGACCGCAATTTGAGAAAATCTACGCCAAAATCGGATTAAACAATTGAATCGTTTGAGGTGCAGTCGCGGCCAACATTTGTATGAAATAATCTTTCTTGAAACATTAAATTATGGGGTCACCTATAATTCGGCAGAAGACGTTTGCCATTTCTTTGTTTCGCCGTGGTCGTTTCGACTTTTTTTGTTTTGCAAACCTTGTTTGGCAAATAACACTTTGCATTCTTTTATTTTGCCTTCTTATTATTACGCAATTATTACGCATTTCATTCTTTCGGCTCAGTATGAAATGATTTTGGGACAATACGCAGATATCATTTGGCCAATTCTTGAATGCCCTTCATTTACTTCGCTTTAAGTTACTTGGTCACTACGAGCTCCTCGAAGAAACATTTGAGCAGTGCCCTAGATACGACCTGAAAATCGTTCTTGGCGATTTCAACGCAAAACTAGGGAAGGAGGACATCTTTGGAAACACAATCGGTAAGCATAGCCTCCACGACAAAACCTCCGAAAACGGATTGAGACTAATCGATTTTGCTGCGGTGCTAAAACTTATTGTAAGTAGTACACGCTTCCCGCATCTCAAAATTCATGAAGGTACATGGCGATCCCCAGATCAATTAACCGTCAACCAAATTGACCATGTTGCGATCGACGCAAGGCACTCTTCCAGTGTGCTAGATGTCCGAACTTTCCGAGGGGCCAACTTTGACTCGGACCACTACCTAGTTGTAGCCAAGGTACGAATGAGGATATCTTGTTCAAGACCAGCACGAACTAACGCTGTGAAGACATGTGACGTCGGAAAGCTACAATCGCAAGAGATTGCTAATGCCTTTTCCAATCGAGTGTCCCTTCAATTATCCTTGAATCCTGTGCCGCCAGCATTAAACATCGAGGACCAGTGGCAGCAATGCCAAGAAGCCATCAGAACCGCTGCCTCTGAGGTTCTGGGTTTCACTCGGCCACCAAAACGAAACCCATGGTTCGATGAAGAATGTAGGCAGGCAAATGCAGCCAAGCACGACAAATGCTTTTGCAAACACGAACAAGGACTGCTTACGATCAGTATAACGAGATTTACAAGGAGAGAAGAAGGGAAGAACACCGACTTCTCAAAAAGAAAAAGAAGCAGCATGAGAAGCGCTCGTTTGAGGAAATAGAGAGGTGCCATGACAGGAACGAGATTCGGAAGTTTTACCAAAAGGTAAAAAGATCCTGTTAGGGTGGCAAACCCCGAACTCAAGCCTGTAAAGACCAGCAGCGAAACATAGTTATAGAGTCACAGTTGCTACTGAGGATTTCGAAAAATCATTTCTGCAGACTGCTTAACGGCGATGAGGACACAAATTTCACTGGCAAGCAGATTGCCAGATTTAGCTTGGACTATGATCAAGAATGCCGTCCTCACGACCTAGAGAAAGCTAAGCTTGCCATATGCAAACTTAAATCAAATAAGACTGCAGGTGCAGATGGCCTTGATGCCGAACTTTTCAAGGCAGCTGGAGATCAGTTGGAAAGGAGCATGCACCAGCTGATCTGCATGATATGGTCGGAAGAAAGCATGCCCGATGAATGGAACATCAGTATCGTATGCCCGATCCTAAAGAAAGGAGACCCTCACAATTGCTCCAATTATAGAGGGATAAGTCTCCTTAACGTCGCTTAAAAGATCTTGTCTGCTGTAATATGTGAACGTCTGAAACCCCACGTCAACAACTTGATAGGTCCTTATCAATGTGGTTTTAGACCAGAGAAGTCCACAATAGACCAAATTTTCACATAACGGCAGATCTTGGAAAAAACCCGAGAGCATAATATCGATATTCACCATCTCTTTATCGATTTCAAGGCCGCGTATGACAGTATCTACAGAGACGAGCTGTACAGAGCCATGTCTAGTTTCGGCATCCCTGCAAAAATCGTACGACTATGCAGGATGACTTTAGAGAATTCACGCTGCTCCGTCAAGGTCGGTAAAGAACTCACCGAGACCTTTGATGTCGAAAAAGGTTTTAGGCAAGGCGAAAAACTGTCATGCGATTTCTTCAACATCATACTTGAACAGATTGTAAGAAACTCAAACGTCAACACCAGAGGAACAATCTTTCAAAAGTCTGTACAATTACTCGCCTATGCAGACGATATTGACGTAATGGGAAGAAAAAAGCGTGATGTCATAGGTGCTTTTGCGAGTATCGAAACAGAAGCGGCAAAAATGGGTTTGATGGTTAATGAGGGCAAAACGAAGTATATGTTGTCATCAAACAAGGACACAGAACATCGACGAATTGGACAAAACGTCACAATAGACAGACATTACTTCGAGGTAGTACAGGACTTCGTCTACCTAGGATCCGCTGTAGACACGGACAACAACATCAGTGCGGAGATCAAACGGAGAATAACTCTTGCCAACCGTTGCTTCTTTGGGTTAAGAAGGCAATTGAGAAACAAAACCCTCTCCAGAAAAACCAAGGTGACCTTATATAAGACCTTAATCATCCCAGTCCTGCTTTACGGCGCGGAAGTATGGACCTTATCGAAAGCGGATGAGGAAACCCTTGGTAGTTAAGAAAGAAAAATTCTCCGAATGATCTTTGGTCCCGTATGCGAAGGCAATGTGTGGAGAAGAAGATACAACAACGAGCTGTATGAGCTGTACCGCGACATGGGCATAGCCAGAAGAGTACGCATCGCGAGGCTACGATGGTTGGGCCATGTTGAGCGGATGGACCCAAACGCTCCGGCTCGTCGGGTGTTCGAAAGCACATTGCAGTCAAATCGCGGAAGGGGAAGACCTCGTCTTAGGTGGCGCAATCAAGTGGATGAAGACCTCAACCGACTTTGAGTGCGAAACTGGAGAGAACTCGCCCGAAATCGAAGTTGTTATAGAAGGATGTTGGTTGAGGCCCAGGTTTACCCCGAACTGTAATGCCCACCTAAGTAAATAAGTAAGTACATATGATATTGTGTAGTCTACAATTTTGTATCTGAATACCTAGCTTAGCAAACCATTCAAGTTGACTTAACTCAGCAAATACGCTTTCAGAACTATGGTTCCCGCATTATATGCAATCTGTCTATGCGATGAAAAAACTTCCAACTACCGCACCGGTGGGAGGTTAGGAAACTCTTTTCTATTTTCTTGCATTTAGTGGTTTTAAGGACGTTAATTGGCTAAAGAGGATTTTGTGCGTTTGTCCATAGAAACACATTTCTCGAACGTTTTTCTTTTCAAACATTTACTACGCACCCTTCATGACTTTGTTTTGTCAACTATCAGTAGAAATCCCAGGCGAATTTCCGTTTCTTAAGTAAGCGTTTCTCCTTTCGTTCGTTTTTTACCCCCTCTTGAAAGTAAAAAGCACTCTTCCTTCCGAAACGGAAATAGTTAATCCATCATATTCAGGCGCAATTAAAATCACTGCCATCCGCGCCAGCTTATACCTACTACAAATTCCAAGCTGTCCAATCTGAAAACAAGTAGAGAAAAAAAATCTCTAAGCTGTCACTCATTTTAATTTCAGTTGTCAGCATTTCTGAGTATTTTGTGTGTAATTAGGTTTAAAATGTAAAGGACATCCGCGGTAGAGTAGGAAAGCTTATTTTGACATTTCTACATACAAATGCTGTCCCTGGCAAATCCCACGTCCTTAATTCTGAGCTGTTCAAGCGTTTATTATTAGTCCAGGAAAAACAGATTGGCTTTGTCGTAGGTTTGTATGTACGCGTTACTAGCTGTCGTCGTCGGCGGGAATCGCTTCGGTTACCTTCGGATAAAAGTCTTTGAAAATGGAAAAGGGAAGTGGGAAGATAAGAACATTATATTTATTTTTAAAGAATGAAAACTTCAATAGTAAACAAAAATAAAAATGGTCTTTCATAGACACACACAACAACCTCACTTTTTCACAGAACATAGAATTTCTTATGTTCATAAGTGGGTACCTATGTATGTACACATGTTTGTATGTTTGTATACATGTAAGTTGTTGACACATTTTTTCAGCTATTCAAAAAGTTTGGAGAGCCATAGCAATATTTCATATTCAAAGTGTATTTACAATTCCTTTAAAAGGATGACAACAACGACTCTTGGCTACAAGTCTTTGCTCTTCACCACAAAGTACGCAGTCTCTCTTCGCAACTTGGTCCTTTATCAAAAGCACTGATAGATCCACAAAGAGCTAAACATCTTGATAGAAGATTTTGCACTGATTTTGAAAACTATTCCAGACATTTCGTTTTGTGGTTTTCATTCCAAATTTGCTTTGTATTATATATGCGAACGAACAACTACTTCGGAATAAGAAATTTATTGAAGTGTAATGCGGTTGTGTTGTGTTTGTGTTCACTTGAAAAGAGTTCTGTTTAGTTTGTGTAAATGGTTTTCAAAGAAAATGCGGTTCTCCAATAAATTGCAGAGCTTTGTGGAGGCCAATGTAGTGGCTAATGATAAGAGAGAAATTTTTGGAATTGAATTCTTTTTCTGATATAGCTGTGAATGATTCTCAAGAGGATTATTATAGAAGATAGTTCACGGGGAGGGAAGAGGGTAAATGACGCCAAATGTACGAAAATGTCGGACACCAGACACATGAGTGGAAATTTTTTCAGTTTTAATATTTTTTCTTTGAAAATACCTCAGATGGTTCAGAAACAAAAGACAGAGTTGTTTGCGGCACGTCGCGTCGTGTAATCAGACAATCTAGTAAAACAATAATCTCATTCCGTTTCCTAAAACACTGTAGGTAGCGTGTTCCAACCATAAACTCTGGCGATCAAAGAAGTCTCCTCATAACTTAATGGAAAATTGATATCCAAGTCAAATGTTCGCATCTTCACAGATATTAAAGCAGTCCTTAAATCACTCAGCAATGATTTCACGAACTGTTGGTTTTTTTTTTTTTTCATTGAAATTTTATTTATGAATGGCCTTTCTTTTCCTTAAGCTAAGGTTTGTTTACATTCGGGTGCCACTTTTTCCATGGCGATATTGACAGATTTTTAAAACAATTATTTTGGACATTTGCTTTAACCTGTTTAAGCTTTCAAATAGGTTTCGAGAAGAACTCAAAAAGTCGTATTTCCGTCTTATATCGACACTCTCCTGTCGTTAAAACAAATTCCAATGAAATCCGGAACAAAGAACTGACAAAAAAGTACACCTGACATGATAGTCGCATTTTTATTACTCTTCTCTAATGTAGCGTCAGAAATAGCGTAGCACACCTGGTATTACATGTAAGGATAAGCTTTTAAATGCCTCCTACAAAAACATCAAACGTGGGATAAGAGGGAAGAAAACATAATAAATCAATTTTCTTAACCTGTCAAAGTGAGTAAACGTAAAAACTTAATGAAACAATCGGGTGTTTCAACGAAGTTTTAAGTACTCAAATTGAGCTTCAATGTTCACAGTTTTTTCTTATCGAGTATCATGGACAGGATGTGGATAAAAGCGGAATCGGTATCATCCTTGCGGAAAAGATATGTCCCAAGTCTAGTGACCCTTTGATGTCCTTTGGATTGGTGTTGCAAGGAATATCGTCAATGCTCCCAAAATGGGATATGAGCAGGTGGGAGGTGGAAAATGATGCATTTTTACTACATTCTCACAATCCACCTTATCGCATAAAACGAGTTTTTGTTTATTGACGAAGATTGACGGGAACACAAACAAGGATTATACCATCTGGAATTGAGGTGGGGAGATACCAAATACGATACTTCCCTCCTGGAAGAGACACTTTAAGTGTATGTAAGTCACATGATTTTATCGTATTAAATTTAATGTTCATCAAACAAGCCCGACACACTGTCACTCGCTAGAGGTTTTAAAGCGAAACTAATAAAAAAGCAGAGAAACATGTTTGTGGAATGATGAAGCTAAAGTAGGCTTTCAAAGATTCGTCCAAGTGCCCCGCCAAATAACAGAGATGAAATTGTTTGTGCTGAATACAGAAACGGCAGGAAAGTAACGAAAAGGAAGAGCACCAAACTTCGAGCAAAGAGCACGAAGGGTGTATATCTGAAGCTAGAAAATCTTCTACTCTATCTAGCTGCTAATGCGAACCAAACTAATCGAGAAATACGACTCAGCAGCTTGAATAAGAGGGCAATAACATACAAAAAAGCTTCTAAAAGAATGAGAAACGCTCCGGAGATTCGTTAGCCGAAGTTAATAAACTAACTATGTGGACGACCAAAAAGTTCTGCACAGGTGGTAGGAGTGCTGTGATGGGCTCTTGAATAAAACAGTTTCCTCGAAAGCACTTTCAAGAAGCTGAACCTATGTTTACAAAAATACCCGACGTCACAGTCGAAGAAGTTGAGTACTACAAAAAAGGCACAGATTCTGTGCCAGACGAGATACCATATTAGTTAGGGGAAAAAACTGAATAAAATTTGGAACAGACATGGTATAGAATAAAGCATAGAAAGTAACATTTGCTATGTTTCATCCCCAAATTCACTCGGGAACGGAAACGGAAATAATAACAAGAACATTTTTTTTTATGTTGGAGGTTTTCAAAATACCAGCTGGAGCACTCAGACCTAAATATCGGTCCATTGTACTACCAGATAGCAACCTTCTATTTGTTATAGCTTTCCAGATGTTCGGAGAAAAGCCAAAAGACGCTGCCATGATAAGCAGCCTAAGTTACCAGTTCTCACCATGTCTGCGCCGAGTATCTGTAACCTCATGCGAGGAAAAGCAGGACATTCACAGAGGAAATGCTCTGCGGTGACCACATCTTCTCAATAAGAATGACAGAGTGTGGTATTGTAGTCACTTTAATAAAAAATCAGTTCTTCATCGGTTTACTTATTAACAATTTATTTTATAGCACATGTGTACAATGTACATATTAATCAGTTAGTTACTGTTCTATAGAAAAACTAGAATAAACGACTGCCGTCCACGATTGTTCATTTAACTCCGACTGACTT
Organism: Melanostoma mellinum; assembly: GCA_914767635.1. Taxonomy (NCBI): domain Eukaryota; kingdom Metazoa; phylum Arthropoda; class Insecta; order Diptera; family Syrphidae; genus Melanostoma; species Melanostoma mellinum. Next base: position 202,655,480 of record OU612058.1, read on the forward strand.
ATTCTTCTCTTCTTCGTTTCCTTCTTCTGTTTTCTTTCGTTGAGTTACCAGTGGCGTAGGGAGTTTGGGTTCTTTAAACTAAAGATCACTACAGTATCGCTTAAGCCTAACACGTTTAAATGCTTGGCAAAAGAGAAGTGCCCGCTGGCAACGCCAATAAGCTCTCTAAAGTCTTTTCTGCTACGAGCTAGCAAAAATGTTGCAGTCTTCTTACTAACGTTGGGGAGCATACGCTTGGTTTGTTTGCATCCAATGGGGGCATGCCATCTAAGGTTGTGCTCTTCACAGATCCAATCGTTGATTGAAGCCTTCACTGAGGACGCTGGCAGACTTAGCGACTGTTCAGGTCCTGAGAAAGCTGTCTGAGATCCCTGTCTAGCGAGTTCATCGGCGATCTCATTTCCAGTTATGCCGTGACGGCCCAGAACCCAAATGAGACTCAAGCAATTCAATCTTTCGATCGCATTCAGAGAGCTCTTGCATTCCTGGATCACTTTCGAAGTGGTTAGAGGGTTGATAAGGGCCTTAAGCACAGCTTGGCTGTCGCTGCAAACAAAGATACTTCTCCCCGTCCATCCATTATTCGTAACGTGGCTCAAGGCCATTAGGATAGCATATGCCTCCGCTTGGAAAACCGATGCGTATGATCCCAAAGATGTGTACAGCCGCATGTCGTCGTTCTCAACAAAGGCACCAGCACCAGAACCCTCGTCGGTTTTGGAGCCATCTGTGAAGATACGATAACAAATCTTTCCAGGCTCAGATTCTGGAGTGAACCAGTCCTGAAGCGAAGGAAATTTGACTGAGTAATTTTGACACAGCTTGAGCCTTGGGATCATCGTGTCAGACGGCATATCCATTAGACGTGAGTCAAAAGATATGCTGCTTGCGAGCTCCTCAAAGCTCCAGTGTGAATTGTGTCAGAGACCACATCTCTTTAAACGAGATATGGTCTTGAGGGTACACCCCATGATGTAGGTATCAAGTCGAGGAAGATTCAACAGTGCATCGAGAGCAGCTCCCAGTGTGCTGGGGAAGGCCCCCGTAACACCCAGACAAATTGTTCTTTGAAGTTTGGCAAACGAGGCAATAACGTATTTACGCGAGAGCTTATTCCACCAAACAACTGACGCATAGGAGATGATTGGTCTTATCATAGCCGTATAGATCCAAAGGACCCTTTTCGGTGTCAGACTCCATGTCTTGCCAAGGGCTCCCTTACATTGCCAGAAAACTGACAGTGCTTTAGTAGTTTTAGACTCGACATGTTTAGACCAAAGAAGTTTGTTATCCAGGATTACTCCAAGATGTTTGACTTCATTTGAAAAGGGGATGTTGACTCTTTTAAGCGTAAGTAGGATCAGACCAGTCAATTTTCTACGTCTCGTGAAGAGGACAACCTCGGTTTTAAGAGCATTGGCGGAGCGACCGTTTCTGACACACCAGGTGTCAATCATATAAAGCGCAGCCTGTGCTCGGGCACATGCTTGGGCATATGCATATGCTTGGGCATAAACGTTAGAACCATTGAGCATTACAAGTAGAGAGTCGATCAACATGCACCACAGAAGAGGAGATAAAACGTCACCTTGTGGACAGCCCTTATTCACTCCCGTTGCAACATATTGTCCACACTCCGCCTCAGCGATTACGGTTCTATTCACTAGCATTGCTTTAGTCCACAACACTAATGACTCGTCCACACCGTGTTCTCTGGCAGCATTGCACATACCATCGAAGCTAGCATTGTCAAAAGCACATTGAATGTCGATGAAGATGCCTACCGCAAATTCTTTCCTATCAAGCGCGCATTCAATCCTGCTAACAAGATTTTGAAGTTCGGTCTTGCAAGATTTTCCTCTTTGGTAAGCATGTTTCATCTGAGACAGAAGAACATAGCATAAGTATAAAATATATAAAACTAGCTGACCCACCCGGCGTAGCTCAGGCCCTATTTTTATGACTTGAAAGTTAAGTAAAGCAGTCTCCAATCATTCATTCTAGTGGCAGAGTGGGGATGAAATAGAGTCTATGCTACTCACGGGCAATTAAGCACTCTAACGATGACAGAGTTTTTGGAATAGGTCCAGGCCACCCGGCGTTACTTGGGCCTGTAATTTTAATCCTGAGTGATAAAATATACGCTAGTAAGGTCCCTACACTACGCAAATACGTTTGTACAAACGTGTGTTTGTGCACACATACATAGTTTCGCCATACACAACACAAACATGCTTTTAATTTGATCTCAAATTGTACAACAATGAAGAAGAAAAAATAAAGATTTTTTAATAATAATAATAATAATAATAATAATAATAACAAACATGTTTGAAAGATATTAGTTGCTTGACGTTTTTCATATCAATCATAACTATGAGCAATTTTGCGCGTGCTGCTTTAATTATTGCAAATAAACTTTGCTTTTAACACACCACAACACCGGCAAACTTCTATATAATTCGATAAATTCCGTCCAAAATATTTTTTCTTTTTATTCATCTTCAATTCTTGAAAATTGACAACTATTTGAGTAAAATTCAACACACACGACTCAAACATATTTGTGCAAAACACGAAAAATTCAAAATTTGTTGAAAACAAACACTCAACATCGCTACACACTACTCAAACAGTTTGCACAAAGATTTTTAAATAAATAAATAAATAAATAAATAAATAGGGTGGCGCAACAGAGCGAGGAGCCCCTGGGCCTAGCGCATTTCTCACAACCATGCCTTGTGAGGGAATGGAGAGGACCTACAAGTTTTCGCCGGTTCCGAACGGCTAATTGAGAATGCGCTTTTCATGGCAATGAATTTATTAACGGAGGACTTGCCAATTCCTCGCGAAAGGCGATACCCGTGGAAAAACAAATTTTGCATTTTGCCTCTGCTGGGATTCGAACCTCGAACGTCTGGGTTAGCAGGTGGAGGTGCTAACCATTGCACCACGGGTACCACAAAGATTTTTACAAAAACAAAATACATATGTTTGCACAAACGGTTTGTGTTGTGTAAGTTACTGAGGGACTATGTAGCATCCCAGTGCCGAAAGAACTTTTGAAATCTGTCCAGTGGTTTTTAAGTTTCTATTTCCAACTCCTTTCCTGAGGGAATCTTCCGTTCACGTGCAAATATGAAATATAAGTTTATGTCACTGAGGGATAAGTTCAATGAATTTGAATTGATACAGACGAAATTAATTCAGTAACAATCAGCGATTAAAATTTTTCTCATTGAACTCTTAAATATAAAATGTATTAAAATTACAGTTACAATTTTTAATCAGAATAAAACTTAAAAAAAAAAAAGTACGTATACGCCAGAGTCAATGGTATACACTTTAAGAAAATGTATCAAAAATGTCTTTTTGTGTTCCGATAAATGAAAGACCTAGATAAAATATACTATTAGCGTATATTTCATCACACAGGATTGGACCTATTCTAAAAATTCTGTGATCGTTAGAGTGCTTAAATGCCCGTGGGTAGCACTGACTATATTTCATCCCCACTCTGTAACTAGAATGAGAGCTTGGAGACTGCTTTACGGGCGGGTCAGCTAGAATGGGACTGAAACAAAACCGGGAACTTAAAAGATACAGGACCGATTTCTAAAATTCTTTCACCGTTGTGACCGTGCGCTTCATTATCCCCCAGTTGCATGGAATTTATATTTTTCAATATTCAGACGGGAATGGGAACGTAACTAGGAACTAAGATAATACTAGACCAATTTCAAAAAATCAATCATCATTAAAGTGCTACATTACGCCCGGAACTCCATGGAAGATATTTCATATCCTTATTTCCACGGAAACGGTTACAAAACCGGGAAGTAAAAGGGAACTAATAATCCTATATTACCACGGGAACAGGAACTAAGAAACAATTCAACTGATTTCCAAAATTATTCCACCTAAATTTCCAGGATGCTCGGCAACTTGCTAAAATCCTAAAAACTTTTCACCGATAGAGTGCTTCAGTTTTCCCTAATACCTACCATAGACTATATTGAATCCTCATATTCCCACGAGAACGGTGAACAAAAAAGCTACTGGACCGATTTCAAAAAATCTTTTACTGTCTTAGTGGTTTATTCCTTCCGATAAACATACATAGATAGATAGATAGATAGATATATCAAGGGGACGGGTAGCTTGCTCAGCTCTGGGCACTGCAGTGTCTGAATGAAACCTATTGCGACAGCCCATATAAGGTTTCAGGGTTCTCTGCTCCTGAATTGAACCAGAAGTTAGTAATCTTCTGTGGGTGAATGAGTTTGAGTTTATCTAGGGGGATGACCTCATATTCAAGTATTTGCTTTCTAAGGCGGAAAAGTGCTGGACATTCTGTAATAATGTACATAGAAATTTCTTCATTTTCGAGGCATAGTCTACACATGGGGTCCCTTCACCAAATTAGTGAAGCTGTTTCTTTAAAGAACAGTGACCGATTAGAAGTCCTGTACTAATTTTTAGGGTATTCCTATTGAGGTTCAGTAAGAATTTTGATGTTATTTCAGTATATTCTGGCAAAAATAGTTTTGAACAGATTTGACCAGATGACTTGCTCCAAGCTTTATTAGATTCCTCCAGTAGGATGTTCTTGACAGTATGTATGAAGGTGCGTTTATTTACACCACAGAAGGGTTCAGGACCGACGACGAATGGTTTAGATGCGCCGTCTTTAGCTAGATGTCTGACTTCTCATTGCCATCATAGCCTTTGTGTGCTGGGATCCAGTGAAGGATTACAGTGTAATCCCGTAATGCATGTTGTTGCCAATCTTTAATTCTTTTATAGTTTTTGGATTGTCTCTACTTTTTTTTGTTTTTTTTTCCACTATACAACGGCTGCGTACGTTATTGTTGGATTAACATAGGGTATTTCTAGTCCCCATGTTCCCACTGGAACAGGAACTACGAACAATTTAACCGATTCTTAAAACCATTCCACCTACATTTTCTGGATGTTTTTACTTTTTAGCGGCAAGTAATACCCCGCCGCCGCACCGTGCGGGTCATCAATGTTAAATGAACACATTATACGAGCTTACGAGCTTTATGAAAAAAGGAGAATTTGAAAGAGGATACTGACCACATAAGTTTTAAATTTCTGAAGATTGTAATGAAAGGGAAAACAAAGCTTTGTAATGCATTTCACACTCGTATTGTACGGTTGAAAAAGAAATTTCCGTATTTCCTTCCTAGATTGGGTTGAAGGATAAACTGGTTTACACTACTAGAAGTGCAAGTAATACAGTTGCATTGTTTGAGAATAGTAATGGCCAGGCTATTTCACTAGAGCAGTTCCTGCTAAAATAAGTGATGTTCTTATCTTTGAAGGTTCTTCTCTGAGCACTGTCCAAAACCTTCAAGTAAGTTAAAGCAGTAAGTTATGTACATAAGTTATATTGGTACGAACGTAAGCTCTGAGTTAGCGACCAAGTCGAAAAGGGAAAAAATACCTTACATCTTCGAAGAGATCGAAAGTATCTTAAGCCAGTTTTTGTGATTTCAAATGTTATTAAACACGAGATTTTTGGTAATGCACATACCATTGATGAAAGATCCGCACTCACGGACAGCGGCAAGGGGATAAGTTCCGCTTTTACGGCAAGTGGCACACATTGGGCTTCGGAACACTTCTGTCAATATCCGAATTAAATGAGCTCAGCATACATATTTTCTAGTTCCGCATCTGAGGAGAAAGGATGTGATTCTAGAAACTAAAAAGGAAAGCTGAGTGTACTCTTGTCGGCGAAACAATTTTTTGGTTTGGTACGTAGTTTGAGACAGAGGCTCGTTAGTGAAAATGGGAAAACGAGTCAGAATCAGAAAGGAAACCTGTAGCACACTAGCATTTATTTGGCGGTTGACAGACTTTGTATTGAACGGATTGAAAGGTATAGTTACCATTCCATCGATGAAGAGGTTCTTCCCTACCGAAAGCACATATTTTATATAAAACTGCTCGGTGTTAAACTGAATCGAATGCCTTTGAAATGTATGTACGATTTGTTTTTCTGTTCATTGAAGTAAACTATCATAAGAAAATGAAGCTATTTTTAGACAGTTATTGCTGACATAATTAATCAAAATTTCCATGGCTCTGGAAAACAGGGAAGCCGATAAATATAATCGGTTAAAAATTTGGGGTTGAAAAAGATTCGAATTTTCAGGGGTCTGGGTGAACAAATGAGGGTTTCCATCCACTCGGAAGGAGCCCTGTAGAGTAGGATAGATGGAACAGCTGGCCCATTGACCCTAAAGGCGTTGACAGTAGGATTTGAGTGTTTCAAGATACTTCAAAATTCTTGCCACTGTATAATATCTTTCGCGCTCAAGTAACCATGGAATTATGATGCTTTCTAGAAGCTTGTGGCAAACTGTCTCCCAAGAAGGTAGGCTATTTCAACAGTGCTAACAAATTGAGCGCTACTGAGAACGAGAGTAAGAACCGAAGATGTTGTCGTCTTAAGAATTTGAACAATGAAAAGAATAAAATGAGTAAAGCAGCTTGGTATGAAGACATCAATCATGGAGTAAGCGTGGGTTGGATGAAATTGCGGGAAAGCTCCGCATCTGTGATAGAAAACTCTCCGTTTAACATCAGGAGTAACAAAGCTTAAACGTATTAGAAGTACCAATACAAGTGGAAACCTTCATGTCAAAAAAACCACAATGGAAAAAGTAGAGCACGACCGGCTTAGTTGCTATTTTCATGTTCAAAACAGAAATGCAGAGAGTCCTCTCAAGAAGACAATAAAGTGTAAAGTTAAGATATGATCGCAAGGAAAAAAAAGTTAAAGCAGACCAAAACATTCCTTTTACAGACATTTGCATTTGGTTCACCTTAGACTTGAAAATATGCGAAATCATTCTTTTCCGAGCTGAATCCATTTTTTCCGTATTAACTTCTTTCATAATGTTTTTGATTTTACAAAATTTTAATTTCATTTCAATTTTGAAGTGAGTAAATAAATAAATAAATAAATAAAATAAATAAATAGGCTGGCGCCACAAAGCATAAGTCCCAGAAATAAGTCTATCAAAGCTCTTGGAAAGTCTTATGAGAGTAAAAATGTTACTTGGGCAGGGTGCCGTTGGGCCTAGCACTAGCTCTCATTTCCATGAATGGAAATTTCGGAAGAGTAAATCAAACTGTCAAAAAAGTGAATTTGTTATGGAAACACTGTGAAAACAAGAGCAACACAAAGGATTTCCCTTGTTTCTTAAATAACACGCATCTTTATACTCAGTCCACAAAACTTAGTATTTTAGTAGTAAAATTCAATGGTTATTTTTGATAAATGTCCACTCCTTCCGAATTGTCTTGGCATTGCTTCCCAAGTAACTCCCAAGAGCATTGAAAACATCTAAAACAAAATTTCAGCTTTCCTTAATAACAATGGATGTTCTTCAATATATAGGTTAAATAAACAACCCTGGCGGCACAATTTCGAATATATGCTTAGGTTATGTTGCCAAAAAACTTTAATAACTACACACACACATGTACTCCGGCAGACGCACACAAATTGACACAGACATAAAGGCTCCAAAAAGCAAACTTCTTACTATGAAAAATCGCAACCAGGTAAAAGCAAAGCCCCTTTAGCTTTATTACCCTTGAAACATACAAACAAGCATTGGCAAGTTGTCAGCATTCAAAAAGCTCATCGCCCCTTTTCGCCAACGATTCCTAAAAGCAGGTTATTACTTGATGTCCTTCAAAAATATTTAAAGTACTAAACGCAGTTAACACCAGTTGCTATAGTTATGCTATCTCTAGGTCACAGGAGCAACAAGCGGTGTTTAGGTATGGCCATAGTAATTTTATGGGTTGGGGTTTTGTATATGGCCCTAGTAAAAAGTTATGAGATGTGGAAGGTATTTCTCCAACTTTGTGGAGCGCATCCAGGGTAGTTGCACGGAAAGTTTCTTTTAGTATTCTGTTTAACAGCTCTGCTAACAATTCTTTTATTTAAAGACACCACCAGTCTTGCTGTTGTCATCTTCAATCATTTTGAAATTGTTTCCCCTCAATTTTAACGATTTTGAATTTTTTCCCATTTGGTTATCAATTATCTTCGACAACTGGGAATGATTCTGGCACGAAAAGGAAAAATGTTGTTAACTTCCTAAGTTGGCGGTATTTTGTATATGCTTTTCATGAGCTTTTTATCAGACATTGAATCGGCAAATGAGCGTGTCGTTTGTGTCTATTTCAAGTTTGAATTTTACATTGCAGAGTTTTCTTGGGGATAGAATGGGGGAATTACTCTACGGATACAATATTTATACTCATTCGGTCTTTGCGGTGAGCCTGGTATGTAATAGAAAAGATCAAAAGTTTGTGCTTTCGTTGTGGTATTTGTTTGTCTTGAGAAGGAAAACACAACAAAATGTTTACCCAAATAAGAAACCCTAAATTTCGTTTCCATTGACAAGAAAAGTCAACAAGAATGTTTTTAATTAAACTTTTCCAGAAGTTGTTTTTCAAATTATCTTCAGTTACTTCATTATAATTTGCCGAAATTGGAGCTGTTACACTTGAGCTATGTACTGTACATGTGTATGTAGGTACTCCATGATGTTTATGAAATGATTGTGTTATGAAATTCATAAAGCTTTGATGAGTCATTTTCACATAGAATAGTCGTTTAAGGGCCACTCTGAAATATTTAATTGGAATCATTGAATGTTGAGTTATCAGTTGAGTTTTTTGATTCAGATTGAATCTTTTCTAGAATTTCAAATTTTTTAAACGTTGATTTTGATTCCGATTCACGTGAAATAAACAACCGTTGAAGCTTGTAGAGCTATAGAGCCGTCGTGAAGACCAATGCATTGGTACGGAGAAATCTTAGGAATTCTTCTGCGTATGAGGGAGACAACTCATAAAGCAATGTTCAGGGCAATTGCATTATATAGGCAATATGGCTCTAGGTGTGCCCAAGTTAGGGGGGAGGGGTGAAGTCACACACCTCAATCGAATCTCAAGTATTTCAACGAAGAGATTGAATAGGGCAGTAGAAGATTAGAATGTTGAGGGATCTTGTGTTGGTGACTAGGATATTGGGTTTGAGGAACCTCACTTAACCTTTTGACCCCTGAATGAATTAAGGGAACACTGTTCAGCGGAAGGTTAAAGATGTCGTTCAGCTAGCCCTTCGAAGAAGTATTTTCGGGGGGGCTGTTCTGGACCATTTAGACACTTTCTTGCTTTGTCGGATCTACCATTAGAGATTTAACGAATACAGCCTGAAAAGGTGTTTTGGAACATGAAAATAACTTCTTTTCCGCGGTAGCGTTAATGCAGTCAATATCCAAGCAGAAATTGCGACGGGCTGCTCTTTTTGCATAAGTTTTTTCTATTTTCGTATTGTTTATTGAATATTTTGTAGAACCGGAGGGTTGCTACAGGTAGCTCTTTATTTGCTTCGTGCTCTCCTTCCACAAGCTGTTCAGCCAAAGCCGCAACCTTCCTTTTTATTTTAAATTCAACCAAGTAGAAGTTTATGATTGAAGGTACTGCTGCCAATCGCAATAACCCAAAATCAAACCTAAACTTAATTTTTTTAACTTAAGAATTATTCTTTTCAGTACCCGCTGACATTATAGCAATCTCAGCTATCGTGCATATTTTCGAAGTCATTACACGTAACAATAAAATAAAATTGATTAATGTTGCCTTTATGGCAACACCTGCTGAAATCAATCATGCCCTTTCCCTACCATTTCCCACTCTCAAACTTAAAGTACCTTCTCATAAACACAGTCATCAACTTGCATCCATTAAAGTAATGTAAAAGGACCTTTTTGTTAAAATAAAAAATAAAAAAGGAATAAAACAAGAAGACGAAAAACACATTTGAATATGTACATTCTACACACCAGCTAACAAAAAGCACAACATTATGGTTTATGATGTCTGAAGCTTTTTTAAGGGTTCGGGATACCAGCAATTTCAAATGTCTGAGGACACTCATTTCTCTTCTACACTTAACTATATCATTATAATATACGAGGACCTTAATTTAAGAATATGTTTCCTTTCAAATTAACATTGTACAGAATTATGTCATACACCAACAAGCGCTAGCGATTTTTTTTTAACAGCTAGGGTTTTAGTGATGAGAGGTCATTTAGTATATTCAAAAAAATTACTTTTATGATAATTTAAATTAATTGGAGCAGAATAAATTGCGGATATAATCACAACCCCAATTTCCTTCGGTTTTTTTTTTTTTTTTTTGTTCTGAAAAGTGACTACCAAAAGTACCTTCCTTGCCAAACAATACAATGGGCAATGAACTTTTAGATGGTATTTTAAATAATTACTTACTTACTTAGGTTGGCTTTACAGTTCGTTGTGAACCAGAGCCTCAACCAACATCCTTCTATAACGACTGCGATTTCGGGCGAGCTCTCTCCAGTTTCGTACTCAAAGTCGGTTGAGGTTTTTATCCACTTGACTGCGCCACCTTAGACGAGGTCTTCCGCTTTCGCGATTTTCCTGCAATGTGGTTTCAAAAACCCGACAAGCCGGAGCGTTTGAGTCTAACTGCTCTACATGGCCTAACCGTCGTAGCATCGCGATGTTTATACTCTTCTAGCTGTGTCCATCCCGCGGTACAGCTCATACAGCTCGTTGTTGTATCTTCTTCTCCAAACATTGTCTTCGCATACCGGAACAAAGATCATTCGAACTACTTTTCTTTCGAAACGACTAAGGGTTATCTCATCCGCTTTCGATTAGGCCCATGCATCCGCGCCGTAAAGCAGAACAGATCGAGGTCTTATGAAGGGTTACCTAAGATTTTCTGGAGAGGGGTTTTGTTCTTAATCTGTGTCCTTGTTTCATGACAGCATATACTTCGTTTCGCCCTCATTAACCATCAAACCCATTTTTGCCGCTTCTGTTTCAATGCTCGCAAAAGCACCTATGACGCTTTTTTCTTCCCATTGCGTCAATATCGTCTGTGTAGGCGAGTAATTGTACAGACTTATGAAAGATTGTTCCTCTGATGTTGACGTTTAAACAATCTTTTCAAGAATGATGTTGAAGAAATTGCATGACAGTTTGTCGCCTTGCCTAAAGCCTTTTTCGATATCAAAGATCTCGGTGAATTCCTTACCGACCCTGACGGATCAGCGTGAATTCTCCAAAGTCATCCTGCATAGTCGTACGAGCTTTGCAGGGATGCCGAAACTAGACATGGCTCTGTACAGCTTGTCTCTGTAAATACTGTCATACGCCGCGCCCGCCGGCTTGAAATCGATAAAGAGATGGTGAATATCGATATTATATCCTCGGGTTTTTTCCAAGGTCTGCCGTAATTAAATAATAATTAAATAAAATAAATTAAATAATTAAATTGGGTCTATTGTGGACTTCTCTCTTCTCTCACATTTACAAGGACCTTTCAAGTTGTTGACGTAAGAGTTTCAGACGTTCAGATATTATAGCATGTAGACAAGATCTTATATGCGACATTAAAAAGGCTTATCCCCCTATAATTGGCGCCATTGTGAGAGTCTCCCTTCTTTAGGATCGGGCATACGACACTGGGGTTCCATTCATCAGACATGATTTCTTCCGACCATATCATGCAGATCAGCTTTTGCTCCTTTCCATCTGATTTTCAGCTGCCTTGAAAAGTTTGGCATCAGGGTCATCTGCACCTGCAGTCTTTTTTGATTTAAGTTTGCATATGGCAAGCTTAACTTATTCTAGGTCGGGAGGATTGCATTCTTTATCATCGTCCAAGCTGAATGGGGCATCCTGCCTGACAGCGAAATCATTGCCGTTAGGCAGTTTGCAGAAGTGATCTTTCCAGATCCTCAGTAGCAACTGTGACTCTACAACTATGTTTCCCTGCTGGTCTATACAGGCTTGATTTCGGGGCTTGCCACCCTGGCAGGATCTTTTTACCTTTTGAGTAAGACTTCCGAATCTCGTTCCTGTCATGGCACCTCTCTATTTCCTCAAACGAGCGCTTCTCATGCTGGTTCTTTTTCTTTTTGAGAATTCGGTGTTCTTCCCTTCTTCTCTCCTTGTAAATCTCGTTATACTGATAGTAAGCAGCCCTCGTTCGTTGTTGCATCAGCATTCGTCGTTCTTTTTGTTTGGCTGCATTCTCCATCGAACCATAAGTTTCGTTTTGGGGGCCGAGTGAAACCCAGAACCTCATAGGCAGCGGTTCTGATGGCTTCTTAGCATTGCTGACGGCATGGGATTCAAGGATAATTGAAGGGACACTCGATTGGAAAAGGCACTGGCAATCTCTTGCGATTGTACCTTTCCGACGTCATATCTCTTCACAGCGTTATTTCGTGCTGGTCGTGAACAAGATATCCTCATTCGTACTTTCGTTACAACAAGGTAGTGGTCCGAGTCAAAGTTGGGTCCTCGATAAGTTCGGACATCTAACACACTGGAAGAGTGTCTTGCGTCGACCGCAACATGGCCGCTTTGGTTGATGGTTGATTAATCCGGGATCGCCAAGCATCTTTGTTAATTTTGAGATGCGTGAAGCGTGTACTACTTAAAACAAGATCTAGCCACGCAGCAAAATCGATTAGCCTCAGTCCGTTTTCGGAGGTTTTATCATGGAGGCTATGTTTACCGATTGTATTTCCAAAGATGTCCTCTTTCCCTAGTTTTGTGCTAAAATCGCCAAGAACGATTTTCACGTCGAGTCTAGGGCATTTCTCATATGTTTTTCGAGGAGCTCGTAGGGACAATCTTTGCAATTATCGTCTTTCTCTTCCATGGGGGCTAAGGCTAATGTTGGAGAATTTAACCCTGATGCAGATAGTCATTATTATGCTCAATGACTGGACTTTGGATAATAACCTTATCCCTGAGTCTTCCTCTAACGACAAATCCGCACCCAAATAAGCGCTGTTTCTGTTGTCTGTAGCAGTCGCCATAGTAGATGTCACAGTTTTTCATCTTCTTTATGCCCGGTACACTCCATCGCACTTTTTGAATGGCGGTTATGTCTGCTTTGCAGCAGTTAAAGGCGTTCGCTAATTCTCCATCTGCACGTAATCCATTAAGTGATCTAACGTTCCACGTGCAGATCCGGAGGTCGTTGTCCTTTATTCGTTTGCTTGGGTCGTCAACTTTGAAATCATTATTTACATGAACTTTAATTAAATACTAATTAAAACACCTTAATGTTTTCACACCTTTAGTTTTGTCTTTTTTCGCGTTTCGCGTCAACATAAACATGCCGCGTTCCATTCAATGATTTACAGATTGTGTAAACTCCCTTTGTCAGCTTCAAACTACAAAATTGAGTATGAATACATCAAAAAAGCTGCAGATGTAAACGGGTACAGTGCGAGTTTAGTAGAAAGAATGATAAGGAAGCATTCTAACAAAAATAAAAAATCTTCATTATCGACTCTTTTTTCACAAAATATTTAAAAAAGTGAAGTTAAACGAGCTTCAGTGTGCTATGTGCCTGAATTAACAAACAAAATATGTATCTAAAAACTTCCGAGAGCATAACATTCAATTAGTTTTTTCAAGTAAAACAAAACTAAAAAATCTACTCGGGTCAACGAAAGAAAAAAATTGACGACATGAAAAAGTCGGGTATATATGCAATAAAGTGCGGTGACTCCGATGGTGTTTACTATGGTCAAACCAAAAGAACCATCGAAAAAAGGTTTAAGGAACATAGTGCGTACATCAAACAAAATAAAACCAAAGTTCTGCTATTGCAGACCACGTTTTAAAGCTTAACCACTTTAATATAAATGCAAGCTGTGTGAGTCTAAAAAAACAAATAACAGATGAGAGAAAATTGGACGCGTATAAAGCTACTTCATACAAAGAGATAGCCGTTCTATCAATGCTGATAACGGCAACATTAATTCGAGCCTCTTTTCTCTCATCTAATCACCGATACCAAAGAAGATGCCACTGATTTGATCAGTCGTGATGCTGATGCATGCAGTCCGAAATGCATTCAAGGTACGTGTTTTTGATCGTTTTTTCGTTTTTTGTTGTGATTAGTTATTGACGCGAAACGCGAAAAAAGACAAAACTAAAAGTGTGAAAACATTAAGGTGTTTTAAATAGTATTTAATAAGTTCATGTAAATTGTGTTCGGTTTTCACGTGTTCGGTTTAGTATAATAGTTTGAAATCATTATCGTTATCCGAGGCATTTGGTTGTTTCGGAACCATATGTTTTTTTCGTGGTTGGGTAGTTAACCCTACGCACAACCCCCAACCTGGAGAGCCAGGTCCTTTTGGATCCCTTCGGACATAAAAGGCTGGAATTCCAGTGCCTGCTGCAGGGTGTGAGTGCTGCCGTTGGCTCACCAGGAGCTCATCCGCCACCATCTCTACTTCAATACCCTGTCCTAGTATAGACCCTGAAAGATCTTTAAACCAAATATATTGGAGGAGCTCCTTCAGGGGTTTCTGATGCTTTTTTGACTGCTGAAGTCCACCGTTGATTCTGTCATTCGAATTCATCCGCTGGGACATTTCCGAAAAGCTTTGTTAGGCCATTGACCAGTCAGTCATTACTCTCAAAGCATAATAGTGTTGATCATATTTCTTTTCTTCTGCATTCGTTTGTCAGCAATCGCACTTACTAGTTTAGCAGGTCAGGTCCGAGCCAAGCATCCCAGTGCCCAGTGGTTACCGCGTACAGTACAGTAAGCACAATTGGCGTGTTATATAAGTTGCAACATCTGGGCGCCGCCAAGTTGACACCTGTCAGAGCCTTCCTGAATAGTACACGCCCAACCAATTGTAGGCCTAGAGGTTCCCCAAACTTTGTTATCCCAATCAACTTTATTTGAATACTAGCTGTGCCCGCGACTTCGTCCGCGTGGAATAGTGACTTTCGGCAGCATTCTTAATTTTTTAGGCTACTTATTTTGCAAATAAGACACATTCATGCGTTTTAGTAAACCATTGTTATATTATTTTATTTTAGTATATGTTTGCACACGACGTTCTTATTTTTTCCATCTTTTGCGAAATAAAAAGGTTTTGTGGGATTGATATACGTGATTCTGCCACATAAAATTGCCATGGGATTTTTTTCTAAACGAACACCTGCAACTTAAAGCGTCTGAGCCTTATTTATTATGTCCAATCAGTGGGAATTAAAGGAAAACGGGGAATCGAAACGTTTTCTCCTTTTTTCGTTCCAGTCATTATTAATGCCGCATCCCAGATGTGTAATTTGTAGCTGTGTACAATTCTGGATTACTCATTTTTGGCACTGGAACACCAACTTGCTGCCACTCCTTATAATCCTAAGAAATTGAAAAACTCTATAGGGTATGATGTGACTTGCTCAGTGTCCATAATATTGTCTATTGATAGACATTCGCCAACGTCCCCCAATACGTCAAACATATTTTATGAGTTTATATGGTTAACTATATCATTAGTCGGCGCCGAAATCGCCTTTCAAACAGCCATTCCCGATTGCCAATTATTATTTGAAGATCAAGATAGACATTTCTTCTCAGGTCTAATGTATTTTCGACAGTTTGACAGAAATCACCCCGCAGTGAAAGAACTTTTATCGACCCAGCAGTCTTAAGGTTCCCGTTTACGGTGTCGATCCCGTAGAAATATAGGGATTACTTATTAAGCCTATGTCTTTCCTCAGGCTCTAGGCTATCTCTTAATTAAATTCCATTTAAATCGGATCAGTTTTCTGGGCGGGAGATGGTAACAAAGAAACACGAACAGACAGAGTTAATTTTGGATTTGTAATATTAGTAAGGATGTCCATCTTCGGGTTCTAGACTATCTTTGTACCAAAATTCATATAAATCGGTTCAATAGTTTGGGTGGTAAATATAAACAAAGAAAAACAGACAGACAGAGTTAAATTCGGATTTATAATGTTAATAAAGTCTTAAATTCCCGTGGGAACATGAGGGCGTTTCCGGAGGGGAATAGTGCAGTATTCTAACGGTGGACATTTTTTGAAATGGGTGCTGTATTTTCCAAGTTCCCGTTCCCATGGGAATACAGGGATAAAACATGTTGCATAACATAATATATGTCCATCCTCAGGTTCTAGACTGTCTCTGTACCAAAATTCATATAAATAGGTTCAATAGTTTGGGCAGTTAATGGTAACAAAGAGAAATAGACAGACAGATTTAACTTCGGACTTATAATATTAGTAAAGACTCCATTTCCTTTTGAAATATTGTGACCGTTCCCGTAAGGAATATGGGGATGAATAAAAGTTTATGTTGCTCAGGGATTATGGAGCATTCCAACGATGGAAGAGTTTATGAAATCGGTGCTGTTGTGTCAAAGTTCCCGTATACGTTCCCGTTCCCGTGGGAATATAGGTATAAAATATAAAGCCTATGTTCTTCCTCAGATTCTGAACAATCTTTGTACAAAAATTAAATTTAATCTGTTCATTAGTTTGAGCGGGAGATGGTAACATAGAAAGGTGATCGGACAGAGCTACTTTTGCATTTATAATAATAGTGAGGGCCGGTTCCCGAGGGAATATTCGAATGAAATAAAGCCTAGGTCCGTCCTTAAGTTCAGTCCAATCTTTTTACAAAATTTCATTTAAATCGGTTTATTAGTTTGGGCGGGAGATGGTAACATAGAACGACGGACGTCTGTCCTTCCTTGAGCTTCTTTCACACTTATTATATTACTAAGGACTCCCGTTCCCGTAGGAATATGTGGATGAATTAAAGCTTATGTTACTCAGGAATAGTGTAGCATTCTAACGGTGGAAAAATTTTTGAAATCGGTGTTGTAGTTTCTAAGTTCCCGTATACGTTTTCGTTCCCGTGGGAATATAGGGATAAAATATATAGCCTATGTCCTTCCTAAGGTTCTGAGCAATCTTTGTACAAAATTTCATTTAAATCGGTTTATTAGTTTGGGCGGGAGATGGTAACATAGAAAGGTGATCAGACAGAGCTACTTTTGCATTTATAATAATAGTGAGGGCCGGTTCCCGAGGGAATATTCGAATGAAATAAAGAATATGTCCGTCCTTAAGTTCAGTCCAATCTTTTTACAAAATTTCATTTAAATCGGTTTATTAGTTTGGGCGGGAGATGGTAACATAGAACGACGGACGTCTGTCCTTCCTTGAGCTTCTTTCACACTTATTATATTACTAAGGACTCCCGTTCCCGTAGGAATATGTGGATGAATTAAAGCTTATGTTACTCAGGAATAGTGTAGCATTCTAACGGTGGAAACATTTTTGAAATCGGTGTTGTAGTTTCTAAGTTCCCGTATACGTTTTCGTTCCCGTGGGAATATAGGGATAAAATATATAGCCTAGCCTATGTCCTTCCTAAGGTTCTGAGCAATCTTTGTACAAAATTTCATTTAAATCGGTTTATTAGTTTGGGCGGGAGATGGTAACATAGAAAGGTGATCAGACAGAGCTACTTTTGCATTTATAATAATAGTGAGGACCGGTTCCCGAGGGAATATTCGAATGAAATAAAGCCTATGTCCGTCCCTAAGTTCAGAACAATCTTTGTACAAAATTTCATTTAAATCGGTTTATTAGTTTGGGCGGAAGATGGTAACATAGAACGACGGACAGACAGAGCTTCATTCACACTTATTATATTAGTAAGGACTCCCGTTCCCGTAGGAATATGTGGATGAATTAAAGCTTATGTTACTTTGGGATAGTAAAGCATTCTATCGGTGGAAAAATTTTTGAAATCGGTGTTGTAGTTTCTAAATTCCCGTATACGTTCCCGTTCCCGTGGGAATTTAGGGATAAAATATATAGCCTATGTCCTTCCTCTGGTTCTAGACTATCTCTGTACAAAATTTCATATCAATCAGTTTGGTAGTTTGGGCGGGAGATGGTAACATAGAAAGCCGGACAGACAGAGGGACTTTCACATTTATAATATTAGTTAGGATTTTACTTAATTTTGTAGCAAATGGTTGAATGTCCTGTCATCACCTTGCATCTCTTATTTTTGTGTAAACTACAAATGCTGCATCTTTATTATAAGTGGAACCTCTTTTTGACCTGAACTAATAGCCTTTCATTGTTTAAATGTATTTTTACCATTTTATGATACAAAATAACACAGTTATTCATTGTTAAAATCGATATCTGTAAAAGACTCTTAACTTATTCAGATTTTATGTTCAACACCAACCAATCGATTCGAAAACAAAGTCGAGTCTATGTAAATTGTTTACCATAAATTGAGTCTTTGTTTCAAAGAAAATAAACTGACACAAGGCCCCTTTCTTTATTCATTCAATATTTCGTAACCTTTCTAAATTATGTTGCTGATGTATGTATATGTGTTGAAATAACAAAACCTCGAATAAATATTTGTAAAGAAATTCACACTTATTTGCGCCTTCATCCCAAAAGATTTACACATGAATTTATTGATAAACAGGGATTGTTCACACACGATGATAAGGGATTGACTTGTTGTAAACTTTCAAATTCATAAAAGCCTAATAAAGACGAAGGACAGTGCCATTAATAGGAATGAACCTTTTCAGGATATAAATATTCATGCATGAACTAGCTGATGATTGAATGATTAGCATTGAAGCAAATATTAAAGAGAAACATTGAATTGGTTGATAGGCAAATGTAAATAAGCTCATCTGAAGCATGATACTTGTTCGTTTGAATAAATTATCCGCATGTGTAGCTTATATTAAGTGTAAAAAAGTCAATTGAAAATAAATTTGAACGCAAAGGGTAACATAAGAGGCGTATATGTAGGTGTTACTTTATCAAAGTATTTGATCAATTTTAGGGTAAGTTGAAGCGAAATATAATGGTATTGTAGATAACTAGATAAGGATATTCAAAACTTTGTCTTCATTCAACGGAAGCGAGATAAGTTGATACACATTTTTTGCACAACTTATAGGTACTAACGATCTAACGTGCGACAGTCATTATAATCGTTTCCAAAATGCAAATTCACTATCTTAAAGTTTCCACTTGATCGGCGAAAAATGCGCTCTCTCATAATTTCAATCTATTCCGGATGTCAATCTAAGCACCCAATGCAATAAAGTTTTTCCTTTAGCCATAATGGCAAGCGATAAACGACGACGCCGACCTCTTTACAACACAGGTTTTCCAGCTTTGTGTGTGTGGCAGAGGCAGACCTTTTTTTATTATATTGAAATTGCTTTCGATAAAGTTATTCGTGCGCGACACCCATTTACCACATTCATCGCGTATGCGAAAGTTTGATGGAGTGAATAAAACAGCAAAGAAAAGAAGGATTACTCCTTGAACCTCTGTGAACTTTTGGGGCTAAGCTTGAATGAATGAAATCAATTTTGCTCTTTACAAGGAGAGCAGAACACTTGAACTCATTTGCAGTCAGGTTATATAGAAAACAGAATACCTAAGTAAATCTTTTGAAATAAGGAAGGAACAAGAAACAAAACTGACACAAAGGAAGCAGTCGTTTTGGTTCGAAATATGCCTACTTAAGCTAACGTGGCAATTTACCATTGACACAGAATGATTTATGCATACAAATCATTTCCTTTTGTTCACTGTCTTTGGCTTTGATGAGTTGAATCTTTTAATTGAATGGCTTAGCATTTTTTCCACACTTTTTCTTCTCTCTTTGCAGATGCGATCTTTTGTTTCTCGAATTGGAAGATGCTCGTTATCATGATGTGAAAATCTCACGGTTCGGTCTGACACAGTGTTAGTTTTCTGATGAAGTTAACGAACTTTTCTTATTTGATTGTCCTTAAATCGTCTGAAAGATACCTCCTGGCTTTATTGGGCAAGGTTCTCATGAATCAACATTTTTCTTTTTCCTCGCAGCGAAAAAGGATGGAAATAAATTTTTTTTTTAGGTAAGACATAAACAAACCCAATTTTTACTACCTAAGACTTTTGTTTGAAGAAGCGTCTGTTTACCTACCCAATAGATTTCCGCTGGGGAATTACGTTCCATTATTTTGCTGTCCCTTTTAAAGAATGAATTGTTTCCAAAAAGCACTTGGTTTACAGGAGTAGTCGACACAAAACGTTTGTCTAAGAGCTAAATCCACAACCCTATAACTTTGTTTATTGATGGGGGGAGAGTAATGAGAAAAGTTGAATGAAAAGACTGAGTGCTTCTTTTGGTTTGGGCTTCATTTTTCATTTATTTTCGCACGAAGTTCATTGGCATCTTCATTATTTATTTATGTTGAATGAAGTAAAAAGTTTAAAGTGTGACATCGTTAATCTGGTCACTGGATTGTTGTTTTACTAAAGCACTGTTTTTTGATGTATTTGATTAATAAATGTGATAGACGCTTTTCGTGTACTCACTCTATTAAGTGTTTTTGGATTTAAACTCTCCTGGTAACATATTGGCTCCACCTGAGCTTGAGTCTGTAAATTGTGTGGTGAAGCAGATATTTTTTCGCTCAGTTGCGAGACTCCTCAAAGATCTTAATACAAATTAATCCGCTATTCCAGATCCGTTATTCTGAAGAGGTTCAGCCGGTCCCTAAAAAGGGCGAATCTTCCTTCCCTTCCAGTTACCGTTACCGTTACTCTTACTTTTACTTTTACTCTTACTCTTACTCTTACTCTTACTCTTACTCTTACTCTTACTCTTACTCTTACTCTTACTCTTACTCTTACTCTTACTCTTACTCTTACTCTTACTCTTACTCTTACTCTTACTCTTACTCTTACTCTTACTCTTACTCTTACTCTTACTCTTACTCTTACTCTTACTCTTACTCTTACTCTTACTCTTACTCTTACTCTTACTCTTACTCTTACTCTTACTCTTACTCTTACTCTTACTCTTACTCTTACTCTTACTCTTACTCTTACTCTTACTCTTACTCTTACTCTTACTCTTACTCTTACCCTTACTCTTACTCCTACTATTTCTTCTAATCTTATAAAGCTCCTATTTCGATGTTTTGAAGAGGTTCATTTCGGCTTTTTTCATTTAAGGTGCCTCAACATGATCCCAAAACTTGGTACTGAAAAAATAAGTTTAAAACATAAAAACCTAATAAAACTTATAAGACGATGTGAATGAATCGCTGAGGATTAAACGACAATCGTCTGAAAAGTTACCCGTTTGGGGCGTTTTTCCCAAGTGGGTGTAGCACATGCTTTTGCTTGCATCTCACAAGATACCCATCTGGTCTGATAAAATGAAAGCTTTACATTTTTGATGTATTTTCGAGTGAGGCTTTTCTTCTTTTTTTATGAATATCCGTCTTGTTTGTGGAAATAAAAGTAAGAACTAAGACTCTTCTGTGTCCTTTGCAGATAAGAAAATTGTTCATTTCGTTGACTAAAACAAAGTCCTTGAAAACAGCTGCAGAATTCTATCCTTTTTGCCACCGGACACAGCTGTAAGAAGTTCAATTCGTCCCTATTTTTATTTGTCTAAGGTTACCTACCTACATACGTACATAGGCTCCTACTTCCTACCCCTACCCTCCTGGATTGGCATCTTTTTATCAACTCGTTTTACGCATTACACTGTGTAATGACCACCCGCACAATAAAACTCTTATTCCTGTTCGTTCATAATAGTAAGTTGTAAGCTCCAGGTTGTAAGTTCAACAAAGACTATTTAGAGTTCTCCACAAAGCTATTACATCAAAACCGATGACATCGTAAGCATTATCTCGTACAATCCAATTTCCGATTTCTGCTTCCCTTCCTAATCGTATTGGAGCACCTATTGTGTATTGCATTGCATCTGCGATTATAGTGAACACTGAGCAATACCACACTAGGTAACTAAGTAGCACATATCTATATCTTAGATACAGATAGTCGATAGTGAAATATTATTTCCTTCCTTGGAAACGTTATCGAAGCGAAAGATTTCTAATGTTAAGGAACACTTAGGTGGGTGCGTGTGTTTAAACGAGTATGGTGTTGGTGTCGCGTTAGGTTCTTTGATACGCTTTAAGAGAAACAACAAAAGGAAGCTGAAATTTTACAACCCACTGACAGTGTTCACGATAAACACACTTCACCGAGCTTGTTGCCATTTAAGTGACAACAATGACACAAATATTGATTAATGGTTGCTGACTATGTTCTACTTATAGGTAGGTGGTACCTACTAGCAACATACGTACATACATACATACATATATGTATGTCTATTGTCTACTTTGCGTGGGTGAAAATGTATGAAAGTCTCCTTGTTACTGGGTTTGGAGTCTGGAGGGATTTTTGACAAGAAAAACTTATGTATGTTCAAAGCGTGACGAGCAAATTTTAAGAAGAAGAAAATTGATTTGTTGC
Source organism: Melanostoma mellinum (assembly GCA_914767635.1). Classification (NCBI taxonomy): domain Eukaryota; kingdom Metazoa; phylum Arthropoda; class Insecta; order Diptera; family Syrphidae; genus Melanostoma; species Melanostoma mellinum. Next base: position 202,677,779 of record OU612058.1, read on the forward strand.
GGTTGAGTGAATTTAGTAAACACCGGAAGATTTTTTTGATTGATTGGATTTTATTTGTGCTTTGAGGTGATGGAATGAGCGGGATATAAATTTGTTAATTTGATTGTTACTGATTTAGATAGGACATTTCTCACAAACAGTTCTATCAACGCAGAGTGTATCTTTTCTCCAATAAAATGTGAATGTCTGAAACCCCTTTTCAACAATTTGATAGGTCCTTAACAAAACAGTGTGGTGTGATTCTAGAATCTTGATCGACTAGGAAAAACCATTATGTTTCTACCGATTTCTAAGCTTTGGACAATTAATTCTAAAAAAACGATCTGTTAGCCATTTCCGGTATTGACGTTCCCGCAAAACTCGTTTTACTTTGCAGACTGTTGATGCCAGGATTTGCCTGTTGATGCCAGTATATGACTATTGTTTTACCAGCGATTAAAAGCCCGTACTTGATGACCGTTTTGCCAGCATAGGACTGAGGATGAGGACCTACCAGCGTTGCGACCACCGATCACCAGAATTAGAGACAAGAATTAATAAATATTCTATTAGACTAGCTTTAAGACCAATAAAAGGATTAGACCTTCGTGACCGAAGTTTTACGTGTTTTCTTTGGTCGACCCTAGACCCGACGAGCATACCCCAGCTCTAGAGAAAAAAGCACATCACAATTTTTTGGTTTCTGTTGGAAATCAAATCGCAATCAAACCGTCCTCCCTACCTACAAGAAGTGAAGCTTACCATATGCAAACTTAAATCAAATAAGACTGCAGGTGCTGATGGCCTTGATGCCGAGCTTTTCAAGACAGCTGGAGATCAGTTGGAAAGGAGCATGCACCAGCTGATCTGCGTGATATGGTCGGAAGAAAGCATGCCCGATGAATGGAATCTCAGTATCCTATGCGCGATCCTAAAGAAGGGAGACTCTCACAAATGTGAGAAGGTATAAGTCTCCTTAACGTCGCTTATAAGATCTTGTCTGCTGTTATATGTGAACGTCTGAAACCTCACGTCAACATCTTGATAGGTCCTTATCAATGTGGTTGTAGACCAGAGAAGTCCACAATAGACCAAATTTTCACATTACGGCAGATCTTGGAAAAAACCCGAGAATATAATATTCACCATCTTTTTATCGATTTCAAGGCCGGGTATGACATTATATACAGAGACGAGCTGTACAGAGCCATGTCTTGTTTCGGCATCCCTGCAGAACTCGTACGACTATGCAGGATGACTTTGGAGAATTCACGCTGCTCCGCCAAGGTCGGCAGAGAACTCACCGAGACCATCGATGTCGAAAAAGGCTTTAGACAGAGCGACAAACTGTCATGCGATTTCTTCATTATCATTCTTGAAAAGATTGTACAAAACTCAATCGTCAACACCAGAGGAACAATCTTTCAAAAGTCTGTACAATTACTCGCCTATCCAGACGATATTGACCTAATGCGAAAAAGATGTCATAGTTGCTTTTGCGAGTATTCAAACAGAAGCGGTAAAAATGGGTTTGATGGTTAATGAGGGCAAAACGAAGCATATGTTGTCATCAAACAAGGCCACAGAACATCAACGAATTGGACAAAACGTCACAATAGACAGACATAGCTTCGAGGTAGTACTGGACTTCTTCTACTAAGGATCCGCTATAGACACGGAAAACAACATCAGTGCGGAGAATAACTCTTGCCAACCGTTGCTTCTTTGGGTGAAAAAGGCAGTTCTCCAGAAGAACCAAGGTAACCCTGTATAAGACCTTGATCATCCCCAGTCCTGCTTTACGGCACGGAAGCATGGACCTTATCGAAAGCAGATGAGGAAACCCTTGGTTGTTTTGAAATAAAAATTCACCGAATGATCTTTGGCATACGGGAGCGAAGAGAATGTGTGGAGAAGAAGATACAACAACGAGCTGTAGTGCGACATGGGCATAGCCAGAAGAGTATGCATTGCGAGGATATGATGGTTGGGCCATGTAGAGCGGATGGACCCAAACGATCCGACTCTAAGGATTTTCGAAAGCACATTGGAGGGAAATCGCGGAAGGGGAAGACCTCGTCTTAGACGGTGCAATCAAGTGAAAGAAAACCTCAACCGACTTAGAGTGCAAAACTGGAGAGAGCTCGTCCGAAGTCGAAGTCGTTATAGATGAATTTTGGTTGAGGCCCAGGTTCACCCCGAACTGTAATGCCCATCAAAGTAAGTAAGGAAGAAAATGATGTTTATCATCAAACTTAGACAAAAAAAATTAACATTAGACAAAACGTTGGAATCAACAGACATAACTTCGATGTAGCACTGGACTTCGTCTATAGACACGAAAGATTACATCAATCGAAGAATAACTCTGGCAGTGCCGCTGCTTCTTTGGGTTAAGAAGCAAATGAAAATTCTCTAGAAAAACTCAGGTAACCCTTTATACGACCTACATCAACTCATGGTTTCAATATGACATCACGGAAGCATGGATATTATTGAAACCAGATGAGAAAACTCCGAATGATCTTTGGCCCCGTATGAGAAGACAATAGGTTCGTTCGTTGAATTTTAACCAGGGTTGACCCAGGTTTCCTTGAAAACCCTGGAAACCAGGGATTTCCAGTCCTCAAAAAACAATGTCATTTGAATAAAAACACATGCCATTTGCAAGCCTTCAACTCTCCCCAGCAAAAGTCTAGGCGGAGTTGAGGGCAAACCCATGTCAACCCCAGTTTGACATTCAGGGCGAGTTTGGAATTTCCAAAAAACGCTTTAGGGTCACCACAGAGCGACCCTAGGGCTTCAACGAACGGCCCTAATGTGTGAAGAAGATGATACAACAACCAGCTGTATGAGCTGTACCGTGTTATGTTAAGCGGGTGAATATCAAACAAAAGCACATTGCAGGAAAATCGTTGAACCAAAACGGTTTTGTCTAAAGTGTCGCAATCAAGTGGAAGTTAACTTCAATTGACTAAAAGTTTTTTTTTTTTTTTGATTTTGAACTGGTGTTGAAGGTGTTACACAGAAAACTTTTCATATTCCAAATGAATTGCCTTTGGTGTTTGTTTGTCTGGTTTCCTTCACCACCTCCATAGACAATTCTCTCTGCAGAAGACTATTTTGTTGGATGATGATTTCTCATTTACAGTCCTTCACCCTAAATTGAATGGATTTGACAACCAAATGAAGTTATGGGGAATTTGTGTTATTATATCTCCTGAAATATTTACTTATTTAATTATTTACAAAGCTATTCTATTATCCTCACCGGTTCCTTTTGCCATATCACAATGTAAACATATCCTGAAAATGTTTGCAGTAGACTGCTTCTGAGCATTGGGAAGTAAAGTATCCTCATCACATCTAAGCCTCTTTGATTTAACTCCTTTACAAAACAAGCTTAACATTTAGAGATAAACTCATATTGTTACCTGTATGGCTACATTCCTCTTGACTTCCATTTAATCTTTGAAGTGACATTCAACAATGCAGTCTCTAGCTCTCAAGTGTGTTTATCAATCCAAAGGTTTCTGTTCAAAGTTATTTGTGTGCCTTCTTCAAAACCCTTCAACAGAGAAGCACTTGGTGCAGCTTTCAGTATTTTTTTAATACAAGCTATGCAATAAAATGTGAGCTAATTTTATGCACCATGAAGTGAACCTATACTTCATTTAGACCATAGTTTTCAAATTCACAACTCTCGATGGGATCCTCCTAATGCATAAAAGGCATTCTATCAAAGAAACTATGCTCTTGTGTAGCTACATATTATACATTTCATTTAATTTCAGTCTTGATTTAACTTCAGTAACTGCGTTTACAAAGAAATACTTTGTCACAGGTCACTGATTTCAGGGCCTGTAATCTCTTCTCTTCTACTTATTAAACTCATCCTGTATTAAAACTGTAAATAGGATTATAATCACAGAATTACAAAATAAATTCACCGAAAAACAAAAAGGTCAAAATCCAAAATTAGCAAAAAAAAAAATTAAAAAACCAAGAGCTGAATCTAGAGCTAGGTATGGCTTCGGGGTAGTGTTATCATCATGTTTTGGGAACGAAAACTTTCCTGTATAGAAAATTAATAAAGCTATCATTTGGTTTTCGAAAACCTTCGATGACCATTAAGTTACCTAAGTTGTAAAACAAAAACAAGTCTTTCACAGATGCTCAACTTGACAAGGGTTCTTAAATGTATGGAAAAGCTTCAAAACAATGTTTACTTTATCGGGGCGTTCGGAGCGATAGGTAATTTTTTGTTTTTAATTAAGGAAATTGTCAGAGCTTTACATACAAAAATTTAATAATAAAAGAATTTTATTATTGTTAGTTGGAGTATTGTGATTTAAAAATCGAAAAAGAAAGTTTTTTGTGACCTTCACTCCATTTATGCGTTTCGCCCAGGTACAACAGTGGGCTCATCAGTTAGATGCTGTTGTACCCTTCTAATACGCAATGTTTTGGTCGATGTTTACCGACACCTATATAAAGTTTTCAGTGCAAAGACACTGTAAATTGTCAGAGTTTTTTACGTAAAACGAGTTCCCATGGATAATTTAAGTCCATTTAAGCCCTAAGCAAAAAAAAACCATACATGTGCTCTGTTCGTTTTCCTTCTACGTGGCATCGAGAGCAAAAAAACGAGATTCATTACAATTTTATGAAGATGATGTCCATTCACGCAGCCAGCGGAAAGGTAAAAGCTTTAAGTTTCTTGAGCCTGGGGCGAAAACACAAAAAAGAAAATCGAAAAGAGTTTGCCAAAAGAGTGTTGACTTTTTTATACAATATTTTTTGCACAGGTTCTAAGAAGACACAAAAATCTTTAACATTTTCTGAAGACTTTAACGACGCTGAGAATGGCATCAACGTTCGTAGAACCGACCGCCAATTTATGACGAGCATGGAAGCATCGCAACAGTAATTTTCGCATCAGCAGCTTTTTATTATCAAAGCCATGTGAATGGGTTATACTTGTCTACGTTATAATGGATTTGATGTTTTTTGAATTATATTGATTGTAAAATTGGTGTGTGTTTGTGCTAACGATAAGCTTGAGGTTGGTTCTCGATACGTAAGCCTTCGATAAGTTTCGGGGTGAGTAACATTGACCGTCTGTTTTAGTAAGGAAAAAATTGTTCTGATTTATTTATATGAATGAAATTGAGGAAAAATACTTTTGGTTTGGTTTTTTATGTTGACCGCACGTGTTGATAATGGGGTTTGATAACTCAACTGCAATACCTTAAAAGCTGATAAAGGAGTAAGAATCAAATTTTTTTTTGCGGAATCGAAATTTTTTAGAACTTTGTATTTTTTTTAAAGAAGAGACTAATGTCAACCTAGAGCTCTCACACTAACTGCCGGTTTATTTTTCTCCCCCTTTTTGTGGTGCTATAAATAAAGCAACCACCATTTTGTAAATGCACACATAACCTTAAGGGCGGTCTTCAGATGAAAATTGAAGACTGAAAGAAAAGAAAACCAGTAACTTCAAGACTTTGTTTGTAACTAAAAGCTGCTCTATGGTTAATATATAGATTTTTAACTCAATGAGGTTTTCAACTCAAACGATTGCAATGATCGTGAAGATCAACCTTATAACTCCAAACGTTGCGTTTCGCCCAGGTACGGCAATGGGCTCATCAGTTAGATGTTGCCGTACCCTTCTAAGACGCAAACTAAAACTAAACAACAACAACAACTCCAGGACAAAAACCACGACAATAACAAAACTTTTTTGTTATTGTTTAATTTATAATTTGAAGCCAAACCAGGGCAAACATTTTGTTTATTTTTCCAAGTGTAATATGACTTGTTCATTCACTTGGATATAAAATTCACTGCGTGTGAGCGCAGTAAATTTTATAAGTGTCGGTGTATTCCGAGCAAAGTTTGCGCCAGTATTGTGATGAAAAAATCATGACGGTCTTCATAAACAAAGTTTGCGTCTTAGAAGGGTACGGCAACATCTAACTGATGAGCCCATTGCCGTACCTGGGCGAAACGCAACGTTTGGAGTTATAAGGTTGATCTTCACGATCATTTAACATGCCTTAAAGAAATTTATTTCTTTTCAGGTTTTGTATTTTAAACAACAACAACAACTCCAGGACAAAAACCACGACAGTAACAAAACTTTTTTGTTATTGCTTAATTTATAATATAGATTGCAATGAGTTCATTTAAAAATAAAAAAAAAAACAGTTTTTCCTTTAGAAATGACTGAATGATTTTCTTTTACATGATATTCCTAATATATAAAGTTTATAGAAGCCGCGGCAAAGCTTTGGCAAGACCAATCCCAGTACGTCATCGAAAGAAATTTGGTTCTCTGATGTAAATATGCTTATGTCAGCCCCATCCACATGTATTTGACAAAGTTTGTCAATCAACTATTTTAGAAATATCTGATAGATCGGTTTCCATGAAGATCTCATACATTGGTTCTCTGAGTCATGTAATTTGATGTATTTTCGTGTGTTGTCAGCTAAACTTGGGTGGATGAAGTCATGGACTACCTAGAAGTTTAAGCTATGACTGTCTCGTCTTTTGTAACACTTTGTCTAACTTAGGTTTTAATTTGATGACTAAACTTTTGTTTTTATCCTATCAAAAAAGAGCGGCAGCGTTACAGCTGTAGAGTGTTGAGTTGATTGGCTAGACTGGCTTTATATATACTTTTCTTTCATCATGTCAATTTCAGCTAGACGTCCCTCGCGCTGCATCGTGATGACCCTTGGTGCCATGCTTTTTTGTCTCGCTGCATTCGATTGCCTAAGTTGTTCAAAGGGCTGCAATTTCCATATAGATTCTTGGCAATGTTGTATAATGATACTGGTGGTGTTGCTTAAGGAATTTTCTCTCAATAATTCTAAAAACAATCCTTATCCTCCTAAGCCCCACAGACTTCCTGCTAGACCTATGCCGAATCCCCACATATCTCAACAATCTAATATTCCTCGCTCAAATTTTATGGTTACTCCTGTAATAAGAATAACCCAGCCTAAACTCTATCCCAAGCCCCAACACAACCCCAGACTGTTCTAACAGTAATCCGCAGTCCAACAGAAACGTGCTTTTCACCGGGTATCATTCAAAACTAACCCTGATTCCCAATCACCTCTTTTAAATAATTGTGGCCAAACAAAATTTATCCTTTTTTATAACCTTACCTTTTGTTCTACCTAGCCCAATAGTCCGGGATCCCTGGTCCAATTTTTTTTGTGATTACTATCAAGCTAATTTTCCCTGAGTGGCTTCATTTTGTTGATACGCCCAACAATTTTCTAACGAAAACTTTCGACTGTGGTAGCTAACAGAGGTAGCAAGAGTCAAATATGTCGATTTCATGATATTAAAAAATTTATTAGTAACAGTTTCTTTCTTAGTTAAACTTCAAGATAATTATCTGGATTATATGAAAAAATATTTGTCCTACAAATTGTATGGTTTGATCCCAAGAGTCCCCTTCCTCAAACATGTATCGATTACGAGGTCAAAAAAAGTGATTACTAACAAGCTGATTTTTTGGTTTTTACTTATTTAATATTAATATAATTTAACAGTCAGATTGTCCTACAAATTCCGTGGTACGTTATCCCGGTCCTACGCCCAAAAGTAGTGGTACAGATCCATGATGTTAAAAATAAAGCACTACGCGATAGCGGTGCTCCGATTGAATATATATATGTATTTGAAATTCATGATATAAAAAATTTATTTACTTTTCAAGCGTGAAAAAAAAAGTTGACTTTTTGGTAGATGCCACTCAACAATAAGTTAAAAAACTAATGAACGTCAACTTAAACTAACACAAAATATAACGAACAAAAATTTGTTCGGCTTCTGTCTCTGTTAGTGCGCGACCGAAGCTTCAGCTTCGGCCACATTCGGCTAAAAATACTACAGTCGGCTAAACTAAAAAAAATCGGCCGAAGTTTTGCTTGAAGCTTCCGCCGATGGTTGATGTTAAGCCGAATAATCGGCTTCGGCTAGAAATTGACCTTTGGTCGGACACTAGTTTTTTGCATTTTTCTACATCAACTGATCATAGGAAAGCCTGTTAAACTTAATTATGAGCAATGTTACACTTATGAGGTGTCTAGTGAAAATAAAATAATAAGAGTCATTGACTATAACCTCTCTTGTTATCATGAAGAAGCTGATACCAAAATTGTATACCACATTTATCAATTAAATACTAATTATAATGTGCAGATACATTGTACAGATTCTGATATACCAATAATAATGTTGGCAAACTTTAAGTATTTAAAAGATCAAATTCAAATAATAATTAATTTAAGTACGAGTAAAAAAAAAAACTGTACTTAAACATAAATGAAATTTATGAAAAACTTGGGGATCAACTATCTTGTTCACTCGCTATATGCCATATATTTACAGGAAATGATTATAATCCTGCTTTCTTTCGTAAAGGAAAAAAGAGACCTTTCAGTATTTTGAAGAAAAATAACAGTTTTCAAGAGGCTTTTATTCAACACCTACGAATTGAAAATACCTCATTAACAACATCGAATGAGGTATTTAAAATTATCGAAGAGTATGTATGTAGAGTTTATTCATTAAAAACAAAAAATGATACTAACAAAGGACGGTATGAGTTATTTGAGAAAGAATATAAATCAAAAAATGAAAGCGAAGAAATTTTAAAACAAAAAATCGTAGGATATGATCCTTCCAGTTTGCCACCAACAAAACAAGTGCCCCACGGAAAAATTTACCGAAAATTTTGGATGGACAATAATTGATGGCAAATACGAGTATTATTGGTTTGATGGTCCCCAAAGTCCATCTTTTGAAGAAATATCTTCTGACATTCAAGGTACCCTAATTATACTATTGTTATTTTATGATTGACCATTCATTATGTTATGATTTACTTAATTTTTTATGTTATTACAGAGTCTGATATCACGAATGAAGGAAGTGAGATAGATGCCGATGAGAGCGATAGTTGCGATAGTAGCGATAGCAGCGAAGGCTTGTCTGATGAATCTGAGGAGGATTAATTTTTTTTTTTAACATAAATGCCGAAATCTTTGAAAAAATTAATTAAAATTAATTAAATTAATTAAAAATTAATTCACTAAAAAATAAAGCTAAATATTAAGTTTAGAGGAAGATTTTTTCACTGTTTGTTCGTTGAAGCCTTAGGGTTGACATTGGTTTTCCCTCAACTCACCCTAGGTTTTTGCTGTGGCGAGTTGAGGGCTGTCAAAAGGAATTTTTTTTAATGACAGAGATGTGTGTGGATTTGTGGTTTAGCGTTTTTTGAGGACTGGAAAACACAGGATTTTTGACAACTCATAGGGCTGTCAAAAAAAACCTGCGTCAACCCTGGAGAAAGTTCAAAGCACGGACCTTGTACCATATGTTACAAATAAACAAACAAAAAAATGACAATTCTTGTCGGACTAGCGATACATACCTGTTTTCTTGTAGGACATTGTTTGAATTGGGTAGAGAACACACTAACCTATAATGTAATATTTTTGTCCTACAGTTAGTTATGAAATTAACGTTCTCGTGGAATTGACATTTTCTGAGCGTAGGACTGAAAAAACGTACCACGGAATTTGTAGGACAATCTGACTGTTAAATTATATAAATACTAGCCGAAAATACCCGGCGTTGCCCGGGTTTCTTTTTGCGAAGGCTTCTTATCACAAAGCTGGAAGTATCCAAAGACGAAAAATCCAATTTTTATTTTTTTTATCTTTACCTCTTATTAACTTCTGTTTTCTGTACAATTGTTTTATTGCAATAACATCAAAATGAATTTAAAGATTTCCAGGAAGCGTCTGAAGGAAACCCAATGGAAGAAACAATAAGCAACAAATAAGAGCACCTCAGCTTAGCAAATTAACTCATTTGTCATTTAGAGCCAGTTTTTCAGTTCAGAGTTGTCCTGTGGTGATAGTTTTCGAGTTAGCCCAGACGATCATGAGTTATGTCAGAGTTAACTCCTCACCAGAGATAAGAAATTAATTAGATGGCAAACCTTTACTTCTCTTGCCCCGCAACAACCATTTGTTTACATTGTTGTTTTTGTAATCACATCCTCTGTCTGTGAATACGTGGAAGCTATACTCAAAGTGGTAGTAGTGAGATTTGCTCTAAAGGTGAAGTGGAAGCTGTACTCAAAGTAGTAGAGGTGAAATCAGCTTGTAGGCAGTTTCAATGTGTGTGTGAAGTTTGCCATCTAATTAATTTCTTATCTCTGCTCCTCACCATAGGATAGAAAAATATGAAAGACAGACTGAAAAATTATAACTCACCATGTGTCTCAGCAATATGCCATTGTCATTTTTCTGAATTATGTCAAATTAGCTCATCTGTCATTTAGAGCCAGTTTTTCAGTGCAGAGTTGTCCTGTGGTGAGAATTTTCGAGTTAACCCATACAATCATGAGTAATGTCAGAGTAAACTTCTCACCATAGGATAAAAAAATATGAAAGACAGAATGAAAAATTTTAACTCACCATTCAGTGTTTGCTCACCATGAGTCTCAGCAATTTGCCATTGTCATTTTTCTGAATTATGTCAAATTAGCTCATCTGTCATTTAGAGCCAGTTTTTCAGTGCAGAGTTGTCCTGTGGTGAAAATTTTCGAGTTAACCCATACGATCATGAGTTATGTCAGAGTTGACTCCTCACCATAGGATAGAAAAATATGAAAGGCAGAATGAAAAATTCTAACTCACCATGAGTGCCATTGATATTTTTCTGAATTACGTCAAATTAGCTCATTTGTCATTTATAGCCAGTTTTTCAGTGCAGAGTTGTCCTGTGGTGAGAATTTTCGAGTTAACCCATACGATCATGAGTTATGTCAGAGTTGACTCCTCACAATAGGATAGAAAAATATGAAAGGCAGAGTGAAAAATTTTAACTCACCATGAGTCTCAGCAATTTGCCATTGACATTTTTCTGAATTACGTCAAATTAGCTCATTTGTCATTTAGAGCCAGTTTTTCAGTGCAGAATTGTCCAGTGGTGAGAATTTTCGAGTTAACCCATACGATCATGAGTTATGTCAGAGTTGACTCCTCACCATAGGATAGAAAAATATGAAAGGCAGAATGAATTTAACTCATCATGAGTCTCAGCAATTTGCCATTGGCATTTTTCTGAATTACGTCAAATTAGCTCATTTGTCATTTAGAGCCAGTTTTTCAGTGCAGAGTTGTCCTGTGGTGAGAATTTTGAGTTAACCCTTACGGTCATGAGTTATGTCAGAGTTATCTTCTCACCATAGGATAGAAAAATATGAAAGACAGAATGAAAAATTTTAGCTCACCATTCAGTGTTTGCTCACCATGAGTCTCAGCAATTTGCCTTTGTCATTTTTCTGAATTATGTCAAATTAGCTCATCTGTCATTTAGAGCCAGTTTTTCAGTGCAGAGTTGTCCTCTGGTGAGAATTTTCGAATTAACCCATACAATCATGAGTTATGTCAGAGTTAACTTCTCACCATGGGATAGAAAAATATGAAAGACAGAATGAAAAATTTTAACTCACCATTCAGTGTTTGCTCACCATGAGTCTCAGCAATTTGCCATTGTCATTTTTCTGAATTATGTCAAATTAGCTCATCTGTCATTTAGAGCCAGTTTTTCAGTGCAGAGTTGTCCTCTGGTGAGAATTTTCGAATTAACCCATACAATCATGAGTTATGTCAGAGTTAACTTCTCACCATGGGATAGAAAAATATGAAAGACAGAATGAAAAATTTTAACTCACCATTCAGTGTTTGCTCACCATGAGTCTCAGCAATTTGCCATTGTCATTTTTCTGAATTATGTCAAATTAGCTCATCTGTCATTTAGAGCCAGTTTTTCAGTGCAGAGTTGTCCTCTGGTGAGAATTTTCGAATTAACCCATACAATCATGAGTTATGTCAGAGTTAACTTCTCACCATGGGATAGAAAAATATGAAAGACAGAATGAAAAATTTTAACTCACCATTCAGTGTTTGCTCACCATGAGTCTCAGCAATTTGCCTTTCTCATTTTTCTGAATTATGTCAAATTAGCTCATCTGTCATTTAGAGCCAGTTTTTCAGTGCAGAGTTGTCCTCTGGTGAGAATTTTCGAATTAACCCATACAATCATGAGTTATGTCAGAGTTAACTTCTCACCATGGGATAGAAAAATATGAAAGACAGAATGAAAAATTTTAACTCACCATTCAGTGTTTGCTCACCATGAGTCTCAGCAATTTGCCATTGTCATTTTTCTGAATTATGTCAAATTAGCTCATCTGTCATTTAGAGCCAGTTTTTCAGTGCAGAGTTGTCCTCTGGTGAGAATTTTCGAATTAACCCATACAATCATGAGTTATGTCAGAGTTAACTTCTCACCATGGGATAGAAAAATATGAAAGACAGAATGAAAAATTTTAACTCACCATTCAGTGTTTGCTCACCATGAGTCTCAGCAATTTGCCTTTCTCATTTTTCTGAATTATGTCAAATTAGCTCATCTGTCATTTAGAGCCAGTTTTTCAGTGCAGAGTTGTCCTCTGGTGAGAATTTTCGAATTAACCCATACAATCATGAGTTATGTCAGAGTTAACTTCTCACCATGGGATAGAAAAATATGAAAGACAGAATGAAAAATTTTAACTCACCATTCAGTGTTTGCTCACCATGAGTCTCAGCAATTTGCCATTGTCATTTTTCTGAATTATGTCAAATTAGCTCATCTGTCATTTAGAGCCAGTTTTTCAGTGCAGAGTTGTCCTGTGGTGAGAATTTTCAAGTTAACCCATACAATCATGAGTAATGTCAGAGTAAACTTCTCACCATAGGATAAAAAAATATGAAAGACAGAATGAAAAATTTTAACTCACCATTCAGTGTTTGCTAACCAAGAGTCTCAGCAATTTGCCATTGACATTTTTCTGAATTACGTCAAATTAGCTCATCTGTCATTTAGAGCCAGTTTTTCAGTGCAGAGTTGTCCTGTGGTGAAAATTTTCGAGTTAACCCATACGATCATGAGTTATGTCAGAGTTGACTCCTCACAATAGGATAGAAAAATATGAAAGGCAGAGTGAAAAATTTTAACTCACCATGAGTCTCAGCAATTTGCCATTGACAATTTTCTGAATTACGTCAAATTAGCTCATTTGTCATTTAGAGCCAGTTTTTCAGTGCAGAATTGTCCAGTGGTGAGAATTTTCAAGTTAACCCATACGATCATGAGTTATGTCAGAGTTGACTCCTCACCATAGGATAGAAAAATATGAAAGGCAGAATGAAAAATTTTAACTCACCATGAGTCTCAGCAATTTGCCATTGGCATTTTTCTGAATTACGTCAAATTAGCTCATTTGTCATTTAGAGCCAGTTTTTCAGTGCAGAGTTGTCCTGTGGTGAAAATTTTCGAGTTAACCCATACGATCATGAGTTATGTCAGAGTTGACTCCTCACAATAGGATAAAAAAATATGAAAGACAGAATGAAAAATTTTAACTCACCATTCAGTGTTTGCTAACCAAGAGTCTCAGCAATTTGCCATTGACATTTTTCTGAATTACGTCAAATTAGCTCATTTGTCATTTAGAGCCAGTTTTTCAGTGCAGAGTTGTCCTGTGGTGAACATTTTCGAGTTAACCCATACGATCATGAGTTATGTCAGAGTTGACTCCTCACCATAGGATAGAAAAATATGAAAGGCAGAATGAAAAATTCTAACTCACCGTGAGTGCCATTGATATTTTTCTGAATTACGTCAAATTAGCTCATTTGTCATTTATAGCCAGTTTTTCAGTGCAGAGTTGTCCTGTGGTGAAAATTTTCGAGTTAACCCATACGATCATGAGTTATGTCAGAGTTGACTCCTCACAATAGGATAGAAAAATATGAAAGGCAGAGTGAAAAATTTTAACTCACCATGAGTCTCAGCAATTTGCCATTGACAATTTTCTGAATTACGTCAAATTAGCTCATTTGTCATTTAGAGCCAGTTTTTCAGTGCAGAATTGTCCAGTGGTGAGAATTTTCAAGTTAACCCATACGATCATGAGTTATGTCAGAGTTGACTCCTCACCATAGGATAGAAAAATATTGTAACGTGAACCCAACATTTTATACCAATTTCCTAATCGAAAAACGTTCAACCGAAAACACAACTGGCAACACTATAATGGAATGGTATAAATGACAGACGTTGCTTGTAAGCCAGTGTGTGTGAGTGTACAGATGCTTGACAGCAAATGTGGCGACAATGTAGAAGTAACTGGAGAGTTCTAGATGGCGTGTCATTCGATATAAATAGCCCGCCCGAGGCAACCAGAAGTCAGTTTTTGTTTATAGAGTGATAAAGTTAAGAGTAAATACAAGTGATAGTCCAAAAGTCGAGTTGAGTTCAATAAAGTGTATATCGAAAGTAAATAAAGTGGTAGAATTAAATTGAAAAGTAGAGTTTTATTTTTGCGAACTAAGCGCACGTTACATTGGTGTCAGAAGTGTAAATAAAACTTATTTGACTAGTAAAGTGTAAAAAAAAAAAAAAAAGAAAAAAAAGTAAAAAAAAAAAAAAAAATAATAATAATTATATACAGTGAAAATGGGTAAGTTGTTAGAAGAGCTCAACTGCATTGAGCTTAAAAGTGAGTTAGGTAAGCGAAATCTTTCTAGAGCGGGATCGAAAAATGAGCTCGTCCTGCGCTTGCGTAACTATTTGGAACAGCAAGGGGAAGATGTAAACACTTTTGTTTTTGAAACAGAAGTGGAAGAAGAGGAAGTAAGTGAAAGTGTAGATTTTTCTAGTATGATGAAACTTTTGTTAGAACAACGAAACGAGCAAAAGAAAGAACAGCAGAATGTTCTCGAACGACTCGAAGTACAACAAAAGAAGCTGGAAGAGCAACGAAATGAGCAAAAGAAGGAACAGCAGAATGTTCTGGAACAACTTGAAGCACAACGAAACGAGCAAAAGAAGGAACAGCAGAATGTTCTCGAACAACTGGAAGCACAACGAAACGAACAAAAGAAGCTGATTGAAGAGCAACGAAACGAGCAAAAGAAGGAACAACAGAATATTCTCGAAAGACTTGAGGCGCAACAGAATGTTTTGGAAGGTCAGAAAAACATTCTAGAAGGTAAATTGGGTAACATTGAGAAAAATGTTTGTGGCCTAGAAAAACGCATTGAATGTGTTGAGAAACGATTTTCCAAGCTTGAGAGTCAATGCGAAAGTCAGCTTGCCACTTTGGAGAAACGAATCGAAAACATGGCTAAAGAACTAGACCAGATGCGGAAAATGGAGCTACGGAAAACTTGTGGAGATTGTCTAAAGCAAAGAGAAGTACAACCACCAACATTCGACGGACAGTCGTCTTGGTCAGTTTACAGGAGACAATTCGAGGCAGCTGCGACAGCAAATGGCTGGGATGACGAAGACAAATACATAGCACTGACTCTTGCTCTTAGAGGACCAGCAGCTGAATTACTTCAAACTGTTCCAGCTGGTAAGAGCTACGATTTCAGTTCTCTCGTGGCAGCTATAGATAAACGGTTTGGTGATAGCCACTTGAAAGAGGTCTTCCGAGTCCAACTCAATAGCAGAGTCCAGAAAAGGGGTGAAAGTCTACAGCAGCTCCAAGCAGACGTCGAAAGACTGGCTCACCTGGCATACCCGGATGCTGGAGAAGAAATCATCAACCATCTGGCTGTTGAGTCCTTCGTTCGTGCCATTTCTGACAAACATCTTCAGAGATCCGTGCGAACTGCTAGAACACGAACTCTTTCTGAGACTCTAGAGTTTGCATTAATGATGGAAGCATCTGAGCAAGCTTCTCAAATGGTACATTGTCAAAGAGAAGCCATATTCGAGGCTGGATCATGCCCAGGAATTAAGCTACAAAGGAACCAGCGGAACGGACTTGCCAGATGTTGGAATTGTAATAAGACGGGGCACTTACAGCGACAATGCCGGTTGCCACCAATTAAAACTGAAACTGCTTGTCGACGTTGTGAAGTCCAAGAAAATCAATCCGCGAGCTGTAGAGTAAGACCGCAGACTTATCAATACCGAATTGGACATCAGGTAGAAAACCCCCAATGGAATTGCTGGCGGAAAGTAGAGACCAAGACTCAGCGGATGAGAGTGGAACCCATATTCGGATGGAACAAGGAAGAATTGAGGTCTGCTCAAAAGAAGGATCCAGACATCGGACCGATTCTCAAATGGAAAGAGAACAACACGAAACCTGACTGGAACGACATTTCCGACCAAAGCCCTGTTGTCAAAGCCTATTGGGCACAGTGGGATTCGCTTCGCGTGCAAGAAGGCGTACTCCAGCGCAAATGGGAATCTCCTGACGGTAAATCTTTTGTAATGCAGCTTATTGTTCCTCAATCGAAAATCAAGGAAGTTTTACAAAAGATGCATAGAAGCCCTACAGGAAGCCACCTGGGAGTCAACAAGACGCTGGAGAACGTGCGAAAACGCTTTTACTGGCTGCATGTTAGAGGTGACGTGGAGAAGTGGTTCCGAAATTGTTATGTCTGTGATTCAAACATAGAGGTGGGTAGGCTGACAGATAGACCTAATAGAACAGGGACATGGGCCACAGTGTATGGCGACCGGATGAAGACTCGGTATGACACAAAAGCGAGAACGGCAGGATTCCAAGCAGGAGAACGTGTGTGGCTTTATAATCCTCATCGTCAAAAGGGATTGTCACCGAAACTTCAGCAAAACTGGGATGGTCCTTATACTGTTGTCACGAGGATTAACGACGTGGTTTACCGCATCCAAAGAGGACTAAGAGGCAAGTTAAAAGTAGTTCATTGTGACCGGCTGCATCGATATAGTGGCGAGGCTGCAAATGGAATTATTCGGGACGAACAATCCTAAGGAGGGGGCAGTGTAACGTGAACCCAACATTTTATACCAATTTCCTAATCGAAAAACGTTCAACCGAAAACACAACTGGCAACACTATAATGGAATGGTATAAATGACAGACGTTGCTTGTAAGCCAGTGTGTGTGAGTGTACAGATGCTTGACAGCAAATGTGGCGACAATGTAGAAGTAACTGGAGAGTTCTAGATGGCGTGTCATTCGATATAAATAGCCCGCCCGAGGCAACCAGAAGTCAGTTTTTGTTTATAGAGTGATAAAGTTAAGAGTAAATACAAGTGATAGTCCAAAAGTCGAGTTGAGTTCAATAAAGTGTATATCGAAAGTAAATAAAGTGGTAGAATTAAATTGAAAAGTAGAGTTTTATTTTTGCGAACTAAGCGCACGTTACAATATGAAAGGCAGAATGAAAAATTTTAACTCACCATGAGTCTCAGCAATTTGCCATTGGCATTTTTCTGAATTACGTCAAATTAGCTCATTTGTCATTTAGAGCCAGTTTTTCAGTGCAGAGTTGTCCTGTGGTGAAAATTTTCGAGTTAACCCATACGATCATGAGTTATGTCAGAGTTGACTCCTCACAATAGGATAAAAAAATATGAAAGACAGAATGAAAAATTTTAACTCACCATTCAGTGTTTGCTAACCAAGAGTCTCAGCAATTTGCCATTGACATTTTTCTGAATTACGTCAAATTAGCTCATTTGTCATTTAGAGCCAGTTTTTCAGTGCAGAGTTGTCCTGTGGTGAACATTTTCGAGTTAACCCATACGATCATGAGTTATGTCAGAGTTGACTCCTCACCATAGGATAGAAAAATATGAAAGGCAGAATGAAAAATTCTAACTCACCGTGAGTGCCATTGATATTTTTCTGAATTACGTCAAATTAGCTCATTTGTCATTTATAGCCAGTTTTTCAGTGCAGAGTTGTCCTGTGGTGAGAATTTTCGAGTTAACCCATACGATCATGAGTTATGTCAGAGTTGACTCCTCACCATAGGATAGAAAAATATGAAAGGCAGAATGAAAAATTCTAACTCACCATGAGTGCCATTGATATTTTTCTGAATTACGTCAAATTAGCTCATTTGTCATTTATAGCCAGTTTTTCAGTGCAGAGTTGTCCTGTGGTGAGAATTTTCGAGTTAACCCATACGATCATGAGTTATGTCAGAGTTGACTCCTCACCATAGGATAGAAAAATATGAAAGGCAGAATGAATTTAACTCATCATGAGTCTCAGCAATTTGCCATTGGCATTTTTCTGAATTACGTCAAATTAGCTCATTTGTCATTTAGAGCCAGTGGTGAGAATTTTCGAGTTAACCCATACGATCATGAGTTATGTCAGAGTTGACTCCTCACCATAGGATAGAAAAATATGAAAGGCAGAATGAATTTAACTCATCATGAGTCTCAGCAATTTGCCATTGGCATTTTTCTGAATTACGTCAAATTAGCTCATTTGTCATTTAGAGCCAGTTTTTCAGTGCAGAGTTGTCCTGTGGTGAGAATTTTGAGTTAACCCTTACGGTCATGAGTTATGTCAGAGTTATCTTCTCACCATAGGATAGAAAAATATGAAAGACAGAATGAAAAATTTTAGCTCACCATTCAGTGTTTGCTCACCATGAGTCTCAGCAATTTGCCTTTGTCATTTTTCTGAATTATGTCAAATTAGCTCATCTGTCATTTAGAGCCAGTTTTTCAGTGCAGAGTTGTCCTCTGGTGAGAATTTTCGAATTAACCCATACAATCATGAGTTATGTCAGAGTTAACTTCTCACCATGGGATAGAAAAATATGAAAGACAGAATGAAAAATTTTAACTCACCATTCAGTGTTTGCTCACCATGAGTCTCAGCAATTTGCCATTGTCATTTTTCTGAATTATGTCAAATTAGCTCATCTGTCATTTAGAGCCAGTTTTTCAGTGCAGAGTTGTCCTCTGGTGAGAATTTTCGAATTAACCCATACAATCATGAGTTATGTCAGAGTTAACTTCTCACCATGGGATAGAAAAATATGAAAGACAGAATGAAAAATTTTAACTCACCATTCAGTGTTTGCTCACCATGAGTCTCAGCAATTTGCCTTTGTCATTTTTCTGAATTATGTCAAATTAGCTCATCTGTCATTTAGAGCCAGTTTTTCAGTGCAGAGTTGTCCTCTGGTGAGAATTTTCGAATTAACCCATACAATCATGAGTTATGTCAGAGTTAACTTCTCACCATGGGATAGAAAAATATGAAAGACAGAATGAAAAATTTTAACTCACCATTCAGTGTTTGCTCACCATGAGTCTCAGCAATTTGCCATTGTCATTTTTCTGAATTATGTCAAATTAGCTCATCTGTCATTTAGAGCCAGTTTTTCAGTGCAGAGTTGTCCTGTGGTGAAAATTTTCGAGTTAACCCATACGATCATGAGTTATGTCAGAGTTGACTCCTCACCATAGGATAGAAAAATATGAAAGGCAGAATGAAAAATTTTAACTCACCATGAGTCTCAGCAATTTGCCATTGGCATTTTTCTGAATTACGTCAAATTAGCTCATTTGTCATTTAGAGCCAGTTTTTCAGTGCAGAGTTGTCCTGTGGTGAGAATTTTGAGTTAACCCTTACGGTCATGAGTTATGTCAGAGTTATCTTCTCACCATAGGATAGAAAAATATGAAAGACAGAATGAAAAATTTTAACTCACCATTCAGTGTTTGCTCACCATGAGTCTCAGCAATTTGCCTTTGTCATTTTTCTGAATTATGTCAAATTAGCTCATCTGTCATTTAGAGCCAGTTTTTCAGTGCAGAGTTGTCCTCTGGTGAGAATTTTCGAATTAACCCATACAATCATGAGTTATGTCAGAGTTAACTTCTCACCATGGGATAGAAAAATATGAAAGACAGAATGAAAAATTTTAACTCACCATTCAGTGTTTGCTCACCATGAGTCTCAGCAATTTGCCATTGTCATTTTTCTGAACTTCATCAAATTAGCTCATTTGTCATTTAGAGCCAGTTTTTCAGTGCAGAGTTAACCCTTACGATCATGAGTTATGTCAGAGTTGACTCCTCACCATAGGATAGAAAAATATGAAAGACACACTGAAAAATTTTAACTCACCATGAGTTTCAGCAATTTTCCATTGTCATTTTTCTGAACTATGTCAAATTAGCTCATCTGTCATTTAGAGCCAGTTTTTCAGTGCAGAGTTGTCCTGTGGTGAGAATTTTCGAATTAACCCATACGATCATGAGTTATGTCAGAACTTACTCCTTACCATAGGATAACTCTTCACTGAAAAACTGGCCCTTAGCAAATGGCAAGAGAAAACCTATCATTGCGCTTACTTTCGGCGCTGATTGAAAAATTATTACTCACCCCTCTATATGTGCACTCACCACAACTGTTACATTGCGATTACTTCATCTTCGATCGCTCCTACATAACAAAACCACTTGTGAAGTGTCAAATCCATGCCCGAGTTTCAACACCACTCAAAAAATTAATTTCACCGACATGTCATTTGAAGACATGGAATTTTTGGTCTCCGTTGGACTTTCGGTAGATGTGATGCTGCTGGCTGAGACCACAGGTGAGTTTTCGAACGACTAAAAGTAGATATCTGTCAAATCATAAACATTTGAAAAATCGGAACCAAAACAAACCAAAAGAAAATAGCATTCCACATAATTTTCTGTGAACAATTTTTTTTTTTCAAACTGCTATGTACTTTATTTCCAACAAAAACCCAACAAACTACAACCCAGAAAGCAAAAC
The DNA here is from genome assembly GCA_914767635.1 of Melanostoma mellinum. Classification (NCBI taxonomy): domain Eukaryota; kingdom Metazoa; phylum Arthropoda; class Insecta; order Diptera; family Syrphidae; genus Melanostoma; species Melanostoma mellinum. The sequence continues at coordinate 202,698,447 of OU612058.1, forward strand.
AAAATGAGTCAACAACAAAAAATGTCACGAAAGGGATATATATCGCCTTAGATACTTTCTTGAACGCACCCATTTTTCTTTTCACTGATTATTCCTGTTTCCATGGAGTTGGCAAAGTCAACCTTGGTTCAACCCACTATGGAAACAGAGTATGGGCTGCAATTCTGTAAATTATTATTATTCTAAACGTCATTTCGAATGTAAACAAAGGTTGGTAGGTACGAAAAATTTTTAAAATTATAATATTTCGTAGTAAATTGATATTTTTTAGGTTTTCAGTATAGCCTATAACCAAACCATGGTTATAGGCTACCATGTCGGATAATTTTCAGGCCAATTAAACAGGTAAGTTTAACGTTTACCTCTTCCTTAGGAATTTTGTGTCGAGCAAACAAAAAAGCTCGTTTATATAGTAATATAGTAATAAATATTAAATAAGTAAAAACCAAAAAATCAGCTTGTTAGTAATCACTTTTTTTGACCTCGTAATCGATACATGTTTGAGGAAGGGGACTCTTGGGATCAAACCATACAATTTGTAGGACAAATATTTTTTCATATAATTCAGATAATTATCTTGAAGTTTAACTAAGAAAGAAACTGTTACTATTAAATTTTTTAATATCATGAAATCGACATATTTGACTCTTGCTACCTCTGTTAGCTACCACAGTCGAAAGTTTTCGTTAGAAAATTGTTGGGCGTCTCAACAAAATGAAGGCACTCAGGGAAAATTAGCTTGATAGTAATCACAAAAAAAATTGGACCAGGGATCCCGGACTACAAGTATAAGTATTCGTTCAACTTTCGTAAAGCTAACTTCAAGAAATTCAATGAAATCTTCTCTAATACCTGACTCGACTCTAAAAATCTTTCAATGAATGATGCAACTAGTCTGTCTTACGAGAAATTGTTGAACTGCATAAATCTTTATGTTCCCCTTTCGCATGATAAGTCCTACTTAACATCACCTCCCTGGTTCAATCATAAACTACGTGAGCTGCAAAAATAAGTTCAATCGCAAATTTTTGTGCAAGTTACTTTAAACCGTCTTTTGCTCAAAAGACCCCAGATCTAGACCAGACTTACTTTTCCTATCTTCGCCATTTCTTTACAGGGCCTTCTAATCTAAGCTTTAATCAGTTTTAACTGTTCTTAATGGTCTCCTCAAGCTCAAAGACGAGTATAATCCAGGTCCAGATGGCATTCCTGCCATTTTACTTAATAAATGTTGTTCCAGTTTAGCCCTTCCCATCAATAACCTTTTTAAACTGTCCCTTTCAAGTGGAGTTTTTCCGGACTTATGGAAAATATCCGTTATTTCACCTGTCCATAAAAAAAGCCCCAAAAGCCTAATTTCTAATTATAGGCCCATAGCTAAACTCTCTCATATCCCTAAGCTTTTCGAAAGCATTTTGTATGAAATACTTTCTTTCCAGTGACAATCAATGATACCCCCAAGCAGCATGGTTTCCGTAAGGGAAGCCCTACAACTACTAATCTAGTTGAGTTTGTTTCCTTCTCTCTCTGTCTCTCTACGATGGAAAAAGGAAACGAAGTAGACGTCATCACCACAGATTTCAGCAAAGCTTTTGACAAAATCTCTCACTCTTTAATCCTCTTTAAATTTTCCTTTCTCGGATTTAGCCCTCACTCAAATGGATCTCTTCATATCTTAACAACCACCAACATAGAGTTCTTTTCCGTTCTACTCTTACAGTTCCATTTGTGGCTACCTCCGGTGCGCCCAAGGCAGCCATCTTGGGCCCCTCTTTTTCTTTCTGGCCATTAATGATGTCAAAAAGATCATCCAATATTCTTCTATCTCACTTAACGCGGATGACGCAGAAATTTTCAAAGTCATCACCTCGGATCGACATTCTTTCCAGCTTCAAAATGACCTCGATTCATTCGTCTTTTCGTGTTCTAAAAACTTCCTTGAATTGAACGTTCCTAAATGCAAGGCAGTAACTTTTTCTCGTAAAAGTAATAACCTCAAATACCTTCCCCCAGATCCTATCATCTTCTGAATCTTCCGTGTGCAGCTTATCCGAGATTAAGGAGTTCTCTGCGACGGCGAATTAAATTTTCGTTCTCATATGGGCGAATATGGGATCTCTACGACGTTAGAAATTTTCTCACCCTGCCTCCTTACCGCGAACGTCTTATAATCATCATAGAAAACAGAAAGAATTTCTTTGACATTTTATTCATTCACCGACTTCTTACTGGGAACACTGACTGCTCCCCTTTTTTAGACCTTATCTTTACCAATCCCTGAAACGTAAAATCATCCCGATTCTTTTTCCTTCCAGATCATCGTACATCCTATGGTCTCAACGAACCCTTAACTCGCATGATGAGTAAGATTAATTCCGTTCCTTTTCTTTTCGACCTCAATCTTCCAAGTCCCTGTCTGAAAGTCTTCCTATTAAACCCTTTCTCATTCTTGTAGTTTAATTTAGTTTTGATTAGTTTTAATTGGTTTAAGTTTAGTGTTTAAGTTATTTAAATCCTATATTAAGGTAGTAAAATATGTAGTAGGATTGACAATCGTTTGGTTACTCTGGTTATCTCTTCACTTAGCTATATCTTGCTAATGAAATCTTTCATCATCATTTTGTTTCAAGGCCGATACTGGGCTTTTGGAAAATTAAAATACTGTTTCAGAATTGTCTTTCATCAATCTATAAACAATTTTTTCATTGCTGCAGAGTGATTAGATCTATTGATAGCTCGTCAGGAATTAATATATACACCTCCATCTCCAATTTAGTTCTCCCATTTAGTATTAAAAGATTTTGAGTGACAAAAACAAAACTAGAGAACAATGGTAACCAAATGGTGGTTGATCAAACGTGTGACAAGTACTCTCAGTTCTATTCGTAGAGCTAAACCACCAATTTTTTTAACTAGCCTCAGCAAAAAGTAAAGGATTTAAGTTTAGTTGAAATACGTCGAATCGCTTTAAATTCGCAAGTTACTTATGTATGTATAAAGAGTTCGGAAAAAGTAAGGTTTTTATAAGGATTGCGTTGAAATTACACACAAATTTAAATGAAATTTCGAGCCAAGAGGAAATGAATGCTAAGCCGCCTTTAAAATTCACTTTTAACAGTGACCCAAGTTGCGTTTAAATTTAACTACGAAGCCTCTCTCCCAGTTTCGTATACCTCCGTCTTTCTGAAATTTTTTTAACGCAGCTTCGAGCAGCACATTTTTGTTAGTCATCTTAATGCGATAGATGCTACAATTCCACAATACAGTGATATTCCTGACTGCAGCTAAGATCTCAGTATGATGTAGACTGAGTCTAAATTTTGTTTGAACAAAAGCTACAACATTCCTAAAAAAAAACACTTTTAATTCAAACTGAGCAATCTGTTGACTATTTGAATAAAACTTAAAATGTTTCGAACGGAATTATGTTTAGTATTTATTTGAATATTAAAATCTAACACAGTAAGAATAGACTTATAAGGTTGTGAAAGATAGAATTTAAAAATTTATATAAACTTAAATAAAAACATATTTTAAGTACATAAGAGAAGTAAAAAATTGAAAGAAATGTACATAAGAAATTAATTTTTTTTTATTGATGTCTGTAATGAAAGTCAATCCAGCTTAAAGAATTTGTACATAAATAGATATTACTATTTATTGAAAGTTAATTAAAAATTTTTCCAGAAATTGATTGAAGGGGAAGGGGAGACTTTGAAAATTTTAGTTGCTCTGATTAAGGAAATGTTGTAACTGCTTCTTAAATCCTTGCGCATCATTTAGCTCACGTATATTGCGTGGAATTGAGTTCCAGAGATGGATAGCCGCGATGAAGAACTGTCTCTCAGAGGTTAAGTAACTGAACCGCGGTAGTTTTAAGCTAGCAGACCTATTAGACGTCGGAAAATTGATTTTGTCGTAAAGGTAAGAAGGTTCTTTGTTTTTGATTGTGTTGAAGAGAAGCATCAGCGTACGAAATTTCACATAGTTTTCGAAAGACATATTGACTAGACTTTTAGCTAGGTGTGGAACGTGGTCATATCTTCTAAGGCAGTAAACATATCGAATTAAGGTGTTAAAAGCTACTTGTAATTTTCTTTTGCTCGCAGCGTCGCACCCATAAAATATTTCACACCCATAAACTAGCAGAGGAACTACCAAGGTTTTCGCTAGCAGCAATCTCGTTTTAAGTGGAGTTACATTTTTAACAACCCATAGATTTCGAAGAGCACCGTATGCTTTCCCCACCACTGAATTTATGTGATTTTTCCAAGTTAGTGTTCTATTAAAGATAACACCGAGATTTTTTGCGGACTCGACATAATCAATGTTGAAATTGTTTAACATTAGAAATAACTAAACATTTGCATTTCGCAGGGTTAAGTGCCAAGCCACATTTTGCTGCCCACTCCGAAACACGTTTTAGATCTTCATTTAAATTTGAAGCACAATCCTCGACAAGACCTAAAGGACAACTTCGGTAAATTTGAACATCGTCAGCGTATATGTGTTTCGAAGAACTAATTAAAACAGAAACAATATCATTTATGTACACTGAGAATAGAGGAGGCCCCAAAATTGATCCTTGGGGAACACCTTTAACTAGGGGTAAGAATTCGGACATTACTCCATCTAGTAAAACTGCTTGTTGTCTATCACTTAGATATGAAGAGATGAGTCGAATTGCTGAGTTAGAAACTGAATTTTTTTTTTTAATTTATTGATTAATAAAGTCTTAAAGGACTAGAAATGTGACAAAATCCTGTTCCAGCATTTCTCTTATTTCTTCAACTACATAAGTACAGCTGTTGTACAGCTATGCTTCGCACGGAAACCTGACTGAACCGGTATTAACAGCTTATAACGCGTAAAAAATTCATAGTCAATTGCTTGTGCATGATTCTTTCACAAATCTTTGAAAGAAAGGGCAGAATTGATATTGGTCTGAATTCATCACCTATTGAGTTTTTTGGAATTGGTATTATCTTTGCCAGTTTCCATTTGGATGGAAACACGCCGGTCATAAATATTGTGTTAATTAAGTGTGTAATAAATGGCAATAGTGATGGCAGAATAGCTTTGACAAAAGTAGGATGGATGTCATCAACCCCTATGGCATTTGACTTCACAGATAGAAAACTTTCCACAACATCTACGTCCTCAATTCGTCTAAAAACAAAGGACGTTTCTGCTTGTGAGACACCAATATCCGTCTGGGAATCTATAATTGGAGAGCTGGAATTTGATTTATGCACAAACTTACGATTAAGATCATTTCGATCAATATTTGTGGGACAAGATAGCTTTACTTTCCCGATTCCCAGTTCACGAATATTGTTCCATATCTTACGACTGTCTGAAGTATACGATTGGAATTCATTGGATTCCATCTTAGCAGATTTTATTTGACAAACAACAGCATTTCGTAAATTCTTATACAGTCGATGGAGCTCTTCCACCCGAAAGCGTTTTCACTATTTATAAGCCAAATCACGACGTTTCATCAAGTCCCGAATTTCATTGGCAAACCAAGCATTCGTTCTTTGTTTTTTAGTTGCAGTTTTAATTGGAACGTGTGATTCAAAAGGAAGGTTAATATTTCGATTAATGAATTCGATTTGATCATCTGGCGAGTTCATATAGTACACTAAGTTCCACGGAATAGAGTTGAGTTGCCGTTCAAGAGAAATATAATCGATAATTTTAAAATCTCTATAAGTGTATCTTGAACTACTAACGCAGTTCACGTACGTAAAAAACACAAGATCATGCTTTGAGAACGCTGGCACAGAAATTTGATCGTAAAGCAAGACTTTATCATTATTATTTACAAAAAACACATCTAATAAGGTACTGGAGGAGCTTGTGAAATGGGTAGGAATTTGGGTATTAACTTTGTTTCCTTGACAAAATCATGAATTGTCAAAAAGAACAAAGCCCAGGGTTCCCAAAACACGCTGAGCCCCGAAATGTCCACACAAAATCACCCCTGTCATTTAAAAAAAATACATACCATTCGAGAGCCCTGCTCGCTACTTGCACTCACACCAGCAAAAGCCTAAGGCCACTTTAAGGCGAGTTAAGAGCATACTCAGGGCTAAAAAAACACTCAATTTGAGAAACAGCTCGAGTTGAGGTTTTTCAAAACCCGCTTTATGGCGACCACAAGGTAAATACCCAGGGCTTAAGCAAATAAACCTTATAACAAAGAACTTGGCATCCTACATTACGTAAATTGAATCTGAAGTTAACATTTTCTAGCCCAACATCAATCATCATTATGAAACTTCAGTACAATAAAACAACAAGAAAGTATTTTCCTCAAAGGTTAGTTAAAATATCGAGCAAATAGTCTAAAATAAAAAATCAACAGTACAAAACAGGTATAAAAATTCAAAAACTGACTTAAAACTACAAGCATTTTTCCCCATGCGATGAAACGTGCCATTATTGCGACGACACGTTCTATCCTTTTGTCTCCTTTGATTGAGTATTATGTATACAGTATCAAAGCAATAAAGTCTATGGTTTGTATGGCTTGACTCCTACTCATCGAATGCTTCTTAATTTGTTTGTTGCAATGAAAATCGAATTTTGTCGTATATCCATTGGAGATACTTTTCAATTTTCACATAAACACCAGGTTTGTTCGCATGTCCGCATTGCTGGCCCCAGGATATAATTCCATAAAGTGTTTCCGCATCTATAAAACAAAAAGAGAAATTGGAAATTCAGCCAATTTCAATAACACAATTTCGACATTTAAACTAACCCGAATCAGAGCACACAAACGGTCCACCCGAATCACCTTCACATGCGTCTACACCCTCTTCCAGGAAGCCAGCACAGAACATTCCTTCAGTGACGGAATTGCCATAAACGTGTGGCAGCTTACAGACCTCATCGGATATTACCGGAATCTCTGCTACCCGGAGGTTATTCGAAGGAGCTTAACCAAAAAACAAAAGCAAATACCATCATACAAGTTGCCTTGGGCTTTGTCCATACAAAAAATCATGTCTATTCATATATACTCACTTGAAACTCCCGACTGAATAGATCCCCAACCGGATATAGTGCATCTCCGACCTTCCTTGTACTCGGTTCCTTCTTGTGGGAGACAAATTGGTTGGATGTAATCGTTGAAACGAACCGGATTCTTCATAACTATCACAGCAATATCGTTATTCATATGGGTTCCCTCTCGGAACTTTTCATGAATATACCAGTTCTCGATGTACGAATCAATTTCCGACGATTCGGCAATATTTGCATAGTGGTCACCTAGGCGTATAAAGTAAGCTCCCTTTGGATAACCAACCAAACAATGGGCGGCAGTGAGAAGATGTTTCTTTGATATCAGAACAGCTCCGCACCAGTGACTGGAGATACCACCTCTACCCTTAGTGCGGATAGTTGCTTGCCAGGGATGACGACCTCTCTTAGCTACATTACCCTTTATAACACGTTCAAATTCACGTGGTATTTCGTCTGTGAGGTTTGCATTAAAGTGTCCGCATATTTTTCTATGGGAGTTTGCGGCCTTGCTGGACCTTTCCATTGGATACAGATCCATACCGATGTCATCAGTATTGGACATTTGTAAGTCTTCTTCGGAGCTATGGGAGTTTTTGGTTTGAGTATTTGGCGAACGTGGGGCAGGGCCTATTGTGCACTTTAGACTGACGTCTTCAGTATGGTTGCAGTTGTGTTCACCCCAAGACCAATGATTGCATGTGTCAAGAGTGGTTTCGTTGCCAAAGCACGACAGTTGGTCCAGCCAAATTGGGCCAGTGCCCGGTCCGAAGGCGTTCTTCACAATTTTCTGAAATTGGTTTTCAAAAATCAATACAAAGTTTTATGGAGTGTATTAAGCAAATCGCTTACCGCAGGTCCATAATGCCCAAGGGAATTGCAAGCAACTTGAGCTTCTACCTGTCCGAAGTCGTCATCACAAATCGTACCCCAGACACCACGATACAAAACTTCCAGACGGCCTTCTTCCTTAACACTTCCACCCCTTAATCTGAATTCCACAGTTGACTGAAAAGTAACACATCAGAATCATAACTTTTTTTAGAATTATTTGACTTACATTGCAAACTGCACTGCTTTCGTCTGACTTATCCGAACAATCTGGCACGTTGTCACACACAAATGCAGGTGGTATGCACTCCTTGGATGTGCTGCATAGCCAATAATCATTTGGACATGTCATTACTGGTGTCTTACATTGAACTCCAACAACTTCATCTGGACCACAGTCACTTACGCCCCATCCCATGAACGGACAATCCTTGAGAGATGTCTCGTTGCCAGAACAATCCACTTCATCCATAACGAATGCAACTTCCCCACCATCAGCAGGTGGATAAAATGAATTTCCGTGCACATCACTGGCTCCAAGAGGAAAGCCAAGTTCACGACAAACGACATTGGCGTCTAGAATTCCAAACTTATCATCACACACATAGCCCCACTGTCCGAGTACTAAAAGGAAACGAAATGAAGGATGATAAAATTAAATAGCGAATGGAATGTACATGTACAACTCATAGTAAGAAGGCAAAGTTTTCAAAAACTTTCAGGCCTTTAGTTAACACGACCTCTCATGAATATTGTTTATCCTTTTCCTGTACCTTTACACTTATTGCGAAGTGAATTCTTTGAACTGAAAGCTTTTCAATTGTCTGTGTGAATGCCACACAGTAATTGCATTTCTTGAGTATAACACTGCGGCAAGTAGACCTGTTGAAAGTGCTCCAACAGTCTGACGTTCAGTTCTCATAAATGTTTTGAAGTTTGGTTAGTCGATTCCGGGGGGGAAGAGGCTTGAAATATAATTAAAACTTCTAAAATGTCCTTTAATTTTACAGCTTATTCGACAGTCAATCTTTACGTCCATGAGTTTGACTCTACAGATTTTAGTTAAAGCCCAGATTACATTACTTTTCTGACTTACTCCTGTTTAAAAGGAGCGTTCGATCACTAAATTTATGCTAAAAAAGAACAACTCCAGAATATCAACCATTGACCGAGCGTAGTGTGAATGAAATGGCGATGAGTTAATGTAGTCATGTTCAAGGGAAAGATCCAGAGAACCCAGTCATAAATGCAACGGAAGAAAATGAAAGTGGTACAGACAAATGCAAGGAGGCAGCATTTGATTCACTAGTGTGAAGCAATTAAATAGAAAAGTAGTGATTACTTCGAGATCACGATACCACCTAAAAAGGAAAGAAGAAGAAGCCACGCAAAGGATTCTATGGTGGAGATGAAATGCGATTGTATAATAGTTACATCATCAAAATCTTAAGACTGAGTACAAGGTTTTAGTATTCCCTCTACATAACAGATTTGGTGGTACAGGGTTGCCAACTACATATTAATTGTGAAAACTGATTAAGGGGGGAAGAAGGTCTAGAATTTTGAAGGAACTGAAATAATTTTTGTCTTAAAAGGTAGGCTTTAGGGTCTTAAAAATAACATACCAAAGAATGGATGCCGGCAAAAATATCTAAATGCCCAAACTTTCCTTTCTGCAAAACATCGCAGATTAACCCTTAAACCCTACCCTGGGGTCCAGCACCATTGCAAACATAAATTTTTTTTTTTTTTTTAACTATAGGCAACCCACACCAGTTCAACCCATGGAATTCTCATATTATCGTAGCAGACGTCTAAAAATCAGTCATTTAATAATTTTCGAGTGGTGCAGTTGGAAATATTTGAGTTTCAGGGTCCCATAGACCCCAGGGTAGTGATAGTTAAAGTTTTTTAACACCGGTTTCGACGAACGAAACGATGGCCATTGGCTATGTTCTATGGGTACTTAAATATTGTTGGTGTGAATTCGTATGTCTTCCTCAAAATTGGGTCCAATAAAACTCAAATAAGACGAAATTCCTTAAAAAACTTCGCCTTGGAACTCATAAAACCCCAAATGGAGGACAGGTTTACTTGGCCAGCTTTGCCATCCAATTCCCAGGTCCTCGTTTGAGATATTTTAAAAAAGAAGCGACCTATGGCTGAGTTAACATCTTCAGTCGCTGCAAAAAAAAGATGTGCCGTGTGTCCACGAGACAAAAACCGCAAAATCAAAATGCGATGCAGCACTTGCCGAAATCCACTTTGTGGCGAACATAGCCGCTCAGTGTGTCAAAATTGTCTTGATGTAAATTTTTAAAACATTTTTCATAGTTAAACATTCCTATCTTTTATGTTAATAAATAAAATTTTGATTAAATTGTTTTTTTTTTATAAAATAAGGGCAAAAACTTTTTGGGGTCCCTAAGACCCCAGGGTAGCAATAGTGATTCTCCCGGGATGGGTAGGGTTTAACCTATATACATTTAATGTGAGTTTATAGTACTTAAAACTTTAAACGCGTTTTTCTCGCATTTTTTTTTTTTTTTTTAACTGGCCGAAGACATAACTCGAACAAATCTTCACCGATCTATACGAAATTTTGACAGTACATTCGAAATACCTTTTTCCGGAGACGTACGTAAGATTTTTTTTTTATTGCATATTTTTTTCTTTAATCAACAATTTTGTCATTTTTTATAGTGAAAATTTTAATGTTTTGTTCAAACGTGCACCATTTCGCGATAAAGAAAAATATCGAAAAAATTCTACGTATGTCTTTTGCTGTTGTTAGATAGAAACTAAAAGATTTTTCGGATTTAGTTCCAGGACCAAAATTAGCGAGGTTACATCTTCGGTCATGGACCCGTCTAAAAAATGTTTTTGTTGAGTCGCAAAAAATTCATAAATTATGCCTAATTTTCCACGCTCTAGACCAGCTCAGTTTAAAAAAAAAATTATTTTTCACTTTTCAATTAAAGATTTTGCTAGAAGTTCTATTTAAAAAAAAATCAGAGTTATGGTATAAAAAAACCGTTTCTTATTTTTCGCTTTTTTCAAAAACTGGTTTTTTCAAAATTCAAGTATGCAAAGTCTAAGATCTTGTCAGAAGATGTTTGCACCAAAAATTTGAATCAAATTAAAGACCCACTCTTGAAGTTATTTCGAAAAGCTAAAATTTTTATAGAGCTTATAAAAGTTTCAAAATTTAAATTTTTTCACTAATAATATAAAATTTTTCTTGAACTACCCAAGACTTCTTAAATAGAAAAGTTCTTCGAGTCAACCATTAACGGAAAATTCAGTTTTTAAAGAAATGGTGCAGTGGAGGGTACCGTTCTTTTGACTTTTTCTGAAAATATTTCTATATCACAAGACAGACAACCTGAAATTAATCCTTCACACACTGAAAATATTTCTATATCATAAGACAGACAACCTGATACTAATCCCTCACACAAAATTTAATTGAAATTGGTACAGCCGTTTTCCAGAAAAATAAATATTATCGTATAGGTTGTATGGAGTATGGTTGGTACTCCCCTGAAGGCTGCTCCACAGACTTTAACTGCAAATTTTGAAGAAAACCAGTCTAGCGGTTAATGCTTGGAATGGTGTTGAAAAACTCATAACTTTGACATCGATGTTCAAGTACAAAGAGCCATCCATGGTATGAGAGATTTAAGAAAAGTGATACATTATTTTTAACCTATTGATTTTATGCTAATTTCTATTTTTTATTTTTTTATTTTTTATTTTTCATGAAAAAAGAAACTCCTCTTCGAATAAACTAATCCTTATGAATAAAAAACCTACATAATGGGCCGAACTCTCAAAACTATTTCTTTTTCAAAGAGGTTCACAGATGGTTCCAAGACCGCGAACGGATTTGGCTCTACTGTCCATTTGGCTGTGGAGACCATAAGACACATGCGCATCCATCTTTCTGCAAAATTTGTGCTATCTGCTGGAATAAAAGACTGTACAAACCTTATTGGCGTTGCCACAGGGAACTTCTCTATTGCCAAACATTTAAACGTTAGACCTTAATGGTATTACACACTGTGAATCCTGTCAAGAGGATGATGACACCGCGGAGCACTTCCTCTATAAATGACCTGCATTTCCCTGCATCAAAATCAGAGAAGAACCTCCGTGCGGACTTTGCAAGAGCTGGTAACGTAGACTCCTTCTCGTGATAGTGTCTTTTGGCTTGGCGACGAACATCTGAAAAGCTATAATGACAGAAGTTTGCTATCTGGTAATACAATGGATCAAAAAGAAAACTCTAGATTTCGACTCTCCCATTTTTAATAAATTACTTGAATCTAGTTCAGGTAACTCTAAGCAAAGACCCTCAAACTTTCGAAGGAACTAAAAACTTTAAAAAGCAGGATTTAACAAATTCCTCTGTGTATGTGTTTTGATGGATCCGTTTCCTCTGTTGATTGATTTGGAAGCGATTAAAGTGCCAACCATGGTGTCTGCCGTAGCTTTATTGTAGGGATTTGAATTTCGAATCCCATCCGAAAAATAAAAATGTTTAATACAGGTATTGCGTTTCGCCAAGAATTGGAAATATCCAAGAGAAGCTACTTAACACTGCTATGATAACAGCTTTTTTAATTATCCATATCTTTATTGTGACACTATCTACTTGTTTTAAGTTCTAATAAAAGAGAGTTTAATAGATCCCAGAACTACCGAAATTTATCCTGCAAAACGGCTCTATTCGCAGAAAATCAAACAACTTAGCATGAAAAACAACAATTGGCAACGCTGGCACCACTGGTACTTCCATGGACTCAGGCGTTTGTTGGATTGCTGGTAATTTAATCTTCTATTCTATTAAATTTTTGTTAGCTGTTACTTCAAGTAGATTTTTATTTTTCTTTTGTCGTAGATTTCTAAAATACTAACTTGAGCACTGTTAACCCGTGGCGTGATGGTTAGATTGTCCGCTGTTAACCAAGAGATTCGTGGTTCAAATCCCAACAGGGACAAAAATGTTTTTCCACTGATATCGCCTTTCGCGAAGAATTGGCAAGTCCTCCGTTATTAAATTCATTACCGTGAAGAGTGCTTTCTTGTTAAGCCGTTCGGAATCGGCAGAAAATTGCAGGTCCCCTTAATTCCCTAACAAGGCATGGTTGTGCGAAATGCGATAGGCCCACGGGCTAGTAGCGCCACCTTATTGTTTTATTTATTAAACTGGGGCACTCGGACTTAAATACCGTTGTACTACTAGATAGCAACCTTCTGTTTTCATAGCTTCCCATGCTCCGCAAGAAAAAAGCAGAATCAAACACAATTTTCTAAAAATCGCCAATGACAGGTGGTCATCTTTAGAAACATGCCGAGTCTCTTGAAACCTTTGGCCAGATATTTCCAAGAAAAAAACAGAATTTCTACTCCAGCTAAGCAGACCTCGGCTCTCTCTGTTGATTGGCATTCTCACGGGTCACAACTCGTTGGGTACCCACATGATGAGAATGGGCATTAGCACATCCGACTTATGTAGAGGATGCCAAGATGAGGAGGCAGAGGAGGGATCTTTCCACTTCCTCTGTGAGTGTCCTAGCTTAGCCCACACTCGGAAAAAAACCCTCGGAGAATACTTCTTCGACGAACTGGGCGACATCTCTAACCTCCCACTGAGCAACGTCCTAAAATTTACTCAGGGCTCCAAATGGTTCAGTGGGAGTTCCCTACCACAATAACCATCCACCTCTCCAATCCTCCCATTTCCTCATCCTCTGATTTCCCGTTGAGCACAATGGATCCTCGAGATCCGAGTGAGGTGTTGCCACTTGTGGCTACACCCCCGATTCACCCTAACCTAACCTATGCTCCGAGAAAAGCCAAAAGACAATGCCATGATAAGGAGCCTAGCTTACCAGCTCCCACCACGTCTGTGAAAATTATCTGAGAAAATGAAGGACATTCATAGAGGATGTACTTGGCGGTGTATCTTCTTCTCCGCAGAGTGTAGTATCATTACACCAGAAGACATTTATTTGATTTATTCGTTTATGTCATAAGCTTTTATTCAAGCCTTAAGTAATAGTTCCACACACACCATATTGCTTTGTCGAAAAACTTCTAGCAGTTTTGATTTTCTTCAAATCTTTCTGCCAATGATTTCTTCGAAACGTGGTAGAAACAAATATGAAAAAACACACATTTGTATAAAGTATCAACACTTTCTTACAATAAGGCAGAAAAGGGCAAAATTAAATTTTGCATATAGCGGTCTTACTTACTCAATTCTTTAAAATTGCCAGTTTTCGGACAGCCGTGATTTCCGAGCTATGTTCAAAGAAATGTTTTTTTTTACCCTTAATGCAAAATCTGAGAATTTTTCTTTTTCAGTTTTTCGATAAATAATCCTTTCCAGGAAGTCGATCTTCCTACAGTCTGTCTAAGGGCTTGCTGCTACAAAAACGGATGCCTTGCCTTACAAACTTAACTGCGCAGCAAAAGAGTTCACAATGCGCAATATCGACAACGCACCAAAAGGTGACATATTCGAAACTGAAAAAAATACTTAAATCCGTCGCTGCAAAAATAATTTAACTAACAACTAATTTAACATTTATTATAGCACACAAAGCATTTTCAAAAAGAACAATAGCTAAAAAGATAAATAGAATAACGTTCTTTGTAATCAATCTTGAAAGGCACAGAGAATTATAATATCTAAATACAGCAAATTTTTATGAATTGCGCACTAGAAGAAGTTTTTTAAACCAAACACTAAAAGAGCCCTCGGGACTTCAGTTGAAATTTGACTATGTTGATTTAATACTAATTATCTTTGTGATGCACCGAGAGAGTCTCCCAAGTGTTTGTGTCGTTCATTGTTTTACAAATACAATTCGCTCGTTTTGAATCATTTGCAAGCCTATAAAAGATAACTCACGTTGAAGTCTTCATAACATTCAAAAGAGTCACCTTCGCTAAATAGCAATGCAGTTCTTAATCACGTTTACACTTATTTTGGGTGTTTTTTGTTTGCCTTCAATGGCACAGTCTGTACCTGATGAGAAGGGCTTAGCAGACATGGTGGAACCACTTGGCAAAACTGATTTCACCAACGAGGGTGGAATTCAGCCTGTGCTATCTCGGCAGAAGCGTTATACTTGCAACGTTTTGGGATTCCTTGGATCAGGTAATTGTCAATGGCATTGTAAGGATTTGGGCAGAAGAACTGGCTACTGCAGTCGAGAAAATGTTTGTATTTGCTTAAAATAAACAAAATAAATAATTGAAAAAAGTTTAATTGTTGAAAGTTCAGGAAAACGTTTAAGTAAATAAATCAATGAATTAGACTTGAAAACAACATCCAAAATTTACTATTTTTGTATAAGGGGAGAGTTTTGATTGAAAATTAAAATAAATGGTTTAAGTGACGCAAAATTCGATTTGTGATTCACCCAGCAATACTAATCAGTAAGACATCGGCATCGCTGAACCCTTCTGAGACCCAGAGTTCTTTCCATGTTTCCGGCTCATACGAATGTACATATGCACTCATAAGATGCAAATTGGAGTACAAACTTCAAGTGATTTCTTTGTGCTAAGCTATATTCTTCTGCCATCTCTTCTCAGGCCTTATTTGGAAATAAACGGCTGCAAATACTTTTTTCGGAGTTTGTCTTTTTGACAGCTGTCACTTGATAAATGCTCAGCTTGGTTGCTATTTCATCGTAAAAGAATTGAAGCCACCCGACCGATTTGAAACATAAAAGAAAAAAATATTAAATGATTTGGAACAAAAATGACAGTGTACTCGAGAAACTGTACTAACTGGGTAAATTCGCAACTTATGGGAAACTATTGCGATAAGTAATGGCATGTTTGCAAAACTTGTACAAATTAAACTAACCCCGGCATCCATTTAAAATATTATAAAGTTTCGGCAATGTCAAAAAACTTTCTTGAAAATATAAACTTCGTATTTCCTGTAAATTTGGACAGAACGCTATAAAGTGATAAATATCTTCATTTTCTCTTCTGTTACATAAAGTACAAAGCTGCGGCCGGTCACCTCGGTGAGGTACATATGTAATTTAGATTCAAAATTTCTAGTTTTAAATATAATGCTTATCTCGGACGCTGAGTATTCTTTCCGGAAATAACTGAGATTTGAATTTATTTGGTGACTCAACTGCCTGTACCTAGATAAGTCTGGAAGCGGACAAACATGCTCTAGAAAAATTTTCCATAAAAATTTTTCTGATCAAGTTTCGCGATCACATCTGCAAACTGAGCTTGCCAATTTATCGACGCTAGATTCCGACAAATTCAAAGAGGAGTCATGATTAATGGCTAGTTGCTTCCTCTCCTTGAAAGGGGATGCATTGGTTTGTTGTAATTTTTTCAGGATTATCTTGTGTAAACATGAATCGCTCCTTTTCATTACTTTAGTAATAAAGTCTGCGTTGGCTTTCAGATTTTGTAAGTATATAGGAGCCTTACCTGACTCTACATATATTGCATAACTCGGTGTGGAATTTGGAAGTCGAAACAGGAGCTTGAAAAAATGCCTTTGAAAACAATCAAAAACTTTAAGGTATATGTACCCGAAAACTTGCACATCATAACACATATACATGTGTATACATGTACATTAAACAATTGGTATTAAGACATTATATCGACGTTTTGGTTGAAGAAAAATTTAGTCTACATCAAATTTAAATGGTTGCTTTTCTCGATAGAACTTAAATTGTATGTTTATAGAACACCTTAATACTTAAACTCCTGCACAGCTTCAATCCGTGTAGAGTTTAATGACCAACTTTCTTCTGATTGTCTTCTAGTACTTCTCGCTTCAAAGATCATGACTTTGGTTTTTTCGGTATTGATGCACAGGCCCCAAGACTCACAAAAGGAGATTAACCTGTTTATTTGCAACTGGAGCAAAAAAGGATTGTCTTAATCATAAGTCATAACCAAGTCGTCTGCGTATAACAAGACTTTAATCCTGGTATTACCAAAAAACAATGCCACCAGGTAGGATATCACTGACCTCGTCTATACAAAGAGCAAAGAGTAACGGACTGAGAATACATCCGTGAGGAACACCTGTCGTAGTTTCAAATGTAGTGGAGATGTTACATCCGTCCCATACCTTTGCATTAGATGAAAAAAAGATTTCAACTTGTAATAAGCGCTTATACCATGACTTAAGCCGTTTCAAAAGAAATATATTTTCTTATTGTTTCGATCAATTTAAGCTCAATATAGACAGAAGAGAAGCTGTTGGGCAAATGCATTTTTTTAAAAATTTAACGGCTATTTTTTGTCGTATAGTAACGGAACCCAGACTAAATGAAAGGTACTTTTGACTTACTAGCCAAGAATTGCGTTATTATATTTTAAAAATGATTTCAAGTAAATCGCCGCTGCCAATTTTCGAATGTGGTACCTGTGGCGTGATGGTTAGCATGTCTGCCTATTATCCCCACATGTGGGGCAACAAAACAGATATGGCCAGGGCTAGATCCAAAACGCATAAGACATTTGTTATCCATAATCACATTGCACTTTAGCTCCATAATCCATGTCATCACCGGACATTGTCTGATAGGAAGACATGCCGTAAGACTCGGCGTTTCCTCTAATGACTTCTGCGGAAGTTACTCAGATAAGGAGGAGGAGGAGACAATCCCACACATCCTCTCCTCATGTTCTGCACTCTCCTTTAAAGAAAACGGCATCTACGAAAATATTTTCTTGATGATCTAAGCGATCTGGCAAACACAGATCCCCTGCATCTCCTTCGCTTTATCAAAAGCTCCAAATGTTATTAATTGAGGCACTCCCTCGCATAATTTTCATGATATCACAACGGACCTAATATTGATCTAAGTGTGTCTGTTGTTTTCCTGACAGCCATTTTAACCTAACTAAACCTAACCTAACCTGCCTATTAATCCCGAAGTTCGGGGTTCGAATACCAAAAGAGGCCTCTCGCGTGAGATTGGTAATCCTCCGTCAGTACATTCAATGCCATGAAAAGCGCTTTCTTGATAAGCCGATCGGATCCGGCAGAAAATTGTAGGTCCCCTCCATTTCCTCACACGGCATGGTTGTGAGAAATGCGTTATGCCCTGAGCCCTGGGACTCCCCGCTCTGTTGCGCAACCCTATATATTTATTTACTTACATCAGTAATAACGCTGCGAATATTCTCTTCCAAGGCGTTAATCGTCTCGATCTTATCTGATTTAAGACTTGAAATTATGTAGCATTCGGCAACAGCGATTTCGTTTCCAGAAAATTTGCCAAACGTCCAAGTTGCACAGCGGTCGCGTCTTTTACGATGAAATAGCAACCAAGCTGAGCATTTATCAAGTGACAGCTGCAAAAAGACAAACTCCGAAAAAAGTATTTGCGGCCGTTTATTTTGCCAAAAAAAAGCTTGAGAAGTGATAGCAGAAGAATGTGGCTTAGCAAAAAAAAAATCACTTGTAGTTTGTACTGCAATTTGCATCTTATGAGTACATGCATATGTACCTACACAATGTGTGATCCGGAAACATGGAAAGAACTCTGGGTCTTAGGAGGGTTCAGCGATGCCGATGTCTAACTGATTAGTGTTCATGGGTGAATCATATATCGGGTTTTGTGTCACTTAAACTATTTATTTTAATTTTCAATCAAAACTCTCTTTTAAATGTTGTTTTCAAGTCTAATTCATTGATTAACTTACTTAAACGTTTTTCTGAACTTTCGACAGTTAATTATTTATTTATTTACTTTTACTTATTTTAAGCAAATACAAATTTTTTCTTTACTGCAGTAGCCAGTTCTTTTGCCTATATCCCTACAATGCCATTGACAAGGACCTGGTCCAAGGAATCCCAAAACGTTGCAAGTAAAACGCTTCTGCCGAGATAGCACAGGCTGAATTCCACCCTCGTTGGTAAAATCAGTTTTGCCAAGTGGTTCCACCATGTCTGCTAAGCCCTTCTTATCAGGTACAGACTGTGCCATTGAAGGCAAACAAAAAACACCCAAAATAAGTGTAAACGTGATTAAGAACTGCATTGCTATTTAGCGAAGGTGACTCTTTTGAATGTTATGAAGACTTCAACGTGAGTTATCTTTTATAGGCTTGCAAATGATTCAAAACGAGCGAATTGTATTTGTAAAACAATGAACGACACAAACACTTGGGAGACTCTCTCGGTGCATAACAAAGATAATTAGTATTAAATCAACATAGTCAAATTTCAACTGAAGTCCCGAGGGCTCTTTTATTGTTTGGAATTAAAAAACTTTTCCTATTGCGCAATTCATAAAAATTTGCTGTATTTAGATATTATAATTCTCTGTGCCTTTCAAGATTGATTACAAAGAACGTTATTCTATTTATCTTTTTAGCTATTGTTCTTTTTGAAAATGCTTTGTGTGCTATAACAAATGTTAAATTAGTTATAAAATAAATTTTTTACAGCGACGGATTTAAGGATTTCTTTCAGTTTCGAATAAGGCATCTTTTGACGCGTTGTCGGTATTGCGCATTAAATATTTTTGAACTCTTTTGCTGCGGAGTTAAGTATGTAAGGCAAGGCATCCGTTTTTGTAGCAGCAAACCCCTAGACAGACTGCAGGAAGATCTACTTCCTGGAAAAGTTTATCGAAAAACTGAAAAAAGAAAAATAGCTCGGAAATCACAGTTGTCCGAAAACTGTCAATTTCAAAGAATTGAGTCCTTCTAAAGTGAATATAAGTAAAGCCGCTATATGCAATTATCATTTTGCCCTTTTCTTAGTTATTGTAATAAAGAATTGATACTTTATACAAATGTGTGTCTTGTCATTTTTATTTCTACCACGTTTCGAAAAAATCATTGGCTGAAAGATTTTAGGAAAATCAAAACTGCTAGAAGTTTGTATAACACTTTATGTTACACACCATCAAATTGCTTTTTTGTGTTTCCAATCACTTTAAAATGGATAATTTACTACGCTTTCTATTTTTAACTTATATAAAGAAGAACTCGTAAAATTCTAAAAAAAAAAAACACTTTTATACTTTTTTTTTCAATTTGTTTCTAAATTTATCAAATATTACTTGTTTGAAATTATTATGAGACTTTATGGAAATCCTAACTAATATTATAAATGTGAAAGTCCCTCTGTCTGTCCGGCTTTCTATGTTACCATCTCCCGCCCAAACTACCAAACTGATTGATATGAAATTTTGTACAGAGATAGTCTAGTCCTAACTAATATTATAAATGTGAAAGTCCCTCTGTCTGTCCGGCTTTCTATGTTACCATCTCCCGCCCAAACTACCAAACTGATTGATATGAAATTTTGTACAGAGATAGTCTAGAACCAGAGGAAGGACATAGGCTATATATTTTATCCCTAAATTCCCACGGGAACGGGAACGTATACGGGAATTTAGAAACTACAACACCGATTTCAAAAATTTTTCCACCGATAGAATGCTTTACTATCCCAAAGTAACATAAACTTTAATTCATCCACATATTCCTACGGGAACGGGAGTCCTTACTAATATAATAAGTGTGAATGAAGCTCTGTCTGTCCGTCGTTCTATGTTACCATCTTCCGCCCAAACTAATAAACCGATTTAAATGAAATTTTGTACAAAGATTGTTCTGAACTTAGGGACGGACATAGGCTTTATTTCATTCGAATATTCCCTCGGGAACCGGTCCTCACTATTATTATAAATGCAAAAGTAGCTCTGTCTGATCACCTTTCTATGTTACCATCTCCCGCCCAAACTAATAAACCGATTTAAATGAAATTTTGTACAAAGATTGCTCAGAACCTTAAGAAGGACATAGGCTAGGCTATATATTTTATCCCTATATTCCCACGGGAACGAAAACGTATACGGGAACTTAGAAACTACAACACCGATTTCAAAAATTTTTCCACCGTTAGAATGCTACACTATTCCTGAGTAACATAAACTTTAATTCATCCACATATTCCTACGGGAACGGGAGTCCTAACTAATATAATAAGTGTGAAAGAAGCTCAAGGAAGGACAGACGTCCGTCGTTCTATGTTACCATCTCCCGCCCAAACTAATAAACCGATTTAAATTAAATTTTGTAAAAAGATTGGACTGAACTTAAGGACGG
The DNA here is from genome assembly GCA_914767635.1 of Melanostoma mellinum. Lineage (NCBI taxonomy): Eukaryota > Metazoa > Arthropoda > Insecta > Diptera > Syrphidae > Melanostoma > Melanostoma mellinum. Next base: position 202,719,450 of record OU612058.1, read on the forward strand.
ACATAGGCCTTATTTCATTCGAATATTCCCTCGGGAACCGGCCCTCACTATTATTATAAATGCAAAAGTAGCTCTGTCCGATCACCTTTCTATGTTACCATCTCCCGCTCAAACTAATGAACAGATTAAATTTAATTTTTGTACAAAGATTGTTCAGAATCTGAGGAAGAACATAGGCTTTATATTTTATACCTATATTCCCACGGGAACGGGAACGTATACGGGAGCTTAGAAACTACAACACCCATTTCAAAAATTTTTCCACCGTGAAAATGCTACACTATTCCCGAGTTACATAAACTTTAATTCATCCACATATTCCTACGGGAACGGGAGTCCTTACTAATATAATAAGTGTGAAAGTAGCTCTGTCTGTCCGTCGTTCTATGTTACCATCTTCCGCTCAAACTAATAAACTGATTTAAATTAAATTTTTTACAAAGATTATTCAGAACCTGAGGAAGGACATACGCCATATATTTATTCCCAATATTCCCAGGGGAGCAGGAACGTTTACGGGAACTTTGACACTATGGCACCGATTTCAAAAACTCTTCCATCGTTGGAATGCTCCATAATCCCTGAGCAACATAAACTTTTATTCATCCCCATATCCCTCACGGGAACGGTCACCATGTTTCCACGGGAACGGGAGTCTTTACTAATATTATAAGTCCGAAGTTAAATCTGTCTGTCTATTTCTCTTTGTTACCATTAACTGCCCAAACTATTGAACCTATTTATATGAATTTTGGTATAGAGACAGTCTAGAACCTGAGGATGGACATATACTATGTTATGCAACATGTTTTATATCTGTATTCCCATGGGAACGGGAACTTGGAAAATACAGCACCCATTTCAAAAAATGTCCACCGTTAGAATACTGCACTATTCCCGAGTAATGTAAACTTCAAGTCATCCTCCGGAAACGCCCTCATGTTCCCACGGGAATGGAAGACTTTATTAACATTATAAATCCGAATTTAACTCTGTCTGTCTGTTTTTCTTTGTTTATATTTACCACCCAAACTATTGAACCGATTTATATGAATTTTGGTACAGAGATAGTCTAGAACCCGAAGATGGACATCCTTACTAATATTACAAATCCAAAATTAACTCTGTCTGTTCGTGTTTCTTTGTTACCATCTCCCGCCCAGAAAACTGATCCGATTTAAATGGAATTTAATTAAGAGATAGCCTAGAGCCTGAGGAAAGACATAGGCTTAATAAGTAATCCCTATATTTCTACGGGATCGACACCGTAAACGGGAACCTTAAGACTGCTGGGTCGATAAAAGTTCTTTCACTGCGGGGTGATTTCTGAAAAAACTGTCGAAAATACATTAGACCTGAGAAGAAATGTCTATCTTGATCTTCAAATAATAATTGGCAATCGGGAATGGCTGTTTGAAAGGCGATTTCGGCGCCGACTAATGAGATAGTTAACCATATAAACTAATAAAATATGTTTGACGTATTGGGGGACGTTGGCGAATGTCTATCAATAGATAATACATATTATGGACACTGAGCAAGCCACATCATACCCTATAGAGTTCCTCAATTTCTTAGGATTATTAGGAGTGGCAGCACGTTGGTGTTCCAGTAATGCAATAATGAGTAATCCATAATTGTAAACAGCTACAAATTACACATCTGGGATGCGGCATTATAAAAACTTTAATAATGACTGGAACGACAAAAGGATAAAACGTTTTGAATCCCCGTTTTCCTTTAATTCCCACTGATTGGTCATTATAAATAAGGCTCAGACGCTTTAAGTTGCAGGTGTTCGCTTAGAAAAAAATCCCATGGCAATTTTATGTGGCAGCATCACGTATATCAATCCCACAAAACCTTTTTATTTCGCAAAAGATGGAAAAAATAAGAACGTCGTGTGCAAACATATACTAAAATAAAATAATATAACAATGGTTTACTAAACCGCATGAATGTGTCTTATTTGCAAAATAAGTAGCCTAAAAAATTAAGAATGCTGCCGAAAGCCACTATTCCACGCGGACGAAGTCGCGGGCACAGCTAGTACTACCTATAAAGCTTTACACTGTTATATTTTTCTTTGTTTTGAAATCAAATGGAATATTACTTTAGGCAGACGGCAGTAAAGCCATGTCCTTATTCTTAAGAAAACTAACTGTTACGAATATTGATGAAATAAAGAATCTATCTATCTATCTACACGTTGAAATCAAAAGAAATGAACGTAAGCAGATCGGATTTTTTGATAACTTATGTCTACATAAACCTAAGTTAAGTTTAAAAAACAATTTTTTATTAGTTGTGTGGTTGTTTTTATGCAACGAAACAACATGGCATTCAAGGGTATCACAAGTATGTGCCCTGAAAAAAAAAAATCGTAATTCTGTAACCAACAGTTTTAAGGCAATCACTAAAAATGTTTTAAGAATCTATGTAACTCATAACACTTCATTTGATCATACTGAAAAATGATAAAAATTTACTTAAGCTCTTTTAACCTATTGGCACAGATATATGTTTATAACCATCTCCAACCAAGACGTAAAATATTTGTAGCACCTCATTGTAGCACCTTATTATTCAAAAATAGATTTTATATATCGTATGAAAGCAAAGAAAATGAAAATGTAAGAACGTAAAGTAAGAAGTATCAAATATAGTTAAAGAAGTAATTAATAAGATAAGGACGATAGAAAAAAATAAATAAAAAGAGTGGAAAAAGAAGAGATCAGTGAAAAAAAAGTAAAAAGTTAGAAAGTAGGAGAGTATAAAATAGATTTAATTGAGATGAGATAGGTGCAAAAGTAATAATCTCTGCAGACGGCGTAGGCCATGCTATATAAAAGAAATTGTTACGAAATATGATTAAGAAATTGTGTTAAATAAATCATTATCTAATCTAATCTAAAATCTAATATAATAGTTTTTTCTTGAATGTCGCATGTGTGGTAGTGCTCTGCAGCTCGTTTGGTAGAGCATTCCATTAACGAACTGCAGATACACAAAAGGATCGTTCTGCAATACTGTGCGTGAAACGAGGCAAAATTAATTTCAATCCTCTTTGAGATTGAGCAAAGCTAAGAGATTCCTTAAGGTACATTGGAATTCGACCAGGAATAATATAATGGAGTTTCAGAAGCATATTAATATATTAAATACCAAATTGCGCAAATGTGAATAGAATACACAAAACCGACACAATCATTGATAGCAACATTAAGTTCTTCTACAAACACAGTCCAAAGATGAAAAAACAGAGACATTGTATGTGAAATAAGGCGAAATAAGCGATTTAATTAGTTGAAGCTTTAAGTTGGGCAACAAGCAATGAGACGAAGACCTCAAACAGTGCAACCCATTGTAAATTTTCCTAATGGTGTCAGAAACTTTTACAACAATTAAGGTTGGTATTGATTTTGAAGCCTTGTTAAGTGACATCTTTAACATAGGAGATTATTTCACAATTAAGGACAACTGGAGGAGATTCACCAGGCTTGAGTTTATTCCTTGCACATAACATAGCTTCAGACTTAGAAGGGTTTAGTTTTAGAACATTAGTCTTAGACCAGGCAAAGATAGGATTTAAATCTTCATTCAATCTCACAATAAAATCATCCATCAAGCCAATTGCACTAAAAATATAAATCATATCATACAAATGAATTTGGCAGTTAGATATGACTTCTGGAAGGTGATTAATAAATGACGAGAATAGCAATGGGCCTAATACCGATCCTTGAGGAATTCCAATATTGGTAAGGAAAGAAATTGAGGTTCCGGTTTCCGTTTTGATTGATTGAACTCGATCTTTCAAATAACTATACAAGAGCTTGAGGGATGATTTGGAAAAATTGAACTGAGATTTAAGTTTGCAAATGCGAATGGAGTGGTCAATACTGTCGAAGGTCTTAGAAAAATCCAAAAGTACCGAAACCCTAAACTTGTCTGAGTCAAGAGCAAATCGGATGTCAATGGTTACTTTAACTGCCGCACTTTCACAACTATGGAAGCTACGAAATCCTGATTGCCATGCAGTAGGCAAATGCCTTTCATTGAGGTATAACTGCATTTGATCATGCATTATTTTCTCAAGTAATTTACCGAGAAAAGACAATATACTTATAGGTCTGTGCTTAGATGGTTTAGAAGCATTTGGTTTTTTAGGTACAGCTATTAATCTTGAATTTTTTTCCATTCATTTGGAAACTCACTACTGTAAGGACAGAAATTGAAAATACGGAGCATATATCTCATGATTAATGGAAAAATCAGTTTTATAAACTTCGGGGATAAATCATCGGTTCCTTCAGCATAATATCTAACCGATTTGATTGAATTTACAATCTCAGAAACACCGATACATACGAAACCACATGAATTCACACAGCCAGTTAGTTAGATTAAGTACCAGCTTGAATTAAGCCAAATAAATTGGGGTTTTGCCACCACCAAAATTCAAATTAGTCAAAATTAATATTTTCCTGATTCAGATTCTAGAGTGAACCAGTCCTGAAGAGACGGAAAATTGACTGTGTATTTCTGACGCTGCTTGAGCCTTGGAATCAACATATTGTATGAAAGGCCTGCAAACAGCCAAGTGTTACTTTTTTGTAGTTTGAGACATGTAATTATTTTATCTTGCATCTCAGAGACGGTGGTACCCGTGGCGTAATGGTTAGCATGTCCACCTGCTAACCCAGAGGTTCGAGGTTCGAATCCCAGCAGAGGCAAAATGCAAAAATGTTTTTCCACGGGTATCGCCTTTCGTGAGGAATTGGCAAGTCCTCCGTTAGTAAATTCATTGCCATGAAAAGCGCATTCTCAATTAGCCGTTCGGAACAGGCGAAAAAATGTAGGTCCCCTCCATTCTCTCACAAGGCATGGTTGTGAGAAATGCGCTAGGCCCAGGGGCTCCTCGCTCTGTTGCGCCACCCTATTTATTTATCTCAGAGACATAAGTCGCACTGGGCTTAGAGCAAGCCCATTTGTACGTACTTATTTACGCTCTTCATCATAAATGCAAGTGTTAGAAGTTAGTAAAACGCCTACACCTGCACAAAGAGAGCGTATAAAGCAAATAAAAACAAACAAAAATTATAGCTATATAACATAAACAAATTAAACAAGACTAGACTAGATATAGATAATATAAGAATAAATTCAGATTACAAATGAAATAAATAATAGAAAAAAAATATCAAGTATGTTTTATGCTTTTGTTTCAAACTATTTTTGCTAATGTTAAAATCAATAAGTAAATGATTTGAATTAAATAATCTACTCATGCGCGATATCGGCTCATGCATGCCATAATTGGTTCTGTGATGGGGGCAGTGAATTAACTCTAAATTACGTAAGTGTTGAGATCCTACCACCTAACTACCACGGAGGTAGTTAAAACCAATGGACGAAAGCAAGTAGGGAGCATTAATATAACCAGCAATGAGCTGATGCATAAATATTAGATCATTGTTGATACGTCTTTGGGAAAGGGTTTGCAAGCTTAAAAGCTGAATACGGTGCTAATACGGAGGCAGATTTAAAGGATCCGACCAAGGAAGACCATTCAGAGAGTATAAATTTATGTTGAACTGCCTCAATACAAGACTTTAGAATATCATACAGTGGAGACCAGACTTGAGATGCATACTCCAGATGAGGGCGAACATAACAGTTATACAAAGATAGTGTTACACAAAATTCGTTTGCCCATCTTTTTATAAAACCTAGCATTGAGTTTGCTTTCCTTACAATTGAGCTTATGTGCTCATTAAATTCGAGGTTAACATTGAAGTAAACATCAAGGTCTCGAAAACTTGAAACATTACATAATAAATAGCCAGGCATCGAATACACAGCTTTACTAAGTTCCAGTTTTTTCGAAAAAGTCATAGATTGGCATTTGGAGGGGTTGAGACTAAGGCCATTCTCACTGCACCATATTACAAAACTATCGATATGTTTTTGAAGAAGTACGCGATCAGAAGCATTCATAATGGATTTAAAAATATTCAAAAATCAAAATTTAACGATAAGAAACGAATGAGACCACATCATTGATTGCGACAATGAAAAGTAAAGGTCCAAGGTGACTGCCTTGTGGCACACCCGACAGGGCAATAAAAGTGTTCGAAAAGCAGTTACAAAATTTAACTTGATAAGTTCTATTCTGCAGATCGGAACAAATCCATATAATAAATTCAGTGGGAAAACCAAATGCTTTAAGTTTATATAATATAACATCATGAGAAGGTTGATCGAATGCTTTGGAAAAGTCAGAGTAAATACAATCGAGTTCATACCCATTTTCAAGAGAGTTGGAACAATTATGAAAAAATGATAGCAGGTTGGTAACCGTCGATCTTCTTTGGATAAAACCATGCTGTTGATTGCAAATAATATTTTTTGTGTAAAAAGAGAAGTAGTCACAAACAACTTGTTCAAAGAGCTTAGGAATGCATGAGAGTTTGGAAATGGGTCTATAATTTTTGATATCTATCTTTTCACCATTTTTAAATAAATAAATAAAATAAAATAAATAAATAGGGTGGCGCAACAGAGCGAGGAGCCCCTGGGCCTAGCGCATTTCTCACAACCATGCCTTGTGAGGGAATGGAGGGGACCTACATTTTTTCGCCGGTTCCGAACGGCTAATTGAGAATGCGCTTTTCATGGCAATGAATTTACTAACGAATGACTTGCCAATTCCTCACGAAAGGCGATGCGATACCCGTGGAAAAACATTTTTGCATTTTGCCTCTGCTGGGATTCGAACCTCGAACCTTTGGGTTAGCAGGTGGACATGCTAACCATTACGCCACGGGTACCACACCCATTTTTAAATACAGGTGTGATAAAGGATTTTTTCCATAGGAAAAAATACGCCTGATTTCAATGGAATTGGAAGAGATACTGAAGTGGATACACTATTACAGAACGGCATTTTTTGAACAGAATTGGCGGTATACCATCTGGACCAGAAGAAAAATCATCATGAAGTGATGATAAATACTGTAAAATCTTATCTATGTTAGTAGGTATATTATTGAAATTTACTTTAGAGCAGTTGCGTAAATACGAAAAGTAATTTACGTCAGTATTTACGGGGGTATCACTGAAAGAGCTTCGAAAATGAGTCGCAAAGGCATTGCAGATATCGGCAGTATCCTTTAGAGTAGTATCACCGTGAACAAAATTTGCAGGATAACCGTCCGATTATTTTTCGAATTGACAAAGCGCCAGAAACTTTTTGGATCATCTTTAAGAGAAAAACCCAACACAGTCGGCTAACATAGTCGGAGTTAAGAGTTTTGGAGAGCATAATGAAGCTTTCAAAAAGACCAATGTAGACCATTGCCATTGCAGCTTTCTGCTGTTTAAACTCCAAAAACGAAGCACAAGCAAAAAATGAAGAAGAGTGATATGAAAATGTCTGTTGAAGTGAATCTAGTGTTGAATAAAAACATCAAGTTTGTAGGTATTTGTTGTAACATATTTCTCAATGAGGCATTTTTATTCCTTGTTTTTCACCAGTTAGTGTTTCTATTCGAATATTGCACTCGCAAAGTCATCGGCGTAGTTTTAATTGCATTACTTTTCTCCTCCCCGCAATTTCTACCACAAGGAAGTTCCTGAACAGAGTCTGCATTAAAATTAAATTATAAAACTTTTGCTGTTTAGGAAAGGTTAAAATCGTTTGAATTCGTATATTCGACTCAACCAAGGGTAAGCACATTACCCCGATGCAAGTTTCACACACGAACATTGTGTACGTTAACTCTGTTTACTCGCTTTTTCTATCAAATTATAAATTTTCAACTGGATCTAAGAGCCCGTAATAACCAGGTGCTTCTTTTTTAAAATAGACAACGCTTAGTTCAACAATCCACCACAAATACCAACCTCAAAATAATCCACACTGCGATTAAAAATATTTGAGGCTTGGTAACCAAACTTTAAGAAGGTCGATTTTAAACATTCACTGTTGCCTGCCCTTTTGAATGGTACCCCACTAGTTTCCATTTCAGTTTTTTCTGTCACTCCAATTAGGACACCTGGTGTAGTTGGGCTCAATCCAAGCTAATTTTAGAAAACATTAAGCTAAGTATTTACTTACTTTTGACTTCAACCCGTCCATACCCTTCGTTTGATAAGCGAATTTCATATCCTAAATGGCCACACTGCTGCTCATCCCTCCTGTTTCCACAGTTATTCACCCCATCGCATGTCTAAACATAAAAGCAAAATAAAAATAATACGTATCCTCACTCTAAGTTTAGCTCTATGAACCTTACCTCAAATGTCTTGACACACTGACCATTTCCACAATCAAATTGGCATACATCTTCTGCTACCTGATCTACTTGAGTAGTTTGTTCCAACGACACTGTTGTTGGAGTAGTTGTTGCCATCACCGAGTCATCTGCTTCCCCAAGCTCTTTCCCAAAAGGATTCGGTAGATGAGGATGCCTTTGATGGAAATTTCTATCGTGACGTTCATGATATTTGGATGGTAAATGTTGGACTTGGGAATGGATGGGATGTATATTGCTTGGTGTAAAACCATTTTGTTCACCTGCAAAGATAATTTCAACATCTTTATGGGTGGTTGTGGGTGCAAGAGTTGTGCTTGTGCTAGCGGATATTGTGCTGGGTGCATTAGAATGAGACAAGTTCATTATGTGGGACTCAGCTTTCGAAACCATATCATCTGTCACTGTTCCACTTCGATTGATATAGGGACGCAAGAGTAGCTTAATTGCCTCACTTAAAGGCATTTGATCAGTTTCATCTTTGATTTCAGTTTCGAGAGGAGCAGCTCTATGAATACTCATGGGAGTCGTGGGCTTGTAGAACTCTCGATTGTAACTTGGTGGCGATAAACCATGATGTTGAGTAGTTGTTGGTGACATATGATGATGACTGGCAACTACAACACCTCCATCGTGACTGAAAACTATATCTGGTTCGAAGCTGTCTTTTGGAGCAGCGGTTGTTGTTGAGACTTTTGGTGAAAGTGAGGGTTTTTTGGGATTGGATGTCTTGAAACTGGACCAAGTTGTGTTTCGAGAGTGTGCGACACCCGAATATGATGGGCTATAGAAAGGACTTGGGTGAACTTTAGTTGTGGCGTTCTGCACAACTGCGGGAGGAGGATAAATTTGGAAGACTCGCACATTTGTCTTTGTACCTGGGGGAGGGGTTGTTGAAAAAACTGGACGAGAATGTGGATTCACAGATGACGGGGTATTTTCAGATGGTGGTGATGGGGGTAAGGGGGGTAGCATCCCTCCAAACAAATTTGATTCGTCATTCCTTATCCAGATATCCTGTTGACCTGGAGGTGGTGTAGGATTAACAAGGATGGGATTTGAATCGTATGACTGATTTGTTTTGGGTGCACGACTTGGTGGCCTAGGTTGACTAGGGGCAAGTGGAGATGGTGCAGGTGAAGATGGGGCAAGTGGAGTTGAGACAACTGAATCCCAGGATTGGGGATTGAACAAAGTGTCATATTCTGGAATGGCAAAAGATGGATACTGTGCAGAATAGTCAGGAAAAGGATCATCAGGTTGGGGATTAGTTGGAGTGGGATCGAATTCATCTGGCTCTCGTCCAGGAACTTGAAAATTTCTTTCATCTGTCGGAAGAGTCGGAAGGGGAGGCATGTTCGGATTCATGTTCGGAATATTAATAGCATCCATTGAAGGATCGTGGGTTTTCGGATTTTGAGATGATGGAGCATTGGGAAAGAAAACTCCATTACTAAAAGTGCCTCCAAGAGCAGGAAGGTGTAACGTGGTAATGTCATCCACATTGGAGAAGACTTCCTCAGATGGCTGATCATCTTCAACAGGTTGTGCATAAAAAATATTTGTGTTGTCGCCAGGTTTTGGTGACGTCGACGGTGTTACTCGATCAGTCCATCTGCGGTTGGAATCTGGTGAATCTATACCGCTTCGAACATTAATGTTATAGACCGGCTCTTGACTAGGATCAGGCCTATCACCAGAACTTGGTATACTCTGCACTGGCCTAGCCGCTGGTTGTCGAGGAAGCGACGGCGGACGACGGGGAGGATCGTAGGCCGGATATTCTTCATGGACTTCGAATTGCCTACTATCAGGTAGTGGTGGCATAAGACTCATACTTGGAATGTTAATAGCATCCATTGACTCGTCATAGCTAGGCACATGACTACTTTGTACGGGCTTAGAGTTACCCCTTCGATTTGGTGGGGTTGATTGAAATCCACTTGGTGGCAAATCAGGTGAGGCTTTATTGGGAATTTGGAAATCTCGATCAACTTTTGGTGGAGTAGGGCTAGGAGGCACGGGGTTTCTGTTAGGAATTTGTTGGGCTTTATTGGGAACGAAAACCCCTCTACCAAAAGTGCCTCGGTACGCTGGAAGTGAGATCTCGGTAATGTCTCCCCCAACGACGTTAGTAAAAACTTCCTCAGATGGCAGATCGTTGACAACAGGTTGGGCATAGTAAATATTGGTGGTATCGCCAGGAGTGGGTGTGCTTTCAGAATCAATGTTTGGATAATTACTTGATGGAGTTATCGTCGACGGTGTGCCATGATGCTGCCAATTTGATGGAGGAATAGGAACCCATCCTGTTCGAGGGCCACTTGGAGTTGGTGTTGTTCTCGAATGACCACGACCTTGCCAGCTAGGCTGTGAAGGAACTGGTGGACGTTGGCTCGGCATTGGGTTCCATGACCAAGAATGATTAGCTGTCGGTGGGGCAGTTGGTCTAGTTCTGTTCATATTTGACCAACGGTCTCTGAAGATAAGTGGAGTTTGGCTACCAGGGTGTGGTGATGAATTTTGTTGGTGGTTATGGTTTGTTTCAGTACAATTGTGATGATGATGTGCAAAGGAACCAAATCCTGAAAAGCTCGGTGAATGTTCATGATGGAATCCATGATGGAAGCCGTTGCGATGATTGTGATTGTGGTGATGTGGTTGATGGTTTGGCCATCCTTTTCTCTGTGGCACTGCTGCTTGATTGTCTCTAGTTGAAGTCTCAAATTTTTTTCCACCACGATTTCCATTCCACAGTTCGGGTGACGGAGGAGGGCTTAACGAACCACCACCTCTTCCAGTACAATCAACCTTAGTGGCAAAATCACATACCTTCATATGTGGATTAAACATTGTCTGAGGACCACAACTCTGAATGTGCATTGTGCCACTGGCACAGTTCAAAAACTTTGAACAGTCGTTTGGGTGAGGCAAGTGACCAGTGTGTCCCTCTGGACAGGACACCGTCTCACTTCCGTCGTTATGTTCTTGTATTCTAGCCAAACGATTGTTGGATGGCCCTTCATTTGTTGTCGGTTGTGCTGCATTCAGCCCTTTGCAAACCACTTTGGAAGGATTGTCACATTCCAGAGTTTCACCATTAAATACAGTGCCCGGTCCACAGGTTTGTATGAATGCACGTCCCTTCCAACAATTAACAAACCTGCGGCAATCGTACGGATAAGAGAGTAACCCTGTGTATCCCGACGGACAACCTCCGTAGTACTCATCGAGATTATTTGCATAATCTTTGCGGTCATTATTTGCATGACGTTCTTGTTGTTGAACGTTGTGGTTTTCTTGTTGATAAGGAGCAACTGACGATAACCTTGGGTTACTTTCAGAGCGGTAGGTGGGAATGGGAATTCCCTGTTGTTGACGTCTCAGCTCCCTCGCTATATATGGATCCCGATGATAAGTTTTTGTTTTTTCAGTGTATTGCGGATCGAAAATCTGAAAAGGGAAATAAGAGGAAGAATGTTATTCTGTATGCGGTTTTTAGTTTCCTACTGTTTGAATTTTGAATGAAAATGTACACATTCAGTTGGTTATTTAATGACTAACAGTAATCTTTGATTTGAATTGCTATTTTTTCCGCTTCTTATTACACCTACAGTCTCAGTAATCTGAAATGAATAGTTAAAATTTGTAGTCATTGCAATTTATGACATTCAAGTGCTAGGGTTCAAAACTGATAATCTTTTTGTTGTTGGAAGCATCTATTTTGAGAGATAAGAAGTATAAGGGGTTTCTCTTGTATTGTAGGACAACAGAAAATAAGTGTTTATAAACGAGAAAATTCTGATCGGATTGAATAAGTAGGAACACTTTCATTGTCAAGTATTTTTGTTCATGACCCGAATGAAAAGAGTGCTTACTTGTGTTTTAATTTAAACCAGAAAATTATGAAAAAAGCCTCAAAAATTAAAACTTTTCTAATGGATATTTAAAAACATGTAGTTTTAGAGATTAAGGGCCAGTTGCTCAATCGAATCATAAATTTAAGTTCTACCTACATAAAGTGCTACTTTAGTATGGGGATTTTTTGTAGAACTTAAGAATTCCGGAACGTTTCATGCAAAAATGAAAACTTTATGTACAACTTAAATTTATGATTCGATTGAGCAACTGGCCCTAAGTTTCTTACTAAGAACCAAAGATGAAACATTCTCAAAATCGACGAATTTTATGGAAAATGATAAATATAAGTTTCAAACACAAGATTAAGGTCAAAGCTTTTCTTTCTTCAAAACACTTGAAACTTCAAAAATTCAAGGTAAAGCTTTGTAACCTCTAAAAGTGCATAGAAGCATTTGCATTACTTTCTGTTGGTTTATGTGTATATACCTACTATTCACGAATACATGGTGTCAACTTGAAGGCGTTCGGCCTCCAACTTGCAACTTGTAGTACACGTCAACTGTGCACTGTGCTTACTTTACGTACTCGCGGTAACAACTGGCTGTCCTATGTCCTTTTCTCGTCCGACGTGTCAGTATTGATAAAGGGACAAAAAAAATAGAGCATCACTATAATGCTCTGCGAGAAATGACCAACTACTCAAATCCCAGAGGCTTACCAGATCTTATGTAGATTATCACGGTGGATGAATTCAACTTCCATTATCAGCGATGAACTTCACATTCCATAGAGTCAACTCACATTTACGGCTTTCGCTTTACGCTTGTGGAATTGAAACGAGAGTGTATAACTGCAGCTCTCAGGATATCCTGCTGAAGAGTACTGAAATCGGACTATTCGGCCTTTATGTAGTTGGGGATTTCAAAAAGACCTGGCCCTCAAGGTTGGAGGTTGCTCGTGAGGTTAATAACCAAACTGCGTAAAAATTTTACGATTCCGAAACAACGAACAGCTTTGGTTAACGTTAAGGATAAATAGGATTATCGGGAACTTTTTTCCCATGGTTTTTTTCCCAAATTCGAAAAAATGGTATAAGGAACTTTTTTTCGAAATTGGGAATAAAATTCCTAGGGAAAAATACCTATCGGCAGCTCATTTATTATGGGAAGTGTTTTTCCTTGCAAAAAAACTCGTTCCAATGGGAAAAAAATCCGTGGGGAATTCCCGGTAGTAGAAACTTGTTCCCGGGAAGAGAAACAGTTTTTGGGAATAATATTTCCTAAAGAATTCCCGATTATAACACAAAACAAGAGAAGTAGAAAATCTTTCCAAACAGCATCGGTAATCATAGTCTGCAGACAAAATTTCCTCAGGTTAATTGATTTTGCTGCGGGCCTCAAAATTCCTACTTTACTTTTTTCAAGTTAGTCTTTTTGACACCTGTCACTTGATTCATTCTCATCGCATTACCTCTGGACTTTGCGTACGATTGGTAGATTGTGATTTTTTACTATTTCGACTTTAAAACTACCTCCAAAATCTGGCTATTTAACACCGCTGGATTTTTCTTTTGTGGGGTGAAGTCACATGTCTACGCAGATAAACTCGAGGAGATTGAGGCCTTGGAAAAGTATTCGGCGCCGTATTGCTGACTACAAATGCTGCAAAGTGTTAGAAAAGTAGGCTAGTTCGATAGTTTTACCCAAACACAAAAAGATCTGAAGCCTGTAAAGGCCAGCAGGAAATCGCGGAGCCTTAAGAACGATTTGTGCAGACTGCTTAGCAACGATAAATACACGAATTCCGTTTTCTGGCAGAATGCTCATATGCTCAATTCAACTTGGTTAATGTTAAAGAATGCCGTCTTCCAAACCTAAAAGAAGTTAAGCATACCACATAAAAGCTTAAAAATTAAACAAAGCTGCAAGGGCGGATGGCCATAAATAGATCTTTTCAAGGCAGCTGTAGATGAGTTGGAGAGGAACATGCAACAGCCGATCAGCATGATATCGTCGGAAGAAAGTGTTCCTGATAACTTTCGTAAATATGATCCTTAAAAAATAAAAACCTCAGGTTTCATAACGGTGGGCGTCACAAAGCCGTGTGTACCTACTTCGAAACGAAATTTGGATTAGCCTCTGTTAATGCAGAATGGCGCGTCATGATATAGAGCCCATGCTCTATCGATCTTTTGCGCACCAAATTCCCATATCGTGCTATCAGCTGTCTTGGTGACGTCCATTGGACGCCTGGGAGCTACAATTTGACCGGAAACGAGTCACTTGAGTCCGATATCATTTCTGAGCAATCCGTACAACTTGCAGATACCCTGTGCGGGTTTTCGAATGCACATTAACATTTCCGCAAGGAGTATAAAAGTGTTAAAATTCGATGGAAGCTTAACTTCGTATTAGCCCTACTCTCTTACGCAATTTTTTTAACAGACAGTGCTCTTATGAGATTGCCAGCTGCATTCCTCCCCTTAAACAATTCAACCGTAATACTCTCACTTCTAGGAATGCCTATCAGTTTACCCTTGAGTCCAATTTCGGACGGACTGTCAAATACAGAGATTCCTTCTTCAGCCGTACCACGTGATTGTAGAATGTATTGCCTGCCCAGCTCTATTTTTCCCCCTAATTACAATCTTCAGAAATTTGAAACTAATGTGCATCGGTATCTCCTTTCAAACTTTCTCCCTTTTTCCTAACGCTCGTACTGTGTTACTTAACATGTTAAGGGCAGTTACAGTGCGCGCAAATTATAAAAAAAAAATTGTTTGTTTGCTTGTTTGTTAGTATTGAAAAGGCTCCAGATATTCGTTTGGGAACGGAAACGGGAACGTTAAAAGGAACTTAGAGTGTGTATTGAATAGTGCTCTAATGTAATAACCAGTGGCATTCCTCCCTAAAACTATTTGGACGCAACACTAGCCTCGCTAGGAGTGCCCATCATCAGTTTTACCTTGATCCCAACTTCGAATGTACAGTCAATTATAGAGGAACTAGGAAAATACCGGACCGATTCCCAAAATTCTTTCACCGTTAGAGTGCTTTATTATCCCAGAGTAGCATGGCCTATATTTCATCCCCATATTCCCACGTAAAAACCATGTTATCGCCAAGAAGTTAGTATCGCTGGTCATGTGAACGCGTGCGAGCTCCAACCGCTGTTCTCTCTTATGGCGTTGAGTGGAGGCGTTTTTTTATGCTTTTTTAATTGAAGATGGTCTGCACTTAAAATAGCTCGACGAACAGTTAATGCGCTGGCTGTTACCCCCGCTTTTACCTTTATTTTACTGGTGAAGAGAACCGAGTTTGATGCATTTTTTAAAAATTTTCTTTTATCCTGAGGAGTTACAGCAGTTTTTGTCCTTCCTTTGAAGTTTTTATCGTATGAATCACTATTTTTGATAAAATTCCTCACAACATGGTCACTTTGGCCTATTTTTGTTGCAATTCTTCTCATTAAAAACTCTTCGGATTGCAACACGTCAATTTTCCCTTTTTCTTCTGCAGCTAAAAATTTTTTTTTCCAACAGTTTGGACCGAAATCTGTGGCAAATACTTTTTTTTTGCTTAAACTTTGCAGCTAACTGTAATCCACGTAACAGATCGCGGCCAACTAACTAATTTTACAGGTGCGTCTAATCATGTGAACAAAAAAAGTGTACTTTTTCTTGGAGCATAGACAAAAGAGAGAAAAAAAGTCCGCTTACTTCCACTCACCTTGAACTTGTTAGTGTTATTTTGTTGAGAATTTAATAAGCTTTCAAATAAATGCAATTGTTTGACAATTGCTACCCACACTTACAAAAAAATTAGGGTTATGTAAAAAAAAAAATTGTGCGTCTAATTAAGTGAACCGCAGTGTACACATAGCTACATATTTTTTTTATTATGTATTTTTTTTAGCTTGTATGGTAATTGTAAGCATGTCTTTTAATTTTAAGTTCGAAGTTGAAATACTAGAAAAATCAATTGCTTTTTGCGTGTATCGAATTTCGTGAAGCGTTTACAAATCCAACGAAAGCAATTCCACTGTATGTTACCAGTATTTCCACAATAGGCGATGGCGAGACTTTCGGGAAAACACAAAAAAATAGACCTCCAAGTGAGCAACAGTAGCAAAAGAAAGGAAAGGACTCAACTAAACTTAATTACCATTATATTGATTTACCAAAGCAATTTCCTTAAACAATTACTGTGTTTAGTTTACTTTACGAAAAAATTGAACCGTCACTTTTGAAAAATCCTATTCGTTGTCTTTTCAATCCTTGGCTTGGGTCAACGCTGCCAATAAAAGCGCATCCGATTTTCTTTACTTATTTATTTAACTTCCCTAAGTTAACTTTCAAGTTTTTTAATTTTTTAATGGTTAGCATATCTGCCCGTTAACCCAGAGGCTCACGAGCCTCAATAGAATCGAATCCCAATAGAGGCAAAAATCTATCTTTCAAAAATAATCTTTCGACGGGTATCGCCTTTCGTGAGGAATTTGAAAGTCCTCCGTTAGTAAACTCATTGCGATGAAAAGGGCTTTCTCGATTAGTCGTTCGGAACCGGCAGAAAATTGTAGGTCCCCTGGATTCCCTCACAAGGAATGGTTGTGAGAAATGCACCAGGCCCCGTGGTCCTCACTCTGTTGCGCCACCCTATTTAGTTATTTTTTCTTATTTTCAAATACAAGTTGTAGGATTTAAATTCTCAGAACTGAGGGCGGCCTTTGTTTATTAACTTTTTTATTGGAGACACTCGCAGTATAATTAAGGTAGAGCCATTGATTTTTGAGTATAGGTACGCTTCAGCAGCAATGTTATCACTGGGACTCAATTGAGTCAAAAGGAACTTGTATTTTTTAGCTTAACTCGTCGTGTTTAGATTTGACTCATTTTTTATGAATAAAAATAAATGTTTAATAATACACGGTTCAATCAATTTATAAGTTCAAAAGCGCTTTTATATCAATTTTAAGAGCTAAACGTGCTCTGTATCTATTGATTTGAATTGATTGAACCTTACGCTACTGTTTTATTAATATAAGAGAATAAATTTTCTTTAACTTTGAATTTCAATCACATAACCGTGATTGAAATGCAAAGGGACAATGATAGGTTCGTTCGTTGAACTTTACCCAGGGTTGACCAAGGTTTTGGGTTTTCCAGTATCCTCAAAGAACACTAAACCACAAAATCACCTCTCATCCCTGTCATTTCAGCATATACCATTTGACAGCCCTCAAATCGCCACAGCAAAAATCTAGGACGAGATGAAGGGAACCCCAGGTCAACCCTAGGGCTGAAAAAACACTCAGTTTAACATTCAGGACGTCTTTAGGTTTCTCAAAAAACGCTTTGTGGCTACCCCAGGGCGACCCTGGGGCTTCAACGAACAAACCTGATTTGCATAAAAGACAATTTTACTGAGATTTTCGAAATTACTAATTTTTTTTTTAGTCTCTGGGACTCTGGGAATCGTACAGACGCTTTAAAAACACTTATATAAGTCTTATTGCACAGCACAGCCTCAATCAACTTTTAATTCTCGAAATTTCAAAAAATACTGAATTTTTTTTTTTTTAATTGAGTGACCAATACAGAAAGTATTAGATGAAAGCGCAATAGATTTTTATATTATTTCTAAGCCTTAACATGGAATCTTAACGTGAAATCTAAACTTTGCACCGTGTTGAGTTTTCATAAAGGAAAAGTGTGACGATAGAGTAGAATGCTTCATGCAACGAAGATTCTAGTACAGATTATTGAATTGAGTGTTGAAAAAGAGGGTATATTTAAAATAACACGTCCGCATTAAAATTTTCATAAAAGCCATGTTCTGTGTTCTGTTTCCTTTGCACTGAATTCATTCGATACAATACGTCAGCGATTTGCGAAAAAAAATCCCGAAAATATTTTACACATCGTGTTCATCAATCATCAGATGGGACTGTTTTTTGTTAGTGATTTTTTTGCCACACATCAAACAGACAAAGGCTGCAAAGGTCAGAAACACTCTGTTAGCTCGAATCAATCAACACATCTTCTAGGTTCTAGTGCGCATTCCGAACATAATGTTTTTTTCATTAGAGACTCTCTCCAAGGGACACTCTAAAATGTGGTGTCACTTTTGAAAGAACAAAAAGTAATCTCATTTAAAGAGTAAACAGATTATTCGTCTGTCGTTGACACCAGAAGTTCGACACAATTAATTCTTAAGTTTAAATTTAGGAACAACTTCACAAAACAAATAAAACAAAAGGAAAACACAATAAAATGTGTCAAGCAAGGGAAATAACAAAAGGCATCTATTAGTAGTGTTATTTTGATCCACAATATCTAGTAATGATTCATACTAACAGATACAACGGCACTGGTAGACAAAACCACTAGTAAAAGTGTTTTGAGAAGTATCTTCGGCAGCATCTCAAGAAGTACGCGTGTACGCGTGTTTAATTATAACACTCGGGTTGTTGATTAATTTTTATATATTTTTTGTATTTATTATTCTTTCTTATGTTTATTTTTTTCTCTTTGCAGAGCACTTTTGTTTTGAAGCACTGAACTTTAAATTGAATTCAATGTGGAACGGTTTTTGAAAATCTTTTCCGGATTCATATGTTCGCGTTGTGGTATAAAAGCGTTAACGATGTGCTCGCGTCGAACATCTTTTGCGTTTTGAAACGCAACGAAACAGAATCAATTCCAAATACTTGAGCGAAATACTCTTCAAGATGAGGATGAGCTCTGAAGATAAGACACGGCTGTCAGTGTCATGCTATAAAATTTGCCTTATCGCAAGTGACGATCTTTGAGACCTTTCTTTGTATTATGATTCTATACTTCCCACCGAGCAGGGTGTTTGTTTATTTCAAAAACTCTTATCATATGCGCACGAGGGGTAGGTTTTTCCGCACTGTCTCTACCTATGATGGGTGACGGGCGTGAGTAGAGAAAGTCTATAGAACAGAGAACAAAACGTAAATGGCAAACAAATAATTTTGCATGCTACGATCGATACTTGTCGGATCGTTCTTGGAAATCATTGAGTGAACTCAATTGATAACAATTAATGTTAATAGATGTGTTCGGTCAGGGTATGATCGTTTGATGTCAGTCGGTCTCTCAGAACAAAACGTCATAAATTATTTTAATAGGCATGGCAAACGACAATTTTGAATGCAACAAATTCATTGACAAAACAAGAAGAGAAGAGATCGTTGCCGATTCCGGTTCGTTACACTTTTGTAGTACAGGAAAATGTACAAAGGGGCCAATTAAAAACAAAAGGAAATTCGCAATGATGATAAAAGGTTTTCGAGATCATCTTCACATTGGTATTTCATGCGCAAGACAGTGCGTGATAAGGAATAAATGGTCAAGGAAATTAATTTTTTCGGCGAATGCAAGATCAATAATAAGTTGAACGTACATTTTTGTTTAAATTATAAAAACAACGAGGGCGTGGGAGCCGCCTTTTTTAGATTTTTTACTAAAGCTATTTTGCTTAATTTCACAAACTAATTTTTGTTAGTATAACGTGTCGCCAATTACACTAACAAACATTAATTTGTGAAACTAAGCAAATTAGCTTTAATAAAAAATCTCAAAAAAAAATTTAATTACTTTTTTAAATTCAAGATAATTTAATAGTGTTTACATATAAATGTACTTTAAAGGTTCCCGTTCCTGTTCTTTCGCTTCCGTAGGAATATGGGGATGAAATATAATGTTTTTTACCGTGGCATCTCAATGCCTAAATAATTTTTGAAATCCGTCCAGTAGTTTCTAAGTTTCCGTTCCCAACCTCGTTCATGTGGGAATCTTCCGTTCCCATGGAAATATGTGAATGAAATGTAAGCCAATGTCACTGAGGGATAATATCCAAGAGTTGAAAGAATTTTAGGAATTGGTCAAGTAACTTTAACGTTCCCGTTCTCGTTCCTGTTTCTGTTCCCGGGATGAAATAAAGCCTAAGTTACTGATGGAGGGGGATAGTGCGTTAGGGGTGCTGAAAGAATTTTTGACATCTGTCCAGTAGTTTTTAAATTTTCCTAAGGAAATATGAGGATCAAACCTTGACAGGTACCATCTCTGGACTAAAATATGTCTACCCTAAAAATTTCACAAAAAACCCGTTGGGTGGCTTAGGAGTCTGTATCTTTCGCCGTGATTTTCCTGAACTATATTCTAATAGTCCTTAAAGTAGATGTGTCTCGCAATCTGCAAAGCGCAGAATGAGTGTGATAGTTCGTTGAGCAATTGTGCATAAGTTTTCACCAAACTAATTTGGCCATCTCATAAATACGAAGCCGCCACGTTCCATCCATCCGTCTGATATACAGGGTGATTCGCATAAGGTGTGACAAAAAGATAGAGTATGTAGGTTGGACCTAGACAAGCAAAAAATCGTATGGGAGGGGGGGGTTCATTTTCCCCCGTTTAGACGGGAGGGGCAATTTAAGAAAAAAAATCACAAAAAATGGAGAAAAAAAATATTTAAAAATAACGGTAATACCTACAGAGTCGTGCTATAGTATTTTGAAAAGCCAAAAACTTATACATTAATTTAAATTTTAAATTAAGTTGTTCAAATAAATAGTTTTTGAAATATTAATTTTCAAAGTCAAAACTTTGAAAAAAATAACATAATTTTTTTACGTAATTAAGTAGTATTTTTCTGGCCTATTTATAAAAAAATCCAATTAAGAAAAAAAAACTTAAAAAAAAAATTTAAAAAAGCCGTTTTTGTAGTTTTTGGTTTTCTCAAAAACTACAGTTTATTTTGACATCCGTTTTTTTGTGTTTGATCAAAAATAAATAAGAGCATTGAAAATAAGCTAGAAAAATACTACTTTATTACGTAAAATTTGGAAAAAAGTGGTTTAAAAAAAAATTATGTTTTTTTTCAAAGTTTTGACTTTGAAAATTAATATCTCAAAAACTATTTATTTGAACAACTTATTTTTAAATTTAAATTAATGTATAAGTTTTTGGCTTTTCAAAATGTTATAGCACGACTCTGTAGGTATTACCGTTATTTTTAGGTATTTTATTTCTTCATTCCCTCTAAGCAGACTTCAGAAGTTATCTTTCCATATAATCCATAAGCAGTGCGATTCTATTACTATCTTTTCCTGATGGATTTTTCAGGCTGCGAGGTTTTCCACCATGACCTATTAGTAAACCTTTTATTAAACATCATTCCCCTGATATCATCTCGGAATTTTCTCACTGCTCATGCTGCTTCATTTTCTATTTGAAAATTCGGTATTCTTTCCTTCATTTCTCCTTGTAGATTTGTCTGTTTTCTTTTTTACTAATATACTAGCTGAGCCGCACGGTCCCGTAATTTTGACGATACCGTGCCCCTGTTCTGTAACTATCGTATCGATAACATCGGTCGAGAAACAGTGAGAACCGGAACAAAATCCTACACTAAATTAATAGATTTTCGTTCCATTTTCCATCGTTTTTCGACGGCTTTTATCGAGGCGATAGTTACAGAACGGGGGCACAGGGCCAGTCCATGGATTTTCATGAAATTTTCGGAAATGTGCATAGAAAAAAATTTTTATAATTAATAATTAACTTTTAAAAATTTATTTTATTTATGTAGGGTGTTTAAGATACCGTTTCACAAAGAATCAAGATGGATAGGTTGGGTCAAGACAAGAAAAAAATTGTATATGTAGGCGGGGGGGGGGACTATATCCCTCCGTGTAGTTAAAAAGTAGAGAGCGGTGAAAATTTTTTTTAAACTTTTTTCTATACACTTTTTAAAACAAATTTCCGAAAATTTCATGAAAATTCATGGACTGGCGCTGGATTCCTAGGTTTTGCCATTTTGATGTCTAACGGCACTCCACTATAAAACAAGTTATTACTTCGAATTGAATGTTGCCTGCGCAGAAGGCTCGGATCTAAATACCTCACAAGGGTAAAATTATAACTTTTTCTTAACAACTTCTGATTTGATTTGTTGTTCAATGGTTTCTTGGATGTTATAACCCTTATCAATCTGGTTTTATTTGTTAAGCTTTGTATGACATCTTTCGTACTTGCTGCTATGATGCACCGTTTTGTTTTCACATATAGATATGTAGATGGTGGCTTCAGAGGTAGACTGCAATACATTTGTAATGTATAATAATGAGGGCAAGGCTTAGTTGTATACGTTCTTAATAATACAACGATGTTTGTTGACACACCAGATCAGATACCACATAACTATGAATCATAAATTTCTTCACAAGTTGAAATGTAGAGAAGAGTGGAATTCAACAAATTCCCAAAAAAGTAAGTAAGTCTACATACATACGTATGGAGAATGGAATGCGATAAAAAAAGTTTAGTACAGTTAAATATAAACATTTGAATTGGTTGACACATATCTTATCTACTGTGTAGTTATAGCGCCAGTATGTTGAACGTTGATGCAGTGCTAATATTTTTTGAAGTAGCAGAAGAAGATTTGGTGCAACACCTTCCGATGCAAGCTATGACCATTGAAGGCAACTTGCTGACAATTGTTGAAGTCAACGTGGCGTACTCTGCAAGCGAAACAGTTGTACATATTATATGAAGCAGATAAGTGGTAGGTAATTACCGGTCATTGTCTGATAGAAAGACACGCGACTCGGTGTTTCCTCTAATGACTTCTGCAGAAGTTGCTCAGATGAGGAGGAGGAGGAGACAATACCACACCTCTTCTGCTCATGTCCTGAACTCTCCTTTAAAAGAAAACACTGCATCTAGGGAAATATTTCTAAATATTTCTAAGGCTAAGCGATCTGGCGAACACAGATACCCTGCATCTCTTTTGCTTTATCAAGAGCTTCAAATGGGTTTTAGTTAGTGAGGTATTCCCTCGCACAATTCTTATGGTATCACAATGGACCTTATATTGGTCGAAGTGTGTCAACTGTTTTCCTGACAGCCTAACCTAGATAAGTGGTAGAGCTGTGATCAGATTCTCTCGCAGAGCCGTGAAAGAAGAAAAATTTTAGAATAAAAATTTCAAAAACTGCAATAACTACCTACATAAAAACGATTGTGAAAAACTTCTTTTTTTTCAGTGTTAGAAAGATTGTGATTTTGAAGATATATCAGATCTCTCACCCCGTACATTTGGTGATATAAGACGCTCTCAGGTCTCAATGCTTTTACTTCACAAACGATTGAAATGTTCAATATTTTTTTTTTAAATCAAACATTTCAAAAAGTTGCAGATACAACTTCGCATATGGTTTGGCAAATTCTTCAGGTCAACTACCATAGTCGGTTTTATGCAGGACCGTGAATATGAGTTTTTAAAACTCACTTTTGCGGAATCTGGCCCCAGGATGCTGTCAGACTTATTTTGAATCACAAAAAAAAAAATTAAAAAGAAAATGTGTCTTTTGCTTAATTGTAAAAATCACTAGGTTTTATTTTTCAATAGATAGATAGATAGATAGATAGATAGATAATTCGATTTATTATTTCAGAAGAGTATATCTTTTCACATTAATTTTTAACAAAATCGTTAGAGCGTGGCCTAGCCGTCTGCCCGATTGACATCATTTTATAATAAATTCATATGTAATGTATTATATATAATTATATTAGTTTGATAGGAAAACAAGTATAAGAATTTCTATAACTATAGTAGATTTTTTTTTTTTTTACTTTTTTTGTATTTAAAAGGCTTCGTTTATTATTTGATTCCGATATGACATCGCAGTTTGGTAGTAATTGTATAATTCTGTGACATTAGTTTCGCAGTTGAGCATTGTGAGTACATCTTCCTCCGATTTATAGTTGCTGTTGAGAAAAACTCTTCTAATTTCGCTTAAAATTGGGCATTTACCGATAAAATGAATGACGTCCTCATAAGCTGCAGAAGATGGGTAGATCATCTCGATGAGGAATATAGTTCAATTCAATTAACTCTCCTCGCATTTTGAAAATTGCTGAAATTAGGTCTTGTTTGTTTTCGATTTTAAAGTAGTTCTTTTCGCATAGATTATAATTAAGACGGTTGTAAATAGATCTATGTACGGAGGATGAAGCTTCGTGCATACAATCCGCTCTGTATTGTTCGTCCACCTTCAACACAAGATTTAACAGATCTTCTTTCAAATACTTTCCATTTTCTTCGAGAAATCTTAAGTTGATTTGGCAGTATCTCCCAAGTTCTTCCAACTTTGGATACCAGACGTTCTTTTTCCTTATTGCATCTAAAGCTAAAATTTTGGGTAGCCTTTCGTCTGGCATATCAAGCACCTTTAAAATGTATTCTACATGATATTTCAGGGATTTTGTGAATAGAGGTGAAAGTCTTGTCTCAATATTGATCATATAGTTGGGGCTGTTTTTGGGTAGGCGAAAGCATTTTTTAATGAAGTACCTTTGTAATTTTTCAACCGTTTCATACTTTTCTCCTCCCCACACTTGTGAAGCATACAACAATATTGATTCCGCAACAAAAACTTTGTATTTAACACTATGCGATACTGATTTATTTGAAAAACATTTTTTCCATGTAGCGTTAATTGCACTTTTCGCTATGACGAGTTTATTTTTAAGGTGAGGCTCTATACTTAGACTGCTAGAAATAGTAACTCCAAGATATTTATAAGTTTTTACGACTTCTATAGGCTCTCTATTGAAGTACCATTTTTCGTTCCTCGGAGTTCGACCCGACCCTTTTCGAAAAACCATCACCTTAGATTTGGACAAGTTTACCCTTAAATTCCATAGTTGGCAATATGATTGCAGGCGGTTTATCATCAATTGCAATGTTTGGGGTGAGTAAGAAAACATTACCACATCGTCAGCAAATAAAAGCGCTTTGATATTCAAGCCTGAAATTTCGATTCCACCTGGAAGGAAGTCTACAATATTATTATTATTTTTCAATACAATTTTGATTTTCTTGCTGTATGAAATAAGTAGAGAACACTCAAGAAAACTAAGGTTTTCGTTAAATATCTGATAATTGCAAAAATAGGGATCAGATTCACCCCGGCTCGAACTGTAAGGCTAATCTAACTAATTAATAGGGCTGTCCAACTTATCCAAAACTGAAAAAAATGGGTACGACTGGTATGCACGAGCTTGCGATCGTGTGCTAAATATGATATCAAAATCTCAAGGCTGAGTAAAAGGGTTTTGTATTCGGTCTTCATAATATATTTGGTGTTGCCAACAACACATTAGTTATGAAAACTGAAATAAATAAATAATTTTGCAGTTGCTAATACATACAAGCGCTGAAAATATAAAATTTAAAATTTATTTCAAAAAACTGTTTTTTATTTTTCACTTTTTTTAAAAACAAGTTTTTCAAAAGAAAAGAAAAGAGTAGGTATGCAAATTTTAAGATATTGTTAGCAATTTTTTGACGTTATTGCAAATAATCATTTTTTTTTTTCAATTTTAAAAAAATTTTAAAAACTAAAATTTTTCAAATTTTGGTATGCAATCTTTCTTAAACAACCCACGACTTCCAAAATACATAATTTCATCAATGTCGTGTCAGCCATTAACCGGTTTTGAAAAGAACGTAACTATAGGAGGTACCATTTTTAGACTTTTCCAAACAATTTTTTTACATCATAAGAAAGACAATCTTAAATTAATCCTTAACACAAAATTTTATCGAAATCTTTGGGGCTGTTTTCAAGAAAAATTAATATTATCATATCGGTTGGGCAGGTACCGTTATTTCAAGATCTAGAAGACTCAATTCCAAAAATTCCTTTGTAGGCTGCTCTACAGACGGCAACTGCAAATTTTGAAGAAAATTTGTTCATCGGTGCAGGCTGTAGATATATGTATATGTATACGGACAGACAGACAGACGGAATTGCAGAACAAACTTGGTTTGTATTTTCTAACATCGTAACGCCATGTTTAATTGTCATCTCAAAATATTTTTTCTGCACGTAATAATCATCTATTTTTTACCAATCAATCCTAAATAGTGTCAAAATTACCAGTTTGACGGATTTGGATCAAAAAAAGATTAATTCTATTTTCCAATGGAAAACCCCATAAGTACCCTACAGCATCTGAAGGTTGTTGTGTAAAAATTTGAAACAGGTGCGGTGCCGAAAGTCAGCCGAAGAAAAAATAACAATAATCATTTTATGACCTAGCTTAAATCTATTAAAGTAAAAGTACACATTTGAAAACCTTGGAGTCAAACCTCAAGTAAAATTTGATGTTAGTTACATAGTTTAATTGATTCTACGTTCAATTCGATTTCAAATTAATTGCAAAACATAAATTATAAGGTCCATTCGCTAAACTTTACCTAGGGTTGACCCAAGTTTCCTTGAAAACCATACGAGTTGTAAAAAAAAGAAGCACTCTGGGAGTGCCTACAGAAGTGCAAACAGAATTGAATTTTCAGTAAATATTTTAATGTACAGAAAAATCTTTTATAATATATGTAGAGTAGATGTACCTACATATAGAAGAACATCAATGAAACTTATGAGTTTTCATTCACAGCAATTTCATCTCTTCTATTATCATCTCTACAATCATCGTATTCTTATACTGAAATAATAGTTCTATGGTAACTTAAATATTAATCGAACAATTTTGTCTCGAATCTATTTAAATTATATCGCAAAGACTGCATCAATCGTCGCTTTATATTTCGTTGTACTAAGGCTGCGGTCATTCGTCATTGTAAATTAGTGTTCTTCTTTTAAAAATTGAAAAAGTGGCAAATTTGTAGCATCGGCGAAGTTGATGTTAAAATCACCACTCAAAATCATTGAGAAATCATCAAATCCCTCCCCAATTTTATCGTGAAGGTATGCAGAAGCGTCTTCAGACTAAATAAATAATTTTTTATATAAAAACTGTCGTATTACACTTGAAGACGTATTCGGTGAATTATAAACGCCTACTGTTATAATTTGCTGTCCATTTCCAGAGTGGCAAAAACATGAGTACTAAACATACTAGTGTACCTCGTATGCAAATCCATATGATCTGAGCAACTTATGGTACATAGTTGTATCAGATAACATTTTACAGATAGCTACTCCTGCTGCTGGACAATCGTGCCTTCTGAAACTTGCAACTAAATTGAAATCTGGAATATCATACCTATATTTCTTCGTCACTCTTGTGAAATTCGGTTAAAATCAATACATTAAATTTTTTAACGATAGTGTCTACAGATCTTGTAACTGAGCTCGTAAACTTTGACAATAAAATGAAAAAAAGGACAATGCATTAATTTTAGAAACGAAATTAATTAATATTTGAGTAATGGTTTTCAAACTATTTTTATGCAACCATTTCAATTCCATCGATAAATCATCGCGATGAGTTCTCTTTTAATTTGTTGTAAGTTCGAATCATCGACCAGTGCGTCACCTACTCTGCCATGATGAAATTTCCAGTTTCACTCATCCACTTCATTGTAATGGTAGTAAAATATTTGGTGCTTTTTATTTTTTCTGCGTTGCATAAATTTTTCTCTGTCCTTCAATTCCTTTCTTTCTTCTCTGTATTTCTCCGAGTCGGTAAATAATATTACTTGGTAATGTTGCTATTACATTGTTTAAAGTCATTTAGCAGCAGAAAAATTAAGGTGTCTTGGCTAAATGGCAGAGTCGTTGGCTATTAAACTCAAGGTCTCAGGTTCGAATCCCAGCCGTGGCGACAATTTTTATTTATGTTTTCACTTTGAATAAATAAAAAAATGTAAGTCATGGCTGGGAATCGAACCTGAGACGCTGGACTATGACGACTTTACATACGAAATACGATGAGCCAAAAAATGGTGTCGGTCGCGAATTCATTGCTTTACCCCCATCGCAAAAGTGCCAAACGCGCCTAAAGAAGTTTTAACTTCAAAAAAAAACCTGACACCGAATCACCCCACACGTGATCGAGTAATACAATACATGACTGAATTAAGTGCTTTTGGCATGACTTCTCGAGTTATGGAGCACTTTAAGACAATAATTTGACATTCTTTCACCAGTATTTGAACGAATTGAAGCAGGCTGATGTTGTGTAATATAGAACGAATTTTGAAAGAAAAAAAAGTACTCACTCACTCGGTCACTGATGCGGTTATTCGACCTCTGGGTTCTGAAGTTCTAAAAAAATGCTAAGTCACAAAATCACCACACATCCCTGTCATCTGAAGAAAAATACATGCCATTCGACAGGCCTATTCATCACCTGAAAGTGCTTCAGAAAAACCTAAAGCAACATGCATTGGGGCGAGTTGTGGGGATAACTCAGGGCTTAAAAGTAATCATGCTATTATTCAGGGCGAGCTTAAAAAAACGCTTTGTGGCAACCATAGGGGAACCCTAGAGGTTCAAAGAACGAGAGTAGGTGCTGTTCTGAAGACTGTTCTGAAGAACTTTTGTCAACCTTCGCAAAATAAATCGACTTGTTCGAAATTGGTGAAACTAAATAATCTCTTTATTTATTAGTAGGTTACAAAATTAGTTCTTCCTTTACCTTTTATAAAGAATTGGTTCTGCTTCTTCTGCTGTCGGTGTTGACGCTTCGGCTTCCAGAGTAAAAAGGAAAGTTTTCCCGCGTGGTTGACATCATTTCGTTCGTTTTTAGTTTTTCGATAAAATGGTTGACGTTTCTAAATTTCTTCGTTGATTAATTGGAGTTCTGAATTTCTTCGTTGTTTAATTGGAGTTCTGCATGCGCAACACCCCCTCCTGGTATGTCCACTGGTGGGCCTACCTTGTTGTCCTTTCGAACTTCCAAAACGGCTAGCTTAACAGCGGGTCTTTCATAGGTACCTGTCTTGGTTAAGACGGTTGCACTTCTCACTTGTCCGTCGGCGGAAACTTTCGTATCTATGACGCGTCCTTTTGGCCAGCAGTTGCGAGGGCTCGCGGGATCCACGATCAAAACGATGTCATCTTTTTCAATAGGTTTGACTGGCTGGAACCACTTCGTGCGTCGAGTTATTGATGGCAGGTACTCCTTAACCCAGCGTTGCCAGAAATGTTGGGCGTAAAGCTGGGAAACTAACCAATTTTTCCTCAGGACTTCCTTTTCGTTGTTGAATACAGCCCAAGGCTTGGAGCCATTAGAGGAACCCAAAAGAAAGTGGTTCGGGGTAAGTGCTTCTTCATTCTCATTCGCGATAGGGATGTATGTAAGAGGGCGAGAGTTGACGATATTTTCAACCTCAAGTAGCATACTTCGCAGCAACTCATCTGAAGGCGTTCGACTTGGAGAAATTTGGTTCAGCACGGTCTTCACGGAACGCACAAGGCGCTCCCAGCTTCCACCCATGTGAGGGGACCCAGGCGTGATAAAGGTCCACTTGGTGTTGACTGAAGTAAATGTTTGCGTGAGCTTGTCTCTGTCAATTCTTTGGTATGCTTGCTTTAGTTCGGTGGCAGCTCCTCTAAAATTCGTGCCATTGTCGCTGAACAGCTCGATGGGCGTCCCTCGTCGTGCCATGAAATTGCGAATCGCAAGTATGCAAGAATCCGTGGTCAGGGAATGTGCGATTTCGATGTGTATAGCGCGCGTTGTAAGACATGTTAGTAGCACCCCGTATCTCTTCTCTGTTCTTCTTAAGTTGACGATGAGCATAGGCCCAAAGTAATCCACGCCAGTGAACGAAAATGGACGGGAAAATGCTGATGTTCTTGCAGCCGGGAGTTGAGACATCATTGGCGGTTGTGGTTGTGCCGTGGCGTTTTTACAAGCCTGACAGTTTCTGCGCACCGATGAAAGTACTGCTCGTAGTCTGGCTATTACGAATTTCTGCCGGATCTCGTTCACGACCGTCTCATGGTTTTGATGATGGTAGAGCAAGTGATAGTGCTCTACCAGAAGAGTCGTTATGCGATGCTGAGTAGGGAGAATCATTGGACGACTGAATTCCGCCAACAGCTCCATATGAGTCTTAATTCTGTTATTTGCGCGAAGAACACCAAAGTCATCTAGATATGGACAGAGAGAGATTATTGAACTTGTTTTATTAATTTTACCTTCTGAAGATATGGTAGCAATCTCTTCAGCAAACGCGTCGTACTGAGCCTGTTTTAAAAGAATTCTTTCAGCTTGCTGCAGTTCCTCGCTTGTCAGGGCTCCGACTCTTCTTGGCTGGCGTTGGTGAATCAATTTCCAGTTGATAGCGTTGCGAATTACCCGACTGGCGAATCGAAGTAATCGAAACCAATGTGAGAATCGCTCTGGTTGAAATAAGTGGTGGCTTATAATACAGTGTAAGCCCACGAACTGCGCCTTCAACTCTTCGTCTGTGTTGGTCTCCAAGCGTTCCTCCTTTGGCCAGCATTCGGAAGGTGACGTCAAAAAAGCAGGACCTCTGAACCAAGCGCTCGAACTCTCTAGGTTTGGACCCTTATGCCACTTGGTGGCCTCATCCGCGACGTTCGTTTTCGTGGGAACCCATCGCCATTCATTGACATCGGTGGTCTCGAGTATTTCACTTACTCGACATGCGACAAATTGCCGGTATCGGCGATGATCCGACCTCAACCAACTCAAGACTGTCCTAGAGTCGGACCAGAAGAATTGCTTTTTGAAGGAGATTGAGTGATAAGTGGACATCATCTTGGCAAGACGAGTTCCAAGTACGGCGGCTTGTAGTTCGAGTCTCGGAATTGAGAGACTCTTCAGCGGGGCTACTTTGGTTTTAGCTCCAACCAAGGTGCACTCAACTAAATCTGATGCAGTCATCCTGGCATAAGCTGCTGCGGCGAAGCCATTCTCGCTGGCATCCACAAAGACGTGGAGTTCAAAGTCTGGGTAGAAAGCAAATTTTTTTGAAATATAGCATCTAGGGATACGTACCTCTTCAAGCTTAGGTAGAAAGCTGATCCAGTGAAGCCACTTCTTATACTCAGCTTCTTGGATTGGCACATCCCAGCCAATACCACTGCGCCAGATTTCTTGCAGAAGTATTTTCCCATACATAAGGAAATTCGCCAACAGTCCCAGCGGATCGAAGACCTTCATTAGTGTGCGTAATACTTCACGTTTGGGTTGGAGCTTTACTGCCTCGAAGTACATCTGTATTTAGCAAGTTGGCTGATATCTTGAAAGTTAGACAATCTTCGGTTGTACACCACCACATCCCGAGAACTTTCTCCGGTGAGAGTTCCGTTTTTGAGTTCAGGCTGACTTCTGCTGGGGAGCTGCATTGAAATGATTCGCTAATCGCCTTGGAATTGGAAATCCAATTGCGAATGTGGAACCCACCTTGCTGATGAATAAAGGTTACTTCCTTAGCTAGCTTAACAGCTTCTTCTTCGGAGTCCACACTGTCCATGAGATCATCCACGTAGTGGTTTTTGCGAATAGACTTTACAGCTCGGGGATAGATGTTTTCGAATTCTTCTGCGTTTTTGTTCTTTATGAACTGTGCCGAACAGGGAGAGCACGTAGCGCCGAATGTCATGACCAACATGATATATTCCTCCACTTCTTTACTGTCACGATTGAACCACAAAAACCGTTGATAATTCTGGTCTTCCTTCCTTATTAAGATTCTGTGAAACATTTCTTGTATGTCTGCACATATCGCAAAGCTCCTTTCTCGAAATTGGAGGAGGACTGAAACCAATGATGTCAATAAATCAGGTCCTTTGAGAAGCACCGAGTTAAGCGAAACTCCACTAACTTTTGCTGCCGCATCCCATACCAATCTAATTTTACCTGGCTTGTTTATATTGCGAACAGGAAATATGGGTAAGTACCATGAGTTTCGGCGGTTCTCAGTCACTTCGTTAGGCGAAAGTTTCCTGGCGTACCCTTTTTCAACGTAACTCTCAATTTTATTGTGAAGCTCTTCCGCTAGATGTAGATCACGACTCATTTTTTGTTGTAAGCACAACAAACGTCTCTTCGCCATTGAGTAACTGCTTGGAAGTTGAACCTGCTCATTCTTCCAAAGAAGGCCTGTCTCGAAACGGTTGCCCTTGCGCCTGGTATATTTTTCGAGTTGCTCGAGTGCGCGCTGATCATCGATGGACTGCAAGGTCTTAGAATTCGAAGACCCAAAGTTTTCATTGCACAGATAATCGTGCACTAGTTGTTCCAACTTATATTCACTTTCACCGCAACATTCACATTCGTGGAAATTGACATGAGCGTTAGAGTTCTCTAAACTTGCCTCAGATTCTTGGCGGGGGCAGCAGCCGTACACTGTCCAGCCCAAGCGAGTCTTCGCAGCCACAGGTTCTTCAATGTTTCCCTCTTTGCACTTCTGAGTAAGTCCTAACCTCCAATTGTTAAGCCCAATGAGAATACGAGGAGATGCATTGGAATAGGACTCGATGGGTAAGTCCCTAAGATGCCTATACTGCTCTTGCAACTTTACCGCGTCTAACGATTGCAGCGGCAACTGGAGACTCTTAACAGTATGTACATTATTAATTGGGAAAATCTTACCCTTCTTTCCTGCGCCTGAAATGCTGAAGCTCATCATTCTCGAGTCGCCCTCATATCTGTGCGTGTTGGCGGTCCATCTGATGCAAAGAGGATCAGGAGTCCCGGTGATGTTCAACTGCGTGGCAATATCTTCGTCCATCAGCGTCAAAGACGACCCGTCATCCAAGAAAGCATACGTTTGAATTTGGACTTTGTTGCCATGTAGAATAACAGGAACTATGCGATACATTATTGCTGTCGAATTTTGCATGTGCGCATTGCTAGGTTGGGCTATGATGGGTGAAACAGGATTACTTGCTTGTTTTTGCTTATCCGGATTAGATTGAGCATTGTGCAGGAGTTGGTGATGCTTATAGGTGCAGCCATCAATGCCACACTGTGTGGCTAAACGACAACGGAAACCACTATGTCTCTTCAGGCAACATCGGCATAATTTGAAGTTCCGCACGGTTTCCCATTTTGCTGAAAAACTCAGACCTCTGAACTGTAAACAGCTGTCCAGGGACGGGCAGTTTTTGCTGCATACTGCACACCTACGCTCCTTGATGCGCTGTGCTGAATGCGGGCCCGAACTAGTTGTTGACTCTTTTGTCTCCAGGTGCGTGTGCAGAAAAACTCTTTCTTTTTTCCCTTGTAGTCCAGCTTTAGCCCCAGTAGCTGATGTTGAAACCTTCGATGTCATCGGTGTGATGCGATTGGCTGCCTCTGCAATCCGGTACATCCAAACGCTGAATTCTGACAGCGTGCAGACAGGAAGTGTTTGTGAGTAAATCGCCCAATTGAGCTGGATGGAAACTGGCAGCTTGGCAATTAACTCTTGTAACAGTGTTGAATTGTTGAGGTGAGCGGAAAGACCAGAAGCTTCCAAGGCGGCACAATGATTTTGCACTGCAACAGCAAACTCTATGAGCGTATCCAACTTATCCGCTTTAGGCGATGGCGTCATTTGAATTTTTGTCGTTAGGGCGTTTAAGATTTTGTCTGGTTTTCCGAAAAGCATTTCCAGAACTGCAAGTATGCGAGGAACACAACTTGGGTTATACATCATACTCTGCACTGCTTCTTTGGCCTTGTCTTTCAGCACCTTCTGCAGCCGCAACAAATTTTCCTCGTCAGAGAAACCACATAGCTCCGTTGTCCTATTGAAGTTACAGATGAATAATGGCCACTCCTCTGGATTTCCACTAAAGGTTTGCAAATCCTTTAAAATGGAGTGACGTGCTGCGATTTGTTTGCTGGTAACCTTTTTCGTAGACGACTGGTGTTCAATGGGGGTGGTTGAGCTTTTGTGACGTTGATAATCACACAATGACGACTTCCGATGAATGTTGGCTGTTTCTGCTCTTTGTTGGTCGAGACCGTTAGTTGGAAGAGATGAGCATGCAGTTAAAGCAGGCGCATGAGCCTGAGCTTGTGTAGACACGGTTATTGGTTGATACCAAGGGTTTGAGGACAATTGTAACGGTCGAGGTTGTGGTGGCAGTTGTGAATCCACGTTTGCTCCCGGCCACGTGTGACTTAGGTTTAAGCCATGACCTTTAGGGTCCAACGATACGGCAACCGCTTTGCATTCTCCCTGTTTGGGTATCTCAGATGTTCGAGTGTCCTTCAACCAGTCTTCTACTTTGCTGTTCGTATCTGTGGAAATATTATCGTTGTCATCTTCGCTACCAGAAGTATCCTCTGCGATTTCAGACAATATTTGATACTTACGGTTGAGAAATTCCTTTTCTAACGCCTTTTCTTCTTCCAGCTTACGCAACTCAAATTTAACACGCCTTGCAGACGCTGAGCTCTTGGAAGATTTCGAACTCCCTTTCTTTGAGGTTAGGGATACGGCACGTGCTTCACCAGACTGCTTCGATTTCACAACCTGAACCTTACCCCCCGCTACGCTGCGTACATTGCTTCCGATGACAGGCGACTCAACATGAAATTGCCTAACTGGATCAAAACTTAATTGTTGTATTGTGTCCTCATGCGTTTGTGACGAACGAAATGTTCGCGCCGCCACAGTTGTTAAATTTGGTTCGTGACTATTGTAAATTTGGCTTTTAGAAGAAGAAACATCGATAAAAACTGACGTACGCTTAGACGATTCTGTAGTTCTACCAGATAGACACGACGTTAACGGTTGAGTTATGCTCTGGTGCACTACAGTAAGTGGATCACCATCCGCTAAGCAAGTGTCTAGCACTGGCTCTCTCGACGATTGTGCAGTTCTCATAACTGGGGGTAGCTGTGCTACTTGTTTAACAATCGGCCCTGTTTTTGTAGAAACCGCGCGTGACGATATTGAAGGATCACTTCCAATGCCTACAGTTTCCATCGACATAGTCGTAGCGATGTGCAATGAAGTCGGCGTGGAGTGCCCCTTTGGTAACTGTGCAGCATTAGCGCAGACCTCGCAAGTAAATTCCTGGTCAGCTATAAAGCTGTCGACGCCAACGCATCTGTAGTGGAACCAGTTTTCACACACATCGCACGCTACCATGTTGTCGTCTGCGTCGGCACAACTGCATAGCTGGCAATTAAATTCCCTCGTAGGATGTGGCGATTCCATCGATGTCACTGGACCAGGCTTCTTGCTTTTCATAAAGCGTCAAATAATTTTGTAATGTTCTGAAGACTGTTCTGAAGAACTTTTGTCAACCTTCGCAAAATAAATCGACTTGTTCGAAATTGGTGAAACTAAATAATCTCTTTATTTATTAGTAGGTTACAAAATTAGTTCTTCCTTTACCTTTTATAAAGAATTGGTTCTGCTTCTTCTGCTGTCGGTGTTGACGCTTCGGCTTCCAGAGTAAAAAGGAAAGTTTTCCCGCGTGGTTGACATCATTTCGTTCGTTTTTAGTTTTTCGATAAAATGGTTGACGTTTCTAAATTTCTTCGTTGATTAATTGGAGTTCTGAATTTCTTCGTTGTTTAATTGGAGTTCTGCATGCGCAACAGGTGCAGAAAATGCTGCTCTAAAGTGATCTTGAGCAGGTTATTAAACACAGGTTGCGTTAGGTGGAAGTGGCTGTCAGCCAATGAGTACATTGCCTGACATTCTTATGCCGCAAGGGCCCATTGGATACCACAGAGATCAGCAAGTTAATCACCTACTGATCCCATAAACCCGATGTAAGATTAACGAGTTGATCACTTATTAATCTTCCACTACGGGACTAGCCGGTTCATCACCTGCTAGTCGAACCA
Organism: Melanostoma mellinum; assembly: GCA_914767635.1. Lineage (NCBI taxonomy): Eukaryota > Metazoa > Arthropoda > Insecta > Diptera > Syrphidae > Melanostoma > Melanostoma mellinum. Next base: position 202,755,246 of record OU612058.1, read on the forward strand.
CGCGGAACTTTTAATGTATTTCGAAAGACTTTTAGGGTCTATGTAAGTTAAGTCGCTTGTATCATCGAAGAAGAATTCACTGAGATGAGTTTTCCTCTTATGAAGTAGTGCAGGGTATGAGCAAAGAACGTGTTGAACGGTTTCCTCCTCCTCCTCAACCACGCAGCCTCTGCAGAAATCATAGGAAAGCACACCAAGTCTTTTGGCGTTACTCCCTATTAGACAGTGTCCCGTAAGAACACCTATGGTAGAACCTAGATACAGGCGGTTCAGGGCTAACAAACTCTTCGAGCGTTTTGAGTCTACACACGGCCAAACTTTTTTGGTTGCAAGGCAGTTGTTACTCTTAGCATCTCCTTAATCGCCAGAATTTCTGCTTGGAACACACTACAATGATCGGGTAGGCGGATTATTAAGCACAACTGAAAAAAAAAGTCAATCGTCACTCTGAAAGAGTTCTACACATCTGCTTTTTTTCTGACTGGTTGTGAAATATGCCTCTTCTCTCTTCTCTGTTCTGGTTGCTGAAGCAGTTTTTCCCAGAAAGTGGTCCCTGAAATAAATTGTGTTCATGAAAGAAATTTAACGATAGTTTTCATGACTGTTTAAATCTCCATTATATTGATTGGAATCACATATTGCTGATTTTTCCGTTGGAATAGAAGCTGCTGCATTATTCGTTGCTTTACGTTGTTGATTAAGTTTAAACTGTCGTTTTTGATATTCACATATTATACCGTTTTCACCGGTCGCACGGTATCAAATTGCGGAAAAATCCACAAATGATTTGGGGCCAACAACACGAGAGATTTCACATAATTTTCTTTGTGTAAATACTGAAAATTGATTGACAAATTTTGAACCATTATTTATTAACAACTTGACGTTCGAGTATCGACACCACACCCTCCTTACTATTTTGCAACGAAACTCACCCAAAATTAAAAAAAAAAAAAACAAGAAAAACTCTTTCTAACGATTAAACTGCTTCAAAAGTTAACTCGCTCAAAGTCGATTCCAAATAAAATTCCAGTTGCTGATGACGTGAATGTTATAAGGAAACAGTGAAGTTACCGAATTGAGGCCGAATGCTTTTCACTGATCTCATTAATGCCTTGAAGTTTTGAAAGCATCTAAATGGCCAACAGCTCGTAGGACAAGTTATGTATCCGCGGTACTATAAGACTTACCAACAACTTACAACCACACAAAAAATTTTTTAAAAGTTTGATGAAATCCAGAATCCAAAAACTTTTTGAAATAATCTTCGTTGTGGAGACTAAACACTAAATTGATTCCCCTACAATTTAAGCTCTATCTTTAAATACGAAAATAAAACTTTCACAGTATACCTATAACTTTGTTTTTATTTTTTCCTTGAATCTTCTATTTTTGGTAAAACAGGTGCAGGCCCATTCCCTGTTCGCGCTTTGATACTCAACCAAATATGCTGATATGGGTTTTGAAGCTCGCTTTGGGTTTGTGGGATTCTCAAAGTTCTTCTGAGTTTCGGTGAAAGCAAAAGCAAGTTTTGGAGAAGCCCATAAGTACTCGATGCCGTCCAATAGACACACAAAGCCTGAAATAAATTAATCATTCAAATCATTTGAAATTCAATTGTCAAGCTAACTCATACCGAAGGAACAGTACAAGCAATTGGCACCATAAACACACTAAGGCCTCGAAAAGCATTCGTAACAACTTTCTGGAACCGACTAGAAGGACGAGTTTTGATCAGTTGCTGCATCTTAAATTGTAGAAATTATCTCTAGTGAATTTTAATTCTAACTCCAAGTGAAACGTTGCGGAACTCACCTCAATGATGGACAAATTAATGATTCCAAGCGATATCGGTAAAATATAAGAATGATCTACTTCTGTTAAATTAGGTATCCATCCAAAGCCCCCCAAGGTCAGCTCAGCATAAATTAGTTGGGCGTCTAAAGAATTCGGATTGGGCATCATATAAACTAAGTTACGAAGAGCAAACGATTGAAAAATCCACAGTGGAATCTGACCCCACAATACAATCAGAGTCTTAGCTGGATGACAGTTTTCACGGACAATAAGGTTGTTCCATTGTTTTTTGAGCTTAATGTTGTTTCTCTTATTAACCTTATTTTCTTTGTCAACAAATGTTTATACCCACCGAATGATTGTAAACACGTCGTGTTTGTGCCTCAGTCCAGTTGAACTTCTTCATTGCTATCGAAGCTTCTTGTTTCAATTCAGCCACTAGTGCGGGCATTTCTAATGTGATGAGCTCGATCCTGGCAGTAATTTTGTTCTGGTAAATGGTCAGTGGTAAAGTGACAATAGATCGAAAGAGAAATGTAGAGATAACTATGGTTGCCCACCATGGTAAGCCTGTGTATTCGTGAATTCCTACTAAGCCTTGTTGCATGTAAGCTACTGGTGTGCTGGTCGAGATGGTTTGCCAAAAGTCCAGAAAAGCTGATTTCTCATTGGCGATATTCCGACGCGGCTGTGAGCTCCAAATTGTATTCTTCTTAGCTCGTTCGTCGTAAGATGAGAGGCATGAGAACAATCGAACCTTCGCAGGGATGTGGTGCCTTTGAGCAAGAGCAACTCGAGCGTGTTTTCCTAACCAAATCATTTTGTATTTCATAACATTCTTTCCTCCTTAGAAACAAAAGCAATAGTTGATTGAATCTTAAATTTAGACTGAATATGAACATGTCAATTAGTGAAGTTATAACAATATTGAAATGGGATGAAAATTATTTATAAATGTGAGGATTATTTTGATTAAATTTTAACTTACAAATTTGATAAACATTTGCCGGGTATGTCAACAGCTGACAGACCTGTCAATTATGGCTTTGGATACGTTCAAAAATCAAACTTTGTTTGTTTGGAGAGTGGAGGCTTTGAATATTTGAATTGGCGGCACTTTTTATGTAAAAAGACAACAAGAAAAAACAGGACGAATAGATTAGTAAATCTTTAACCGGCAGAAGTGCATTAAAAACATTAATGGATTAGCCTAGTTATCTTCCTAAACTTTTATTTAAATACAGCTGCACAAGTGTTTGCTGAAAATATGAGGCAAAAGAGGAACTTGTCGAAAAAAAAAAATTAACGTAATACGTCCGTATATATAAGAGGAGGTATTTTACTGTTGCAAGCTGTGTTCTCTTTAGAGAAGTCCGTGATTTTGGTGACTAAGCGATGAGCTTCGTTCGCACAAACCACTTCAGAAACTCAATTTCTTTAATTTTTTTCTTTTTCCTTAACCATAAGACAATCTTCACAAACGCATTGTCATATTTACCTCGTTTCCACTTAGGATCGGGTACTCGAATCGGATTATGATTCAAATTTCGATTCAGGTATCTACTTAGCTCACCGAATCGAGAAATCTACGTATACGTACACACTATTTCGAATCGATCCAGCTACAAGAGCTGTATCGGATCGGGTAATCCTGTTTCAATTCGATCTAGGTATACACTGGCACTAATTCGAATTGAAGTGTGATTCAATTCTAAGTGGAAACGAGGTAATTTAATACTTTCTGAAAGCTTTTCCTCTCCAGCAGTTAGTATTAAAAATTACCACATTTGCTTTACTTTGCAAACACATCCAAAATAAATTTCAAATTTTGCTGATGAACTTGCTCGGATGAACTACAACCACACGTTTTCTTGCCGTTATGTTTCCCAATCTGCTGCTGCAACGTTGTCAAAATCAGCTGCTTTCTGTTTGTATTTGAAAGTGCAAAAGAGACAACCCAAACAAACCATATATGCTTGCTGCTTCCACATGCGATTATCTCTCATCTTCATATATTGCCGTTCGTGTCCATCCATCGTCAATCGTCTTCGTCATTCATTTTTTTTATTTCGTTGCAGTGAATAAAGTTGTCCAGCGAAGAAGACGGGAGTAAAATCATACGACGCAATCACAGTTAAAAAAAAAATCGAAAAAAGTTTTTCCTTTCATCTATCAACATAAAAGGTGAATAAATTCTCTTTTGTATAAATCGAAGTTGAATTTGCGTTTTCGATTAATATTTTCTTCAAAATTCTTTGTGTACAAATCAAGGCGACGTAAAAACCTTAAACAAATATAAATTTTTCCTAGGGCCTTCAACTTGAATCACTGTGAACTCCAAGTGCAAACGTATATCAACGAAAAAAAAGATACATCAAAGAGAATTGTTCCAGAAAATTGACAAATCCAGGATCCAGCTTCTCTGACTGATCATCGCTGGAGGGGTGGTCGTTGATAGAGAGAAGGCAAAATATGACAAGAAGATCGCCACAATGGGGCGAAGTTCCAGCCCTTGCCCTTAGCCATGTATTTAGATATTTGGACGAGAGTAAGGATCGATTTAATGCTTCCCTGGTTTGCTGGCATTGGAGGAGCGTTCTTTTCCAGAAAAGGTAAGTCATGGTGTGAGAATGAGATAACAACGTTTAAATAAGCTTCCTCTAAAAATAGCGACGGAAGATTTTTGGTTTTTTGCGTTTTATTTTGTTAAAACACAAAATTAAGTGGGTTGTGGTGGGCAGGGTGTTGCGCATTTGCTGCCGTGCAGCAGCAATTAATTTTTCGACTAAGTGCAGGTGCAGTTACAGAGAAAAAAACGATTTCTTTTGTTTCTTGAGGCAATACATATGACCTTAAACGGGTGGCTCAAGTGGGCTGGTTAAGCAGGCCTTGCTTACTGTTGGAGTATGTAAAAGTCGGTGCATTTGATCGTTTAATTACTGTCTTTTCTAACATTGGCCGTGTTGAGATATTTCTATGTTGTCGTTTTCTCATTTGTTGATATACGTTACAACGACACGTAACGGAGAAAGTGTTTTTTTTTACTTGCTGGTATCTTAGTATGCTTAGGTTTCTTGTTTTGTGGTTTTTGTTTTGAGTTATTATTCCATCAACGTAGCCAAACCCGCTTAAACAATAGTGAAGCTCGTGTAGCCAAAGCAGCAACCAGCAAACCAAAAAAATGTCACACACAAGTGATGCAACTTTCGGAATCAGATTTGATAATGTGAAACCAATTGGACAACGAATACAGTTACTCGCAAACACTTCTGGTTTACTGGTCTAAAACCAACTGTAAGAGGACAGGTGTGTGCATGTAGCAAAATTGCTTTCGAATTGAAAAAAAAATTATGACATTAATTGGCAAGAATGCAATGTGGTTAAATATGCTTTATTTTTCAAAGGTTTGAAGAACAGAATATTAAGCTCAATATACTACCCTTCTTTTATAGAAGTTATATACTTCACATTATGCCCAACTGGATTTTGTAAAGAAAAAAGGCTTGGGAGCTACCGGGCTCTCGGTCCGATCAAGGTTTTGCATAAACCTCTCGCTAGAAGTCCTCCGTTTTATCTTCAAATTTGTTTTTTTTTTTTTTGTGCTTGCGACTGGGACTGAACAACCTATTCTTAAACTCTTGTAGCTACCAAAATGAAGCAATTTTTTGAAGATATCATTTCTATTCCTTAGGTAATTTAAAAGGCCCCTGCTCATAGCATCCGTTGCGTTCTAAGTTCTTACTTATTTTGCATCTAACCCCCTCTACACTTCTATCCCTCCACTCCCCTTCTGCCTACGCTAATCGATCGTTTATCTGCTCATGGTCCGGTATCAAGGTGTCAACCGAACCTACTAGGCTGAGGGTCCATCTCAAATAGCTCAGTCACTAACGGTGTACTCTGATTTTGCGGCGAATTCCAATTTCATTTCAGTCTCATCCAGTCGTGCGGGGCTCTGTGTGGACCTACCCCATTATTTCCCTAGGAACTAGTGGGATTCAAAATATATAATTTGAATACCAAACCTTGTGATGGGAAGGCAAGCAACTGCCTCTCTGTCTCCCAGCCACTGAACTCCCAAGCATTGCAGGACAATAGACCGACCGCAATAGTGACATCCGACAACGACATAGAATTTGTTGGATATCAAAGCTCTGCGCTGTCACTGGAATCGTATGGAAGCTGTGAAGCTCTGGGAGATGATACAGAAAAGACATTAGAGCTCGGAAAGCTTAATATCATCATTCATCATCATTTCATCATTCATCATTCAGACAGCAAAATTTCATGGAGCATCCTAGAACTAAAACGCATTTCTGACAGAGCAACCAAGTCCCTATGTACTTGTCGAAGCATATGCGGGAAAAACTGGGGTTTAAAACGTAAAAGGATGTACGACCTATATACGTTGGTAGTCAGACCAACAATAACGGTAATCCAAAAACAAGAAAAGATCCATAGATTGGCAAGAACATGCATTACTTTATGTACAACGCCATCATACGCTGCAAACGTCATTATACGACTACCACCAAATCACATCTTAAAAATGGAAGCAAGGCTGGCGACACACCGTCTTTTCCATCAAAGAAACACAAAACGATATCCAACCTCGAAAGGACATCTGTCAATAATGGACAATCTAGAAAAAATTAATCGGCCCTATCGTGGTAACCGTCGGAGCGGAATTCTCTCCGATCGGAGACATTTCGCTTCGTGGTATTTCTCCAATCGGACGATCCGACGTTCTCCGATAAGTTTTTGTTGCGGAAATTTTAGTTTTGGGAATGCAATGCATTGCCACATTTGTGAAAATTTTCTTACGACGACAACTACTTCGAAGCAAAATTAAATCTCCGAAAAAAGATGCGCTGCGGAGAAAACTCCGCTCCGACGGTTACCACGATAGGGCCGATTACCTTTAGTATGTGCTGCTACAGCTTCAAACGCAACTTCTCCATTGTCATCCAGTTGGCGAAGACTGGAAGAACACAACGCCTCATCCTTCAAGGCAAGATATGGTCTGGTATACGGACGGCTAATAAATGGAAACTGTTTCAGGTTCCCGCATTTATGCGCCCCGTTCATTTTCCAAACTGAAGTCTTTGCTATTCAAGAATGTTCGAGAATAATATGTTCATCGAACACGAAAAACATAGTAATATTTATTTTCTCAGACAGCCACGCTGCACTAAAGGCGTTAAGCTTACCTGTCATAAGATCCAAACTAGTCCAAGAGACAGTCATTTCACTCTCTGAACTAGCAAGGAAAAACACTGTAATCCTTCACTGGATCCCAGCACACAAAGGCTATCATGGTAACGAGAAGGCAGACATCTTAGCTAAAGACGTCGCATCTTAACCATTCGTCAGTCCTGGAGCTTCTGCGGTGTAAAAAAAACCACCTTCAAAAACGCTTACAAGAACATCTTACTTGAAGAATCAAATAAAGCTTGGCGTAACTCATCTGGCAAAACCTATTCAAAACAATTTTTGCCAAAATATATTGAAAAAACATCAAAATTCCAACTGAACCTCAATTGGAAAACCCAACAAAAATTTGTACAGGACTACTCACCGGCCATTGTTCTTTAAAGAAACATCTTCATCAAATGAGGCTAGTAGCGGACCCCATATATTTTGTAGACTATGCCTCGAAAATGAAGAAACGTCTCTGCACATTGTTACGGAATGCCAGCACTTTTCGGCCTTTGAAAAAAAAAAACTTGACTATGAGACCATCTCCCTATATAAACTCAAATTCATTCACACACAGAAGATTGCTAACTTCTGGTTGAACTCAAAAGCACGAGAACTGCCCTGAAACCTCACATGGGTTGGCACAATACGTTTCATTCAGACACCGCAGTGCCCAGAGCTGCGCAAGCTCAATCCGCCCTTAACCTAATCGAATCTGATCTAGGTTTGCATTACAATTCTTTGTTAACTGGGCCTCAACCAAAACTTCTCGTCACCAATTCTGATTTCCTCATCAGTTTTTTGCGCTTGATCGCGATTCCCTTCCAGTAAGCTCAAAGTAACAAGTATGATTCTGTTTGATTTGTTCTTTAAAGAAACATCTTCATCAAATGAGGCTAGTAGCGGACCCCATATATTTTGTAGACTATGCCTCGAAAATGAAGAAACATCTCTGCACATTGTTACGGAATGCCAGCACTTTTCGGCCTTTGAAAAAAAAAACTTGACTATGAGACCATCTCCCTATATAAACTCAAATTCATTCACACACAGAAGATTGCTAACTTCTGGTTGAACTCAAAAGCACGAGAACTGCCCTAAAACCTCACATGGGTTGGCGCAATACGTTTCATTCAGACACCGCAGTGCCCAGAGCTGCGCAAGCTCAATCCGCCCTTAACCTAATCGAATCTGATCTAGGTTTGCATTACAATTCATTGTTAACTGGGCCTCAACCAAAACTTCTCGTCACCAATTCTGATTTCCTCGCCAGTTTTTTGCGCTTGATCGCGATTCCCTTCCAGTAAGCTCAAAGTAACAAGTATGATTCTGTTTGATTTCCGCACTCCCTGATGTTGTTTTACGTATTTATATCGGTAGATATAAATATATACTTCACAGTTTGGCTAACGACCTTCTCGGTTCCCGAAAAAATTGAAGCGTAGTTACTTGAAATGTATCATTTTGAAAAGCGAATTTTTTTTATTAGATTAGATTAGATTGTGTGTTGGGTTGACTCATAGTCAAATATGTATCTTCTTTCTAGGACAGAGAAGTGTTGGACATTCTGTAGTGATGTGCAGAGATGCTTCTTCACTTTTGTGGCATAATCAGTCAAAGTTTTGAGGGTTTTCCTGTTGAGGTTTATAAGGAATCTTTGTGTATATTTTACTGTATTGTGGCATAAAAAGCTTGGAATTGATTTGGCCAGAGGAGCTACGCCAAGTTTTGTAGGATTCTTTCATTTTGTTGTTCCTGACTGTGAATTAAATTGGTTTTGGTTACACCATATAAATGTTCAGGGACGACAAATGAGTAAAATTCACCGTCTTTAGCAAGGATGTCTGTGCTCTCGTTATTATTAAAGGCTTTGTGCACTGGAATTCGGTAGACGATTGTAGAGTTCTTCCTTGACAGATGACAGGCGAACTCAAGGCTTTTGAAGCTGCTTGCCTGTGTGGAAGGATACAAATTTTTTTGTTTTTTGTTTTGTGTTCGATGAAGTTATTGTTTTTGCACATTGATTAATGGCAAAGCCGGAATATAGACGCATGACTATGAAACTTACTTATTGATTTATTGAAAAGTTCGTTCTAGAAGAGTAGCTGGAAACGAAGGAACCTGTGTCATTTTTAGTTTTTGAGCCGTCAGTATACCAGACCATTATCTTGCCTTGAAGGGTGGAGTTTTGTGTTCTCTCAGTCCTCCCTAGAGGGGATCATTATGGAGAAATTCAGTTTGAAGTTGTATACGGGAATGGTAACAAGCACATACTTAAGGTTTACATTTTCTTTAAGCTGTCAACCATCAAAACGTATTCCTTCGTGGTTGGGTTCGAGATGAGGTTCCAGTCATGCTTGCATTTTTAAAAAAAGGTGGATTGGTGGTAGTCCTAGAATGACGTTTGGGACAAAATGTAGGAAAGGTACGCATGCTGCCAGTAATGCATTTCGTTGCTAGTCTTTTCGACTGCCGTTATTTATTTTGTTTTTGGCCACTATACCACATTTACATACATCATTGTTGGGTTGCCATCGTATAGAGCTCGTTCGTTTAAGGTTTCAGGCCAGGTTTTTTCCACATATGCTGCGGTTAATCCATAGAGACTTGGCATGACATGACATGACAGTTTACTGTCTAGGATTATCGAATCATTCTTAAGAGGCTGGTTCCGTTTCACCATAGAGAGGAGGGCGCATTCAGCGATCTAGATTTTGTCTTCTTGCGAACGGAACAATAATTAATAACTGTCTTATGATGGTTGAGGAAGAAGCTTTTGTCTAAGCGCCAGTTTTTCACTGTGTTCAGACCTGACGGAAGCCTTCCTGATAATTATCTCTGTGCTGAACCTTGTATGACAATAACTAGATCACCAGCAAAGTCCATTGCATGGATGCCTTAACCTTAGTAGACCGTCTACAAAAATTGGATTGATAATTGGTGGAAGGGCTCCAGCTTCAATTTGGAGGTAAGCGACTACGCATATTTCCTTTTTATCGATAGGATATTCAGTTTTTGTAACCAGATCATTCATTGTACTTTCTGATATGCATTTTGTACTAGAAGCCTACCAGGTTATCTTAAATGGGTCTCTCAATGACTTCTTCGTTCATTTGAGTATAATCGACACAAGATTGGCCGGAGGAATTTAGGGTTTGGGTCTGATTTCTTCCAAATAAATATGGGCACCGCGGGGCCTTACGCATTTTTAGGATTAAAAATTCGATTTCGACCGGCTTAGTTTGAAATAGTTTTTTACGGGTGTGTGTTTTAGTATCTGAGGACTTTCCAATTCCTCGAAAAAGATGATGCCTTTGGAAAAAAAATTTTTTTTTCAGAAAAATTGAAGAGACTTTAATTTCGTTGTTTATTTGGTAAGAGCACAAAAGTTAGTTTTCCAGTTTTCATTTTGTTTCGCTTTGTTGAAGAGTTTCCTTCTTGCTTTCAATCTTACTTCATTAGATCGTTGTTCCACTAAGTGGCTGGTCTTTTTATTTTTTTCGTTATTTCAGAGGTCAGTCATTAAAGGTCATTAAAGGTCATAGTGATACCTAGAGGTTTATGTGTCTTAATAGTTTAGTTTTGATATTTATGGTTGGGATTTTGTAGTTTAGAGATAATTAACTATTTATATTTATTTACAAAATTATTTTTAAGTTTTCTATTGTTCAGAAATCAAACAGTCTAGTGCGTTTTACGGCAACAACCAACTAATTCCATTTCATCATTTTATTTATTTATTTTGTTAGTAGGAGGAACCGTAGAATATATATCGTGACTCTTCATTAGTTCTTATTGTCATTGCTAATCAATCCCAGACGTTTTTTTCTTATTTTTTCAGGTTTTTCCAAAATTTTAAGTTTACACTGTACGTTGACAACGATCGACAATGTACATTTTTTCTGCAAACTCTTTTAAACTTAACAAATGAACTGACTATGGTTTTTGACTTTATGTGTGTCTATCACATTGAAAAAATCCGAAGAATCCTCTACAAGTAAGTACTTTTTTCTTTGACTTTATTAAACAAACTTTTCTCACTTCTTCTTTTTGTTTGGTTATGAAAAGAATTGCCCGAAGTGATAGTCTCCAGGGAATACGCTTCCAAACAAACAACGTTGGACATGTTGCGCCTGGTGATATGATAGACGAAGGCCTGATCGATATTGAGCAGTAAGAAATTGACACATTCATAAATCGTATGATTCAAATTAATAAATTTTTAACTTTTAGGTTCTTTGTGGAACCAATTAAAATAATACTAAGTCGTAAAAAGTCATCAATCAAAGTACTCGATATGGGCGCTATCGAATCTTTGACGTACTATGGTGGTGATTTTTTAAGATCGATTGCCAAGCCGCAAGAAATAGAGCAGCTAACGTTTGCTTCTATCAAATTCGATCCTAGTCATTATCCGATATTTGTATTGGAACCATTATTCCTAGAGAAGTGTGCTTCACTTCAGGTAAGCTGGTTTTAACTTTCGAACATGTTTAAATGAAATTGGAATTGCTATTTTCTTTTTTGATTTGAAGGTTCTATCACTTGACTATGACACACTAAACGAAGATGTCCTCCGTACAATCCAAATACTTCCATTGAAAAAACTAATGATCTGCGTTCATGGATTGGATCGTGAGCATCCAGGGATTTCAGAAAATGCCTGGTTGGAGTTTTCTAATAAATTCCAAAATATCGACTTAATTGTCTCATTGGTGTATGCCTATGAGGCTGTTGAAGTTCTACAAGTTAGAATTCTTCGCCAGAACATGCCAATCACCCACTTGAGGGTATTATTTTGTGATTTTGTAAGTCATTCAAAAATGTTTTGATGAGATTCTTGTATAAGTCAATGTGTTTATCTTCCCTTTCAGATAAATGTGGAAGCATTAGAATGGATGTCGCTTAACAATAAGAACACGCTCAAAAGTGTCCAATGGATTGACTCTGTAAGTTTGAAAAGCTTTAAACAAATTCGAGGTTTGTCCTTATGTGTTCTCTTTTGTTCTAAAAAGGCTTTCAAACATCCCGATAAAAATGTGATGGATCTCTTCTTACGTTCCGGCCAGGATCCGTTTGTGATGATGTCTTGGCGATGTGAAAATCTACAAGAAATTGTAATTCATGGATATGTGTTAGATGCGCATAATATTGTTGGAATATCACGTCTGCGTGGAAGGTCTTTGAAGCGATTGGAAATATCGATGATTGACAACACTCCTTCCACAGCTAGTATGGAGTCATTTATAGAGGTGTGTTTTATGCAAGTTTTATTTATATATATTTTTTGTTTTAAGAGGCGAGTTACTTTTTCGTGGATTTCCCAGGCTTGATCAATGTGATTATAAAAGTTAAACGGTATCAAAAGTCAAGACGCTCTAAGAGATAGCTTGAAAAATATGTATGTCTCGGGATAGTAGTTAGATTAGGTAAAGTAGATTGGGCTGACGGTTGATCTTATTTCCGTCACACTTCGGTCAATGTAGATCCATTGTGATACCCTGGAGTATTGTAATGTATACGGGATACAAATTCAAATTTTCAAAGCAAAAACAACTTAGTATACAAATGCTTTGCACGACTTCCTTTGCATGGGCTTTACATATGAAAATTGGAACTTACTTCGAAATCAGAAGAATTATCCTTTTTTTAGTCCCCGTAACATTCTCGGGTGATTAAAGTTTTTCTGTATTTGAATATGTTTGTAAACAAAACGCCAGCATGAATTGCCACTGAATTATAAGAATTCAATCACCACAAGTTCTTCGTTTTGAAATCTTTATTTCATTTTGTGAGAACATTTTACATTTTACAGAGAACAATGTGTGTCTTTTACCAGGTGCTGTGAGCGCTTTCTGCCTTGCGGCCACTTCTGCTTCTTAAAAATTAAAACGCGACAGCGCAATCTTTCAAACAGTGTGAGCTGTATCGTGACATGAGCATAGCTTGAAGAGTATATAATAGCTATGACATTTGGGGAGGACGGATATCGATTGTTCGGCTCCCTGCAAATTGCAAGGAAGTCTCGAAGAGGGAAGACTTCGTGAGGTTGACACTTGAGTAGTCAATTGGAAGAAGGCCTCAACTGACTTATAACGAAAGATTTACTCTCAAATCCACACCTACTCCTTTCAATGAAACATCTTTTCAGGTTTTTTTTTTTGCTAGTATTTGAGGTTAAAGTGATGTTCACATATAAGAATTTATATTTTCATATTTTGTAACTTGTTTTCTTCTTTAAATTACTGAGTTCTAACTTATTTACTTGTTTCCTCATAATTTATAGCTGTTTTTCCAACACAACCCTGCCACAACAAATTGAAAATAAGCAAATCAAAGTTGACAGAACAAATATTGTTGCATGTGTGCGTGAATTCAGAGTAGATCTCCCAACCAAATAGGAGTAGATCTTTGGCGTTTAGAGTTACTCCAGATTTACTCTTTTTTTTAATGAAACATGGTAAATAAAAAAGACTAAATCCTTTCGTAAAAGAACAAAGGAGTAACTCTTTCCGTCAATAAAAAACACTATTAGAGTGCTGAACTTTAGAGAGCTCGCCCGAAATCAAAATTGTGAACGAAAGATGTTGGTTGAATATAAATAAAAGCCTTGCATCTGCCGTAATACTTTTGAATTTCGTATTATGCAAATCTGAGCAAGAAAAGTTTGCTCACATTTCTTTATAAGATAGACTTTACTTCTAATGAGACAAGCTGTATTCTAAAAACATTCTCTTTGAAAGAGATGCACTGGGTTAAAGATTTTTCCCTATACTTATCATATTTTTGATTTTACCATAAGTGAATTAGATAAAATTATTTTTTGTTCAATTGAATAAACTAAACTAAACTAAACTAAACTAACTGTGAGTTGAGACTTTAGTTTTGCCAACAGCTGTTGATGGTGATAACATAATATATATAAAAGTTGGTAAGGGTTTTTTTTCTGTTGGAGCTTTTTAAAATACTAACTGGAACACTCAGATCTAAATACCGGTCCATTGTACTACCAGATAGCATTTCTATTTGTTATAGATGTTCAGATGTTCGTTGAGAAGCCAAAAGAGGCTGTCATGATAAGGAGCCTAGGTAACCAGGTCTCACCACGTCTGCGCCTAGTATCTGTAACTTGATACGAGAAAATGCAATTCTGTAACGTTTTAGACGACTAACGTCTGAATTTTAGGCAGTTAAAAAACCTGTTTAAGACCCTGAAAAATTTGTAAGACGATAGTAAAATAGCTTTCCATCAACCACTGAAAGCAAAATTATATGAAACAATCTTTTGACGACGAATCTACGTTAGACGATAATTATCTTAAAAGTTACGGACCCAGGGCATTCACAGAGGAAGTGCTCCGCGGTGTCGTCATTTTCCCAAGAGGATTCACAGAGTTTGTATCACTTAAGCCTAACACGTTTAAATGGTTGGCGAAAGAGAAGTACCCCGTGGTAACGCCAATAAGTTTCTGCATTCTTTTCTGCTACGACATTAGCAAAAATGTTGCAGTCTTCTTATTTACGTTGGGAATAATACGCTTGGTCTGTCTGCATCCACTGGAGGTATGCAATCTACTATTGAGCTCTTGACTGATCCAATCGTCGATTGTAGACCTTACTGAGCACCCAGGCAGACCAAGCGACGCCGACGGTTCATGTCCTGAAAAAGGTCCTTGCCTCGCAAGTTCATCGGCGATCTTATTTTCAGTTATGCCGTAACGGCCTGGAAACCCAAAGAATTTAGTCTTCCAACCGCATTCAGAGAACTCTTGCACGGTAGCTCATTGTCCATCTCTATTTTTCGAACTTTCGTTCTCTTTGGCACTTATGGTGTTGGAACAGTTTCGTGGAACAAATTTCACGGTATAATAGCAGTGATAGCAGTCATTCCTGGATCATTTTCGAAGTAGTTAGAGGGTTGAGAAAGGACTTTAGCACAGCTTGACTGTCGCTGCAAGTGCAAATACAGATATTTCTCCCCGTCCAATCATTGTTCGTAACGTAGCTTATAGCCATTTGGATAGCATACACTTGGAAGACGGATGCGTATGAAGCCTAAAGAAGACTGCAGTCGTTTGTCGCTCTCCACAAAGACACCAGCGACAGTTCCATAATCGATTTTGGAACCATCTGTGAAGATTCGATATAAATCCTTTCCTGCTTCAGATTCTAGATTGGACCAGTCCTGAACCGAAGTAAAGTTGACTGTGTATTTTTGACGCAGTTTGGGATCATCGTGTCGGACGGCATATCCATTTCAAAACTTCTGTGCGAATTTTACCAGAGACCATATCTCTTTATACGAGAATTGGGCTTGAGAGTACATCACATGATGTAGGTATCAAGGTTAGGAAGATTCAGCAGTGCGTCGAGAGCAGCACCGGATGCAGCCGATACATATTGTTCTTTGAAATTTGACGAACGAGGCAATAACGTATTTACGCGAGAGCTTATTCCACCAAACAACTGACGCATAGGAGACGATTGGTCTTATCATAGCCGTATTATCCAAAGGACTCTTTTCGGTGTCAGACTCCATGTCTTGCCAAGGGCTCCCTTACATTTCCAGAAGACTAACAGTGCTTTAGCAGTCTTTGATTTGACATGTTTGGGCCAAATAAGTTTGTTATCGTCTGAAAAGGCGATGTTGACGCCTTTCAGTGTAAGTTGGGTCAGACCAGTTAATTTTCTACGTTTCGTGAAGAAGACAACCTCGGTTTTAAGAGGATGATAAGGGGTAACAGTGTCATTTAAACTGTTTGCGGGTGCAATATCTGCTTTTTGTGTCAATTTAAAGCAATACTTATTTAACATGTTTTAGTACTATGAACGTTTCTTTTTTTAATTTTTTTTTTTTTTTTGAGTTAAGTTACGAGAGAAATAATACTATCTTGTTGGTGTCCAAGTAATGACTGCATCTTTATTGATAATTAAATGTACCTTAACACATAGCTAATACCTAATTTGCTTACTCATAAATTTATTGGCAACGGAAACAACAGTTATCGTAATCGGAACTTTTTCGTTTCCGTTCCCATGAATAATTTATATCTAGAATTTCGTAGCGGCTTTTTTGTAGTGTCATCAGAACTTGGAAGTTCGATGACACTTTCATAAAACGCGCATTTTACTTAAACGCCTGAAAATTACAGAGCTTCAGTAGCGCGACTATTTGTGTTAAAATTAAAATCAAGTTCTCAAAATTATTTTAATAGTTATTTTACTTAAATATCAATTTTGACACCTAGAGCTATGTCATTTTCCTGACATTTTATTAAAACGCCAATTGTAATTAGGTTGAATTTAAAGAGGGCATGGCATGTTAATATGTTTGTTCGTTGAACTTTCCCGAGGGTTGACCCAGGATTCATTAACAACCCTATGAGTTATCAAAAAATCCTGGGTTTTCCTGTCCGCAAAAACGCTTAACCACAAATTACCACACATCCCTGTCATTTAAAAAAAAGTATATGCCATTTGACAGCACTCAACTCGCCTCAGCAAAAACCTATGGCGAATTGAGGAAAAACCTAGGTCAACCCTAGGGCTCAAAAAACACTCATTTTGACATTCAGGGCGACTACAGGTTTCTCAAAAACGCTTTGTGGCAACCCCAGGGCTTCAACGAAGAAACCTAATATATTTCGTTACACAATTCAAAGGTATTAATTTCTTTTTAGGAAATAAGTTCCTTACTTGGACAACGCTGGAAGCCACTTAACCCAGCTAATCTACATCCATCGCTAGGATATGCACCAGTCTCAGATGATGTACGTGATGAATACGTTTTTGATCTCATTAGATCTGATCTTCAATCAAACTAACAATCTCAACATAATTGATGAAAGCAAAACAATAACAAAAGACATCAAGTAAGTAATACATTCCTAACTTCTATTACTATGCAATTAAAAAAATATAATTATTTTAGAGCAAACTCTTACCTTGTGATCAACGCACCTCTCTCATTTATATACATATGTTTATTTTTCGTTCTATTTATTTATACAAAAAAAAACAAACTCATGACTACCTTTTCCACCTACTTTTACACAACAGTCATTGTATACAAAAATGTGGGAAAAATAACAATGCTTTTAAAAACACTCTTTAGAATTCAATAATTTGTAAAGAAGACAACTTTTGCTCCATTATTATTATTTCAAATACTTGTCAAGTGGAGTTAGAGGAGAGATTCCAACCTTCTGTAAATCAAGTGATTATGCAAAAGAGAAAACACACACACTGAAACAAAACCATTCTGTGATTTAAAATAATTCGAAAAGCTGATCAAATACTGCTTTTTAAAACTACGAAATGAAAGCGATCGCCACATGGACGTTGATTTTTATTGTTAAAAGAAAAGAAAACAATATATTTTTTGTTTGGTAATAAAACCATAAGAATTAACTTGCGTTTATCTAGAAAAGAATTTTCTTGTTTTTAATTAATACTGACTAATTTACTAATTTTGGTAGAAAAAAAGATTCTGTATTAGTGTCCTTTAAAAGTTTTATTTGTTTCTTGATTCAAAGTTACTTTTTGACTACCTCTGGACACTATGAATGTCTTAAAATGAGTATAAGCAAAGAGAGAGAGAGAAAGAGAGAGAGAGAAAAAGAGCAAATAGTAATGCAATCGGTTTTATTTTTATTATATGATTGTGATGCAACGTATCATTTAGTGGAAAAAATTTATGTATATTTACAAATGCTATAAACATAAAGAACGTAATTCAAAACAAATGAATGAATTTATAAAATAAGATTTAGAGTGAAACTCGATATATGTAGGTATCAAAGTTTGAAAAAACTTTTGCTACGAAATGTTAAACAGAACCAAAGTGAAATAGGTGTTTTCAAGTTACATAGATATGTATATAAAAAACATTTTTGCTCATATAAAAAAAACAAGTATTTAAATAGTTAAGCCTCCTAGAGTGTGGAGAAGTTGGACTACTGTTTGTTGGTGGTGGGCGTCGGATTGATGTTGTGAACCTTTTACAATAATTTATTTGCTTCAAATACGTAACCAAAAGATTAGAGCGTCGGACTATTATTGCAGATACATGCATAAACCTCCGGAAGTCGAAAATGCTTCTTTGGAAGTAATCGACCCTATCGAAAACTTATCGGAGAACGACGAATCGTCGGATCGGAGAACTACCACGAAGCAAAATATCTCCGGCTGGAGAGAATTCCGCTCCGACGGTTACCTCGATAGGGCCGAATATTATTGTAATTGGACACTTCGCTCCGGTCTTCTCTTCAATGTTCTTTTTTTTTCACAAAATGATAATAAATGGAAAGATTAGTAAAATTTTCAACAATTAAAACACTTTTTATATTTCCTCAGATGTACATTTCAGAAGCAATGCTTCCATCGTCAGGAAGCATTGCTTCTGAAATGTACATCTGAGGAAATATAAAAAGTGTTTTAATTGTTGAAAATTTTACTAATCTTTTCATTTATTAGATTAAAAAACACGTGGATTATCTCAACTGAAAAACTGAACAAAATGATAGTCTTCTGAAGCCACCACTTTAAGAAGGTTTATCATCGGAAGATGCGGTTTTGCAAAAAACGGCAGATGAATTGCTATATTCCTTAAAAGTGCTTCTATTTAATTTTGCTTAGTTATTATTTGCTTGACATCTTTTGCTCCACCTTTGCGCCATGATGAACTATCATTTTAGTTAAACGGCTACGATGACTAAGTGCATATTAAAATTTTTCAGACTCTTGCCACACGTTTGGTTACATTAAATTGGTTCGACGTACACTGCCCCAGTACGCGCTTTGAAATGTGAATACACTCAACACCCACTCGGGTTTTGGTCTCATATCAAACGCTTCAGAGCTAAAATATACGTAGCATTTGACTTTCATAAAACATTATTCTGCATTTGGCAATAAATGCGGTAGCATTTGTTCCATAGATTTTCAAAAAGATAAGCATAACCAAAATTATAGCAAATGTATGTAATAGAGCACACCAAACCGTTAGCTTTTGTGAATGTAATGGCGTCTCAAGGTACTCATATGTATTCTCGTCACTCCAAATGCGGCAATTTTTCTTGTTGACGTAACCATTCAACCAAAAATGAGCGTAGAGATCAATCTCATTTTCGGCCCATACACCAAAATCACGGAGCATTGCATGGTCTCGCGGTTAAAGTTGATGGACAAAGCTCCAATTGCTATGCGCGTTGGTGAATCGATTCATTCTGGTCCTCTTCAACACTTTGCTCTACAGCGCAGCGGCAATTGTTTCTTCCGTGCGCACTGTTTAAAGTCTCTGCGAATGCGTATAATTACATAAATAACGATCAATGGTTAACCGAATTAATGGCTCTGATGGACAGAGCTTGCGGTAAACTTCGCAAACTGAAACATTATATTCCAAAAACCAACCTCTTAAAAAAACACCCGATATAAATTACTCAAAATGTATAACAGAAATTAGAAATGAGTCGATCAATCAACTGGAACTACATATGAGTGAGCTCTTCATTCAATTTTTCACAGTTGGAGTTTTTGTAAGGTTTTTATAGAAGTATCTCCCGAAGAACAGCGGACTAAGGAATTGTGAGTTCGAATTGAATAATTTTCACGATTAGAATTTTCTCTAGAGCAGTATAATGTTTCGGGATGAGATCTTTTTTTAATACGAAACTGCTTTTATGCTCTCCTCTTTGATTTGTTGGCTGATTTTGTTCCGTGGGGTCTTAGACTAAGCTCTTATTTCAGGATAAAAACTTATTTTCTGTAAACAAAAGGTCTACAAACTGAAAATTGTGCCTGGCTGGCATAATACTGTTTTTAGTTCCTCGAATGCATAAACAATTCACATGAATAAATAGTCAAAAATATAGCACATTTAGTTCGTAAAATGCAAAAACAACTTTAATTTGAAAGCACTTCCTTCACTTTAGCTCGTTTCTCATAAAGGTGCGTCTAAAAATTACAAAAAGTAATCCGTCAGCTATTATAAATACAAAAAAGGAAAGGTTTTGATAAATAATAATTCGTAGGTATTAAAAATAAAGTGCATTTATAATTTTTACTGTATATGTAACCCAAAGCAAATGACGCACCAACAGATAAAAAACAAAAATATTTACATATTAGTAAAATCAATGAGCAAAGGGACAACATTCGAAGAAGAAATAAAAATAAATGTGATAAAAAAAAATAAACAAACAACTTAAAATAAAAAGCTCAATAATGTCAACGTAGCTCAAAAGCAAAGCAATTCATCAAAAAAACAAAATACCGATTAAAGAAAATATATTTGAAAATGAAATCGAAACAATTGTGATCAGCCAAATATTTAAATAACCTATCTTCTTCTTACTATCGAAATACTTATGATTTAAGAAACAAAAATCAAATCAGCAGCAAAAGAATGAATAAAAGAAAATACATAAAACCAACCTAATAGCATGGAGTCTTAAAATGTAAAAACAAAAAAAAACAAAATGAAATTATGCGTTTGAATGCGTTTTAAGTAAAGAAAAACAAAAACAACTTAAATGAAATGTGATACAAAAAAAAATATTATATTGATGTTGATTGTCATACGGAGAAATGTACATTTATTACTAACTTACAAAAAATGTACAATAAAAACAAAATATTATAATATATATTTATCAACCAATCAATGCCATGATTTAAAACGACAAAACAACAACAAATTTATATATACGTTAGAAATAAGAAGCGTTCGAAAAAGAATGAAAACATAAAAAAAAACACAAAACGTTCAAAACATTGAATTTTGATTATTTTTTTTTTCTTTTTTTTTTTTTTGATTAGCAAAACTTTTGACAAAATATCGAAATGTATTAACTTTATATTTTTTATTGTATGTAATATTGAAGATGAGGCACGATCATCGTAACAAGTGTTTGTGTGTGTAATGAAACATTTAATTATTTGTTTGAACAACAGCAAAAAAAACCAGCATGCAATTAATCTTTCTTTTTGTTTGTTAAAAAATAAATTTTGAATGTGAAAGAGTTAATTGAAAGATAGCAGCTAACATGATTCGAAGTAAGAATTTCTTCTTACTTTAGCTTCAAAAAAAAAAGCGACGTAATCATAACGCAATAATGTTGCTTCCTTGTACAAAACAGCAGGGCAAATTAGTATAAACAAAACTATTTAAAACCAACGAATGGTTACGTTCACTATCATCATTCACTTATTTATAATTAGAGCTGTGGGTTTGCCATACGAAGTGAGTTCTTTAAAAATGCATATTTGAAGCAGTTGGTATTACTCGAAATGAATTTTGACACATAATAACGTGACATGCAAGTACCTGAAAATAAAACATCTGTTTACATAAAAGAATATATTGCAATAGTAAGACGGCAGTAACCTTACATAGTTATATATATATATTTTTTTTAACTACATTCGCAGTGCTTTTTCTTAAAAAAAAAAAAACACTATCCGTCCTAATGACATGCAAATACGCATTCATCCAACTGCCAACATTTTCTTCTTTTTATCAGGCAATTTTGCAAACGATGCAAAAGACCAAGTTTAGAGACCAAACGATAACATCTTATTTGCCTTCATTGAATATTATTTGACATTAATTTAAAAAAAAAAAACTAAATTAAACAGTTTGGGAATAAAATACTGAAGGCATTCTGTGAATCAAAATAAAACTACTGATTTTGTTTTTCCTCCAAATCCTCGGCCTGGAATGTCAGACATGCTGCATATATTTTTATTTGAATTTGACTTAAAATGAACTTTAAGTATTTCTATTTGTATTATTTACTTCTTTATAAAGCAACAAAAATTTTTAACAAAAGAAAAGAGCATAGCGTAATAACCGATACAAAGATATAAATAATAAAAATAGAATTTAAATATTAAAAATTGATAACAGTGTACCTACAATGTCATTTCAGATAATAATTGGTATTATGTTACATGACATTAGTCCATATTTTTGATGACGATTTCAATTCCGTCATTGAAATTACTGTATGAGCCTTAATTAAGAAAATGTGACTTGAAATTTTCTCTTTAAATCCTACGAAATAAACTTTGTATGATTTTCTTTGCTGAAGCCGATGTCAGCAAGCTTTTCTGAAGGCTCCAGCAATGGCCAGCCATTGTGTCTGCGATCTATTAGCCTTGATAGTGTTTCTCTATAGTCCAGAGGTCATTGTTGAAATGTTCGCTCTGTTCTTCATTTATGTGCCCAAGATTGGCGAGAAAATATGTGGTGCATGTGATTGTGAAGAAAGTGTAACTCATTTTACATCCTAGCCTTGAAAATTACTCATCAGTTGTTCGAGGTGTTGACAAAATATAGAACCTTAGGACTTTTCTTATTTAAAAAAAAAAAAGAACTGAGCAAACCAGACAAACAAATTCCGTTCCATTTTCTTAATATCTTTTTGTATTTTTTGCACTCAGTTTTGGAAACTTTTTTGATAGGAAATGGAACCAATTTGACAGTAAATATGATCGTTAATTTATAACACTTCCTACTTTTTTTCTAATTTTGACAAGAATATTCAAATCAATTGGCAATTCTCCGGAGGAGGCGAAGTGTTTTCTCTTCGTCATTATTTCAAGACCAAGACCAAGATTTGTTTTATAAGTCCAGTTATATATGTTAAACCAAAGCAAAATTATACCATTCATACCATTATTAGTGTATCATAACAGTGCGCTTATCACGTTCTGTTGTCCTGGAACTAGCGCTTCCCGAGGAGGCTAGTCTTTTTTAATTCAATGTTGGTTTTGAGCTCTACTGTCGCACAAGCTTAGATAACCACCTTGTAAGCCTAAAGGAAGTTGACTATTTTTCAACTGGAACATATGATTCCGTTTCACATATTTGATTTTGCCTTTAACCAGATCATTCGTTGTATATTCTTCTTTTACTTTTGTAGAATGTTCAATAGCAAGCAAGTTAAGACTAACTCAGCGATTTTTTCTTAAAAGCTATATCTTTTAAAGCTGTTACAAAAAAAAACCGAGGGTATGTTTGATATCAACGTCGCGGCGTCAAATCAGCCAAATTTTTTTTTTTTTTTTAATATGCAAAATGTGGAATCATGACATAAACAATTATAGGTACTCATAGATATGAATACAATAGTGAGACAAAGTTTTCCAACCGGGTGTGCATTCTGCAAGGACGTGGAAAAGAGTCGAACATATCTCCTGGTACATTAAGGTTGCAAGTCTGCGAGCCATACAATTTGGGTAAAATGTTCAGTATATCAGAGTCCGTTATAGAATTAATTATTTGAGCCAAGAAGGTAATTGAATGTTTTGTAAAGACTTTTTCAGATTTTGTCTGAACACCGCCTGAGACAATTTTCATAAAAATGTACTTCGCCTATTATTTAAGTTTCCAGCAATTGAGTATCGTGTCTTGTGCCATAGCTAGAAAAAAAAAAATCTTTCAAAGGTGGCAAATTACATTTTAAGGTTTATGTAAGAATCTGATTCTGTTGATTTGTTCTTGGACATTTCATTCGCCTCCATCACAAGGCTTGGGATTTTGGACAGTTGCACATGTACTGTTACTCAGAAGCTCATAAATCAACAATATAAATGGCCGTCTCTTCAATCAAGTTCAAAAAGCATTCTTTGGAGTGTCATGGACTCGGCCATACGTTTTTCGTAAATACGTCTCGCAATGGGTAATATTTTTTTTATAAAGTAATTTCTACCACCCCAGCTGCAGATGTACCAGTACCGATTCATTGATCCACATAACAGTATTCATTCTTTCATTCTTTTAAGTTTCTGGCATTACTTCAATGATAGGTATGAAGCTACAAAACCAAACTATACCCCCCAATTTTGTTATCATTAGTTTTTTTACGTATTCAACTTGAAAGAATCACTTCCTTCTTCTAAAACAAAAATTTAAAAATAAGCCAAATCGAACATGCAGTTGCCAAGTGATACGTAGATATCTGTTTAAGGTCCTTATTACGAGTAGCGAATCAACCTTTTCTTGGAAGCGAACTTGAATCGTGAAGAACGTTAATATTTAAATTCAGTTTTTTTTTTTCTAAACTCTGAAATACCGCTATGAGAAGGCTTGCAAGTAGTATTCAATAATGATTTCTCTAGACTGGCACGACTAACAGTTTAGACTTTTATTTTTGATTTTTTTCACGAAATTGTCATATCACATTCGTATTTAATTTTTTCACCTACATATTTGGAAAGTTTTGCCCTTTTTTTGGATATAAATACCAGGGGGTCAATTCCCGATCTGTGAAGCTGTGAAGTGAAAAAAAAAAAATCATTTCAGTTTTCATACAGTTTTTTCATTTTATCACTTCACGAACCCACTCTACACGATTCCGGATCTAAAAAGTACTAAAACGTTCTAAATGATAAATTCTGACAGTTTTCTCTCATTTTCTCTCTCATTTCAATTGGAATTTTCATCGTTTGAGTTTTGCGGCCATTTTTCATAATTGAATTTTTCACCGACTCATACCTCATACGGCAATGAAAAGAAACTTATCATAGAAAAAAAAATTGAGGTTGGATTTTCACTAATCGAGAATCGAAGTTTCGGTGAAGCTGTGATAAATGTTTTCACTTCACAGCTTCACAGATCGGGAATTGACCCCCAGGTAATAGAATAATTTTGTTCGCCAATTCGAAAGGACATTTTGAAGCCAATTACCAGACTTTCATTGCCGACATTCAACCCGAAGTTATAGACAGGAGTTTGGCCTCGTGGCCAAACTCAAGAACATGAGTTTGGCCTCGTGCTCGTATAAATATTTTGGAAATGATAAAATAAAAAAGCTTTTCATAACAGCTTGCACGTTTATTTATTCTTTAGGTATTATCAAGGATAATCATAAAGAAGTAACAACTTCTTTGCTTTTCTCCAAATGTTTTTCGAATAATTTTTTTTATCTGCAACATTAGAAAACACAACATATCGTTGCTGCCATTTAACAAAATGTAATCATATTATAATTTTCATTGCTTTGATTAAAAATTGAAACACTTCTTCTACACTTTTATTTTCTAAAGTAGTCTTTTTTGTCCTTGCAATTGCAATATAACTCCTCCAAAACGCACCAACATAGATTGTTTTGAATAAGACTGAGTCAACAACAGAATGAAGTTTTACCAACTGCACACGTCAAATTAAGCATATATACAATTTACATTCAATTGAAAAAAAAAAAACACCACTACCACTACAAACAATGTGTTTTTTTTTTTTTTTGTATCAAATAACGAAGATCCAATCAATTAAAATCCAAACCAATTTAAACGGATAGTGCTTTTATAAAGAGTTTGATAAAGAATGAATGATACACTCTGTAGCTAACTAACATTAAAAAGAAGAGGAAAAGAACTACAAAGCGACAACAATTAAATGTGATAGAGATGCTGCTAATGAAAATAAACATCTAACTTTCCCAAAAAAAAGAAGCATGATATTTTCTTTCATTTTTTTATTCTCAACTTGTCCATCATTAGCAGCTATTTCCAGTTTAAAAAGAGGAATAAAAGTTGTACAAATCCAAAAACGCAACTGAGAGAACTTAAAAAAAAAATAATGATACAAAAATGCTTATGTCATCATTATGCAATTAATCTAATTGTAAGATATATGTTATTATTATTCATAGTCAGAAATAACGTAATTAAACTAACACCATGAACCAAATCTTTAAAATCAGTTAAACTCGTTATTTACTGTTAGAAAAAATGAAGAAAATGTTATACACACCACGTAGCTAAACAACACCCTAAATAAACAACTGAATCATGTAATGATAGCACATGAATAAAACGTGATATTTTTTTTTTGTCAAATATTATCAAACATATTTAAAAAGAAAAAAATTGTTAATTTTTGAATGTTAATTAAGTTGCAATTGAAGAAGAAAAGTTCGTCGTAAACTAATTGCATGGGAATGTTTATTAAAAAAGTAAATTTTGTTTTTCTTATTTAAACTTAAGATTAATAGACGAAATATCAGTCATTTATTGAGATCATTCCATTTTTTATAGCAAAAGTAATGAAAAACTAAGAGGAATATAAATATAAGTAAGAAAAAATAAACACGTTACATTGATATCGTAATGTCTAACGTATATGCAAGAACAAAGAAGAAAAACATAATATATATATAAATATATTTATATAGAAAACCATTGCAACAAATATTTTTTATTTCATGGTGAGCGTACAAAAATTACACCGTTCAACCAAACACAATTAATTAAATTAAACGAAATTGTAAAGATCAGCAGTTTAAGAAAGCGTAAATAAAAAATTATTTAAAAGTAAAATCAATCAACCTGTGATATTATAGTATGAACACCTTAATACAAATTGAAGAAAACAAACAAAAACGCAAAACGCATAAATCGCCAGAACATTGTGCGAATATTTTGGGAAGAAGCACCTCCCTCATAAGAAAAAACAAAAACTTAAAAATACAAATCAAATAAAAACGTGATAAGAACTGAATGATGGTAAAAATGAAAACACATATATTTTAATTGATATCTCTTATTAAAAACGAAAGAACAAACAAAATTTAAATCCACTCATTACGAAAATGTTTAAAACATCATCCAAAGTGTCTAAGAAATCAATTATTTTAATAAACACTCGAAGAAAACAAGGCATACATAGTACATTCATCTATGTATGTAAAACAAAAATTCCAATTTTACTAACACTTAAATTTAGAAAACAAATAATATATGTATATGTATATTAGAAAAAAATTAGCATCTTGAAATCAAAGCCACAATTTTAAAGATGTTTATAATTTAATTTCTTTGAAACGCAACGAAATTTATTTTCAATTGCTTTTTTTTAAATTGTTAAGAATAAATGAAAAAACTCATTACTTTTTTCCATCAATAGAAATTATATTGACTGGGAGAGTAAAAGAAATATAATGTTCTCTATATATTGTACACATATAATTTTTTTTAGTTTTTCAAATCACGTTGAAGAATATCAAGTACATGTAACAATATTATAATATCCCATTTATGATTTCTAATATTGATTTGTGTTAAAATGAATTATTTAAAGCTGAAAAGAAAAAATGTAACTAACTAACCAAGTAATATGCATTATTAATGATTAATGAATACTAAACCAACAGAAAATGTAGAAGAAATAAATTTGGAGTTTACAAAACTATATCAACTCTGTGATGATTTTTTTGAAGAGGAATAGGAGTCCTTCAGGGGTCAGAGAGCAAATGAACTAGAATTTTGAACAAATTGATTTATTTTTCGTTCGAAGAAGAAGTTCTTTGAAAATTTCATATAAATCAGACTACAATATCTTTAAATAGAATGAGTTCAATATGCATGCGAATCATATTGAGAATTAAGAACGCATTTTTGTCAAAATCTTGTTTTAGTAGTCGGTGATCACGAATGGGGATATCCTGTTCACGACGCAAACAAACTTATGCTGTGAAACGATACGACGTCGGAATAATCGCAAAAAATATCCAGTGCCTTTTTCAATCGAAACTATTCTTTAAACTGTCGTGAAAAGAAATGAAATTGTAGGTCCTTGAAATGCGTGAGACTCTGAAGTTCAACGAGGCTTGAGGCGGATTCCATAACTTTTGTCGATACGAAAGTCGTAATAGATTTTAACGACAGAAAACTACTAAACATGCCTCTGTCAAAATCAAAAGAAATTGAAAAGGGAAGTTTAAATAAAAATCATTGCGCTGTGCGCAAATACAGTTGAACTTATTTACTAGCACCAAAATAAATAGAATATTTAAAAGATAAGTGTAGAAATGTATTACTATACAAGAAATGAAAGTGACGATGATGACGAAGACATAACTCCGGAAAGAAAAATAAATTATAAAAAAAGATACGGCAAAATTCAAATGCATTCGACTTGCCTGATGCAAAGTAAGTTCACATTTTCAAAAACCACCATTGTGTTTTTGAATAAAACTTTTGTATGTTTCAACAGATTCAAGCAGATCTTTAGACTGTCAAGAGAAGCTTTCAAGAATTTGTTGAATGAAGTAAATGATAAAATATGGATTCGGCATCGTTCGTCATCAATTTCAATCATATTAGGGCTTTCAGTAACCTTCAGAATTTTAGCTGAGGGAATTTACTAACACGGTACAGAGACCCGGCAGTAGCTTCAATTTGGGATTAGCTCAACCTACAGTTAGCAAGTGTTTTAAAGAAAGTATCAACGTAAAAGAAGTGCATATTTGCTCTCAAAGGATACGATTCCGAAAGACATCGGCCGAAAAATCAGAAGCAAAGCTTTTCTTTTTCAATAATACAGCTTCTCAATACGATGTTGGTATGTATTTTTATATTTTTGTCATAAAGCTATTTTTTCAATTTTAAATTTAGGTCTGCGATCATAAAATGCGTATACAGTATGTTGATGCTACACACAAACAGGAGCTAGTCGCGACACAATGGTATATGGAGTTTAAGTGAAACAAGGGAAATGATGCAAAGTAATTTCAATAGCGGTGAAACAAATACTTGGATTTTAGGTAATTGAAATACTTTAACACTAAATGTTGAAAATATACCATTTCATTTATCGAAAAATGTGATGCAGGACACCCACTAGAGCCTTTTTAATAAGTCCTTTTCGATCCACATTAGAAAGAAGCCCTGAAAGTGTTTTCAACTTAAAACACGCTTCGATTAGAAACATAGTCGGAAAAACAATAGGTGTTCTGGGGCCCTACTCTGTATTTCGTTTCGAATCGTAAGTCTATTCGAAAGTGATTTTCGATCCGATTATGAGTTCGTACTCTGTATTTCGTTTTCGAATCGAAAAAAAGTACTTAATATTTTCACTAACGGAATTAACGGAAGATTTGCGAAGTCTTGAAACATTTCTCAAGATATCTGTCAAATCAAGCAAAAAATAATATCAAAGCAAATTACAAACAAGTAAAAATATAAACAAATGAAAAAAAAAACGTTTTCGGATTTGCGTGGCTGATTCGAATCCGCTTTAGAAATAAAGAGTACAAAATATTTGTTTTCGGAAGTTTTTGCTTTCGTAACGAATTGAGTAGGGCGTAGGGCCCCTGAAAAATCGGTTTCGTTGTCTTTTCAGCGTACGACAGCTGTATTGCTGTGCTTTACATTGCAATCAACTAGGGATACGTAGCAGATGAAATAGAAACAAATCTCTCAGACGATTTAAAATTCGAAAACAGTATTCAAGACACTTATAATGACAATAAGACTGCTGAAGATAGAATATTTTTGAATTCCCTTCAAAAAACCTCTAGCTAACCCAACGTTCCTCCCCATCAACTCGACAAGCGTCTCAAACTGAGTTTGTTATTTTCAACTACAAGTCAAATAAATTTTTTATTTATTGAAAAAGTCTTCAATTTGGTCCTTTTCAATGCGGTTTCAGACCAAAAAAGTTCATAATCGACCATATTTTCACTTTACGGTAGATCCTTGAAAAACCTGATAATTTGTTATTGGTTATAAACCATTTCTTATCGCAATCAAGGCCGCGTATGAAAGTATGCACAGAGACGAGCGACGAGGTGTACAAAGCTTGTCTAGATGGACCTGCAAGATTCTGATAACTCTGCAGGACGATGATAAATGTTCATTTGAAAGTTTATGTTCTGCCATTTGATCGATTGTTACAATGGCGACTAAAACAGTGTCCAAGCAATCATATTTTCTTGGAAATTTCAAAAATTAAAATCGGTAAGTCAGTAGTCAGTGTTATATCGAAAAGCTAAATTTGTGTTGACCCTCATGGGATCAAACCCAGTCCAAATTCGAACGCAATCGCCACACAACCGAAAGCTGTCAATACTCGATATGTGTGCAAACGACGATCTTCGTCGACATATTTGAAGTCGCAGAAAATGCTACAAAATGCTTCATAAAACCATGCCGGAAATTTTTCAAGAGTGAATTCTTATTGTGTACACGAAAAATTGTGTACACTCTGTAATTCGGATTCCGCAAGGGTGAAGGTGAGTTTTTTTTTGACAGAAGACGTGTACACTATCATTCAAATTTACTCACGGTCTTTCAAAGCATGAGTTTTCAGAGGGCCGTGAGTGTGAGTTTCCTATACTCACTCTTGAAAATATAGCCCCCGGTCTGGCTACAATTTACAAAGCTTACATACGTCCCAAATTAGAGCATAATTCCAATGTTTGGGCAGATACTCTCCAAACCTGATAGACAGTGTTGAAAATAGAACAATACAATAGATAGGTTACAGTTCAATTGCAACATCGTCGTAGCGTTTCATGTCTCTCCTTCTCTGTTGTCCATATCTAACAGTGCTCTAATTTAATAACCAGTTGCTTCCTCCCCTAAACAATTTTGCCGCAACATCGCCTCCAAAGGAATGAGCATCATTTCTTCCTTCACTCTAATTTCGGTCGTACAGTTAAGTACAGAGATTCATTATGTTTAAGTCTCTCATGTGGAATGATCTATCGAACTCAAATTTTCCCACGCATTAAAATGCTCAGAAATTCAAGAATAATGTGCATCGGCATCCTGTTTCTTATTTCATTACACCCGCATTGTGTTTTCCATCAATATACAGGTAGTCACATCACAAGCCCCATAATAAAAGCTTAGCCGGGCGTCCTCCATGTCATAATGTTTTACGTGAGCTTCACATGGAAATCAAACGTTTCAATTTAAAAAATTGAAGAAAATATGAGTAATAATATTGATTACGTAAAAAACATAAGTTTTTTAAACTTTTTTAAATGTTGTTAACTATTGTTTGAAAAACTCATTGGTATATTTTTTCTAACGAGTTTTTATTTTCCCTAATAAATTGTTACTTTAAGAAGCCACCCGGAACCACGTGTGCTGAAAAACTGAGCTATCCACCAAGGTAAGTTTGAAACAGAAACAAATTCTTTTATTGTCTATCAGTTGTTGTATGTTATACCCGTGGCGTAGTGGTTATAGAATGTCTTACGCGGGAAATTCCAGATACATGATTTTTTTTTTTTTGCCGGTACCGGTTTAAGCGAGTAAATGGCAAGTCCTCTGAGAATAATTAACTTGCCATGGAAAACGCTTTTTCACTTATCCTTTCGTAGTCGGCAAAAAAGTGGTGGTCTCTTGAATGTGTAAGGCCTGAGCTTTGTTTCACCTTTTTATAATAAACGAAACAATTCGGTAACTGAAACGAAATCACATAAAATATTGAAAAGGGGCCGTCCATAAAATACGTCACACTATAATAAGGTTTTTTCGAGGACCAATTTTTTTCGTATTCTCTATCATCGTAATGTCATATTTAATTGTTATCTCAAAATTGTTTTCCTGTACGATTGCAAAACTTGCCTTGTAGTATTTATTATCGCCAGTAAAAATACTGGCGAAATATAAGAATTTCCAGAAGTACATCATCAACGAAGACCCAAACATTTTGAGATCATTATTTCGTTTCAAACGTTATGTTCTAAGGTTGAGTTCTTATAAAAACTGAAAAATATTATAAATTAACAAAAAAAAAAATCAAGCTAACGATAAATAGAAATAACATTTTTGATAAAAGTTTTCTTAAGTGAATTTTTAGTTAAAAAGAGTTATTTTGTGAATGATTCCGTTTTAATAAAGTGTTTGAGCTTGCACGATCATTCCTACACAAACTGTTTTTGTTTAAAGCAAAGACTTGTCGTTTGTACATAAAAGTATGGCTGCGGCGACTGGCTCGAATGAATTCCTGCCCAGATTCCCAATTTTTGACTACTTTTTTGAAAAATGTTGGGGCGTATGTCACACACAATACTCTCTTCCAATTCGTCAACCGTCTCGAGCTTTTCTGCGTAGATAAGCAACTTCACATAACATGACAGAAAATCGCCCGATCTTGGAGATAACTCACAGGCCATTTGAAACTCGAAATCATGTTAAAATCGACGTTAATGACAATTTCGTTTCGAGGCAAATTACCAAACGTGCGCCTTACGCAGTGCCGAGATGTCTTTAGTTCTGAAATGATTAAATGATAAATCAAGCCTCCACAAAATTCATTACAATTTGAAGATACGCAAGGGGTATATCTTAAATGCATTTCACGAAGAAAAAAAATGGACATGGAAGTGATTGGAAACGAAATTCATACACACTGCCGCTCGATAGGATAGTTTCACACCTTTGACAAATGAAATGAGCTTTATAATCCTTAAAAGAGTTTCTTCAATCATTAAAAAACAGTCATTTTATTTGGTCATTAGAATGTGTTCATCAAAGCCAGTTGTGGTAAAAGTTTTTAAGGATCGATGGGTATTATTTTGACAAAGTGTATTTCGGATGAATTCTTTTTGGATTGAGTTCTTATTCCATTTGATTACGACAGCTAAGACAAGGTTTTCCTCTTACACGACTTTTCAGCAATCTAGTCGAAACGTTGGCCTCCAGTTCTTTGTTGAGTCTTCTTCTTCACACACTGTCTCCATATATGGGACCAACGATTACTTACGATAACTGTTTTCTTAGTCGCTTTAGATAGGCTTATCCTTCTACAGGAAGTGTGGGATGAACAAGGTCTTATAATGAATTACCATCGTTTTTTCTACCCAAAGTAGTATCGGTTGCCAAAATTGTCAATTTTTTAACTTTAGAATGGTTCAAAATTCCTGAGTAACTAAGATTTTATATAATCTAAATATTGGGAGCAGAGACACTAGATTACATTAGAACCCGGCCCATGCATGCCGGACGGGTCAGCTAGTAGTGTATAAACATTAAATTTTTGTTATCAAACGGACATATTTCGGTCAATTTTTAAGGTAGAAAGTTCTCCGATGCAGTGATTGAATTTTAACGATTTTTTTTTTTAATATGAACCATTTCGATGAGAAGTCAGTTATCTACAGTAAATGTTTTGAAATTTACCGAAGATTTGCTTCGTTTGCGATATACACTGAAAAACTGTTTTTTTTTTTACTCTATCTCCGATTTGCACTCCTCTCTAATTTAAGAACATCTGCAGTTTTTTCGGTATAACTAACCGATTTCTGCATCAAAAATCTATCCTTTTTTTAGTTCCCAAAGAAATGACATAACTAGAACTATTTGCGCAATAATTCCACGTTAGTACCTAAACGCACTACGAAAACGCTGACTTGACTTGCAGTTCTACTACTGAGATGAATTGAATAATATTTGAAACAAAAATAATACTCCTACAGCTAAAAGGGACTAAGAATACAGTGAACCGATTTCAAAAAATCTTTCGCCGTTAAAGTTATTCATCACTTCCGATTATCATAGACTATATTCCGAATATAGTCTATGATAATCGGATATTCCATCCTCATATTCCAACGGGATCGGTAACGTAACGTTCATTCAGCAGTTTTGTAGTGCACTCGACGTTACGTTACGTTTAGGGTATATTATTTGTCCTTTTGAATTATTAACTTCAACGCCATTTCTATCGAAGTGTTGGGAGAATCCTTCTAGACCGCCGGAAATAAAAATCACTATTTAAATGCAGTCGACCGTTTAATTTCTTTTATATATGCGCGCTACGAATTTCAAAAGTAAATGAAAGATTTTTCCTCGTTGTTGAGTGATGTCAAATTGAATCCGCAAAATGGCGTTTGGTTGACGTTAATAAATGCCGATATTCGTCATCTTCATACACCATGGAACCCACTCACATTACTCGCTATTTATTTCTTTGTACTTTTTTTCGTAGGCATATTTATAAAAAAAAAAAAAAATAAGTTGGATGTCTATAAAACAGGCTTATTGCCAAAAGCAAACAACATCGCCAATCCGTTATCAACTTCTATAAGGACTTATATTACCTACTTGTATAAAACTATTTTGACTACCTAGATTTCATCATAAATTATGTCTAATAGATGCCAAGCATGACATCCAATAAAAACAGTATAGTCCGTTTTCCTTGCAAAATAAAATATTAAAAAATTCATTCATCTAGTTAAAGTATTCACAAATTGATTTTGTATTTTTCGTAACAGTGTTACGCAATTAAAAAGCTCTTTTATCACAACTGGTGTAAGTATGGAACCAGGAATTCTTACGTAACGAGAAACTGGGACAAGGATACTCGATGTGTAAACATTTCTGTTTCGTATACCTACATAACGTAACCAAACCACCAACTACTGATAAGCTTTTCAACCTTGAACTTTTAACCTTTTGTTATTCATTCTCTATGTACCAACTACCAAAGTGTATACATTCAAAGCGATGGGTGTAGGAACTAGGAACTTAAAAATCAGTCGTTTGAATCTGATTATTGTGATTGAGAAAGTAATTTCTCCAAGGATTTGGTATAGTTTCATCTCATTTGTTCTGTTATCTCTCGGTTATGTAAGAATAGTTGGTACCTACATATTTTGATTCGCTTTAAAATGAAACGGAGAATGACGCCAAATAACTTTTGAAATTTTCAAACCCAGTTCGGCAGACTGCACTAAGTTCCTTTCCCTTTACAATTGATTTTATTGGCGCCCGACATGTTGAAAGGAAGCCAAGAAATTATTTATAAAAAGGTTTTTTAAATGCGCAATGAAGAACTGTTTCTTTAGAAAAGTTCACTTGTCGCATCATCGGTTGAGAGTGCATAAACCCCAGCGGTCATTTCACTCACCCGAAAATAGTTTTCAAATAACACACCAAATGTACAGATATACTCAATTCAATTTCATATAAAAAGCTTTTCTATGTGAAAAATGAGCGTTTGATGATTCTTTTGAACATGGGTTGAAAATGAGAATGAGAAACACTCAAATTTAAAAAGAGTGACGTGACAAGTGGAAAAACTTAATTAGAATCTTAATTGAGATGCCAGTCGGTAAGTGTTATTGTTTTGTTTTCCTTT
This sequence comes from Melanostoma mellinum, assembly GCA_914767635.1. Classification (NCBI taxonomy): domain Eukaryota; kingdom Metazoa; phylum Arthropoda; class Insecta; order Diptera; family Syrphidae; genus Melanostoma; species Melanostoma mellinum. The sequence continues at coordinate 202,790,131 of OU612058.1, forward strand.
TTTTGTTATTGTTTATGTTTTTTTTAAGAGCGAAATTGATTGATTGTCTGGTCTGTGTGTTGTTGCTCCTCTTAATAAACGACACTAATAAAAATGAATCATTCTAATTAGAATTTGTCACGATCATTTAAGGCAATTTTGTTGTTGTGACCTTGGGTGTGTTAGAACGAATATACAAATTCGACTGTCGATGTTGTTGAAAACGCAAATGACACGCATACGACGAGACGTACGAATGGATGTTTTGGGGGCTAGGCTGATTGCGTAATTACAATGGGGGATTGAATGAACTTCTGGGAATAGACGAACATCGTACAAAATAGACTACACTTACTTTTTGTTTACTTTCGAATAGTCGTAAAAGGAAAATTTTATACTTACAAACAATCCTTTTTTTGCAAGTGGATAATCAAAAGGCATTTGAATTGGATATTCCTCAGAAGCCATATTGTGGGAAACCCAGTGTTTGCAAATATATTTTGTGGTTTTGGATTAATAGTTGGTATTGAAATTATAAAAGAGTCAGCATTCGCACCGATCGTCATTTTAATTCATCATTGTTTGCTCGCGAGAAGCAAAGCCTGTTTTGATGTCTCTGTAGTTCGATTGATAGACAGGCAGACAGACAGACTATTATGATTTATGAGTCATAACCACCCATGATTATATTGAATAAACAGAGTGAAGATTGGAAATTAGGAGAAAGTTTTAAAGGCGATGCAAATGAAAATTACTTTAAATTTCTTAAAATAGTAATCAATCTGTGCTTTTCAGTACTACTTCCAAAATTGGACTCAACAGTAAACTAACAGGCGTTCCTAGAAGCGCAAGTATTGCTATTGGGTTGTTTGAAGGGAGGTATCCACTTAACTATTTAAACAATAGTGACAAAAAACTTAACGACGAGATTCAAGCGTAAATATTTTAACGATGTGACCCCAATCATTTTAAAAGCCCTTTTCTGAATATTGTAAAAAAGATTCAAGTAAATTGAAGAGTCGCCCACCCTAATACGACAGTTATACTCAGTGTATACCTCAAAGACTCGAGCTTAAGTCAGGGGCTCATCTTTTTTAGATTTACCTCATTTTTTAAGAATAGAATTAAATAAGCTTTGCTTCAATCTATTTATAAGTTCATAATTACTTTTTTTCATTTTGTGGAGCTTAAAGTGCTTAGTATTGATTTGTTTTTGGTCCAGTGGTAGAATCCATTGGCTGAGATGATGATAGTATTACTGAGTTGCGACATAAACGTAAAACGTACCTCACGCTACTCTTTGCGCTTTCATTTGGAACGCGTCAGAATTTTAAGTTATTTTTGTTGTTGTGTGATTAGAGAACAAAAATTTCTTAACTTTACATTTCACTCACCAAATCAATAAAGCGTACAATTAGCGTTTTGTTTTAGTTTTTTAATTTAGTTTTGTAATTAAATGCAAAGTTAAAGTTATTTGCATAAAAGGGAATTAAATAAGCCTGCGGTAACACTGGTTACACCACATGTTAGAAATTATGTAACATTTCAAGTCAAGTCAAAAATGAAAAAAGTTTAAGATTTTCGATTAATTACTTATGATCAGTGAGGAAAAGTAAGTTTCAATTTAGTTGGAGAGGCAACTGAGTTTTGGAAACACTAGATTCTACACGGCTCTCTTTTAAAATTGTACAATGTTATAAGACTCAGAAATCAGAATCTTTCAAGTTTAAAATACTCGGAAGTTATCTATCTAATTCCAATTCCGAAGAGGAGTGATGTGATTTGAAAAGCGCAGAGGGTAAGCTAAGGGTACCTACTTACACCGGTAAAGCAATTTGGTGGACTAATAAAATTTGGGACAGAAGATCATCAACGAAAATTAGAAAGGGAAAATTGAACTTATCTTATCTTCATTTATCACTACTGTTTTCTTATTTTGTGATTTTAAAGCCACTCACTAGGTTCGCCCTGTTAAATTTTGAGGAATTCATAAATCTTAAACTTTATGAAAAATATTTTTTTCGTTATTGGAAAACCATGGGTTTTGAAATCTTGAGTATTCGACTAAAGTCATATAGTCTCCAATATACAAATTTCTTAATGAAAGACTCGTCGTTCGGGTGATTGGTCCTTGAAACGAAATGAAAATTAAGTTTTCACCAATCTTTAACCATATTCCTCAATATAAATAATAGCTCCACACATCAAATTTCTGTGATATTTATCTCTAGGACTTATAAAACAAGGTTTGTAGTGGCATATTTTCAGCTTTAAATAATAATGGTAAAAATATTTTAAAGCAAAATGCAAATTTTTGAATTTTTTGATGTATTTAATTCAAATTCAGCTACAGAATCGCTCTATAACATTCGATTCTTGAGATTATAGACACTGAAAGAAAGTACACAACGTTTTATTCTTTGAAAAAAAAAAAAATTTTACTACTCCAATTTACCCCATATACTGCAGCAAAAAATAATTAACTTCAAATAACTGACCTGATGAGAAGTAAAGCCTTGCCGATCTATGTAAAGGCTTCAACTCATACCGTAAAAGTGTTTTCCAGACGAATGTTTAAATCAATATTTTGTTTTAATGTTTATATTGTTTCGAGTGTTACAAGCATCGCAATCTCGAAGATATCAGAGATCTCCCACTTATTTTCCTCACACTAGTGATCTGCCAATGAGAGCTCCGTCTTGATCTCAAAAAACTTCGGCTTCCGTGTCTGGTGCAAAGTGTTTTGGTACGACTTTCTTTTTTTGTAATTAGGATTGTTATGCTTTAGATTACATCTGTTGTTGACTTACCCGCTACAGATGCCCGTCTTTAGATGGCTTTATTATTAATCACAGCTTGAATTATGATTAATTTATGATAAATTTTTTCCCCAGTGTAAAGATGATCGGACAGGTTTTCGTAATTTCGTGTATCATCTTTTCCTTTCTAATACATTGGTGGAAGGCAAATTTTCCTTTCGGCAGACTTACCTCATCTGAGCTCTGAAATGAGAATCGCAAACCATAAAAGACCGATTACTCCTAACTTTTTCCAAAAGTCGTGTTGTATCTCGTCTGTCCCAGAACCTTTGCATTTTTGGAGTTCTTAAAAGCCTCACTAACTTCTTAGACTGTGATTATGAGTATTTCTGTTATCTGTTCATCGTCACCCACAAGAAGCTGACCTTTAGCATCGGTAGTAAACTTTGGCAAGCAAATCTCCTAAGCATTTCTCTTTCTTTTAAGGGCTGTTTTAAAGATGATTTCCCCCTTATTCAAGTTGTTTTGTTGTATTTTGTGAATAACTTGGTTTACATTAGCAGCCGGAGACAAACATTTCTTCCAGCTTCCGACACATGCCGTGCCTGCTCTAAGCTTGGCATTAGAAATACTTCTTCATAGCTTCTTTCATTCAGCCTCTGTATTCACAAATCACAATTCGAGAAGAGCTTTTTCATCTCTTGTACCTACTTTGAGCACTCTTTGAAAGTCGCTTTGCTCTTACTCCAGCCCCCCCCCCCCCCCCCCGAAATTTTTGAAATAAAAAAATAACCACTAGTTTTTTAAAACAAAAATCAAAATATAAAACATGGAAGCATAAAATTCATCTGAAAATTTCATTCTGTCAAAAATTTTTGAAAAAATCCTTCCAAATGCGTAATCCATTTCTATCGATAAGTTAATTTGCAGGTATTTCATATGTTTTGGAATGACTTTTTGGTTTTGGTATGTTTTTAGCATGAGGGTGATCAGTAAATTTCATATGTTGTAAGTAAATTTCATATGTTGATGTGGAGGTAGTATTGGGTCGTAAACAATGGGACCTGCGATAGAAATATATGAAAATTCACTTTCCTACTTATACTTGCAAACACATCGCATTGGTCGCTTCAAAACTAACGGCAGTTGCGACCGAAACACATCGTATCGGTTACTCCAAAACTAACGGCAGTCGCGACCGAAATCTACGAAAATTAAAATTTTAATCACACATACTAAAAACCAGTCGCTCTGTATAAGAATGGGATCGACAATGGCAACAAGGAAAGGGTATACTTATGTATGAACAAGCATATGCATACCAATGAACATTGCTTGAGTATGATAAAAGAAAAACAGCCCAACAACTTTATAGACACCTTAAATGTTTGCGATTCGTCCCTAAATATATAAAACATTGTTCTATGCAGATCGGTACCACACTTCCGGTATCCGTGGCTTCAAGCGAGCGATCTTTTTCATATCTGCGCAGATTAACCAGCGAGGAGCAACTGAACGGTTTGATGTTGCTGAACATCTATAAAAGTATTGAGGTTGACTATGAGGACTTTATAAATATAAAAATGGCAAAAGTTCCAAGGCGCATTGATTTAATTTTATAAAATATTAGCTGACTTGCGGCAGCAATTTGAATTTTTCAGTAACCTATTGTTATATCATTTTACTTAAGTACATTTTTGCAAATGATCTTCTTACTTTTTTCATATTTTGCCAAATAGAATTGTTTACTTACAAGTAGCAAGTAGAAGTACTTCCGTTCCCATGGGAATAATGGAACAAAAGAAAAAATAACAGACAAATATAATTTTGGAATTTTTGGAATATTAGTATAAACTCCCCCGTTTCCGGGTGATTGTTCTCATAGGAATATGGGAATGAGTTAAAGCTTATGTTACTCGCTCGGGGATAGTGTAGCATTCTAAAGGTGGAAGAATTTTTGAAATCGGTGCAGTAGTTTTTAAGTTCTCGTTAACGTTCCCGTAGAAATTGGGATAAAACATAAAGTCTATGTCTTTCTTCAGGTCTTAGACTACCTCTGTACAAAATTTCATTTGAATTGGTTCAGTTGTTTGGGCAGGACGACCACACAGAGCTACTTTTGCATTTATAATATTAGTAAGGACCGGTTCCCGTGGGAATATTCGGATGAATTGAATTCTATGTCCTTCTAGATCATCTCTGTATAAAATTTTACTTAAATCGACTCAGTGGTTTGGGCGGAGATTCTTTCGTACTTGTTATAGTAGTAAGGACTCTTGTTCCCGTAGGAATATGGGGATGAGTTGAAGTTTATGTTACTTGAGGATAGTGAGGCGTTCTAACGGAGGAAGAATTTTTAAAATCGGTGCTGTAGTTTCTAGGTTCCTGTATACGTTCCCGTTCTCATTAGAATAAAGGGATAAAATGCATTATCTATGTGCTTTCTCAGGTTCTAGGCTATCTATGTACCAAATTTCATTCAAATCGGTTGAGTAGTTTGGGCCGGAGACGGTAGGTAACATAGAAAGCTGGACAGACAGAATTACTTTCACATTTATAATATTAGTTAGGATTCCTCCAAGCAATGTATTTTACAAATCAATACAGAGTATAAAAAAGCATAAAAATGTTAAAAACAAATTGTTCGTTAAAATTTAATATATTTTTTCAAAACCCCCCCCGAAAAGTTTTTCTGCGTTCGCCCCTGCTCTTACTCATCACTGCTTTAGCCCTTTAGCTTTCATCACTTCACCACTTGTTAGCAATTCTCCATTATAACTACACCAATGATCTCCTTTTCCAGTGGCCAAGCCATGGGATCAGAAAAAAACACTTGTGAGAAAGTTCTTACGAAAGACGGGAGTCACTAGACTCTAAACTCTGCTCATTGCTCAACAAAAATGTGCAGCACAGTTGAAATAGGGATGTTTACTTCTAAATCGTGATAACTATGATATTTGTAAGCACTTTTCAAATTAAGGCTCTGACAGGGTTGTCGTAGTACGCATTTTAAACTGACTAAAATCTAAAACAATAATATGTAGGGCTACCGTCCGTTTATTTAGATTCAGATGTGATCAATAAGTCAATTGCCTTTTATGACAAGCGTGAATGTGCTGCGGTGATATTCTTGCGATCATTTCACAGCTTACATTGTTTCGTGCTGATCACACTGAAAACTACTTCACTAAATTTTTCCTTTAACAACCTATATCTATATCATAAAAAACAACCATTCCATAAACAGTTTTGGATCTTGAACCACAATGTCAAACTACTCTGTAAAGAATCTCGCAATGCCTTAAGAGGCAATTGTGCGTTGCTGGGGCTGTTGCTTTTTTTATTTAAAAAAAAAAAACACTTAAAGGCCTACGGCATTGGCTGCGATTGTTCAATTAAATTCTATTAGTTGCTTTGCTTACACTTCTCAATGGATCACTTTATGTCTATACCTACTCTGAGTTGAATTTTTAGGAGAATTTAACGTAAAGAATGGACCGAAATTCATTAGCATGGTGATGCAAAACTCTCGAAAGCCTTCATTATAAAAAAAAGAAAATAACTAAACAAGTTCTAAGTCGATGACCAATGAACGACCATGAGCATGAATCTTTTAACCAAAACAAAATACCTACACACAAATAGAAAAGCACATGTTTAGTATTTGACAGAACCAGAGAAAAGCTCGCCTTCCATTAAAGCAGTAGGTATCTACAGAGCTATTAGATATAAAATACAGAAAAATGAATTCAACTTGGAAGAGAATTGTGAGCATAGCACGACACACACAACACAACCCCCAAATGTCTCATCCATCGTACCGATTCCATGAGTAAGGTTAGGTAGGTAGGTTACTCAAGGCAAATTCACTCAATCAGTTGGCCAAAGAGAGTGCAAAACTTTAGTATCTAATTGAAGGAGTCTGTGAATCGCAGCAAAACCAGCAAAGTTCTAACAAGAGAGTTCCTTTAGCAAGTCAGTGTTGTTGTTACTAAAACTCCGATTAAATTTTCTAGTTAATAATATTTTTTTATATCGTATTATTAACTTCGCGGCTAGTGTAAGCTCTCTACAAAAATCGTGAGTGAGTTGAGTCTATCGCAAAGGAAGAAATAAAAAATCACAGAAGAAAAGCTCATCGATGTTTTAAGTGTTTTAAATATTGATTGCAAAACAAAAAGTGTTAACCAATTTGTTGATAGTAAATTTTTTAACTGCCCACCTGCACAAATTGTGACTATCTTTTGATAGAAATTAATAAAAGCCTTCAAGTGTATTACATTCGAATACTACTTTTTTCACACAAAAGGTGAGTGCACTTGTTATGACGTAACGATTCTCATCCTTCCTTCTCTCTACCCACCCACAACTTTTTTGCTAGTCAGAGTGTAAGAGAGAAGGTATTTATTTATTTTTGTATTCATATTCAAACTTTGCCTACCTATGCCAGTGTGAAAAAGTGACTTATGAAAGAGGAAACATGTCAACCTCTAACTTTAATTGTGTGACTAATGTTATATGAGTTTGTAAGAAACTTAGCACCATCGTCATTCGTATAGTCATAGAAGTAGCGCGCCTTATGGAACTTATCTGAAAGAACATGAAATGTATATCAGGGCTTAAAGTGCCATAAAGTTTTTCGTGAGATAGGTATCTAAATAGATCTTGAAGATAAGTAATAATTAGTTGTTCTTCTCATGACTGTCTCCTAACGATCGAAATGTACTTGTTGGACTGTTTGAGTGTTTAACTATTAATAGATCGTGGAAATGCCGGCTTTTAGCTGTAGTTGTTTTTAGTTGTCTCGACTGCATGTCATGTGTACATTTGGTTTAGAATAAATTAAAACGAAGAGCACATTTTGCAATTTTGTAAATCAGTTTAGATATTATCCAAATTTAGATCTGACAAGTAAAAATGATCCGTGACGTAAGACATGAACTTTAAGCAAATATCCTTCTTTAAAGGCAGGAACAAAAATTCACTTGATTAATTGTGAAAGGCTTGCATGTAATAGAAGATAAAACTGTTAGTGTACAACTTTGAGGCTTTCTGTTTATGAAAGAGCGAATGCAGTAGACATTTCGTGTAATAGGAACTTCACTACGGTTGATTTGCTTTCTCAAATTTATTTTATTTATTTTTTATTTATTTATATTTAGCCAATTTAGCCAATTAATAAGCAAATTTATGCATTTTGACCATGGACAAATTTTAAGGCCAACCGATTCGAGCAGTTATTGATCGTTTTCGCACTAGTTAAACTCTTGTCGATAAGACAAATAAATAAATCCTTGTTTATTTTGTAGTAGCTTCCGTTACGGTGAATGCGAGGTGCTATTGAGCAATGATAGCTGATTTTTTGTTTTCAAAAGTAAATGAGTTTAGCATCGGCGATATTTGGTTTTGACAATATGAAGTAACTTGCCAAACAGCGTGCTTAGTCATCGATTGATTGCAAATACGGTGGCAATTTTATTTCCAGAAGTGGTCCTGTAAATTGTAGATTGTAGTTATACTAAATTTATTCCAACTATATTTGTCTTGTATTATTATTTAAAGTTTTCTTGATTTAAAAAATCCACTCGTTACAATCAATTGATCGTTCTATGGGTTGAAAGCTCCAGCTTTATAACACTTCTTCTTCTTTGGTGGGCATTACAGTTCGGGGTGAAACTGGGCTTCAAACCAACATCCTTCTATAACGACTTCGATTTCCGGCGAGCTATCTCCAGTTTTGCACTCTAAGGCGGCTGAGGTTTTCTTCCACTTGATCGTGCCACCTAAGACAAGGTCTTCCCCTTCCGCGATTTCCCTGCAATGTGCTTTCGAAAACCCGACGAACCGGAGCGTTTTTGTCCATCCGCTCTACACGGCAAAACCATCGTAACCTCGCAAAGCGTACTCTTCTGGCTATGTCCGTGTCTCTGTACAGCTCGTTGTTGTATCCTCTTCTCCACACATTGTCTTCGCATACGGGACCATAGATCATTCGGAGAATTTTTCTTTCGAAACGACCAGGGGTTTCCTCATCCGCTTTCGATAAGGTCCATGCTTCCGCGCCGTAAAGCAGGACTGGGATGATCAAGGTCTTATACAGGGTTGCCTTGGTTTTTCTGGAGAGGGTTTGTTTCTCAATTGCCTTCTCAACCCAAAGAAGCAACGGTTGGCAAAAGTTATTCTCCTTTTGATCTCCGCACTGATGTTGCTTTCCGTGTCTATAGTGGATCCTAGGTAACGAAGTTCTGTCCTACGTCAAAGTTATGTCTGTTGTGACGTTTTGTCCAATTCGTCGATGTTCTGTGTCCTTGTTTGATGACAGCATATACTTCGTTTTGCCCTCATTTACCATCAAACCCATTTTTGTCGCTTCTGTTTCAATACTCGCAAGAGGCACCTATGACGCTATGACATCACGCTTTTTTTCTTCCCATTACGTCAATATCGTCTGCATAGGCGAGAAATTAAACAGACTTTTGAAAGACTGTTCCTCTGGTGATGCCGAAACTAGGCATGGCTCTGTACAGCTCGTCTCTGTAGGTACTGTCATACGCGGCCTTGAAATCGATAAAGAGATGGTGAATACCGATATTATGTTCTCGGGTTTTTTCCAAGATCTGCTGTAATGTGAAAGTTTGGTCTATTGTAGACTTCTCTTGTCTAAAACCACATTCATAAGGTACTATCCTATCAAGGACGTGAGATTTCAGACATTCACATATTACAGCAGACAAGATCTTATATAAGCGACGTTAAGAAGGCTTATCCCTCTATAATTGGTGCAATTGTGAGGGTCTCCCTTCTTTATAGGATCGAGCATACGATACTGAGGTTCCATTCATGCTTTCTTCCGACGATGTCATCATGCAGATCAGCTGGAGCATGGTCCTTTCTCAACTGGCCTTGAAAAGTTCGGCATCAAGGCCATCTGTACCTGCAGTCTTATTTGATTTAAGTTTGCATATGGCAAGCCTAACTTCTTCTAGGTCGGGCGGACGGCATTCGTGATCATTGTCCAAGCTGAATGGGCAATCTGCCAGACAGCAGAATTTGTGTCTTCATCGCCGTTAAGCAGCCTGCAGAAGTGATCTTTCCAGATCCTCAGAAGTGAATGTGACTCTAATACTTTTTTTTTCAGTTTTCCAGTTTTTTCTTGTGGGAAAATGAGCATTAAAAAAAATTATGTTAATCGGGAGTAATGAACTTCTCTAGGTTAGGTTAGGTTGAATGGGGGGTGCAGCCACAAGTGGCAACACCTCACTCGGATCTCGAGGATCCATTGTGCTCCCCGGGAAATCAGAGGATGAGGAAATGGGAGGATTGGAGGGGTGGATGGTTATTGTGGTAGGGAACTCCCACTGAACCATTTGGAGCCCTGAGTAAATTTCAGGACCAGATAAGTTTATTGGTATACCATTAATGGAGGGAGGAAGTATATCTGGAATGTTACGTTTTCTCGTAAACAGAACAAGTTCTGTTTTTGTAGGGTTGACGTTTAGCCCACAGTTTTTCGCCCAGCTGGTGAGCTTGTTTAGAGCTGTCTGAAGAAGTTCACAAAGGGTGGTTGTGAATTTTCCCGAAGTCATGATGACGAATAACCTTCTCTAACGGTGAGAGGTTATTTGAAATCGGTCCAATATTTTCTTAGTTCCGGGTGAGGAAACATGGGGATGAATATAGTCTATGTTAGTCGGGAGCAATGAAACGCTCGAACTGTGAAAGATGATTTGGTTTTTAGCAAGCTGCCGAGATAAAATTAAGAGCATCCTGAAAATGTCGGTGGAATTCGGAAATAAGTTAAGTCGTTTCTTAGTTCCTGTTGCCTTGGGAATATAGGGACGAAATATAGTCTTTGTTGTTCGTGAGTAATGAAGCATTCTAACGGTGAAAGAATTTTCCAAACTAGTCCATCATTTTCTTAGTTCCCGGTAACGTTCCCGTTCCCGTCTCTTTTCCGTGGGAATATGGGAACAAAATATAGTACATGCTTCTCGAGGATAATGAAGCACTCTAACGGTGCAAGAATTTTCAAATCGGTCCAGTATTTTCTAAGTTCCAGGTCTTGTTTCAGTTCCCGGCCTTTCCCATCGGAATATGGGAATGAAATATAGTCTATATCACTTTCTAGGTTCTATTCCAGGTCTGTTCTGAATTTTATTCAAATCGGTGCAGCTGTTTTGGAGATTGTTTGTCTATATTGTCCGTATACGAATCTGAAGCCTGAGCCGCTTGACTGATTTTCTTTAAAATTTTGTGTGGCAAAGGGACTTTTGGAACTGGGTTTCTAGGTTTTCAAATAACGATACCTTCCATACCACCGACATTATACTCGTAAACCCTTGTTTTTTCGAAAACGGAATCCACGAATTCGATTAAACTTTTTGCGTGGGACTTATTTTTCGTTGTCTTTCTTTTGATGTTAAATGTTAATGGAAGAAGTTTAAAAACAATAACTATCAACTCATAACCGACTCTCTTGTTGATGACTTAAATACTGTTTTTAAATGAACTAAGTCCTAGGCTGTTAAAAAAAGATTGCGTATTGAGATTTGGAGGTCGCCTGCAGTGCTATAGTTCATATTCATCAGACAAATTCTGACCAAGCTATTTGTCGAGCCCTTAACTTTGATTTCAATTTAACCTTATAATTAAAATTCCATACCATTGAAGCCTGAGATTATTCAACTATTTAATAATGATCAATGGAATAAACATTGAATGGATTAAGTTGATAAAAATTAAAATTAAAATTAGATTTTGATTAGATTGTGATTGTGATTGTGAAATTTAGTTTTTTTTGTTACGCCTAAGCTCCTAAAGCTGAATGCGAGAACAGGAACGGCATCAGCAAGAGTGTGAACTAAGAATCTACTGAACCGATTTCAAAAATTCTTTCACCGTTAGAATGCTACATTATCCTCTAACAGAATAGACAATTTTCACTCCCAACCAAAAAAAAAAATAGACAGATTTAAAAAAATTGTCAATTGTGCAGTGGTACATACCTGAGTTACATATAGACTGTATCTCATCCCAATATTCCTGATATATAATAACTGATACTGGGACGGGATTCAAGAAACAGTCAGACATGTGAAAGTTGATTTGCCTAAATAGCTGAATCGATTCAAATTAAATTTAGTACAGAGATAGTCTAGAGTCTGAGAAAGGTTATAGGCTATACTTCGGCCCCGTACTCAGTTAGTCAGCCAGTGATAAATGAATTTAATCCTTTTTTTGGTAGATTTTCTATCTAAACAGATATATGAAATACAAGATGCAATCTTTATAGTTTCGAGTAGAATTAGCAGACGGATCTATTCCAGATGTATCGTCAATATTCAATAGCAGGCCTAAGCTTACATGTTAAAAAGAGGGACTGTACAGTTGTCAGAGACTACAAAAGGTGATAGCTGACTGTCGCTTTATTAATTGTCGTTTTTGGAAACGAACTCTTACTGAGCGATTTTCTCATTGCGCTTCGTTAGAATGTACCCATTCTCTTTCTGTCTCTGAACAATATACAGTAGTCTGTTACGGTTATTCGGCTTTTGCATTCAAATGTTAAATCTTTCCGTTTTCTAATAGCTATTTGCTGTCCTTCGCGGATTCAGATCTTGAACGTCTTGTAAAGGACGTCTTGTAAAGGTTATTTACAAAAAGGAATGTAGGGGATATACAAATTTTTAAGGTGACCGATAGCACTTTTCAATGCAGGATGACTGTTCGTACATGTGTGTTTTTCTGTTTCTGTGATATTTTTTTTAAGTTTTCAAAATATACAGTTTCAATGCCTTATAGAACATTTCGTGAGATAAATGTCTAGAATTTTCCATTAAACACAGAAAAAACGCTGTCCTGAAATAATCCAAAGTAAATTTTTTTTAGTTCATCCACGAACATAACTAACTCGGGAACCAAAGCATTTCCAAAATAGAACTGATTTCTGTAAAACTATTAAGTTGAGTGAAAATTTCTCCGAATACTATTTATAGGGAAAAGAATCTTAAAGCATTCTTGATATTTTATTTTGTTATCTTTGTTTGTTGCATCGTCTTTAAATAAACCAAGATATTCTAGGATCAGTTGTCACTTCCATTGTTAAGTGTCACATAAATAAACAAACATTTTTGTATTTTCCCAAAAGGATCGCTGCTTTACCAGAATGAATTGGTTATATTTTATCCCTAGTTCTTTTTATTTAAATTGGTCTTTTATTACTGATTTAAAAGCGTATCAATTTTGTAGAAGTGCAGAAAATAATATTTAGCTTTATCTTCTGAATCAAGTACTAAAATTTTAAAAGCAACTATTGTATCTTTTCAGTTTTAAACATGTTTGCCTTATGGTATCTCTCATTAGCGCTAGATGAGCTGCGGTAAGTAATTTTTAGATGTTAATACAACAATAGGTAATATAATCAAATCAGTGCGTGCAAAATGTTTCTAATACCTATGTCTTTTCTAAAAAGTTCTTATTCACTTGATTAAAAATTGTTTTCACTATCTCACCTTATGCCTCATTGAGAACACAGCGACACAGCTAGATGTTCGCGAGACGACAAAAGTTGTCGCCCCGTGTAGCCGCTGCTGCCTCGTTGTTGTCAAAGAAAACTGCAATAATTGGAAACCCGGCAATATGAAAAATGAAAAAAATCGATCTTCTTACTTTGCCGGTGTTACGAGCATAGTGATGTCAAGATGATCACTGCTCTCTCACTTTACTGCTACACACTAGTGATCCGCTCGTGGAGTACGCCGAAACTTTTTTCGACACACACATGTTCCATTTTTTAGTTAGGCCTGCCATTTTCATCACTTTCTACAACATTTTGCTTTAAACCTATAAAATAGGTATTGCTCTTAAGTCTTAAAGTTAAATCAGTTGTGCTGGTCGCGTTCATATTTTATATAATTTTTTCCCTCAAAATTAAAAGAATTCAGCTATGTACGTCATCAAAGACCTTCTAACTGGACAACTGTCTAACGGCTCGCGTACACTAATGTCGTTTTCCATTGGTCGTTCGGAAGCCTTCTGAACGCTTCTCAAATCATTCCATTGGCATTAAATGACAGTTCCTCTCCTCGAAAGAAGAGAAATTTGATTCTTGATTTGAAGAAGGAAGCGAAACCAGAAGCACTCACACACTGAAACACTGTTGATGTCAAAATTGACAAATGTGATTTGCCACCTCTAAAAATTGAAAAAAAGTGACTTGAAAACAATTATTAATTAATTAATTTTGAGAGATGAGTTCTAAAAACATTTTAAGACATATTCCTGTCGTTTTAAGTGAATTATGAAAAAAATTAAAAAAGTGAATGAAAAAAAAATAGCGCTCGACGTTTCACACCGATACACAATACAAGCAACGAAACTTCAAAGCAAATAAAAGTGTTTCTTTGGCATCCCGGATCGGAGAGTTTTTCCGGATTACCAATGGAAAACGACATAAATCAGACATCGTCCGAATTATAATCGGCCGTTGTCGGCCGAACTCTGACGTTCGAACCAAACATGTGTTAAACAAAGAGAGCAAGTACACCACTACAACCGACAACGTCAGATGCCGTCCGATGTCGTCCGACTTCATCCGATCAACAGACAAATCCGAACTTGTTTGGATTTATCGGACGTCGGACACAGTTTGCCTATAGAAGTAGACAATGGATAGTGAAAAGTTAATAAATTTCGTTTTTAGTAAGACACCACTGTGGAATAAGTTTTCTAAGGCTAAGGCCACGCAGTCAGCGATAAGCGAGCGAGCGATTGAACGATCAGCGACTAAGCGACAAAGTCGAGCGACGAGTGGCCTTTTCGTGAGCGACATTTCTTTAGCAATTGGTTGTTAGTTGTTGTTGCACAGCAGAGATCAAAATTTCTATATTTACTTTAACCATCTGGTTGCTCTTGACGCTAAGCGATAAAATAAAAATTAGAACAAGTTTGGTGACAGAGCGACGTCGCTCAGTCGCTTAAAAATATCGCTCATCGCTCGCTCAATGCATGGCCAGTTCAATGCAATTTCATTTGTTTTAATTTTTTCATGTCGCTCAGTCGCTCGCTCGCTCGCTTATCGCTGACTGCGTGGCCTCGGCCTAAGGCGTATAATAATATAGATGTCACTCAAAATCTATGGAAAAAAGTTTCAATTGAACTGAAATAAATAAATTCAATAACAGGCTGTCTGTTAGCTATCGTCTGAGATCGGAAGCAGTGTATGCAGACGAACGTCCGAGATTGTCGTCCGAAAAGTTCCGTTCCGATATCGGCCGATAAATCGGATTCAGTGTACGCGAGCCGTTAGAGTATACTTTGTCAATTTTTTTAGATGTGGCTGTTAAAGCCTATGTTATTTCTATATGCGATATGACATACCTAGATGCTGCCCATTTTGAATGCTTATGAATGATGGAGTTCACGATGTGGCAGTGTACTATCGTTAGCTGTGATTTAGTATGCAAAATGGCTAAAAGCAAATAAGACAGTGTGACATAAAACATAAACGCGAATAAATAAGAGGTCACGTGAAAAAAGAGCAAACACAAAAGTCATTAAATTATTATATTAGCTACAACTTCATTAAATTTTTTCCATAGGACTTGCAGTTTTGACGGAAATCGATAAAAACAGTTTTTTCACATCAAAAACTCAACCCCTACCCTTCCCGAACCTTTTTTTTATATTCTCTTCCTTTTATAATTAGCTTCATCTTGCTATTATTTCTCAGTTTCAGAAATTGGTCGGCCCTTAGTCTATCCTCGGGTTTCAAGTTTTTATTTTTAGGACATATTGAAGGGCCAAACAAAACAAAATTAATATGACGGTATTATGTTCTGTTTCTCACTACCGTAAAAAATTACACTGTCCACAGAAATCTTGGTGACTAAAATTTGTGGGGTGGGGAAATATTTCTTCCTCTTCTGTGCACATCTATGAAAAATGGCTGTGCTGTAATGGGATAGACTGATTTTCTGTGAATATCGATATTTTTCGTGATAATTCTCAGTACAGAAACAGACCTATTTATTAAATAAGTGAATTTCTTGAATTACAAGCAGTGAATAACATTAAGCGTTTCCCCATCGGTATGATGTCGTCTCGTGCTGAATGCTGACGACTTATTGTGAATGAGGCATTTGGCTACCTGAGTTGAGTTTTTTAAACCCTCTTTCTTTAATCAAGTGAATAATTTTGAAGTAAACTTGTTTTGGTTTGGTTAAAATTTATTACTACTATTGTTATAATTTTATTAATATTCGTAACTAACGCAATTAGTTATTGTCTAGCGCTAGCAATATTAGCAACATCTAATCAAACATCTAAGAAATGAACAACCTTTGCTTTTGGCTGCTTTGCTTTCATTTTGGGTGAAGGGTATTTTTTTCATGTATGAATTGATTAATTTTATTCGCACCTTTTGTGAAATATTCAATATACTTTGAACGATATTGTATAACTTTATCATGCTGAAACATTTAGGCGTAAGTCGGCAACATGGCTTCCCCCAGAACGCTTTGGAAATAATGACATTTTGCAGTGTTCACTGTGACTTGACCTAAAAAGTAAAAACCAGTAAAATTTTGCTAAATTCTTCCCAACAACTGTGGGCATCTTATGTGTAAACTGTTATTTTCCACCAAGAACTCCGCCGTTCAGCAACACCCTTTATATTAAATACTTTTTTTTTAACTAAACGTTGGGCGGGAGCTATTTTATATCTAGAAAGTGTAGGCAAAGTTTGAAGTAAATCAATAAGTAGTTTTAAAGTGGCAGTGAAAAAGTAGTTTTGAGAAAAACGCGTTTAAAGTTTGACGCTCGCAACTGTTAGAGTTTAAGGAAAAGAGATTTAGTAAGACGATAATTCAAATATTTTGCTTAGATCAGCTATGCAAGAAATATTTACTCATTTAAATAAACTTAAGCAAACGTAAGCAAAATAAAGAAAACTAAAGTATATGGCTTGTTTTCAATGCTTCACCCTGTACGAAAAAGCTCTTTATAGTAAAGCTAGGATAACACAAATTCTTACACAAAATCATTGCATACTTTTGTGCTAACCAAAATGTTCGTAGATGTATGCTGTACATAAATTCAAAAATATTCGATTGATCTTTCGCCCAACGGATTTTCTGATGTTAGTGAAACTTGAATTTGAATTAAAAAATAGAAAACCAGTAAAACTCGTAATGAAGTTTTGTTCAATGAAAGTTTTTTTAGTAGTAGTATTAAATAAATTTTTGCGATAAAAGAAATCATACAATTCTTGACGGAAATACACTTTTAACAAACGCAGTTGGGGCTAAATCGTTTTGTGATTAGAATGTTGATAAATCATTTGGTCAACCATAAAGATAAAAACGTAGTTCTTCTTAATGAATGAATAAGCAAATTAACTTGGACAACCACTAAAAGCTTTTCTGTTTTGTACTCATTCTTAAAGGGAAATTGACTCAAATCGTTGCATACCCAAAGAAGAGTGCTTAAATATACATATTATGTATTCTTACACCTAACGAAAACAACTTAAACCTGGGTAAACTAACAATAACACAACATTCGAAATGAAAAACTTGGTGCCTACTCAGCAATCATAATGCCTACGGCCTACCTACCATGGAATGTAAAAGTGTAGACGATACCCTAGACAGAGAAAACTTCAAATTACAACATTGTACATAGCTTAAGAGTATTTTGTTTGATTCTTATTGATTTATCGATTTATTTTACCGGGTGTTTGTAAACTAATGTTTGTAATTAAAAAGATAAGATTAGCCAACACTTACATATCGAATTTACTTATACCGGTGCTGTCACCGCCACACAGAAACTATGAACGACAATGGTTCAAGCTTTAAGGGAATAGATGAGGCGTCTGAGGTGTGCAGCGGGCTACGTGAATTATTATTGAACGTAAATAAAATTTGGCAAAACAAGTGGATACTAAACTACGACTGTTTATAATATACACTTACACTAGTTTGTACTCGCGTGTGTATGAGGTTTACCAATTTCGAAATACATTTGTTGTTTTCGTTTTCATTCAATAGAAAAACATAATGTCATATGATCTGATATCAGAGTAGCAAACAATATAAACAATTTGATTGGGTGCAGTTTTTAAACCTTTCTAGAACCAACTGTCTGATGAAATCACTAACAGGTAGATGCTAATTTTTTTTTTTTAATTTTTTTTGCTACCCTACAGCATTTAGTAGGTAGGTCAACGTACAAACGTTACATAATGTACATCTACATACATAGATGATGTGAGTGCTTTTTAGAAATACATGGGCAAATGGATTATAAAGCGTCATTTATTCTGAGTAATCGAGTAATCACACTGTAGAATTAGTGAGAAGTAGGTAACTATATTGAGGAATAAAACTATGTACACAGTTAATTTGCGATGTAGCACAGCACTACAGCAAATACCTACCTATACTCGTAGAATAGGAGTGTCTACTCTTTTTAATAATGACGTAGAAATTTTGATTTGCTTGTTTAGTTCATGGTTCGATGAAAACTGTTTATTGTTTTTCGATTCGCTACATTAGTTATCCCTTGTCTTGTCAAATTGTAGCCTAAAATGCCACTTACGGTATATATACTTTGGTCTTCAACATCTGCATTTTGAGCTCAATTTATGAATTTTTCTCAAGCAGTTGACACATTAACAGGGAATGCGGGGTAATTTAATGATATTATAGTGGAATTCAGCAGTAAATTGATGCGGGAGAGTTAAACTGTCTCAAATTAACTTATTAGAAAAAATCTTTTGCCTCTTGCGTTAGAAGAGGGTAATTTTGTTTAGCAACTAGGTAGGTACCTACATACCCAGAGAAAGATAAAAATTTGTGTGTAACAAAATCAAGAGTGTTTTGGTTTGCTTTTCTTTTCGTTTCATCGCAAATCGTGTCTAAAAGTTTGTTCTATGTTACTTAC
Source organism: Melanostoma mellinum (assembly GCA_914767635.1). NCBI lineage: Eukaryota > Metazoa > Arthropoda > Insecta > Diptera > Syrphidae > Melanostoma > Melanostoma mellinum. The sequence goes on from OU612058.1 coordinate 202,808,814, forward strand.
TGCATTTTTGACCTCTCTAATTATTCTTCTCTCTAGCAATTTGACTCATCGAGTACCTATTAATAATATGCTGCTTCAATGGCTAGCAATTTTAACTTTACGATGATGAACTGTCAAATGATAGCTTAGCGGGTTAAGGTATACAAAATAATAATGCAACAGGCTGCAAAAGTTATACTCCCAATACCATATGCTCAGCAATGCAAAGGGTGGTTCGGATTTTGTTATTAAATTAGCATCATGTCAGTGTGTTTTAAACACTTAAGAGCGCTGTGAAATTTTTTATTGGAATTTCAAAGCCAGCTCAAGCACTAGAAAGGGTCTTCAAAATTGAAATAAAATCGAAATGATTTACTTGCAAAAATGAATAAAATGATTTTCATTCGGGAAACCGTTTCTAAAGCAAAATGGTTACAGATAATGAAATGGAAGAAATAGCGGAAGGCCAGAAAACATAACAAAGAAATGAAAACAAAGTTCGAAGAGGAGCTAAAACTGATTCATTAATCAATACAGTTTAAAAACGAAACATTAAGCAATGTACATAATGCAACCGCGAGCAAGCGATTCTTTAAGAGGTACCTATACCTACCACCTACCATAGTATAAACAAGGATATGCGAAGGGTAACCGATACATACAATATTTGGCTGAAAAGTAGAAAATACTTATCTTTTTGTTTTTAATGACGGAGAATCTTATCCTAGATTTGTATCTCCCATACGGCCACTTATTCCACTGAACTCTTACCTGTTGTATAGAGCTTTCCTGTACAAAAATTTACAGCCGTATTTATTAGATTTCGCTAAAACACGCTTAAAACGCATATTAGTTATTCAGTGAATAAGAACTTGTTAAGACTTTAATCAGTGAATAAAAAATCCTTATTTATAATCCTTTTTTTCGTCCATACTAGTTAATCATCGCTTATGTCAAAATCATAAAGAAACTCTCTAATTTTGGTTTCTCAAATTTGTTTTGTTTTTATTTTCATTCGGTGTTCGGCTGTTCGGTCTAATTGTATAAAAGTGTAAATACAAATATTATTTCTGCTTGTAGGTAGCTTTATTAGTATGTACATTGTACATACTACAAAAAATGGTTCCAGTAGGAGGTACCTAGGAACCTGCAAAATGTAAAAAATAAGCGCATCTGTTGCCATATTGAAGGTCACACGGAGTAGTAGCTCACCAAACCACCCACAACACACAACTCTTAGCTGTAAGCCCATCCATTTAGAATTGACACCAAAAAAATATATATCTAAAGTTTTTTCAATTTATAATATTCTTAATTTGCGGGGGTGGTTTGGTGAGCTACTAATTCGTGTGAAATTAAATGATGCGACTTTGTAGCCAAAGAGATAAAGATTCAGGAAATGTATACATTTCCTTCTGCGCTCAACTTCTTTCAGTTGAAAGCCCATGTACTACATTCAAATAATGTAGAAAGTTAATGTAATTTGAGTACATTTTCCATTTTATTGACAACTCAATACTCAAAATCAAATTACATTTATACGCTAAAACACGCTTAAAACACGTTTAAAACACGTATTTCTGCGTTTAAGCTAATCAGCCCTTATTCACTGACGAAAAATGATTATAAATACGGTTTTTGTTTTAATCAACGAATAAGCGTGTTTTAAAGTTTCGCGGAGCTTAAAATGCGATTATAAATACGGCTGTTATTGTTCGACTGCAAAAACCACTTTTTACCAAAAATTACTAATTTATTAATCTGATCTTGAACATTTTTTATAAGTCAAAATTTGAGATTTAGAATCCAGTTCTTTCGTTCATAGGGGGCATTCAACAATTTCCCTTCAACAACGACCAATCATCAGAGTCGTGGATATTCGTCGTGTTTAAAGTGCAGCCCTTTTCAAGTTGCGGCACATCACAAAATTGAGAGGTACAGAAATATGAAACACATGTAGAATTGAACTATAAATGAGTAACGTGTTGTTGATGCAACAAATCTTCCACTGATCTTGGTACTTCTAATACTAGCCGCGTTTTATTATCACAATGATCCAATCCGGATCAGATCTTGATAATAAAACAGCTTTGGATCATCATATTTCCAGTTGGAAGTTGTGAGAGACTCGCTCTTTCAACTGACTTTTCAAAAGAGTTGCAGAGTTGCCCTACGAACTTTTTTTTCAATGGTTAATTTTTTGTTCTTTTTTTATGGAAATATGATACTCAGGCACTTTGTCAAATATATATTTTTTTGCACTAATTCTTATTAATTTCACGAATATATGTTTTGTTTTGCAAAACTTTCTCAATATGTCATGTATTATACAAAAATGAATAAATGTGAAGTTTCTCGCTATCTATCTAAAATATATTTCGTTTCACACAGATAAAAATGTTTATGTGGCAATACTATTATAAATAAAAAATAAATAGGGTGGCGCAACAGAGCGAGGAGCCCCTGGGCCTAGCGCATTTCTCACAACCATGCCTTGTGAGGGAATGGAGGGGACCTACAATTTTTCGCCGGTTCCGAACGGCTAATTGAGAATGCGCTTTTCATGGCAATGAATTTACAAACGGAGGACTTGCCAATTCCTCGCGAAAGGCGATACCCGTGGAAAAACATTTTTGCATTTTTGCCTCTGCTGGGATTCGAACCTCGAACCTCTGGGTAAGCAGGTGGACATGCTAACTATTACGCCACGGGTACCACTACAATACTATTGTTATTGGAAATATTGGAAATGATACCAACGTTTTCAATGAAAGTCTCCTCTTTTGTGAAATAGAAGAACTAATTTTTAGATCACAAAAATAGATCCAACTAAAAAGCAGGATTTCGCTTTGTTGTTGTAACGCTAATAAACCCATGATCTGATCCGGATCAGATCAATAATAAAATACGGCTAATGGAAAGTCTCCTCTTGTAAGAAATAGAAGAACTAATTTTTAGATCACAAAAATAGATCGAACTAAAAAGAAATATTTCGCTTTGTTGTTGTAACGCTAATAAACCTATGATCTGATCCGGATCAGATCAATAATAAAATGCGGCTACTATCAGGTTTTGTTTCTTCTGCCATATGTCATAATTATCTTCATCTCAGCTACCATCAACCTATACTCTCATATACTTTTTGCACATTGTCCAGCATTGTATGGATGGCGGAGTATTCTCGCCTGTATCGTCATCAAAGAATAGTTGATGTACTTTGTTGCTCTGTACTTCATCTTCTATCAGGTAGTCAAGGAGTGCAATAAAGAGCAAAGGACTGAAGAAGGAACCTTGGTGTACATCTACTGTGACTTGAAATGCTTAATAAGCTTTGTGGCTCCAGCAGGACAACTCACTAGTCACTAGTCTTTGTTTATCTGCACTTTCTCCTCTGGAACTCCTAGACCTCATGGTTATCGATCGAATGCTTGCAAATCCTCTAAGAAATCACAGAATTTTTTCATTAGGATCCTTATAATTTGTATTGCATTTTTTTTAACTGACCGTGACAAACCAACCATTGATTATCAGACAGCAATCAGCTGCCAAGCACTCACCCGCTCGATAATCTTCAAAGTGTGGGACACCAACTTGATCGATCTCAACTTCGTTTATCGCACTTCTCTTTCTACATTTGTAGCTTTCCTTCTGTTGTTTAAGCAAATTATCACCTCCTCTAAGCTTGCAGATGAGATCGTGACCTATTTATAAGCCCCCACCCATCTCTTTCCAAAACTGACCAACCAACCAACTGATAGTCAATGAACTTCAGCGAACTAATCTCTTGAGCATTACCCCTGCTTTTTTTTAAGATGCTAGTCCCCTTATTCAAGTTGTTTTATTGTTTTTCTCAAATAGCTTGGTTTGCATTAAAATCCGGATGGAAAAGGGCATAATAGTTTTGGAAAATTATAATTCAATCGGTTTCATTGGGAATTTAATTTGTTGAAGTCGCTTGTCTAGACCGATAAGTCCGAGACGATTGACGCCCTGGAAGAGAATATTTAAGTCGTAACTGCTGATATACAAAACCCCAAATGCTGCAAAACGTGGGGAAATATTTTTGAAACCTAATGGGTAATGGCAAACCCTTATCTTTATAATAAAGCTAAATTCTTACCCAGAACGTTAAATTATGTGCGTTTTATATCTCTTTGTCTACAAAATGCTTTTCTCGAGGAGGTCTTATAGCAAAATCCAGTTTCCTGCATCCTGAAAAGCGAATAGAAATGCAAACAAAATATAACAAATTAAATTATTGTATGTCGTAATGCTAGACCCTGTGGCAATGATTGTTTGACATAATCTTTTTTTATATATCCACCATAGGTATCTGTTCCTACACCAAATTACGAAAATATCACACAGCTTATTGCAACAAATTCGTAACATTCTTTCCCCAAACAATTGGCTCTGTTTCATAAAGCAATGCCTCGGTTCACGGTTTGTAAAAAAAAAAATCATTTTTTCATTTTACAAACGTAATTAGTTTGATGGATGTGCATGCAGTTCTAGGTATGGCCGCAGACATGCATCACTAGCTCAGTAAATTTGTTTTTCTTCTTTCCCAGCGTATGAAAAGAAGAATATATGTACCTACCTAAATGCCAATGCGCTTTGATTCTCATGTATACATATATGCATAGCTTCTGCTTGAATAACATCGCTAACCTGGGTAGAAATTTGTTTTTCATTTTAACTAAACCTAGTTTTACGTTTTATTTTATGTTTCAATGTTTAATTTTTGGTTTTTTATTTTCTTTGTTATTTTTCTGTTTTTTTTTCTTGTTCTTTGTTTAGAAAACGTCTCGGTTGGACGTCGATTTTTGATATTTTCAAAGGCAATAAAGTAAGCGCAAACAAAGCCATTGAAAACAAACCCGAACAAGTCAAAGCTCCTGAAGTGCCTAAACCAAAGACTCCTGAACCTGCAAAACCAGCGCCTGCTGTTCAGCCAGAAGCAAAACCAACACCTCCACCAACACCTGCTGCAAAACCAGATCCACCAAAGCCGAAACCTGCTCCCGCACCTCCTGTACCCGCGCAAACTCCATCTCCTGCTCCAGCGCCAGCGCCAGCGCCAGCACCTGCACCTTCACCACCCAACAATGGGCCATCGATCTCAGCAGCTGACAGTATGGATAGAAAAATATTCGGAGCACCAAAGAACCTTGAAAATGGTGATAGTACACCCAAATCGAATATCAAAGATGCAACAAGTTCTTTCTTAGAGGGAGAAGGTCAATCGTCTGCACTTAAAAAGCCAAATAAGTTGGCTCCGAGGTATGACCTATGATGCTTTGAAAAGGAAAAAAAATATTACCCAATGGGTATTCCGCTTCATGATTGATTTAATTTAATTTATTTTTAAATCTAATTTTATTGTTTTTATTTCTTTTGATCTTCTTCACAAGCTACATGAAAATAAATGTTGCACTTCACTTTATTACCTCCATCTGAGATACTTGCCAGAAAATGCTTCATTAAAGTCTGCTTCTGCCCACTCTTGCCGAGGTAGTTTTTCTCGGAACTTGAGGGGATTTTATTTCTGTATGTAAAATACTCTATTAATGTATACAAGCTCGTTGTGATGGATATGTTACCATGTGTCTTGTTTCGTCTTCGTTGACAAAGTCATGCTGAGTGCAACATAGTGGGGTTCAATAAACCCCTGTCAACGAAAAAGTCTAATTTTAAATCTGACAACGTGTGGTTTCGATGCAGCCCGACAAAACCGCTGCATTTGCTTGAATTTGTGTTGAACAGTTTCTTTTTATAGTTTAGGGACAGAAATAAGTTTCTTATTAGAGTTTAAGGCTCCTCAAATGTCAGATTCACGGCATATTGCATAGAACATTTTATTTTTTAGTCTATACATTAAAGTTTCTTTTTTGTAAGTAGAGGAAGCATTTGAATTGGACATTCCGTGGCCAAAAAATTAATAGAACTAAAACTGAATTTTAAAAAGAAGCATACTTTGATTTAATAGAATGACAGGGATCTTGAATTGACAACGACGCACACTTCACTATAAAGCTTTACTGTGCGTATTTTTTTTTTTTTTTATAAAAAAGAGGAGGCTTATATGCTAATCTGGAGAACTCAGACCTAATTTCCGGTCCATTGTATTACCAGGGTAGCAGCCTTCCCTTTTTTGTGTTGCAGTAGTTTGAAATAAGGTGTTTGTAATTTCAGATATTACCTCAAGGGGGACGGGCGTCCATAAGAAACTGGGAGGCTGAAAGAAAAGTAGATGTCCAGAGTGGGATTCTAACCCATGCGTCCACTCTGCATATAGTGTTACCATCTAACTAAATTTCTTTATATTCGTTCAAATGGGCTCATATTACCACCGAATTATCTGAGCAACAGTACATCCCCCCCCCCCCCCCCCCCCCTCTTTTTAGGGCCATAAACGATTTTCGTTCTATTCTATGCCAGTTGGATGTAGCACAAGTTAGTGTAGTTATGATACCACGGTATGACTACTACGGTTTATCTGGTGTTTAGAAAAGTCTCGCTGTTTTCGATAAATTTATGTTTATACCACACAAAAACCCTTAGTATCAATACCAGTAGACTGATATTACCTCAAAATTGTCTGAAACCTTGTGACTTGTTCATATTGTGTCACGAGCATTAACTCCTCGTTTGGAGATATCTCTTCGATCAAAAGAACTGCAACTTCAACAGACTTTTGAAGGGCTTCTTGTAAGTTGGTGTTTATTTTTCAAGATTGATGTCATCCATTGACAGTGAATTGATTTACCGAAAGCCTAACGTCTATCGACGTTTAATTCCTCGGTGATTTCTTTGAAGCTTGACGAAGCCTGTGCTCTTCTATTTCATCTTGCGAAGTTGAACATGTTGGGTGCTTGATGCAGTATCCTCGCTTGCTCCTTTGTCGGCAAAAAGCAGTTGATATGCTTTGTTGCTCTGAACTTCGTCGTACAGCAGGTAATCAATAACTATAAAGAGCAACGAACTCAGGACACTTCCTTGGTGTCCTAACCTACCGTAACTTCAGAATACTTTGGTGACTCTTACCTCCATCGCTGGTTCTTCATACATAATGTCCATGATCATCTACACGTAACCCTCAAGAATTTTTTGTTGTCTTCACAACCATATTAGACCTTGCAGTACTCGATTGAACAGCATGTACTGGAATAACCGATATTTTTACATTAGGATCCTTATACTTTCAACTGTATCAGTTTTTGATTTATCGACAAACCCGCATTGGTTGTCAGATAGACTTATTAATTTAGTCGGCTACCCCATTTCCACTCGATAATCTTCAAAATCTGGGACATCAACCTGATGGAATGGTAGCTTACTTCTGTAAGCTTGGGGATGAGAATTGTGAGTCATTTAAGCCCGATGTCTCCCATCTGATTCAAAAACTCATATAGAGTCCTCGACTTTCCACCTTGTTTTTAGTTCTTGACTCCCTGTCTTACTCACTTCTTGGACTGTGAATTCGGATATTTCCGTCAATTTAGGGCCAGCTTCTAGAAATTGTTCTCGAGGAAACTCCGCCCTATGACAGATTCCATCGTAATCGAAAAAAGTCTAAGTTTCCCGATGTGAATATCACATAATCCATTCGGAGTGGAACGAATTTTGAAATTCGTAGATTTGGTATCACCAAATCCGAGCGTAATGTAAATTCGTCGTCTTAATATGCAGTAACGTGCGTTTAGTTCGCAAAAAAATAAAACTTTACCTTTCAATTTAATTCTACCACTTTTATTCAGTATCTATACTTTATTCGATCTCAACTCGACTTTTGGACTCTCACTTGTAAACAAGAATCCACTCTTAACTTTATCACTCTATAATCAAAACTGACCCCTGGTTGCGTCAGTGGCCTATTTATATAGATCAACAATACATCTAGAACGTTGCAGTTTGTTCCACATGGTCTCCACATTTGCTGTCAACCATTTCCCCTACTGGTATATTTCTACACTCACACATACTGACTTACAAGCAACGCCTGTCATTAGATGTACCTTATAGAGTTGCCGCTTGTGTTTTCGGTGGAACGTTTTCGATTAGGAAATTGGTATTAAATGTTGGGAGTGGATTACAATACGAAAGAAGTTGGGTTTGCAGAAAAATGTGAATTATTTTGGCAATTGGGCTTAAAACAGCTGATTTCGAAAACCAGCACTTAGTGTGGCAACTGGAAAATCTTTCTTCGATTCCATTCGGATTATGTGAACACACATTTTCGTAGCTCGTAACTTAGATTTCCGTGTGGAAGTTTTCTACGATGGAATCTGTGATAGGGCTCAATAGATCATTCTGCTTCCAATAAATGCCGCCCGTGCTCTTGCCCTAGAGTTATGAGCATTTCTTCTGCGCTTCTTTCTTGTATTTCACTTAGAGGCGAGCCTCTTAAGATTCGTCCACACTATGCCGAGCGACATTAATCGCCACATACCGATCGGCAATACCGACTTAGTGTGGACGCCCGATCGGCCTTCCTCCTTACCGAAAGCCGAACCGAATTCGAACCGAATGAAATAGATCCGTCGGCATAGTGTGGACGCACTTTTATGCATTCAAAATCTTAAATGCATTAGAAGTATTGCATTCGTTTATAGCGAGAGTCATGCGTTAATATGTTCCTTCAAATTATGAATTCTCCACTTCAAACACTTGGTGGTCATCGTTAATTGCAATTGGTGCTTTCAATCCGACAGCAATGCTGTCTTTTAATAAAGTACGCAAATTCAATTACCAAGTTGTCAGAAATACCCAATTTGGTTTTATATAATGCATTTAATAAATTATGTTGTTTATCAAAAGCTCTCATCTGTTCATTCCCACTATCCCTTCGATGAAATACCTGTTCACTCTCATTTTTAAGTCTGAGATATCTTATCTAATTCAGGCATAGCAACTGCACACGCACAGGTATTATTATCTTTTACTGTTCTCTTCGGAGTGAAAGTGTGAAGTGCTGAGCTCAAGATTGGGAAAAAGCCAACGATTTTGATAAGTTCAATATCTAATTGAAATAGAAATCAATCAATTTATTCACCTTCTTGCGATAGAACAATTTATCTGAGGCTTAAATATTTTATTTTAAGTGCGAGAACAACCAAATCACGACGAAAAATAAACAAATGATTATCATCTATCGGTCGGGTATAACAAAGTGATTATGCACCGCCAAAGTACCAATACCATGGGACGGTGCATTTGTCATGTGGTCAAGAATGATATCGCACCTTCTTTTGTATTTTAACAATACATTCTTAGTAAATGCGGTTGTGTGTGGCATTAGGTATTACCGATTGCTTATCATTCGATTTGTATATTAATTGTGTGTATTTCGCGTGACAATGTCGATTTTCGATTTATTTTCTAATCACGTCTACCAAACACTAATTCGAAACACCCACAACGGGAATTGTTGTAATTTGCAATAAAAACAAAAGCCACTATAACTCTATTTACCATTTCATTACGACCCAGATGGCATTGGAAATCCTTGCAAAAGCTTTCAAGGTCAATTGCAAAGCGAAAAAGCAAAAATACCCACCCACTTTATGGCGTATATTGTTACGCAACCCGGCTGACGAACAAAGTGAAAAGATATCTGTAGGAAGTTATGCAATCAGATAGAACTTTGAGAACAAAAATCAGAGCTCAGCTGGGATGAGATAAAAACGACACAACCCACCACCACTATCGTCCGTCGTCAGCATGAGATTATTTAATGGTGAAAATATGTTTTTATTTTCTGTTGGCACAAGTCCCAGAAATTAGCGTTTAGAATTTTTATATCTATGTATACCTACATTTTTCTGGCACTTTAAAGATTTGCAAAGCGTGTTGGAAGGAAGGCATTATAAAGGAAACGTTAGTACATACATGTAACCGTCAAACGATTCTATTTTTTTTTATAGGGTTGGAAGATGCGACTTAGTTCAAGACACCTTTTTTTACACAGACAAAAATAAAACATTTTATTTTTCTCTACTGTTGTTGACATAAACAGTTTCTGAGTTGGTTTTTTATTTTTTATTTAGACAGGAAATTGTTTTCTTTACTCATTGAACTTTGTTTTCTTGTCACACAATTTGTTATTTGAATTGAGTTTGAAAGACATGCAGCCTCACTCAATGTGAAATGTCTGAAATAGATACATACGAGTATCACAAAAAATTTCGTTGTCTACCCACAGTTAAATGATGAATTTCAATAGGTGCTTTGTTTTTGACACCTAGTTTCGAAAGATCAAGGTCAATACTGAACTTCATCACGTGTCTCCTTTCTAAACGCAATTAAATAATTTAATTCTTTTAAGCAACGGGAAAATACATCCAAAGCAAATTTATACCCCCTGAGCCGGGTGGGTACCCAGAGGGCGGACAACTAGTATGACGCAGAGAAGTGCTGTGATATCTTTTAGAAATCTTGAAGTTCGTAACGCCAACAACGAAGAAGAAGAAGAAGAAAAGGACTCTATTCATTTTTTGAAGTAATTGAAAACTTTTCAACACATTCCAGTATAATTTTGGAAGCTACTAAATTCCCCGTTCTCCTTGCAACAGTTTTCTGGGGAAGCATAAAGCAACAGTTGTTATACAAGTATTTGCTGCAGTTAAATGTTTCCAATTTCATCTATAGCAAAGTAAGAAAGCAATTTTTAAAGTCTGGCGTCAAACTCTGTTATCGAAAAAAAGTGTTTTTGGTATCGATGAGTCTGTTCTTTGTTGGATTAGAAACCATCTTTCGAACTGTTCACTGCAAGTGATTTTGTGTTTTTGAGTTTGACACACACCTTATAGCACCCGTGGCGTGCAGGTGGTTAGCAGGTGGACGTGCTAACCCAGAGATTCGAGGATCGAATGCCAGCAGAGGCAAAAATGTTTTTCCACGGGTATCGCCTTTCGCGAGGAATCGGCAAGTCCTCCGTTAGTAAATTCATTGCCATGAAAAGCGCTCTCTCGATTAGCCGTTCGGAACCGGAATTCGATTGGCCGTTCGGAACCGGCCTCGGAATTGTAGGCCCCTCACAAGGCATGGTTGTGGGAAATGCGCTAGGCCTAGGGGTCCTCGCTCTGTTGCGCCACCCTATTTATTTTTATTTATTTACTCACCTTTTCAATGCTGTTTTGTTCCATGGTCACAGAGTACAACCAGAGAGTGCACTGCAAGGTAGTGCCTTTTTGCCCAAAACCTAAATAAGACCGGTAACCTGCGTCGCCATTTTTTTCTTTGCTAATTTGAAATAAATTTAAATTTAATAAAAATTCGAACGAGTTTTCGATATTTTGGCTTGTAACAATAGAGAATGTTGAAAGCTTCATTCAAAACTGAAGCAGTAAATATTATTTGCCATTAAAGTGAAAATTACATTAAAATTAGTTGAAAAATATTGAAACTCGGTTGCAGTCGGTTATAGCCGTTAATTTTTTGTGGTAGTGCCATTTTGTCCACAAGCTAAATTAGACCAGGAACCCGCGACCGAAAACTCTCGCTATTTCACTTAAAAAAGTGAAACTTTTGAAACAGATATTCAAAACTGGCGGAATAAACATTATTTCCCATCAAAATGAAAACTACATCAAAAACTGGTGGAAATAATAAAACTCATTTGCAACCGGATATAACCGTTAATTCGAATAAGATGATTGATTTCACCAACAAAATAATTTGAAGATGTGCCAAGCAAAGAGGTTACGATTTGACTATATTCTCTGTGGTAAAAGCCAATAGCAATTTTGGCGGTGTTTATTGTGTGGAATGACAAAACGCTCAAATGACCGATTGGATGTCTCAAATTCTATAAAATACAAGAGCTCTTCTACCGTAAGAACTACTTACTAGCATAGTCTATATTCCATCCTTGCTCCAAAAACTGCAAAACTACGAGACCGATTTCAAAAATTGCTTCACCATTCGAAAGCCAAATTTTTTTACAAACAAATTGTTGTCGCATACCTATGTTTTGAAATTTGAAGCATTTTTTGTTCTGTAACGCAAAACAAGTATAACTTCTATCGTGCGTTAATAAGTACACAGAAACCGGCATTGCTCGGGTCTGTTATTTTAAGGTGCCCGTTCTTGTTCTTCGGTGGGGATGAAATCAAGTCTACGTTGCTGAGGGTTGAACCTTACCTAGGGTTGACCCAGGTTTTCTTGACAACGCTATGGGTTTTGAGTTCTCAGAAAACTCTTAGTTTCACATACAGGGCAAGTTTAGGTTTAAAAAAAAAAAAAAACGCTTTGCCAACAGGGAAACCCCAGGGCTTCAACTAACGAACCTAATGTAGCATCCTAAAGTTGAAAGAATTATTGAAATCGGTCAAGTAGTTTAATGGAAACATAGAGATTAAATACAGTCTAAACTATTGAGGGATAATGTAGCATTTCAATCTTCCAGCATTATGAAATCTGTTGAGTAGCTTCTAAGTTTCCGTTCCCTATCCCATTCCCCTGGAAATATGAAGATCAGACCTTGACAGGCACTTTTTTGATGGGATATATTTTATTTTATATTTTTTCCTTAACTAAACGCAAAACCGATGATTTCCATATTTCGAGCCTCCAAGTTTCATTGGCACTGTACACTAGCAGCAGTATGCCTGTATACCCCACTTACGCCTGGCAGGTAAGCTAGAGACAATATAAATTTATAAATGTATTAGGGTACCAAATTTCAGCAAGAAAAGGACTATTTGGATGCTTGATGCATCGACTCAACTACGAATATATGTTTAAATATTTTCCAAAAAGTCAGTTCAATAGTTTTCGCAGACATAAAAAGAGCAGAAATAGAAAATAGACAGGAAACTGCAAATTGTTGGCACCTGATCCACATCCACACCACTCAAAAACTGTTTTGCCTTGCAACGTGTAGAAGAAGTCGTAATAAAGCAAAACACGAACGGTGAAAACATAGTGTGTGTTGAAGTTCACATGCATAAACTTGCTTTCAATTGTTTAGATTTAATAATTTGAGAAAACGAATAGAATGTGAAATTTGCGAATAACAATAATTTGTTTCTCAAGGTGAAGAATCTAGGTTCCTTTTATTTCAGCCTCCCAGTTTCATCACGACGCCACCGCCGCGGCGTCCTTGAGGTTATATGTGAAATTAAAACCACCTTATTTGTATCTACTGCGCCACAAAAAAGGGAAGGCTGTTACCCTGGGAGTACAATGGGTCGGCAATTAAGTCTAAAAGTTCCAGATTAGCGTAAGCTTCCTCTTTTCCTCAAAAAAAAAAAAAAAACCTTCTTCGATTTGGATTACAAATTGACAAAAACAAACTTGAATCATCAACCTGTTGATTGAAGTTTGTTATTTACCGACTGATTTTCTAAAACAAATGGAAAAAACCGAACTTATAAGTTGACAGTCTGTGTGAATTTGCATTAAGCATCTTAATTAAAATCTAGAAGAAGAAGCTAGAAGCTTTTACAACACATTAAATTATATTTAGTTTAATTTTGAATGTTCTAGAATCTAGAAGAAATTCAATGAGCACATCTAAATTGAACAAAATATTTTCATCCCATTTGAATATCAGAAACAGAAGCCAAGTATTGTTGCCAAAATATCATAACTTGAATTAAAATCTTGGCAGCAAAATATATTTTCCAACTCAAAATTTTTCCACCCCGTTGATTGTTTTTTGTTTTGCCTTCCTTTGATCATATGTTTTAGAAAACGAAAATTGTTGGCCCCCTAGAAAGCTCAGCTATATTTGTTTTGAAAAACAGTTTGAACTATTCTCCTGGCGTTCAATGTCAATAGCAGACAAAGAATTTAGCATTGAACCTGAACAAATTCCTTTTACAATTTGTTTCTGAAATAGATCTATCTTCTTTTGGTTTCAAAAGACATTTTGTCTAATGAAATTGTCAGCAAAACTTTTGTCAATATAATGTACAATGTTTCAATGCACACATGTACATAAGTATATTCCGTAAAAAGAAAACTGGAGCGACTTCTCTGTCAAAATTATTCACTGAAAAACTCTCGTTCGTTTAATATGAAAAACATATGCAAATATGCATGTAGCTTTCCTGGGGACGTTCTTTGCTAGTGTGAGTTGCTTCTTACTTAGTTGCTTACCAAATCATAAATAATCTGATCCCCGTAGAGTTTATATTTTTGGATTACGATTTTTTTGTCTCCTGCATAGTCCACAAGCTCCCCATAATCTCCCCAAGATAGATTTTCATGTGCTTTGGTTACTTGAAAACGCAATGCTTGTCGTTTATCTTTACTGCATTTTAATCTGAAGATCAAGAAAAATATACAAATTCAAAATGGATTCATAAATCAAATAGATCAGTAGCCATGCCAAGAACAACAAACAAGTGGCCTGACGAGCTGGATCTACAGTTGTTGTATCACAGAGGCCGGGGACTGTCTAAATTAAGTTCAAAATTGAAAATTTATTTGGCAAATTGCCCACTGACTGAGATACAACAGACCACCGGCTATAATGTGGGACCAAAAATACACACGTATACCTATGGGGTTTTGGAAAGAACATTATCATAGCTATCGGAAACAATGATGAACGAAATTAAACGTCAATTTCAATGATTTGGTGATTTAATTAGTGAATTCACCTAAATTTGATTTGTTTACGAGACTCTTGGTTTTTTCACATTAATTTTTTACGACTAAGTAATTTGTTTACGTTTAGTTTGATGTTTTACACGAGCCTGCAAAACGAATGTCGTGTCGGGACTCGGAAGATACTCATAAACAAAGTCTATAAGTAAACTTTGTAGATCAATATATTGTAACATATACATACATAGGCATAAATCACCTACCCTATGTTCTGCCAACTCATTTGTAGATTTTTCAATATCATCTGTAAAGTACACAGCATTGACCCCAGAAAGCGTCGGCTAGCCTCTCAAGCCTGGATTAGTTCACGTCTGAGGCCTACCAAATCCAGGGGCACTTGTCTATAACGGTAAGGAATCACTTTTTTTTCTTCGCGGTCGTGTCTGAATATTGTGTAGAATTGCTATTTAGATTGAGAATGCTGTGCTTTATGTTTAGCAAGATGGTATTTTTGATGTGAAGGCTTTCGCGAACTTTAGCACTCCTAATTCGATCAAGATTTGGTATTCGTAACTGTCATACGAAGCATCTTCACCTCGGCTACCATGAACATACTCCCATACTTATTGTATTTTGTCTAACTTTGTGACCCGTAAGTTAGTGTTGGACGCACAACTGCAGTGTAGAGTCTTTTTTTTCTGCTAAGGGGAGTGTGAATGGAACAGGCATATCTCGATCAGAATATCGACAACAGAAGTATCTACTTAGTCTTATTTGGACTAATATACCCATTACCGTTAAAAGCTTTTACCCAGACGTTTAGTATTTCTTTGCAGGTATATAAGATCGCATCAGAGTTCAGAGACTTCCTGTACAATGTTCATACTTTGTTCATTAGGAACTTTCCTTCCACTGCGTCTATAGACAGATTATCACCTCCTGTTATCTTTTGAGATGAGAGTCGTGAGCCACATATAACTGGGGCCCTACTCTGTATTTCGTTTCGTTTTGTAAGTCTATTCGAAAGTGATTTTCGATTCGATTATATGAATTCGTACTCTGTATTTCGTTTTCGAATCGAAAAAAAAGTACTTGTTAATATTTTCATTAATGGAATAGATTTGCGAAGTCTTGAAACATATCTCAAGATATCTGTCAAATCAAGCAAAAAAATAATATCAAAGCAAATTACAAACAAGTACAAATATAAATAAATGAAATAAAAAAATCGTTTTCGGATTTGCCCTTCCGAAAGTGGCAGATTCGAATCCGCTTAAGAAATAAAGAGTACAAAATATTCGTTTTCGGAAATTTTTGCTTTCGAAACGAATTACAGAGTAGGGCCCCTGATATCACTAATCTATACCCAGCGTATTTTCCTTCTTCGAGTTCTTAACTGCCTCACTAGTTTCTTCGACTGCGATGTCGGGTATTTCCGTTTAGTTAAGTTCAGCTTCTGGAAAATGCTCTGTAGGAAAGTGTTCGATCAAAAGGCCATCACAATACTTTCTTCAACTGTGCAGAATTTCGTCATCATACACGCTGCCATCATACAAGCTGTCATTGAGCATCGTAAATGAGCTTCGGTGAACGAAACGAATGTCCTGATGACCATTTCCCCTTCTTTGAGCGGCCATTTTAAAGATGGTTGCCCTTTTCTTCAACCGTAATGCAAACCAACGTAATGTAAACATAGTTTGCTCTGTATTAGCAGCTTGGGCAAAAATTTCATCTAGCTCTGATACATACCGTCCATTTTCTTTGCTTTGAGTTAGGCGCATTTTTACTCCGGCGAAGAAAACACAAAACATGGTGCAAATGGGATTAATGGGTAAAGAGAGCTAAACGAAGTATATGATGCCATCAAACAAGGGCAGAGCATATCGCAGAAATGAACGATATCACAATACAAAGACACAACTTCGGAATAGTACAGAACTTCGTCTGCCTATCATTCGCTATAGACACGAAAATGGGAACTCAAACGGCGAAAACTGTTGCCAATTGCTGCTATTTAAGAGGAGTTAACTTTTTTTTTAAGCACTTGGTCACCCTAGTCCCGCAGTTCTGTGCAAAAGCATGTACTTTATCTAAAGCGGATTACAGATCCCTTGGTCATTTCGAAAGCAAAATACTCCTTGTGACCTTTGGTCCTGTATGCTAAGACGAGGTATGGAGTAGAAGATGCTTAAGCAAACTGCATAAAATTTTAGCTGGGACGGTGCAGTGCAATAAACCCTGCAGCAATAACACCCGTGGAACTTATTTCCTTTTTGTTTTGGAAGTAAGGCCCACGGAGCTATATTCGAAAGCTTCTTCCATTAACTTTTTAATTATTTCTTTGTGATCTTAAAATTAAATTTTTTAATATTGATTTCTTTATTTTCGACAATTATAAGAAACTAGCTGAGCCGCCCGGCTTTGCTCGGGTCTGTAGATTTAAGGTTCCCGTTCTCGTTTTTCCTCTTACGTGAGAATTGGGAATTGGGATGAAATATAATCTCTCTTACTGTGGGACTATGTGGCATCCTAATGCTGAAAGAATATTTTAAATCTGTTCAGTAATTCTTAAGTTTACGTTCTCAACCCATTCAATTCAATTTCAATTTATTTTATTACGGTGTACAAATAAGACATAGTCTTTTATAGTACCTACTATGTAACATTATGATTTTATACATTATAGTTGCATTACATTAAATTATATTAACCCATTCCTGTTGAAATCTTCCGTTCCAGTGGAAATATCTGAATGAAATATAAATCTATGTCACTGAAGGATAATGTAAATGTTACACCCTAGATATGAAAGAATTTTCAAGATCGGTCAAGTAGTTTTAGCTTAAGCCTTGCGCAAACCAACGCAGTGAGTGCGTGCGATGCGATTGCGTTAAGTCAAATCTCTATGTAATCTTATGGACGTTTGACTTAATGCATAGAGATTTGACTTAACGCAATCGCATCGCACGCACTCGCCGCGTTGGTTTGCGCAAAGCCTTAATGTTGCCGATCTCTTTCCTGTTTCTGATCCTGTCAGATTATAGGGATGAAAAATATAGCCTGACAAAGGGTAAAGAGGGATAATGTAGCACTCTTAATGTTGAAAGAATTTTTGAAATCGGTCCAGTAGTTGCTAAGTTTCCATTTCCAAACCCGTTCCTGAAGGAGTCTTCCATTCCTGTGGAAATATGTGAATGAAATATAAATCTATGTCACTGAGGGATAATGTAACATCCTAGAGTTGAAAAAATTCTTGAAATCGGTAAAGTAACTTTATGGTTCCCGTTCTCGTTCCCATTTATGATCCTGTAGGATTAAAGGGATGAAATATAGTTTAGGTTACTGATGAAGGGAGATAATGTAGCACCCCTAGTACTGAAAGAAATTTTGAAATCTGTGGAGTAGTTTCTAATTTTCCGTTCCCAAAACCGTTCCTGTGGGAATATGGGGATCAAATCTTGACAGGAACCATCTCTGGACTAAACTATGTCTACCCTGAAAATTTCATAAAAATCCGTTGGGTGGTTTAGGAGTTTACCCCGGACATACATACATACATCCTATTTTATATATATAGATATCTATGGAATTAGGTAGACTCCGGCTCGACGGATTTTCGGAAACACAAGAACTCGGAATTGTTGACAAGAATGTTAATTGTGTAAGATTTCCAGTAAATGTAAAAGACACGAAAAAAATATTATAATTAAAATTTTGAAAAATTTTAATTACAGATTTAGCTACTAATAACAAGTAACTGAAATTTAAAAAATGTAATTGTAATGAATGAAGCCAATTCATTTTTTAAAGTAATCACTATTTCCCAAATCTGTCAATTATGCCGATTTTCGATCTTGTTAAGAATATATAAATAAAAACTAATCTCTAACCCGAGGTACGTATACCTTTTACGTGGGAGGTTCGTGGTTCGAATCCCAACAGAAATTAAATCGGGTATAGCCTTTCGCGACGAATTGGAAAGACCTCCGGTGATAAGTTCATTGCCATGAAAAGTTCGGAAACGGCAGAAAAATTGTATGTCCTTTCCATTCCCTCACAAAAGCAATGGTAGTGGGAAATGCGCTAGGCCCCGAGGCTCTCCTTTTATTTATTTTATTTATAGCTTTTCTTGAGAAACTGCAAAGTTCTCCGAAAATAAATTCATTGTCATGAAAAGCCTTTTCTCCATTAGCCTTTTGGATCAGGAAAACAACTGTAAGTCCCCTTCATTCCCTCCCAAGGGAAGGTTGTGAGAAATGCGCTATAGGCCCCGAAGCTCTCCACATTTTCTATTTATTTTAATCTCTAATGATGATCGAGCTATTCCTATGCCTAGTAGCTTATTTGACTACCTTCCACTTAAGTAACGACAGTCTTAAAATAAATAATTTTTAGCTCCTCTCCTAGACTTTCCGCATACACTTGTTTTGAGTTGCAAATGCACATCGATAAATTAACTTGGTTTGATAGAAAGCGTTTAAATCAAGTCATGTTACCAAAAAATGTTTCAAATTTGATTTAGGTATACATTTACATACCTATATGATTTGATAGGAGTGAGCATTGAGCAAACCAAAAAGTGTAATTTATTTCCAAGAGACTGCAACTTTTTGTTGACGCAGGATGTTTAATTTCCTCTTTAGAAACCTAGTCACAGCACAGTCAACTGCCATATTTTTTTATGTAAATACATACAGACTTACATAATAATGGTTGAGTGCGGTACAAGCCCACATCCTTACCAACAAAGCAATATTTTTGCATCGTTTTTACATGGACAACAAGGTACCTAACTTCCTATTCTCAGAAACTTTGACCTACAAACACTGCCTATAGCTTGCTTTACTTACATAGGTATGTATATTTATAGGTAGGTTAGAGATTTCAATGAAAGGTTGGTAGGTACACTCAAACTGTATCAATCAATAATATTGCATGCTATCTGGGTAATCCCTACCTATCTACTTAACAACCTATTTCAGTTACTTAAAGTCTCAAAGGGTTTGTAATTGTCATCGAATATTACTTTTTTCTAGGTAGGTAGGTGTACTAGGTACCCAAACCTACTCGCTCGGTCATTCATTATAAATGTCATTCCTTACATAAAAACTCCCAGTCGATGAATGCTTCTTACCTCCCACGCAACCTGTAAGAAGTATGTAACTTGGTGTAGAATCGGGAAACTTACTTTCTTTGGATTAAACGTATTTCAGTAACAACGTGAAATAGAACAAAAACTGCAATGTAGACTAACCTACATAAGGCAGATACGAAATACCAAGGTGTCAAGGTCGAGTTAAATGTGTGGGCCGACGTACCTACCTATCTAATAAGCCAATCATGATTACATATTCGAGATTTCCGATTCATTGAAACTATTAAATATTCCACCGCGCGCCACTAGGTCTAAGATCATTTGAAGGCAAGCTGAAGGACAGGGCTTTTTCATAAGATAATCTGAGCATGTACCCTAGCTATACCTACCTATTACATCATGTTACAAGAGGCACAAAGCCTTAAACAACTCATCTACCCAAACCGGTTCGTAACCCCCCAAAAATATATAAAGGAAGTGACGAAGAAAAACAATTATTTCAACTACAAATTATTTTTCAGCTGCTCGTTTTGTGAGCTACCAGAGGCATGGTCTTGTATAATACCCTTACTACTCCACAATCAAAAAAGTAAATATACGAACAATATTTTCAAATAAATAACGGAAAACCAAAAACAAAATGTAAATACATGGAAAGGATTCCCGCTTCCTCGCCTTGTAACAAATCAGAAAAGCTTTTCTTTTTACACAAAATTGAGTGTGGGTGTCCATCTGCTTTGAGTGAAACTTTTCCATTTATAATTTTTGTATTCAATTCCCACACATTTATAGCTCGAGTGTATCGCTATGATAAAACTACTGGCAGTATATAGGAATTTCGTTAAGTATGAGTGTCATTGAGTGTGACTGTGTGTGAATCAAATGAAATTCAACGTCAACGAAGAACCAAGAAGAACATTTTCAGATCATTATTTCGTTGAACGTTGTATTCTAAGGTTGCGAAAGGTGAGCGTTCTTGAAAAAAATTAAAAGAATTTTCTCAAATTAATAATAAAAAAAAAATATTTCAAACAACTAACGATAACATTTTTGACAAAAGTTTTTTAAGTGAATTTTGTGTAAGAAAAAAAAAAAATATTTTAAGAGTGATCTCAACTGTTGAAGAAAGTGTGTGAGTTTGCACGATCATATTTTGAATAGCAAATGCGATTGCCATGACCCATCCATGAGTTATGCCGGTTGAAGACCCGAAGCCGGTTAATTGTCTCTTTTTAAACTTTTTTTTCTTGCCAAATCCAAATTTGCTGAAGAAGGTTGTTTTTTTTTGTTATTTTTTGTTCGAAGCAAAGACTGTACCTGGGTGTGCTAGTCACCTGGGCAATTTGCGTTGTTCTTTAATTATGTTTATTACCTTTCGTTTGTTTGAATTGATCCTTTGATAAATTGTGTTTTTGAATATGAACTATTAAGTGTCTGGTGGTGCGAAACTTGAAACCGTTTTCGGTTGAATTGTTCTTGATTTGATGGATTAATGACTCGTCTCAAATAACCGTCGTAGTTTTTTTTTCAACGGGAAATTGTGCTTAAAATAGAATGGAAAAGAGCTCCACCAAGCCAAGTCGGAATTTCGAATTTAGTCTTGACTGTTGAGTAACTTGTGATGAAACTTGGTGTGGTGACATTTGAGAAACATTCACGAAAGTGATACTCATAAAAAATACTTTCAGTTTATGATATGTTTGCCCTTCCATGCACTTGAATCGAAGTTCGCTGTCTGAGAATTTCTGGCGCGGTTTCTTTTCTGCTGACCTCATGTCGTTTGTAATTAATTGTTATTCATTTTTCTCCTCATTATTCAATTGAAATCAGTTAAGGCACCGCACAGCAGAGGAGGCCCGGTCCGTCCCGGGCCCCCTATTATGAAATTCTTACTTATTTTTTATGTGTTTTTTTTATCTCGTGATGAGAATAACAGACAGACAAATAGAAAGATTTTGCAGTTGCTATTAATGGCCTGCGGTCCGCGAATTAATTTACTGAAATAAATGCGCTGTGTAAATATACAATGAAGGGACATTTACATAGACAATAATGCGAGTTTCCTCTTTAGAGTGTGCTTGTATTAAATCGCAGTATAATGGACAGCTTCCCGGTTAGTTTTTTTTCTTTTGTATTGTTTTAAAAACGATTGGATCAACGGATAGACAAGAATTTAAATTCTACTTCGTCGTATGAAAACGACCATTGTTTCATAATAGTCATGCGGGTGAACAGTTCGTTGCTCGTATTCTTGGACAATTGAAAAAAATGATTTCCTTGCTTTTAGTTGGGGTGTATGAAATGTCTTTTTTTCTTTGCTGTTGTTTGTTTTTCAAATTTTGCTTGAAGTAGCGTCAGCGTGGCGTGGTAATGGTAAGTATGCCATGGTAACCGCGTTGTTGAAAAAATTGGGTATCCACTTTGGACTTACTGATCGTAATTCGTAGAAAGTCTAGACTCGAGAGGTCAGAGAGTTCATTTCAATTAAGTCAGTAGATGAGTGTGTTAGTGCGAAGTGTTGATGAAAGCATGGTAGATAGGTACCTAGTCATACATATTTCATTGTTCTGTTTAAATAATTAAATAACAAATTAGTGTTCCTAGGCTACCTAAGCAGGTACTCTGGTTGGACATAAAATTGCTTCAGACTGGTTCAGGGCTAGGTCGGCGCTACTACGTTAGTTCGTTGAATCCCTGAGGTCGCCCTTTGGTCGCCACAGTTTTGTTTATTAAAAAAAAACCTAAACTTGCCCTGAATTTGAAACTGAGTGTTTTTTTCAGTCCTGGGGTTGAACTGGGTTTGCCCTCAACTCGCCCTAGGTTTTTGCTATGCCGAGTTGAACGCCGTCAAAAGGCATGTATTTTTATTCAAATGTCGGATGCGTGTTAATTTTGTGGCTTAAGGCCCCGACCCATAGAATCCGTTGCGTCCGTTCGCTGCCGGATTCAACTGACAGCTCGATTAAATACACACGATCTTATGAGAGTTAACCCATAAGCATCGGATGCAACGGACGCAACGCAAAAAGTAGCCCAACTTTTAAAGGCTATGGCCCAATGACTCCGTCAGACTTCAACTTCAACTTCAACTTCAACTTTAAAATATAGGTCTGTTCGATGTGCAGTGCTCCAGTGCGCACTGGGGAATGTCAACGCACTGAAATTATCTGTCAATGCACTGAATACCTGCTCCGGATTTGATTTCACATCGAACACATAAGAGCTAAAACTCACGTAGCACTCGACTTTCATAAATTAGTTTCCTCCATTTGGCAATAAATATGGTTTTATTTCTTTCTTAGATGTATGAAATGATATGAAATATCAAAATGAAACCCAAATATTGAGTTATAACCCAGTTGCCAACAAAATATACTTTGCTTTGCAATTAATCTTTTTGGCGTAAACAGCTGATTTCCAATTGACAGCACTGAAAACCTCAACCCCAGAAAAAACCTGGGGCATGGCAGTGCGCACTGAGTGCTTGCACCGGACGAACATCGAACACAGTGCAAATGCACTGGGGCAGAAAAAATGTCACATCGAACGCATCAGTGCGATTTCAGTGCGCACTAGGGCGCCCCAGTGCGCACATCGAACAGACCTTATGTGAAAACTTTGGATGGCCCAATGAATCCGTCGCGTTAATGCGCTTAAGTTACACAGAGCACCATGTGTGTGAGCATGTGTGTCTACCAACCAACAAAAAATACCAATAGCAAATGTCAAAGTCGTTAAGTGCGTTGATATTAAAAATGTTTTAATCTCAACGCCGCCACGGACGTCACGTACGTTGCTTATGGGCCATTCCCCATAAGAATACATGTGTTTTAATCGAGTTGTCAGTTGTGACCGCTGAAGTCGAACGCGTGACGGAGTGATTGGGCCATAGCCTTAACTTTTGCGTCCGGCAGAACTGATGACATGCGCAGTCAAAGCCAATTTGAAGTTTTCTCTTCACACCGCAACGGATTCTATGGTTCACCCCAATCCGTTTAGTCCGGTAAAACTCACTGCTGTCAGTTGAATCTGGCAGCGAAAGGACGCAACGGATTCTATGGGTCGGGGCCTTTAGGGTTTTTTGAAGACTGGAAACCCCAAACTTTTTTTGACAACTCATACAGTTGTCTGCACTCTATTTTGTTATTTTACTATCGTTTACCTATACCTACCTACATATACGTATAAAAAATTTGCAAATCAGCAATTTAACACACTTAAGCTACATGCAGACGGCATATAAAAGCCGCACACGTTTGCGGTTCTGACGTCATTTTTACGTCATAATTTGCGAGTATTGACGCATATCGTCTGAACACCCTTTTGGGACAGTCCGCACATGCACGCAAATGGTTTGCGGACGATGTGCGACGGTGAAACCGCACATAAATGTGCGGCTTTCTCGCAAATCGTCTGAACACCCTCGCACATTTTTTGTAACAGTTTGCGTGCATGTGCGTGCATGTGCGATCTTCAAATTCATGTGCGGTGACACGAAAATAGGACAACGCAAATGTGCATATTTTACGCAAATCAGTAGTGGTTGTACAGCATAGTTGTGATCGGTTTTCAATTAAAAAAAAAAATTATAAAATGAGCGAAGCGAAGTATGTTGGTAGTAGGCTGTTTTTATTTTCATGAATACAATACGTACTGAAATAATTATTAGGTCTCTTGAGTATTATGTTTCTTTTTTATTAAGTTGACTTAAATATTTTATTTTATTATTTTGTTACTTTTTTTCTATTGATTAATTATGAAAACATTAAAATTGATTGCAGATAAATCATATCCAATGCCAAAACAGCAGTAGTACCAAACTTTATTTTCGACATTTTCAAATAATTTCAGCACTTTTAAATTTTTGTACGGATTAGCTTCGTCCACAACCACAACCCATGAATTAAACACCAAATTCAAACAATTTATTGAATTAACGCAAACCTGCATATGAACGCAAATGGGTGATGTGCGGATTTTTACGCATACCGTGTGAACATGTCGCACATCGACCGCAAGATTTGCGTACTCATTTGCGTACATTTGATGTGCGAGTTATTCAACGCAAACTGATGTGCGGCTTTTGGGACAGATTCTGCACATCGTCTGAACACCCTTATATGCGAGTTTGCGTACACTGATTTACGTTTAGCATTTGCGTTGAATTTACAACTTTTTATGTGACGTCAGAACCGCACATATGTGCGGCTTTTTATATGCCGTCTGCACGTAGCTTTAGTCTTCAATTTTTTTTATAACCCTCATATTTTTCAACTTTTAATCGTTATCGTCAAAAGCTTTTTTTATGTAACGTTATGAAAGTTTTTTCCTGCTATGGCCTTATAGGTAAGTTGCCTGCGTTTTGGTGAATTTTTCGTATTTGAAACTCGCTTTTTCAATACCTGCGTTGATTTGGTTTATGATGTTCATGTTATAAGCTACGTGATAAAGGCTTTGTTAAATGAAAACACAACCTACCAATACTTTCTATTTATCACTGCAGTCTGTCGATTGAATATAAAGTTGCAATAGGTATAAAAGGACTTACTTTTCATGGTCCACAACTTCCTCCAATTTTTGTGCTAAGTGCTTAGTAATGTACATTGGTGAGCTGATTATAAAACTGCTGAGTTGCGAGAAAAACGATTCTACAACGGCTTCTGTTTCGGATTGGCAAATGCTGGAATGAAATGGATGCGATCGTCGCCCTGTACAGCACCTTAATGTCTCTTCTTTCTTTCGAATTGATTGAAAATGTGTCGGTATCGATAGGTATGATTGTGATCAACCACTAAGCAAGTTTACTTTATAGTCAATTAATTCTTCCTCTTGCTTTTCGGTATTACGAGCTTCTTGATCTCGAAAGGATCATAGCTTATCTGCTTTATGGTATTGATCCGCCTGTGGTGTACCAGCGTTAACCTCAACAGTTGGCAAGCCTCTAGGTCCTAAATCGTTTCATAACTCAGACCAACCCATAACCCAATAATTTCGTCAATCTCAACTCATTAAATGTGTGACATAAAATTCAATATTTTTTTATTTTAGAGAAAATACACTATCTTGCTAGGGAGCGAGTTAAGCTTTTAGTATTTCATGGAACGTGTTAATAATGAAATTCGATGCTTTGTGAGGAGGTTTACTTCTTGAAAAACAATATAAAATTTTGGAGTAGTAGTAGAGGGGAATACTTACTCCAGATGCCACTACAATATACTCAATTTTTCCATTTAGGTACTGAAGGTCATTAAAAACTTTAAATTTTTATTTAAAAAGATTGGATGGAAAATACTAGGTAGGTAGGTACATATGGTTTTTTTTTATTAGGCTGAACAGAAACCCAAAAAAGGCATACCTACTCCTTTGGGTGATATTTGACTGTCGATGTTTTGATTTTTTCGTTTTTGAACCCACAAACGATACGATTGTTTTTAATGTACTGATTTTCGTTCGAATACCAAATCTTTCTGTAGGTACTTAATTTCTTGCAGTTCTAAAATCCTATCTGATGACATTTTCTTTTCAATTTATTACAGCTTTAAGCCTGAACTACATCGAAACACAAAGTAAAAAGTTTCTCAAAAAAATGATATTCCGGGCTACTCTATCAAAAATAAATTTGTATACCTATCTCTTCGTCTCAATTTTAAAAAATTGTTTTTGAAAATAGTTCATGTCGTAGCTTTCACTTTGAACAGTTTTTTGCAAACAAATATGTAGGTACAATTAAATAATACTGTTTATTTTTCCTGAACGGTAGCGCTTTCATCATTAAAATCCTGTAGCTTAGAAGCTTTTCTTTTTTGACCAATTGTTTATTGTTTTGTTTTGAAATATTTATCCGTCAAAAAGCCTTTCAGAGTTTTTCTAATGCTGCCAACAGGTGTCACGCAGTAATATGTGTTTATTATTTTTATTTTTTTCGCTTTGTGTTCGGATGTAGTTCAGGCTTTATACTAGAAAATAGGGTAGACAATAGAACTTTTTTTAATGGCTGCCATTTTGTCAAATTTCAAAATCTTTTAAAAAGCTTGTGTCTAATCGTAGTCGTCCTAGTAAAAAGTAGAAAAATAGATAGAATAGTAGAAGAATCGTTCCACAAATTCTATGTCGCGCCGGCAGAGGTCAATTCAAAGACGCTTCAAGGCCAAGACAATAAAAACAAAACTGTTTTTTTTTTTAATTTTAATATTTTATACTAACTAAATTTAAAAAAAAAATTCAATAATGTCAATATCACGTTTAGTAGTAGGTAGGTAGACGACCCTATTCACAGGTCACCATTGCAGGCCCATGTTATTTGTAATCCATTGCCAAATCTTATTACCGCCTGAACTTAGTTTTAGGTTTTTGTCGAGCTTAGACTGGATTCGTATTTATAAAACGAATCTTTGAAGACAAACTCTAATTTCGTAACATTTTTTGAACATTTGCAGAATAAAGGTAAGTAAGAACCTTCGCCACACCATAAAATTATTTAAAATAGGTAAATAAGTAAATTAATTGATAGGGTGGCGCACCAAAACTATGGGAACCTCGGGGCCTAAAGCCCTAAGTAGAAGTAGTTACCCACCTACCTGCTGTTTTGTTTTTAAATATTCGGATATAACAATTTAAAATTTTAAAAAATTGCGATAAAAATTTTTTTTTAAGTAGAAATTACAGAAAACTCATAAAACATTTGTCACTTGGGGGTGTGTTAGCTTACTCAAAAATTTCCTTGTAAATACAGCAGTAAGTTTTTAATATCTTTTTGGTGTTCTATTTTTTTACCGGCACTGTGCTCTTTGAGTTAAAGCTTTCAGTTTCACTCAGTTCGGTTTTAAGTTCTCACAAGTTACCAGTATCTACAGTCATCAAGCTTATTATGTGTCACCCTCTTAGTATTATCCAGTGAGAGCTTTCGTAGTTATTGTGATTTGTGATAGGTAACTTCTGAATGAAATAAATGCTGTCATAACACATCTAATAGCTTTCGATAAGGGTTCAAGTTCATGGGAGATATTAACAGAGTTGCATAAGTCTTTCTTTTCAGTGTTCGTTGGGTGTAAGTTACTTTTTATAATTTCAATAAAAACTACTTTGTTTCTGTATACAGTTTATGTCAGTTCACTACTTCAATGATACCATTTTAGATGAGAAAGTGTTTATTCGATTACACTTCTTATTTCACAACTTTTTTTGTGTTGTAAATTGAAATTAGGTTCAACAAAAACTAAACGTAATTGACCATTACTTCATCTGAGATATTATGCAAGAAGAGTTACTAAATTGTTATGGCAAACTTTCTATTTATTAACCACTTTTACTGTAATGCATTCTTATCACATATTTAAAGTGGTGAATGGACGGAAAAAATGCACTTTCTGTCGTAAGTGAAAATCACTTTGTTTAATTTAAAACAATTCGTTTTTCATTTGACGTGCGTACTAAATCCATGAAACTGAAATAGTAATGGGTGTGTGCAGGTGATTGAGAGAGTGCCATTTGTGCAACATACGTTGCAATTCACATGTAAAATATTAATCGTTCCCTAGTTTTTACGTCCTTTCTGGAAATGTGAATAATACGACCATTAGGACTGTTTGCGTGTTATTGTTTTTAGTTTTTAACTTACCTTGGAAGATTTTATAGGAATTCATAAAATATGCGTTAAGGTCATCATATTAAAACGCTACACTTGGTATTTGCTAGGGATGCCAGACTGTCTGCTCGCGGTTTTGTTTCGCAATGCGGAAATCGTCCCATTCGTTGCAATTCGATTAAATTTTGGTGTTAACCCACGCCAATGTTATTTTACTTTAAATATTCATGGCTGTTCTGATTTTGGTACGGATTCAAAACGGAAACCGAAATTAAATCCGTGCGGATTTAAAAGGTGTGTTCTTATTTCCGAACGGATTCACACTGATTTTTTGCCATAAAAACGTGTTGAAAATTAAATTTTTGTGTTCATTGGAACTGTTTACAGCTTGTGTGCATGTTAGTGCTAATATAGTTTATTATTTTTCATTTCTAGCAGTAAATAATGTTCTACAGAATTCATTAACCGGATTCAATTCCGCTAACAAAATGATAAGCGAATTGAAAACGTACGGATTCGGAATTGAGCGCAAAAATTCTAAAACGGGAGGATATGGTATCCGAACGAAAATCAGAACAGGGGTGATTGTACCTATTTCTATTTAATGGTTTTACCTTTGATACCTGCCTATGTCAATGGTGGTGCGTGTAGCGCAGGTAATACTTAACAGGGGTGACATTCTGTAAGTAAAAAGCGAACAAACGTTTTCGTGTGTGCGAACGATTTGCAATGTCCTTCCTATTGAAAAACGTTTGATCGCTTTCGTTTCGCTTTTTATAGAATCTGGCCCCAGGTCTGCCTGTTACTGGCGAGTTATGTGCTCGATCCCCAGAAACATTCCAATTTTTTTCTAACTGTATCATCTTTCGCGAGGAACTGGAAAGTCCATCGAGATGAAAAGCACTTTCGAACCTAGCCATTCTGAATCGACATAAAGTTGTAGGTCTAAAAGAAATGAAAATAATCAAAGAAATTTATTATTTGATGTTCAGGTGGAGTGTTTCAAATCAATACATAGTTCAAGTCACATCAACTCCAATAGGCGCTTCGCTCAGGTACAAAAATGGTCACTATGATGAACTATTCCCCGAAGATCATATAAAATAAAAATAAAAAATAAATAAATTGAATAAATAGAATGGCGCAACGGAACGGGGAGCTCGGCACCTAGTGCTTTTCTCACAACCAGGCCCTGTGAAGGAAATGGGGAGGCCTACAATTTTCTGCCGATTTTGAACGTCCAATCAAAAAGCAATTTGCTTGGAAATGAATCTACTATCGGAGGGCTTGCAAATTTCTCTCGAAGGCGATACCTACCCGTTGAAAAACATTTTTTTGTTTTCAGTTGGGATTCGAACCAGCAAACTCCGGCGTAACAGGCAGGCATGCTAACCACTACGCAAAGGGCACTAAAATTGAATTGAAAACACATATATCTTTGATTTTCTTGGTTTTACCTCATTTAACTAAAAATTTGTTGACTTAGTGTTAACAACACCATCAACTGTCAAGCTTTAAACCTGCAGACCCGGCCAATAGTATTACTACTCCCATCACACCTCAGGAAGAGTCGTTTCGATATTTTCATTGTCACTTCTCCATAATATATGTCAGGAAGAGTCGTATCGGCTAAAACAACATTTTCTGAAAATGAAAGCTAGCTTGATTGATTTTTCGTCCTGGAAACCATTTACATACAAAATTTCATTGAAATTAGAGTATTTTACTTTAACCATTTCTGTGTTCTGTGGCGAACGATGGTGTCCCACAATACTCTGCCCGTTTCTAAAAACTATGTCAGAAAGCAGTTTTCATCGCGGTACAACTGTTGAGTTACTTGTGTTAAGCTCTTACTGCGGGCTATTATACACGGCTAAAATTATTTTTTCACACAATGCCCAATTTGTATATTAGTATTTTAAAACCTTGGGTTTTGCATTCTACAGATTGAAATCATCTCGAATGTAACGAAACTTATGGTGTTTAAAAATTTTGTTACGAATGGTACGTATATGATATGGCAGATGTTAAATTCATTTATGCACTCACTGTGTTCAATGAGCCAAAGCCACATACTTGTACACTTAATTTATTCTGAAATCATTTGCTAAGCCAATAAAAATGATGATTTATCCATACATTCATCAGAGTCGTATGATTCACAATTCACATCTAACGAAAACAAAAAAAAAACTTTCATCACAAGATAATTATGACGATAACGTTACTTTTCTTGAGTGGTTATCGAAAACCCTGGATCGGGTGGGTTTGAATCTTGCAAACTAACGTAGTTCTCTTTATACATTAAACGATGAAAGCTAATTGGTGTAAATTAAGCAATTTGGTGACGTAAGTTGGTAACTCACGCAAATAAGTAGTTTGCTCTGACACCAAAGAAAGTGCATATAATGTATTAAAATTGCTTATACCTGTCTGTTGAATGGTTTATCTTAATAAACAAAACTCTACATCTCTGTGACCGGCCGTATCTCATTTCATGTGACATAAATTATCAAAATTGTTTGCTGTTGTCAAGTTCCTTCTAACAGAGTTTTGAAGCCGAACTCTTGATTGCATAATGAAAATGAGCACTGGTTCAAATGAACTTCCCTCTTATATTACCCATAAAATATCATTAAACTGTTAAGACCCGATGAAGAGTCTCGCGCAAAGTAAATAGTATAAACGCCAAATGCCATTAAAGTGTATAATATCTCTCGACTGTCGACTCCCACTATCTTCATATTTTTATTTCCAGATATCAAAAGGAGCTTAAGAGTAAACTTGTATTGTTAAGTTGCATGTGATTTCAATTATTTAGATTAAAACAAAAAAAAACGGAAAAAAAAACAATTTCACATGTGTGCCACCAACCATTAAGTTGCTTGATGAAGTTCGTGTTCACCATTACCAATATACCGCTACTGTCAATATACAGCAATAGCAACAGAAAACGCAAGAAAAACATGCTAAAACTTCGCTTGTCAGAACACACAAAAAAAAAACAATGGCAACAGTAGTAATTGTCACCGACGATCGTTGGTAACAATACTTTCTTCCGTTGGTAGTAAGTTCAGTTTACTCCGCTGAGATTGAGCAGTTGGTTCGGTTGTATATTCGCGCGATTTCACTTCCAATTTATTTATTAACATGGTTTGGTTATTCGTGTTGCCCGTGGTTTTTTTTTTTTTACATAAACTAACTGCTTAACTGACTTTATTTGATAGTGTTCTTTCGTGTGGTTCTATATCATAATTACTTAGTCAATACCGGAAATAATAACTGTTGTCTATGTATCCGTAGTGAAATTTTGAAAGTACATAATTTATTACACGCAAAGCAGGACACTGCACTTGCGATTGTGATTCGGATGCAATGTGTCTCTTTTTTTTTAAAATTTTTCATGGCATTTTTGTTTTGTTTTCCTTGTAAAGTCACCCTTTTTTAATATACCAGAACCTACCTGTTGGCAGGTATACCTAGTGTTACCGGATATCCTGCGAGTTTGGGAGTTTAATGGTGTGAATAATAAGGGATTATTGTTGGAATATTTTAGAACTATGCTTAAGCGCCCAGCCACAAAGGAATTTGACGCAAGCAACACAAGGATTTTTTTTTCATAGCAGTAAAATACATGCAATTTTCACAAATTCCAAAAAGCAAATAAAGTATCAACGAATTTTTCAAGCAACTAACTCATAGTTCAAAATATTTGCAATTATATCCACTGTACGTGATTGGCAGCTGATCAGCTCTGTCTATTGTTTAAAAGAAAAAAGGAGCACGCATCTTATGTATGCACTGTTTTGGTATGGGTTAGGTATGAGTAGGTGGTATGATGCATGCATTAATTTATTTATAGAAAAAGGTGTTGAATTTTAATTTTTGTTAATTAGTAACTACAATGAGAGGAACAATAAACAAAAGCAAACAAATTTATGTATGGGAACGAGCGAAAACAAATGGCACAGTAAACCATAAAATTTGTTTACTTGCTGATTTATTAAGCATTTTGTTTAGATTTGATAAAGAGTTTTGTATTTATGTCTGACTTTGCCCTGAGAGAGATCTTATTTCGCCTATTTAAATTGTAGATCATCCAAATTGTTGGGCAAATAAGCGAAGTTACCAATTATATTTTCACAAACATTTGATTTAATGTTTTTCATAAATTTTTTTTTAATACAAACCGTTCCGATTTCGATAAGTTCTCATGTATCACATGACATGATCTTAATTTCTTTGACTAAGCGCCTGTTTACACTTGTGCAAAAATTAATAACTGGCGTAGATACATAAAGAAAATAAGCTATGTTAAATTTTCTTTTTGCATCCCTCCTCTTCTTTTTCAAAGTCGTTTCTTTTATTTTGAATTATAAGAACGTCATTTAACTTTAACGAATTGTTTTAACCCACTTAACTATACGTAACCATCAGCTTAAAACTTCGTTATTTGTTTTGGCAGTTAAAACGTATAAAATGTTTGTAATTTGACAGACCGTGAGATCGAGGAAATATGTTTTTTGGTGGTGTTAAAACAACATTTACGGTCGGGAGTTGGGTTCGTTCGTTGAAATTTACCCAGAATTGAGGCTATTTGAAAGTTATTTTTGATTCTTATTTTTTTCGACAAAAATTCCAGTGTTGGAAAAGTGTTTCATTTACTCCATTTACTCGTTAAAAAATATGGAGGAGTAAGTTTAGATATTCGAAAATTGTTCGAAATCGAGTTATATAGAAGGACCAATCGTTTCCTTGACGACTCCATGAGTTGTCAAAAAAATCTGGGTTTGGTTCTTTAAAAACGCTAAGCCACGAAAGCATCATCACACATCCATGTCATTTGAAGAAAAATACTTCCCATTTCACAGCAGTGCTCGTTACCTGAACTCGCCCCATCAAAAGCCTAGTGCTTCTTTTTAAAAAGTTTGAAGGAGCTTAAAAATGCTGAGGTTGACGTTGGGGTTTAAAAAAAATCTTCGTGGCAACCACAAAGCAACCACGGGGCTTGAGCTAACGATGCTTTGAGTTTTGTACAGGGTTGTCCCAGGTTTCCTTGACGCTGTAAGCTGTCAAAAAGTCTCATTTTTCGGTTCCTAACGCTAAACCTTGAAATCACCACGAATCTAGAAAAATACATGCCATATCAATACCGAAACCTATTGTTACTTTAAAGCGAGTTGAGGGCAAACTTAGGACTCAAAAACTGGCACTCATGATAAGTTCAACTTGCGACGACCACAGAGCAACTCCATAGTTTAAACGAACGAGCCTATTTTTAGAAAATGTGACTGTTCTCAATGATAAAATGAAACAATCACCTCTACACGGAATTCAACTCATTCTTTAATAACCATCAAATTAAAACGAATCATTTGTATGTCATAAAATATTTTATAGCCTATCATAGTCTATATAGTCTATATAGTCTAAATCAAAGAATTTTTATACTTTACCGCACGAGAACGGGAAAAATACCATAAATATAACATTAAGCGCTTTTATTCAAATTGAATAACCGAATGGAAAAGCAATTAAATTTCGCAAACGCTTTCATTTGTTGCTATTGATCACATAATAGGCTCTTAGTTAGGAATAGACAAAAGTGATAAGTTTGTTGTAAATTGGTTGGCAGCAGCGAAGTGAAGAGCCTTTCGACAAGATATCATTGGTTCGATGGGGTAAATATTTATGTTAACTACTTGTAGATTGTTTTTCGGAAAGTGGATAACAGAATGTTTGCATTGTATGAAACATTTTCAAGAACAATTGAAAGTTAATAGGGCTACGTTAGTTTTTATTATATAGTGTTTATAATATAAGAAGAGAAAATTGATTGCAGTTTCTATACTAATGAGCAGTACCGTTTGAGATTCAAAACACATGATAAATGCAGCATGTGACTTTTGACAGATTGAAAGGCTGGGAAATATGCCAATAGGATCACGCGATAGGGAATTTTTAACTGATATATAAAAGGTATTCAGATTCAGATACGCTAAAAGATTGAAAAAAAACTATTGTCTTAAGCTCGATTCGGTACTCGTAATAGGGGCTACTATTTCGATTATAGCTGGGACTTAGCATGTAAGCAATTTTTTCGTTCAAAAGTTACATCTTTTCCTATCATATCATAATTGCTCGTTAAGTTTTGATTGAGTTTCGCAATTAGAACACATTCATATCTGATTCCGTACTTAACTAATGCAGTTTAAGGTATAGGTACTTGCTTTTCCTTATAATACAATACATATGATTCTTCGTTTAGTTTCGTCAAGTTCTCGTTCAGTTTTAAATTTGATAGAGAGTAGCTTTGGTCATTGAATTTTACCTTTCAAAATATTGAACAGCAAAATGACAGCGTTAATGTTATTCTCCTGAAGAAAAATAAATCCAATTTGGACAGTTTTTGACTTTGCCCATGGTGTAAGATGAATGAGCTCGTCATTTAGGCTTAGCTTTCGCCTTCAGAGATTCTTATTTTACTATTGAGTACTTTACGTGCAAATTCGCTACAAAAAAAGTTGATATCTTTTAACATCTCTTGGATATGGAAATTGACATGTTAACAAACGACTTATGTTTGAATTTAAATCGGCGACCCCAAGGTGACAAGCTTAGTATGATATAATAACCATGTCACACTAAAAAACGCAGAAATAGTAGTAGAATCTTTTGAAACAACTTAATCCAGCGGTTTTTTGGAGCGAAATCCCCAAACTGCTTCTTTTTTTAAAATAAGTTAATAACCTGTAAACGGGCTTTTATCACACACGACGTCGACCATCCTTACCCTCTTTTCATCATCGCTGCACCTAGTCAACATGACAAACACTGATGACTTTCGTCAAATTGAAGAAAAAAAGTACTTTTACTTACTACGGTACAGTGAGTCAAATTTCTGTTTGCGTGTTTTTAGCAGGTAAACCTATTTCTAGTTCAAACGGAGTACAAAAATGACCTTTGTCGGAGTTATTACACTCCTTTTTTTAACAAAAATTACTTTTAAGAAGAACAAAAATTACTTGCGTGTTAAGGTTTTGCTTCTTTTTTAACCCTTTCCATAAAACATTGGTGTTTATTTTTATGTCATGCTCGTTGCTCATACCCACACTTTAATTTTTTCAAAAAAATTAAAACACAAACTCATTAATTCCACGAAGGTTTGCTAAAATCTCTCTATTATCCATTGTCCTTGTCATACCATAGAGCCTACACGACATTCAAAGGGAAAGCAATAAGTCAAGGCAGCCTTTGTGCAACTTAACTTTTTTGCATCACTCTACTTATACGCATTATACAAATTAATAAGCTAATAAAATATTAACAAATGACGGGAGTTTTCACAAAGTTTTCTTAGATTCAGTTGAATTTAAAAATCTTCTATATTCAGCTCTCGTGGATCTGGCTCTCTTTTCTTCCTCCTCTCTTTTGCAACACACCCCAATTTCCTACCTTTTTTTTTACTCACAAATAAAGTCTGCAACATTACCAGCAGTTCTTTTTTTTTGCCTAGACAACTATTTCGAGACCATTCCCGAAGGACTAAAAACCTAGCTAAACTCCATTCCATGCGCGTGTCTGCTCAATTT
This sequence comes from Melanostoma mellinum, assembly GCA_914767635.1. NCBI lineage: Eukaryota > Metazoa > Arthropoda > Insecta > Diptera > Syrphidae > Melanostoma > Melanostoma mellinum. The sequence continues at coordinate 202,844,623 of OU612058.1, forward strand.
TTATATCAGATTCCCCTTGCTGAGCTCTTCTGTTAACCCTGTTTACTAAAATTCTATTTATCTTGTGCAAAAATCTTTTAAAAAAAAAAATCATAAACTAGTTGAGACGACCATGTTGATTATGAAGATATTCAGACAAAAAGGGAATAGCAAATTTGGTTGGAGAATAATAATATCCTTGTGGTGTAGAATGTTGAAACAGAATGGAAATCGTGTGTAGTATTATAGTTAAAATATCCAGGGGGTAGAGTTTATCTAGGGGTGAAATAAAATGGGTGTGCGCACGTTTGAATTCTATGTATGACGTGCTGTTTTCAAAGTGCCGCATACGGCATATTCAACTGATTCAACTGTACTATTACTCCTGTTATTATTTCGTTTATACTCTCGTGTTATAGGGAATGTTATATCGTCCTTCACAAAAAAACACAAAGAGAAATTGAAGAATTTTCAGATTTCCTTTCTTGGCACATAGTACTTTAAAATTTACTCTGCATGGCTTCTCATATTTTCTGATATATAAATTATGGGCTTTTTCTTTAAAAATGACACCTATGACAGTTTAACGTTTGATTGTGAATAGATCAAGTCTTTTTTTTATGATACCTAGTTTCACCGATGAGTCAATGACACTTATGTTGCTTTGCATTGCACGAAAAGATGTGTCTATAAGAACTTGGGGTACCCATACGTGACGGTTAGCATGCTTGTCTGTTACGAGGAAAAAAGTTTTTCTAGAGGTATTGCCTTTCGCGAGGAATAGTAATTTCACTGCCATGAAAAGCGCTTTCTCGATCAGCCGCTCCAAATCGGCAGAAAACTGTAGGTCCCCTCCATTCCCTCGCAAGGCATAGTTGTGAGAAATGCGCAAGGCCCCGGAACACCCCGCTCTGTTGCGCCACCCTATTTTTTTTTTTTTTTTTTTTTTAACACTTAGGAGCATTCTCCAACCGTACCATCGGTACAAAAAGATCGCTTTTCACGTCTCTAAGAAATGAATGTCACATCTCGATTTCAATGAAAAATCTACTTAAGAGGCACAAATGTCTATACCAAATTCAAACGTCAAAAAGAAAATTTTCATCAAGGAATATTTTTTATGAGCAATAGGTAACAGTCAAGTAATGCAGTGTCAATCCGAACACCCTTTTGCCCGAAATACCCGCAAAACTTTTCTGAGGTGAAATCAAAAACAGCTTATTATTTGAATTAACGGCTATATCCGGCTACAATTGAGTCTCATTGTAAATTCTTCTTTTTTAGTGTTTACTTTTCATTGTAGATAATGTTAAGTGCGGTAGTTTTGAATGAAGCTTTCAGCATTCTCCACTATTAAATAACCCGTATCGAAAACATGTTTAGTAAACGAATAGTGCTGTCAAATGGCATATATTTTTCCTCAAATGATAGGGGTGTGGGGTGATTTCGTGGCTTAGCGTTTTTCGAGAAATTACACACCCAGATTTTTTCCGACAACTCATTTGGTTGTCAAGGAATCTTGGGTCAACCCTGGGTGAAGTTGAACCAACCAACCTATTTTTTTTTTTATTTTTTTCTTTTTTTTTCTGTGTTATGAGAAACGTGATCCCAAAAGGATCATAGCTCTCCCACTCATCTGCTCGAATCTAGTGATCCTAGTTATCGAATAAGGCAACATTGTCGATCTTACCTACTTCATACCTGCAAAAACATCTTGTAGAGGCTTTTCGTCATTAATTGAGATTGCCACAAATTTTTAAATAAAAATAAAAAAAAGTGTTCAAGTTTTTTTAAGAGTGTAGCCGTAATTCCAGCGTATATGCTGATGTGTAAAGTCAAACTAATCAACGTACAGCAAATTACACCTTCAGAACATCAGTTAACCCAAAAAGCACTTGATAGTTATATCTTTTATATTTGCTAAAAAAAAATACCACTTCAAAGAAATTGCTTATAGAGCTAGAAATACCACACCTATCTTAACAAATCTTTCACTAGGGCAAAAAATAAAAAAAAATATTTGTTCTGAGTTCATAACGAAAAAGATTTCATGTGACTCCCATAAGCATATGTCCTGTATGTCTTTTCTGCACGAATCCTTTCCACCCCTAAGTACTATTCAGGACGTATTCATTAAAACTGAGTACACGCAGCCACTCTCACCATTTCTGCTCTCTCTCTCTCGACAAAAATTGTCCAGCACTCCTTGTTTCCGTGCCGTGTATCCTGTGCTGTATATTCGACTTCAAACTCTCGATTCATGATTATAGAGTTTATAAGGTACATCAAGAGTGAGCACACATAAAACTGTACACCGGACAAGTACCCACTAACGGCGCGAGGCACGACTTTATTTAACTTCTTGATATGATGGTAGTTTAGTTCCTTTCATTTTCCCGATTGTGTTCGTTTGTTGTTGGCAGCGCGCTCGTCGCAAAATCTGAAGAGACAAAAAAAAAAATTGGGCGCGGCGACCTTCAGGAAGCAAAAGAATTATTTAAAAAAGAACTAATACTACAAAATACGACACTTTTTTAAATCCAACTTTCTACAATATCCCGTGTTGAAGTTTTGTGTACTTTTTTTTGTCTAAATTGAGTTTGTTTCGAAAAAAAAATATTTGCCAAACGAGGGAAAATTTTATACCATAGTATACATAAACTACAAAATAGCAATAGCAACAAAAGAATTAAAACTTTAAAAGTTATATGAAAACAAAAAAAGGAGTCTAACAAGGACTTTGAATATAAAACGCCAAAGATATATTCTACCTTCTCATAGAATTTAAGGATACAAATCAAAACACAACGCACAAATCAAAAACTGATCTAGTATACATACTTTGTCTCTGCATACATATATTTATTACTAAATATAAACTTATGTGAAGAAAAAAATTTTAATAAAAATCTTGTCCATATCCATCGAACAAAAATTAAGGATACATCGCGAGTGAAATTTTTTTTACTACACAGACTAACAAAATACTCCACCCACCCACAAAAAAAAATCCACATTTTATAAACTCTAACATAAGAGTCCTTTTTTTAGAAGAAAAAAAAACCAAAGCTAAAAACCTACATAAAGGACTTTCTTATAAGAAAAGTTATTAAGTAAAAATGCCATGAAAAATACAATTCTACTGCTTTTTGTGTGATTTTACTCAGCTCATGAATATATATTTATATACAACCAAACAATTTTTATTTGTCGTGAACCTACAACTAACCATAACGAACATTTTATACCACAGTAGATTATTCCAACTTAAATTAAATTAAAAAAAAAAAAAAGTAAAACAAAGTAGTATAGTAAAGTAAAGTCCTTGTGATTGTTAATTTTACCTGTATGAACGATAACTTTTACATATTTATCTAATCTTTATCTAAAAAATAATAACAATAAAACATTTTTTTCTAATAAGAAAGTAAATATTTTTTACATATACAAAAATTAAAGCAAAGTCGTGTGTGTTGTGTGACCAAAATTTAACTCAACATAGAATTTGTTTAACTTAATACAAGTTATACTATAAAATAAATTAAAATGGGCGGATGCGCATCAAAAGATAAAAAGGACGAGGTTGTCACAGATGCCGCCACCGGTGATGCTGGAGACGCTAAAACCGATGGGTGTGTATCTAGCTCTCTGTTTTATCTACTCTTATAATCTGTATAATATTTTCTTCGGGAAGTTTCAATCATAAATCATTTTTATCTTTATTTTTGCAAACACATTTTTAACCAGAAAAAATCATCCAAAATATATTATGATTATATTTTCTTACAACTGTCATCGGCTGTCATGTGAGAGGCGCACCCTCGCGCGTCCTTTCGAATTTTTTTTTTTTTTTTTAGTTTTTCTTTACACAGGGTGGTGTTTAAGGGTGGATGTCGACAATCCTTAAGCCTCTTTTCAGGGGAAAGTTTGCTTTCGTGCAACAATCATAATATGGTTCGAAGTTTTCTCTCAAATTCAGCAGATTACTCTCTGTTTCTCATTTAATTGTTGACAACGTGTGCTTTTTCCCGTGTCGTACTGTGATGTGTGTGTTTATTTTTTATTCTTTGAAATCAAAATAGGGAAGAAATTAAATTAGGGGATGATGCGCATAAAAGGCTCGTTGAGAGACAAAAAAGGGTGTGGGTCATTTTAAAACACGCGCCTTCCTCGTGTTTCCTTTGTTCTTCAGTGGTCGATTTTTCTTTAATTAAGTTTTTTTTATTTCTTATTTCTGTCAACTTTAGTTGTTGAACATTCTTAAGTTCTTGGAGTACCTAACTGTTTTCCACAAAATAAATGTTAAGGGTAGCTGTTATTTGTGAAAAAGAAGAGTTTTTCCTAAACTTTTTTCGTTTAAAAGATGGAAAACATTGCAAACTGTTGGCTTTAAATTACAAGACTACTCAGAAAACCCTAATCAAGCAAAGTTTGACATATGTCAGCTGCATGTCAAAAACCTACAGTTGATGTTGAACTCATCTGTCAATAATTGAACTCAAGAGATTAGCAAACAAGAAACTCTTTATGTTTTTTTGACGGTGTTATTATGCCTTGATTACTTTTTATTAGTCAATTGTATTATTATTGCCAACCTTAAGGAGACTTTTTCTTTCTTTGGCAGATACTAGGCCTAATGCCACGCCCAATATGTATAGTCTGAAGAGCTTTTTCCCTTAGTTGACACATCCTTTTTAACAAGAACAGAGATTTTTTTTAATTCTATTTGAATCGTGTTTTTTTTGTAGAACAGTTCACACTTTTCATTAACCGGACAGACTTTAAAAGTCTTGACGACGGATGGTTTTCAAGCATTGTTGATAAACTTTTTCATATTTAAACAGCAGACTATTCCGATCAAAACAAGTCTGTCACATTAATTGTGTGAACCGCCCTAAAAAGATAAAAAACTGATATTTTTTCTAAGGAACTTTATTTGAAGATAGTGTTATGTCCTTGTATATCTTGTTTTAAACTTTTTGGCTTGTGAAGCTATTAAAGGACTTCCGAATACGTTTCCAGTTTTTTTGGTACTCCACACTGTAGTGGATTATTTATTAAATCCGCTCCACTCTTTCTTTCTCTATTACCATTTCAGTAATTATTTTGACCAACAAAAACTGTTAGCCTCGTCATGAGATACTTATTAAACTTTTGTCGTACTAATACACTTAAAGCGATAAAACGCAGCATTTTCCTCAAGTAATTTTAATAAATACTTTTTTACTATTTAATAGAAAAAACATCAAACTAACGAGAGTATATCAATTTTCTAATTGCAGAAACAAATCAGACACTATGGTTGACGCTGCTGTTCTTCAAAAATTGGAAGATGGATTCGCCAAGTTGGCTGCATCCGACTCCAAGTCTCTGCTTAAGAAGTACTTGACCAAGGAAGTCTTCGATAACCTAAAAAACAAGAAGACCCCAACTTTTGGTTCCACCCTTTTGGATGTCATCCAATCTGGTTTGGAGAATCACGATTCCGGTGTCGGTATCTATGCTCCCGATGCTGAAGCCTACACAGTATTCGCCGAGTTGTTCGACCCAATCATCGAGGACTACCATAAGGGATTCAAGAAGACAGACAAGCATCCCGCTAGTGACTTTGGTGATGTTAACTCTTTTGCCAACGTCGATCCCACCAATGAATATGTTGTGTCAACCCGTGTACGTTGCGGTCGCTCCATGCAAGGTTATCCCTTCAACCCCTGTTTAACCGAGGCCCAATACAAGGAAATGGAAGAAAAGGTTTCCAAAACCTTGTCCGGCTTGGAAGGTGAATTGAAGGGTAAATTCCACCCATTGACCGGTATGGAGAAATCTGTTCAACAGCAATTGATCGATGATCATTTCCTGTTCAAGGAGGGTGATCGTTTCTTGCAAGCTGCCAATGCCTGCCGTTATTGGCCCAGTGGACGTGGTATCTACCACAATGACAACAAAACTTTCTTGGTCTGGTGCAATGAGGAAGATCATCTTCGTATCATCTCTATGCAAATGGGTGGTGATTTGGGTCAGGTCTACAAGCGCCTAGTGACAGCTGTCAATGACATTGAGAAGCGCATTCCATTCAGCCACGATGACCGTCTGGGCTTCTTGACCTTCTGCCCAACCAATTTGGGAACAACCATCCGTGCTTCCGTGCACATTAAGGTACCAAAATTGGCCGCCAATTTGGCCAAATTGGAAGAAGTCGCTGGCAAGTACAACTTGCAAGTGCGCGGAACCCGTGGTGAGCACACTGAAGCTGAGGGTGGCATCTATGACATCTCAAACAAGCGTCGTATGGGTCTCACTGAATACCAAGCCGTCAAGGAAATGTACGATGGTATCGCTGAACTCATTAAATTGGAGAAGGCCGCTTAAGAAGGATACCTTTGGCATTTTTTTCCTATTCTTTACATTTGAATTTATGTAATGTAGGCGATGGAGAACAAAAAAAAATTCAACAACAACCAACAACAAAACAACAACAACAACAGCTAATGTGTGAAACCATCTTATATTTAAAACTAAAAGAAAATATATAATTTTAAGCCTTAAGTTTATAAATTAAAAAGAACACAATTTAAGAATGAATTCTACTGATGCGAGATTTAAAATCAAATCAACAATCCACCAAGAAAGTATTTAAAACAAGAAGCTCAGTTCCACTTGTGCTCTGGAAGCACCATCTAACTAGGCCTGGTGGGGTTGTCACTGTGTAACAAATTTTAGAACATCCAAAATTGATTGTTATGAAAAATTTAAAAAAAAAGAAAATAAACGTAAAACGAAATAAAAACAATTGTTTTAAAAGTTTTTTTTTACTTTGCAAACAAAAAATAGTAATTATTACAATGGCCTGCATTTAACTAATACTATCGTGGTTCTTTGAAAGCACATATTATACAAATTAAGCAGTCGACGCTACGCTGCGCCGTTTAGGAGCAAAATCTTCCGGGATCCTGTATATAAGACTTTTATCGAAGATATGGGAAAACTGGAACTAAATCGTGGCTATATTTAATCAGGCTCTTATTTTTGTATATTAATAAAACACCACAGACAGAAATTCTTGGTAATATGCTTAGGACTTTGTTTAGACTCTTTGCTTGTATGTTATAGCACATTATAGAAAACAAAACTTGCAGGTAAGCTTTAAGATTCAAGTGTAATTATTGAAAATGTGTTAAGTACCTGGCAACTTGCATATAATTTGTAACGTTTCATTGATGAAATTTTCATTAAGCTTTTGATGAATTCACAAGGAAAATTGAGCAGGTGCTCAGTTTTTGGCTTTGCATCAAACACTTCAGAGCTACAAGTTGCGCCAAACTTAGCATTTTGATAGCGGAATTGAATTCGGCTGGTGAATTATATAAAACATTTTTTGTTATAGATGAGAAATGGTGAACTATATTAACATTATCATGACCTAAAATAGTTAACAGTTCCAATGAACATAAAAAACTAGTTTCAAGAACGTTTTTATGGTATAAAATCAGCAATCAGTACCGAATCCGTTCGGAAATAAGAACGCACTTTTTCAATCCGTTCGGATTCAATTTCAGAGCTTTCGTTTTGAATCCGTTAGAAAATCAGAACAGTCATGAATTATGTCAATTCTTATACCAACCAACTGGTTGGCTAACGTTTAACAGATGCGATGTGTCGCTCAAAAAAAATCGTGAGAAAGGTTATCCGTTTTTCCGAATTCAGCTTGTGGAAAAAATGGCTGTAAAAAGCAATAGGGTTGTCAAGATTTTGCAACCATTTATTATAAGGCAAGATGAATGATGAACGAATAAAGTTATAAGGAACTACTATGACTATTCACCTATATAACGTTGACAAACTCAAAAATTGCGAATACTCTTTTCAATTTTTTAAATTGATCTTAAATTAACTGACAAAAAATGGCGGTCCCGTTTCACATCAAGATTAGCATAGCTTGTAGGCAAAACCACAGAGTAGAACCAGAGAGTCCACTTCAGCAAGGTAGTGCGTTTTGCCTACAAGCTAAATCAAACCGGAAAACCGCACCCGGAAAACCGCACTGGCCTTCACTTACCACAGCCGCCATTGTGTGTGGCCACAGAACAAAGTCAGTTGAGTTTAAAAAGTAAAAAAAATTTTTTTTGGTTGCAAAAAAATCGATAATTTTTAATTTTCATATAGCCTAGAACTTAGAAAAATGAATTTAAGATGCAGGAATTAAGTTTTTTTTCCATTTTGACCAGTAATTCGTTGAAAAAGACAAAAATTAGTAAAAAATTTCATACCGATGCAGGCGCTTTGTTAAGTTTCTCAGAAAATAGCAATGTGCACATAGCCTTAAACTCCCCACACGATAGCACCTGGTGTGGTAGGTCATTATAAATGACAGATAGGCAAAAAAAAAAACAAACATTTTGGAAAAGTTTCCGAAAATAGCCAATTTTTACTTCTTAAAAAGAATGTCTTTCATCAAGACAACACTTTTTGTTTTCCTGCTTTTAGCATCACTCCAACACTATAAAGAATTTTACGAAGAACTGTTGGTGAAACATTAATAAGTGGCCATATTAACCATAATTCAAATTTGCAACGCAATGGAAACCGAGTGCCGGTAAAAAATATAAGTTTAATTAAGTTATTATCGCCTTTGTTCAAATTGTCTTCGTAGGTACTCTTCTTTGTCACGTGAGAAGGAACTCCTTCCATGCTCCATGATATGGTTGCTTCGAATTTGAATTTGAACATTGAGAATGTTTCAGTAAAACATCGAGCAATCTCCAAAAAATTCAACTTGGTCAAAAAGAAGCAGAAGAGGAGATAGCCAAAAACGCTACATTCGAGGCAAGTTCTCCTAGTCTAGATTCTTGGAGTTTTCCAGCAGTAGCATTAGGTAGAAAGGCAACTTCAGCAGGAACAGCAACAACAAGTTGGACCAAACCCCAAAATCAACGTGAAGTAGTTGAAAGCCGTACCTAGTTGGTTGGTTGATGGTTGCCCCAACACCAATTTGAATATAAATTTGTAACAAAAAAGTTCCAAATACGGACAAAATAATGGGATTAGTGGCAATACAAATAATCCATCATATAATAGCAACAAGAAAAGAAAAATAAGAACACTGGAGGCGAAGTCAAAAAGTTGTAAGGAGTTAAGGAGTAATGTTGGCCAGTAATGGTGGAAAACAAAATAAAGAAAACAATAATGAAAATAAATCCAATTGAATATTTTAATTGAGTTGATAAGAGTTGGACCGGACTGTTAACACTTTAAACTGTTGGCACTTTTTGCATTTATTGCCAACGGATTGCAAATCCAGCGTTTCCTTGTTGCACTCTTCTAGGCCCTGGTTGATTTGTATGAGAAGGATTTCCCAATTCACCAGTTTTCCCAACTTCGGCACAGACGATGTTGTGGAGAGCTCTTGACATTGGGTCTCCAGTTTGAGGACACTTAACATGCACACAGCTACAATGTAGTCCTAAGAAAATATATGTTGAGTTTCAGAAATCATTTAAAATGTACATAACACTAACAATCTTTGCAGCCATTTCCCTTCTCGCTGTGAGCTTCCAATCGGTTTGTATAGCCAACGATTCACCAGTGGAACTTCCCTAAATTTGTTGTCGGCCGAGGATCTCCACAATATCCTACAGTAGATAAATCATTACATTTCTAATACGAAGTGATAAATAAGGCTCACCTTGTACGTTGTACTGGTTCAGAATGGAGGCACTGAATTACTCATTAAGTGACACCTATCTAGCACTGACCCCACAAGCCATTAAATAGCCTTCAAACTCGCTTCCATCAACGCGACAGAAGATGAACTCTGCTTTTGCTCTTTTGTTGTATTGAGATTCCATTTTCAAGAGGTTCTTTTGACATTCAATGACAGATTCTTGGGCTTTGCGATACTGCTTGGTGTACACTGTACAGATAAAAGTTTACAAAATCAATGTACATAGATTTGGGTTCGCAGTTCGGCTAACGAAATAATTTTCATTGCCTCAAAGTTCTGGTTAGTTGATTCAAAGTAAGGATTATCAAGACGAACGTATCATTGGTGCATACATATAGAAGGACTCTGAGGACTGTCACAACTGCTTGAAGTAGTCAATGCTTGGTTCTGTTGGGATGTCTGCCCTAAAGTTAGGGTACATTGGCTCAATAGGAACAAAGCTAAAACAAAAATTGAAATTGAAATGTGTAAAACGTTTGATAGGAATGATTGACTTTACTTGTTGGAGGTGGTCTGAAAGCTTTTACGGCTATGTCCTTAATGATCTGCAAACGCAAAACCCAGCCTTGATATAAGTTTAGCCAAAGGGAATTTGGCTGGCTTTTTATTTCCCTTCGCGGCTAAAAGAAATTTGATTCAGTACTCAAGACAGTCATAATTTTCTACGCGACTTACCAACTGTTGTATTGAAGTCTAAAGGTAAGGGTGTAATGCATATAGTACTCAAGTCTTTCAGCAGTGACACTTGTTTGATGTTCATCAGTTTTTTTTTCGAGGTCTTTAAAATATCGGGTTTTTAGAAGTTTTTATTACAGAGAAACTTTATTTGTACTTACCTTAATCCCATCGAAGGAATGTGGCAACCTTCAGGGTAAAGATTTTCCTCGTGAGACGAATAGTATCTGTAGATGGTGTAATACCAGTACCAGTACCGGGAGTGACCGGGACTCCTCTTACAATATCCGAGTCTCCAACAAGGTCTATTTGAGATTCAGAACACAGAGTATAACCAGAGAGTCCACTTCAGCAAGGTAGTGCGTTTTGCCTACAAGCTAAGCTAAACCGGATGACCCCACCCGGATGATCTCACTGGCCTTCACTTACCACAGCCGCCATTGTGTGTGGCCACAGAACAAAGTCAGTTGAGTTTAAAAAGTAAAAAAATTTTTTTTGGTTGCAAAAAAATCGATAATTTTTAATTTTCATACAGCCTAGAACTTAGAAAAATGAATCTAAGATGCAGGAATTAATTTTTTTTTCCATTTTGACCAGTATTTCACTCAAAAAGACAAAAATTAGTAAAAAATTTCATACCGATGCAGGCGCTTTGTTAAGTTTTACAGAACATACCAGTGTGCACATAGCCTTAAACTCCCCACGATAGCACCTGGTGTGGTAAGTCAAATGTCAAATAACAGATAGCAAATAAAAGTTTAGAATTTGTATCTGCAACAAAGAATAAAGTCGTTTTCATAAAAGCTTCTCTTGAAAGTGAAAAATACCAAATAATTCTTTGATTACTAAATAATAATGGAGCCCTATGATGTCGTAGTAAATAAACCTGTTGTAATCGATAATGGCTCTGGTGTTATCAAGGCTGGCTTTGCCGGTGAGCATATCCCAAAATACCGATTTCCCACCTATATTCCATGCAAGCATTGCTCAGTTTGTACGCAACTGGACGAGTAACTGGCGTTGTTTCGGACTCGGGCGATGGTGTGACACATGCCGTTCCTATCTACGAAGTATTCGCAATGCCCCACAGTATTATGCGGGTAGATATCGCTGGTCTAGACACACAGAACATACGAAAAGAAGGATTCAACTTTCGATCAACGGCTGAATTCGAAATAGTCCGATCAATCAAAGAAAGGATTTGCTATCTGGCTAGTAATCCACAAAAAGAAGAAAACATTGAAGCTGAAAAAGGAGCTTACACATTACCCGATGGAAAGACACTTGAGGTAAGCTACCGTTTCCTTTTTATTAAGTTGAAATTTAATTCTTGTAACCTTTAGATTGGTCCAGCACGATTTAGAGCTTCCAGAAGTTGAAATGGATTTGAATTCCGACCCAGTATCGTGTCACAGGACTTGCACAATCTCGAGAAACTCGACCTATCTTATGCCGAGGTGTTGCGACGAGTAGATGCATGTATACAACCCTACCATCGAAGGAAATAAAGACAGTGAAGAGACACCTTTTACTTGCATATATTTACATGCATAATTTACCATTTAATTAAAGGGAGAGATTGAGAAGTGATGAAGTTTGCTTGCAAAAAAAGTAGAAAATGATAGCTTTTGAACTAAACTTTTTTGAAATATAGCTCGCATTGAAAATCTCATGATGGAGCTTTGAATTCGTGTTGAAAAATTTTTTGCGGGTGTTTCGGGTTGAAGGGGTGGAAGTGGATACTCTGTATTATCTACTCTGTGATTCAGAACTTCAAGGAACTATTTCTCGAAATTTTCTTTTCGCGAATCATTAGATTCATCACTTGCAGTTTGCAGTCCTTCATCTTTAAGGAATTGATTAAATTTTCTATGAACTCCTGTCCTGTGGTGATGGTTTTCCTGCGGCGGTTTTAGATTAGTATTTTATTGGTTTTTGAGCATTAGTTAAAGCTAGATACTTTTTAATTTAGTTATACTTACAATAAAACATCCCATGATTTGTCCACATTCGTTGATTTTCAAAACTCAAATGACAAATGTCAAAAATATGTCATGTTTTTTTTTTACTTTTCTATGACGTTTAGAATCTTACCACTACTCCATTTTTTTATCAGATATAGGACGCCATTTTGAATTCGTGTTGAAAAATTTTTTGTGGGTGTTTTGGGTTGAAGGGGTGGAAGTGGATACTCTGTATTATCTACTCTGTGGGCAAAACCTTGAAGCAATTGACATTTTGGTTCTACTCAATGATGTCATTGAAAATGCATCACTTTTCCCGAAAACTCATAATCCCGAAAACATCAATCCCGAATGGCCAAAATCCCGAAAAAATCGTTTTTACAAAAATCAAATCCATTTTTCCTGTAAAATCATAAGAGAAACATCATTTAGTAGAAATCCATTCACTTTTCGTATACGAAACTAAATAAATTTCAAGTTTAGGCACTTTATATTTACCTATGTATTATGTATATATCACGTAATTAATTCTTTAACACTCAACTAAATATTTGTATTACACACAATAACTTTAACTTGAACCTTTCAAAACAATAATGACACTGAGCACATGAAAAGATTTTGTTCTGATAAGCAACGAGAATAACGGAACAACATTATGAACAATGATAACACTGATACTTACTTCAGCTAATCATTCCAATATACAGATTTCTTCTTACACGTGACGACCAAACTTTAAAAAACATATTTTTAAATCAAATTAATGCAAAATAGAAATCTTGAAAGGTTTTCCCGAAAAACGATATAAAATGAAAAATTTGGGAAAGTTTGGTCGTCACGTGTTAGAAGAAATCTGTTTATTGGAATGATTACCTGGAGTAAGTATCAGTGTTATCATTGTTCATAATGTTGTTTTTTCGGGATTTTGGCCATTCGGGATTGATGTTTTCGGGATTATGAGTTTTCGGGAAAAGTCTGTTTCGGGATTTTGAATTTTCGGGGAAAGTCTGTTTCTGGATTATGTTTTTTCGTGATTTTGACTTTTCGGGGACAGTTTTTTCGGGATTGTGTCCGTTTCCCTATAAAAAATTTTCCAATCCAAAAAATTTTAATAACCAATTTTTAAAAGCAGCGTTTACCAACCTCAGTTAAAAATGTCGAATAAGATTTATATTTAAAAGAGATGTACATATATATATATCCGAAAAAAGAGAAGCAAATAATAAACTAGTTTTCAGTTTATTATTGCTTTAACTGTGCAGTTAACTTCATTTTTCAAAATCAATCTGTAACTATGATAATTTGTTCTGAATATCAAGGCTAGAATCAAAAGCATCGTATTCCTATTCCTAAGGCTATTTTGAGTCAAAACAACTTTATTTCACTTAAAAATCTAAGCAGAACCACTAAAACAGTTTGATTTCAAACCCTAAAGTCTCGTATCTAAAAACGTTTTTTTTTTTTTTTGATTATCTCAAAACTAGAAAAACTTAATACGTTGTTTTTGAATCTAGGAGACATATGTACATAGTTTGTACTTTTTTCTGTTGGAGGTTTCAAATTTCAAAACAAGTTTATGTTACTCATGATTCATGAATAAACGAGGCATTCTAAAACTGAAAAAGCATTTCAAATCGGTTCAGGGTTTTGGCAATCCCAGGTATATCTCGATCTCGGGGAAATGTAGGTTTCGAAATCATGTTAAATTAAATAAAAAAAAACTACTGAATTATTTCTCCAATTTCTTTTCTTATTTGTAAGTACAATCCTCCCGGTTAATAATGGAAAATAATTTCATTCAAATGGCTGCCTCGGCTGGCCATGCAGTTGCCTACCAGTGCTGCCACCCTACTGCTAAAGCAGTAGATCTACTGCGCTTAGCCTCATGTCGATTTCCAGTGGTACACAAAAGCACTTTAAAAAGTGCTTTTTTGCTCGAAATACGTTACATGTAGACACCAGATCACTTTTTTTTTTGCCCCGAAAAAGCACTTTTACGAATCTCGATTCAGAGGCAAGATTTACACGCACTTTCACGTACACCAACGCAAAACATTTGACGTTTACCAGTTTGCAGTTTGATTATTTTGCATTTTTGGTTAAAGGACTGTGAAAGAGAGATAATTAAAATAAATAATAAACTATTTTGTGAAAATGGATCGCTCAATTTTAGCTGAAATTATGAAAATATTTATCAGTCGTCATCTAGTTCTGATTCCAACAGAGAAGTGTTTGAAATTCTGAAATTCCTTACACAAAACGAAAGGCATTCTGTGAATAATATTGTTCAAAGTGTTGTGTACAATTATTCGGATGAGGAGGTTTCTTCCTAGTGCATTTATTAATAAAGTTTCGAAAACATTCTTTCTATATAAATTGCAGAACAAAACAAACGGGAATAGTTGGCTGTCAAAAATAGCACACATACAATGATAAAAAAAAGAATTTTGTCTTTTCTGCTCCAGTGAGCACTAAAAAAAAGTACTTTTTTAGAGTGCTTTTGTTTTTGCAAAGGAAATCGACATTAAATGGAAATCTACTGCGCAGCAAAACGAATCTACTCCTCTTTCAAAATTTTTATCGTTGTTCAAAGTTTGCCCTAAACGCGTCCATAAAATTTTTTTAAATGCTAAACCACTTTCACTCTGAATGCATCCACTGACTATTTTAAATAACATGGACTTGTGCTTGCCGCTGTCGGCTAAAAGACATCTAACTGAAACAAATATACAAAAACACAATACTCAAACCTCAACCCTTGTTGTTATTTCTTGAAAGGTAGCTGAAATTAAGGGAGCTTGTGTGTTTTGAGCACATATTTTCGTTAACTTTTATTGTTTTTCATAAAAACTGATATAAGGTATTCCAACTCTTCAAAATATTTTTTTAGCCAAACAGCTAACGTAGTCAAAAAAAGATTCAAGATTGTTGGTCTCCTTCCGATTCCCCTTTATTATTTCTTTAATGAAAATTCACAAACGGTGAATTTAAAAGAAAGTACGACTAAAAATGTAATCAATGTACATATTATATTTTTTTTATTATTAAATACTGTTTTTTATATGCAATAATGAAATTTGATTTTTTAGTAAATTTGTTTAAGTTTTTTTCCCTAACAAAATAAATAAAAGAACAGTGGTTTTTTGTTAAGTTTTCTGTTTGTCGATGAAGTTGTTTCCATCATTAAATAAAATGATATTTTATGAGTATTTTTTGTTTTTTGTATATTGTAAAATTTACTGCGCTATATTGGAATCTACTGCGCTTTTTTCTGATATATACTGCGCTCCATCATCTGCGTGGTGGCAGCACTGTTGCCTACACGATCGGTTCAATTTTTAAGCACATTATGCTGGGTTTACATGCATCTGCAACTGCGGAAGTGCAGAAAAGTAAAGCGAGACGGATGAAGATTACAAAGCACAAAGGTTAAAAAGAGAGACGAATAGGATTATGGTTGCAGATGAAAAATTATGGTTGCAGATGAACATGTTCATCTGCACCCATAATTTTTCATCTGCAACCATAACTAGGAAGTTCGTTCCCTCTCTATCAGACAAGTATGAATTTTACATCTTGTGTCTTTTTCCGATTTTCATCTGCAGTTGCGGATGCATGTAAATCCACCATTATCGACTGTGTACAGCTGTACTTCACAATGGCTTCAAGAATATTGTCCTTTAAAGAGTTAATTGTCTCTAGCTTGTCGGGATAACGGCTATGGCCCAATGACTCCGTCACGCGTTCCACTTTGATAGTTTTAACTGACAACTTCAACTTTGACATACGTGACAATTTTGGATGGCCCAATGAATCCGTCGCGTCAATGGGTTTTTGTTACTCAAAGCAACATGTGTGTCTATCAACCAAAAAAAATTAGCAATAGCAAATGTCAAAGTCGTTAAGTGCGTTGGTATTAAAAATGTTCTCAACGCCTCCACGGACGTTACGCACGTTGGACGTTGCTTATGGGCCATTCCCGTTACATGTGTTTAAATCGAGTTGTCAGTTGTAGCCGCTGAAGTCGAACGCGTGAAGGCTATGGCCCAATCACTCCGTCACGCGTTCGACTTCAGCGGCCACAACTGACAACTCGATTAAAACACATGTATTCTTATGGGGAATGGCCCATACCATAAGCAACGTACGTGACGTCCGTGGCGGCGTTGAGATTAAAACATTTTTTTTTTTTTTTTTTTTTTCACTAAAATGTTTTCCAAATTCACAACTAAATACAAAACAATTCTGCTTCCTTTAATTTTTTTCATTCCCTGATGTTTTTGCTTGTCGTTTTCGATCTGTCAAAATTGTTGTGTTTGTGTAAATCGGTTTTCAAGTCCGTCTCAAAAAAGAGATCGACTGCAGTCAATTTTTTTTTTCCTCCTAGACGAATTAATTTGAAAAAAAAAAAAAAAATTTTTTGAAAGGAATCGACATTAGTTCACGGTGTGCTTTCAGTTCCCGTCTTTTTTCGTATGAATTTGGGGATGAAATAAAGCCTTCGTCATTTCATAGGCCCTAAACCATCTCTGTTCCAAATATTATTCAATTTGGCGGCTCAGCAATTTTAGCGCCTATTCAATATTTATGCTGGATTTACATGAATCTGTTACTGCAGAAGTGCAGAAAAGTAAAGCGGGACAGATGAAGATTATAAAGCACAAAACTTAAAAAGGAAACAAATAGAATTATGGCTGCAGATGAAAAATCATGGGTGCATCCTATAACTAAAGGTGTCTTCCCTCTCTATAAGAAATGAATTTTAAATCTTGTGTCTATTTCCTTTTTTCATCTGCACTTGCAGATGCATGTAAATCCACCATCAC
Organism: Melanostoma mellinum; assembly: GCA_914767635.1. NCBI lineage: Eukaryota > Metazoa > Arthropoda > Insecta > Diptera > Syrphidae > Melanostoma > Melanostoma mellinum. The sequence continues at coordinate 202,861,791 of OU612058.1, forward strand.
TATGTTTTTGTTTACGTTCCCGTTTTCGGAAGGAAATACATATATCCCATGATGCTTTCTAGGTTCTATGCCATGTCTGTTCCAAATTTCATTTAAACCGGTCCAGCAGTTTTGGAGACTATTCCGTACAAACAAAAATATCTTTTCTGTTTATAATAGTGTAAAGATGGAAATAAGCATATATTTTGAAAATGAAGAAGATGTCAACAATTTGTCAAGGATACGAAATAGGAAGAACATTTGAAAATTTTGAAGTAGAGGCAGTGATATAGCCGATTAACTGGCTGAACACAATGCATACGCATACGCATACGGAGCCGGAGCCGCAAGAGTTAAAATCAAGTTAACTTGTCCAGGTCCGTCTTGCGTTGTTGTTGTATTCGCTTGTATTTAATGTTTTGACATCTCAAGCGGCTGCGTCTCTGCAGCCATTGTGTTCACGCAGTAAAAGTAATCGTGTTAATAACGCACACTTTTTTGCTATGAGAAAAAAATATAGTCAAAAAATTATTGTCTTCTACTTGTCGCCCTGTAACTTTGTTTATCGATATCGACACGGAAAAGAGCACAGTTTGCATTATAATTTGGAATCTAATCTAATAAAAAGGCTTGAGCTGGTAAATTTTCTACGATTCTCCTCTAGCCTTTAGTGACTAATAAACAATCTTACATTTATGTATATAGTTTATTAGTCCAAAATATCGTTAACATCTATACATATGTAGGTACAATGTACATTGTACGTATGTACCTGGTACATAGTAGGTACAATGTACATTGTACGTATGTACCTGGTACATACGTACAATGTACATAAGTTTAACATGAAAACCGGCAGTGTAGCAGATCAATGCATTATTTTTCGAGTGACTGGTTTCTAGAATCTAGACTCACAATTTGTGAATGTAGGTATGTACATACATACACATATATTTAGCTTTGTAGGTAGATTCTTGCTGCTGAAGCTAGACGGCTATCATACAGTCTATGTACATATGTATATTGATTCATACTTTAGTCGCAGTGTCATTAATCTAGTATAAAAGTGGACGTTGTTTGCTCTTCTAGTTCCATTTTTAATAATTAAATATGGTTAGAGTTTGGTATATGGACGATGAAACTACTGATCAAAGATTGGAACATCATCTCAATCCACCTGTCTTCTTGGAATTGGATGAATTAAAAAGGAAAACAGGTGTGGAATATTTTCAGGTGAGTTTTTTTTTAGTTATTTGCGACGCAAACGCCAAACGCAAGTGCAAGATGAAAATTTGACGCAAGGTTGTCAAAATAGAAGTCAATGCAATGAAGTGATGCCAAACTCTAATGCGTCGACTGAATGCTTTTCTTTAAGTTCAAAACATAATTGTTGAAATACGTTGTTAGTTATTGTTTTCTTGTATCGAAACTGATTTTGTTTTGGTTTTATTATGAGATGTGTTATAATGAAATCATAAAGCTTTATGTTGAAGTCGGTATAGTCCAAGTCAATGTTTTTTTGGTTTTATCTCATCCAGAGTTAATTCATTCTTTTAGATTGACGCAGATAACTATCAGAGAGACTCGCTCTTAGCTGATATTCGTGAAAAAAGAAACTATTCATATGAGGATGAGGTACAAAGTTTTTCTTTCGCTCATTTTTATGCCTACAATAGACTATTATTTTCATAGATTAATTGTTCCAAAGAATGCCTTGCTGACTATGAAAACAAATTAAAATCGTTTTTCACCGAACATTTACATACCGATGAGGAAATTCGCTTTGTAATTGACGGATCCGGATATTTTGATGTGAGGGAGTAAGTTTAAATTTTGTTACTGATTTTGTAGGTACAATATACTTGACTGACTTTAATATTTTTATTTGTCAATTTTTTTACATTTTACCAGCGGTGATGAAAAATGGGTGCGTATTGCTGTTTTCAAAGGAGACATGATTGTTATTCCTGCTGGAATTTATCATCGATTCACCTTGGATACAAATGTAATTTGTTCTGGTCTAAACTTTTCAAAAATGATTAATATTATTTAATAATCTAGAACTACATTAAAGCCAAGCGATACTTCGTTGGAGAACCAGTTTGGCTGCCATACAATAGACCAGCCGATGAAATGGAGTGTAGAAAAGAGTATTTGAAAAATCAAGCGAATGGTTTCGCTCAGATTGGTAAAGTATAACGGTGATTCTGAAATCGCATCTCCATTATCAATCTGTTGGTTATAAAAGAAGTTTCAATAATTTGAAGCTATCAATTTTTTCTGTAATAAAATCTGTTTTTTTATCTATTTTCATTCGTTTTTTCTTCAAAAAATTAGTTTTTTTCATGACTTGAATGCTTGTGATTCCGATATATGGAACGTGTTTTTATTTTTTCGTACCGTAGGACGCATAGATGTGTACAATTCGATACCATAAGGTAACATAAGTTTTATTTTCAGAGCGATAGAATCACACAGTCGTATTTATAAAATTTGCTTAGAACATCCTTAGACAACTGTCCAGCTAGACGGTGTCTAAAGAGTTGGACAAGCGTTAGCCAATTTCGTATTTATAAATTCATTCCAACAGTTGTCTTAATAACCCCTACAACTGTCAACTTTGAACGAAAAACTAAATGGTGGCGTTCATGATGTATCCGTGCAGTACCATGTTTGTGTTTTAATATACGAGTACAACAACTCAAAGGCTCTGAAACAGTGTGGCGTATGATTTGAACTAGACCAAAAAAACCGCTGATTTGACTTTGAGTTACAGCTTTTCCAAGTTTCATAAAATGAAGAAATTTGTGCAATTTTTAAATGAAATTGTTGAAAGTAGTGTTTTTGCACCTCAAACTACTTATTTTTTTCGATCTTAACAATCTCAACAGTGTTTTATAACAAGCTCTCCAAAATTGTTTTTTTGTTGTATCTAATGCCACTTTAGCCACAGCTTAGACAATCAATTTCGGTGTCTAAAGTTAGACAATCCTTAGACGAAAGTGCTGATGAAAGTGCTTATAAATACGATTTGAACTTGGACACTGTTCTAAGAGCTGGTTCAATGTTAGACATACTTCAGAATGGGATTATAAATACGACAGACAATCTCTGTCCACGTTAGTTTGCAGTTTTACACACGGGCTTACTCGTTTGTTCAAGGCCTCTTGTGTATCTGTTGGATACAGGAGATACAACAAGAGGGAAAACCTCACTCACACAATGGTATCTGTCCTCAAACTGATTTTACAAACACCACTTTTATTTTCAGATTTCAAAACCAGTTTGTAGTGTACGACCGGAGGTCGATTTCTATCCGAAGCCAAATATTCGGCCTAACATCAAAAATGGTTTTTTGGATTTTTTTTAGAACAGGTTCGTTTGTTGAAGCCCTGGGTCTCCACAAAACTTTTTTTGAAAAACCTGAATTCACCCTGATTGTCAAACTGAGAGTTTCAGAGCTCTGTGGTTGCCCTGGGTTTGCCTCAACTCACCCTAGGTTTTTGCTGAGGCGAGTTAAGGGCTGTCAAACGGCATGTATATTTATTCAAATGACAGGTGCGGTGATTTTGAGGTTTAGTGTTTTTTGAGGACTGGGAAATCCTGGTTTCTTGACAATTCATGGGGTTGTCAAGGAGACCTGTGTACCCAGAGTTGGGGTAAAGTTCAACCAACGAACCAAATGTATGCATGCGGAAACCAAATCAACAAGATAAATTAAATTGACCTTTCAAAACTAATTACAAATTAAACTAGTTATATTAATAATTTCTTGAAATTAAGGAGAAGAACAACAAAAAACTCAACACGGTTCTACGTTCTAGGAAAAGCGAAATTAATTTTTTCAGTGTCTTCCATGACGCACGACAACCAATAACTAAACCTTCGGCTTTGGCCAAAACTTCAGCTTATTTTGGCCGAAGCCGAAGGTTTAGCCGATTGTAGTTTTCTTAGCCGAATGTAGCCGAAGCTTCGGTTGAACTCAACCAGTTTTAAATCTGAAAATAAAGTGGTGTTAGTGATTTCCCTGACACAATTTTATATTCAGTTGAAAACGTGTGTTACAGATAGGTCTCGTGCTACAAAAGCAACAATGTAAGCAAAAAGAAGTTGTGGGGCATGTTTTTCATCTTATTCTTCATTCCTCACATGTGAATAAAATGCCTTAATTATCGAATATTCGTTCATTCTCATGAATAATGCTGGGTTTACATGCATCTGCAACTGCGGAAGTGCAGAAAAGTAAAGCGAGACGGATGAAGATTACAAAGCACAAAAGTTAAAAAGAGAGACGAATAGGATTATGGTTGCAGATGAAAAATTATGGTTGCAGATGACCATGCTCATCTGCACCCTTAATTTTTCATCTGCAACCATAACTAGGAAGTTCGTTCCCTCTCTATCAGACAAGTATGAATTTTACATCTTGTGTCTTTTTCCGATTTTCATCTGCACTTACAGATGCATGTAAATCCACCATAACACATCACACATCATCTCACATCTCATGTGAATAACACTTAAGGCCGTGTGTAAATTGCGTTAAAATTTGCGTTAAAACTTCTACCACGATTAAAATTTGACGTTTTGTTTGAGGTGGGATCAAATTTAGCCATTTGCTGTGTGAATTGCGTTAAAACAATTATTTTAACCAAGATTTCTGCGTAGGTTAAAAAAATGTCCCTCGATATTTTAAGAAATTTCCCTGAACAAAAATTGGTTTTCCTTTCACGGAAAAATAATTTCAATTACAAAACACATTTTTAAGAAAACAGGGTTAATAAAAAGTTTCTGAAACTGAAAAAAAAACTTTTTCATTTATTGTTCTCGATTCGAATGTCATATTTTAAAACAACAATGCAAAATATTCAAATAAAATTCCCATTTTGATTAATTGATTTCTTCGGTATAGTAACACTGAAAATTAGTTTTCATGTCTGATATCTTTCATAGATTTCAAAGGAAACAAAACAATAAAGTCGTATTTGGTTTAGAAAAATGACAAATTTAAAGTATTTTGTATTAGTTCTTGTTTTTGTCATCCAGACTTATCCTAATTTCAATTAGTTTTATTTTTTCTTCTTGAGACCCTAGAAAACAAAACCATTGAATTTATATAAATTAATTGATTTCTAACTGACTTTTAATGTATGGTTTTCCAGCCTGCCTTCGTTTTTTTTTCTTGATTCATATTTTGTTGTTTGAATTGAATGCATAGCAAGAGCAAATTTCTCTATCACTAGAAACGTCAAATTTTAACACACTTTAACCTGCTTCACAGCTCAATAAATTTTAACCCATTTTATTCACCTCATTAGTGTCAAATTTTAACGCGGGTTAAATTTTAACACACATTTTAACGCAATTCACACACGGCCTTAAGAGCCCCGCGAGGTGAAATTTTTTCAAACAGCTAGCGACACCTTCACGTCGTTTAGTTTACTTAATGCTTTCACCCACCCTTGCACAGTCGTTGAATGCACTCAGTACAAAAATCGTTCAGCGACATTTTCTTACTTTTTTCAACTGTCCTACGAACACCATCAAGAAAAAGAATCAAACTTCAAAGAAAAATCCACAAAATCTTTATACGTTGGTTTGTCTCGCTAGTGTGCAGCACGGTTCGTCGGACCTGTGCATTGAATACAACAGAAAAAAAATCTATCGTAAAACTTTTTTATCTGTAAAAACAAAATAAAAAACATTTTGTGTTTGTTTTGAAGCTTAATTAAATTGAAAACCTGCAATTGCATCGTAATTGTTTTTTCTTCCAACTTTGATCTCCACATTCTCAAGCAGTGCAAACTCGAAAAAAAGAAGATACAGTTTGAAGTTCTTTTCCCTTTTTCCTGGTGTCTCGTCTTCCATTCAAATTCTTTAATCAAACGATGCGATAATCGATTTAGTGTGTGTCGTTCGTGTTACTAGTAGAGTGTAAGTGTGTGCGTGTGTTGTGTTTCGTCGGCGCTGTCGGTTTTCAGTTTTCAGCGCGGCATATTCAACTCTGTGCGTGTATTAGAGAGCAATTTTTTTTCTTACCTCTTCATTGTGTACGGCTACGGTTGTGTTCACGCGCGGTGACACACAAACACTTGTGTATTATGTAAAATAGGAAGAGGCAATCATAAGAAGATCGACAAGAAAAACCAACAAAAAAGTTTAATCTGTAAAAATATATTTTTTATCATTTCACTTCTAATTCCGATTATCTGTATCTTGTCTCCTATCTCAAAACAAAAGAAATTCTGCATTTTAGTTTTGTTTTCATTGACAAGTCGAGAAATGTCATTTTTTCGGGGTCGTGTCTTCACATCCTGTGTGTGGTGTTGAAAAAAGTCTCTACTTTTTCGGTCAACTTTAAGAGGGTGTCCCTCACAGCCCCGCTTTCGAAAGAGAGAAATCCAATGCCCATTTGGTGATAGGAATCGCAATAATTCACGTGCTTTCTTCACACAGATACCTATACGAAAAAAAGCGGAAAAATATCCGGAAAAAGGAAACATAAATAAAAAACAGCCACCGCAGCCGACCATAGTGAAAAAGTGTAAAACAAAATGCAAAGTTAATTGAGAAAAGAAAATCAAATTAATTTTGAAGAAATGTTTCTTGCTGCTCGTGTGTTTTCTTAAAAATCATCTACAACAACAACGTAACCAGTGATTGTGTTTTATTTTTCATGAATTTAATTTTCCATACAAGTATATAGAGCTGGAAGGAATTTCTGTACTGACGACGACGACGACGTGTAGCTAACTACATACATATATACAGCATAAGTATATAGTGCCACCATTGGACAGCGCCGCGCCGTTCATCGATAGAAAGAGGAACCAGAAACAGGCAATCTAAACGATCGTTTTGAAATTATTGACCCCACTGTTGTCGCTGCTGCTGCCATCGTCATCGTTGCAGGTAGGTACTTTACTTATGTATATGTATGTGCTTCTCTGCCTCCCCTTTTGATTAAAACCTCTGACACCCTTGCTTTCCAACTCAACTTACCTACACCCCCTCCTCCTCCAAACTCAACTCAACCCAACCCACCCACTTTTCATTTTCTAATTTTCTCTCTCACACAATGTTGCCCCCTTGTCGTCGTCGTCCGTTGTGTCATGGTCCCATACTTCTCTTCCTGACCATCGATGTGTATTTTGTTTAATTAGAGTTGCTGTTATTTTCACTTGATCCTAGTTTGGATACCATTCCATGGATTGTGTGCACACTCTTTACACCTGTCACAATTAGCCATTCGAGTGTCGTTGGTGCTCTTGGCTAAGCATGGCACCTGTGTGCGTATTATTCTGCGTATGGAACAGGAGGAGTGGTTGCTGAAAACAAGATAAAAAAAAAGAATAAAAGAACATGGCGTGTGTGTTCAATTCAATGCTTTTCACATGCATCTATCGGTGTTGTCTTCTCTTTTTAGGTCAAAAGAAAGTTTCCGATTATATTTTAAGTGAAGGAAAAAAAAAATATAAGAAATGTAATTTGAATATTAAAACTTTTTCATATTACATATTATTACACTTTTTTTCGCTTCAACTAGGGATGCCTTTTGTTAGTGAGTGAACTTTGGCGACGCCAAAGATGACGACGACTGTGTTCCACCACCACCACCCACGCACTCAATTTTACAAGCCTTCTCGTTATTTTTTTTTTTTTTTATACTTTGCTCATTGTTGTTGTTTTCTGTTGCGGAAACCTGGGTAGTGAAAAAAGGGTGGTGGTGGTTTTGTGTGGTATAGACTCATTTCTCCATTTATTATCCCGTAGGGTGTCGTGAAGTTTGTTAATGACTTTGCAACGCATTGAAATCAATTCGAGTTTTATTTATTTTTGGATGAAGCTCTTTCGAAGGTTTCTAAACATAGAATATAATTGTTTTTGTTTTCGTTTTCTGAAATTGAATTTGGAAAGTGTTGCTACTGATATGTGTTTACACATATACATACTCGGATTAGAGTTCCACGTATTGTAGAAACTCATTAGTGGTTCCGATAATGATGAGTAAGTAGAGCATTGAATTATCTAATAGAGAGGTAGGTAGGTACATACTATTTAAGAAGTGCAATTAAATGGAACCAATGGTTAATGTAGGTTGGTATCCATTTAATGTACCTTCTCTGTACATCGAAGTAGTGAGAGAAAATCCGCTGGTGGTGTTGCATACTGTTAAACAGGATATGCTTGGTTCAACTCACCACCCATTGACGGACCTATAAAACTTCCAATTGAAAATACATTAATAACGAAACTTTTTAGGTGCCGATGCCTTACATTAGATTGACAAAAAAAAACATCCTCGGTTCATTTTTCATCTAAATTTGACAAATACTACGGCTAATTGTTGTACCTACCTACTTAATCTTAATGTAAAGAAATACACGTGTACCGACCGACAGCTGCGTTAGAAAATTAGCAACTCATCGAGAACCATATTTCGTTCAAAAATCAAATTTATGCCAATATTAAATAAGAGGTGCCAAATGGTTACATTAAATTAAAACATCAGATATCTTCCCGTGTTGTAATGGTTAGCATGTCTACCTGTTACGTGTGATGTTCGAGGTTCAAATTCCAGAAACATAAACCGTACCGCCTTTTGCGAGGAATTAGCAAGTACTCCGTGAGTAAAATTCATTGCCACGAAAAACACTTTTTTACATAGCCGTTCGGAATCTGTACAAAATTGTGGGCCCTGGAAATGAGTTAGACTTCGACGTTTTCATAGCTTTGTAGCGTCATCCTATTTATTTTTTATTTAAGAGTCCTTCGTTAATATCCATTTGGTTTAATTTCTGAGATTGCTTTCTTCTTGTAAGCTCACATATTTAGGTCAGGTGATTGCGCTGGCGACATCAAAGTCATTGAATTATTTTCAAACTATTTTTTAATCTTCTTGCTGGTGAGCTTGGGGTCTTCAACCTGTTGGAAGAGCCACATAAGCCATGTCCTCCTCTGCATAAAAAAGCACAACATTTTTGATATTGAATGTTAAATCGTTAACTCTAATATGTATGTGGCCTCAACTCCACTGTAAAAAACAAACTCGCACCATTATGCGTGAACCTCATTGTAAAACAACTTAATTTGTGTAGTTATATTCAGCATTTGGAGAACTAAAAGCTTCTTCTTCTTCCTAAGAACTTTCATCCGTCTCTAAAACGGTGCACTATTTCCCCGTTGGCCTCGCAAATATTATATAAATAAAAAAATAAAATAAATAGTCTTTGTAATGTTTTGCGAGAGGGACTTTTCTTGGACTGCACGCACATAAATTATGTTCAAACAATCTGTGGCGAAAAAATTTTGGGCTTATGAAAATTCTATCAAGTCAACATATTATTACATATTTGTACTAGGTATAGTTACTTTCGCCCAACGATTTTTTGTCTGATCAATGCCCTAGCCTAGATTGATGAAGAGAGTGGGGTGATGACTGGGACCTAGAGTCTACCGAATTAATATTTATCTCCTAGTAAGGCACCTTGTCTAGATTATTTAAATGCATGGATCATGAAATATAAAGTGCTAAAGTGTATCTTTAAGAAAAGTGACATTGTTTGCTACAAATTTCTAGTAACCCAACTTCTTTTGGGAGCGATTGGGGAAAAGTAAAAGGTCCGCATCTTGAAACCCGACTAGTGATAGCCAACAAGTGACAGCATGAAGTGGTCTTAAAAACTAAATATGTAATTCGTTATCAAAAATAATAAAAAATAAAAAAAAATAAATAGGGTGGCGCAACAGAGCGAGGAGCCCCTGGGCCTAGCGCATTTCTCACAACCATACCTTGTGAGGGAATGGAGGGGACCTACAATTTTTCGCCGGTTCCGAACGGCTAATTGAGAATGCGCTTCTCATGGCAATGAATTTACTAACGGAGGATTTGCCAATTCCTCGCGAAAGGCGATACCCGTGGAAAAACATTTTTGCATTTTGCCTCTGCTGGGATTCGAACCTCGAACCTCTGGGTTAGCAGGTGGACATGCTAACCATTGCACCACGGGTACCACAATTCGTTATCAGAATGCTAAATTTTCCTCAAGTAACATCAGGCCCCACTTGGAAAAGGGATTGAGGGGCTGGGCAATTGTTAGGTTCGATAAAATAGAACGCATTTGGTGACCCACAACTCTGAACCAAATCATAATCGTGAAACAAGCTGGTGTTGGTAGACATTTTAATAGTTGTTATTTATTTAGATTGTTTTCCGAAAAGAGCAGGGGTTAAATTACGTCATAACTCGTGACGGATTCATGTGAATTGGGTATTACCGCTCACGTTATCAAACGGTCTAGTACCACAATTTAACATTCTCATCAGCAATCGAACGGAATTTCGACGCATTAAGTGTTTAGTGTTTATTCCTGAAATGGAAATAAGAAATTTTGTGTACATTTTTTGTTTTTATTTCGAAGGTGGATTACTTTATCCCAGAGTCAATTTGTTAAGAAGTACATCCCTATCCGTTCAAAAAGATCAATTTCGTTGCCTATGTAAGCATGCACCGGAAGACAATCACAACCGTCTAGGTATCAACTAACTAATTATGTTCTAATTTTACGAAATTATCTTTAAAACTTGTCCCTTTTTTTACAAAAGAATGAACTTAAAAAAAAAATTAAATTAGTCTAAAGAGACATCTGTGAGTTAATAGAGAATTGAAGTATATAAGCGAATATTCGATGTTAGTAGTACTATAATAAATAGCTATACGATGCGTGAGATCACGTATGCTTTAGTCCCAAAATGGTTACTCACTCATTCACTCACTCACTTGATCACTGATTCCACTCACTCCCTCGATAACTAGGTATAACATGAGCTGTAATTTAGCCCAGTTTCTCAAAAGGTTGCAAAGAAATGCAATACATAATCATAAACTTTCAATGGAGAAAACCATTGTGAACGAACATTGAATTTATTGCTGTCTGTTTTTCTTTTACATGAGCTCTGATTATGAGTACATATTATTACAAAATATCGAAATTAAAATATTTAAACTTATAGACAATTTGCAGGTATTTTTTAAAGCGTGTATGGTTCCGAAATACCATCATTTTTATAATACAATAAATTAGTAGAGTGAGAGCCCCGGGCCTAGCGTATTTCTCTCAACCATACTTTGTGAGGAAATGGAAAGGACCTATAATTTTTTGCTGGTTCCGAACGGTTAATCCAGGATTATCTTTTTTACAAATAGCTGTTGCCTTGATCAAAAATGTTCGTTAAAACTGTTCATTCAACATTTTATTCATCAGGACAACAATAAAGAGAATATTGGGGACCTGAATTTTTGTGAGACTTCATAAGAATACCATCTGACCCCGAAGCATTTTTAAAGTAAGAAGCAAGCTCACAGCTTTTAAATAAAATAAATAAATAGGGTGGCGCAACAGAGCGAGGAGCCCTTGCGCCTAGCGCATTTCTCACAACCATGCCTTGTGAGTGAATGGAGCTCCCGGCTTTTAGCCAATGAGCTTGTTGGCCGCATATGTCAGAGAAAGTTGTTTTTTGTATATTTTTCGTGCTTCAAAAGTTTATATATTTCATAGTTTTTGATTTACTAAATTCTTTGCCCAAAAACGATCCAAAGATAATAAACATTTATGTACATATTAGGTAAATTTATTTGTAAGAAATAATAGTTAAATTCAAGAATTGAAGATATCATTCCAGTCAAAAAGTCTTTAAGGTTCAAATATGACTTAAGGTAGTTAATATAGACTATCCGTAGCAATACCAAGGCTCAAGAAGTTTTAATTTGTTTTACTTACAAGGGCCCATATTTTGTCAAAGAAAGTGGTCATTAAATGATCGGTTTGCAGACGGATTTCGAATGAGAGAACATCTCTTGCTAATCGAAGACGCTTTTGATGAATTCGTTTGAAGAAGTAGACATTTTCAAAGAAAGGATTCCTTCGAGGAGATTCTTGGTCCTCTCAAGTTTGTTATCAAAAGCCTGTGATAACGTTTATTATGAAATCAACAAAAAGAGGCTGCCAAAAGACATGTCGATTTCTAATTCCAGTATTTTTTTTCTAATTATTCCGTTCGTAACGGTATTCGGATAGAAATTCATCTTGGATATGGTAACTATCGATTTTTTGTGAACTCGAAAAATGTAAATGACAACAACTGCTAGTAGGTAGGTATATTACAAGAGCTCGATGACACTTTTGAAGGATTGGGTAGTAAATTGTTTTTGAAGCAAAATCTTGTACATACTGCCATTCCAATTATGTTTGGTTTAGGCCGTTCCGACCCATAAGCAAATTGTTTTCTTCTCTTTTTTTTTCAAACTAGATTCTTTTACTTTGAAAAAAATAAAATGAAACATGTCATCTCCAGAAAATTGAAATCCTGAACAGATTCCTGAGAAAACACAGCACTACAACAATATACAGCGCCAGTTGCTTGAGGATTACATAACTTCCCATACATGTACATATGTATATTTTGTCGTGTCCAATTTATACATGCGCTTAGTGAGTTGCTGGATGTTTCGCCGCTATCCATTACTTACATCAGTGGCTTAAAGATTTTCACGAAACAACCCCGCACACCCATTCGACAAGCCTAAAAGAAAAAACGGAAAAACGAAAATATATGAAAAATAAAACCAACCCCAATCTCAATCTCCCAATTCAAATACAAACAACAACCAAACAGTGAAAACTTCTATAGAAAATGAGAAGACTAACAACAACAACAACCGAATAAAAAAAAAGAAGAAATTATAAAAAGACACGAGCATCCCTTTTCAGCCCCATCGCTCAACTCATTTGTCCACCACCTCAACTCTATACACAGTACAAGAGAAGCACAATCTCCCATTCTCAGGGTAGGTAGAGGTAGGTACCCAACCTACTCGACTGCCGCCATAACCCCACTACCATCGACCACCCATTTGCCACCCTGCATTACCATATCATGTTATCTCTCTGGAGAGCGACGGAAATTCACCCCTTCCACATGATTTCTTTTCTTTTGTGTACCCACGCTTTTGCTGCTACTGCTATGATGATGCTGTAGCTCTTTAACTATAACCGAGGCGTACGTACATATATATAAACCTAGCCTAGCCTAGCTATACACAACACACGTTCCTTATTTTGCTCGTACTTTAACTGATTCGGTTCCACAGTGTGCCACGTCGCGTCCTTCGTCGTGTCGTCGCTAATGTTGTCGGCTGTGTGACGTTGTCGACGGACAGTCTCGCTTGTGTATTTTGTCGGGGCCGTATTACCTCTCAAGGGCAAGGTGAGGCCAAAGGAACAAGAACATCAGCCGCAGATATCAATAGGGATAAGTCCCAGTTGTAAAAGCTGTTGGTCTGCATTAAAAAAAACCGTTGTTTCTCAAAATATCAAACTTGTTTTTTTACGGGATAACTTTTTCATCTAAAATCATTGAAGAGTTCTAATTGCGACGAACGTGTTCAAGGATAAAACCAGTTTTCTTTAAAAAAAAAAGACTCGAAGGGTTCAACTGCAAAGTGGTAGGTAAACCAAGTTAGGGATTGATCGTTCTGTTCTATAATGCGATTAAAGTCAAGTTGGGTAATTAAAACTTAAATTGAAAACATTACAAGGGGATAAGCGGGGTCCTACTTTGACTGTCGACCGCAATTGGGTGTGAAAAAAATGCGCCCAGGTAATACAAGAGTCTGAATGCGACCCTGCACATGGCTCAATTTTAAAGTGGGGGTGCAGCAGAGTGGTGGCTTTTGTGTCTCCTCGTGCTACCCACACCAATTTACCAAGCCAGCCACCATCATCGAGAGCAGCTACACCACCAGCAGCATCAGCTACAGCTTCAGCATCCAAACCAAAAACCATCCCCCACCCTATCCCCTTTGATAAAATATATTGGCGGCCGTTTGTTTTGTGTGTTTCTACTGCGTTTATGTATGTGGATGCTGTACTACAGTCAGTACTAAAGCATTGTGACGATGATGAGAAGATGGTGGCTGTACTGTGCTGTGCTGTGTGTGAGGCTGAGGTTGAGGCTAAGGCCTGCTGGTTCCTGGTTCTGGTTGTGGCTAAAATTTGGAATTTCGAGAGCGAGAGAGAATCTGCATTGGAAATGGCCGATTAGTTTGGTTACCGCGCACAAGTTTCGTGCAGTTATTGTTGATACACTTTTGTTGTTTCCCTTTTATGTCATTGATTTTGTTAATTACAAAAGATAATGGTTTGAGAGTGAGTGTGATGCAGGATGCACATTGCATAGTGTGTGCGTATTTTCACATTTATCCCATGTTCCACAGAATATTTTCTTGTTAAAATGTAAATTGTTTTATTTTATGTTTTTTGAGTTATAATGTGTTTCTTTCTTTTACTTGGACAAACCTATGCAAATATTGTCGAAGCTCAGAATTCATGTCGCTTAAGGCAAGTATTTTTTTTTAATCATCGACCCTATTTCAGCGATAACAAAGACTGAAATCGTATACCTACAAGACTGCACTACTTGTAATAAGTGTAAACTTGAGTAATCAAAGTGTTTCCAAAGTTAGTTTTTTTTTTTTTTTTACTTCATATGCTGCCCATACGTTTTTGTACATAAGTAGAAACACATACAAGTCACATATCAGTTGTGTGTCATGGAATTGGCTGTACCTACTTAATTTTTTGTACTGGGTTTTATGTCTCTGCATAAATAGGCTGTGTACACATAACTTGGTAATAAACTTGGCTTATTAAATTGAAGGTATTTTTTTTTATAACATTCTCATTTGAAAAAAATTTGGACTAAACCTACACAGGTGTTATCGATGTTTAAAGTTCTTTGTTATCTTAAAGAAAATAAACTCTTGCCATGGTTTGATGTTGATGTCATGTTTCTGAGTGATTGACACCAACACGTTTGTTGCTCACTGGGCCTTGCTTAGAAAAATTAAAGAGATTTTTATCAGTGCTCAGTGTAGATCTGACTTTGAGTTAAAAAAACAATTTTCATGCTGCTTCCTTTTCTTTTTGAGAATTCCATGTTCTTCCTTCCTATTCTCCTCACAGATCTACTTGTATTGGCCAAAGTCAGCCCTGGTTTTCTTTCGCATCAACTTTTATCACTGCTTGGCTGCATATGCCTGGTGCATTCTTCATCCCACCATGTTTTTTGAAGTCCGAGCGAAATCCACGTGATTAGAAAAGGCATTGGGTATTTTTTGCCACGGCATGACATATCGTTTTGTAGCGTTAGTTCGTGCGAGTCGTGAAAAGCATATACTCGTTGGATCTTTGCTACAGCAAAGTAGTGGCCCGAATTAAGGGGGAGACCACTTAAGGAGCGTAAAAAACATCTTTTTTTTGGGATTTTTAACCCAATGATTTTCAAAATTAGGAGAAATGTTTATTATATGTAGCTGTGCAGTCTCACAAAAAATTTTATCTATGGAATGGCCAACGAAATTGCGGCATTATTGAAGTTCACCGGACACCTGTTTTCGGCGACTGCTGCAGTTGCCACTCTCTTTCGGTTGATCTGGAACAGATTTATCAAAGATCATACTTTTAGTGACATATTAAGGGGAAGGACTGAGATCAACACCCTCAGCTGCCCTAAATACACTCTTTAATCTCACACCACTTGATATCTTCAGCAAACAAATGGCCGCCAGTGCAGCCATTCGTGTGAAAGCTATCTCCCAATGGACCGTAAATAACATCGCTCACGCTACGATCCTGAATTTATTCGGATCAATCCCTTGCCACTCCGACTACACCATCCCCCAATTGGTTTTTGATAATAAGTTCCAAATCTCAATCCCACCGAGAACGACCTGGGAAGACGAAGAATTTTTGAGAGATGATTCATTTCATTTCTATACAGATGGTTCAAAAACCGAAGAAGGGGTAGGCTGCGGGGTGTACTGAAACCGACTTAACGTAAGTCTCTCGTTCCGCCTTCCAAACCATTGTAGCGTGTTCCAAGCGGAAATTCTGGCGATCAAAGAGGTCCTATCATGGCTAAAAGAAAACGTGATATCCTCAACGAATATCCGGATTTTCTCAGATAGTCAAGCAGCCCTCAAATCACTCGGCGCTGTTTCTACGAACTCATTAACCGCCCTTAACTGTCGCTTATCGCTTAAGGAGATTTTTGAACAGTTCAATATTCACCTTATTTGGGTACCGCGGCACAAAGATACCGTGGGTAACTGCAAAGCCGATGAACTCGCCAGAGAAGGAACCGTTTTACCGATCTCAACCAGCAGGTTGAATATTGGTATACCAATCGCTACATGTAAACTTATGCTAAAGCAAGAGGCAATGGATAGAACAAATTATAGGTGGAACAATATCACCACGTGTGTGGCAACAAAACGGATATGGCCAGGACTTAATCCAAAAAGCACAAGACATTTGCTATCCATAACCAGATTGCTCGTTAGCCACGTAATCAATGTCATCACCGGACACTGTCTGATAGGAAGACACGCCATAAGACTCGGCGTTCCCTCTAATGACTTGCAGAAGTTGCTTAAATGAGGAGGAGGAAGAGACTATTCCATACCTCCTCTGCTCATGTCCTGCACTCTCTTTAAAAGAAAACGGCATCTTGGAAAATATTTTCTTGATGATCCAAGCGATCTGGCGAACACAGATCCCCTACATCTCCTTCGCTTTATTAAAAGCTACAAAAGGTTTTGTTAAATGAGTTACTCCCTCCCATAATTTCTATGGTATCACAAAGGACCTAATATACCTAAAAAGGAATGAAAAAGTTCAAAATTCTAAATTTCGGAGCCTTTTTACTCCAAAATTTGAATTTTTAGCAATTTTGTCGACATATTTCACTCCTGAAAAATTATGTATTTACACGCTACCTTTCAAACTTTAGGTACCTACATCCTTTCGATAATATTACTGAGAGTAATCTCTCAAAATTTCTTCTAAATCGGTCGCTAATTTTTTGAACTACAACACGAGCAGTTTAAAAAAAAGTAATTTCGCGATAATTGCGTTTAAAGTTTCATTACGAGAAAATTATTAACTGTAGTAACTCACGGATTAATCGGTGAATCCACGCGCGTACAATAGACTTTCGCCTTTCTCGTTCAATAGACCTTCGACTTCCATACAAAAGGTCAAGAGTAACGTGTATTATGAAGCGACGGTAGATAACGGGTATCCTCAAACGACCCGGCTACCTGACTCGTCACCCGACCGCATGTTGTTCTCGCGCTCTAAATGCGATAACTCATTCAATATTTTCAGTTTTCCTTTGGTCATAAAGTTTGTTGGATTATCATACTTTCTAACTATATGTTATAGCAAAAAAAAATTGATTTTTTGAAAATTTTAAAGTAGTCTTCTTCTTTAAAGTTGGTAATTTGGAAGGTTTGGACATCAATAAGACCATAAGATTGTATTGTGCCGATCTCAACATGGTAATTTTGGTTGGAGTCATTTCTAGGTTATTGTTCGTATGTTTTTTCAAGGAGCTATAGTAGAAGTCTTTCTTTTCTGTGGGGCGTGGGCTTATGTTGGTCAATTTAGCCCTGATGATATTGTAGTACACTCATTGACCGAATTATGGCTTACATCCCTTATCTTTGATTCTACCTCTTACGAAAAAATCCGCATCCAAATAGATATGTAATTGTTTTTGCTGATGTCTGTAGCAGTAGCGATGGTAGATATCACAGTTTTTCACCTTCTTTTTACCTGGCCCATTCCATTGCACTTTTTGGAGTGCGGTTTTGTCTAGAGCTCCTCCTCGTTCTCCGGCTGGAGATAACGGGTAGATAACCCAGTACCTTGATACAGGTGCTTAAGAGCTATCGTTTGATCGCCAAGAGCTTATCAGCCATCCAAGTATTGAATACCCTGACCCTGAGCAACCTGTTGATGTCCGCTTTTGATTCTGTACCGTCGAATCCATAGACATTCCCCATAAGTTTTTGCAGACCTTTGAGACTCGGGCAGTGAGTCAATTATCGCACAGCATTATAGTGTTGCTCTTTGGCCAACACTCCCACTTATTTTAGCAAGTCACGGCTGAGTAAAAGAATTGACGTGCACTATATGTTGCAACATCTGGGCGCTCGCTGCCAAGTTGACACCAATCAGAGCCTTTCCGAAAAGCACACGTCCAAATATTTTACAGTATTTCAATTCCGTGTCAGAGCTCCGTTCTTGCAGTGTTGTTTTCCAGTGTTAAGACATCATTGCTCCACACAGCTCTGGCTGCTTTACCAACTAAATTTTTTTATGAATAAAATTTGCTCTTTTTTTATTAACCTGAGTATTTCATTGTTGGGTTAGAGTTCAACGGATGATTCACCAGTTATACCCTTCTGCCCTCTTCCTGGATAGAACACTATGTATTTTTAGAAGGCATTATAGAAAAGGGCATTTCATTTCCCCTATACCTAGTTTTGGTTCAATTCCATTTACGAGTTACGACCTTCACTCTACAGGTCGTAACCATGCTGGGATCGTCACTTCTTTTTTTGTATATTGAATCCTTTTTGTTAAACAACTAACTTTTTATACAGCTTAGTAATTTTTGAGTACGTATAATATATTCGCGATTTAACAGATCTTATACAGCATTTTTCTGAATCATTCTCATGTCCATGAGGAAGGTGGTACACTATGGACAGTTTTTTGCGAGTTTGACACCGGTAGGCAATGAAACACTTTTCTTGATATTAGCACGTAATACGAAATTTTTTTCTGGCGTTAGCAGTGAACCAAACTTTGGAAATAGATCGTGGATCCAAGAGCACGAAGATGCGTATAACGCATATTTCTGTATCACCTATCTTCGATTTAAATCTACGAAATTCAGACATTAGCTGTTCCTCTTCTATTCGTGCCATTTTAGCTGATTTTTTTTTTCAAATCTGATGACCAGTTTGTTAAAAATTTCCCCCACATTGCCATTAATACTCCGTATGAAAATTTCCCGTTCGTTCATGCCAAAGATTAACCCCTTCCTTAGCAAAAAAAAAAAGCTAAGATCTACCCCTTTTTTGGTAAACTTGTTCATGTTCAATAGACTTTTGAGTTTCATAAAAAAAAGGAAAAAAGGGGTGTATGACAGTGTATCCAATATCCTTCTTAAATTTTCGAATCCTTTTGCTGTACACAAAAACAACATCATAAATATGTACGACAAAATTACATCATATGATTTCATCCCTTATTCGAATTACAGCAATTGATTGCATTTTTTTTTTTGCTATAAGCTCGAATATACCTACGAATCATAGAGTTTTGGCACTTGGAGTCACTTTTATTAAAATTAACTTTTCGCTGAAACTCCTGAAACTCGCATTACTTTGCGATAATAAATAAATTCATTTTACTTAGTGCAACTTTCTTGCCAAAAGGGTGGGTGCTTTTAACTAGTCATATTCATGCATATGATTCAAAAAGAAAAAAATTGGTTAATATATAAATATCTACTACCAGTTCTGCTTTCTTTCCTTATTATTGTGTGAAATTTAATAACATGAACCCCATCAGTTCAACTTGTGTGTACCGATTTTTCTTAAAGGGAGTTCATGTTTGGCAAATAATCGATACAAGAGAACGCACATGCGGAGCGGAAGGATGTATTAAGTAGTTTTGCGGAGCAACTTTTTGTTTGAGTTTTCTTTTTTTTTGCCATGGTCACAGGTCTATGTTTGTTTTTTATTCCTTCTTTCTTAGAGATTGATAACTGGACGAATACATTTTTTCTAGGGTTTTAATCTTAATTTCATCATTGCAGATTGCAAAGAATATGTAATTTGGATTCAAAAAGTCTCTTAGCTTTCGGTTTTAATTTTCGAATAATGTCACACTGAAACCAATTTTTTAAATAAGACTCTATCATCGAACACGACAGTAAGACTGTTTTATTGAGTCCTTTTTTCGTGGGGGGAAACTTTGATAATTTTGTGCGAGGGAAACAGATAAGTATCAAAACATGTTAACATTCTTAGAGCTAACAATGTTTCTTCCATTTTGAATTACACAACTTTTTTGGGAGAAACATTTGTATGTGTCAAAATACCACCTTACCTTACCTAAGTAAAAAAATAAATGAATACGTAAATTAGGTGGCGCAGCCACACCTTTGAATTGAGAACGATTCTACAAATGTTTGCCGATTCCGGACGACTAAGTGAGAAAGTGCTTTTCATGGCAGTTTGTTTACTTTCAAAGGAATTGCCAATTCCTCGCGAAAGGCGATACCTACTTGTAGAAAAATAATTGAATGTTTCAAAGACTCGAACTCCTTCATAACAGGCAGACATTTTAACCACTATGCCCCGGGCACCCTTGATCTGTTATAGAAGTTTACACTTTTGTAGGCTGCGCCTTAGTGTTAGAGCAGCAATAGTCGACGGAGGCGTCAATTCGAGTCAAGTGCAGATCTCTTAACATTGGTTCTCAGATTACTGTTTAGTTAACACAGCGTTTTAAAAAGCATATAAAAGATTGGATTTACGGAAAAGTGATTGGTTGAGGTACTCATACTTAACTCATACTAAGTGAGAAATAAAACCACTTTAGCTGATTTAACGTATAGTTCCCAAATAAGATGGAAAATATGTTCTCAAAAAACCTGAGTTTGATTTTTGGTTCAATACTTGCATTCCATGTTGAAAATAGCAAATTAAATAAAGAATTTTGCAATGTGCGGCAAAGTCCTTAGTTTATTTTCCAATCTGAATACAAAAAAACAACAAAATATTGCAATCGATTTGATGTAAGTTTATTTCTCAATAACTATAATAAGTTCATATCACCAATGTGAGTTTAGTTCCAATCGTTATTTCATGTGGACCTATTTCCCGTGGAGTAATTTCTCTGGAACTTTTTGCACTGCCCTTTTCGAAGATAGATTTTGAATATTCGAACAGTGATTTTTTTGTAAGATTTTTGAAAGGAAAGAGCATAGTGCATAGAGCATGCGAAACGACCAGCAAATTGAATCGAGAATTTTTACGTTTCATTCACATTAGAACAATCCTCAAAAAGATGGAAGTATATACCAAAGTATTGTCATGTGCAAAACTTAAGTTATCTCAATTAGTTGTGAATTATACAATATAGGCATCAGATGGACCTCAGAAAAGGGACTTAAAAAGCCGAGACAATCATTCTCAGCCAACAGCAAAAGCAGGCAGTTAAACAAGCTGCATCTTAAGGACTCAATAAAACTGTGTGAGTTCTACGATTAGGTATTGATCGATAGGGTAATTGCGGGAGGGATGCCGCTGTTTTTCAAAAAAATCAGTATAATTTGTTTATTAAAGTGAAATAAGCTATATTTTTATAACATACCTAATAATGTTTTTGTTTCCTACCATAAAAAAACTTAAATCGAAAAAAATAACAATTCTTATTAAAAATAACATAAAAGAGAAATATTACATGTGCCATCTCTCCCTGCATATGTGGGAGAGATTACCTACTTACTTACTTAAGGTGGCGCTACAGTCTAGGCCTAAGGACTAGGGCCTCAACCAACATGCTTCTCCAGCTAGCTCGGTCCCTAGCTAGCTGCCTCCAGTTTTGCACGCCAAGTTGGTTGAGGTCCTCTCCTACTTGCGTGCGCCACCTGAGTCGCGGTCTTCCTCTACTGCGCCGTCCCTCGGGATTGGATTCGAAGACTTTCCGAACCGAAGCGTTGGTGTCCATTCGCTCTACATAACCCAGCCATCTAAGCCGCTGGATCTTGATTCGTTTGACAAGGTTAAATCTTCTTCTCCACTCTCCATCTATGCAGACGGGACCAAAAATCACCCGAAGAATTTTTCTCTCGAAGCATCCTAAAGCGTTCTCGTCTGCCTTTGACAAGGTCCATACCTCTGCGCCATATATAGGAACCGGGATGATAAGTGTCTTATACAGGAACACTTTAGTTGCTCGAGAGAGGACTTTACTACTCAATTGCCTTCTTAGTCCGAAGAAACAGCGATTGGCGAGAGTTATCCTTCGTTTGATTTCAGCGCTGGTGTCGTTGTCTGAATTAATAGCGGCGCCTAGCTAGACAAAGTCCTCAACTACCTCAAAATTATAGCTGTCAATCGTGACGTTCTGTCCAAGACGTTGGTGTTGGGTGTGCTTTCATGATGACAGCATATACTTGGTCTTGCCCTCATTTACCATTAAACCCATCTTCTTCGCTTCCGACTCAATGCTCATAAACGCGCCATTGACATCACGCTGCGTTCTTCCAATTATGTCAATATCGTCACAATATCCGAGCAATTGAACGGATCTTTGAAAGATTGTGCCTCTTGTGTTGACTTGGGAGTTTTGCAGTATTCTTTCAAGAACGATCTTGAAGAAGTCGCATGACAGTGCATCGCCTTGCCTAAAACCTTTTTTGACATCGAATGTATCGAGATCTTTTCCGACCCTGATGGAGCAGCATGCGTTCTCCATCGTCATCGTTTGGTAGGGATGCCAAAACTAGACATGGCTCTATATAACTCCTCTCTATAGATGCTGTCATATGCGGCCTTAAAATCGATATGGGAGAGATGCCGCATAGTCATTGAATTTAAAACATTAACCGTGCTTTTTCCGTTCCTGATCCCGATTCAAACGTTTTGTACCGTGTACAGTTTTCATGCAGCCACTTCCGACATAGAGAACAGGATCTTCCCTTTTTGTTGTTTCGAAATAGTTTTCCCAACATTCAGAACAAACATTTGGATCGTCCGTGAACTCAACCTTTCTTTTGTTTAATTTTTTTTCTTTTTTTTCGTTTAGGCGGTTTCAAGTTTTTTTTTAATTGAAATAGGAGATGTTAACACCTCTGCCAATAGCCTACGATTTGAAAAAACGCGCTGGAATTTCGGCAGTGGTGAAATGGATTGCAGTAGCGTCAATGTTTTCTCGGGCTTCTTCCAGCAGCTCTGCTAGGCCTGGTTTATGTGCAGATGTATTTTAGGGGCATACTGAAGCTTAGTACTCTATCTAAAAAAATACAAAACCCAATTCTGCATGCCGTATGTTCTCAAAACAAAAGTGTGCATCTCTCCCAAAATGAAGGAAAGGTGCTGCAGTTACTCCACATTCAATTCCCGAATCCAGTCGAGGTGTATTGAATATAGAGAACCAAAATTCGAAGATATGACCCTGCTAAAATGCTTTTTTTGCATTACACATAAACATATGGTGGCGGAACAGAGCGGTGAGCTCCGAGGCCTATCGCATTTCTCTCAACAATGCATTGTGAGAGAATGGAGGAGACCTATAATCTTTTGCCGGTCACGAACGGCTAATAGAGAATGCGCTTTTCATGACAATGAATTTAGGCCGTCTTTTCCGTGGGATTTTTCTATCAAATGGAGTTGGGTACAATTTTGCAACACTTTGGTGGTTTTAGGGGAAGAACACGTCATTCTCTTGCAATGCTGGGTAAAACATCATCAGCAGACACATTTATTTGTTTTATTCGAGAAAATATTGAAAATCCCAACGACAACAAAAAGCCTTGCATATGGCATATCCCAACTCAATGCAAGAATTATGTAAATTTCAAATAGTAACTTCGAACTCACTTTATGATTCTTCTTATTCATCATGAAATAAACACATTCTGTATTTTATCATCACATTTAACGATTGCCACAGCAAAAGTTTTGTTTCGATTTTTCGTTGATAACTTCCTTATTCACATTACAAAATTAAAATAAACAAAAAAAGAAAAAAGAAAAAAAAAACCTGCAAAGTCCAGATAATAAATTTAAATACTTTTGCAATTTGTAATCTAGGCCAGCGGCGGCAGCGATGTGTAAAATGAACAAATTTACATATCTCGGTTCATCTGGCAGCACTTTTTCTCAATAATTTTTATCGCCTTTGTGAAGACTTCTTTCGTTTTTTTTTTATGCTCCGCTAGGCAAATGCGATTCTCTTGCTTCTTTTTTCTGTTAAATTTTATTTTAATTGCTTTTTTTCATGTTTTCTTTTTTTATACTGCGCGTTAATGTGTATTGTGTGTTCATAGAGTTATCGTATACCTACATAGAAAGGTAGATAAAGGTAGATCCAGTTGACCTTTTTTAAAACACAAAAAAGTTATTTGCTTTTGAAACAATACATAATTTTAATCGTAGAGTTATCTTAACTGTATTTAGTAAAGAGTAGAACAAGTGGATGTCATGACTAATGCCAAATTGCACCTTCCTATCCAATCAAAGTTATAAGACCCTCAAAAGAAAAAAATTCATTACACACAAAATGATTGCTGTTTTCTGTTCTC
This sequence comes from Melanostoma mellinum, assembly GCA_914767635.1. Classification (NCBI taxonomy): domain Eukaryota; kingdom Metazoa; phylum Arthropoda; class Insecta; order Diptera; family Syrphidae; genus Melanostoma; species Melanostoma mellinum. The sequence goes on from OU612058.1 coordinate 202,886,001, forward strand.
AACAAAAAAGATAACGAAAAAGTCGAGAACTCTGCTACTATAAATACACACTTTTTCTGCTGGCCTAGAGGTACAGTCTGCAAGACAGAAAAAAATTGATTTCAAATAAACAATGACATGATGTAATAGACAAGATGGGGAGTGTAGTTATTTGTTGTGTATTGGTATATCTCTGTGTGACAGGGCAAGGGGTTATTGAAGAATGCATGTATGTTGGAAGGGGGATTTTGAAATCTGAATTCATTTGACATTCATAAGTGTCATAGCTGGCATTTAAATGGTTTTGCTTAAAAATATAAAGTGCTTATTGATGAACGGTCAGTCTCACCAAATGGATTAATTTTGAAACGCCCTTGACGGAAGTTCGTATCTAAACTTATTCCGACGACATGATGATGACGACCTATCAAAAGACACAAATCAACGAGTGCATTATAAATATAAATTACCAGCAAGTACCTACCTACATACGTTAACAAACACTTAGGTAGTTGGGCAATACATACATACTTGTGTATATACCAATCTGATAAACCCCAATCAGTGGTGGATCGAGTGACTTGTTTTTAAAAGGGCGCCTTTTAAAGAAGCGGTGTGAATTTCCGCCGCATAAGTAATCAGTGGTATTCCCCACTTAAGTAATAAGGCATGTTTGTATACAAGCATCAACCATGTGGATCTCTAAAATACCCGCCTTCGTAGGTACTTTCAAAGAGTTATGGAGTTCATTTGCGGCTAGAGTCTTTTAGTTTGGTGCCGGCTCACTATCACAAAGCAGTTACATATAAATTTCCACCATCAGTGAAGTCGACGGTGTTCATTTAGATTTGCCATAAAAATAACCAAACGTTTCCTCATCCGTTTCTGTGGGCTTGGAATCAGGGTCTTGGAAACTAAGTACATCGATGTGAATGTCGGAGTCAAGTAAGCCCTTCAAGTTCCTTATAAGACCTTGATCATCCCAGTCTTGCTTTACACCGCGGAAGCATGGGGAACTTATCGAAAGTGGATGAGGAAACCCTTGGACCTTTCAAAACGAAATTACGAAAGTACTAAGAATGATCTTTGTTCCCGCATTCAAAGACAATGTGTGAAGAAGAAGATATAATGCGGCATGGGCATAACTAAAAGAATACGCATCCCGAAACTACGATGACAAGGCCATTTAGAGCCGACAATTTCTTTTTCGGGCGAGGTGTCTCCAGTTTTGCTCTCTAATGGGCAGCCATCGTAGCCTCGCGATGCGTACACATACTGCTCGTTGTAATATGGTTGTTCTTCTTCACACATTATTTTCGCATAGAGAACCCAAAGATTACCCGGAGTATTTTTTTTTTTTTCGAAACGACCACGGGTTTCCGCACCCGCTTTCCACGCCTTACTCGGAGTAAAGCAAGACTGAGATGACTAAGGTCCTGTAAAGGGCTACCTTGGTTTTTCTAGAGAAGGTTTTGTTTCTCAATTGACTTCTTAACCCAAAAAAGCAACAGTTGGTAAGAACTATTCTTCGTTTGATCTCCGCACTGATGTAGTTTTCCGTGAAGTTCAGACAGCTAAGCTGCCCTAAAAGCACACAGTTCTGTTGTCATAAGATCCAAACTAGTACATGAGACATTATTATGTTCCTCTCCGAACTGGCAAGGAAGAACTTTTCATCCATTGAATTCCAGCACGCTGGGCTACAATGATAACCGAAATTGCAGACATTCTTGCAAATTACGGTGTTTCTAAACCATTCATCGGCCTTGCACCATTCTGTACTGTAATTAAAAAAGTGTGCTTTTAAAGGTAGCTCGGCTGCGAAAAATAATGGAGCTATCTGATATCCGCCGGCAAGTCAGCAACAGATGCAATACAAAGTATAGGAATTCATTGTAATTCCTTATAAGATTTGCATGTTTTGCTGTTGACTTCGAAGAAGAACTCGATCGACAACAATGAGGTCTAATATGGGGATCCCTTAGACGCAGTAAGGAGATATCTTACGATGGCATCTAACCAGCTGGAGTTACTAAAGCATTCCATAAAGTCACAGTAAGAGTACATCAAGGAAGCGTCTTGAGTTCTCTGCTTTAATTGAAGTCGTTCACTATTCGCTGGTAGATAAAGTACAGAATCACAAAGAACATCATAACTGTTCTTTACTGACGAGAAAGGGGCAACGTAAGTGAGGATGCAACATTCCTACAAGGAAAGCCTAACATATAAGTAAAATCAAGAAAATCAGTAGGTATATATTGGTCCAAAAGATAGCCTTCATATCAAAAATACCATCTTGCTAAAAATAGAACACGACCAGCTCAGAAACCGCCTGGCATGTTCAAATAGAAATCCAGAGGACTTATCCAAAAAGGCAATGTCATATGTAGTCTTCAGACACGATTGCAAATTAAGAAAGAGAAAGGCGAACGAAAACACTTTTGGTACAGGTAACTACAGTGGAATCTGTTGGTTGACATTAAACAGTCCGAATTTTAGGACTTTCACTAGGGTGAAACAGATAAATGTTAGCTGTGATCCCTTCCATGGCTGGGCCTGAGAATAACCTAGATCTTCTCTTTTTATTTTCAATTAATTTTTCTTGATTAAAATTTCATGTATATGCTGGAAAAATGTTAAATACGATGATAAAAAATTAAGTAACAATTTTAAAAGCGCCCGGTTTGAAGTTTCCTGGCCCTACGATCACAAAATACACCCCTGACTCAAACAAGTGGAAGCAACTGAAAAATGTATATATTTTGTCCATTGCTTGTAGTGTTTCGATTAAATTACGCTGATAAGCATTATTTCAGATAGAAGTTGTGACGGACGACAAATAAGAAAGAACAAAAAAAAAGCTGTTTAAGTGCATTTCACGCAGTTGATTCATCGCCATTTAATAATTAAGGGCAAATGATTTTCTTGATTAAAAAATTGTACATTATAATAATTCTATGCGTCGAATAAAAATTGTGAGCTTCTCCTTCTCGTCATTAAGATAATATTTCAGCGCAAATTACTAATTCCCACTCATTGAGATTGGCTACTAGTTTTGCATAATATTATGGAAGTTTTTTTTTGCGCACCGTCATAGGTAGTCAGTCGTAGTAGATAAGTCTATTTCTGGGAAATTTCTCTCGATAACTATTTTTTGGTGTAATCGAAATTAGCTGATGTTGCTCACCTTCTTGCTTAGGTGCCCAACTTTATGGTAGTCCTTCGATCGTTATGGTCATGGAATTGAGTAGATTCGCACTCGGTCATTGTTTAAAATTCTGCTAAACAGTTAATTTCTCTTCTATACTAAATACCTATATTGTGGCGCATTGCTTGTGTGTTCGTATATATACCTACATACCTACGTACGATCGTGATTGTCCATGGCAATCTCGTTTTTGCTCAGACGCCTGCTGTCATCCCCTCCTATCCTATTTCTCTTCTTCTTTCGTTTTATTTATCATCATCAAGTGATTTTGGAATACATGTACACATAAGTATATAGGTATACAAAATATGTACAACCATATGGACACATAAATGAAAAACAACTGCCACATAGGTAGGTACACAGCACCACACGTAGCACATAAATTTATCATTTATTTATTTATTTATTTATTTATTTTATGCAGCAACGTGTGTGTTTGTTGATATTCTGTGTAACTATGTTGTTTAGGATATTTGAGAGTAAGTAGTACAACACACACCGTAGATAAAAATTACCTTTAGTATAGAGTGACATAAAAAAAAAATAATTAAAAGAATACGATCTCAAAAGGGGGAAACAGGCCAGACAACAATATTCGTGGACTTAGATTAAATTGTTTTCTGCTAATTAATTTTACTTCTCTTGACTCTAAAGATTGAAGGTGCTTTTGGCGGAGACCGGAGAGGCATGGCGTGGCAGTGTCGTTCAGTGGTGTACATCTGTTTGCATGACGACGCGCATAACTGGTAGACTTTGTATATGATTTCATGGGGCATTGGTTTTATTGTGGTTAAAGTAGGTAGGTAGGTAGGTATTCAAAAGAAAAAGAAAATTTACTTGAATTCAGTTAAATTAGTTGTTGTTATGATAATGGTGACGTTTGTAGACCAAACCCTACCTACACACAATTTTTTTTTACAATTCACCGTTGTTGTAATGAATCTCGTTTTTTGGCCAAAGTTTGTTTAATGGACTAATTACGAAATATTTTATTTAATCAATGAAAATTTAATGTTTTCCGTAAGAAAAAACGATGACCTTAGATAAGTGGTGCCACATTTCTCCTTTTAGGGGGAGCGGTCCATGCTTTATCAACACATCCATTTACAGTTCGATATCTTTTCAAAGTTGAACGCATTCAATTAATGAACTGCATCGTACTTCATGCGCATCTGTCAGTTGATGCTTGTTTTTATTTATGATTCATGTTCATATTTAAACAAACATAAACTGATATCGGTAAATTTCCCCAGAATTCCTTTTTCAAAGCCAACAAAACAAAGAAGGTTGTTTCTTCAATGAACTAGGTACCTATCTACGGTGGTGGATATGTAATGATCTGGGGAGCAGTGCTACTTCTGACGTCCGTCAGGATCTGAATACCTATTTATGTGATAATTTGTATGCCTCTGCTGAAGCGCTAGGTCGCCAAAAAACCTGATATAGGTATTGCGCCAAGATAACGACACAAAGCATATGACCAAGGTTATTAAGTTGTGGCTAGTTTTAAGGATCCCACAACAACTTCACGCACTCCTGCAATCTCCAGTTCCCAATGTGATAGAGCTTTGGGATGAACTGGAACGAAGGGTGGGTTCGCAAATTTAAGAAGTTACAGATCGCCGTTCTTTAACATCAACTTATTCTAGTAGGTAGGTACTTGGTTTTCAATGGATAACCACTCACTTTAAGGAAAACCTGAGCCCTTATTAAGTGTAGCGAAGCGAACGTTTTAGCGATCTTCATTCATTGGATAATTATTTGTTACCTTCTTCCATTCTCTTCAGTAGCAAACTCCAAACTTCAAAAACATCGATTCAAGAAGAATTCTTAGGCTAGGTTATGTTAGATGTGACTGCCGGTATACGGACACCGACACACTTAGACCATAGAGGGTCTATTGTGATACCACTGAGACCTGACGATTGATCATCCTCTGGTTCCTATCTAGGGGATTAAAGAGTTGAAACACCCTCTAATCGAACAAGCTGATCACCAGTTATAGTGAAATCATTCAGGACTTCGTACGAAAAGGGATGAGCGAGAGACTTTTAGAGTCTTTATTAGCTTAAACGCTGGTGTCGTCGAAAAAGTATTCACCTAGGTGAGCTTTCCGTCTGTTGGCAAGTGCAGGGCAAGAGAAAGGAGATGTTAGATTGTCTCCTCTTCCTCATCGTCTATGTGGCTTCTGCAGATGTTATTTGACTAGACACCAAGTCTTTTGGCGTGTCTACCTTTCAGACAGTGTCCTGTAAGGACACCTATAATGGAACTAATGTGCAGATTCAATAAGCGCTTGTACTCGTTTCGAGCACACACAAAGTTCGTTTTGTGATCAGATATGTATTAGTTTGCGTCCATCTAGTGCTCATGTTCTCAGAGGCGTCCTGCTTTAGCGAAAGTTTACACGTAGCGGTTGAGGCAGACGGCAAATTTTGCCATGCAATCATTCTTAGAAAAATATAAAATCTTGTAAAATATCGAGAACTTTAATAAAGAATTTATAATAATAATAAATAATACACGTAGCGGTAGGTATACCTATAGGTACAGTTCCTTTCAAGTCGAAGATGAGAAGTAGTTTTTTTTGGCGAGTTCGTCTGCCATGCAGTTGCCTTTTATATCCTTGTGACCCATCCGGGATTTTGTGTCTTCTCGTGACGAGAACAAGCTCCGTATTAAGGAGGTTGATAAATCAGACCTCGAGCTTCAGCCCAGTAATTGAGTTCATTTAGAGCCGTTCGTAACAGCTCTGCTTTTTGCTGTGTAGGCATCAATCTTGTACTAGTTTCGTAGTCACTCATTTTCGACGTGATGATTTTGCTACTCAGCGTTGAACTAATCATGTTTTTGATGCGTCTTCTATTTTTAAATTATCAAGAGCACTCACGATCGCTGAGTTTCTGACATTGTTGAAGGCACCTTCTATGTCTAAGAAAGCGACTCTTTATAGTGTAGGGAATATTCTATGACGGATTTCAGAGAATGCAGTGCCGTTTTCACTGATTTATCCTTTGCGTAAGCGTGTTGCGCTGTGGAGATCAGACGGGCTTCAATTTTCTGTCTAAAATATATGTCTAATATGTACTCTTTTCAGAGTTTTGAGTAGGAAAGATGTCAGACTAATAGGTCTTAAGTCCTTTGGGGTTTCGTGAGAGCATTTGACGGCCTTTGGAATAAAGACCACCTTAGCTTTTCTTCAGGCTTTAGGGATATAAGAGAACTGGTTGCAACTGTTCAAAATTACCACTAAGTTCGTAGTGATGATGTCAATCACCTGCTGCAGTTCTGCAGGAATGATTCAATCCGGCCCAGGTGCTGTGAACGGATCGAAGCTGTTTAAGACCCATGAAGTTCAGCTCCTGGTGGTCTTCTCTTTTTTTGTTATGGCGCCACGAACTGGTTTCGAAGGGATTCCAGCTCTCCCATCATATTAGTGATCCGCGCGTTATATACTTCACGTTGAAGTCGTTGCATTTGTTTGGGAAAGGTGTTTGTGTCATATGCTTACTCAATTGATGTCGGTACCTCAAGTAGTCTTACTGTATTGATCATATAGATTCCAAATATACCAAATATATTCCATTGAAACAACTGCCTGAGATAGGTGTGCTTGGAACAAAAAAAGGCCAACACTACTCCTCAGTGTTTTTGGGACTTATATGGTACAAGCTTAAGAGAAACAAGAAATGTTGGTGTTTCCCAATTAACATTGGGGAGCATACGTTTAGTCTGTTGGCATTTAACAGTGGCATATCATCTAATGTTGTAGATGATTGTTGTGGTTAAGGAGATCAAATCGTGGTGAGGAAATTAAAGAGGGTTTTTGTTTCGACAAATCATCTTTGAATATAAAAAGCGCGTCTCGACAGAAACCCTAGAAAAGCAAGAAGGCATTCTGCTCTTTTTCTATACGCCTGCTCGAAGTAGCTATTGCGAAATCAAACACCAAACCGAATTCCTCTTTATTCACTAAAAATAAACATGTTTGATGCTAGAATGATTATTGTATTCAAACATTCTTAACTTGTTAAAATAAACAAAACAAAATAAAAAAACAACTCAAAAGAAAACTTCACCAAAGCTGCAATAAAAATAAACAGACATAGACATCACTTTCTCCAACAGCGTTAACAAAAAGCAACAAACAAGTCATACAAACAATATCTAGGTACAATACTTTCCACTGGAATCTTGAGTTCTACAATATACCTACCTACCTACCTACGTGTAGGTAAGTTAGGTGTTTATACCTATCTCTATTACTCTCTTTCTCTCTCTTGAATTGATTGAAAAAAAAAACCTTACCTTTGCTTTTGAATCTGTGTTTACAGATCTATTACCGACATTATTGTCTGTTAAAAAAAAATTATCGAAAATTACCGATCTTACGCATCTGTTATATTTTATTGTGTACCTAATATATTTTTGTCAAAAGTACACATATACCTCCCTACTTATCGTTCACCGTTGGAATATAGAGCAATGAGTGAGTGGAACACAACAAAGCAAACGAACCAACGAGCGAACGCTTAAGAATAAATAAATGTGAATACCTACATAGATACGTAGCTACTCGTGTGGCGAAATGCTTATAGAGGAATATAGCAGCAACAGCCGCCAACAATTTGTTGAATACTTTATTTAACCGAATCATCTGAAGAATTCTGGAAATTGGCCAAAACACTTTCGGAAGCATAGCCATCAGAGCTTTGCGAGAAAACTCAATAAATTGCTCTGTCTTAGGTGGGCAAGGGATGTGCGGGGGAAAGTTTAAACAATTTAACGCTGACGCTACGTAATGAGGTATAATGAAGGTTTTTTCAGATATTTAACACACGACAACGGTACACAGGGTTTTTTTTCTTATTTTTCTTCAACTCGTTAAGTACCTTTTACCTATTTTCTTTTTCTCATCCCCTACCTACCATATTGAGAATATGAAACACAATTAAACTTTGTTTGTTCCTCTTATCGATTTAATTACTACAGATAAATCGCCAATCGAGTGTTGATATTATTATAAAAACGATAGATACCTACGTAAGTATCTACTACCTGTGGACTGCAAAATTTTTGTGACTGTGTCAAACTTTTGCAGCACAATAAGCAAAAAATAAGTAGAAGGCGAGTGTGGCGCAAGAGACATGTATGGTAAAGGTGAAGGAGGAGTGCTTGTTGGTACACATATATGTATAACTAACGACTCGCCATGAACCCGGATGACATCATTCTTTTTTTAGAACAAAGCAGGTTCCAATCACTCCGAATTGGTCGTTGTTGTCTTCTTCTTTGCCTTCACTGTGGCATGAGTTTTTTGTTTTTAATTATTGAATTTTAATTTATGTATTTGATTTTGATTATAAAATTCGTTCGGGCATTTCCATCTTCTAGTACCTGCCCACTTGGTAGTGTTTGGCTAAAAAAAAAAATAACTGCAGTAAATCATCGTTTTCTTTTCCAACAAAGAACTTCTTAATTTGTATGTTTGTCTGCCTTTAAACTATAATCGCATCAATTGCACCACACGAAATTGTTCGAACACTGCGCACCACAATGAAAAAAGTTTGAGTCGCAGTATGTAGGTATGTAGGTATGTACCTACATAAATATATCTCCTATCTGGTTAAAAATGTGTGTGTGTGATATGTGCTTAGGAAACTGGTCATTTTCATGCATTTTTAGTTCTCGGAAATAGGTATAAAAAAATAAAAAAAACTATGAATGCATTTTTGTTCAAGTATTTTAACGTTGAAAGTTAATGAGCTACAAAAATTTCAAAAACTACACACTCAATTACGTTATACCTACCTACAAGCTACAACATCAAAATTGGAGATAACCCGAAATTGCTTTTTGAATAGGTATTTAAACATAGGTATGTAGGTGCACTTCATTCATTTTAACATCTCAGACCGGGTGTCATGTAATGTGAGTGTTGTTTAGTACTTACAACTTGTGAAATATGAGCAGACTTTTCCTGTTCAGTTTTACGAACAAAGTTATGCTATTCATATTCGCCAAAGCTTAATTCGTTTTGTTTTTCAGTTTACCTACGTAGTTTATATAAAAACTTATAGCGATTAATTTTTCAAAATAAGTCCACCATTGGTGTTCTAAATTTAAAAATTTAATGTCATATTGTAGAAAAGTGGGCTTTTTCACCATCATATAAATATTGTAACTACAAGAGTTTTTAACAAATTTTGATTATTTTTTGAATACCTTTCGTTGTTTTCCTTACAAGGCATGGTTGTGAGAAATGCGCTAGGTCCAGGGGCTCCTCGCTCTGTTGCGCCACCCTATTTGTTTTATTTATTTCTCCGCTTAAGAGCTGACTAAAGGAGTAATCACATCTAGACAAATAACATCAAAGTCAGTCTAGCCTTTAGCGAAACGTAAAACCTTAAAACTTTCTCACAAGTGTGCGTGCAGAGCTTAGAGTCTGGACTCTGGAGACTGGAGGTCAATTGTTGCATAGTCAAATAGAGAGCAAACTCAAAACATGGAGCTTGTACCTACCACGTACGTGTTAAAAAAATGAAAACACGTTTCGCTAAAATTTCGCAACATTCAAGCATTATGGTTGCCGTGGCGTAATGGTAACCATGTCTGCCCAAGTCTGCGAGAGTTTGGAGCTCCGATCCCAACAGAAAACAAAAAGGTTTTTGGACTTTCATCTATGCATTTCGCTTAAGGAATTGGCAAGTCCTTCGATAGTCAATTCATTCCAATGAATTTCTCGATAAGCCGTTTGGAATCGACAGAAAATTGTAGGTCCAAGGCATGGTTGTGAGAAATGCGCTAGACCCCGTGGCTCCGCGCTCTGTTGCGTCACCCTGTGTGTGTAATGGCACTCTTCCAGACACTACTGCATGGTACTGATTCTGGGCCAAGTAGAAATGATCGGGTCAGAATTACACAAATTCCGAGACCAACAAAATAATGCTTTGCAGCGTGTTGACCGTTTGGTATAATGACCATTTGACGTACCTTCTTAACTCGTCGATGCAGGAATTGGTGCGGAATATTGTCCATGCACATGTTTCCCAAATTGGATGTGCGCTTGTGGAAGAAGATGCATTTTGGCTTTTTTTTCACAGCCTACTTAAGGGTGTCCCAAAACAAACATGATCGTACACGAGAATGTTGTGGAAATATGGAAAACGGTGCCAGGAACGCTCCTGGTGAAGATATCCTTAGTATGTACAAGATACATGGTCTATTGTGTTAAATACCATGTTCATCAAACATGTCACAGCGCAGCGGTGCTAGAAATGAAACCCTATTTGACTCACATTACGGTAGTAAAATTTATGAAATCTTGGTTGAAATTGGGAGAGACTGTCGACCAGCAACACTGTTTTCTGCTGACAGAATTTTTTTATGGGGGCGGTGAAGGAAATTAAACAAAAGATGTAATAAGAGAATCAAGCGGTACAATTTGGGCAAGGAAAGAAAATGCTTGGGAAATTCGTTCTCTGAATTTCACTAACGATGATCTAGCTTCTTGCAGATGATGACAAAATTCTGCGCAGGTGGCGACGGCATTGCGATGGCCGATTGAAGGTACTTTAACTTTACTTAACATAAATACCCGACATCAAGGTTAAAGAAGTTAATAACTTGAAAAAGACAAAGGCTTTACCATATAAGATATCATATGAACTTGTGTTACCCGTTTTCTGATCTGGACATGCAGACAATTATTTCTATGGGAAGCTTCCCAACTGTAAAAAAGTTTAATTATCTAGGATCAATGACCAAAAGTGAAGCAAGGGGATGTTTTTCATATTGGTCAATTTGTTGAACAGTGGAAGGGTGCTTCTCAAAATCAAATAAACACGAACTGTTGAAACTTCGTGTGACTAAAACGACTGTTTTCCTTCTCTGGTATGCCAATTTGTAGGTATTGATATCATTTCCACCTTGTTTCATGAAAGTTAGATGAGAAGAAAATTGAACAATTCGGCGCTGTTTTCAATTCGTTGAGCAATCTACCAATATGGTTTAACTTGTGATGACGACATCAATCATCGAGTAAGTTTAGAATTGAGAAGCTTTAGGTTTGAATTCCAGAAGCCTGAAATTGTTTTTCTTAGGGTATCGCCTTTTGCTCGGAATTGGTGAGTCGTCCAATAGTAATTTCACTGCCATGAAAAGCGCTTTCTTACTTAGCCTTTCGAATTTGTCAAAAAATTGTAGGTCATCTCCATACCCATGGTTGTGAGAAATGCGCTAGGCACTGGTGGGGGTTGTCGCTCTGTTGCGCCACCCTATTTATTTTATTTTTTTAAGAAAATTACAGAATCAAGAGTGAGCCTGTTGGTCTTCCCGTTTTTGTCCCTTCATTGATTTTGTTACGTATTTTCGAGCTACCTACGAATTCAGAACAGAATTAGAAAAAAGTAAAGAATTTCTTGAAACAAATGTGTTTACAATATCCACTCACTTCAATTCAATTTAAGAACTTTTTTATGTTGCACTGAAATTTGTAGTATGTAGCTGCTTTGAACTTGGCACTGCAAACATAAATAATAATTAACCTGATTTCTGTAACTATCTATCCGCCCTAAAAGCATATTAAAAAAGCTTCAAGCTTTCAAAAACAAAAACTTACTACCTAAACTTAAACCGAATCCATCAAACTCATTTTAGTTGTAAAAGCAAGAAACTGCTTTTTCAAACGAAAATTACTGGAAATGATTGCCTTCATTAGCATCTCAGCAAATCATATTTGACTATTAGAACCTTTGTGCTAATTTTTAATAACCACAACGCCAAACACTATTTCTGGCTCTTCTACATAAAAATTGACAAATTAATTAGAGTGTAAATAACTCGTTAAAGCTAACTTTATAGGTCTGATATATGATTTCACAGTTTCTTCAATATCCACATATTGCTCATTTTGTTTCATTTAAATTAAGAAAAATAAAAACAAAGAAAACATGAAGTAGTAGCTCTTGGATTGCCCTGATGATATTGGCCTTAAGTGCTTGACTGCCTGAACAGAATGGCGTAGCTGTAGCTGTAGTGCGCCGCGCTGTCAAATCAAAAATCAGAATGCAGCTGAGGAATGTAGCAAAGCTCGTCCACAATGGTGTAGCGCAAGATGTCAATTTTGCTGAGCCATTTTGCTTTGTTTTGTTTTTTCTTTTCTGTGTGAAACGTCAAAATGTAGCACTGCAGCGCGTTTAAAGGTTGAAGTTGAGTCAACTTGTACTACAGCTACAGCTACTACTACGCATTGTGTTCACTCTTATGGCATTTGCCTATTTTCGACTTTGACAGCGCGGTGTACTACAGCTACAGCTACACCATTCTGTTCAGGCAGTGAATCGTTTCCATACTATTGGCGATACATTGTACCTTAACGTTTCCCTACAACAAAAAATGGTCAAATCGCAGCTCTCAGACTGAAAATTGCTGGAAGGGGCCACAATGTCTTTTCAAACGTACTGCCTGCACTACATATCACTCAATTTGGAAAAAAGTTTTCGATATTTCCCTACACTAGCGGATTTAAAACACTGTCAAAATCACATATATAATTCGATATATATTATATATAATTATGTATGTGTGTCATTTTTGAGAATCTTTAATTTTTGCCTTCATGCTGCAGATCCTTAGAGTTTATAATTACGGTTAAATCTTCCATAAGCGGACACTTATGGTGCCCAATTTTTCGTCCGGTTGTGGGAGCTGTCCGGTAATAAGAAAGTAATTTTTTTAAATTTTTGTAATGTTTATATTCAAGCAAATCAATTTAAAGAATGAAATATAGTATACTAGCTGACCCAGCCAAGCGTTGTTGTGGCTAACGTAACATAAATTGAGATGTAAGCTATCCTATCTTTCAAGTTGGATCAAACTGCACGCGGTGTTCAAATTTGATTAAAATCGGTTAAGTAGTTTAGGAGTCCATCGCGGACAAACATCGTGACACGTAATTTATATATATTAATATAAATACATGCATTTATAAATAAATATAAATCGAAATCAAAATTGTTGACTGATGTTTGTAGTTTGCTTGCCTTTTACTAAATAAATTTATTTTCAAAATGACCTTCAAGGCGTTTTACATGTTTAAAAGCTACAAAGTCATCTTTTGTAAACTATTTTAAGAACACCACCTGAAGTTTATATAGGTTTCTTTCCAGGATTTTTTGTGTTAACCAAGAAGTGTTTCCGTCTGGACGCCAGCTTGGTTTTCCTTGTTATGCTAGTTTATAAACAATAAAGTGACATATAAAAGAATGTCACCGACACATGTCAGCAGGTCAGCACAGGCACTGCTATCAAACGTCAAACTCACTGCAATGTTGGAAAAAAGTGCATTCAGCAGGATATTTGTCACTGGGTTTCGAGTTGGTTTTATTGAAACCTAGCAAATGAAAAGGGTTCATTTTGTATAGCAAACCGCGTACTTTTCATGTAGGTTTGAGGTAATTTCGCGTTTGTCTTGCTTAAGTGCCAGGTAGAGATACAGTATTAGGAGCTGGGGAATACCCTGGAGAATACGAAGCGCAGCGTTCTGTCAAACCTTTACGTTTTTTCTCATTTGGAAAGAAAAGAAATGGGGAACACACTGTTAAGCTTATAAAAAAAATGTTCTGTCCGTATATTAGAGCTTCGCGTCTGGTTATTGGAGATTTTCCACGAGGCAATAGATGAAAAAAATATAAGAAAAGTGTCCGCTTAAGAGAATTGTCCGTTTATCGTAGCTGTCCACAGGCGGAGCTTTCTTTGTACATAATTTACTCCGGCTCCAAGGGCTTACTACCCATTTTTGTATAAAAGTCTTATCAGTGCTCTCACTCGTTCGTTTCAATTCTCAGCCTCTTGCAATCGTCTGAAGATAGCTTTAGGTTTTTTCGTGCATTTTCGTTGGAAATTTTTAAAGTACCAGCTGGGGCACTCAGACCGAACTGCATTTTCTAAAGTAATAAGCTGTTTTGTTTAAGAGACAATAAAAAAAACTTTGCTCAGTTACCTACCGCAGAGTACCCTTAAAATAAGAATCTACTAAATGGTAAGATTCTCAGTTGAAATATAAAAAAAAAAAGTAAATCTCGGATCTTTTTTGCTATGCAACGAAATCGGCATTTGGTTGGCTTCAGACTTGCCGACTTGGGCAATTTGACGTACTCCACAATCGGATCACTAGTGGGAAGCAGTTAAGTGAGAGAGCTGTGATCTCTTCAAAATGAAAATGGTCGTATCGCCGGAAGTGGAAGAACAAGAAGAACCTCGAATCTTCGATGATCTTCTATTTTGAGGGTTCAAGGCGATTTATTTAAATGCCTTTCGAACTTAGAAGAGTTTAATCTTAGTAATCTTACTGTTTGTGTGTTCCAAGTTCCAAAATCACATAATTTACCCATCTATTTTTTTTTAATTTTCTTTCTTTACTAAACAGAGATAAAATGTGCACACTTCACAATCTACAAAAATCGGCCATGACTTCTTCTTTTTCAGCACGTAGCTCAAACCATCTTTTCGGAGAGTTCAAAATCTACAAGGGAAGAAGAAGAAAAAAGAAACACTACGCATAAAGAAAACATCGATCATTTAAAATAAAACAAAAACCAAATACAGGTTTCTATGTTAATTTTCCTACGTGTCCAATTGAGATTGTCATGGATGTTAAGCCACTAAATTCCAATGAAAACCTGTCGGTGTTAAGTACATGTGTATTGTGTTATGGTTTTCATTAACTCTTACGTAGCTGATAACGAAATTCTATATACGTTTGTATCAACGTTTCTTATGAAAAAAATCGATAACATTCTCTACTAGCACTGTCCTTATCAGGCTAATTAAGGCCTTGGCCTTTTGATTTATTACACAATTTTGAAAATACATTGCTTTGTTTCCCAAGCACAAATAAACTCAGGTACATCGTTGTTTTTTTGAGGCTTTCTTTACTGGTCGATGAAACTATAGACTGTCTGGGTCAAGTGAATTTCTCCAAAAATATCTCGTCTAAAAAAAATATCCTTCAAACAACATTCTTCGGTTTTCGATGCACACCATCGAATAAACGAGAAATCATCGACGACTAGGCAGAAAACCATTTGCAATGGTTGAAGTGCATCGGTGTCAGGCGTGATGTGTTCCTTTATTTGTTTATTTATAGAAATTTAACAAAACATTAAAAAAAAAATTATTACACGTTGCTGTAAT
Organism: Melanostoma mellinum; assembly: GCA_914767635.1. Classification (NCBI taxonomy): domain Eukaryota; kingdom Metazoa; phylum Arthropoda; class Insecta; order Diptera; family Syrphidae; genus Melanostoma; species Melanostoma mellinum. The sequence continues at coordinate 202,901,386 of OU612058.1, forward strand.
GAACGTAAAGACTTTACTTACTTTTGCATATGTATTGATTCATTGTGTGATATTGTTGGCTCAAGTTTATTCATTTCATACATAAGAAGGTATATATGCATATATGCACAAGCACATAATATCCGTTCATTCGACATCATCATAGTTAAGATCGCGCGTGCAGTACACTCAGAAGGTCTGCTGTGCTGCCCCCTCGCGTTGGGCGTTCGATTCATTTTGGCATATAAATCTTATCTCTTGTCATTGGAATCAGAAGCGCACACAAATAAGACAAACAAAGAGAAGAAAAAAATAAATTAAAAAAGTATTGACTATGGATGTGGGGTGAGTGAAGGAGGATAAAAGGGGATGAAAATAAAAACAAGAATTCGAGAAATGTGAATATAGTATACGCAAAAAAAGACTTGCTCTTTAGTCTTTACAGCCAGCGAAATGGATGCCAACTTTGTTTCTTTTTTTAAAGAAGTGTTGAACTTGAAAAATAATCCTGTTTTTTGGAAAAGCTATCATCTTAAGCCGGTTTTTTATGTTTCATTGTAGGTATTCTCGTGTCAAATAATAAAACAAAAAATGATACTTTTTGAGTGCAAACAAAAAGAAGTTCATATAAGGGCGAAATGGGTAGTTAATCAAAAACAACTTCCCATTTTGCTCTTATATGCAAATATTTTTGATTAAAAAAGTACCTACCTTCTTTTTGCCATCTTTATTTTTCTAGATGCCCTCTTTGACTAAATAAATTAGCCAAAGAGGGCTGGGCTTGTTCGTAGAGTAAGTTAAAATCGTATGTTTTGTATTTTTTGTCGACAAGAAAATTTTCTGTTATCTGTTTTAAAATATAAGGTTCAAAATAAAAGGAAGCTCTTAGTTAGCAACTTTTATAGTGGCCGACCGAGCTTCGGCTTCGGCTACATTCGGCTAAAAAACCACAATCGGCTAAGACTTCGGCTTCGGCCAAAATAAGCCGAAGTTTTGGAAGAAGCTGAAGGTTTAGTTATTGGTTGACGTGCGTTGTGGTAGGCGCTGAAAAAAAAAACCAATTTTGTTTTTTGTAGAGCGTAGAACTGTGTTGACTTATTTCTTGTTCTTTTCCCTAATTTCAAGAAAATATTAATATTGTTATTGTTTTAATTTTTATAATATTCAATTTGTTATTGTTTTTAAAAAGTCAATTTAATTTATTCCGTTAGTTTGGGTACTGCATGCATACATTGAATTCGTTCGTTGAATTTTACCCCGAAGTTGACACAGGTTTCCTTGACAACTGCATGAGCTGTCAAAAAACCTGGGGTTTTCAGTCCTTGAAAAAAAACTAAACCTCAAAATCACCACACACCCCTGTCATTTGATAAAAAATACATGCCATTTGACAGCCCCCAACTCGCCCCAGCAAAAACCCAGGGCGAGTTGAGGCAAACTCAGGTCGACCCCTGGGCTCAGGAACACTCAGTTTGACATTCAAGGCGAGTTTAAGCTTTCCAAAAAACGCTTTGTGGCGAACCCAGGATTCAAAAAACGTACCTGTTCAAAATAAAAAAATCCAAAAAACCATTACTTTTTTTCAATTTTAGTCAGTCTGAAAGGAAAATTCTTTAAGTTATTTAAGGTTGATGTTCAGCCGAATATTCGGCTTTGGCTTCTGCTTCGGCTAGAAATTGACCTTCGGTCGGACACTAAACTTTTATTTCAAATCCAGATAGAAACGAATTATACCTATACTCGAATTAACATCAAAGACCTATCAAGGGTAGGACTTTACTCTACTTTTTATCGGCGATGTTGTGTTTGCTATGCATTTAAAGTGTTTTCGTTTGTAATACATGTATAGTAAAAATAAATAGAATGGCGCAACAAAGCTCGATAGTGTCGCATCTAACGCATTTCATTTCCTTACTTAGGTGAGCATTACAGTGGGGGATGAGCCTGGGCCACAACCAACATCTTTCGCCAAGATTTTTGATTTCAATCGAGCTCTGTGCAGTTTGGCACTCTAGGTCACGTGAGGTCTTATTCAACTCTATTGCACCACCAAAGACTCATTCATAGAAGTACCATAGTTGATTACCAAATCGAAGCATACCATCCATGTAGGCGGTTACTTATGTTGTCGTAATAATTCTTGGTAATACAGAGCTTAAATTGGAGAATTCGTAGACTTCCTAATTTTCGTTAAGTGTTCACAAATTCTCTTGTTCTTGACGACTTAATTCCAAGTCAAGTGGCAATCATGGCCAGCGCACATTGTGCTGCTTGTTCTGTGGGTTTTTTCTTTTGCTACCATTTCTACAGCCACACTGATATGATTTTAGGTCGTCGTCGTCGTCGCTGTTGTTGTCCGATGTCGTATGACGAAGACCATAGTCGGTGAAGTGGGCACTGTACCTCTAAACTGTTACCTCTGGTCTTAGCAACCAGTACCATTAGATGGAGAAAGACCAGCATGGTCGATATATGGTACCACAGGGTGGTTGTTTAAGATACAAGTATATTTGCTTGGCACCGCTCGACGTCGCGTCGATGGTCAATTCGACATTACAAAAATTGAATGAATATCAACGATTTCTATCACCATACACCAAACTTGTGTATATGCAAAAACTAGAAAGAATCGTCGTCTTTGTCGTATTTGCCGTCGACGATGTGTCTTCGGTAAAAGTTTTCGATTTTTTTATCTTTTGTCTTACTACTGAAAAGTGTTGTTTTATGTGTTTTTGGGTAGGCTATTAGTTTTGTAATTGACATTGCCAATGATCTGTTGGCTTTCTTCTTTTATTTTCCTGTGCCAAAATTCAGATGCTTCTGAGTATGTCGGGGAAAGACACGTTTAAGATGTAAGTTCTGTTATTGTTTTCTCCTACTAGAAACTACATATTCCTAATTGAAACAAAAATTTAACTCAGCTTTTATGTTAAGTTAGTCCCCCATGAACATATGCTAATGTAAAAAAGTTAAAATATTCAAACACAGTGAGATAATTCGTTGAATGCGATAGTAGTAGGTACGTTTGAACTTTTGGAACCTTACCAAAAGTGAATCGGTTCGGTACTCTTTTGCCAACAGTTTCTTATGATTTTATTTGAGGAAGTTCAGCGAAACTTTCCCATCAAGTCTTGTATATGAGAGATATTTAATCAGTTATTTGCCTATACAATAACAATATATACGATGTTGTCTCAGTTACTTGGTAGTCTATTTATATTGAGATTTCCATAATGTCTGAATTTATAATTCAGTGGGAATTTAAAATTCTGAATTTCTTTCCGGAGTAACTTCTGCTGCATTGCAAGTTAAGAAAAAAGTTTGATTTTTCGATTGAGTTTTAAAGATTACAAATTTATGTTAACGGCGAAGAAGAGTATTATGGTTTAGTTCTTATTGGATAAATCGTAAGACATTCTCTTTACTTTATTTACGTATCCATTTTTTTTTTTTTTTCAAAGGTGCCAATGTTTTTGTTTGTTTCTTTTTAAATTTAGGCGTAGTATTTTAATTTGAATTATTTCTAATCCATTCAAATTTACACAAAGAGAACTTTAAGAGTACTAAGTTGGTGGGCGTTCGAGGGTCGAATCTGAGAAACGTCCATTTGGAACTTGCAATTAAAAACATCTTGTTCCGCAACAATCAACAGCCTCGGTCAAAGATAATAATTTCACTGTTGACGACCCTACAAGCAAAAGACAAAGAGAACTGTATCTGCACGTTAAACTTAAGATCCCTTTGCGGAACTCGTGCACCCAGATTATAAGCGGAACCTCTGGCTGCTGCAAAGCCAATCCGCCATCTAGTGCGATGGCATGGAACGATATGGAGTCAAGACGTATCGCGATGTTATTTCTAATGATATTGACTGTGAATCTCTTTTATCTTCAATCAATATCTATGCGCCAATCCTTACAAATGAGACCTTTTATTTACCTCGTTTACAAATTACGATCAAAGGCAACCAATTTCTCATTGCTGTACATTTTTTTAACTTATGTATATTACCACATTCTAGATATAGCTACCACAAGATCTCATTTTGAAAAATGAGCTGTTCATTGCTATCAATTAATTCATAGTTTCAAATTGAATTTTATATAAATTTGTACATTTGTATATTAGCTGTTAGCATAATCTGTATAATAATAAATAAATAAATAAATAAATGATATCTAACATGGCGTCAAAAACAACGCATATTTGATTGAGGATCTAGTACAAATCTATTTGTTTATTTGTCGAAAGTAATAAACTCTGAGATAATGTTATTGAGATAAAATCTGGTTATTGAGCGTATTCTGACAATCCGCATCAAGGCTGATTCGCCATCATTAACATAATTCGCCCACACCCACTCAGAAAAGAAAGACGATGATTGCAAAAACTGTTCCTACGAGCTCTAAGAACCATAGGGGCAGTGTCTTTAACGCAAAACAAGAAAGGAGAACATTTTTGGAAACGCAATCGGCTAGCAAATCCTGCACGACAAAATCTCCGAAAACATACTCAGGGAAAACGATTTTGCTGGACTAAACCTTGTTGCTGGTACCAAACGCTTCCGGCATCAGAAAATTAAAAAAAAGTACATAGCGATTCTCTCTAGACCAATCAACTGTCAACCAAACATACCATATTTTGATCGACGTAAGATCTTCCAATGTTGTTGATGTGCGAACTTCCGGAGGCCAACTTTGTCTTGAACCACTAGCTAAGATCAAATGACGCTTTTCTGTTCGCGATAAACGCGTATACGCATATATATTAACGCTGTAAAACGATATGAAGTCGAGAAGTAACAATCAAAAGAGATGATCAACAATCGCAAGAGATAGTCAATACCTTTTCCAATCGAGTGTCTCTCCAGCTATCTTTGAATCCTATGCCGCCAGCATTAATCATTGAAGACCAGTGGCAGCCATGTCAACAATCCAGCAGCTACTTTTGCGGTTCTAGGTTTCACCCGGCAGCTACATTATGGTTCGCAAAGAATGCAGACAGGCGAAAAACAAAAGCACGTCAAATGTTGCTAGCTTTGGCCAGTACAATGAGATTTTCAAGAAAAAGGAGGGAAGAACACCGTATTCTAAATGAAATAGAAATTGAGAGTCGTCATGATAGAAATGAGGCTGGAAAGTTTTACTAAAAGTGGAATAAATTCACGCCAGATTGGCGAACTACGTATTCAAAGCCTGTATAAAAACCACCTGGAAGCATAGTGACGATTCTATCACTATGCTTCCTGGTCGTTACCACTTATGCAGACTGATTAACGGCGATGAAGGCACAAATTCTGCTCCAAGTTGCAAGGCAGAATCCTCCATTCAGCTTGGACGATGATCATTGATCAAAAATGCCGTGATCCGTACTAAGAAGAAGTAAAGCTTGAACTATGCAACCTTGAATCGAATAAAATCCTTAACACCAAGCTTTTCAAGGCAGCTGTAGATTAGTTGAACCAGTTGATCTGCATGATATGGTCAGAAGAAAGCCTGTGCCCAATGAATGGAGCCTCAGTATCGTGTATCCAATTCTAAAAAGAGGACCCTTCCAATAAATAGAGGAAGGCTACTCAACGCCGCAAATATGATCAGATTAGGTCAGAAAAGTTCACAATCAACCAAATTTTCACATTGTAGCAGATCTTGGAAAAAATTCTGGAGTATAATATCGATATAATACTAAACATCTTTTTATTGATTTGAATTCCGCGTATGATAGAAGCGAGCTGTACCAAGCCATGTGTAGTCTTGGCAACCCTGCACAGTTCGAACAAATCTGGAGAAAAAGTAGGTAGAGGATTTTGTCTACCTAGGATCCGCCATAAAAATAAATTAATAGGGTGGCGCAACAGAGCGAGGAGCCCCTGGGCCTAGCGCATTTCTCACAAACATACCTTGTGAGGGAATGGAAGGGACCTACAATTTTCTGCCGGTTCCGAACGGCTAATCGAGAAAGCGCTTTTCATGGCAATGGATACTAACGGAGGACTTGCCAACTCCTCGCGAAAGGCGATACCCGTGGAAAAAACATTTTTGCCTCTGGTGGGATTCGAACTCGAACCTCTGGATTAGCAGGCGGACATGCTATCCATCACACCACGGGTACCACAGGATCCGCCATAGACACGGAAAATTACATTAGTTCGAAGATCAAACGAAGAATTACTATTGCCAAACGCTTCTACTTTTGGTTAAAAACGCACAAGACATATTTGTTTTCCATAACCTGATTGCACGATAGCTCCGTAATCAATGTCATCAACGGACATTATCTGATAAGAAGACACGCCATAAGACTCGGCGTTTCCTCTAATGACTTCTGGAGAAGTTTAGATGAGGAGGAGGAGGATTGTCTCTCCCACACTCAGATACTCGTTAAAAAGTAGCCATGATTTCCTTGAAGATCTAAGCGATCTGACAAACACTGATACCCTGCATCTCTTTCGCTTTATCAAAAGCTGCAAATGGTTTTGTTAAGTGAGGTACTCCCTCGAAATTTCGCAATGTTTTCCTGACAGTCATTTTAACATAACCTAACCTTGCAATTGATAAATAAAACCCTCTCTCAAAAACACTATAAGGCCTTGATGATGAGGATACACTTGATTGTTTCGAAATATAAAAATACTCCGAGGTATCTTTGGTCGCGTATGTGCTGTTCTGCGACTGGATCATAACTAAAAGAGTACGCATTGCGAGAGTAACGATGACTGGAGGCCATGAAGAGCGGGTGTACATAAACGTTCAGTCTCGACGGGTTTTCGGAAGCACATTGCTTCAAAGTCGCGGAAGGAAAATAGCTCATTTTAGGTAGCGCAATAGAACTGAAGAAAACCTCAGTCGACTTAGATTGCAAACATTGTTGGCGAAAGATATTGCTCAGATTCACCTCGAACTCTAATGCCACTTTATGGAGTAAGTAAGTTATTAATTTCTGTGATTGACTTGAAGTACTTCATATGACCATTTAATTTTGTTATATGTATGTTAGAAAACGAGTATCTTCAGTTCTGCTAGGCATACTTAACCTTCTAAAAGGTGGTTGTCCCATTCTAAAAATTCAGCAACGCCTATTCACTGGTAAACATAAAACAAAACACATTTTTGAAAGGGGGTTAGATGCAGCAGTATCGCAGACTCTAGTTTTAATAATTACTTTACTGTATGTGTCGTAAAAGAACTTTTTTTTCAATTGAGAAGGAAAGTGTATGCAGGAAATAAGAACACGAATATAAAAATATTTTTCGTTCGTTTTGAAGTACACTGGTAAATAGGTGAATAACTACTGCACAATTGGATCTAAGATTCTCAAACAAATTTTTCGAAATTCTGGGGGGTCATTCCGTAACTTTTCAGACCATTTTCGTTCAATCGTCTATCGTAGACTGCATCGTCAAAAGATTGTTTCATATAATCTAGCTTTCAGTTTTTGGTCGAAAACTATTTTACAAATTTTGGCTACTTTTTCAGGGTCTTTTAAACACGTTGTTTTACTGCCTAAAATTCAGACTAAAACGTTACGGAATCCGGACCCTGATAAAATTTTTAATTGCTCTAACATTCCCAATTAAACTTCTCCCATGTAAAATAGAGAAGTGTTAATATCACTCGTCCTTACACGTGTGAAATCGAAGAAAAAAAATTCTTTTGGGACTGTTGCAAGAAACAAATCTCAACAAAAAGTCATAACCTACTCTCAAAATGTACGTTTATATTTCCAGTCAAAAGATTCTCTAAACTGTTGGGCCCATGTTCTGTGGCCAGTGGATGAAATGAAATCTCCAATTGGCAATCTTTTATAAATACCTACTCCAATGCTTGCCAAACCAACCAGACAAACAGCTTATGCTTCTTGTCTTCTCTTTGTGTTTTTACGGAAACTTTTACGTGTGCATTAAAAAAAAGGAAATTAGAAAAGGTTGTATTACGCACTCACTTCTATTGACACAAAAAGGAAAACTCCTACAACCAGTGAGAGTAGATATCATTCATATGTAGCTATATGCCTGCGCACAATTCTTCTGCCGTGGCTTGTTTTATTTGCAAAACACATTTTTACATGCATTCTTCAACATACATTTATTATACCTATCTACGACGAGTTCTGTTAACTAAAATAAGTACATATATCTATCTCCATAAAACTATAAAATAAATCTATACTCTCAAATTTGACCTGCTCCAACTGCGTTACCTTACCTTACCAGACCACTGCTGGCTGTTTGCCTTTCGTGCGCACCCGCGCTTGCTCGCATGTCGATCGTCGACATCTACTACCACTGCAGTAGTAGTCTAGAAAACAGGTTAAGCCAATAAACCCCGAGATGAGAGACATTAAGACCGTTTCAAACCCACGAAAATAAAACAAAAACAACAACAACTACAACAGCAGCAAAAAAAAAACCAAACTCATACTGCCGATCGACTTTGTTTTCTCTTTGTGCTCCAAGCTCCAACAAAAAAAAAAAGAATTCCCCTTACCATGCCCCCCTCGTTTGACAGTCGGTAGGTTGGTAGGCTGGTTGGTTGGTTGTTTGGTTGTAAGCTATAAAAATGATCAGTTCGCGATTACAGTCGCACATTTGAAGGCGACGACCAAAACAACGACTACGACGACAGGAACGACATCGACCTCATCGAATTATCGCGATCGTTTCGAAATAAAATTTTAAAAGAAACCGATATAATGAAAAATGAGATGTGTTTAGGTTTTATGATGGTCATGGAGATGGTGTTTCTTAACTGGAATAAGGTACCCAGGAAAAGGAAATAATTTTTATAAACGTTCTGGGGATGAGAGCTGTGAAAAAATCATACCTAACCAGCAATGTGCATCATTTGTGTCATTTTTGTTGTGTGTATGAATGAGTGAATGAATATGAGTGAGCGAGCGAGCGAGAAGGGGCGAACATTTTATGGAGTGTCTTGTTATGACAAGTGCTCTGTGTAGCACACACAAGTGGATGTTGCCGGTTTTGAATAAATATAAGAGGGAGCAAAACAATGAACTCAATAAGAATGAGCCTTAATTGGCTGACCCGAATTGATTAGTTGCTTTTTTGGAGAAATATTAGATTTTGTTGTTTCAAATGAAGGCTGTTTGGGATGGAGATTACAAATTTCTGACAGCTACTTTGAAGTGCATTTATGTATGTATTCAAATTAAAAAGGCTTTTGTTGCCTTGATTCGACTTAGTTCGTTCGATCTGAATTCCCTTGGAGGAAAAGTCAGCGACTAAATTTGAGAATGAGCGTAGAATTCGTAATCTATTTTGGAGTCTTGATTTCCTTAGACTTGGGGGAATGAATTCGTTCAGGAATTACGTACAGCAATTTGTGAAGAACTTAGATGCTTTCGTTTTTAAAAATCAGACGCAAACGGTTAGCAACTTTGGAGAACAAAAATGAAAATAACATTTAATACAATCGAACTTCCTAATAATAAAGGTATGGAAAACTCGTGGCCTGCCGCATTTTAAGGACCGATTCCGAAAAGCTAACTTAGAAAGCACTTTTTATGGCAGTCAGTGTACTTAATTACTTTTGAAGAATTTGAAAATGCCTAGCGAAAGGATGCTTATGATTCGAATCGCGAACCTCCCTCGTAACAGGCAGAAATGCTAACCATTACACCACGGGAACCACATTGCCAACTTGGAAGATTTCTAAGTTTTCATTCAAATGGAATGTTACTAAGCACTTTTTCAATATCTCCTTCCTTCCCTGTAACGCACAGCTACTTTTCACCAGATCCCATTCGCCCCAAATTTCATTACGTAATACTTGAACTTTCTATCCTCACCCCTCCTAACTATTATGCTGGCGAAATTAAGCTAAGACGATCATGGGCAATTGTCGACCATTTTGGTTTTAACATTCTATAGATTTGAGAAAAATGGTCATTACCTAGTCGATGTGGGCAGTTTTAACGACTGCCCACATCTTCTCCTTTCTTTCTTTCCTTCGTTTCGAGCATCGTGATGTAGAAGGGATCGAAGGTTTCCCACTTAATTGATTTACACCATCCGCTCGTGGGGTACGCCCGCCGCCAATTCTGAAAGTTGAATTAGCATCATAAAAACACCCTATTGCTTTTCAAATATGGTTCGTTTCGATGTTAAAACATCACTTAAACCTGAACAAGAATGATTATGCTTATCAATTTTAGCCCAACTTCGGACGAAAATAAAGTATTGAGTTTCATATCAATTGTCGTACTGCCCTTATGTAGAATGCTTTATCAGACTCTGCATTAATCTGCAACCAATCTGCATTACGATTAACAAAAGCTAAAATGCAATGCACATCGGTGTACATCTTCTACTAAATTATATCCTGTTTTCCAAAATACTCGCACTGTGTTTTGTAACATTGTAAGGCCAATCATAATTTTGTTAGTTATATAACAAAAAAAAACAAAGTCAACACAGTTTGTATATTAACAATACAACCAAACAACTCTTTTGTCAAAATTTTTTTTGTTATTTTTTTGTTTTTCGGTTTCTACTAAAAACTCAAAATTAAGTGTTACAACTCTAAACGGTAGCTATTGGGACTTATCAAATTGAGATTTGCTCTCCCTGCCCTGCTGATGCAAAAGCGAACAAGGGCTGCCTACGATCAGTATTACAAGGAGAAAAGAAGGGAGGAACACTGAATTCTCAAAAGAAAAAAGAAGCGGCACTAGAAGCGCTCGTTTGAGGAAATTGAGAGGTGTCATGACAGGAACGAGATTCGGAAGTTTTACCAAAATGTAAAAAGATCCTGCCAGAGTGACAAGTCACGAACTCAATGGAACCTCAGTATCGTATGCCCGATCCTAAAGAAGGGAGACCCTCACAATTGCGTATATTATAGAGGGATAAGCCTCCTTAACGTCGCTTATAAGATCTTGTCTGCTGTAATGTGTGAACGTCTGAAACCCCACGTCAACAACTTGATAGGTCCTTATCAATGTGATTTTAGACCAGAAAAGTCCACTATAGACCAAATTTTAACATTACGGCAGATCTCGGAGAAAACAGAAGAATAATATGGATATCCACCATGTTTTTATAGATTTCAGACAGTTTTTATAGAGTCGAGCTGTACAGAGCCATGTTTAGTTTCGACATCCCTGCAAAACTCGTACTACTGTGCAGGATGGTTTTGGAGAATTCACGCTGCTCTGTCGGTCGGTAGAGTTCTATAAGCAAGGCGACAAACTGTCATGCGATTTCTTCAACACCATACTTGAAAAGATTGTTCAAAACTCAAACGTCAACACTAGAGGAACAATCTTTGAAGTAATGGGAAGAAAAAAGCGTGATGTCATAGGTGCTTTTGAGAGTATTGAAACAGAAGCAGCTAAAATGGGTTTGATGGTTAATGAGGGCAAAACGAAGTATATGTTGTCATCAAACAAGAACACAGAATATCGATGATTTGGACAAAATGTTACAATAGACAGACATAACTTCGGGGTAGTACAGGAGTTCGTCTACCCAGGATCCGCTACAGACAAGGAAAACAACATCAGTGCGGAGATCAAACGGAGAATAACTCTTGCCGCAATGCTGTTGCTCCTTTGGGTTAAGAAGCCAATTCAGAAATAAAACCCTCTTCAGGAAAACCAATGTAAACCTGTATAAGACCTTCCCAGTCCTGCTTTACGGCGCGGAAGCATGAACCTTATCGAAAGCGGATGAGGAAACCCTTGGTCGTTTCGAAAGAAAAATTCTTCAAATGATCCTTGGTCCCGTGTGCGAAGACAATGTGTAGAGAAGAAGATACAACAACGAGCTGTATGACATGACCGCAACATGGTTACGATGGTTGGGCCATGCAGAGCGGATGGACCTAAACGCTTAGACTCGGTTTTTGAAAGTACATTGCAGGGAAATCGTGGAAAGGGAAGACCTCGTCTTAGGTGGCGCAATCAACTGGAAGGAGACCTCAACTGACTTAGAATGCAAAACTGGGGAGAGCTCTCCCGAAATCGAAGTCGTTATAGAAGGATGTTGGTTGAGGCTCAGGTTCACCCCGAACTGTAATGCCCATCTAAGTAAGCAAGTAAGTAAGCCGGGGTGATTTGGAACTCTTTTATGAATATAAGGAAATGGCTGTTTTGACAGCTCATACACTTTGTATTGGAGATTGATAAGTTCGTGTTTGTTCTTCAAAATAGGTAGCTTATGAAATGTTAAAAAGCAATGTAAGCAAAAACCACTACCTACTTTTAGTATGATGAAAAATGTAAGCAAACCCCCAAGCCTTCATCAGTTGTAATATTTGACAGGTAATTATCTGTAGTGAGCTTCTTCGAACAGCAACGTGTCGCTGTTGATGAATGTCAATAAACAATTTTTGAGATTCAAAGTTTACACGAAGTGATGATCGAAAACAAAAAATGGATTAACGAATCCTTCTTGTCGTATTTTTTTGTCCGTTTGCAAAAACGGCAACAAAGATGTCTGTTGTGTTGAAGAGTTTTTTCAGATTTTTACCGATCCAGCCTAATAATGGAAACTTTTTGATTGTTTTTGTTGATTTCTATACAGATAGATATTCCTTCATTTTTAGATAGCATAATTATAAATACACAAGTACACCTTTGAACTTGTAACTTAAACGAACACTGTACCTACGCACCAGTGCACAATGCATGCGTGAATTAGTGTACGCTCAATATTCATGTGCGATTTACTCCAATTATAATGTCATTCAATTTTCGTATCGTTTCTTGTGTTTGCTCATTCTTCGCGCGTTTGTTGTGTGTTTTCATTTTTATATTATTTTATATGTGTATATCTACGTACGCGCACCTCATTACCAATCTCACTCGCATTCTGCGCCCGGGTAGGAGAGCTAGAGACGTAAAAAAAAAAATGCTGAACAAGATGCATACACCAGCATTCTTCTAAACACATATATTTATGTGTTCGTTTATATACATATGTAAGAAAGTATATTTGACTTCACCTTTACATGCGGCGAAAGCTGATGATTCTGCTGCTGAGCTGACTGACTGACCACAGCACAGCACAGCTCCACCGGCCAGACCAGCAGCGGATCTCAGGGTTGTTGCTCTTTTCAAATAAAATACTTGGTACTTGGTATAGGTAGGTATAGCTATATGCTAAGTTTTTTTTTTTTATTTTGGTTTTCCTCTTACGGTGACTTTGAATTAATATACCTACACTTATGAAAATGAAAACAGTGGAAATTGCAATTCTCTTTGTTTTTTTCTTATTTATAAATTAATTTATGTATTTTAATTGTGTTTTGGATTTTCTTTTGAATTTTACTTTAGACTTCGTTATAAACACTTGTACCTACATGTACCTATATATTTATGGGAGAGAACACTTATATTTTTGCCCATCATTGTATGTGTGTGCTTTATTAGAAAATTTATAACGAATGCGACTGATGTTTGCGGAATGGCATAAGACAACACGTGTATCTCTTTTAGTTTTTTTTTTTAGTTGGTTTGGTTGGGAGGTAGGTATGTGATCACATTTTTGTTAGAAAGGCTGAATTATGGTTAAACAGTTTTCAATCTTTTCCCTTAGTTGTTGAAATGAGACTCAATGTCAATATCATAGAATTGGATTAGGTATAAGTTGAAATACCTAGTTTTGTTTTAACGTTGGCTTTTGTTTTTGGTTTTCAACAAGTTCTGGTCGTAGCTCGTAGGTAAAGGCAGGTAACATATTAAAATGGAAGACATCGATATCAAGTGACATTTGATATGTTTCTGTGTTTTTATTTTATTTTCGTTTGTTTTTGGCTTTTTTTTTCGTTCGTTGGCTTCTTTTGTATGTAGGTATGCGGTTTTCTTTTGTTTGGTTTCAGTTAATTGACTTCAAGTTATCTTTTACTTTTATTTTCTGAAAATGTATATGTATGTACATATCTCTGTAGCTATTTAAATTTGTATCTGAATTAGGAAGGTAGGTGGGTATGTTCGTGTAACGTTGCTGGTTGTAAACGGTATGGTAATTTTTTACGTATTGCTCATCTTTACCCTCGAAAGTTAATAAGTAGGTATGTACAATGTACATACCTAGGTACTTACCTATTGGAGGCGTAGAGTTAATTTTCGATTGCAATGTCGTTTTATTCGCAGTTCATACCAAAGTGGTCTCCCTCTCCCGAAAACGGTGATGTACATAGGTTTACATATACACATAGGAAGGTAGGTAGGTACCTACCTGACGTAATCTTTGCAATCTAGCAACCTCAATGCAAATGGCGAGCAAAAGATAATAAAGGCAGATACTTTTTAATTGTTTGTTGCAATCATGCAGCAAGGTTACGTGGATCTGTGTTAAGGTAAAATCGGTATAGGTATATCTATCGGATGTGATCCACACGGGTTTGTAATTGTTCTGAAATAAGTGGATCCCTACTTATTTACTTAGGTAGGCATAACAGTTCGGTTGAAACTGGGCCTCAACCCTCAACCAATATTTTTTGCCATTTCGATTTTGGGCGATCTCTCTCCGGCTTTGATTTGATTGCGCTACCTAAGACGTGGTCTTCCACCTCCATGTCGCGCTACACCTCATAAGAGTCACTGTTGAATCTTTTTCTTCAAACAACGTCTTCCAATAAGTCACCAGAGCACTCGGAGTATTTTTCTTTCGAAACGACCAAGGGTTTTCTCATCTCTTCCGCGCCTAATAGGTATTAGGGCTGGTCATATACATTAAGGGTCTTATAGAGTGTTACCGTGGTCTTTCTAGAAAGGGTTTTATTTCTCAATTGCCTTTTTAACTCGAAGTAATTCTCCGTTTGATCTCTGCAATGATCCTATTTTCCGTTTTTTATAGAGAATCCTAGGTAGACGAAGTTTTTTACTACCTCGAAGTTATATCTGTCTATTGTGAAATTTTGTCCACTTCGTCGTTTTCCCTGTCCTTGTTTGGTGACGGCATATAATGTACCTACTTCATTTTGTCCTCATTAACCATTAAAACTATTTTTGTCGCACCTGTTTTAATGCTCGCAGAAGCACCTAAGACATCACCCTTGTTACGTCAATATCGTCTGCGTAAGCGAGTAATTATGCACGTTCAAGAACGTATCGGATATCTTAGATACCTTCTTAGACAACTCAAATATTTTTTCCAGATTGCTACCGACAAGCAGCAAAACATTAAAAATTTAACTTTTAAGAACATAAAAACATTCAAGATATTGTTACTATTTTTTTCTATTTTCCAATAAACGCATATTGATTAGAAAGATATACCAAAAATTCTCGGATACCTTTAGATAGCTCTTTGGTAGAAATGGGTTACCTTTGCTAAATGCTAAACACGTAAATAACAACAAAAAGCTACCTGGATACGATTATTGGAACGTCCCCAGCCTGAACGTAAAGACGTGTCAGAGATTACCTCTGGTGTTGACGTTTGATTGATTTCTTAAGTCATACAGCTAAGTCATATGAGTTTTGCAACACCATACACAGCTGTCTACCGCTAATCTCTGTAAACACTGTAGTATTCGGCCTTGAAATTATTTAAAAGATGTTGTATGTAGATATTGTATTCCCGGGTTTTTTCCAAGATTTGCCGTAATATGAATGTGGACTTCTTTGATCTGCGTTGTTATAGACCTTTCAAATTGTTGATGATAAGATCTTTTCTGTGTAAATTATACTGAGGAGGCTGATTCCTCCATAATTGGCATAATTGTGAGGACCTCCTTTATTAGGATGGGACATACGATTACGATACTAAAGTTCCATTCATCCATTCCATGCTTTCTTCTGACTATATCGTGCAGATTAGCTGGTGCGTGATCCTTTCCTAATGACCTCCAGCTGTCTTGAAAAGCTCTATGTCAATTCCATTTGCAGCTATCTACATTTTATTTATTTGATTTAAGGTTCTACCAACTATACATTTCTAATTGTAGTTGTCACGGCGCGACAGAAGTGGTGTCAACAGCGTTTCTCTCACTGTCGCAACTACAAAATCAGTTCATCTTGGGACAACCTTTAAGCTTATGTTTGGTAACTTATGTTTTCCCTACTTCTTCTAGGTTGGGAAAACGTCATTGCTTAACATCGTCCAAGTTAAATTGGACATTCTATTTAACAGCGTGTCTTCATCACCGTTAAGCAGTTTACAGAGATGGTCTTTACAGATCCTCAGTAGAGATTGCGATTCTATCTCTGTTTTCCCTGCTGTTTCCCTTTCGAATCTGTTTTTTAATGGCATCTCTCAGTTTCCTGTTCGAACAAGCGCTTTTCATTCTTTTTGAACAATCGATGTTCTTCCTTTTTTTCTTCTTGAAGATCTCCTTCTAATGGTCGCATGCGGCCCTGACTTTCTTTTGTATCAAAATTTGTGCAGCTTCCTTTAATTTTTGCATGGTTTGCGTTGAGGACACTAATTGAAACCAATAACCTCCGAGGCAACTCTTTTGATGGCTTGTTGTCGTTGCGGCTAATGATATCCCCATTGGATACAATAAGGCAGTGGGTCGAGTCAAAGTTAGTTCCACGTAAAGCTCAGACATAACATGTATTTTGAGCCTTTCGCACTGTGATCAATTTGGTGGACGTTATATTGATCCGAGGACCACCAATGAAAGTATACCTATTTACCTATGCACCTGTAGGAATTTAAAATTTGTTATATTTGGGCGAAACGCATAATGAAGATCACTTAAACTTTTTATTTTGATTTTAAAATCACAACACTCCGCTTAGAAGTAAACATTTCTTTTATTATTTTTTTTTTCTTTTTCTATGGAATTTAAAATTGCCAAGGGCTTTTTGCCACGTCATGTCTGGGGCATTGATTAGATATAGTCTGTGGGAATGTCCCTGGGAATCCGACTCTGAAAATCAGCACCAAATCAAACAACACTAGCTACTAGGTTGAGATTGCTCTTTTAAAAAAATACCAGCAATTCAATCTTTTTATACCTAAGTTCCCAGCCACGAAGCCAAGATTAATTATAGAGCGTTCATAAATTGTAACAACAACGGACTTATTTTCCTTAAAGCAATCAATTTCTACTTTTCAAAAACATCAAAGCATTTTAGCTGAGGTAGCGGCAACAGTTAAAAGCCTTGAATATTTTTTTATTTTTATTGTCATTTGAAAACATACCTAACTCCATATAGGCATGTATGTGCATAGGTCCTATAAAAAGAAAAATATTTCAGCAAATGTGTGTGTTTTTGTTTTCTTTTTTGGACCATTTATTTTTGGTACCATATAAGTATGCTTTACCTATGTTTGGACTAATTTGAATATTGCATGTCAAGAAGTGGGTATACCTAGTCATAATACGAGAAAAAAGCCATCGCAAACCAATTGAATGAAACAACTCAAAAACGTGTCATTTTTATGCATTGTACCAACGATATGTAAAAATCGATTAGAATACGTCGCGCTTCCTTACAAAATAAAAAATAAAAAAATGAAGAAAAACGTGAATGCTTTAATAAAGAGGAAAGCATATCGTCACTTCAAGACTTCTGTTTAACATTCACCTTGCGCAGACTCTTTATGTGACGACGCGTTGTTCATTTATAAGCCAAAAACCAGTCCTTCTTCCTGACACCAAACTCGATAAGAATAATCATTCATGTAGAAACTCATTTCTACAACCATACTCACAGTTGGGTTACTTTTTGAGTAGCATCATCACCATCACATAACTGCGCACCAAAAAAAAAAATTACCAAAAAGATTTGAAAAAGAACTTTCAACCCTAGTTGCAAAGCATTTGACAACCGACAACAACTCATCTTTTAATTACTTTACGGAACATTTTCTTCCCCCTCATAAGTTGCTGTTTTCTTATTCTATACCTACCTATGTTTATAGCAGCATATTTATCTACATGCCATTAAAAACCCGAAGGCCAGTACTCGCCGGGGTAGGTCAAATTAAAAGGATATAATCGCACAGTTAGACAGGAAGTAACTAGACATGCAATGTTTTTCATGACTTTTCATTTCTTTCCAAACAAAACACAAAACAGTAAATAATAATTTTTTATGTTTGCTCACTCCAATAACTGTTATATCTATAGTCTATAGAGTGTGCATTGTTTTGGATCCCCCGAATCAGATGGTTGCAATCGAAGCAATACCCATTACCCGACGACACCCCTGAGTGAAACACTCAGCAGTGTAAAACAACAATTTTTCACTTTGCATTCTTTTCTCAACTTAGTGTGCTGAGGGCAGATGTTGAAAACTAGAAAACAAAAAAAAAATTCAAACAATAAATTGAATAGTTCACTAATTCCTGTTTGTGTTGTCTTTCCGTTTGCAGGGCGTCGTTAAAACGTGCAACGAGTTTAATGGCTAAAATGGATGTCGATGATGTCGTCGATCTTAGTCTCGGTTCTGGAAGAGATTCTTTGACCATAACACAAGCAACAGTGAGAGATTTGCGCGCACTGACCCAAAACGCTGGTCTTACCATCACACCTGCCCCGCCACCACTGAATAACTTTGTAGAACAACAAGATGAGAACAAGGTGCAGCGAAGAGTGTTGCGTCCCCGCACAGAACCCAAATCCTACGCTGAAGCACCAGATATTGTTCTGCTGCCGGCTCGTGTAAACGGCCGAGCTCAAAATGGGAATATCGACTCTGAGACTGACGACGAGGAGATGCCACCATACTATCCGATAAAGGAACTCACACCAGCTGAGCTGAGGGAGCGTGAGAAAGGACTGAGAAAATTGCGAGAGGATCTGCGTAACGAAGAAACAAAATTAGTTTTGCTTAAGAAGCTGAAACAGTCGCAGCATGTTATGAAAGAGAACCTGGTAGTGACACCATCTAATGTTTCGCCAACGACGAATAACAATAATCCACTGGCATCAATTCCGGCAGCTCTTTCGAAAGGATCGTTAAGTGTAACGCCTACTAACGTGGTGCCAATGCCCGCCCACTCCAAAGGTCGACCTTCACCGGGCTTAAGGTAATTGTTTTAAACCATTTGGAATATTTCATTTATTTAAAATATTCTTTTTTGCAGTAACAACAACACGAGTATCAGTCGTTGTTTGCCACAGTCGGGTCGATCGAATACAACTATTCTTCCACCACCGCGTTCATCGCTGCCAGGTGGAGCAACCCTAACTGCAGGTAGTAGTTCATCTTCGGTGCATCGGACAAACTCCATTATACCACGCACCGGTTCGAATCTCACAATAACACCTTCAGTGACAATAACTCCGACATCGGCACCTCCATCGGGAATTAAACCACGCAATGTGAGTTATTGTAATGTATTCAAACCAATCGAAGGAGAATATTTTTTTTTTTCATCAAAAGTTTGACATAAAAAAGAAACAGAAACACATTAACTCATTTCATTCTTAAACACTATTTACATTTCGATACATTCTCCATCGACGGCAATTAGATTAGTTTAGATTTGTGTTATTGTTGAAAATGGATTTCTTTGATTCGAATTCTGCAGTTTGTTATAAAAAGGCTTTGTAATAGAGCTGTGCCATAGCGCTGAAAACGTGAAAATGTAGGACTTGGAAGAGCGTAGCACTTGTGGCTTACTTTTCTCATGTCTTTCACAAAAATCACTTGGAAACCACGACTTCGGGAAGATTCATAACAACTTTTGTGAGCTCCTGTTTTACAACACCTAACTGAGCTTCTGATTAAAAGTCAATATACTACAAAAAACAGAACTTATTTTGTTCCCGAGATAGCTTAACATTTTGGATATAATTTCACCAACTATAAATGTTATATCAATCCACCTATCTGGTCAGGCAAAATATTTTGGAATTATTCTCAATCGTAAACTTGAATGAAGAAAAGTTTTAAAGATTGGAAAAAAACGAAATCGGTTTCTACACTTGTAGTAGAATTTATCTGAACAGCATTCCCATTCAGTGAAGCTTCTTAATACCTCCTCTTCTCACTTTCCTATCGCCTCTTCCTCCGTTCCTTTGTGGTTCTAGTTTGTAGCTTGCTGCTGCCCTACCAATCTCACCTTACCTAATTCAAGCACTCCAAATTATTGAAGAAGAAGAGAAAACTCACTAAGAAGTTAAAAAATGTTTCAATTTTAACCCAGGAGCTTTTTCTGGCCATAAATATGAATACATTCGAATAATGAAAACAATAGCAACAACTGTCGCACAAACATTTTGAATAGTATTTTGTGACTTTTTTACCAAAGTTGTTTCGGCACTTTCTGTACAGTCTATGATTTTTACTCGCCCTCTTAAACAAAAGACAAACTGCTAAATCATGTGCACTAATTTGTCGACCTAGAAACTTTCCAGGCCTACAACCAGAGTCGGGAATAGGCTTGCAACGAAATTGTCATCATAAGTTAGTGTGAGTTGAATTGAAATACATAGTAAACTTATGTCAGATCATATGTTTGCACATTCTAGATGTTTATCTTGATAATCAAGGTCGTCATTCAAAACATTGAAATACTCGAACAAATACGATACATGCTCAAACACACTTCACTAACATGTTTTACAATTCAACTCTAACATAAAAAAAGCTACATAAATATCAATCTCATCTATCATTCATCCATCATTTCCTCATCTCTCTTGCATTTTTTCTGTTTTTTTTTATTCAACAAACCAAATTTTATAAAAATGTACACAATGTACGCAAGCAGCTAAGTGTTTCGGATAATTCAAAGGTACCTGGATCTATAAGTAATTCAGTCTCCATAACACCAGCGCCTCCTATGCTATCACAACAACAGCAGCACCAACAGCAACAGCAACAGCAGCAGCATAATGAACTTAAAGTAATTAAAATCTCATAAATTGTTCGAAAACAAATTTTGAAACACATTTTTTCTATCTTGCTGAATTAGACTGACCGTTCATCGACGAGAGAAGAAGTCCAAAGTCCCGCTCAAAGACAGGCAGCCGCCAAATTAGCATTAAGGAAACAACTGGAAAAAACACTTCTCCAAGTAAGTCTTTCGTCGTAAACTTTTTTCTACAGATCACATCACATGTTTTTCTTTAAGATACCACCCCCAAAACCTCCACCACCAGAAATGCATTTTATACCGAATCCCAGCAATACGGAATTCGTATACTTACTGGGACTAGAGACCGTGGTTGATTATCTTATGACAAAAGATAAGAAGCCATCGACTGTACTACCGCCATTTAGATGTGCGCAGTGTAAGATTGACTTCACCCCCGTTTGGAAATGGGAGAAGCAAGGTATGAAACAAGTAAAACTTTTAAGTATTCAGTTTTTTAATAATAATTGTACCAACAGGTAATAAGGATCCTAAAGTCATTTGCGAACAATGTGTGACGACAAATGTGAAGAAAGCTTTAAAAGCTGAGCATACAAACCGACTGAAACAAGCTTTTGTCAAAGCCTTGCAACAAGTAAGCCTCGATGATATATTTTTTTTTGTTTTTTGGTTTTCTAATGGTTTAAAATTTTAGGAGCAAGAAATTGAACAACGGCTCGCCACACAAAGTAGTCCATCGCCAGTAGATTCTCATGCTTCGCATTCATCGACTCCAGTTCCGCCCCCACCATCGATGGTTATGATTCCAACAAAATGTCAGACTCCAACGCCGACTCCCACGTCAACGCCGCGGCCGACACCACCGCCACCCAGTAGTCAACCGACACCTCCTCCGCCGCCACCGACGACACCACGCTCATCTCGGCAACAAATTTATGATCTAAGTCCAAGTACTCCGTCGCCAAGTCCGATGTCAGTTGCTGCAGCTGCTGCAGCTGCTGCGGCAGCTTCAGCTCAACAGCAGCAGCAACAACAACAACAACAGCAACAACAGCAACTGCAGCACCAACAACAATTGCAACAGCAACAACAGCAGTTGCAACAGCAAGCACTCCAGCAACAACAACAACAACAGCAAAGAGAGCAACAACAACAAAGGGAGCAACAACAGCAGCAGCAAAGAGAACAGCAAAGAGAGCAGCAACAGCTTCAACAAAGGGAGCAGCAACAGCTTCAACAACAACAAGCACACCAACAACAGCAACAACAAGCACACCAACAACAACAACAACAGCAGCAACAACAACAACAGCAACAACAGCAGCAACAACAACAGCAACAGCAGCAACAACAGCAGCAGCAGCAACAACAACAACAACAACAACAGCAGCAGCAGCAGCAGCAACAACAGCAACAACAGCAACAGCAACAACAACAACAGTTTACGCCAGCAGCCGCAGCAGCTGCTGCTGCAGCTCAACTTAATGCACTTGGAAGCTTACCGGGGCTGAATAACCTTGCAGGGTTAGGAAGTTTAGCAAACCTTGGCAATTTAGGTAATTTAGGCAATTTGGGAAATCTAGCCAATTTGGGAAGTTTAGGTAATACATCGCCTGCTGCAACTGCGGCTGCAATGCAAGCGTTCCAACAACAGCTTTTTAGAGGTAAGTCATTGTAGTAGTGTGTGTTGTTTCTGCTTAACTAATACTAAAATATTTTTACATTCTCTTCCTTAGCTCTGGCTGGCTCCAATCCGCAGCACATGATGCAATTCACCCCATTACTGTACTCCTACCATATGGCGATGGCGCAGGCACAAGCTGCTGGTAAGTGATTCAAATAACAATTTTATATGAATCCTTTGTTGCAATGATCCTCCATAGACATTAATTTTTTTATATGAAACTTTTGGCTTAGTGACTAAAAAAATGCATGCCCCTCAAACGGTTACAGATAACTTCGATTTGTTCGCGTTCACATCTCTCCCACTTATCTCATCTGATTCACACTAGTAATCCGTCCGTGAATTCCCCGTGGGGTACGCCGCGCCGCAAAGACCACTGCAGACGTCGGGAAGTTTAGATTGGTCCAAGTCTGTGGCCAACCATGATGTAGTTAAATTTGGTTGTACTATGAGTGTTTTAGTCTGCCCATCGTTTTCTTTCTTCGCAATTGTGTCTGCGTGTAGTATGGATATTGCATTTTGTCAGGGAGGGTTATTTGGAGCTCTCCTTTGGACATGACATTATTGAACGTGTTCTATTTTTCGCAAGTTGATATTTTTTACCTGAAGGCTTCCACTGATCTTGGTATTTCTAATAAAATCAAGCTTTGATACTTCTGCTGTCATACAAAGCATCTTCATCTCAGTGACCCTTAGCTAGCTCTCATCTACGCCAATGGTTTCTTTTTCAGTCATTGATTATTTTGACACTGACAGCTGTTTTTCGTTATAAACCTTGACAGAAAGTCAATATCATACCTCCATGGAACGGAATAAGTCGCGTTATGCTTGAGCAACGTTGTAAAACATTGAAAACTCATTTACAAAGTGAGTGCTGTGTAGCGTAAACAGTGCGTTTTTTGAAAAGATGTTTTGGGCGAAATGAAGCACCCACTGCAATTGCCCTCCTTGGAGCTACGTCATGACCTCTTTGAACTTTTAGGGGTACCGTTAAGCCATACACATGTATAGCAGCCACTTGAACAACGTTTTGTTGCATAATTAATGTGATTGTTTTTTCTTACTAATAAAGCCATAATTCCAACAAGAAACTAATATTTGGTTCACCCTTTACATTGTCCAGCATTTGGAACCAACCATATGTGAGTGCTGGGCACAACCACGGTGTAGAATTTTACCTTCAACTTAGTTTTGTCCACAAAATGAACTCTGGAACTCCCCGTTGTTTCAACCATAATAACATGCAAGTCCTCTAAAGAATCACGATGCCGGTCTGACCTGGCACATTTACCTTCTTTTTTGTAGTTCTTAAACTGTCTCACTGTTTTGATTTGTGACTTGTTCAAATGACCATCACTACTATAATGTGATGGTAGTAGTACACATAGCGTATTGGTTAGCATGTCTGCCTGGTAAGCATGTGTGCCTGTTACGGCGTAAAATTGTAGATCCATGAAATGTTTTAGACCTAGAGGTTCTCCGAGCTTTGTTGCGTAAGACTACTCTGCACAATTTCGTCCTCATCCACTAGAACCTTAGCCTGTATTCTGTAACTTTTTGGAAGATTACCATGTCGATTGTCTATTGTCTATCGTCTGATAAATTTTTGTATTTTTTAGTTGTTTTAAAAATTACGGCCACAGGCCCTGTCCTTGAGCATGGTTAATGAACTTGGGCAGACGAATCTCCTGTAAATTTCTCTTTCGTTAACCTTTGAGGAAGCTGTCGATACATGCCTCACGCTATCTGCGTAGGTTCAACTCCTTTTTTCTTCGCTGCTTTTATATACCATTTCGAGTCGAAACTTTTCATCTCTATTATTTGAGAGTCCATGTTTCTTTGACATATTGGTAGGGTACATTTGAGAAGCTTAAAGCAAGCAAATTTTTTGTAGTCAATTGCACATAACTTGCGATGTCGCTGCTTGTTTAAAATAAATTGCTCGGCTTTTAATTTGTCCAAATTATGTCGCTTTATAATACCACTTTATGCTACAGAAAATTTTGTTCTCTGTCGGATGTAAAGACAAAACCAATACCTACCACGTCTACGCCGAATCATACTAAATCTTTAACCAGATTCGAGTAAATGCATGACACTAAAAAGAAGTGCTCCACAGTGTCATCTTTCTCTCCACAGGATTCAGAGAGTATGTGTCACTTTACCCTAAGATGTTCAAGAGCTAGGCAAAAAAGACCACCAACAAACTTTCTACTGCAGAATAGGTAAAATACTGCACTTATTTATTAATTTACATTTGGTATCATGCGTTATGTTCATCTGCATCGAACAGTGGCATGCCATCAACGATTACAGATTCAATCGTTGATTAAAGCCCTGATTGAGGACCCGCCAGGCCAAGCGCTGGACTGGAACACTGGAACAAACAAGGCAGTCTTTCACCCTACCTTTACTGTTTAGAAATTATCTCCTATATTTTTTTAATGTATAATTTATTTAATAGTAGTGTTACTAGTAACCCTTTTAGTTATTAAAATAAAATCTCACCTACCATTGACGCCTTATATCATTTTAAATTTTTATTTAATGTTGAATTGTTCCACTTCATAACTTCCCTTTTTCTTGTCAGCTAACCGTGTTGTAATAATTTTATTGATGACAATCTTTTATTTTCTTTTAGCCTTCTCTAACAAGAAAAACGTTTCCTCCAGTAAGAATGCTCCTAGTTTAGCAGACATTCAGCGAGCAGCAGAAATGCAACGACAGTATTTGCTAGAAATGATCCCACCCCAGGCACCCGGTCCAAGTAACAGTCGTCAAAATAACTGGAAAACCTAAGAATATTTAAGTTCTTTAATCCGACATCTATTGAGCAGCACATCAACCGACCGCAAAAAGCATTGTATTGAGTACCATCTAATGCTTTAAACACTCAGTTAACTGAAATAGAAATACAGCGGGCAACTGTAATAGAAAAACTAAATACAAAAATTCATATTACATCAAATGCAATGAATTTATATTCACAACAACAAAAATAAGAAAAATATTTATAATTTCTTAAAAAGTGAAGTTGTGTTTCTAGTTCGATTTTCTTTAATTTCGTTTTGCCTTTAATCAGACAGATATACAATTTATATTCATAGCTCAATTCGGACGCAAAACAAACTATAAACACACAAAAAGGTTATGCAAATAAACATTAAGTTTTTTTTAAATTAATTGTAATTATTATGTATTGATAGAATTTTATATTTATATATGTAAATGTAATGATGTATGAATGAATTAAGATTTCTTTGTTTGTTTTGAACTTTTAGTTTTTTTTTATAAAACAAATGATGACTAAGTATAAATTCATTTGAAGATAGTTTTATAAATAGAGACATGATAAACTTGCAACGTAATTATTATTATAATTGTTTTAACAATTAAATTTTATTTATTCAAACTAAAAGCAAGTAAAAAGCACACTCATAATCCACAACTACTGATTAAACAAAATCCAATAAAAAACAAACAATAGAATCTTAAACTTTTTACAAGCTAATGAAAAAACAAAAAATGAAAACAATTATAAATTGAACTAAAAACAAAAAATCTTAGTTAATATTAGTTACGTTTTCATTACAATGTAATTGTTATTTCTTTTTATGTAAATTATTTAAACAAACAAAAACCTTAGTACGATAAATAATTTTCTTTAAAAATAAACAAAAACAAATATAAATTGCTTCTTGATCGTACAAATTAATTTTTAATTCTTAACAATAGACAAATGTTTTATTTTAATTTAAAATAGCGATATTAATTTAATCAGAAATAATTTTACCGTATATAAAAAACAGTAAATACAGTCTTATAGTTTTTTTTTAAATTGTATAATATAGAAAATGCAAATATGAAAAATAACAACTCTTTAAACATAATTTAAAAAGAAAGAAAGAGAACAAACATTGAAAAATGGTTTATTGTACTAATTTTCAGTCAAGAAAATAGATACCACCATTTTGTCTGGTAATCCCATTAAGAAATGTTAAGGTTGACAATTGTGTTTTGTTGTATGCTTCCAGGGAAAAACAAAAATTGATGCCTTAATTTTGTTTATTTTTTTTTTTCTTTGGATGTGTTTTGTTAACTGCCTGTTGTGTTATAATAATTAAAATTTAAATTTCATGATTATTTCTTCCTTCTTTTTTGTTTAAAATTTTGAATGTCAGTAAAAATCATTGTGTATTGCCTTGGCGAAATTAAAAGATTTTTTATACTAAGTTTTATTATTTTCTTTGTTTTAGTATAGATTCGTAGATATTTTTAAAAACTTGTAAATAAGTAAATACCGGTGTTTTAAAATAATAATAAATACATATAAACAAATTTATTAAAATTAACTTTTGTTTCATTTGGGCATTTTGTTCTTCTTTATTTATTTATTTTAGGAAATGAAGGCAGATTCTTTAGTTTTCTCTTGGTTGATTGGATTTTGATTTCCATTTCATTCGTTTGAATTTTAATATTTTAAGACGAGCAAAAAAAAAAAATTAAAGGTTGTTTTAAAGTAATTATGAAATTCCAAGCCATATGCACAATTGTATTAAATGGGTTTAGTTTTCATTTGTTTTTTTTTTATAAAGATTTGGCTAGAAATACGTAAATTGAAAATAATATAAGCGTTGTTTAATGTGTCAATTATTATAAATAGCTACATAATAGATTGAATCATTAACAATACACAAAAGTGTTAAGTTTTCAAGTTCTTCATATAGTTACATAAAAATCAACATTTTTCTCGTAATACACTCCTCAGAAGAGGGAATATTACCTTAAACCTAATTTATGAGTTTTCCGTAAAATAAACACTAAACAGGTTGTGTATAGTTACATAATTTCTTTGTGCTTCCTTATGTTTATATCAATCGCAGTGACATCTATCAACTTTAAGCAATTATGTCTTCATTTAAAATGTACTGGAAGCTGGATCGTTCGAGGTTGTTTTTATTTGATGAACCCTTTCTCTGGCGTCAAAGTGTTCTGTGTGATTTTCCCGATTTGCATTTGCATTGAGGAAACTTATGATTATGTTTTCCCAAAAGCAGCATAAGTTCATTTACTCAAATAAGACATCCCTTTGTGGAATGTTGTGGTCGCTAGAATCAAAACTAGCAAATCAACTTAAGCTAATAAACTATTGACTTAAGTCTATCACTAAAGACCCTGGGACAAATATAGGAAGTTTATATAATTGAACGAAAAAACTGAAAATGATCTATATGAGAGCTCTGCACATGAGGCTTGTATTAAGCTCTTGCATAGTTAAGATCCCGAGAAAACGGACTGTCCCAATAGCCATTTTTCAAAGCTTAGATAAAAGAGCAAAGCTGATGGAATAGCTTGGTTAAGGAGTTATTCTCAAGTATTTGGCTTCTTGTTTTGAAAGTCGCGTCACTTCAAATTAAAAGTTCGACTGGATTTAAATGTTTGCAGGGACTAGTCGGCCCTATCGAGGTAACCGTCAGAGCAGAGTTTTCTCCGCAACGCATCTTTTTCGGAGATTCAATTTTGCTTCGAAGTAGTTGTCGTCGTAAGATATTTTTCACAAACGCGGCAATGCATTGCATTCCCAAAACCGATCTCTGCAACAAAAACTTATCGGAGAGCGTCGGATCGTCCGATCGTCGAACTACCACGAAGCAAAATGTCTCTGATCGGAGAGAATTCCGCTCCGACGGTTACCTCGATAGGGTCGAGTATTTGAAAAAGTGATGAGCGTAGCGTAATAGTTAGCACCACTGCCCGTTATTTGTAAAGCATTTCAGGGGTATTTAATCGAAAAGAATTGGCTAGTTCTCCGAGAATAATTACACACTGCTGTGAAAATCCTTTTATCTTAGCCGTTTGGAATCAGCATAAAATTGTAGGTTTTTGAAGCGTTAGAGCCCGAGGTTTCCATAGCTTTGTTGCCAATCTATTTGTTTTTATTAAGTAGTATTACAAAATTATGAAGAAGAAACTTCTTGCGATGCTAATGGTATTTAATATTTAAAATTTTGCAACTAAGAAAATAGAAGAAGTTTATTGATACTAATGCTGCTATTCGCCTAAGCATTTGCGAGTCGAAAAACTGTCGATGTAAAAACGTTGAATTCTTCATTTAAGATCCTACATAGTAAGGAATTGACAAGTTACTAAAAGTTAAATGAAAAGGGTTTACAATTCAGAAAAAGCAAGCAAATGCTTCTATTCTTCTAAAATCGCAGCAATTTTCTAGCGATGATAATTCAATGGTTTCTTGAAACTTTTATAGATTCGTTAAAAAAAAGAGCAAAATGTCCATCTTGCTTCCTTTGAAACTCGATTACGGTCAAAAGTTATTCGGATTCGAATAAACTACTATTTGAGATTCGATCTTCATAGTTAACTTCATTTTGAACGAAAGCGAATCTCAAAATAAACATGAATTTCTTTAAAATTTTCTTTACAATTAAACTTCTGTGTATTAATTCAGTACATTGTTGATAACAGCAAGCCACAATTACAAAACGATCGATCCAGCAAAACATATTTCTTGAAAATTTCTAAATCATTGTCAAACTGCTGTATATGCTTCATTATTTTAAGACACTTTAAATTAAAAACACATTCAGAGATGTGGTTAAAAATAATAAGTCATGTGAACAAAAAAGAATTAATCTGAAGGTTAATGAAACTAGAGCATAAATAAAAAAATCACCATTTAGCACATAAGTCATAACGTATTTTATTAATCTTCATATTAAATGCGAAATATGCCTATATTCAAAATACATACATTTATTTAGTTTTTTATTAAAAATAAGTTTAAACGTAAAATTGTAAATTCTTAAAAACGAGGCTAATTTAGTTAAGAAATTAAAATTTATATAAAAGAGTAAAACAAAACAAAAAAAAAGTAAATTTTAAAATAAACAAAACGAAAAAGCATCGAAATGTAAATAAACTATTTTGTATTTTGACTGAGACGAATATTTTAAAACCAAATTAAACAAAAATAAAAAACTCTAAAATAAATGAATGCTAAAAAATACAACTCGCAAAAGAAATTTTTTCGAATCCCAAAAATAAATTTTAAGAAAATAAATTAAAATAAAATAAGACCATGATGTATAATTTTAATTTTTAGGCCCAAACTGAAACATATTTTTGGACAACAATTAAACTAAATTTAAAAGAGGTAAAAATTAAAATTCAGGAATGTTGGTTGAATTGATAGAAAAAGAATCAATCTGTGGAAACGACGGAAAATTTTGTGATCATGTAATTTAGGCAAAACAAAAGAATAAAAAAAAGAAAAAAACTAAAACTAGAAATTGAAACTGTTTGCAATAAAATTATACTCTTTGTCATTTATGTTCTCTGTTAATCAGTTGTAATTTGATTTTTAATTTTTGAATAATAGAACAATTTATGTTAAACATAATTGCATTGTATAATTTTTAAGATCTCTTAATACACAATTAGAGTTATTAGTATCAACATTAAATTAAAATTAATGTTTAACTTAAAATTAATACATACATACTTAAAAAAAATCAAATAGTAAAAAGAACTACAAACATCTCTGTGTGCTATTTTAAATTAATTGT
Source organism: Melanostoma mellinum (assembly GCA_914767635.1). Taxonomy (NCBI): domain Eukaryota; kingdom Metazoa; phylum Arthropoda; class Insecta; order Diptera; family Syrphidae; genus Melanostoma; species Melanostoma mellinum. The sequence goes on from OU612058.1 coordinate 202,931,378, forward strand.
AGATGTTAATGTGCATCATCAACGTAAATTAATAAACAAAAAATGAAGTGAATGGATATTATAAAGAAAATAATAAAACAATTTTTCATTTAAATTGTGTAGTTATAAACTGCATAGCATTTTATTTATGATTTGGAACTGGAAAACTTCAAACTCAAAAACTTCAGCCAATGGGCAGTTTCATAAGAAACTAAGTTTGTAAAACAAGGTAGTGGTCGGAGACAAAGTTGGTGCCTTGGTAAGCTCGGACATCCACAACACTGGAAGAGTGTTCGATCGCAATCGCAACATGGTCAATTTGGCTGACGGATGGTTGACCTCGGGATCGCCATAGACTTTTAAGTGACACATTCATGTCGAATAAGGAATCCGCAATAGTTTATTCTCGCAAGGTAGGTATCCGCATTTGTATCGAACTCAATTTTTGAATCCGGAGGATGAACTTTTAAGCGGGTAAGGTTACAACATCGTAATAAAAAAAACGATGTTGGAAACAAGCCCAATCAAATTATGAGGCTCAAGGGAAAGCCAGACAGCTAAATTTTTGTTGTATTCAGCATGTGATTTTTTCCAAGCCGTAACGGCTTGAGAAAAAAAACACACACATAGGTTCAAATCAAACAATTTTGAGATTGAATTCAGAAAAAGAAGTTTTGATGATCTTGTCCCCAGAAGTCAATTTCTGTCCTGAGTAATGGTTGCCCCAGCTTCTGAGAACAAACGCTCTTTTGATTGGCTCTTAAAAAACTATTCAGAATTAGTTTTCAAATATGCTTACTAGCTTACAAAAAATCTACAGGCTCTTGATTTTGCTGTTTTTTGTTTGTGGGTAGATTGTTGTTACAATTCAGTGATCAAAAAACATTTTTGTTGAAGGATTACACTTTACACATCTATCTACGGAAGGTTCTATGAAATGACTGTGCGATGTGCGGTGCCGATGTTTTTCAATTTTGCCTTCGATGTATCGGTTTTCAGAACATCGATGTTTGTGCCCGAAAATCGATGTTTTGAAAACATAGATGTATTGTTTGCATCCCTATACGCAGGAGATTCGCCGTTCAACAACAACGGCAACAGAAAATAAAAATTGTTTTCCATGGGTATCGCCAAGTTGACCGATAGTAAATTCATTGACATGAAAAGGGCTTCTCGATTATTCCATTTGAATTAGCAGAAAATTGTATATTCCTACCGTTATTAAAGTATTTCAAGTATTTTTTTAAATTTACTATTGTGAACGTGCCTCTAAACAATACTGAATTTGACAGTTCGTCAAACAATCTCGAATTTGACAGCGTCAAAAAAGTCTTCTTGGTCTTCTTGCATAAAAAGACTGCCAATTGTTTTGTAAATAATTTTTATTTAAATGTTTTTGTTCAAAACTTCGTCATCCATTCCATAAGACTAGTAGTAGAAAAAATTATGTATTACTTAAACTGCACATATTGAATGCTTAGTAAAAGCACAAAAGCAAACATTTTTCGTGAACCTTGACTAATTTCATGTTGTAAAAAGTGCTTGTTCGTCACTTTGTCGTCATCATACGCCCCAAACTATTGCACACATAAAAAAAAAAAGAAATGCCCCGCCACCACAGAAGGAAGACAAATCGATGGATTAACGAAGATTGTATGCAATCGGCAGTTAGGGACATTTGTGAAGGGCTTGAAACTCCATCAACAGCGGCGCGGAAATATGGTCTTAAGAGAACAACCATCATATACCGCGTGGAGAAGAAACAGAAAATGGACCTTATCCAAAGAGGAGATCGTATAGAAGCAAAGCTTATTTCGCAGCCTTTGTTGGCTGAAATATTTTCTGTAAAGCAAGAAAAGGAACTCATGGAGTATCTAAATCGTTATACATATTTGCCATACGACACAAGCGGAAGTTACAAAGCAGCGCGACAGCTTGTTTATCAATTTGTCAAAGAACATCAAATTAAACATCCCAAGCTATGGGATGTAGAACAGCAAGCTGGCGTGGATTGGTTAAAAGGATTTATCCAACGTAACCCTGGGACAAATCTAAGAAATACAACAGCAGTCACTGGTAATAAGTTGTTAGAAACCTTTAGTCAACCGGTAAAAGATGCTATTTTTGATAAACAAGCAAACGAAACTGAGTCTGAAGTACTTCCTAGAGCCGAGCCTTCAAGGGTAAGTCCTTTATTTTCAATTACAAAAGAAAATGTATTAAAAATTTGTTACGCTTAACTTTCCAGACATGCAAAAACATTGCTCTGTCAGAACAAAGCCTAGAATCAGATGACTCACTTGCTAATTCTCATTCAACCTTCGTAGAAAGTAATCCCCCTCTACAGGAGGAGCATCAGTTTAGTCCTAAATCGTGTGATGATATGAACGGTGAATCCGATATCGAGCTCGAACCGGAATGTAACATTACCCTTGTAAATATAAAAGAAGAACCCGGTGAAAACATCGATGAAACGCGAACAGAAACCACATTCGAGAGCCAAGCTCAATATCCAAAACTAGATACAGTACCTGAGAACGATGATGTTTTCAATAGCTTCGGCCGAAACATTGCATTCCAAGTTAAGGAAATGTTTAGTAGAAATGAAGTTGATGCATTAGATCTCATGCATGAGGTGCAAACGACAGTTAATCGCCGTTTTACAAATTTGTTGAGACTGACGAAGAATGCAGACAAAGTTAGAATACCCCCGTCGAAAAGAGCACGGAGACAATATAATGACGACGATGACAGTGTTTAACATTCGTACATAAATGTTTTGTTTTATTTTACTATACACATAATATACATGCATATTTTAATTTCTCGATTGGTAGATAAGCATGCAGCTACCATTAAGCGGTAAATCTGTTTTATTGTAATTATTATTATTTAGCTGTAAGAAACAACTTCGATTATGTTTTGAAAAATAAAAACTCCTGGGTTTACAAAATTTCAAACTCCATCATTAAAGAAATTTTATTTTATTTTATGTACTAGCTGACCCGACAAACTTTGTTCTGCCTTAGAGGCAATAAATGAGCAGATTCTGGATTTTATTAATTTAAATTTTTTTAGGATAATAAAAATATTCAAAAAGAAAATAAAGTATTCTAATGATCCTTTATTAGCTATTTATTTTGGTGCATGTGTTGCACTTTTGAAGCACCTTGTGATGGACGACATTAATGCACAAACAATGCAGATGATCTTCCGACTCGTGAACATGTCACATATATAATTGACCTTGGGAAAAACATTCAACAATTGAACTCGTGATTTATTTATGGTCATAGCGAATGCAAGATGGATCGGTAACGAAAACGGGATCCTTAAAACTATTTGACCAATTTCAAAAGTACTTTCAAATTTTAGATGAAACTTTTCAGAGGGATACGTAACATGTACTTTATTTTATCCGCGTATTCCCACGGGAATTAGAATGACGGGAACCTTAAAAATACAGACCCAAGCAACACCGTTAATGTCGAGGGATAAGGGGTATATGAGTATGTCTAAAGCAGCCCAGGGTGTTGAGTGAAGATCTCCGCTGACTCATAAACTTGCTGATATTTGGACTATGCTTAGTCTGTCACGATAAGTCAACTTTGTTTTTTTTTTTTTTTGTTTTTAAGAACAATGTTTTGTTTATAACAAACGCATTGCATTGATGTCGTTTCTGTTTCACGCTCCTTTTTGTTTATTTGAGTCAATGAAACGATAGTCAAAGCCCAATGTCGGGTTTTTTAATGTTTACTTTTCTGTTCTGATTTTAAGCATTCCGTTAACATTTTATGTCTGTGGCGGGATCAAAATGTTGTAAACTGGTCCGTCTCCTTGTCCTAAGCTACCTCTTCACCAATTCTCAGTCAAATTGGCTCAGCCGTTTTTGAGTTAAAATATTCGAAAGAACTTTTGAAATTGTTAAAAAAAAGTCTTATAAGGTTTTTGTTCACAACCACGTTCGCGTATCACCCTAAACTCGGTTTTTGAAATCGGTCAAGAAGTTTTGAGATTCATGTTTTTTTTCCCATAAGAATATAGGAAATATGTGATATCTGTCCATTAGTATATAGGTTTCCGCTCCCAATCCCATTCCCTGATAAAAATAAAAAAATATATAGGTAGCTGAGCCTTCCGGCGTTGCCCGGGTTCCGTGAGAATTTGAGGATGAAATAATGATAACAAAGTTTACAAGGTATTGAATTTTTTATTTCAAATGTTACTAAGCAAATTTAATTTTTTTAAACCATTCTATGATTTTGGGTATTTTCTGGAGTTGAATTCTTTATTTTCCATAAGTTAGTCCAGTGGTTTCTTCTCTCTTCTTTGGAAGCTGGTGCAAGCGTTTAAAATGTATTTTATTGTAATTTTTTGATGGTGCTTAACTCTGTCTTTTTCTATTAAGTCCTAAATTCTATTGCGTAGCATTCTTCACAAAGTTGTTTTCACTCCATCCGCTTTAGCATTTTTTGTAACGGCGGGCCTTGTGATAGGCGTGCTTATTTTATACAATATGTTTTTGTGTTGGTGTTATTCGCTTGATATCATTTGATTTTTAAAGTTTTTATTGTGCGATTTCTAATATTTCATAAGGTTTTCGCTAGTTGAAAGTCTTAATTTTGTCTGTTTGTCCAGATCATTTGAGACTTCTCAAATGGCATTAAGATTCAGGTCCATTAAAATATAAAACAAAAATACAGAAGCATGCACAACGGTTTTCAAGGAACTTTTTTCTGGGGATAAAATTTATTTCCATTCCCTCGTAGAGTTGAAGCCGTGCTAATGTTACTTGGTAAAAAATAAAAAATCGCCAGGAACAAAAACACACCATTAACAGAATACGTATCAACACAATAAGAAAATGTATTGTTCCAAAATAATTTATTATGATACACACATTAGTTACAAAAAAAAAGTAAGTAGAGGTTATAAGTTTATCAACAGTTGACGGAATTCATTGAAACACTTGCTGCGAAATACACATTTTGCATCGCCTATCACAACGAACTTGTACTATTTCTATAAAAACACGATCTGCAATCCAACTCTGTAATCAGATCCTGTGGCAATGACACATCCAAATAGTTCAATGAAATTATACAAACAGAGAAAGAGATGATCAAATCATTTCTTTCGATATTCACGATGAACGTGAATTGAACCTGAGAATTTTGTATTACCCGAAGACATTGAATTAGATCGATGGATAACTCTTGCAGTGCCATCAACTTGTGTATTTCTATCTTGGCTCTTCCATAGTTTAGCTACAGCTTCGGCTATCAATTCTGTATTTTCGTTATCTTTTTCGGCGGTGATAGTAAAGTCAAATTGTCGCTTGTGTCGAGTGATAGTTGCACCCAGCCCCATAGCAAATACAAGTAAGGAGATAAGCAAGAATATATAAGTTCCTCTAGTGAGCAGCATTGCGAAAGATCTGCACTTAGCAAAGATTTTATTGAAACTGAGACGGGTTCAACTCATAGCTTCCCAAAAGGCAATAAGTAAAAGCTCATTTTAGTAACAATTCGACTCGTGGCCTCTTCAAAAAGCTTTATGCTTTTATTTATTTCATATGACTGTTGACGATGAAGTAAGAACAAAATTTACAATTTAAATTTAAAGTTGTGGATCATTAATCTGAGCTGGTGGCCAATCCCATTGCTTTGCTGGTGCTGGCCTGACGAGCGATTCCCAAGGTTTCCATCCGAGCATTTTTCGAGCCAGAATCAATTCATTTTCAGCTTGAACAATCAATTCTTCGACTTGCCCAGAACCAATTGCCTTTTCCAGAGCCTGGATATCCTTTGTCTAGATTCATACAAAAAAAAAGAAGATCTAAGCAAAAATACAGAAGAATGAAATCAATTGTAAACCTACAGAGTTTACAAGCTTTTCCCTTTCGCTAACAATCTTCTCGGTGTACTTTCGATAGGCAGCGTCAGATGGCATCTTTGTTAATGCTCTTTGGATTTTGCCATACAAAACCGAGAGTACATGATGGGGATTGGTTGACACAGCCAATCCTGTAAGACCAGTTGACTGGGAATAGAAATATAAAAGCAAGGTATCATAATTTAGTATTTTGTATGTTAAGGTTAGGGCGGCTGTGACATAACAACAACATAGAAGTAACTCAAAATAGTTGATATAGAAATATTAAATTGCTAAATACCTACCACTTTAATAACTTTTGCCATTTAGTTAGTTTAAGTAACCAAAAGATGGTTTATTGCTTGGTCTTTCGCAGAAAATAGTAAACTCTTCAAAATCGGTCGGTACTGAACAGATTTTTTTATTATTAAAAATGACGTTTGTTTAATGTCAACTGTTTACATTTAAGAGTGGTGCCAGATTCCTTGATTCATTGGGTCTACTTGAATCGGAACACAAAGTATTTTTTTAAGGCGCTTTCCATTGGTTGCACTCGGGGAAGCACTCATTTTTAAAACCAATGGAACACCTAAAATTGTTTTTGCTCAACTTAACGTGTTGGCTTTGTGTTGTGTAAAAAATATTTCCTGTGGAAAATTTTCTTTTTGACATTTAAGTAACATGTATTAGTGCTTCTTGAGTCGATTCTCACTTCAAATCGAGAAGCGGCTGTCACTCCTCAGAATCATGAGAAGCTATCTTTTTGCACAAATGGAACGGTTTGAGAATGCTTCTGGACGCTCCTGGGACGGTTCTTTTCGTCTAATGGAAAGTGACATTAGTCGAAATCTCATTTAGCTTTATTCGTTCCACAAAGTCACTCAGCCCCCTCAGCCCTATCACAGATTCCATTGTAGAAAACTTCCACACGGAAAGCTAACTGAAAATTTGTGATCACAAAATCCGAATGGAATCGAAGAAAGCATTTCCAGTTGCCACACTAAATACCGCCTTGCTGGTTATCAAAATCAGCTGTTTTATGCTAAATGTGCGAGAACATTCACATTTTTCTGCAAAACACAACTTCTTTCGTATATAAAGACGACGCTTTTACATTCCACTTGGATTTGGTGATACCGAATCTACGAATTTTGAGATTTGTTCCACTCCGAATGGATTATGTGATAGTTACATCGAGCAACTCAGAATTTTTCCGATTAATCTGTGACTTTTATGAATTTCAAATCGGAGCAAGATTTACATGACAAAACACAAAATACACTAATACAGCAATTCAGCCCACAGAGAAAAACCAGAAAGTGAAATGAAGGAAGGTACTGCCACTTACCTTCTTTGTCTGCAGCTGAATCCGGCTTTCGATATTTTTGGCTTTGTCACAGTGAAGCGTTCTGATTGGTTCTCATAACATCAACCGTCGATTTTTGACAAAGGCCATTGCAATTTAGTAGGATTTTACAAGAACAACAAATACAGTAGCTTCAGAGTTTCTGCAGAAAAAGATGCAGCAAATTTCTACTGCGGGTATTGATATTTTGCCGATACATCAATCAAAATAGATTCGAACAGCAATAGTAGTCAATGCAGAGAGTCAACTCGTACCTACTTTGACTGAAACACCTTCAACCGTCTTAATAGTTAAAAGCCTAATTCCAGCTGCAACTGAGTTTCATTATTCCCACTTTTATTTATTGTATTTTCTACTTTGTTGGCAAATAATGTTTATTTCGTCAGTTTTAAGTGAAGCTTCTAACATTCTCAACTATAACAAACACAAAAATAGCGAAAATATGTACACTTTTTAAATAAATTTCAAATCAAAAATAAAATAAAAAAAATAAATATGGCGGCGCAACAGAGCTAGGAGCCCCGGGGCCTAGCGCATTTCTCACAACCATGCCTTGTAAGGGAATAGAAGGGACCTACAATTTTCTGCCGGTTCCGAACGGCTAATCGAGAAAGCGCTTTTCATGGCAATGAATACTAACGGACGACTTGCCAATTCCTCGATTTCTGCCTCTGTTGGGATTCGAACCACGAACCTCTGGATTAACAGGCGGACATGCTGTCCATCACACAACGGGTACCACTATTTCAAATCAACTAACGAAAAATGGTGACGAGGGTTCCCGGTCATGGTTTCCCTGCCTTGCCGTTGTCGACTCTCTGGAGATAAAACGTATTTTGGATGCAGTACCATTTTTTAGTAAGAATTGCAGAATAGCTAGCTACCTACCCAATTTTTTGTTAAACGAGGGCTCCTTTTTACACTTACGAACATTTTTACGAAGATTTAATTAAAAGTTTTTGGTCAAAAATACTTACGTATGCATTACAACACTCTGTTGCAGATAAGAATGTAGGTTTTTTAGCGTTTTGCATTTTGTGTAATACATACACCTATATTTGAACTGAACACAGTAGAGATCAGCCATAAATTTGTCGAGGGAACCCCAAAGTGGCTTTCGACAAAACATCAGCCCAACATATTTTTCCCAAACTCTTGTTTTGAAATGACTTAAAAACATCTAAGAGCATACGCAATAAGTCTTTGTTTTCAATGATGAAGGTTATTGAACACAACAGCATAGCATCCAAATTTTTTTTTGTTTATTTTTTACACGATTCATATATTTAAACAATCGATCAACGTATACCTATACGTTGACTGCAAGTGAGTTTTTTTCGTCACTAGATACGATTTTCATCGCAACACTGTCAGTTTCAATACAGAGTTGATAGCAATTTTTATGGTTTGCTACCGTGTCCCAAATCCCAATTATCTTCAGTGAAGATAAAAGTTTCACCCTTGAACTGAAATCCAGAGGCAAAACTTCTTATCTCTGTTTTGAGACAGCTATTCAATGCGAATCCCGTCTCAAGAAAATAGGTGCACCTGAATTAGTTTTACTCAAGAGATTATTTTTATTATATTAAACAATCCATTAATTTCTTATAAAAAGAAATGTGCTGCGCACACCTTAAGACCCTAACAATCCTTAATGCCTATCACAATTCACAATGCTCATTTACAAATAAACGTTTGCACATGAAAAACAAAAGACAAAACAATAATAATAAAAAAAGCGTTTACTCTTTAGTATACAGCCCCACAGACCGAGCATCTTCTTTCTTTCATTGCTAGGCAACACAAAATTCCAACAGGAAAGAAAAATATCGCACAGAACAAACCCAAGCACGAGTACGAATCTTCTAAGTTGCCAATGCGACAACTGGGGCAGCCTCCGATAACAACAATTTCTCTCGGTACAGTAACAGTTACGCTCGGAGTTGATGTTATGGTTCCATAAGAAGGAACATATCCTGGAATGGGTTGGCCCACCATTGGAGGGGGAGCAGTTGGTTGAAATGATCCCTGATATTGAGTCGCATTTGGATATATTATCCCTTGAAGTTGTGAAATAAGTTTCTACTTGTTTTATATGATTAATAAGCTGATCATTTGACTTACCAACAGTGGGTGGATTGGCTGATAAGGGAGAATTGATTACCTCCGTGTAGGATGGTGGATTGTCGTTCTCTCGTTTTAGCATATTTCTGAGCAGAGTGAAAAAAACAACGTTTTGCTTTCAATTAGTAAAAATTTAATATGGATTAAACATTTTCAATTTCCTTACAATTATTGATATGAGTCAGATTTCTCTGGAGCTTTTTTGTGTTGCACTTGTTTGTTTTCTACTAAAATTTAATTATTTTTCTCTTATCTTTTTGTTTTGACAAAAGTGCAAGGCAAGGCAGTCAACTCAACTGACTGATGTGATGGCAGAGTTCAGCTTGACATAAAAAAAATCAATTCAATATACATCGATAACATTAAATTTGTTTGCATGAGATATCAGTGATATCGTCGGGAATCGGAGTGTGTTTCTTTACCGAAAATCATTACGAAATGATCAAAATCAGTCTAATCCTATTCCAGCACAGTGATTTTTCATTGTTGTGAACAGGATAGAGTGCTCACGAAAGAAAGTAATAAGTTCCCAACCCTGCGAATTTTTGGCACCGAAATTTATGCAGGCTGAAATCGAGCACATCCAAAACAAATACAACAACTTTCGAAACGGATGTTTTTTCAAGCATTGCTGTGAATGCTTTGTTAAAGACATTTTATACCATTCAGACAATTTAGCTCTTTCAGAGAGTTTAGCCCCACTCCTTAAAATATGACAAATTTTGAATTTCTGTACACAAAGTAAAAAAAATTAAACCTTTTATTGGTGATGTTTTTTTAATGGACGATATTTTAAACAGTTTTTGGAAGAGGTAAGAGTGGGATTGGAGGATTATTTTCGAAGATCATATTCACCCCTATTATGGAATCCGGCGAATGCTATTTAGCGTGAGTTTCAACCATTCGCGAAAATTTTGCTATTATGGAATTCGACGAATGGAGTTGAATGGATGTCGGTAACAAAACCTGCGCTACCGACTTTTCTGTTCAACTTATTTGGTATTAGTGAATTCGCAAACCATTCGCACTCCATATAATTTTTTCCATTTCACATTCGCGACATTTTTGTAGCGAATCGAAATTCGTTAAGACAAAAACTTACTAAAAAACAACAAACAAAACATGAAAAGTGCAAATATGTTAGTTGAAATTTATGACATGGAATGTTCAGGTATTTATTTTACTTCTTTTTAAGAAAGCGGGCAACAAATAGGGAAAAAATTTCGTAAAATAGTTGAGCTGATGAAAACTGAACCCGATGTTGCAAAAAACTTAACAAAAAAGTATTCGGAGCAGCAAACAATTTTGGAAAGGCTCCAAACATCACTTAATAGCATGGGTCCACCCACAGAGTAGAATATTATCTGCTCTGTGGGTCCACCATTTATGGAGATTTTCAAATGGAAAAAAGTACATATATAGAAAAATTATGATGTGTATGCAATCTAATGAGTTTTTTATTTGAATGTGTAGGCTCTCATCCAAAACATCCAAAATACTCTTAATTTGGTATCGTAATTCTATTCGAGTATATCTCGATGAGATTTCTCTTACATCAAAATAATATACAATTGAATCAACTATAAATATCACTTTTATTTAACTTAAAACTGAAACTTGCTTACTTTTAATTTCAAATTTGTTTGCGTATCAAGTTAAATGAATTTTTTCGTTATGTCGACCAATGTCGACATGTCGACATAAATGACAGCAGCACAGATTAGAACCAGAGAGGACAGCAGCAGTGAAAAACAATAAGGTAGTTCTGCAATTGATAATACAGCTCATTCGTCGAATTCACTAATACCAAATAAGGTGAATACGAATCTACCACGAATCCTGTCAACTCCCCGGGAGTAAAATCCTGCGAATTCCATAATAGGCATGATTAACACGTAGGTACTGTTGAAACCTTACCCGAATAAAGGGACTGATTTCCTTGAGTGCTATTCTAATTAGTAGATACATGCCGTTGTGGTCGATGCGTTAAACAGTCTTATCATTTTGGTCTATTTGTCGCTTTTATTTCAAAACTAGTGAAATTTTTGTTCCGCACTTCCCTATCAACTAGATGTCACACTGAATGCAGTCCCCAGAATATTTTAGGTGCTACCAAGTCAAAAGTCAATTGTCAAAATTTCGTTCATTGTTTTTGTTTGTCATCAACTTTCAACTTCAATTTCCCAGGAAGCAGCAAGCATTTCTTCATCCTAACATTAGACAAATATATTCTGCAAACTTTCCAAATTTGTCTTTCACCTTTGTGTCCAGTTCGGAGTCTATAGATCTTTAAAACTCTTCCAAAAATGGCAAAAATGGCTTTTAAGCACCAGGCCGGCACGGCTATGGAGTGCTTAAGTGTAAGTTCGATCAGACCCGTCAAATCCTCAGAAAACTGAGCTCCACCCAAGCACAAAAAAGTGATAGCTTAACTACAAATTGGTAATTTTTCCTTTCAACAGATTCCAATAACATTGCATAAGGAAGTCGACTATGATCAAGAAGGCCGTGAAATACTTAAATGTGGCTTTAAGATTGGTGGTGGGATTGATCAGGATTATAAAAAAAGCCCCCAGGGCTACACGGATTATGTGAGTGTACAAATAAAAAAACTACATAAATAAAAGAAATAAATCATTTGTTTTGCAGGGCATCTACGTAACCGAAGTACACGAAGGCAGCCCAGCGGCACGCGCTGGGTTACGAATTCATGACAAAATTCTACAGTGCAATGGCTATGATTTCACAATGGTCACGCACAAAAAGGCAGTGAGCTACATTCGCAAGAACCCAGTCCTAAATATGCTTGTTGCTCGCAAGGGTGTAACATCAACGTAATTTAATCCCCACAACACATTCCAATGTTGATCAACGATGCTTCGCATATCTCAAGTATGGCAACTTTGAAAGTATCTTAACTATATAATTCACGCTTTGGCATAAACTATTTCTGTAGACAAGTTTGTTTATCACACATAAAGGTTGTTATAATTATGTATTATTATTACTTATTTCCCAATACTATATAGTTGTGTCTCGTATCACTAATTTTACATTAGAATTTCCCACTCTACTTTCTTGTTTGTAACTGAAAGATAATAAATTTTATAAATCAAATGATCAAAACTGCCAAATTCTCATACAATCAAAAAATTACGTTTAAGAAACACAAAATAAATAATTATTTTAAGCCTAAACGGAATAAATTAAAGAAAATATACAATAAATATGAAAGCTTTTTATATACAACAAACATTCTTAACGTAATTGAATAGTATTTCAGAATTTTATTATTAATTAAGACGGGAAAAATGTTTTTTTTTTAGAAAAATAAATAAAAACGAAAAAATATTATATGAATACCACAAAGGATCATTCCAAATATATTTCATAGTTTTTTTTTGTGATAAGAAATACATTTTTTGTTTGTTACTTTTACATGACATCTTTTTAATAAATGTTTGTATTAAAATATGAATTTTCTTATTGTTTTCGACTTGAAAAATTGGTTGCATTAAGAAGCAACGAGACATAGATGCTGGTCACGTTTAAATGGACAAATTTAAAGGGTCTATTCTCTTTAGACACAAAAAACGGATATTTTTTTTTAAATATTTATTTCATTCAGTTATTTTACAAAACAAAAGAGGGAGACGAGGCTGCAGCAGACTCTAATGTTTTGGGTTTCAATTCGCCTACAAAACGAAACCCATTTCTCGAAAGAATGCAAGCAGGCAATGCAGCTAAGTAAAAAGCACGGCGAATATGTTGATGTAAGAACGAACAAAGGATGCCTTTGTCCAGTACAACAAAATTTATGAGGGGAAAAGAAAAGCTCACCAAATTCTAAAAAAGAAAAGGAAGGAGTGTGAGAAACTCTCGACAAGACGACACACTGTGATGCGAATTCTTTAACATCATACTTGAAAAGATTGAACAAAACCCAAAGTTATCAGCAGAGGCATAATCTTACAAAAGTCTCATAGCTACTCGCTTACGCAGACGATATTGGCGTAATTGGAAGAAGAAGAATTGTTCCCACCGCAAATCGTGTGGTGGAAAATAAGAAAAAGAAGTTTCTTCGCTCGTTCCGCTCGTAGACTTATTGCCGTTTATTTTCATATTTCCATTATTAATAATTAAAATTCCGATTAACGATCATTAACATATTTAACATTAACATAAGGCGTTTTTCGGAAATTTTGCATACTTCAGTAATGTTTTGATATTTTATTAAAATTATAAAAAAATGGCCGCGGTAAATGATCGTTTTACAATTAGATCGACATGCTTCAGCCAAGAAGTCGAAGGCGAAGTCCTAGCATTCGATCACACTATGCTAATACTGAAAAGCCATTCAAAATCAGCGGAAAACTGAGCGATCAGTTCGTTCTTAATTTGCAGTAACGTTCAAGTAATAAAGGAATGCTACGGCAATTTCCTCGAAGAACCCCAGAAGTTGAATTTGGAACAACTTAAAATTCGCCTGCATATAACTGTGCAAATCCAACAGACGTGGATCAAGTCAAAAAACTCAGAGGTTAGTCCTGAAGCACAGGAATTATATCGAGTTCTGGCGAAAAACTTCAAGAATCCCGAGGTCACTCCAGGTGACTCCTGCCAAGCAGGGCATCTTTTAAGTAACACGAACGTGGCCAAATGGCCACGTAGTAGTCCGCCGTGGCCACGTAGTAATCATAATCTGGCCACAACCAATTTTCGAAAATGCGTGAACAACACATAACTGAAATAATGTCAGAAATTTTCTGAACATACATGATTTCTCAAAAATGTCAAAAAATATATAACTTGCTAATTCTAATGAAGTTTGTAGGTGCTAATCGAAGAATTTTGTCAACGAATGAATGACAGTTCATCAAATATACTGTCAATGAGGATTTATATATGGAAAAAAACATACTCACGACTTCCGTTATATATAAATTCTATAAATTCTGCACCTGCTCGAGGATTTTTCTCAGCATATAATTAAAAATTTATGGGCAAGTATATAATAAGTTGGATATGAAAAATAACAAAAAATTTCGGGGACTACTTTTTTTATTGCAAATGTTTTGGTATGAGTGAGTCACAACCCGTCGATCACAATTCGTCTATTAAATAGATATGATTATAAGATCACAAACCGCCATCTTTACGAAAAAACTTCCGAACGAAATCTCTGTCGGAGTACAAGGTCAGATCAGGTTCGCGGTATCGCCTCTCTTTCTTGTGAAGGAACTCTGCTACAGCTGGCCTCGGATCATATAAAGCTGTACCTACTCCATTCAGGGCCACAAACAATCTCGAGTTCATGGTCTCATCTGAAGCTGACAGTCGGTGGTTTGATTTAATTTAATTATAATGAGAAATCACTTTCTCAACAATCATGGAGTGAGGTGAAGTGACCAGTAAAGAGCACAACAGTTTCTGCAAAATCCCACATGTCACTGGTATCAGTCGAAGCAGCTTATGCGACATTTTTGCAGAAGTGTCGAGATCTCTGATTTCTTGAATTGCTGGCCAACAATCGCAAACATTTGACGAAAAGTCGGAAACGTTTTCTTCGCCAAAAATGGTTTCAACCAAGAATCGACCCTCTTGAATCATTTCGGCTGTGGTTTTCGCCATTAGAAATGTTTTGATCAGCTCATTTTCTTCAATGTTGAGCCGGATGTCAAGAAAATTGATGAACGCTGATATCATTTCGATTCGGAGTGGCGTCCATGATCGGGTGCCTGTTGTGACGAGAGAATGCGATACTTTGCGTCTTTTCCTATCGTCTTCTTTATTGTCAGTGCTGTCTTGAACATTTTTTTGGTGTAAAGGAAACTTCTCTTCCTGTCCGCCTGGATATGGACCCTGGAGCATGAGTTTCAACTTTCTGAGAGCGTTTTGTTTTAAAGTTAAAACATCAAGCAGAATCAAACGCCCTTTCTGGAGATTTTTTTGCAAATCTTTTATGATCAATAAAACATCTGCCATCAAGCATGTTTGGAGAAGTTGTTGAAATTCCGATTTGCTCCAAGTATTAAGCATCCCAACTGCTACATTCTTGTCTATCAGTGAACCTGGAGTTTTTAAGACATGTCGCCAGTATTTGAAACATCCCGGTAAATTGTGTAAAACTGCAGTGATCAAATTATGGACATGTTCAGCAAATCTTACTTCAAAGTAACCTGAGAATGAACGATATTCTGGGCAGAATTTTTGCAATTCCTTATTTTTCGAAGGTGATTTACGAAAATATTTGGCCACAGCTGTGGTATTTCGTCGGTATTCTCCTTTATAGCGATTTTGGAATCGTTCTAAACACATACGAACAGACAATTAGCTTTATCGGTGAATTACTGGGGTCGAAAAAAGTTATCAGTGAAATATGTACTTACTCTCTTCAGGTCTTTATTTCCATTGTTTTGATCTTGATTCGTCGAGGTCTTTAAAATCAACTTTTTTCAACCACTTATCAAGAGTAGACATCTCAGTTTCACAATTTCTTTGCAAGTAGCAAGTAATTGAACGACGAAAGTTTAACAAACGAGAGTAAATAATAAGTAAAAGTCACTAAATAGAATTGACACAACGAAATAGTATGTAAACAGCTCACAGCTAACTGCAACACAATGCGATACAATTCAGTAGTTGGCAGCTTTTTTAGCGAAATCAGAACTCATGTAAAAGTGCTTGCTTGTATTAGTAAATCATTTTATTCTCTTATTCTGTTAGAGGAGATACAGTGGTGGTTCAGTATAACGAACGATATAATGTCCAGAGTAAATTCGTTATATCGATAATTCGTTGTATCGAAACTTTTTTTTTTGTCATTCATACAAATCTTTAGGTAAATAGAATGTACGACTGTATTTTTCATTAAATTTTGTTTCATACTTCATAAAAAAATAAATACATACTTCACTTAATAGAATAAAAAACCTGATTAATCTTCATTTACATATAACGAAACATTAGGTTTAGACTTATTAGTTTTTTTTTTTAAACTGTGTACAATAGTACATACAAATATTTGTTAATTTAAAAAATCAAATCGTTAATATGCATATTGTTTTTTTGGGCGTTGAATGTAATATAATTGTTGAATGCTTATTCTCGTAAACTTCTTAGAAGTATGACTTTAGAGTTTTCAATGCCATTTTGTCTAAAATTCGTTATTTGTTATATAAAATTCCTAATGGACTTGAAAAAAAGCGTTCGTAATATCGAACACTCGTTATATCGGCATTCGTTATACTGGACCACCGCTGTATTTTTCTTTTGGCCACCTAGTGAAAAATTCTTAAAAGATGCCCTGCTGCCAAGGGACCTATTATACATACAAATATTTAATGAGGTTACAGTTTCGCCACCTTATAGATCTAAAAATGTGGTTGGGAACACACACAATCGTGTCTTATGCAATTATATTAAAAAAATGATCGACAATTTCTACAAGACGCAGGCGTTGAAGGAAACTAACGCTGCGGGCACATCTTCGTTTTCATCCTCATCCGCAACCGCATCTTCGTCGTCGTCTTCATCGTCGTCATCAGCGCCATCAACTTCAGTAGGAACTTCGTCGAATAATGCTGCATCGGCTTCGCCTGTTCTTGGAAATACACCATAGAACAAATGCAAGAAAATAAAATAACTAATAAAACTAAAACATAAAAAGAGAAAATTATGTTCAACAAAAAAACGCCCAGGTTTTTAATTAAAAAAAAAAAAAAAAAAAAAAAAAAAATAGCCTGCCTTAGGGGCCAGTTATAGCGATCAGGAAAACGAATCAGGAAAAATTTTCAAATGGAATAATAACTATGTTTTCGTTACAATTGAATAACAAATGTTATACCAATAAATAGTAAACAGCCCAGAGAATTTTTTATGTCAAGAAAATGTTCAATTGAACAAATACTTTGCCGTAAAATTGTATTTTTCTATTTTCCTGATGGAATTGGAACAGGAAAATAGAAAAACACAAATACAACAGTAAATATTTGTTCTATTATATCTTTTTTGGGCACAAAAAATTCTTTGAGTGATTTGTCATCGATTGGTATAACATTTGTTATTCAATTGCAACGAAAACATAGTTATTATTCCATTTGAACATTTTTCCTGATTCGTTTTCTTGATCGCTATAACTGGCCCCTTAATAGGTCCGATCGCTGAACTTTCCCCAGGGTTGACCCAGGTTTTCTTGACATCCCTATGATTTGTCAAAAAAACCTGGGTTTTCCAGTTCTCAAAAAACGCTTATCCACAAATCACCAAACATCTTGGTCATTCAAAAAAAAAAAAAAAAAAAATACATGCCGTTTGATAGCCCTCAAATCGCCACAGCAAAAAGCTAGGGCGAGTTGGGGGAAAACCTATGGCAAACCTATGGCTCAAAAAACACTCAATTTGACATTCAGGGCGAATTTAGGTTTCTCAAAAAACGCTTTGTGGCGACCCTAGGGCAACCCCAGGGCTTCAACGAACCAGAAAAGGACTGTTATTAAATTTTCGCGGATGTTTCCAAAGCTGACGTTGGATCGGGATTGTGGACATTGGAGTGCCTGATTTGGAAAAATTACGCATCCGTTTGGATGAGAGCAATAGCCAAGCTTTGCTTAGTTCTCTACTCAACTCTCTAACTACCTCGAAAATGATCAAGGAACGCAAGACTTCTCAGTCAGGAGAATAAATTATTTAAGACTTGGTTGTGCTCCAGCCCATCACGGCATAGCTTAAAATAAAAATGCAAATAGGCTTGCAAGTCAAGGATCTCGGTCTTGTCGGTGTTGCGGTGGGGCAATTCTCTTTCACAAATAGGTACTAAGCTTGAGTGAAAAAGTCTTTGTACCAAAAAGTACTTGTGACTTGACAATTTTGAAAATTGTTTTCTCTGTTAGTTGTTTTGTCTGTTAGTCTGTTTGTCTCTCTCCCAATTAACACATGAAAACCAAAAGAAAGGCACAATTAATTTTTTCAAATTTCTTATTTTAATTGCAACTTGAATATTTTATGGAAGTTTGTTGCCCAAGTTTTTTTTTTGGTAATGATTTTTTTATCTTATTGTCAATCATTATTTTAAATTCCCTTGTTTGCTTTTCCCATCGCTTTTGTGTCTTTGAGTGCACTGCTTGCTTTTCCCTTTTCTGCCTTTTCCATTTCGATGATTTCAATGATGCCTTTATAAAGCCCCTTAACGGCTCGAAATTCCGTCAGACCGAGTCTGCGTTTATTTGAAATGTCATAGATGCCACCCTCAGCGTCCGTATGCTCTCCACGTGTTCCACGTATCTGTAGGTTATGTTTAGCAGCAATATGTTCAAATTTTTTCTTGTTAGATGCCAATTTCGGAACTCTGATGTGCACTGAAGCCCGAATGGTAGTACCCAAGTTAGTTGGACAGAAAGTCAAGTAACCCAACCGATCATGGTGTTCAAATGGAATCTTAGCTTCAATAGCATTAACACCTCTCACTAATCGACTGTAAACCTCTCCGAAATTGCCACCTCTTTGCATCGAAATCATTCGAATATGATCCTCTTCGTTGCACCATACAACAAATGTCCTATCAAAATTACAGAAAATACTTCGACCAGTTGGCCAAAAGCGACATGCATTAGCTGCTTTCAAGAAACGATCATCCGCCTTGAATAACAAATGTTCGTCTATTAGCTTTTTCTGCATTGTTTTCTTCATGCCAAAGAGAGGATGAAAAACACCTGCGAATTCATTGCCTAGGCCTGATAGAGTACAGTGGATCATATCTTCAACTTCATCATATTGTTTTTTCGACATGCCCGGGTTGAAAGGATATCCTTTAATGCAACGAGCACATCTAATACGAGTAGAGCCTATGTAATTTTTGTGCGGATCGGGATCTCCGAAGACACATGGATTACCAAAGTCCTTGGCAGGATGCTTACTTGTTTTCTTAAACCCACAATGGTATTCTTCAATGATTGGATCAAACAATGTAGCAAATACATTGTAAGAGTCTGCGTCCGCAGCATAGACACCGCACGCTGAATCATGATTTGTCAAGCCTGATTGTATGCAATCCAAAAGTGTAGAGGTTTTAGTCCTTTTAAGTCTCAAGGCCTTGAAGACATTTGGTGTCAGGTACTTTTTTAATAACGATTTAGAATCGGATGATTGCAGATTTGCAAAGCCTTCGTCTAATTTTTTAAGGACCGATGGCTCAAGATCATTTTTTGTACTAAAAATAAATCACAAAAACAGGAAATAAACTCACTTATCTTTTTTCTTCACAAACTTACGCTTTGGAACGTATAATCGAAAGAAAACATTTACATTGGGCAATTTGGAAAGGACGTTTTTGCATGGTAAACAAAAATTTAGGGTAGTTTAATTTAATTTAAATTTACTGACAGATTTTTGTTTTAAATTTGTAGTAGAGTTCTTCAATAGCAAACATAAATAAAAATGAAAGTATGAGCTGATAACATGAGGAATTAAAGTAAGGAACCGTTAAATAAGACGGAGCCGATGGCGTTGTAATAGGCATATGTGTCTTTTGCTTGGGAGTTCGAGGTTCGAGTCACATGGGTATTGCCTTTCCAGAGATATCGGGAAGTTCTCCGAAAGTGTAATTTCACTGCCCTCAAATGCACTTTGTCCATTAGCCGTTCGGATTCAGTAAAAATTGTAGGATCACTCGAATCCTAACAAAGTTATGGTTGAGAGAAATGCGCTAGGCCCCGTGGCTTACCGCTCGTATCTTATGATCTAATGAAAATTTTGTGTTTATATTCTCATTCCAAAGTATGTACAAATCTAAATTGTCTTTATAAACATTTTCATAGCTATCTAACGAGTGCCTAACATTGGGCACTGAAAGTCGCTGTCTTAACCATGGCTGTATTGATTGTAATTGACATTTTATGCAACAAAAGCATAATATTAAGGAGATTTAATAATTTTAGGAACTAAGAAATCACTTTCGTCAATTTCATTGATGAATTATCTTAACTGAGCCAATTTCCGAAACATTTGTTCGTAAAAAAAAACTGTGATTGCTATAATAGAGACAAATTAGCTGTTTTGGTCACGTTAATGTCTTGTATTAAGCTTTCATAATTGGATCTAGAAGTGTTAATCGTATGTTGGAGTTTATGGTATAACATAAATACATAGTAAAAGCAACAGCTCGTTTTTTAATTCAAAATTGGTGAAATCCATTTCTGCCTTTGAGTTTTTGATGCAAAATGAAGACAGTTGTAGGAATTAAATGCATATGACTAGATCTTAAAAAGACATTTAGATCTCCGTCTAGCTGGATAACTGTATAAGAGAATTTTAAACCACCTCTAACCTAACATAAAATAAACTCCTTTAATTCGTCGTCCGCAAACTATTGAGGGCACATTAAACGCACTTTCTGCACAATCTAAAAAAGTACGATAAAAGTCCATGAGTGGCGTTAGAAAGAGAATAGATAGAAAATGAAAAGATTGTAGTATTTAAAAGAACAAATTATTTCATTACAAAATTAAAACACTTAAAATTTTAACTTTCAAGAAAAATAAATTTTTCACTCGGGCGTATGAGTAATTTTTTTTCCTGACTAAAGATTTTCGCTCTTTTACTAGACAGTGACTTTAGACTCACAACTCCCAGGAATGTATTATTATGAATGTTATCAGTTGCAAGGCACAAACATTCTTTGATTGAGCTATAGTCAGCGTAAGTTTAGAAACCTAATCCAACTTTTGTTACTGGATTGTGTAGACTAATATCTAATGGATCCTTTAAAGGAGGTAAGGTAGATACCTCGTAAAGGAGGTAAAGTAGATACCTCGTAGTACACATAAAAAAAAAAAAATAATAATAATAAAAAGGCCAAGCTTACTAGATATTTGAACCTACACCACACATTTTTGAACCAGGCAAATTTGTTACTTTGAGAACTTCTTTGCCCATCGATAAATAGAAGATTGATTTGAACCTGTGTAGGAGAATCTGGTCTCTAGTAACTCTACAGGGTAGGTAGGTTGTATGAGACACCACATTACATTCCGAAGAGCGTATTAGAATTAAAGACGTGTTACTCAAAGATACGTTCCAAAGTCTTAACAACAAATTGAATCTAACCTCAAGTAGTTAAAAAGTGTAGGATGTTACAATAGCTATCGGTATAAATAAATAAATAAATAAATAAATAAATAGGTTGGCGCAAAAGAGCGGGGAGCCCCTGGGCCTAGCGCATTTCTCACAACCATGCCTTGTGAGGGAATGGAGGGGACCTACGATTTTCTGCCGGTTCCGAACGGCTAATTGACAAAGCGCTTTTCATGGCAATGAATTTATTAACGGAGGACTTGCCAGTTCCTCGCGAAAGGCGATACTAGTGAAAAAACATTTTTCCCTCTGCTGGGATTCGAACCTCGAACCGCTGGGTTAGCAGTTGGACATGCTAACCATCAGCCCACGGGTACCACCAGCTATCGGTATAGCTAATGCAGTATACATTGAATTTGCAAGTTTTTTTCTTAAGACATTTTGCAGAAGATAGATGGAAATATTTCAGTTATCAGTTTAAGAAGAAAACGAGGGCTGTTAATTCAGGATCTTCCGAAAAGAGGTGTAATAATTGAAAAAACTTGGATGATCATCGAATACTTATTTTAATATAAATATAGAGAAAAGTAACTGTATAGTGCTTATTTATTCCTTTAATAACTAACACATCATGAAAAATTTCATAAGCTTGTGGCAGTTCACTGCTAAACAAATACATACATACATATGAATGTAAAGGGTTTTTCAATAAGGCCGGGTAGATTTTGAAACGAAATTAAACAAGCTGCGTATAAGGTATCAACAATTTTTTTTATTTATTTAAAAGGCCCATATATGCATATAGGCCCGCCTCGGCTTTTCACAGTGGCACGGATCCGAGTGGTCCAATTTTCAATGACTCTTCCGCATAGATCCTCCTGAATTTGAGCGATGGCATGTGTTATGTTCGCCTTCAGGGCATCGGTGGATTGTGGTTTATTTGCATAGACCTGCGACTTCAAAAAACCCCACAAGAAAAAGTCTAGCGGGGTTAAATCGCATGACCTTGGTGGCCAATTCACATCACCCCTGCGAGAGTTAACCTTAGTCTCAAGTCGCTCATCCAGAATGTCAATCGTGGCGTCCGCTGTGTGGCACGTAGCGCCATCCTGCTGGAACCACATGTCGTCTAGATCCATATGGTTCAATGTGGGCCATAAAAAATTGGTTATCATCGTTCTGTAGCGCTCGCCGTTGACAGTGACCGCCTCACCAACGTCGTTTTTGAAAAAATACGGACCAATGACGCGGCCGGCCCAAAATCCACACCAAACCGTAACTTTTTGAGGATGCATTACCACCTGGTGAGCCTCGTGTGGGTTTGTGTCGTCCCATATACGGCAATTTTGTTTGTTAACAAAGCCATTCATCCAAAAATGCCCCTCGTCGCTACAGATGATTTTTCGCCCGAAATTGGGATCCTCTTCCAAACGATTCCAGCGAACAAACGACGTTGTCTATGGCCATGAACTTTGGCATGGTGATTTGGCATAAGCAACTGAATAATAAGCAAAAGATTTGACAATTGTCACCAAAACAAAGTGGCCGCCACGGGCCGCCAAAATCTACCCGCGCCAATTGAAAAACCCTTTAGTTTAAATTTAACTTTTTTACAACGGCTAGTAAAAATATTGGGTTGAAAAAAGAAAAATGCAAAAAGTATCAATAAAAAAGAGAAAAAGAAACTTATGCAATGTTCAGCGAGGATTGAAAAAGAGAAGAAATAGAATTTAGTAAAAGAATTTGAAATTTCATGCTTTGATTTGAGAAAAATTATGCCATTCCATGTTTCCTAGACTATCCCATATTTTACGACAGTCAGCATTTGGGCTATAATAGATGGAAGTAGTGCCTTTCAGCAACACTTGTATGACAATCTTTTTTAGATTATAGAGATTTATAGGCAATGTGAAGATCTTAAAGGCGGAAAAGTATTCAGCGTCGACATGCTTGATCTGATTTATAAGCTCTTTGTCCTTTCTGTAAACCTGAGTCTCGAACTATACGCTATCTCCTTATATAGTTTTTGAGGGCAAGAACTCGACTTATTTTCATCTGTAGAAGGTATAAGATACATATTAGGTACAAATTGCAGCGATTTTCATGAGAGGATATCAATGTTTTAAAAATCTATAAAGTGAACTGCAGTATCCACAGGCTTTTTTTCTTGTAACAAAATCTCACGTCAGAATCATGAGATCATCCCTGAGAATTGAATCTTTGAAAAATTGCTACTGAAAAGACTAAGCAAAGTCATAGAAGAAAGAAATCTAATCCCAAATCATCAGTTTAGATTAAGAAATAAACATTGCACGATAGACCAAGTTCATAGAATAACGGATGCAGTTGAAAAAGCATAAGAAGAAAAACAAGTATGTTCGGCTATATTTTTAGATGTTGCTCAAGCATTCGAAACTCCAAAGAGACCTACCCAGGCAGTACTACGAAATACTAAAATTGTTTATCTCAAACCGGCTTTTCGGAGTACGGTATGATCAAGAATACTCAAAGCTAAGTAAAATACAAGCCGGTGCTCCACAAGGAAGCGTCCTAGGACCTACCCTGTATTTGCTATATACAAGGGATATTCTAGTGGATAACAACACCATTATGGCAAATTTTGCAGATGATACTGCAATTTTCGCATCCAGTAAGTGCGTCGTCAAGGCTGCTGAGAAATTGCAAAATGCCGTCGACACCGTTAGTGATTAGACCAAAAAATGGCGTATCAAGCTCAATGAAGCTAAATCTGCACATGTAAACTTTACAAATAAAAAGTTAAGCTACGTTGAAATATTCATCAACAATCAAGCTGTACCTTACGCCAATACGGCCAAATACCTTGGGATGAATTTGGATGCAAAGCTAAAATGGAAAGAGCATATCAAAAAGAAAAGGGAAGAGCTCAACTTGAAATATAGAAAAATGTACTGGTTACTCGGTAGAAATTCTGACTTATCTGTCGAGAATAAAATAATGCCTTATAAACAAGTACTTAGACCTGTTTGGACCTATGGAACCCAATTATGGGGCTCTACAAATAAAACAAATACTGAAATCATCCAAAAGTTCCAAAACAAAGTCCTTCGTAGAATAGTAAATTCACCATGGTGTGTAAGAAATAGCGATTTACATCGTGACCTACAAACAGAAATGGTTCAAGAAGTTGTAAAAAAAACATGCTGTATCACACAATCAGCGACTGCATAGTCGTATCAACTCTGAAATGGAGTCCGTATTAAATACGAGAGGCAATGTTCGGAGATTAAGAAGAACCAAGCCATACGAGCTAATGGTCCAAAAGTCATGGGAAGCATTAAAAGTTTAAGCTCCCCTAAAGCGATTATACTTTTGAGAAAGAAAAATCTGTTTTCGATCTTTCATAGATTGGTTCTGATTACGAGGAGTTTTTAGTGAGGTAAGAATCCCACACTACTTGGTGCCGAATACTGCAAAGTGTCTTTTGAAGAGGTGGCAAACCCCGAACTCAAGCCTGTAAAGACCAGCAGGGAAACATAGTTATAGAGTCACAGTCGCTACTGAGGGTCTGGAAAGATCATTTCTGCAGACTGCTTAATGGCGATGAGGACACAAATTCCGCTGTCAGGCAGATTGCCTCATTCAGCATGGACGATGATCAAGAATGCCGTCCTCCCGACCTAGAGGAAGTTAAGCTTGCCATATGCAAATTTAAATCAAATAAGACATAAGGAGCAGATGCCGAACTTTTCAAGGCAGCTGAAGACCAGTTGGAAAGGAGCATGCATCAGCTGATCTGCGTGATATGGTCGGAAGAAAGCATGCCCGATGAATGGAACCTCAGTATCGTATGCCCGATCCTAAAGAAAGGAGACCCTCACAATTGCCTTGATTGATAAGCCTCCTTAACGTCGCTTACAAGATTTTGTCTGCTGTAATATGTGAACGTCAAAAACCCCACGTCAACAACTTGATAGGTCCTTATCAATGTGGTTTAAGACCAGAGAAGTCCACAATAGACCAATTTTTCACATTACGGTAGATCTTGGAAAAAACTCGAGAACGTAATATCGATATTCACCATCTCTTTATCGATTTCAAGGCCGCGTATGACAGTATCTACAGAGATGAGCTGTACAGAGCCATGTCTAGTTTCGGTATCCGTGCAAAACTCGTACGACTATGCAGGATGACTTTGGAGATTCACGTTGCTCCGTCAAGGTCGGTAAAGAACTCACCGAGACCTTTGATGTCGAAAGGTTTCAGGCAAGGCGACAAACTGTCATGCAATTTCTTCAACATCAAACTTGAAAAGATTGTACAAAACTCAAACGTCAACACCAGAGGAACAATCTTTCAAAAGTCTGTACAATTACTCGCCTACGCAGACGATATTTACGTAATGGGAAGAAAAGAGCGTGATGTCATAGGTGCTTTTGCGAGTATTGAAACAGAGGCGGCAAAAATGGGTTTTATGGTTAATGAGAGCAAAACGAAGTATATGTTGTTGTCAAACAAGGACACAGAACATTGACGAATTGAACAAAACATCACAATAGACAGACATAACTTCGAGGTAGTACAGGACTTCGTCTACCTGGGATCCGCTATAGACACGGAAAAAAACATCAGTGCGGTGATCAAACGGAGAATAACTCTTGCCAACCGTTGCTTTTTTGGGTTAAGAAGGCAATTGAGAAACAAAACTTTCTCCAGAAAAACCAAGGTAACCTTGTATAAGACCTTAATCATCCCAGTCCTGCTTTACGGCGCGGAAGCATGGACTTTATCGAAAGCGGATTGGGAAACCCTTGGTCGTTTCTAAAGAAAAAATCTCCGAATGATCTTTGGTGCCGTATGCGAAGGCAATGTGTGGAGAAGAAGATACAACAACGAGCTGTATGAGCTGTACCGCGACATGGGCATATCCTGAAGAGTACGCATCGCGAGGCTACGATGGTTGGGTCATGTAGAGCGGATGGACCCAAACAATCCGGCTCGACGGGTGTTCGAAAGCACATTGCAGGGAAATCGCGGGAGGGGAGGACCTCGTCTTAGGTGGCGCAATCAAGTGGATGAAGACCTCAACCGACTTGGAGTGCGAAACTGGCGAAACCGACTTGGAGTGCGAAACTGCTCGCCCGAAATCGAAGTCGTTATAGAAGGATGTTGGTTGAGGCCCCCAGGTTCACCCCGAACCAAAGTAAGTAAGTAAGTAAGTCTTTTGAAGATTTCCTCCTGACAAAAGAAAAAAAATCCCTGAGAATGATATTAATATTAATTAAATATTTTTTACATCACCAAATCGACTTTTTGTGGCTTTATGACCTCGATAAGTTCTTGAATTTTATTTTTGAATTTTGGAATCGATTAGATTTTGACTTCGATTTATCGCACACGGCCAGGAAACTTTTAACGCAAAAGATCGTTACTTGTGTGGCACGTAAGGCCGTGCCGTCTTTTGTAAAAAATAAACACTGTCCACATCAGCACTTTACAATCAAAACACCACATGCATCAAGTGTAAATTCAAATTTGTTTCTTTATTTAGTCTTTATTAATCCAAAGCTTTAGCACATTAGTTAATTTTTTTTTGAAGTAATTTTATTTACTCGTTTTATAGCTAAAGGTTTTATTATTGACTAGAATAAAATTATTTTAATAATGACTTTAAAGTGATAAATGGCTTAAAGTGATAAGGTAGTGTTAAATTAGTTAGATTTTGCTATTACTTTTTACAAGAGATCAAAATAAAATTTAAAACAAAACAAAATTAATTCTTGGAATTCTATTTAGGCTTTTTTTTTTGTTTATAAGAGTGATAGGAATAATTTAAATTGTTTTTTTTTTTCTATGGATAAAAGCTTTTCTTTAACAATCTTTAAATAGACTATGGAAACAATTTTGCTAAAGTTAATGGTAAGTTGGGAGGTACACGATTCCATTTGAAAAAATCTCTTACGCTAAGTGTTTTTGTCCTTGTTTTTTCTGGTTTTTATTTTTTGGTTGTCTTCATTTTTTTAAATGTGAAATATACAAAAGCTAAGATTACAACAGTAAAATATGAAAGGATTTCCTTACGTAACTTTAATTATTTTTATAGTTATTATATTAAACTATTTAACAATCAATATCATTGTTAGAGATAACGAATTAAAATTGTACTAAGGAAAATTAAAATATAGTTTACTATGTTGCTAGTGGCATCACCGCACAGCACAATGGCACTTTCCTGAAAAATTAAACATGCAGTTAGACATAATCTTTAGATTTCACAATGTACGTAGTTCTTACATTCATATGCTTATTAATACAACTGCCCGGACGAATTCTTGTAAGTCCACGAGTTCGTTTATAACAAGCCAGGCTAAAATTTGCATCGAAGTCATATTGCACCTCGATTGGGTCGACAGTTAGTCGGAATGCCGATTCCTTCGGACACAAAACATCCAGAACGAGTAAAATGAGATTGCTTGCTGGTATTGGCAGAACGACAAATGGCCGCTCACATCCACTATATGTCATATTGTACACCACATTTTCATTATCATTGTATAGAGTGTACAAGTGACGTCTATGATCGCAGGATTTGAGTCGCGTTCGACGGAGTGTTACTTTATGAAGCCAATCTTTGTTATGCACTGTATATTCGGTCATATTGTAATCAAAATATTGCTCCATAACGTCGGCGGCAACAATATGAAATTGCACAATGTACAGTAAGAATGTTTGGATCAGCCATTTTGCAAGACGAAGAAGGTGAATCATTGGCTATGTGGAGGTAGGTATGATATTGTTTCATTTTGTTTTGATTTATTAATTTATATCTTACCGAAAACAAATGACTTGAAGAGTTATTATCACCAGTAGATTCAAAACAAACTGCCTGATAGTCAAAAATGACAACTTCCTTGTAGACTCGTTCTTCGATAAGTCGACGCATGAGGGCGCCATTTACTTCCCCAAAGAATTTGCCAGTTTCCGGACGTCTGGGAGAGATGACAACGTACCCATTGTTATCCAGCAAAAAACAATCGATGTTTTCTGACGTGCACGTTTTTGCACAGTCAGCGCACTGTTGAATCGATAAAATGTTTTTTATTAATTGAAATATAAGACATAAGAGCAACTAATACGATCTGCTTATCCTACGTTTTTGAGAAAGTATAAAAACTGTGTTTTGACATGTAGCATATACATATAAAATAAGATGTAGAACGCCCACTTGCGTCATTTTAACGAGTGTTGATGCTGCCGTTCTGCAATAGTTGAATACACACATGCGTGTGCCCGATTCTCGCCAAAAGTAACAAGTCATGAAGTAGTGACTTGTTGACTTGACAATTCACTGGGCAGTTGTGATTTGACTGGAACGCTGTGGCTTGTCATGTTCAGGCAGAATCGGGTAATTAATGTTTAAAATCTTCATAATTTCTGTTACAAACATAGGTTTAGCGAATTTTTAAAAGATGGTGCCCGATTCTGCAGGACATTGCTGACCTCACAAGTCACATCCTTCCAGTCAAGTCACAGTTTTCCACTCGATATTAAATAGTGTAACTGGTTGCAACGTTGTGACTTGTGACTTTTGGCTAAATTCGGTTTGTAAGTTTTATTGTGTCAATTCAGTTAATTGAAAAGAGATTGTCTCCAAATTTTTTTTCCAAAACTAAAACTTAAATGATTTTGTTTACTCACGTTTCCAGTAATATTTTTGAAAAGTGTAAACAAAGCCTTATGTTGAAATTGAAAGCCAACAACTGCTGCTGGTGCGTTCTTCCCACCTTCAGAGTGAAAAATTGCATGACTTGCCGTTACTATTGTCTCAGCATTAGTTTCTTAAAAAAAAAAATTCATTTTAAGTAGCTGCATTGTAATTATTCAAAAAATAAAAAACCTCCGCTATCGAAAGGAACCGAGTAAACAAAGCTCTCTTCCCGTATGAAATGCTGTTCCACTGCTCGCTGGTACCAAACTTCATCGATTGCCCGTCTGTTATTGTCACCAAATGAGTCGCTGTTATCAAATTTGAAAACAAAATTTAAATATTTGAGCTCAACAGAAAACGACATAAAACATATTCAAACAATTTTGGATAGTCCTCTTCAATTTCAAAGAAGTTGATCAATTCATTGTGATATAAAAAATAGGTGGAAAAGAATGTTTCAATAGGTTTTTTTTTATCTGCATCTCATGATAAATGTTACCAATTTCATTTGAAAGAGCTTAAAAATTCCTACGATTCGTTAGTTGCATCTTACCCATGGTTGGGAAAGGTTTTCTTGACAACCCTATGATTTAATTGGTGATTGCGATCTGACTGAGGCTGTCAAAATGAAATGCGTGTAAACATTTATGGAGTTCAACACACCTACCGATCTCTTGTATCAAGTGCTTTTTTAGAGGTTGGTCGAATAAGGACTGATATTTTGTAATCCTATCGGTCAACTCTAATGTTATTTAAGTTCAATTTGATTTACCATTTAACGAGTTAACAAAAGAACAACGCTTGCAAATTGTGCACATTTATTTCGAAATAATTGTTCAGCTCGCGAAGTTTACCGCAAGGCCGCAAGCTGCTTCCATTTTATGGTCATAGTTTTCGCACTACGTTTTGATAATACGCATCCGCATCGAATAGTTCGCACCAAAGAAACAATTGCCGCTGTAGAGCAAAGTGTTAAAGAGGACCCGAATGATTTCCACCGTGCACACCAATTGGAGCTTTGTCCATCAACTTTATGGAAGATTTTGGGCAAAGATCTTGGCTTTTTTTTTTATAATTAACGCGCACATCAAGGGGTTATGACTACCCTTATAATGATATAAAAACACAGTGCGAGCATTTAGGAAAATAGGAGAGGATTTAAAAGGAGCCACCGATGTACGCTGCTTTTGAATTGAATTTGATTTGAATTGTGAATCGTAATGCAGGGGAAATACAGGGTCTGGTGAAGCATTCCACATTCGGGTAGTGCGACTGAAATACGAATCTCTATACTTGACTGTACGTCCGAAGTTGGGCTCAAGGTAAAACTGATGAGCATTCCTAGCGAGGTGGATGGGCGTTGTACTATTTGGATTGGTGCCAACTTGGCGGCGCGGCGCCCAGATGCTGTAACTTATAGTACACGTCAATTGTGCTTACTATACCTCCAAGCGGTTTCCACCGGGACCTGGGATGCTCTGTCCAGAGCTGACCTGCTAAACTAGTAAGTGCGAGTGTTGACGAAGGATTCCGGAACAAAAGAATTGTGAGCGATCAACACTATAATTGCTCTGCGAACAATGACTGACTGCACGAATCTCAGTGGTCTACGAGAGCTTTCGTGTAAATGTCCCAGCGGATGAATTCGAAGGACAGAATCAACGGTGGTCTTCAGCAGCCATAAAAGCAGAAACCCCTGAAGGAGCTACTCCAACATATTTGGTTTAAAGGTCTTTCGGGATCTTTCAATACTAGGACAGGGTATTGAAGTAGAGATGGTGGCGGACGAGCTCCTGGTGAGCCAACGGCAGCACTCACACCCCTTCAGCAGGGTACTGACTCTGGATATTCCAGCCCTTTGTGTCCGAAGGGATCCAAAAGGACCTGGCCCTCCAGGTTGGGGGTTGTGCGTAGGTTTAACTACCCAACCACGTAAAAAAAGGACAGTTCCGAAACAACCAAAAGCCTCGGATAACGATAATGATTTTAAAGTTGACGACCCAAGCAAACGAAAAAAGGACAACGACCTCCGGATCTGCATGTGGAACGTTAGATCACTTAATGGATTACATGCAGCTGGAGAATTGGCGGACGCCCTGGACTGCTACAAAGCAGACATAACCGCCATCCAAGAAGTGCGATGGAGTGGACCGGGCATAAAGAAGATGAAAAACTGTGACATCTACTATGGCGACAGCAACAGACAACAGCGCTTATTTGGGTTCGGATTTGTCGTCAGAGGAAGACTCAGGGATAAGGTTATTAGCCAAAATCCAGTCAATGAGCGTATAATGACCATCCGCATCAGGGCTAAATTCGCCAAATTAGCCTTATATGCGCCCACGCCCCCATAGAAGAGAAAGACGACGATTCCAAAGACTGTTTCTACGAGCTCCTCGAAGAAACATATGAGCAGTGCCCTAGACACGACGTGAAAACCGTTCTTGGCGATCTTAACGCAAAGCTAGGGAAGGAGGACATCTTTGGAAACACAATCAGTAAGCATAGCCTCCATGACAAAACTTCCGAAAACAGACTGAGGCTAATCGATTTTGCTGCGGGGCTTAATCTCGTTGTAAGTAGTACACGCTTCCCGCATCTCAAAACTCATAAAGGTACATGGCGATCCCCAGATCAATCAACCGTCAACCAAATTGACCATGTCGCGATCGACGCAAGGCACTCTTCCAGTGTGCTAGATGTCCGAATTTTCCGAGGGGCAGACTTTGACTCGGACCACTACCTTGTTGTAGCCAAGGTACGGATGAGGATATCTTGTTCACGACCAGCTCGAACTAACGCTGTGAAGAGATATGACGTCGGAAAACTACAATCGCAAGAGATTGCCAATGCCTTTTCCAATCGAGTGTCCCTTCATTTATCCTTGAATCACATGCCGCCAGCATTAAACGTTGAAGACCAGTTACAACAATGCCAAGAAGCCATCAGAACCGCTGCCTCCGAGGTTCTGGGTTTCACTCGGCCACCAAAACGAAACCCATGGTTCGATGAAGAATGCAGGCAGGCAAATTCAGCCAAACAAAAAGTACGACAAATGCTGATGCAACAACGAACAAGGCCTGCTTACGATCAGTATAATGAGATCCACAAGGAGAAAAGAAGGGAAGAACACCGAATTTTCAAAAAGGAAAAGAAGCGCTCGTTTGATTAAATTGAGAGGTGCCATGACAGAAACAAGATTAGGAAGTTTTACCAAAAGGTAAAAAGATCCTGCCAGAGTGGCAAACCCCGAACTCAAGCCTGTAAAGACCAGTAGGGAAACATAGTTATAGAGTCACAGTCGTTACTACGTTGGCGATGAGGACACAAATTCCGCTGTTAGAAAGATTGCCCCATTCAGCTTGGACGATGATAAGCTTGCGTTGGCAAACTTAAATCAAATAAGACTGCAGGTGTAGATGGCCTTGATGCCGAACTCTTCAAGGCAGTTGGAGACCAGTTGGAAAGGAGCATGCACCAGCTGATCTGCATGATATGGTCGGAAGAAAGCATGCCCGATGAATGGAACCTCAGTATCGTATGCCCGATCCTAAAGAAGGGAGACCCGCACAATTGCGCCAATTATAGAGGGATAAGCCTCCTTAACGTCGCTTATAAGATCTTGTCTGCTGTAATATGTGAACGTCAAAAACCCCACGTCAACAACTTGATACATAGGTCCTTATCAATGTGGTTTTAGACCAGAGAAGTCCACAATAGACCAAATTTTCACATTACGGCAGATCTTGGAAAAACCTGAGAACATAATATCGATATTCACCATCTTTTTATCGATTTCCAGGCCGCGTATGACAGTATCGACAGAGACGAGCTGTACAGAGCCATGTCTAGTTTCGGCATCCCTGCAAAACTCGTACGACTATGCTGGATGACTTTGGAGAATTCACGCTGTTCCGTCAAGGTCGGTAAAGCACTCACCGAGACGTTTGATGTCGGAAAAGGCTTTAGGCAAGGCGACAAACTGTCATGCGATTTCTTCAACATCATACTTGAAGATTGTAAGAAACTCAAACGTCAACACCAGAGGAACAATCTTTCAAAAGTCTGTACAATTACTCGCCTATGCAGACGATATTAACGTAACGGGAAGAAAAAAGCGTGATGTCATAGGTGCTTTTTCGAAACAGAAGCGGCAAAAATGGGTTTGATGGTTAATGAGGGCAAAACGAAGTATATGTTGTCATCAAACAAGGACACAGAACATCGACGAATTGGAC
The DNA here is from genome assembly GCA_914767635.1 of Melanostoma mellinum. Taxonomy (NCBI): domain Eukaryota; kingdom Metazoa; phylum Arthropoda; class Insecta; order Diptera; family Syrphidae; genus Melanostoma; species Melanostoma mellinum. The sequence continues at coordinate 202,964,715 of OU612058.1, forward strand.
AAAACGTCACAATAAACAGACACAACTTCGGGGTAGTACAGGACTTCGTCTACCTAGGATCCGCTATGGACACGGAAAACAACATCAGTGCGGAGATCAAACGGAGAATAACTCTTGCCAACCGTTGCTACTTTGGGTTAAGAAGGCAATTGAGAAACAAAACCCTCCCAAGAAAAACCAAGGTAACCTTGTATAAGACCTTGATCATACCAGTCCTGCTTTACGGCGCGGAAGCATGGACTTTATCGAAAGCGGATGAGGAAACCCTTGGTCGTTTCGAAAGAAAAAATCTCCGAATGATCTTTGGTGCCGTATGCGAAGACAATGTGTGGAGAAGAAGATACAACAACGAGCTGTATGAGCTGTACCGCGACATGGGCATAGCCAGAAGAGTACGCATCGCGAGGCTACGATGGTTGGGTCATGTAGAGCGGATGGACCCAAACGCTCCGGCTCGACGGGTGTTCGAAAGCACATTGCAGGGAAATCGCGGAAAGGGAAGACCTCGTCTTAGGTGGCGCAATCAAGTGGATGAAGACCTCAACCGACTTGGAGTGCGAAACTGGTTTTCTCAATTGGTTAAAATCGTATTTATCTAATCGAAAACAGATAGTCAAAATCGAAGGTGAACATTCGTTTTTTATCAATGTTTTATCGGGCCTGCCTTCTTTTCAATTTGTTTGTAAATGACATTCCAGAATGCCTGAAGTTTGCAAATTGTTTAATGTTTGCTGATGATTTAAAACTTTATTCTCAGATATCTCTTTTTGAAATTTCAAGAGGATATAGATTCTTCTTTTCGATGGTGTGAATATAATCACCTCGAACTAAATATATCTAAGTGTAAGATATTTAGAGCTTTTCGTTCTAGGCTTAGGGTAGTGTTTAATTACAATCTAGGTAGCGAAAGCCTTTCTTCTGTCAGTGAAATAAAGGATCTTGGTGTTATTTTTGATACCAGGTTGTCTTTTTCAGCACATGTAAATTATATAACATCTAAAGCGAATTCGCTGCTGGGTTTCTTGAAGCGCAACACAGAAGTATTCAAAGATTGTTATACTTTGAAAACGATATATACATCCTTGATAATACCAATATTGGAATATTGTAGCGTTGTTTGGTCTCCTTTTTATCAAAATTCTTCTGATAGAATTGAAAATATTCAAAAAAGATTCACCCGCTTTGCTCTAAGAAAATTTAGGTGGTCAGATGGTTTACCTAGCTATAGCTCTAGATGCGCGTTAATCGATTTACAACCTCTAAAAAGTCGAAGAGAAACTCTTTGTGTTGTTTTTATAAAAGATATAATCAATAACAAAATAAAGTCTCCAGATTTATTAAATCTTATCCCTTTTTATGTTCCTGAGAGAAATCTGAGAACCAGGGATGCTCTCTTTTTAATTCCAAGTCACAGGACGAACTATGGACTAAATGAACCCGTAACCCGTTCTCTATCACTTTTTAATTTAATTCATAGTGAAGTCGACCTTCAAATGAATAAAGTTATGTCTAAGAGTATTGTTTCAAATATTTTTAATAATGTTTAAAGATAATTTAATTTAAGAATTAGATTAATTGTAGTCAACAGATTGTGTATCCATTGATGAATAAATAAATAAATAAATAAATAAATAAATAAAAATAACTTCTGAGGTCTCATTGGAACTATTTACATTTATAATCACGAAGATAAAACTTTTCTTTCAGAATTCTAAGCTGTAAAAATTGTAATAGCAAAATCAACAGACTTACCCGGGATTAGTTTTCTCCGTCGTATTTGAATGAAAATCTTGCCATCTAGTAAGCCCACTGTGTGTTGCCAGAAAAGCGACAGTGACGCCAAAACGCTGCTTGAACTCATTCCTAAATTTAAGAAAAATTTTTTATTAAACATTTTAAATAAAAACACTGGCTTATAAACCACATTTCAAATATAGTACTAGAAATGTGAAGTATTTTACAAAGAAGTTCAAAGATTTTTACTTCACTGCAATACTCGGACTCATTACCTTGGCAACAAACCCATTAGAACCGCTATTGGGCTTGAGCTATTCCATTTGAATGGTGCATTTTAATTAATAAATCAAAAAATTGTGCAAAATGGAAATATTTTTCATGGAAAAAAAAGATGAGAAAAGAGCAAAAGGAAAACCGTTTCAAACGACAAAAAAATAAAAACAATAAAAATAGAACAAAAACGATGAGCTCCAGTTATGTTTGTCTCTATTAAGTTGTGGTTAAGTATCAAATGTGCATTCAAAGTGTATTATTAAAAAATAAGATATTCATTTCAGAATATTTTATGACTTACACTTTGCTGTCGTCCTTTGAATTAAAGCTGGTGTTCTTTGAAAACCATTCAGTTACGCGTGCGTCGAAAACCAATGACTGCATAAGACTGCGATCGCCTAAAATATTGAAATAATTATTTATTACTTGTTATTTGTGCTTTTGTTTTTTTTATAAAAATCCAATAACGAGATTATGAAATTAGTGACTTTTGCATGTGCGTGTTCAACAAATCACCCATCTTGCTGTGCAGTATGCAAAGCAAGATGACAGCGGTGCAGGTGGTTAAAGGTGCGAACTTTCATGCAATTTGTTTTTTTTTTTACTTTAGTTTGGTACTTTTACTGGTGCTTCATATTACAAAGGAATTAGTTTTATATTATTTGCGCAGGACCTCGCGGTGTGCAATTCCTCAGCTCACGTTTATTTACAAACAGAATCATATATATCGTGCGTGTTTGTGGGAGTAAATGTTATTATGTATGTAGGCATTTGAGAATTGTGTATGAATATTGGTGTGTGTAAGTATATAGAAGGTGCAAAACTTATAACTCTACTAGTTCATTGCTTCAATCAAAATTTGGTTAAAAAGAATTAAAAAATGTAAGGAAACGAATTACGTAAATTATTTAAAACAAAGAATTAAGAATAAATACATTTCGTTTCATGTCTCGAAAATGGTCACAAATATGGGACAAGTTTTGCTCAAAAAACATTTTTAGAAAATTTAGGAGCTTGACCAGGATTTGTCTGCTTTGCAGTTTGACTATTTTTATGATTAATCAGATTAAGCAGATTTTTCAATAGTTTAAAATTCCAACTAAAGTCGAACTGCGTACTTCATCGGGATCGTGTATACCAATAAAATTTATATATCATAGAAAACGGGTATAAATAAAAAAATTGCGCTAACAGCCAATTCAAACCGGGACAAAAACGCGATGTTCGCAAATATTACGAAAACCTAACAAGTCTTCCCATACATTTTCTTGAACCACATATTTTTTTAAACGAGATGTTTTCAAGTCGTTAGGAAAAAACCCACCAACCACCAGTGGTGGTTGTTTTTTGTGTGGTTTTTGAATATTTTAGAAACTTGTTTAGACTCTAAAAGAATAACTTTGAAAATTGATATTTTTGCTGTGTTTCATTTTCAATATACACTAAAATCAAAAAACCAAAATACACAGCGGAAAAACTGTCATATTTTTTATTGGACATTTTCGGTAGATTGATGCAGGTTGTAATAAACGGCTTAGAAATGGAAGTTCTTAACAGCCCGGCTTTGGAAAAAAACACCGATAGATCACAAGTCACAACGTTACAGTCAAGTCACAACTTTCCAAGGAAGGGGGGAAGGGGTATGGAAACGGAAACTCAGAAACTACTGGACAGATTTTAAAAATTCTTTCAGCAGTGCTACATTATCCCCCTCCGTCAGTATTTTAGACTATATTTCATCCCTACAGTCCTACGCGAACAGAAACGGGAACGAGAACGTGAACACTAAAGTTACTTGAACGATTTCAAAAATTTGTTCAACTCTAGGATATTACATTATCCCTCAGTGAGATAGACTTATATTTCCTTTACTTATTTACATGGGGACAGAAGATCGCCACAGGAACGGGGTTGGGAACGGCAACTAAGAAACTACTGGACAGATTTCAGAAATTCATTCAGTATTCGGATGCCACTTAATCCCACTGTTAAAAATATTATATTTCATCCCCATATTCAAAGGAAAGCGGAAGAACGAGAACGGGAACCATAAAGCTACAGATCCGATCAACGCCGGGCGGCTCAGCTAGTTATTAATAAAATTATTAACGAACTATAAATATCTGTTGCCAAGCGTTCATTACGAAGATGTTATCAGTCATTTCTATTTGACATTCGTGGTTCGAAATCGCTGCGACCGACGCGACACAAGCCTTATGATAGGGGTGTATATGTTCAGCTGCAGTCACTGAAGAATTCCAAATCACAGTAGGTGCACGAAAAGGAAAAAGGAAATGTCTTGAGTCTGTTTATAACAGTCCATAACTACCTCTTGGAAGACAAAGTACATAACACACAATTATTCTTTGCTGACGAAGCACTTGACATAAAGTATTAAAAGGGGGGCTAGATTCCGTCTCATTCCAAAAAACCAAACAACTCGACACTTCCTGAGTTTGAGACTGTAAATTCTGCAATGAAGAAAATATTTTTTCGAACTAGCTCTGTAGTGACAGTTTTCAAAGATCTCAATACTCGCACATCCGATGATGGTTCAGATGGTTTCCCTGCCGTTATTTAAAAGAGGTTTGTTCTAGGTTGGAAACACCACTGCGAAAATTCTATTTTTCTAGGATCTTCCCGAGCAAATGGCCATTCCAATTGCACTAATGTCCCTTCTTTCTAAGGCCATGGAAATATTGATAAACCGTCAAGCCTAAAATTATCATGAAAAAAGAAAACTTATTAATGTACGGCTTTCGTAACAAAAGGTTTACTGGTGATTTGTTAAAAAATCTCAACGAAAAGTGGAATGAATCTTCACAGAGTATTACGCTTAATATTTTAAGGCATTTGATAGAGTTGGTCATCAGGCTTTCTCATCGAAAATGCATGCTTTTGGTATCAATGTGTCCTTTCTTCGTTGGATTACAAATTACCCTTTTCAGTTTAAGTTTTATTGGATGGCATTAAGTCTGATAAGATGGCTTTAATTCTGATTAAGTGGTACCCGTGGTGATGGATAGCATGTCCGCCTGTTAATCCAGAGGTTCGTTTTCGATTCCCAAGAGAGGTAAAAATGTTTTTTCCACGGGTATCGCCTTTCGCAAGGTACTGGCAAATCCTCCGTTAGTATTAATTGCCATGAAAAGTGCTTTCTCGATTAGCCTTTCGGAACCGGCATTGTAGGTCCCTTCCATTCCCTCACAATACATGGTTGTGAGAAATGCGCTAGGCTCAGGGGCTCCTCGCTCTGTTGCGCCACGCTATTTATTTTTTATTTTATTTTATTTAAGTTATACTCACTTTATCTCAAGTTGATGTGCCTCAGGGCTTCTTTTTGTCTTCTACTCTCTATCTCATTTTTATAAAAAATCTCTTGTCAGATATCTATAATCCTCTTAACAGTTTGCTGACAATTCGACCTTCATATTCGTTCCCCAATTTATGTCGGATGTAGAATTGAAACGGTCGCGTATGATAAGTTAATTGAATTCTGACCTTGACAGCATTGTTACATTTTGTAGTAAAAACCGAATTGAATTCAATGCTTCGTTTTGACGTTAAGGCTTCAAATTGCCCCATTGCCATTATTCATGGACGGTACCAGCATCAACGAAACCGAAAAGCTGTCAATATTTGATCTGTTTGCAAACAATGATCTTCGTTGAAATGACCACATATTTGAAGTCACCAGTCCTGCAAAATACTTCTATAGGCTACAATCAATAAAGCCTACGTACATCCAAGACCAGAGAACTCACACATTTGGTTAGGTGCTCCTTAAAGATTCTTGCGCCTACTTGATAGGCTACAAAAGAGAGCGTTAAAATTGGTAGCTGATAGTTCAATTGCTGGATCGATTAATTGACTTAAACATCGTCGAAACTTTACATGTCTCACTCTCTTTTGTAGCTTTTTTCAACAATGCTCTAATGAAACAGTCAGTTGCATTTCTCCCCATGACAGAAGGAATAACGAAGCTTGATCGTATTAGAAGTACCAAGATTCGTAGTGTTTTAAAACAAATTTCGAGTTCAATATTCTAACAAACAACTGATTACGCAAATATATTACAGAAAAAAAAGAAAAAAAAAACCAAATGGAAACCAACCGTTCGAAAAGAAATTTACATATCAGTTAAAAATTAATGTACATGTTTTTGATTGTAAGTCTGCTAGGGGTACGCAAATTAACTGTAGGTATTACATTATAATCGTTATTGAAACCTTCAGCTAAAAATATATTACAAAACTCAATTAAATAGGTGCAAATGTAAAGAACCCAAACAAAACATAGGATTACTTCTAAATAAGAATAGTTCCAGACCATTTTTTTTGAATGGGTGGATGGAGTACTCACAATAGTACGATTCTTTTTCAGTTAGCGGTATTCGCCCAGAGCTTGTGTTAGCTGCTGTTGATTTGCATTGTTTTTAAGAAAACAATTAATTTTTTAGTTTTTAAAGAAAGAGAGAAAAATTTAAACCAAAAATTAAAATTTTTACAATAAAAGAAAGAAGAAAAATTACAAAAGGAGCTCCTGGACATAGAATGTATATAAAAAAAAATTAAACAAAATCCGATGGACTCTTTTTGTGATTCTTTGAGTCCTCAGGAGATGGAAGACGGTTTAAAAAAAATATAACATTTCATTTGTTTCAACAAACTTGAATATGGGTAAAAGAATAACTCTAAGCAAATAATCGCATGCGCATCTAGCTGCAGCGTTTAACATTTTTGCTTCACTAAAATAATATTATGAAAAGGTAACCAGCCTTAGCTATGATCAAAAGGCTTTCAACTGCCAAACTTGTAAGATTTTTTTTTAATGCTTCATCAATTTCATGGCAAACTTTCAGAGTTGATTGGATGTATGATTGATTGTATGTAAAGTTAAGGAAACAAAAAAATTGTGTTTGATAAAAATATACTCACAAAATATGGCAGCCGTGTGTTCGGGAGGCAGTGCACTCCTACTTAGTGGCCATTTCCACCCTGGCCTTGACATTTTGTCCAAGAAGTGTAGGAGCTCAGCTTCTGGACTTGTAAATGTAATATTACTGTGCTTGCAAAATAGCCTAAGAAAAATATACAAACGTTTTTGTCAAATAGAACAATCAAAATAAAAGAATTTGTGTTGTTTACCAATCAGGGTGAATTTTCCATTTTTTACCACTAAAGTAGCTCAACGTGTTACTGCCCTTTATACTGAGGCGGTGTATTTCGTCTTCAGCACGAATCTGTAAACGATTGACACCATATTGCTCAGGATAGGTGATGACTAGAGTAAACGGGGTGTTTTGAATAGCCGTCCAGTAGTATTGACGTTTGACTCGGAGCACGCGTTTCTAGAAAAATAAACACATTTTTGTAGGTGAAATTGTTTATGAAAATGACACGTAAAATTGTTGGAAGCTTGAAGTCAGATATTTGGACGTTGAATGCTGATGTTCACACCTTGTTGGAGATACTTGATCAAATGATCTGTGCTCAACAATCTGTAAGAACAAAAAATTACGATCTAGTCTGTCCAACAAGTTGTGAGGTAGGTATCAACTGTGAACTCAAGAAATAAAGACATATTTTTGTATTTGGCTATTGATTCTTTAATGCTTCGTCCGCGACTGAAGTTAGCCATAATTTAGAAAGAGTATGCGCTGCGCAAAGTTCTAATCGCGGAAGCAATTTAGTTTTCAAAGGGGCCACTTTGGACTTTGCTGTTAATAGCGTCGACTTGATACCTTCCGCGGTTTGACTTCGGATATAAATGCAACATGCGTATTCCGTAAGCTCTCATCGATGCATCGGCAAACCCATGAATTTGAATTCTTGCGCCGAACTGACTTCCGACAAACCTTGGAATTTTTATTTCCGGGAGCTGAGAAAGGTTGGCTTTAAAGTTTTACCAACGCAATGGAATCGACTCATCCCAATAAATTTTGCAACCGAAGCTCTTGTAATAAGATTTTGGCTTTGGTCACAATGGGGCATAACAAACCAAGCGGACCGAACAGACGAACTGAGACTAAAAGAATATTTCGTTTGGTGGCTCGTAGATCATGAAAGGTATGTTCTAAAATGTGTCTTCTTTAGGCTGAAAACAAATTCCCAAAGTTTTTGAAAAAATATATTTAATATGAACGAAAAATTTGTTTTTAATATTTTTATGCTTTTTTATACTCTGTGTTCATTTAGTAAATACATTTCTAGGAACAATCCTAACGAATATTATAAATGTGAAAGTAACTCTGTGTGTCCAGCTTTCTATGTTACCATCTCCCGCCCAAACAACTTAACCAATTCAAATGAAATTTTGTACAGAGGAAGTCTAAGACCTGAGGAAAGACATAGACTTCATATTTTATCCCAATTTTTACGGGAACGGGAACGCAAACGAGAACTTAGAAACTACTGCACCGTTTTCAAAAATTCTTCCACCATTAGAATGCTACACTATCCCCGAGCGAGTAACATAAACCTTAACTCATTCCCATATTTCTATAAGAACGATCACCATATTCCCACGGGAACGGGAGTCGTTATTAATATTCCAAAATCTAATCTGTCTATTTTTTTTTCTTTGTTCCATTATTCCCATGGGAACGGAAGTACTATAGCAAAACAATATTATTTGGCAAAAGATGAAAAAAGTAAGAGCATCGTGTGCAAAAATGTTCTTAAGTAAAATAATATAACAATAGGTTACTGAACAAAGTGCTGCCGAAAGTCACTATTCCATGCTGTTGAAGTCGCGGGAACAGCTAATATTTTAACGTTCTCATATAGTCAACCTCAATACTCCTATAGATGTTCAGCAACATCAAACCGTTCAGTCGCTCCTCGCTGGTTCTTCCTCGCAGATAAGTTTTTAAACTGCGCAGACATGAAAATCGCTCGCTTGAAGCTAGGATACCGGAAGTGTCGCACCGATCTGCATAAAACAATGAACTGTTTTATATAATGACGAATCGTCAACATTTAAGGTGTCCATACAGTTGTTGGGTTGTTTTTCGTTTGGCATACTCAAGGACTCAAGCAATGTTCATGGGTATGCAAATTGCATAAATGCTTATTCATACATAAGTATACCCTTTCCTAGTTTGCCGTTGTCGATCCCATTCTTATACAGAGACAGGACGACTGGCTTTTAGTATGTGTGATGAAAATTTTTATTTTCGTAGAATTCGGTTGCGAATGCCGTTAGTTTTGGAGTGACCGATACGATGTGTTTGCAAGTAAGTAGGAAAGTGAATTTTCATATATTTCTATCGCAGGTCCTGTTGTATACGACCCAACCCCCAAAATCCCCCTGCGTTCGCCCCTGGTGAGCAATGTAAAAACCCTCAGACAAAAGAAGTTGGACGGAGCGGAGGAATATACAGTGGTGGCCAAAATAATAAGAATGAAACCAATTTTTTCCATTACCTCTTCCATCAGCTCTTCATTGGGCCTAACATAAGTTCTGCCATCAGAACCAAATAAATTTATCTTGGTTTCATCACTAAAAAAAACATTATGCCAATTTCTGTAAGTCGATTGTGAAGGATTTACTTTTGCAAATCGTATACGCTGCTTTATATTCTTAGAACTAAGTAATGAAACCTTCGTCGCAATTCGACCAAGTAAATTTTTATCCTGCAAACGTCTGCGGATCGTGCATGAACTGATATCCAATGATTGATATGCTTTTTTTATCACTAGATGTTGCAAAAGGATTTTTCAGCACCTCTCTTACAATCCTTTTGTCCAGCAAAGTTCTTGGGCGTCCTCTTTTTTCGGCTGCTTTAGCGCCATAGAAACAACACATTGAGATCGGTGAGGAGTATCTTGAATAAAACTGAAACATTCAGCCTTGATCTCCTAGTTGGAGGATCAAACGGCGTTTCTTAGAGCAATGCTTTCCGCGTCCTACTATTTAAAAAATTAATGAGTTTTAAACACTTAAAACACAAGTCTAACGGTAAATTTAATTTCATGGTGGTTTTTGGTCTCCAGTTGTGTTTATATGGAAAATATATTTCTTTAATTTATATCTTTACTTTATATTTTCGGTAAATTTAATAATTAAATTGCGATCGGAAGTTAAAAATGACCAGAAATAATGCAATTCTACACAGCACTCTTATATTTTTGACCATTGCAAATCTGAAATTTCTAAGTAAAACTAACGGTACATTGCAAGTGACCATCATTAATGTTTGGTAGCACTGGAAATGTTTAACAGTCAGGTGTCAAAGAAAATTCGTACAGTGGTGGCCACACAATTAGAAACGGCACCCCAAACCATTATGTCTCCTCCTCCATGTTTCACGGACTTCAGCGTGTATTTTGGTTCTAATTCTTTTTTCTGAGGATGTTTAACGTACACTTTACCGTCTGACCCAAACAAATTGCATTTAGATTCATCACTCCATACATAATGGTTTGGGGTGCATTTTCTTGGAGTGGTGTTGGTTTTGGTTGGTGTTGGGTAGTAACGATAAACGGTCGAATGGATCAACACGTTTATAAAGGCATACTGGAGAGTGTCATAGAGCCTTTTTCATTCCCACACATGCCCATCAGTTATTTTTTTCAGCAGGACAACGACCCAAAACATACTGCATACTTGTAAAGCAGTGGTTTACGGGTACAAAAACCAGTGTTTTGGATTGACCCGCGCAAAGTCCGGGCCTGAATCCGATTGAGAACTTATGGGCAGACGTCGAGAGAGGATTGAAGTCCAAAAAATCTAAAGATTCGGACGAGCTTTTCAAAAACATTAAGGAGGTCTGGGATGGTATAGCACCATCAAGATTCCGCGCTTTGGTTGAAAGTATGAAAAGAAGTTTGGCTGCGGTTATACAAAGTAATAAATTCCCTACAAAATATTAATACCTACTCTTTGTTAAACTGAAGATTTCTAGTGAAATACCATTTTTAATGTTCTGTTTCTAATTGTATGGCCGCACAATATTTGAGTTAAATACATGTTTATTTTTTGTATTTGATATTGTCTAGCTTTTTTCTCGTATTAATTATTTAATTTGTACTCTTATTCAAAGGCTACAAATTAAACCTCTTTTCAACCTGAAGAAATGTCTTTTAAGAAAGTTATGAATACTTATATTACTATATGGGTGCCGTTTCCAATTGTGTGGCCACCACTGTATGTATATTATATTTTGCTCCAATTAAAAAGTTTTAAGGCATAGATTCTATTGTGAAGAAAACATTATAGTCCACTCTTATTATTTTGGCCACCACTGTATGTCGTGATGTTGGACCACAAATCTAATAAGTCTGGACGCAAACTACATCCGACCATCCAACATCGATCAAAATAAGTCTGTTCAACTAATTGTACAGTGTGAACTCCGCTTACAGCATCGATTTGTGACGTTTTGATTTTCCCGCCCAATTAGTCTGGAATGGCTTCGGTCAACTGCCATCTTTTTATAGACTACGTTTAAATTTTGGGCAGGTTCAGTTGTATTTAAGTTTGTGTTTTACATCCATTCAAACCAGCAATCTACTGAAAATTAATGAAAATGCATAAAAAATGAATTTCGTGTGCTGATTAAGTATTATTTTTTGCCACCTGTGCTTGGTGGTAAGAGATTTTTATCGAATGAAAAGGAAGAGGTCATCACTAACACAAATTTTGCCAATTTTGAGGTTTTTGAAAAACTTACATAAAAACTCTTCATAAATTCTCATGACTGCATTGAGTCAAGAGTCAAGACATATTTCTAAAATCGAATCTTTCCACTATTATAAAGAGGAAATATTTTTTTGTTTGTTTGCTTGTATTGAGTAGCTACTAAGCCAATTTAAATGAAATTTAGCAACGCAAAATAATCGGGACACTAGAGAATATGAGACCATTTTAAAATTTCTTTATTCTCTAGAGTGTCTTATTGTGCCTGAGTAAAATGGACGGGAACTAAGGAACTTTACTGAATTTACTCAATCCGACCTGAGCTAATTTGTATCTTAGGCAAAAATCCAACGAATTTCCATATTAACCAGTCGATATCTTCAAATTGAATCAACCAATAAAGAACTACTTTGCAGCATTCAAAGGAGTTCAACAAGTAATTTGGAAGATGTCGTAAGGTTGACTATTAAGGTTTTGATATGATCAATTTAGGAGTTGATCGGTTGATCGCACCAAGGAAAAACATTGTCGTTCGATATCTTCCGAAGGGATCAACTAATTTAGATAGAGAAACGATGCAGGAAGTTCTTCACCCCTTCTGATCTGGCTACAATTTATAAGGCCTTCATCCGCCCGAAAGTATTACTCCAATATCTGGTCAGGTGCTCCTCAAACATCTTTGCGCCTATTTGATAGGGTACAAAATAGAGCGTTAAAATTGATAGGTGATAGTTCAGTCGTAGAATCGATTGATTCTCTTGATCATCGTCGAAACGTTACCTGTCTCACTCTGTTTTATCGCTTTTTTCACAAGTAGTGCTCTAGTGAAATAGCCAGTTGCATTCCTCCCCTGAAACAATTTAGCCGCAACACTCGCCTCGCTAGGAATGCTCATCAGTTCTACCTTGAGCCCAACTTCGGGCGTACAGTAAAGTATAGAGATTCTTATTTTAGTCGCACCACCCGCATGTGGAATGCTTTACCTGGCTCTGTATTTCCCTTGCATTATTATTCACAAAGGTTCAAGAGCAATGTGCATCGGTGTCTCCTATTAAATCCTCTTCTATTTTCCTAAATGCTCGCACTGTGTTCTATAACGGTGCCGTGACATTGTGGCAAGCGACATTATGCCAAATGTAGAAATTTGGCACAATGACGCTTTTGCCAAACATTAGGGTTTGGTATAATGACGCTTTGTAGAAGTGCCATAGGGGCAAAATTAGCTAGTGACATTGCGCCAAATGTAGAAATTTGCATCATCTTGCTCATCTGTGTTTACAGTCCTTTGCGACATGACTAAAGAGATTATTGGCTTAATGACATCTAAGAAACTCCCACGCTTTTCATTCATAGTGTGAAGGTCTAATGTATTCAAATGTTTTGTTTTTGAGTATAAGATAAAGTAATAGTAACTAATTCGAAATTGTTTTCTTACTTAGTCCAAGTGATGAACTTAAAAAAAGAATTGGCAGCACGTAAAAGTTTTAATAGTTAATACCTGCCTGGTGTGCACTCTAATGATTTATGCAGAAGCTTCATGGATGAAGAAGAGGAAGTTACCGTTCACACCTTCTTTGTTCATGCCCTCCACAACTTTATAAGAGGAAAACTGATCACGGTGAATTCTACCTCGACGATACTATTGACTTAGCCCTAAAAGTCTTTGTTTCTAGTCCCGAAATGGCAGATTAATGGGTGATCAACTCGTTAATCTCACATCGGGTTTTTAGGATAAGTAGGTGATTAACTTGCTGACCTCTGTATGGTATCACAATGGAACCTCGTGGTCTCGTGGTCTAAATGTGAGTTTGATCGGTTAAGTAGTTCCTAACTTATTCATAGAATAAATTTGTATATGGTAAGGAGATTACGTCTACTTTTGAAAATGCAGTGAAAAATATATTCCGACGATAGACCTGACAACGTGAAAGCTAACAACGTAACAACACCCGACCAACCGACATCCATTAGACCGAGTCTGTTCGCCAAGTTAACCAATACTGTCTTATTACGACAACGACTGAAATTTTACTTTGCTAAATTTTACTAAACTAAATAAAGCCCACCCTTCCATTGGGAACACCTGCTGAAACAACTTTAATGGGTCGAAGTCATACAGAACAGTCCTTTTCACTTTTGTAAAGACTACAGGAATGCCTATTCCATCTCATGTAACTTAACTTATGAGTCGCAAATTAATATGGAAGAGACCGCTTTGTGCAGTGGGCTTAATTAATCACTTTGTCATTGAGTCCTAAACTTTTGCTGAAAGAATCGGACCTACTCATGTTTCAAATGTAAAGTCAACCTACCATTTGGTCGAAGTGATTTTTTACTAGCATCCACTTGCTGCCAGTGGACTGATTTATTATTGCGTCTCGAATCTATAAAAAAAAAATTTTTGATTAAAATCTTTGAAAAGAGTAAATTCTTTTAAAATACTCACCCCAATCAATACTGGATTAAAATCTCTCGGCTCCCGATCATCATCTAAGAGTTCAACTTCAATCATATCGACACTGTTATAAGCGGGTTTGAGAATGTCTTGAAACTTGAAAAAAAAAACATCATTCAATCAAAATAACAAATGTATGTTTATGTTCTCAAACTTACAATTGGACGAAAATCTGGATGGAATAATATATAACCATTGTTGGTAACAATGAAAGCGTAGCCATTGACTCCCAACTATTAAAAAAAAAGATTACCAACCAAACTAAAGTCTCTAAAATCTAGGTGAAGGTGCAACTTACCAAAAATGGTGATAAGAGTTTTCTTATATCTCTAATTGGCACATCGGTTCCAGCAACTCCAAGTAGGTTTGCAATTCGAGTCTATATACATTAGGTATAATTGTTGTTATAAGAAAGAGAAAAGTTAATAAATTTTCAATTTTGTTTTGGCTTTAATGATGGCTTCGATTACACATTCTACGAAATCATCTAAGTGTTATATAAGACTAAGTAATTATTTTCACAAGCTATAAAGTAAATATTAACAATCAAAGTACAAAATTTACACAAATTTTGATTTTCTTTTTTTTTTCTTTTTTTTAATTCCGAAAAGCTAAAGACATTGGGTGTATATGATACTGTAGATAGATATATTCTTAAGTTGGTAACAAAAAATTCTTGATGTAAAATAAAAATGCTACGTGTATCTGATGTAATACACTTTACTTTAAACCATTGGATTTCATGTTTAAGACCTAATAAGCCTAAAAAAAATTAATTAAGCTTTCTTCTGGCTGATAGGTTGATGGTTTTAAGAGGATTAAATATTGGTAGTTTATGCACCAACAATTGATAAGGTTAACTATATTATCGATAAAAAGAGAAGCAAAAAAAGAAAAACTAATATTGAAGAGAGTAATATTAATACTGGTTTAACTTTAATATTTAATTCCTTGCAAAGAACTTAAGAGAACACTTGCTAAAATAAATCGGAAATAAGCATTCTTGTAATCAACTTGCTTCTTTTTTTTTGTACTTTTTGTGATGTTTTTGAAGTGCCTATCTAATGTTCATTACTCTCTGTCGGGTGGCTTAATCGAAGTACGAAAATCTTAACAAAAATATTCTCCATGATCACATGGGCCATGGCAAGGGGAAAATTGCAAACGATCCTTGCATTTACACCGTACAATGAATTTTTCCATATTTTTATCAGAAAATGGTACAGCCATAAAACATTTTTGAGCTTTTGTAGTTATTCAAAGTATGTTATAGTTAAAAAAAATGACATGAAGCAGCGAACATAAAAAAAAAGTGTGGCGCAACAGAGGGAAGCGCCCTTGTATTAATGAAATCTAAATGATAAGGTTTTGTCAAAATTCGAATTTTTATTAAGCTCAAAATAGTTTATATTTTACTTTTAACTCCAAGTTTTTTCTTCTATTTTAAGAACTATTTCTGTGGTGTCTTTTGCATGCATAAAAGCTGAGGCTTAAATTTCGCTTTTGAAGAAGAAATCAATACGGTTTTTGTACAGAAAAATATTATCCTATCCTACTAATATTATAAACGTGAAAGTTTGTATGTGTGGATGTATGTTTGTTACTCTTTCACGCAAAAACTGCTGAATGGATTTTTAATTGTAAGGTCTTTTTAAGATCAGTCCTGCTATTCTGATTGGAAGCATGGACTTTATCTTAAGCGAATAAGGAAACCGTTTGGCGTTTCGAAAAAAAAATACTACTAGTGTTATTTGGTCTCATATGTGAACACAATCGCAAGAAACAATTTATCTTCCATAAGGGCCAATAGAAGCTATTGACTTATTTCCATAACAACTCTGAAAAGTCTTATGGAAACTGGTTTGACGAACTTTTGTGAAGCTATTTATTTTCTTTAAGACGTTTTTCCACAGGCTTTACAAAAACAGTAAGGTCTCATTGGCTATGTGTATAAGAAACTTGTTAAACGAAACAATAGCTTCCTTTAACGAAGTAATAGCTTACTAAATACTAAACTCAATTAGCATAGCGATTTGCTTCGCTTGAGTGTTGTAAGAGAGACCTTTTTAAAAAAGCAAATGCTGTTTCAACGAAACTATAGTTTCCTTAAGATGTTATGTCAATACCTTACAGAAACTGTTTTATATTTTTTTCCGTTAAGATTGAAGGTAATTAACATTTTCATCAATAGGCTTTTTGAAAAATATATAATTCATATATAAATTTATTAAAACTGGTTAACAAAAGTTTTACTTATGTATTTGACTTGTCCAGGAATCGAACTTAGGACTTTCAGTCAAATACGCTTGGTGGTGTGCCATTGCTTCTGCTGCCATAGTCAGCACCGATGCTTGTATTCAAAGCACATCAACTTGATATGAATATGCTAACAGAAAAGAAAAGTTCCTTTAATGCACACAAGGGCTTGAAGAAAATCCGTCGCACATAGCAAATGAATACCTACCACTGTTTTATATTTGAAGTTACTAGTAACGTAATCAAACAACTCCTCTCAAATATGTAAATATTAAAAGCGTCAACGCAACCAGCAACACCAATCGCAAGCTAGTAACTTTGTACAGACTATTCAATTTGACTTGTATTAATTTGATTCAGAAACCTTTTGGAGAACATCTTAAGTAACTTCTAACATTTCTCATTTCTAAGACTGGAACAAACACAGAAAGACCTTATAGCAGCCATTATAAGCCAGATAAACTTATATTACTTCGATTGAAAAAGCTATGAAGAATCTTTTTAATGACTTCGAATACTAAGCCTTAAAGAACACCATATTTTTTGGACTTCCTCTCACTTGCCTTAACAGACCTTATAGAGGCTTTATTAAACAGAACTATCTTATTCCTCCTTACGACTTGTGAAATTAATTTCCAAATTACTTCAAAGAAGCTGTTTTCGACAAGTTATCAAAAAGTCAAGTTACCTTATACAAGTAAAGTTGTTGGTTCAGATGTGTGGAGAAGAAGATTTAATAACGAACTTTATGAACTATACTGCTACATGGGCATAGCTAGAAGAGTACCTATTCATCGCGAGACTACGATGGCTTGGACATGTAGAGTGGATTGTCATCAACGCTCTCATCGCTCTGGCTCGGCCCTTTTCGAACGTACAGTACATGGAAATAGCGTAAGTGGAAGGCCACGTTTTTGGTGACTCAATCAATTGGAAGAAGAGCTCAACTGAAATAGACTACAAAACTGGAGAGAGCTCACCCGAAATCATTGATGCTGACGAAAAATGTTGGTCGAGCTGGTTGATTTTTTTAGTTAAACTATGGATTATCCTATAGCTTCAAGACCACTTTACCCTAAATACCTTTAAATATCTTGTTTCCGTGTTCTTCAATTTTCGAAATGGACGTACAAGTGTCTGCCCTAATTTTTATACGATATTTTATAGTGAACGCTGCCACGTCCTAGTATTTCTCTTAAATATTGATTTTATTTGATTCTATAAGCATTTTTCTTCGAAATTGAGTTTAATTTAAGACTTTCTTATATAAATTAAACTCTGCAAAGTCATTAGACTTCGGAGTATACTGGCTCTTGGTTCCATATTAAAAATTGTGACTTCTTGCCCATTATAATTTTTTAATATTTTTTCCCTTGATGGAACCGCTATTTTAGCAATTTTGTCGTAAAAACTAAAATAAAAACGTCTTTTTTTTATGTAAGAGATGAGTACTTTTGCTTACATTTAAAATTACAGAAACCGACTCCGTCAATAAATCTAAAACCGATATAGCTGATAGACCACCAGAGACAGAAACTGTATAGAGTAAATAATAAATGACCACAACACGTGATTAGGCTAACAAGGCAGGTTTCCATCTAACCTTTTACTACATTTAACTTGTCTTGATTCAAGCTATTTAAATTTGCAAAAAACCTTAAATATCTATCCCTTCCCTACCGTTGTTAAGAACCTCTTAGATTAGCTAAAAGCAAAGAGAGCACATGACATGACGAAACATACAAACATATACATAACTTAATCTATAATATATTTTGTAGGAACTATTTTTGATAAATGACAAAAAAAAAAAAAAACAACTAAGCTGTAAGCCGGAATTCAGAAAAAACCAACTGGTTCCGGTTACGTTTCACGAACATATTAAGAAACAGCGGTTTGTTTATCTTATGATAACGAAATAAATACTTGCATGGACGAAATGTTACCCAGTGTTTGCAATTTTGTGTCCGTCATCCCAATTTTAAGGAAAAAAAAAAACAACGTTTTTATTTAGTTTTTCACAAGAAGTTGAAAGCTGGAGTAAAATGTTTCATTACAAGTTGAGTTGGCTTGGCGTATTGGCAAATAAAATGAACTCAGCTTATCTAAGAACATATTTTTTGCTGCGATAAGAACAAGAAATTAGAGAAGACAAGTACACAGCAAGTGCGTATTAACGTGTCACTGTGGACTAATGACTTAATTTTTTAAGGAGCGTCCACAACTATGCCGAACGGGAATAATAATCGGCATATGCCCTTCGCCAGTATACCGAATTAGTGTGAAGTGGACGTACCTATTAACCGAAACCGGCTCGAATTTCAACCTAATGAAATGCCGCCCGACACAGTTTTGACGCACCTCATGCTTAATCCTTAAATTATAAACTTAGCTTGACCATCCGATACATCAAAGCTAGAAAAAAAGAGGGCATAAATTAGAATTTTATATAAAAAAAGGAATTCTGGCTCCTTAAACTGACTTTAAAAGTTTTATAAATTAATTTTGGTAGCTTTTGTTTACTTAACTACAAGATATACGATTTTTAAGTAAACGGTAGATTAATCAAGTAAATTCAAATTTAACTTACATCTAAAGAAAAATATTGAAGGAAAAAATGAAATATCAAAGAAAGCATAGTATTTCAGCTTTGAGGCGCTTGATTTTGGCTAAGCAAATCTTATAAATTTCAGATACACATTTAATATAAGATATTAGTTTTTTTTTCCAATTTGGCACCAAGCTTTCCATTTTAATTTTGAAATAATAAATAATCATAGAGCAAAATAAAAAAATTGTTTTCAATAAATAAAAAGTGTTTTTCTCTAATCTTTTCAGTGTATTCAGTCTCCAAAAAATAGATACAAAGTTCTTAATTCCACACGAGGATGAACACATCAGCATATCCTGCCAATTTTAAAATTAATATGTGTATTGTGTTTGTGTCATGGTCTACATCCGCACACTTAAGAGAGTTGCAAAATGAAAATAAGAAATTCCCCAAAGAAATTGTTATTAGTTATATTAACTGTTTTATTGGTAAAGCTATGTGTACACGATTGTCTGATCTGCAAATATTGCCAGATCTGTCAGTGAAAATTTTGTCTCGAATGGCTGACAATCGTGTACACACCAAATTAACTTGCACAAAATATTGTTCATCAATCATTTTAAAGACAAATTAATTTGCAGATGTGCCAATCGTGTGTACACAAATTTTGTTCATTTTCTGACGTTTCTGCAAATGTCTGGCAATAAATAAAGTTGCAGACCCAGTTTGAAGAACATTTGCAAATTTATTCGTTGGCAGACAATTTTGGCGATGTGACAATGAGCTGAAAATGAATTTGCAGATCCAAAAATTTATTTGTGTGTACACGGTTTGCAGAAATCTACAATTGTGTGCAAATCTATTGCCAGCTATTTGCCCAAATTAGTTTGTCGACATTGTCAGCCAAATATTTTGCAATAGACATGCAGACATTTGTAGATTTCTGCAAACCGTGTACACACAAATTCAATTGTCAATTGTCAACATTGTCGGACGTTTGCAGATCTGACAATGATTGTCAGACCTACCAATCGTGTATATGTAGCTTAAGTGAATACGAAAGTTATCAACACTTACCAATAAGACGCTGTAATTATTTTTCTTAGGAGTTCATACTTTCTATTACTGGTGTTGGCGTGTATCTTTGGGTATTCATGATCGATGGGCCTTACCCGTTAGTCAAAAGGGGACTAAAAATCTATTAGTTGCTACAAAAATGTTCGTTCAAAACGAATTTTCGTTTTCGAGTTCAAGAAATCGGGTAGATGGGTGTGTCATCATCTTCTCCACAGGATTCATAGAGTGTGGTATCACTTGCGCCTAGTACGGGTAAATGCTTGTCATGTGACAACGCCAATAAGTTTTGTATAATCTTTTCTGCAGTGCCGTAGTAAACATATGGCAACTTTCTTATTTAGGGAAGGTTAAACCCTGGGCATTTAAAATTTTTTTAATTGCATTTCTTATTAAACTACATCTCAAGAATGTTGTGTAAAAATTTCAAGTAATTACGAGTTGAATTTGAAAAGTTACAGTGATTTTAGAGCAGGTATGCGCGGCGAGCGAAAAGAGGGAGCCGGCCGGACGGACAATGATCCCCGCAGCATAGCATCTTTGCTCCTTTTATGATTGGTTCCAGTTAGCTCGAGGTTTTCTTTTGTGTGGATGACGCTTCTAACGAAATATTTTTGATTCAGTGTGCTGTTTATCTTTAAAAGCGTTAGTCTCGAAACAAGTATCTTTAAAGGCAGTGCGTGTGCAAAATATCTCGGCGACTGTTGCACCGATCCTTCTGAGATCTTTCACTTTTCTTTACGATATATTTTAAGAGGTACTAACACGAGGATTTTAAGAAATTTTCATTTTTCCGGAATTGACAGCTATTCATAGGCGGCATTTTTAGGCAAAAAGAAAAAAGTCTTTTTACTTCAAATTGTCAATTATCGATCTCAAAATTGCAAAAAGAACCTAATGTCATTACCTGGAGAAAGTTGTTTTTTAACGAAATCTTTTTAAAATTTTGTTTTTAGATGATCCTGTCAAAAGTTATCTTCCACACCGCAAAAGACCAAAAAATTTAGGCGTCTCGGAAAATGCGCTATCATCGGCTTGTTTTTCAATATTTTTGTATGAAAAGATTACAGAAGATACTTGAGATTATACTTAATAATGAAGCAAATCAATAAATTAAATGACTTTATTACATTTTTCATAAGAATTCGTAAAAAACTCGTTTTCCAGCCTCCCAGGGCTTACCCCTCCCTTAACGTCTAGACTGCCTGCATCTAACGGAGGCATGTCATTTAGGTTTTTTTTTTTTAAGATTTTATCTACCATTGAAGACTTCACTGATTTAGTCAAGTGATTTAGTCTACCACATTCATAAGTGTCCTGTTTTCCTGTATCGCTTTTAAAAAAGATAAAAGATGGAGAAGAGCCTGCCTTAAGCACAACTTTAATGTCACTGCAGAAACAATCCTTTCTTGGTTCTAGATTCTAGAGTGAACCAATCCCTAATAAACGGAAACTTGACCGTGTATGTTTGCAGCAGTTTGATCATTCGGATCATTGTATCGGACGGCATATCCCTAGGACATGAGTCAAAAGGTGGTGCTACTTGCGATATTCTCAAATCTTTAATGCGAATCGTGCCAAAAACAACATCTTTTTCAACGAAAAAGGTCTTGAGACTTCATCCCATGATGCAGATATATTAAGGCGAGGAAGATTCAACAATGCGTAGAGCGTATCATGCGTTCTGCGTTCGTAGTATAACTATAAAACGTGGCTTTTGAAAACCCGGAATCGAGGTAACCATAGGCTTTTTATATCAACGAGTCGCAGCCTATGAGGATTGAGGGTTTAAAATAAAACCCATGGTTTGATGATAAATACAGGCAGCAAAATGCAGATAAAAACAAATATCACAAGGACTGCATTTGACCACTACAACGTGATTAACAAGCAAAGATGAAGAAACGAGCACCGAATGTTTGGAAAAGGAGCAGATAAAAAAAGCCTCACCACAGGAATTGAGACGTGGAGAGATGCCTTGATAGGAATGAGATTCGAAAATTTCGATAAAATGACACATTGTAATGCCAATTTCATTGACTTGAAAAATTGTGAAAAGATCAAACACCAACACCAGGTGCATAACTTTTCAAAAGTCCTGTTTCAAAGTATTATAGGGATATACAATAAGAAAAACCAGTTGGCTAATGGTTGTTAATAGAAAATTTGTAACCTTTGGAACCTATTTTCAATTCAAGAATTTAGTCAAAGCTAGTCTCAAGCTATCCATGGCATTTCTTATTCAAGCAAATAAAGGGTCCGTCAAATAACTTTTTTTTCTGTGTGGCACGTCGCTTTGTTTGGCAAAATCGGCATCGGATTTTCAAAGTAATGTCGCAATATTTCATAGCGTTGTTCAAGCCATTCTCGAAATAAGCAATAGTTGAAAAAAAAAAAAAACGTTAGATGGCGGACCTTTTATTTATTTTTGTTTTAATCAATTTTTTTTTTTTTTAATCCTAAAAAGACTTCATGATACAATCCTTAAATTTGAGAAATTAAAGCTTGATCTTCCACGGAAATTTATGTTTAAAAGAAAATCGTATGTATGTATGTAAATAATTTAAGTCTACTGAACAAATATAACTCAATAAAAAACAAGCAATAAATAACTGTCTATATTATTGAAACCCTTCACTAAATTACATAAATAATTTATCGACAAATTTGTACAGGTAAGTTGAACATTGCATATATATTTTTTGGTCACTCTTATAATTTTGGTTCTTCAAATACACAAAACAAAAAATATAAAAAATCAAAAAAGCTAAAATTATCTATTTGTTTTGTATCTATAGCACTAGGTTATTAAAATATTATATAGCGGCGTTAATATGTATAAGAATATTCGTCTCTATTTAACCCAATCATCGAAATGCGGGCCGAAAACATTACTACGAGTATAAAGTATATAGACTTCTAGGAATTTATGTTTTCTGATATGTATGTAATTAGTTTTTTTATTTTTTTAGTTTCAAATTTAAGTAATCACTAAACGTATAGTCTAAGGTATTAGCGCAAAAATAATAACGATTACTTTTGATTATTCGTTCGTTAGGAATTTGAGTTTTTGAAATACCTCACGAGTTTGCGATTCCCAGTACGCTTCGTTAATTAACACATCTTCGGTGATATTCTATATTGTACAAGTTTACGTTTCAGTGATACAGATACAATTGTTTGGTATTTATAATTTGAATTTTTGAAAATTTATTGAATAAAAAAAAAAACAATTTGAAAAAAAAAAAATTATTTTTTTTTAGTGAATAAATAAAATTTTCATTGCCATTGAATTGTGTTAATTGATAAAATGCATTTAAGGATTTGAAAGAAAAGATAAGAACAACAATAAATTGGATAAACTTACGGCATTTTCACGACGGTCATACACGGGCATAGAGACTGTTGTCAGGAAGTGGTATTTGTCCGATTCTGTTGGTTGATCCCAACTCTATAAGGAAGAAGAATTTTTTTGGTTATTATACGATAATAAACTTTTTTTAGGGGCTATTTTTAGTGACACTGAAGCTAGAAAATACGAGGGAGATAAAGCATTCTACTTACTCCACTAGCGCAGTATACCTTATTTTAAAAATGCGTGGTGGGTTCAATTCTGTTTTGACTCATAGTCACACAACATACCTTAAACTTTCGCCCTTTTGTGTCAGTAAATGTCTTGAACTAAAAATTTCCCAAAAAATGCATGCATTGAAATAAATTTAAAAAGAAATATAAAATTCAACAAAAAAGAAAATGTTGAAAAAGAAAACATTTTGAATAGGTTGAGACATTAAATACAAGCCATTTGACAGCTCTGTTCGTTTCCTAATATGTTTGTTTGTTGAAGCAATAGGTCCCCCTTGTAGTCTCCTCAACTGACGCTGAATGTGGCCCTGGGTTTACCCACCACTCGAAATTTTTGATAGGGCGAGCTTATACAATGAACAGGGACATTGAATGTTTTTCAAAATACAGGAATAAGTAAAGCTTTCGTGGTATAGCGTTCCTTAGAACCGAAAAGCTATCAGGGCCTGGATTCTGTAACTTCTTAGACGACTATCGTCCAATCGTCTATGGTCGATTTTATCATCAACAAATTATTTGGCATTTTTTCTAATAACTTATATCGACGCGATAGTTGTTTTTTTGTTTTTTTGTTTTTTTGTTTTTGTTTTTTTGTCAACTCATAAAGCTGTCGTGGAAGCCTGGGTCAACCCTGAATAAAGTTCAACTAAGGAACCTAATGTGTGCTACGGATTTAAGAACATTGATGGATGGATATTGTTTAATATACACCGTGTTGGAAATTGATTTTGCTCAAACTTATTTTTATTAATATTTGAATATTCCTTCAAAACTTTCTGAATAACTACCGTTAACTTTCAATTTTAAAGGTTCTCCGAAGCCGAAACAAATTTGTAGTAGTAGAAACGCTGTTTACAGGTCTGGTTACTCTCATATATCACTGTGCTTACATTAATTTGCTGGTGCCCGGTTGGAATGTCTGCCTGTTACGTGAGTGGTATGTGGTTCAAACAAAAATGTATTTCTACGGGTATTACCATTCGCGAAGAATCGACAAGTCCTCCGATACCAAATTTCATTACCATGAACCATTCCTTCAAAAGGAATGGTTGTGAGAAACGTGCGGGTCCCCGGGAATCTACAATTTGTTATCCCACTTTGTATATTTTTTTCTTATTTTATTTTTACACATTAGACTACAAAATCGTTTAGGCTAGCCTTTATTTATTTTACTTTTGTATGAGGAAGTAGGATTAAGGGACATCCAAACCAAAGAGATTTTATTGCGGCAACAGTGATAGACAGCAATTTTGTTGCTACTACAACTACCTTGTCATAATTTTATGATCCTTGATCCATTTGAAATTATTAGTTAAATGCTTGCTTTTGACTTGACAACCGGACAGCGAGTCAAAATTGTTAAATATAACTAAAAACGTTACTTGATTTCGCCACCTTAGACGTGGTCATCCCCTACCGCGATTTATCTGCAATGTGGTTTCATTCCGTCGAGCCGGAGCGTTTGGGTCCATCCGCTCTACATGGCTCTAACATCGTAGCCTCGCGATGTGTACTCTTCTAGTTGTGTCCATGTCGCGGTACAGCTCATACAGCTCGATGTTGTATATTCTTCTCCAAACATTGTCTTTGCATGCTTGCATGCGGGACCAAAGACCATTCGGAGAATTTTTCTTTCGAAACGACCAAGGGCTTTCTCATCCGCTTTCGATAAGGTCTATGCTTCCGCGCCGTTAGGCAGAACTGGGATGATGAAAATCTTATACAAGGTTACCTTGGTTTTCTAGAGAGGGTTTTGTTTCTCAATTGCCTTCTTAACCCAAAGAAGCAACGGTTGGCAAGAGTTATTCTCTGTTTGATCTCCGCACTGATGTTGTTGTCCGTGTCTACAGCGGATCCCAGGTAGACGAAGTCCTGTACTACTTCGAAGTTATGTCTGTCTATTGTGAGGTTTTGTCCAATTCGTCGATGTTCTTTGTCCTTGTTTGATGACAACATATACTTTGTTTTGCCCTCATTAACCATCAAACCCATTTTTGACGCTTCTGTTTCAATACTTACAAAAGTACCTGTGACATTGCGCTACCTTCTTCCCACTACGTTAATATTGTCTGTGTAGGCGAGTAATTGTACAGACTTTTGAAAGATTGTTCCTCTGGTGTTGACGTTTGAATTTCTTACAATCTTTTCAAGTATGATGTTGAAGAAATCGTACAGGACAGTCTTAGCAAATATAAAGAGATTCAGTTACGAAGGGGCTTTGAAACTCTTTAAAACACCTCCTGATAAAACCACTTAGCTCCTGATATGACTTCGTCATGTAAGAGCAAAATATTGGATCACAGCCACAGAAAGTGCAACAAAAAGACGATTCAAAAACATTTTTTGACATTGATTTTGCTGATAAAACTTACACATCAAGCATTCCCGTCAAATATAAATTCTGTTTTTGAAAAGCTTAGGTTTTGGATTCGAAAAATTCATTCACTTGTTCAGAACAACCAAAGGAATGAAAATTTGAGAAAAATTAAGAACGTTCACCTTTCTTCTTCTTCCCCAATAACGTCTGTCTTCTTCCTCAAGGAAGCGTTCCTTATGCAGTCGAAAGTTTTCGACATCTTCTTTCTGTTGCTGACATTGTTTGACCTCCCATAGCCAGTCAGTCATTTGTGGATCCTAATGTCAAAGGCAATTAACATTAAAATTGTTGTTTTCCTTTTGATTCTATTCTAAACTTACAACTTCATCGGCATACACTTGCGTCCAAATAACCGGATGATCGTTTCTGCCCAAAACCAAAGGTCTGGCCATTACTGGTATATAATTCAAAACCATTTCCCGAACCTCTGGCATGTCGATGAGATGTACAAAATAACCCTGATTATTACAGGCCATCCATTTGATTTCTTTTGCGTCTGCCACTTCCTTTCCAATAAGATACGTAAACACTCTCACTGGCATGAAAAACGGTTTGTTCTGCCAATTGTATTGTTCGAAAATTTCTTCAAAACTAAATGGTGCCCCATCCGATATGATCATTATAGCCTGATTGCAATTAGCACCGATAGCCGAGGTCCTATACATTTCCAGTATTTCAAAGGCTTTTGTTAAAGACGCTGTGTAATTAGCGACTGCATCCGTTTTAACCAATTCGATTGCTTCCTTAAGCTCACGAACATTGCCAAGAGTTGCCTGATTGAAAATATAGAAATTTATATAAATCATAAAAAGTGATAATACAAATAGGAAACAGACCTGTACAAGAGAATCCTCAAAACATCGAACTACTGGCTTGACGTCCTCGCCAAAAGTGAAAATATTCACAAAGTCATTGGTGCCCAATGTATCCAAAATTGTTCGAACAACATGCTTGGCAATGTCTAATCTTTGTCCTTTCATAGAACCAGACGAATCCAATAGGATGACGATGTCCTTGGGACTTGTTGCAGCCTCAATAAACCATGAACGCAAACGACAATCGTAAAGGTCAACTGGATCCTGTTTCCACTTCGAGGCCGGAAATTGCCTCATAAAACCGGAAGCACTGCCAAAGAATTGCCATGACAAGGTGGGATCATTTTTATAATTGTCACGAAACGTCTGATCTAAGTTCTCTGACCACTTGATTGCATGGATCACCTCGATAGCTAAAAAAGATATTAGAAAATTCGTTTTATTTTTTGCTTACACGAATCATTCCTAAACCAAAACTGGGCCTGAGTTCCGTAACTTCTTACATTACTATCGTCTATCGACTTATAAATTTTAGCAACGCTTTCCGATTGCTTAACACGTTTTTAAGAACCAAAAATTTAGACGATAGCCATCTTAGACGTTACGAAATGCAGGCTTTTGAGAAAATCGTCGAAGATAAACAAACCTCGATCGAACACATTTGTGGGCACATGAACAGAACTAAATGTAAAGTTGACAGGTGTTTTGAAAAATTCGGCTTTTTCCTTCAATATGATTTCTTTTGGAGTAACTTTGATTCTCTTGATACCGACATCTTCCAAGTCTAGTGGTGGTTCAGTTGGTGGTGTTTCGCCAGGTTCAAGCATTTCTTTTGCATTGTAATAAGAAAACGTTACATCTGGAATTTCGTTCTGATGTGATAGGGCCGTATTTTCTGCTGAATCCATTATTCTCTAAAATCAATCAAATAAACTTTTGAAGGAAGACACAACACAATGCATATGATGATACACTTACTCGAACTGCACTTATCTTAAGATCCATCATCATTTTGATTTCATTCGCCATGTTTTCAACTATTTTTGGACCGATTCTTGAAACGACCTGGGCTTGCTTAAAACTCTGAAAATAGAAAACATGAATCAAAAATCATGAGGCAAGAAGAATTAAACAAAATAAATAGAAAGCCTATATACGTTTGTGCTTCGAAAGGTCTTCTTTAGAACAGAATGACACGTGTTAGGTCAAAGTAATTAAAACAAAGTATACTAGATCGTATGTCATAGCAGAAGCGTCCTAATTAAACTGAAAAAAAGTAGATTTCGTTTCCTTTCAATTTTTTCGTTTCGGCATCCTTTGTGTACTTATAGGGTTTGTTAGTTGAAGTTCTGGGGTTGCCCTAGGGTCGCCACAAAGCGTTTTTTGAGAAACCTAAATTCGCCCTGAATGTTAAATTGAGTGTTTTTTGAGCCATAGGTTTGCCATAGGTTTTCCCCCAACTCGCCTTGGCTTTTTGCTGTGGCGATTTGAAGGCATTTATATTTTATGCACTTGAAAACATAGGTTTTTTTGACAACTCATGGGGTTGTCAAAAAAACCTGGGTCAACCCTAGGAAAATGCTGTATTTTTTCATTAAAGTTTAACATTGTGTTTTTTCGATGTTCTCCTGTGGATGACCACCTATTTGAAGCCACCAAAAAATTCTACAAAATGCTTAAGTTTATGTAGACTATGTGCATGGAATTTCTCACCCCTTCTGATCTGGCTTCAATTTATGAAGCCTACATCCGCCAAAGCTGGAGTAAAATTCCATTATCTAGTTGGGTGCTCCTCAAACATCTTTGCGCTCGTCTAACTTGGTTTTATCGTTTTTTTCTCAAGCAGTGCTCTAATAAAATAACTAATTGCGTTACTATCCTAAAACAACTAAGTCGCAAAAACCTTGCTAAGTGTGCTCATCACCCCAAATTTCGGACGAGCAGTCAAGAATTCATACCCGTATATTGAATGCTCTATTTAACTCTGTTTCGATTCACAAAATTTCAAAAGCAAAGTGCACCAGTATGCAGTATCTGCTAGCTGCTACTAAATAGTTTCCAATTTCTCTAAATATTCACACTGAGTTTTAACACAATTAAAATTAGTTGTTAAAAATTACATCAAAAGAATCACACGCCATGAATGTTCTGAGAAAGTCATTTGAATAATATTGTTTCGCACTTAATGGCTTTAGTAATAAAATAAAACTTTTAACAGAATGAACGAAAATATATCAGTGAGTGTTCTATTCCGCTTTAATTTCAAATCCGAAAAATAAATGAACTTCCACTTTTGTCATCATCGACTATTCTATAGCCCACTTGCTTATATCCGGCACGAAGGACCAAGTCTGTAGCTGGATTTTAACTTATTCTTTGATTTCAATTTCTCGTTATTACGTAATATATTAAGTAAAGTAAAACAAATTTGTTGGAAGGTAATTGTTCGGCTTTCGATGGTTAAGATAAAAAATACAAATAGAAAGCAAAGTAACGAATAAATGAAGTTAGGTTAGGTGGTAAGGTTTAAATGGCTGCCAGGAAAACAAAATGACACACATAGACCAATATTAGATCCATTGTGATACCATAGAAATTATGCGAGGGAGTACCTCACTTAACAAAACCATTTGGAGCTTTTAATAAAGCGAAGGAGATGCAGGGGATCTGTGTTCGCCAGATCGCTTGGATCATCAGGAAAATATTTTCCTAGATGCCGTTTTCTTTTAAAAGAGAGTGCAGGACATGAGCAGAGGAGGTGTGGAATTGTCTCCTCCTCCTCCTCATCTAAGCAACTTCTGCAGAAGTCATTAGAGGGAACGCCAAGTCTAATGGCGTGTCTTCCTATCAGACAATGTCCGGTGATGACATTGA
Organism: Melanostoma mellinum; assembly: GCA_914767635.1. Taxonomy (NCBI): domain Eukaryota; kingdom Metazoa; phylum Arthropoda; class Insecta; order Diptera; family Syrphidae; genus Melanostoma; species Melanostoma mellinum. The sequence continues at coordinate 202,994,354 of OU612058.1, forward strand.
TTACGGAGCTAACGTGCAATCTGGTTATGGATAGCAAATGTCTTGTGCATTTTGGATCTAGTTCTGGCCATATCCGTTTTGTTGCCACGCACGTGGTGATATTGTTCCACCTATGATTTGTTCTATCAATTGCTTCTTGCTTTAGCATAAGTTTACATGTAGCGATTGGTATACCAATATTTAACCTGCTGGTTGAGATCGGTAGAACGGTTCCTTCTCTGGCGAGTTCATCGGCTTTGCAGTTACCCACGATATCTCTGTGCCCCGGCACCCAAATAAGGTGAATATTGAACTGTCCAGCCATCTCCTTAAGAGATAAGCGCAGTTAAGGGCGGTTACTGAGTTCGTAGAAACAGCGCCGAGTGATTTGAGGGCTGCTTGACTATCTGAGAAAATCCGGATATTCGCTGAGGATATCACGTTTTCTTTTAGCCAGGATAGGACCTCTTTGATCGCCAGAATTTCCGCTTGGAACACGCTACAATGGTTTGGAAGGCGGAACGAGAGACTTACGTTAAGTCGGTTTGAGTACACCCCGCAGCCTACCCCTTCTTCGGTTTTTGAAACATCTCTATAGAAATGAATTGAATCATCTCTCAAAAATTCTTCGTCTTCCCAGCTCGTTCTCGGTGGGATTGAGACTTGGAACTTATTTTCAAAAAGCAATCGGAGGATGGTGTTGTCGGAGTTGCAGGGGATTGATCCAAATAAATTCAGGATTGTAGTGTAACCGATGTTATTTACGGTCCATTGGGAGATAGCTCTCATACGAATGGCTGCAATGGCGGCCAATTTTTTGCTGAAGATATCTAGTGGTGCGAGGTTTAGGAGTGTATTTATGGCAGCTGAGAGTGTTGATCTCAGTGCTCTGCTTATACACAGACAGGCTGTTCGTTGGACCTTGCTTAGATTATCGCAATAAGTCCTTTTATCAAGAGCGGTCCACCATACCACTACTCCGTATTGGTCTGGTGACCGCGGTGTAGAGCCAATGGGTGATTTGGGGGGAGAAACCCCATTTATTACCAATGGCTTTTTTACAGGAAAATAAAGCTACGGTGGATTTCCAGATTCTTTCCTGTATATTGGCTTTCCAATTTAGCTTTTAGTCTATACCTAGATATTTGGCTTCGTTTGAAAGTACAAGTGAGATTCCATTAATTGATGGAGTTATTAGTTGAGAAATTTTGTATTTCCTGGTGAAGAGAACGAGTTCAGTTTTCTGAGGGTTGGGTTGACCCCTAGATCACATTCTCCCGCCCATTTTACAAGTTTATTTAGAGCGGTATTCTTCAGGTACCGTAAGGACGTGAGCATGTTTGCCAAACACCGCAATGGAGACGTCATCTGCATATGCAATCACTTTGAATCCCTCAGCTTCTAAGTCAAATAATAATGAAGTTAGTAACGGTTGAAGTTTATGCTTGATCTTTAATCCTGCATATTTTGGTTTAATTGAGAAACCTCAAACATCATCTTCATCACACACTTTCTGTACATTATTCTTGATTTGACCTGAAACGCAAAAACAGACATTAATTTGTCTGTTCAAAACATCGAGGTAAAGAACAATTGTGTGCAACGAAATCGATGAAAAGGTATTTTGTTGAGGAAAACACATATTGAGCACCCATACTGTAATGCGTGCACACTGTACATTATAATCCGGTAGAATCATTGAACCGTTATGGTAAAATGCAAAAAATTTACTGTTGTAATAATTTAAAATCCTCCATTCCTTCACAAGGCATGGTTGTGAGAAATGCGCTAGGCCCAGGGGCTCCTCGCTCTGTTGCGCCACCCTATTTTTTTTTTTTTTTTAATAATTTAAAATTAAGAAAACAACAAAAGTTGAAACACCTAAAACCATACAAGACAATCCATCTGATTTTGATTTAAATGGACATTTTGGATGATATCAGCTATTCATTTCTTGGATGTGACTGATTGGATGGAATAGGAAACAAAAGATTCTGACAACCAATTTTAGATGAAGATATGGGCATTCACTTTAGCAAATTAAGAGCATAGTTTTAAGCTGAGATCATATCAACTGTCCAATTTTCAAATAAAACGATTTGCTATAAAGTTTTGAGGACCTGACATGTTATTTGAGAAAAGAACTTTTAAAAGAAGTTATTCTTATCCTTGAACTTAATTAATATTACCTGTAAAATGCTTTCACGAAGAAATAAACTCAAGAAACTTAAACACTTCATCAAAATGAACATCTGTCATATTTGAATTATTAAGAACACTACCAAAATATGGAGACAGATAGAAAAATATATGTACATGTAACAGCAACTCCTACGACCTAATTTGCCCGATTACCTATGTGTACATACATACGTACTAAATATATGACAGACTTTCGTGTTGTTTTCAGGGAAAAATCAATAGAACCTTACAACGCAAGGGGTTCCTTGACTTTAAACTGAAAATATAGTAATAAAAGAAATTAATAAGAAAACTTACGTCTTGGACTTCCTTCCTCCTGGTTATAAAATCTCCCAAATGAAAGAGTTCCATTCCAAGTTTATCGGCCCATGCATGGACTCTGAAAGTAATAAAAAATTAAAGTTCTTGAAAATTTCTGGAAAGAAAAGACAACCCCCAAGACTTACATATTGTATTGAATATTTTCACCCGTCGAAAAATCAGCTCCATGTGGAAAAAATCCCAAAATACAAAATGCAATCGTCAGAATGTAATTTTTCCATCGCTCCATTGTTGTTCAATTTAATTGTTTAACTTGTTTTCACTAAAAAATTTTATTTTATTGTGTAAAGTGTGTGCATTGTGTTTCATTAAGGAAGTTAGTTATACAAATTTTGACTTTTGTACAAACATTTTTGGTATGATTGGGTTTGGAACTAGTTTTACTACTTAAAATTCAAGACATTTATTCACAAAAATTCACTTGAAACACCTCAAATCGCAATCGAAAGTGATTCGCAAAATTTTAACGTCTGTACACTTTTCACAATATGGCGTTTTTGGAAAATGTCAGAATAGGTTTTTTCTGGAAATGCCTTTGAGGTGCAGTAGACGAAAAGAGATATGATGCAATCTGTCAAGTCGTATCGGGTCATACCTTTCGGGCTTTGAACTGCGTGTGCTCGAAAAATATTTGTGACTTGCGCTTTTTGTTTGTGTACGTTTTTGCACCACGTGCATGGAAAGTTGCCACACGTGCTATCCACGTGCCGGTGGATACCAACAAGTTTGTAAACAATTTTCGAGTTGCGCAGTTTGATTTGTTTATGTTGATTTTGAGTTCAATGTTATGCACTTGTTGAAGGATGACTGTTTTGTTTTAATGGGGGTGCTTTAACATAAAAATGTTTTGTACCAACTGCAGGAATGTTTTCTCACTCTTGACATATACATAGTTAGTTGTACAACTAGATTCAAATATTAAATTTGCCTTGTGCCTTGCTTATGCTTACCACTTGTCCTTGTCTTATCGTTCATCAAAGGATAGAATGTGTTAATAGAATTTAAAATGGTGGGAAAAGGATTCGTCGAACCAAAATCCATTTACCACCATTTTAAACTGATTGGATTAAAGTATAATGCTAATAAATAGGACTGTGATTGTTGAAACGGAGTGTGAACAATGTGTTACACCATCAGGGAATGAGGGCTGTCTACTGTAATGACCCGTTACATTTTTGCTACCACCTACACCAATGAAAAGTACATATAACCCATCATGATTTTGCTACCAACAACACCAATGCCAATGGAAAACTGCAAATATCAACACAGGCGATTATAAAGGTGACTGAGTGAAAGTGTAGTGAATGTGGTGTGAAATTTCGTTGACTGGTACAGCTCACATTCACTTACCACCAAATGGTGATTCCCTTAACCAGTGAAATACTTGAAAATGATTCCGGTACCGGCAGCGCAGAAGCGTAGCATAAGGAGTCTCCAGGAACCAAGACTGGGTGAGTAGATAGTGTTCAACACTACCTCGTTTTGAATCCATAGTGTACAACGCTACCTCGTTGTGAATTTAGTGGCTGCTGCTACCTCAGAGCAATTATTAACCCCCTTTTTCCAGTATCATTACAGAATTTACCTTACCAAGAGAGAGATACCAAGAACCCAGCGTTAGCCCGAACCCGACGCCCCAAGAATTGGAAGCCCTTACCCCAGGACCGGAAACCTTTATCCAAGCCCAAGAACTGGAAGTCCAGGACAGGAAATCTTAATCCGAGTGTCCCGAAGACCAATTCACACACAATCCAGGGCAGGAGACCTTCACCCGACTGGCCACGAAGATCCATAGAAGAACCTGGTCGTGAACCCCAGACTAGACCACATACCAGCCGAATCGCAAGTGAAACTTCCACCAAGGAGGCGTGGAATCTACCCATATCAATAGAGACTTCGAAATATAAACTTGAATTAAAATTATAAAACATTGTATGAAATGTATAAACCAACACTATTTATAATATCGGAAATAAACTAGCTTCAATAATCTAAAGTTTTGCTGCTTCTTTAGAAGACTCTGGATCCACTGAGCTTACATCAGCCTTTGATAAAAAGCATCCTCTCACTACAAGGTGGTATTCCTTCTATTCACCACTCTGTGATGCTGATCGACTACTTGAAATGCTCAATAGATCTAACATACAGACATATGCTGACGACACCGAAGTTGCGTTGCTCTCAAATCCACCCTCCAAACTGTGTGTTCCAGAGCATAGGCTACTCTTAATTTGATTGACACCACACCAGGTATGAAAGATACGTTCTCTCCGTCACTCCTATTAAAAACAAGGACGCATGAGACGCAGAAAACTACTGACCAGACTGACCTAACTTACACTAAAAGGTGGCAAAATTATCTCTTCAAGCGAAGTCAAACTTTTTGAAGTAACAAGTTAACCAAGGCACTGTCAGTCTTCTGGCAATTTAAGGGTCTGTCATCGAAAAGGGTCCATTGGATCAATCCTTACGGCTATGATAAGATGAATTTATTTCCACTGCGTCAGTTGTATGTATGTATGTACGCAAAAGCCTTACTCGCCAAATTTCAAAGAACAATAAGTCTAACCTTCCCCAAAAAGCAGGATTTTCTCACATAAATACGAAAAATCAAAACGTACATTGTTGCGGTATTTTTATTTGATTCCTTTTACAAATCCTCTGCATGTGTCGGTGACTTCAATGCAACTGAGAGTCAAAGCAATTCTGCAAATTCGATTTTCTCTGACTGTCAGCGACTTTAACATCATCATGAATTACACAAAATATAAAACCACAAAGCTCGACTCATCAAAGCATCGCTTTGATTGCCCAAGCTTTAGTTTTTATATTTCCCATTCAAGACGTTCAACACGTGGGTGTTTTCATCCGCATCTACATTGAGGTTCTTCAACTTCCTTAGATGGTAGAAAGTCGCTTGATATATTACAAATTTTTAAAATAGTTAGAAATATTGTTTTCTCTGAGCTCTGAAGAGCAAATCCAATCCAACTGACTGTTATCTAAAAATTTGAGCAGCTATTTGTTTTTTTTTTTTTTCAAGAATTTGTAATTTTTGAATGACACTTACTTGAAGTATGTGAAGGGACAAGAATAACATTTTTGCTGAAAATGCAATCGCTATGGATAGGCCGACAGATATTCCGAGAATGGACACAAGTGTCAGCACTTCCACGAGATGAACAGCCACTGCCATTTTTGCTAATGTAAACCAAAAAATAAATTTGAAAAATTTTGAAACAAAAAGAATAAAAATTTAAAAACAATTTGATTTGAATCGTTTGCTTGGAGAAACAAAAATAGAAAAACCTGCTTTGATTTTGTATGACATAAAATTACTTTCAACGACGAACAAAAATATTTAGAGCCTTCGCTCTGCACACAGCGCAATGGAAATACTTGTAAATAGAAGGTCCATTCGCTGAACTTTCCCAGGGTTGACCCAGGTTTTCTTGACAACCCTATAAGTCGCCAAAAAAACATGGGTTTTCCAGGCCTCAAAAAACGCAAAACCACAAGCCACCTCCCTGTCATTAAAACTAAAATACATGCGATTTTACAATCGCCACAACAAAAAACTAGGGTAAGTTCAGGGAAAACCAAGGTTAACCCTAGAGCTCAAAAACCACTTAAATTGACATTCAGGGCGACTTAAGGTTTCTCAAAAAACGATTTGTGGTGACCCCAAGGCAAACCCTTCAATCAACAAACCTAGTGATGGCGTTACTCCGTCAGACACATTTATTGCTTAACATGGTATTAATCCTGGACCGAACAGAAGTGCTCGAATCATAGCTTTACGGATTCGGGGCTAGCAATGAGAATAATTGAATGATTTACAGGAGTCATTAGTTGGAACGTGGAAGTATGTATGTATGACTGGTCGAATTTTTGAACTGGAAGACATTATGAGAAAGAAAAGCATAAACCTCTTTTTTGTTCAAGAAACTAAATCTCGATGTGAGCAGGTGGAAAACATGTTTTTTGGCTTAATTGAAGATTTATTTTGGATAGCTGAAGGGGCAATAACTAAGGGTTTAATGCCCATCTGGAGTCATCGAAGCATACTAACTCACAGTAGGTGTACACCAAGGAAGCGCCTGCTGACAGTGGAGCCATCATATTCCACAATTGCAAGGAGCAATCGAGATATGGGTAGACGAATTACAAGGTAGTGGGTACCGTGTTAGTCCAAAAAAGACTAGCGTAGTGTTGCCGTCGCCTGTTTCCTGATCCAGACAAGCCTATTCCAGACTTTTATTTGTGAAATGTGTTTCCCTTAATTGAAGGAAAGACTCCAGGTTCGTTCGTTGAACTTTACCCAGGGTTGACCCAGTTTTCTTTGGCAGCCCTATGAGTTAAAAAAAATCTGAGTTTTCGAAATCAATAAACTTCCAAGTCATTTGAAGAAAAAACATATCATTGGACAACCCTGTTCGTTATTTGAACTCGCCCCAGCAAAGACCTTGTGCTACTTTAGTGTGAGTTAAGGACGAATCCAGGGCTCGATAATCATACGATAGCGCTTTGCTGAGACCTTCTGCACTGCCGATGACAATGTTGGACAATGTTTAAGAAGAATGCGAATAAGTTGATCACTGCCGAGATGAAGATGATCCGTAGGATAAAAGGAGCAACAAAGCTTGACCTTATTAGATCCGTGCTAGTCCTGAAGCCAAAAATACTATAAAAATATATTGTAAAAAATTGGGCACAGCCGCCTCATTTGGTATTGTCAGTTGTCACGTTCAAGACAGATATTCAGTGGAAAGATCATGATTCTGGGATTCAACACTACTGCGGTCTACTTTTTGTGAAATGAAAGAAGGTCAACGGTGATAAGTTAGAGACGATTGACAACTTGTGCTTCCTTGGAACGGTAAGGGACATTACGGGTAACAAGCTGTATGCAGTTGGAAATAACGTAGACAAGATGATGTCGAGGTTCAGATAAGCAGAATCGACAACTTCATTATAAAACTTACTCGAGGTCACACTGCAAGAGCGATGACTTTGGCCAATGGCTCTCCATTGGCTAGCTTACACAATTTTAACGTGTAACTCATTCAAGGGCACAGAAGAAAATCAGAAATAAAAAAAAAGATTAATTAAAACGCAGTTTCAATTAGATTTAAGTAGTTTTGATAAGAAACACGAAAAAAGTGGTCATGAAAAGTAAATCTTAGTTAAACCGTGAACCAGACTATTCCCGTTGCGAGCTACACCCAGGAAATTCCCTAAGTATCCTGAGTGTTTAGAAATGAACAACATTGACTCGAACTACTATTTTGCTGTGGCTTAAGATACGAGTGCCAGTACCCTGTGCAGATACAAACAGAAAAATGCAAACCTGCAAATAAGTGTATGAGAATTCGTCATTTAATTTCGCAGACTGTCTATTAAGCTTTTATCCCCTTCCAAGATATAGGTAGCAAGTCGCTCCGTGTATGCAGCTTAGACTTAGCTTGAAAATTATATAGAACATATTTGTTAGAAAACAAAATCCAAAAGAGTTTCAGCTAAAAAAAAAAAATAAGAAATAACTAGAAGTTTATCAATCGTGTTTTATATTTCTTGAACCTTAGCTTACTTTAGCGTCAACACTGTTAAATCACGTTGAGCCAAACAAATATCTACAAATATTTTTGTGAGAAATTGAATTTCCTACAAAAAAGGTCTTTTTGTCCGACAAACCATTTCCGAGTTTTAAAACGAACGAACAAATCAATTATGTATGTGAAAAATTGCAAACATGTTTCTTTAAGGAAGATTAATGTACTACAAATAATGGCGTCAAGGCCTTTTCAAGAAAGAGTGACCGATGAACGGAAGCTCTGTATCGTATGCAAGATTCTAAAAAAAGGAGGCTCTCGCTCTCACCAAAAATTATAGAGGAAAAAGCCTCCTTAACATCGCTTTTAAGGTCTTGTCTGCTGTTATATGCGAACGTCTGAAGCCCAACGTCATCAACTTGATAGGTTCCTATCAACGTGGTTTTAGACCAGAAAAGTCCACAATAGACCGAATTTTCCCATTACAGCAGATCACGAGAATTAGTATCGATAAACACCATCTTTTTATCGATTTTCCATGTCTATTTTCGGCAGGATGACTTTGGAGAATTCAAGCTGCTCTGTCAAAGTTGATAAAATAAAGATGATAAACTCACTGAGACCTCTGATGTCGAAAAAGCCAAACTGTCATGTGATTTCTTTAACATCATACTTGAAACGATTGTTCAAAACTCAAACGTCAAAACCGGGGGAACAATCTTTCAAAAGTCTGTACTCGCTTACGCAGACGATATTGTAATGAAATGAAGGAAGCCTGATGTCAAGGTGCTTCTGCGAGAATTGAAACAGAAGCTGCAAAAATGAGTTTGATGATATATGTTGTCATCAAACAAGGACAGATAATATCGCCGAATTGGACAAAACTTGACAATAGACAGACATGACTTCGAGGTAGTAGAGGACTTCGTCTACCTAGGATCCGCTATAAACAACACCAGTGCGGAGATCAATCGGAAAATAACTCCTGTCAACCGTTGCTTCTTTGGTTTAAGAAGTAAACAAACCTCTCTCTAGAAAAACCAAGACAGCCTTTTACAAAACCTTAATCATGCCAGTCCCGCTTTACGGTGCGGAATGGTGGACATTATCGAATGCGGATGAGGAAACCCTTGGTTGTTTCGAAAGAAAAATACCTCGAATGATTCTTGGTCCCATATGCGAAAACATTGTGTGGAGAAAATTAACAACAAGCTGTATGAGCTGTACCGCTATATGGGCATAGCTAGACGAGTAAGCACCGCGATGCTATACGATGGCTGGGCCATGTAGAGCGGATGAACCCAAACGCTCCGGCTCGACGAGTTTTCGAATGTACATTGCAGGGAAGGGGAAGCCTCGTCTTACGTAGGGCAATTAAGAAGAAGAAGACCTCAACCGACTTAGAGTGCAGAACTGGAGAGAGCTCGCCCGAAATTGAAATTGTTGGCTTAAGATGTTCCTTTAGGCTCAGGTTAACACGGAACTGTAAAGCCCACCTAAGTAAAAAATGATCTCTTATCACTTTTTTATTAATCGCGATTCAAGTTAATAAAAAAAATATAAAATTCTCGTTTTTTTCTTTGTTGACATACGGTTTTTTGCTCAATGCTACGAATTGATGGTTTGGATCGTGAAATTTGAGTCTGGTGCAGCTATTCTAGGGGTGAGATTCCCCTAGAGTTAATTTTTAGTCTAAATAAAAAAATGTTAGCACTCTCGTATTTCGATTCTGTAAGGGTGAAGGGTTTTGACATTTACATAATTATGTAAGTTGAGTACACTCTCTTTCAAATTCATTCACTGTCCTTCAATGTGTCAGTTTTTCGAAGGTCTAAGTGTGAGTTTTCTTTTTCTGGCTCCAGTTGTCCAAGCTTCACTTATGCCTAATTTCAATACATGCAAAGTAATATGTATGTTCATTATTCAAAACATGATTTTAATAAAATAAATGTAGCCTTGTGGATTTGCTCTGTTACAATACAAATTAAAGAACATTGAAGTTAGTGTATTTTTGAAAACAAAGTATATTCCAGGTTTAATAACCGTAAACTGCTTTTACAACGAATTAATTCGAATCATTTGCTAAGTGAAAAAAGTCTGTACTTATGGGGTGACATATTTATTCACCCACATTTTTCTAGTTTTCATTTGTCCTCATATTTAAATATGAATCAATAAAATTTTACAGGAAACGAACGATTTCGTAGGATATGGACATACTTATATCTATCTAAATACACATTCACTTCGTTCTTGTTTTAAAACCACTCGACGATAAAATAGATTTGTTTCACTAACGAATTAGAGTTAGAGCGTCTTGTGATTTACTCGCACAATCGGTCGGAATTTAATTGATTTTAATAAACACTTGTGTGAATTGGGGTTACGAGCAGATTGTATTACAGATTGTACAATCGAAAGACTCTGCTCATAGCTTTGAACAGACTGCAGTTCTTGCACGGGAGACTTTTGACACGCAGCGCGAATTGCTATCGCAGTTCGATGTCGATCTATAAACAAACTAAACAAGAATTGAATTTTGGCGATCATACAGCCTCCCAGTAAGCTCGATTCAATTTAATCAAATTATATATATACAGGGTGAGAGTGAGTAGGCAGAGGGGGAAGTCTATCTCCACCCGCTTAGGCAACTGGCTTGGTACTGCTTTAAAGTGAATTTAAATTAAATACATAAATCAAAAAATGTGTTTAGCTATTTAAAAGACTTTTAAAGAGACTTTCAGTCTTTTTTCTCAAAAGCCAATTACCTTTGCCTCATTATGTTTTCGGTATCACACAAAGAATTGAATGAACAAAGTAGCTATAAAAAAAGTAGAAAACTGCATAAGCATTATTTTATTTAATTTTCGAAAAATTGTGTTTAAGACATTTAGTAATTTTAATTATAACAAATTTATTTGAAGTTGTAGTCTGTTTTTTGGCTTAGGTTAAAGTGGCTGCCAGCTCGGCTAACACAGCTAGGGCCCGCTGGGCCTGTTGTGATCAAAGCTGTATAACACAACACAACCTTTCGTAAATAGCTCCTTGTCTCTTAAGCTTTAAATATATCGCTTCTTTAAAAAAAAAATTATTTTATATGAATCTCTTCACCATATTTGCCACAATGCACTTGAAAGGGGGTATGAATAAGACTGCATTTGCACTAACTTCTCTAAGATCTCCGATCAACTTTCTGTTAATATTATATTTTATAAGCTTGAATCATTTGGGCTTCCTCCTTGGTACTTTTTGTTTGCATATGTTCCAAATTTCGAAAGGTGTTGCCAAATCATGTTAATGATCTCTTTGGTGTGCCACAAGGGAGTCATCTTGGTCCTTTGCTTTTCATTGTTGCAATAAATTACGTGATTTTTTATATTTCATACAGTGACATTCTAATTTTGATGACGACATCAACATTTTTAAGTCTATTAAAAATGCTTCACATAGCAATTTATTTAAAAAAAAAAAAAAAAGATATCGACAGTTTTGTAACATGGTGTCCAAAAAACGGTCTTAGCTTGAATTTTAAAACCTTTTCAGTGTCAAAGTATGACGTTCTCACGTTAAAAAAATTCTCAGCATTGCAAGTTATTCAATACCTCAGAAAAATCATTTATCTCAAGCTTTGGTATTAACTTTGAATTCAATTAACACGTCAATTTCATTACAAGCAAAACAACACGACGAACTTATATTTTCCATCTTTTGCGAAATTGCTGGTTTTGCTCTTCAAATTTTGATATTGCAACAGGAAATTTTATCGATAACTGTTATTTAAAAAAAAAAAAACAGTTATTCAGAAATAACTAGAACTCAATAATAACTGTTAAGGCCATCACTAATGTCGGTGGTTATTTAAGAATTTAAGAATTAATAGCTGAATACGGTCTGGATGTGCAGAAAAATAATTGAACATTAGCTCAAAAAATGGAAACAATCTTTGCAATATTTCCATCTTCTTCGAAGGATCGCAACTCTCCAAGATATTTGCTTCAACCTAATGATCAACCTGTGGGGTATGTGACGTTGACCTCCAGAATTTGAATTTTTCCATGTTTGGAGCCAACCAAATGCGAACGTTTTTGTATTTTTCAGTACCACGAATGTTTTGGTATGCTTTTATCTTTTGTTGCTTCGCGATCGTGTGCGAACGTTGTATGATGTTTCCTTTTTCTCGAGATCTCCTCTGGATCTCCTCCTTGAATATGACGATACCAACTAAGCCTATCGTGATCTATTTTTTCCAAGATGATAGTTTTTGATGGGAAAATTTCGAGGGATCTTGGCATTCCAATATGTTCAAGCTTTGTCACTTCTGCTTTCATATGGATTATCTTCAGTTTTATAGGTTGTCAGCTTACCTCTTTGTCAACAGGCAATCTTATGTACAAATACTTTACCCTTAGCTCCTTTGGCTGCGAACTTGTAGATAGAGGACTTTGAAACTGAGGCCCTGAATAGTGCTACGGAAAAATGCAGAGTCCCTAAAAACCTACCATGTACGTAGTTCACATCAAGATAAGTAAAAACAAGTAAATTATATTTATAGTTTTTTTTTTTATTATATTTATACATTGAGGCTTAGTATTATATTCGATAAACTATTTCATTTGTATCCAGGACACATACACCATTTTTCAACATGGTACTTAAAATATCTGGGTCAATATCTACTTAGCTAGAGAGTATTACTTAAATTAGTTAAATGAATTAATATACAAACACTGTGGGGAAACCCTGCGGCTAGCGCATTTTTCACAGCCATTCCTTGTGAGGAATGGAAGGACCCACAATTGTTTGCCGACTTCGAACGGCTAGGTGAGAAAGCGCTTTTCGTGTTTATAAAAATCGATTTGTTGGTGAAGCGATTATATCCACCATGGACTTTTAAGTACACTTGGAAGATGATTGACTCCGATACAGTAAATAAAATGAAGAATGGTCTACATGGCTTCTTCATACTCGTAATTATTTAATTATTTTTTTAATATTTATTTTATGTCGATCTGATCCACTCAAATAATTGGTTTAAGAGTTTTTGCGTCTATAAAATAGTCGACAAACTAGGAAATAGAAAAGCTATAGATTTAAACAAATACTTAATAGTCAGTACTTACACAAAAGAAGAGCAAGATAATGAGTGGTTTGATTGAATTTTTTGATTGTTGATGAATTTTTGTACAAACAAGCATCGTAACAAAAACTAACAGACCACAATATAGAATATTCGCAATTATATCAGGCATGTAGAAGCGTGAGTTTTGGTGTCCCTGTTCGAGAGCAATGTCCTGTTGAAATGATACATATGTAAAGGCTTTGTTATGATTAAAATATAATAAAACGTTACAAAAGTACAAGGAAAGTAAATAGGTTGAACTGTCATTTGTCGTAAACACTACACTTAATACTGTATTTTTACCTAGCACTTAAACTAGGTAAACGCGAAACTACCCCAAACCTACATGAAATGTACGCGGGCGGTTTACCACACAAAATGAAACCATTTCAGCTGCTAGGTTTCAATTGAGCCTTCTCGAAACCTAGTGATAAATATCGTGCTGAATGATATTCCAGTGAGTTTGACCTTTGATAGCAGTGCCTCTGCTGACCTGCTGTCACATGTCGGTGGAATTCTTTTGCATGCCTCTTTCTTGTTTATAGACAAAACCACAAGGAAAAGCAGGCCGGCCGGCGCACTATGGGACGAAACGAGGTTGAGCGTCTCATAAATCTGTAACTTTTTTATTTCTTCATCGAATTAAGTGAAATTTGAAACATATCATCTTGAATATATCTTCTATCTATATATCTATATCTATACATATAATAAAAACGTAACAGGTGTTTTGTTTGTGCACGCTAATCTCAGAAACGGCTTATCCTATCTAGATGAGGTTTTCAGTAATATATTGTGGTAAGCTTCATTTAACATTTAGTATTTATTTCATGTGAATCGGTTGATAAATAAAAAACTTGCGGACGAAGTCGCTGGCACATCTAGTAGTTAATATAAATTTACATAGTTTTTTGAGATTCGCCAATGTCATGAGTATAAAAAAAATGTTCAAAATTAGAAAATATAATTTTTACATTGAAATTTTGAACAAGAGAAGATATTAATGTAAAAAAAGCCTTTTATTTATTTTCTAGGCAGTATCAATGTTAATTAAGCAAAAATCTTTGACCTGGTAGGGTTGCCATAGCTTCCTTTTGATTTTTTTTGGTTAAAAAAATTTTTTTTTATGGTAAAATGTAAATTTCTCGGCCTTTGAACCCAGGGTTATATATAAATATCCTAACTTGTGTTCCAAGAGTCATTTTCAACCTCTTTTTTATTTTATTTCAATGAACCAAACAATTCCACTAGAAAATTTAATGTTACATGTAGTAGGATGTCCCAGATTTTTGAGGTTTTCTCAACTGTTGCTTTAATTCCATTTCATGTAAAACACGTTGTTATTTCTAAAAAAAAATTCATTTTAGGATTGTTTAAGTTAAGCTAGGTTACCATCGACCGACAAATGAACAAAAATATTTTTCGGAACGAAGTCGACACGGATTGCCGTCATCGTAGCAAAGTGAAATTTGGTTTACAAGGAGAGCAGAGAGTTTTTTATGAAATGACAGGGTTTTCGTTTCCATATCTTAGTTTGTATGTTCAGTATCAGACGCGTAGAGAGTACTAGTATGACAAAAGTATCACAGAAGTGTCTGTAACTGAACATACAAACTAAGATATTTAAACGAATACCCTCTCATTTCCTAAGAAAGTCCTTATTGCAACATACTTTTCCACTACCAAAGAAATTTTTGCGATTTTTCGAATCGTAAAGCTTTTAGAAGGTTGAGGAAGCAGTAATATCTAACTCTTTGTTTCTAAAAGCATTTTAGCTACATCTAACAACTCTTACACTTCATATGTCCTGGTTTTTCATAGACTTGATATGAAAGGAGCTGATCGTGAACATTTTTCAGCGCTGTTTCTCGGTGGATGACAAATTTCTCTCTTATCGCCTTGTTAAAACAAGTCAGTTTGTATGGTTATCTTAAGTATATTCACATGAGGTTGAAAGGTGGCATATATTATAGGAAAGTGATACTTCAATTTATTTATAAAAAATTATTTCGCTTTTGTTTTGGAGCAACCATGTTAAAAAAACTGTGATGGAATTTAGTAATAATTATGTCAATTGTATGACTTGTATGGTGTAAGGAGACAACCATTTCGTATGTTTTTTTTAACCATTATTCATTTTTAACTACTTAGGTAGTAAGCATGAGCAGAATTTCAATATTTTCTATCATTGTAATGAAAATTAAAGTGCAACATGCACAAAATCATAAAGAAAAAAATTCACTTTTTACACATTTTTGCTTATAAAAAAGGCGGACGTATGCGGACGAGGTTATTTTTGATTCAAAATCTGCAATAACAAACAAATTCAAAAAAATCGGTCCCGAGGTGGAGGCAGGATGAGGTAACAAAGAAAACCTTAATTGAAAAAATCACAAAGCACATAAAAGGTTCTTTTTCTTTTTTTTTTTTCTTTAAATTAACTGTTGAACTAAATCTAAATGAAAACAACTGTTTTATAAAGAAAAACCTTTTCAAAAATATATAACATCAATTACTTATATTCAGGAAGCTACAAAATATTTCACTTAAAACTTTATACTCTTTAAAAGGAAATTATAATCAAATTAATGTGACAGCAGGTTTGATCAGCAATTTAAGTATCAAAAACAAAAAGAAATAAAAAAACAGTTACTGTTTCGAAAAGAGCTGGTTTTCTAGTTTGAGGCCTCATTTTAAGATTTTTCGAATTGTAAAATTTTTCAAAGCCATTTATGAGACGCTAAACCTCATTTCGTCCCATAGTGCGGCGTGGCTTCAGATGGAAAAACTTCTTGCGGTTAACACGAACCATCCTGGAGAGAAACCTAGATAAACTTCAGGTGGAAATGTAGTATAACCCGAACGTTTTCAATACTTGATACCAACAAGAAAAAAACAATAAGAAGAAAAACCTTCACTTCTGTTGTACATCCATTTCCTGTCCTATAGCATTTTTGTTTTTGAACACAAAAACTATCGGTGATTTATGTATCCAACTGAATACCAAATTATGCTAATAAAATTTGTTTTTAATAGCAGCTTCTTAAGAGATTCCATGAGTGGTAAAGGTTTTCCCTCTTCTTACGATTCCTCAATGTCTTATGTCTGTGGCCTATTTCACCAAAACAAAATTTTCAAATTTGTTTGTAATTTACAATAAATTGCAAGTTATTAATCTATGTTTTGATTTTATCAGCTGTAGGTCTTTAATTTGAAAACTTGTGACCATGGCGAAAATAATTATAGAAAAAAGTATTGCAATTCACGAGTGTTTAAAATTCCTGTTGCATCGGGCACCGGGATCAAGAAAGAGTTGTTCTATTGCTGCTGCTATGCAAGGACATTTTTGTTACAAAATTGAAGAAGAATCAAGCTTGTGAGAAAAATTACACTTAAACGTTCCGCAGTTGAAAATTCTAACAATGAACAAATTCTGCAAGTCTAATGTGAAGAATTCATAACTTGTAGCTGGCGAAATGAAAAACTGGATTACAAATTTGTAACTCTAAATTGCAAGTGGTTGTGCTTTTTTGTGTGTTCCATTGGTTTTACTTCGAAAGTTTTCTGAGCGATTCGGGGGTTGTTACTGAGCATGGCTTAAACGAGTATCATACGTATGAACATAGAAGTTACCTGCCTATAAAATTTAATCGAATATTTTTATTTTCAATTACTCTCTACTTTTCAGATATTGCTTTGCACTGGAGAAAAAGAAGGATCCATGAGCATTCAAGAGCATTCCCAAATGGTCCCATTAATGAAAAATTATGATTTCTCATGATTCTGAGAAGTGACAGCCACTTCTAGATTTGAAGTGAAAATTAACTCAAGAAGCACTAACCCCATGTTATTTTTTCTTTTTTCTGTTGGAGGTTTTTAAAATACAAGCTGCAGCACTCACACCTAAATATTGGTCTATTATACTACCAGATAGCAACCTTCTTTTTGTTATAGCTTTCCAAATGTTCGGAGAAAAACCAAGACACGACATGTTACTTAAATATCAAAACGAACATTTTCCTCAAGGAATATTTTTTATGATCCAAAGGTGTTTCACTTAAACACAAAGATATCAAGTTGAAATGATCAGAAATAATTTAAAGTGCTCTAACAATCCAATGAAAAGCCGACATCCCATACCAGTCGACTACATCAGCAAATAAATAGGAATACCATTCGTCAGATAATCGATGAGAACTCAATCACTATTTAGAAACGACGACAAAACAATGGTAACAAAATATCATCGCTAGATATTCTCAAATTAGTAGGCATAATTGCACTCCAGAAATATTTTTTGTAAGCCGGCAAAATAAAAAAGAGCATTTATGTTTCACTTCACCCGTGTATTTTTTTTTTTTTTTATAGATCGGTATTTCATTCATAAAACACTATTCCAGTTGAAAAAAAAAACGATCTAGCTCAGCTTTTAACGTTCAATCACTGTCATACTACAAACCTTTGATCCACAGTTAACCAACATCTAATTTAAACTTTGATATTTTTCAAAGTAAAACGATTTGTTGTTATTTAAAAAAGGAATTTTCGAGGAGCTCTTCGTCAAGTTGATTAGATTACTTATTCAATTAAAGAAACTGGTTTCCTTCTTTGGCTTGTTTCATTTTCGATCACTAACTAATTAGACAAAAAGAAATTTCATTTTTTCTTTGTTCAAATCACGCCTTTACGTTAGGGTCATTTAAACAGATACAAAACTGTTAATAGTACGAAACTCGTATACCCATTTTATTGTAAAAAAAAAAAAATTAAAAAAAAAAAAACAATTCAAATAAATTACCATTTTGAAGAAAATTTAGTATTCGCCTTCACAAGTATTTTATTTTTCGAATTTTGTGTTGTTTATTTTCAAACTATCGCGAAGTTCAACGCGAATGTGATTGGATCACTTGTTCCATTGCTTTGAAAACGCACGCACAATTTACTTTCAGTTGCCGGTAAGAGAACGTTTTATTGAAATCGACCATCCGCCTCATAGACCAGGGTCGATAATTTTTGAAACAAAAAAAAAATTATAGTAGAATGAAACAAGTTGTAAGAGGTAGAAAATAAACCAAAAAAAAGGAAAACATAAATTACGGGCGATCTGAGGTCGGGAAGGGGGCGGGGGGCGTATTAAAGGGTAAAAAACGGTTAATCCCGATTTCCGGTAAAACTGCAAGTCTTAGGAAAAAAAGTTAAAAAAGCAAAGTTGTAGGTATTAAAAAGATCTACAACTTTTGTGAAGACACTTTTTTCACATAACCTCAAAATGTATGTGAAAAATTCGAATAACTGAGTTTTTGGTTTTTTATTTTTATCTTTTGCAAAAAAACTAATTTTTTCGCGAAATTTGGTGAAAACATACCTTTGTATGTTCCAAACATACAGTAATTTTTTTGATTTAAAATATTTATTTTTTCACCTTATTTTGACAAAATATCGAAAAATCACACTTATTTTCAATCGAAAAATCTCACGTCAAAATATCTGCTTTTTAAAAAAAATTGGTGTGTTTCTTGTTCGTTGAAATCTCTACTTTCAGATGGTTAAAAAAAAAATATACATTACTATGGTAAATGTTCTCAGAAAATGCAAATAATGAAAATAACCCAAATCCAAAATTTTTTTTTAATTTCTTAAAAATTAAATTTACACTTTTTTTTCTAGAAAAACTTTAGATTTCATGTTATACCGATAAACAAAAAAATTGCTACTCGAAATATACTACTATCTTACCTTTTTCTAGTAATTAATGTGTAAATTTTGAATTTAAAAAAAAAAAAAAAAAAAATTGGATTTGGGCTATTTTCATTATTTGCATTTTCTGAGAACATTTTTTAGCCTGAAAACTGAACAGGAGTCAAAAGTGGTTTTAAATCTTAACATAGCATAAAACAAAGTCGCTTTCTCTGTCCCAATGTCCCTATGTTCTTATGTCCCTATCTCCCTATGTATGCTTAGATTTTTAAAACTACGCAACGGATTTTGATGGGTTTTTTTTTTAATGAATAGAGTGATTCAAGAGGAAGGTTTATAATGTATGTATAATACATGCATACTATGGTAGCGAAAAACTGAGAAATTTAAAGAATTGTAATGTGATATCGTAACAAACATATTTTTCTGCGCCTACATTGCAAACGCTGGCTAAGCCTTACGAGATAGATCAAAATTATGTACTCGGAATTCAATATCTTAAAAAGATGAATAAAAAGTCAGCGACAGCATATGTTTATCTAATAAGGATAACCCACAGTAACCATTTTTATCTTTCACATATTACAAAAAAAAAAAAAAATAGTGCGTGGAGTCCCTCCGCGCGGTAGAAGTGAAACTTCCCAATGTGGAAATGAAAATAGGAAGAGGTAGAAATTGATTTTTAGTGAACTCATATTGTTTCTTTAAAAGAAAAAGAAAAGAAATGGATCGGAGTTAACTTTCACGGGATAGGTACTTAACACCATTTCATAGAACAATTTTTTTATTTTTTGGTGGAGATTAGAAGGACTTTGAAGATGTATGTATGTATCATGTATGGTATTGTATCCATAATTATGATACAATACCAAGAACCTTTCTGAAACCGTTGATTGGCTAGTGTAAGTGGAAGCTGACTGACAGACTAATGAAGACCGCAGTCTTAACACCTAAGTCGAAGATGGAGAACACTTACATACATGTTTAGACATGATCAAACACGTTTAGACATGACCAAACATGTTTAGACATGACCAAACATGTTTAGACATTAACAAACATGTTTGGACATGATCAAACATGTTTAGACATGATAATATGTTTAGACATGATAAACATTTTTGAGCCGGGCTTAAATGGAAATTGCTTATATATACATGATTATGCCTCCACTAACTACTATGTACATATATACTCACTAGTCACTAGTATCTTAAAATTCGAATAACATCTTGCATCTTATCACCAAAAGCTCTGATTTGTGTAATGTCTTCCAAATAAAATTACGCAGTCAACACATTCGAGGAGAAGCTTCACAAATTATTTTTTGTTAGAATAATTTAACTTAATCGATTTACACATTTAGTAAGCACTTATCTACGTACATCATACATACATACATATATCAAACAAATTAAAAGAAACTGCAGTAAATATTTTCTATCATTTCATTGGAGAAGAAAAGAAAACACAACACTGATCGATTATTCACTGAGCAATTGAAATAATTTTCGCACGCACAGACATGATTTTCTTCAAAAAATTCCCACCAAAAAACACAATTTACTACAATGAAATCGTTGGGATGAATGGCGCGGAATGATGACAGCAACTTATTAGCAGTGCCAAAGTGCTTAAGTGTAACGCGGAAGTGTAACGCTTAAGTGTAACGCGGAAGTGTAACGCTTTCATGTTTGCAAGTCGCATAAGAAGTTTCACTTCAAAAATTATGACCAAGCTATTTTAAACGATACAGTATCATTCTTTATCCAGTTAAATACATTAGTTACGTCGTACATTTCATGTAGATCAAAATTGCCGTTTACGGCATGTGATTTAAATGAATATTTTCGAAGATATTGCAGATTTAAAAATTGCGGGACGTGGGGTTTGCGGTGGTACCAGCCGGCGGGTGTGGAACGGGAGCGAGCCTATAAATAGCGCTTTGGAGGTCGTGGTTCCCCCAATAGATGTAGATTATAAAGCTCAAAAGTTAAAAAGAGAAACGAATACAATTATGGCTGCAGATGAAAAATTATGGGTGCAAATGAACATGCTTATAATTTTTCATCTGCATCCTATAACTAAGGAAGTGCAGACGGTGCCTTCACTCTCTGTCAGACAAG
This sequence comes from Melanostoma mellinum, assembly GCA_914767635.1. Lineage (NCBI taxonomy): Eukaryota > Metazoa > Arthropoda > Insecta > Diptera > Syrphidae > Melanostoma > Melanostoma mellinum. The sequence continues at coordinate 203,015,353 of OU612058.1, forward strand.
TATGAATTTCACATCTTGTGTCTTTTTCCTTTTTTCATCTGCACTTGCAGATTCATGTAAATCCAACATAAGAAGCAACTGAATCGAGACCCTAACTGCTGTGACTATCAGAAGCCAATTTGTTGATAATTTGAGAGAGCGTTCTAAGTTGTAACATCACACTGGAAATTTGATTTCGTATTTTGGTTTGAGTGAGAACACCAAAATTATACTGCACATGTTACTGTCGGCTTTCTGATAGCTTAACAAAAACTTTCACAAATAATGGGTGTTTTTTAGACGTGTGGCTTACAAGAAGATTTAAAATGAATGTAATTTAATGTTATGGCTTATGGGCAAAAATTAAGATTTAGTATAAAGATAAAAGTATACGTAGAGAAATGACTTCACATAACCCAACAAAAAATAGCCCAGCGGTGTTAAATTCCCCGATTTTGGTGGTTACTCACAGGCTTAAGACTCAAAATTAGCGTCAACAGCGATTTCGCTTCAAGACAATATACCGAACGCACGCAGTGCCCAGTGGTTGTGCGGCTTCAACTCTTTCACGATGAAATGGCAAACTAAATTGAGCATAAATCAAGAAGTCAAAAAGATTAACTCCAAAAAATAGTATTTACATATTTTTTTTTTTTTTTTTTTTTTTTTTTTTTTTTTTTTTTTTTATAAATATATAATATTTATTTTTTTATAAATAATAATAATAATAATAATAAATTGATTTACATTAATAGATATTGAAAGAAATAGCTGAAATACAATCTTGTGTCTTTAACAGACAGTGGCGATAGTATATATTTTACAAGTTTAAACTATGACAAGTAGAGCTATTGATGGGGAAAACAATAGAAGATTAAATGGAATATAAAAAATATATAAATACAAATATAAAACATGTTCGGAAATTTTAAGTTACATCATTGGATTCAATAAAGCATCAATTTCAAAATGATCAATGGAAAATAGCCAATATTTAATTGATTTTAAAAATACTTTTTTTTCTCTCTCACACCTTATGTTTTCAGGCAATTTATTAAACAATCGTGGAGCAGTGACATAATAGCATTGGGAAAAATGAGTTTTTTTGATGTTAGGTATAGTTGCAAGATTTCTAGTGTTGATATGCAAGCTATAGTTTTCTTGCACTCTAGCTACGAAGTAGCCAGAATCACAGAAAAATATTTTTAAAACTTTATAACAGTACAAATGTCTTATTGGAAGAAATTCAAGTCTTTTAAATAGTTCAAAACTTGGTGTCCTACGATTTGCTTTTAAAATTATCCTCACATCATGCTTTTGCTTAATCAGCAAAGGTTCTATTTTATTAAAATAAGAACCTCCCCAACAAGAAATTCCATATTCCAGTTTAGATTTAAACAAAGCACAGTAAACTAGTTTCAAAACCGGCAAATTGCAGTACATACTAAGATGGTATAATTGTCTTACAACCCCGTTCAGATACTGTTTCAGATACATTGTATGATCCTTCCAACATAGTTTTTTGTCCAATATAATACCTAAATATTTAAAACTGTCAACCTGTTCAATCTGAAAGCATTTTTCGTGGCAATCAACTTGATTATTGAATATCAAATGTCCAAAAGCAAATCGATTACACATTGGAGTATGATAATGTAACGGAATATTTTTGATGACATCTCCTTTAATATTATATAGCATGAACTTCGTTTTATTACTTATTACAAGTTTATGAAAATTGAACCACATTCTTAACAAGTCAAGGTCATAATTTACATCAGCAAAACTATCTATTATATTAGTGTTTGAATAGAAAAAACTTGTGTCATCAGCAAATGCAGTGATTTTACCTTTAAAAGATTGTAAAAATAGTGAGTTTACATAGGTTAAAAACAGTATTGGGCCCAGAACTGATCTTTGAGGAACGCCCATATTCAAGAATCCTTTAGAACTATATGCATTACCAATTTTGACGACTTGGTTCCGGTTTGACAAATAGGAGGAAAACCATTTATTAATGGAGCCTCTGAACCCTGCTCTATAGAGTTTATCAAGTAACAACGTATGATTTGCCATATCAAAAGCCTTACTTATATTAATAAACAAAGTTGATGGTATGTGTGAAGTGTTAAAGCTGTTATAAATTTCACCTGTTAATTTTAACAAAGCACCCTCAGTCGATTTGCCCTTTCTAAACCCAAACTGACAATCACTTAAAAAACTAGTTTTTTCTAGGAATGAAAGCATTCTTGATTTCATTCCTTTTTCAAAAATTTTTGAAAACGTAGATAAAAGAGAGATGGGACTATAATTATTCAATGACACTGTATCACCTTTCTTATGTAATGGTAAAACCACTGCAGTTTTCAGTCTTTCGGGAAAAACTCCTTCATGCACAGAGTAGTTGAACAAATAACAGAGGACATTAGAAACATGAAAGGAAATTTGTTTTAACAAAAAGCTTGAAATATTGTCACTGGAAGACGAGTTTGAAGTTTTGAGTGACATTATAATTTTAGAAATCTCAAGCGCAGAAAATTCTAATTGAAATTCGTCTATTGAAAACTAGACGCCTATCACTCTTTCATGCTTGAATTAATGGAGCGATCGAGTTACCGGATGTTCAAACTACATAGGTCCTACTGTATTATGAAGGGTTCGTCGTGTGATTGTTGAATTTAAACAAAAGAAAAAAAAAAAATAACAAACATTTAATGTTATCGTAGGCTAAGAAAGCAGTTTTCCCCTAAAAAAGATCAAATTTGGATTGAAAAAGGTATAGTTTCTAACCAAGGCGTGAGCGAATAAAAATGAAAGAAAACATAAGTTATGATGATATGATGGATGATGCAATCTTCTTTGGATTTCTTTGTTGCAAATTTATAAATAGAAAATTTGTGGATGTTCAGTGTAAATGTTATGAACAGAAAATAAATAATGTACGAGTACAAGTACTGTGAGCACCCAAACTGGATGACGCTGTTTTCCTGAAAATGCAGATCAGCAAGTTAAATAAAAATATTCTTTGCTTTTTTTTAAATTGATGGCTTTAGGTTGAAGTGGAATCTGATGTAAACAAACAAGTGTGAAGTTTTTATTCGTACACGTAGGTTCAATGACAAAGCTCATAGTTTACGAAATAGGACGCCAAAGAACAGAATTTACGAATGAACACGCTATTTTGGCGTTGCTTTTTCTTCTTATGATGAAAACGAATAAGTTGAGATGATGCAATAATAATGAATCTTAGAATATTGACATGTAGTGTCTTCAAACTCTTTAGGAGTGGTTTTCAATTTTTATGTATTTAAAAAAAAAAAAAAAAAACAATTACTTGCCAGGGTTTGCGATAGAAAATCGGAGATAACAACTGTTTAACTATTTTGAAAGTGACAACTAATATAAAAAATCCTTTTTTTTTTATAAAATAGGACGATGAGTAGAAAGATCTTTTGGGCTTTCCTTTGGATTTCACACGTAAAATTTTAGTTGATCAAAATTAATGCTTAGGTTCTAAAAATGTTTGAAAGTGAGGTGTTTCTAAGATTTGAATAACTATTGAAAACCTTTCGAAAAATGTTTGCCTGGGTTAATGCAAGACATTGAAAGGATTAAAGGCATCGTATGATCCCAAAGATGAGTGCAGTCGTATGTCGTCGTTCTCGACAAAGGCACCAGCACCAGAACCCTCGTCGGATTTGGAGCCATCTGTGAAGATACGATAACAGTTCTTTCCAGGCTCAGATTCTGCAGCGAACCAGTCCTAAACCGAAGGAAAGTTGACTGAGTAATTTTGACGCAGTTTGAGCCTTGGGATTATCGTGTCAGACGGCATTTCCATGAGTCAAAAGATATGCTGCTTGCGAGTTCCTCAAAGCTCCAGTGCGAATTGTGCCAGAGACCTTGCTCCTTTTAAGGGCTTTGGTAAGTCCACTAGTCTCACTGAGTGCTTCTATACTTTCAAAGAATACTTTGTAAGAGGCATTCTTTGATCGAATTAACCTTTTAAAGTCCTTTTGTTTAGATCGATACAGTAGAGCTTTGACGAAATTACCGAGCTCATCGTTGAAAAGTGTTCTTGTGACTAAAGGAGTGGGAATCACATTTGCTACATGTATCTGTGGTCTGAGAGTGACACGTCCGGCAACAATTTCCAGTTGGTAATCTCCTTGGCATATCTGTTAGATATTGTCAAGTCAATTACGTCCTGTCGTGTAGCCGTAACAACAGTTGGACTATTGCCAACATTGTTAATGTCTAAGTCAGAAGACAGAAGCACATAATAAGCCCCAGCTTCCGGTTTTCACAAAACTCCACCAACTTCTACAACCTGTCTTGAGGGAGGGTAAAGGTAAACTGGAGTTCCAGGGAAAGTAAATGACCCAACGACGAAAGTTTGCTACTCGCCGTTCGTTTCGTAGTTCACTATAGCCGCAGCCATGTTTTGACCACAGAAATGATCAAGTTTAGTTGCTGCAAAAGAATTCGGTATGATGAGACAGGTCCGGGGTAAGTCAGACCGTTCGTCATAGAGAATATTGAACCCTCGTAGCCCTACAAGACCAAGAACTCGGCCCTTCTAGGCCCATGGCTCTTAGATTGCTACGAAGTAAGTTTTTGTATTCAACACGAAAAGTCTGCTACATAGGAGTGAAGTAGCAGCCTTAGAATGTTGAGGGTTTATCTGAGTTATTATCATTGATAAGTACTAGTAATCCATCCATCAATTCCACCGATTGGAATCAAATTGGAAATAAATCCTTCCAAGATGAAAACGCAGACGGGAGTCGTCCCTAGTCTTGATGATAGCCACAGAAGCTTGATCCACTCCCACGCAACAAGATAAGAACCGTCTTACCATCCCGATTCCCAGCCTCCTTGTGATAATAAACTTTCCACTTCGTAGTGTCGATACCATCATTCTGGGTAACGAGACGTTGTAGCACATCTTCAGTATTCCTGAGTTGCCCCAGGATAAAGCAGATGGCTTTTGTTAAAACCGGCGCCCTGAAAATTTCGAAAGAGGAATTTAGGAGGGGTGGAATTTTAAGCACAGAGGCACGTAGCCAGTCAGCGGTCTGCTGATTAGAACACTCGATCAAAAAGGTTCCGTCCTCCAAACAACATCTCTCATGGATCTGCGTACTCTCTGCCATAGCCAGCTCCCACAGCTGATCTTCACAGTGCGTGCGCTCTGTGATGGTCATGCTGTCGTCATTGCCAGCCTTACAGATACGCACTTTGAAAAGCGAAAAAAGCCACTCTTTTATAGGGCAGCCGACTTTTATTTCGCTGTGCGACGGATTTTGCTCCTTTCGAGGCTTTATCCCGTCCGGTCAGTGTCCGTGGACCAGACTGACTAGCAATCACGGTTTCATTCACCAACGTTTCGGCTGGACCTCCAGGAGTTTTAACCATGCCGGCTTCGTCCCTTCCAGCCAGTGTCCGTGGACCGAATTTGCAGGTCTTTGCGACCTGTTCCCCCATTTTCATTCACCGACTTTCCAGTTAGACCAACAGGAAGATTGGCAGAGCTTCCGGACACCTCCTTCCTTTTGACCTTGTTCGCGTTTGCAGAAGTTGTGGTGACTTCGGTTACGGGAGACCGTCCTCAATTGGTGGGTGAGATCTCTTCCGACCTGTCCGTTTCCGCCGCCGTCACCAAAGGCTTGCAACTTAATTTAGTGCCTTCGACCACCCTGGTTCCTCTTTGCATTGAGCTTTTTCCGCTCGCCGTCTCTCCAGTTTCTGTTGGCGCTTGGAAAGCTGTTCTCCAGAGGATGCCATCGTTGGAGTCGGATTCACTTGTTCAGTTTCACTTAATCCGGTGAAAGCACATGCTACCCATGACTCTAAGACCATTAGCTCGTGTGGCTTGGTTCTTCTTAATCTCCGAACATTGCCTCTCGTATTTAATACGGACTCCATTTCAGAGTTGATATGACTATGCAGTCGCTGATTGTGTGATACAGCATGTTTTCTTACAACTTCTGTAACCGTTTATATTTGTAGGCCACGATGTAAATCGCTATTTCTTATATTCCATGGTGCATTTACTATTCCACGAAGGACTTTGTTTTGGAACTTTTGGATGATTTCAGTATTTGTTTTATTTGTACAGCCCTATATTTGGATTCCATAGGTCCAAACAGGTTTAAGTACTTGTTTAAAAAGCATTATTTTATTTTCGACAGATAAGTCAGAATTTCTACCGAGTAACCAGTACATTTTTCTATATTTCAACTTGACCTCTTCCCTTTTCTTTTTGATATGCTCTTTCCATTTTAGCTTTGCATCCAAATTCATCCCAAGGTATTTGGCGTAAGGTATAGCTTGATTGTTGATGAATATTTGAACGTAGCTTAACTTTTTATTTGTAAAATTTATATGTGCAGATTTAGCTTCATTGAGTTTGATACGCCATTTTTTGGTCCAATCACTAATGGTGTCGACGGCATTTTGCAATTTCTCAGCAGCCTTGACGACGCACTTACTGGATGCCAAAATTGCAGTATCATCTGCAAAAGTAGCCATAATGGTGTTGTTATCCACTGGAATATCCCTTGTATATAGCAAATAAAGGGTAGGTCCTAGGACGCTTCCTTGTGGAACACCGGCTTGTATTTTACTTAGCTTTGAATATTCTTGATCATACCGTACTCTGAGGAGCTGGTTTGAGATATAAGATTTTAGTATTTCGTAGTACTGCCTGGGTAGGTCCCTTCGCAGTTTGTACTCTAGTTCCTCATACCATACCTTGTCGAACGCTTAAGCAACATCTAAAAATATAGCCGAACATACTTGTTTTTCTTCTAATGCTTTTTCAACTGCATCCGTTATTCTATGAACTTGGTCTATCGTGGAATGTTTATTTCTAAATCCAAACTGATGATTTGGGATTAGATTTCTTTCTTCTATGACTTTGCTCAGTCTTTTCAGTAGCAATTTTTCAAAGACTTTTGCCATTATTGGTATAAGCGATATTGGTCTGTAAGACGTCACTTCTGTTGGTGGCTTACCTTGCTTTGGTATAACAATTACTTCAGCAATTTTCCAATGAAGTGCGACTTATTGGGTTTTTTGGCATGATGGCATTTCTTTCATAACCTGAGCAGTTATTAAATCGTGCCCAAGTGATTTTTTGTTCGATAGTTGATTTCGACACATATGTACTTTTATTTCTTTCTTTCTTCTGGGAATGGCTTAAAAATATTCGCAAGATGTTCTGCAAACAGGTTAGCTTTTACTTTCGGATTTCCGATCCAATTACCGTTGGCGGGTTTTGTAACTGCGGTCTTTTCAGGCGAATAATCGGTTGAAGCATCAGTCGTTAAATTTTTCATCAGGAACCTACATAATGAATCATTTTTGAACTTGTAGATTTGTTTTTTTCAGTTCGTTGCTTAGCCGGTTAAACGTTGTTTTATCGTCTGGAAATCTAGTATTTTGCATTTTCTTCAAGCTCTTCTTTTCTTCAATATCAACTCTCTTATCTCGACAGGGTATTTTGTTTCAGTTTGTCTCCTACTCGAGTAAGTTGGTGTACTTTCTTCCTGCAGCTTGTTGAACATCGGCAATGAATTGTTTACTTGAAGGTCGCTTTGCTCTTTTGTTTCCATATAGGGGATCTGAGATTTACAAAGCTTTCAAGCTTTTCTCTGAATTCACTCCACTTTGTTTTATTATTTACTAGCTTAGGATTACTTTTTTCCATTATCTCCGATTCATTAAGTGATAAAATCACCGTTGTATGATCAGATGATAAGTCATAATTACCTTCGACTCTTATATGGTTTCGTTTGATACCTTTAACTATGAAAAAGTCAACAAGGTCTAGTATTTTACTAGTTTGCTGGTGATCTGGAAGAATAATAATAAAAAATCTGCCAAAATGATGATAATATTAAGTGTGTTTAATGACCAGCTCTAGATCGATCTAGAGCAGAAAAAAGCAGATTTTTGGTGTTTAATGATAATTTTTCTACTCCGAGCAAGAACTTTTTGTGTTTAATGACCTGCTCTAGAGCTTTTAGAGCAGCATTTTCTGCACTTGCTTTTGAGTAAGAGCAGATTGGAGCAAAGTGTCAAAATCAGCTGTTGACATTTGATTCAAATATTTTTGTTTATATTTTGCGTTTTGCAATCTATTTGAAATCGAATTTAACTTAAAATCAATTGAATTAACATCGCATGTTAGTTTAGTTTTGATTTCAATGTTTCCGCATATAGATTTTTAATCAAACATAATTTTGCAAACTAGCTACGGTTACAATATGTTTGTTGTTTCTTATCAGCTGACTTTTGGCACCAGCTGACTCTGCTCTAAGTTGCCTGACATTTTTCATGTTTCTTGTTCTGCTCTGAGCTGCGCTGCTCTGCTTTTTTTTTCATTAAACACACTTATTGTGTGAAGATAAGACACATATTTGTAGTCTCTTTGTCATGAAAGTAAATTAAGATTCGAATTATGTTTTCAAGAGAATATTATTTGTAAAAAAACTTCTCTAGCCCTTTGTGAATGCCAAACAAATGCGAATGTTTTTGTATTTTTCAGTACCAAGAATGTTTTGGTATGCCTTTATCTTTTGTTGCTTCGCGATCGTGTGCGAACGTTGATGATGATGTTCTCTTTCTGTCGAGATCTCCTCTGGATCTCCTCCTTGAACTAAGCTGATCGTGATCTATTTTTCCAAGATGATAGTTTTTGATGTGAAAATTTCGAAGGATCTAGGCCATTCCAATTTCAAGGGCCATTTCCACGTTCAAGCTTTGTCACTTCTGCAATCGTATGGACTATCTTCAGTTTTATAGGTTGTCAGTTTACCTCTTTGTCAACAGGCAAACTTATGTACAAATACTTTACCTTTAGCTCCTTTGGTTGCGAACTTGTAGATAGAGGACTTTGAAACTAAGGCCCTGAACAGTGCTACGGGAAAGAGTCCCTAAAACCTACCATGTACGTAGTTCACATCAATTTAAGTAAAAACAAGTAAATTATATTTATAGTTTTTTTTTTATTATATTTATACACTGAGGCTTAGTATTATATTCGATAAACTATTTCATTTGTATCCAGGACACATACACCATTTTTCAACATGGTACTTAAAATATCTGGCTCAATATCTACTTAGCTAGAGAGTATTACTTAAATTAGTTAAATGAATTAATATACAAACACTGTGGGGAAACCCTGCGGCTAGCGCATTTTTCACAGCCATTCCTTGTGAGGAATGGAGGGACCTACAATTGATTACCGACTCCGAACGGCTAGGTGAGAAAGCGCTTTTCGTGTTTATAAAAATCGATTTGTTGGTGAAGCGATTATTTCCAATATGAACCTTTAAGTAAACTTGGAAGATGATTGACTCCGATACAGTAAATAAAATGTAGAATGGTCTACATGGCTTCTTAATACTCGTAATGATATAATTATTTTTTAATATTTATTTTATGTCGATCTGATCCACTGAAGTAATGGGTTTAAGAGTTTTTGTGTTTGTAAAACAGGCGACAACCTAGGAAATAGAAAAACTATAGATTTAAACAAATATTTAATAGTCCGTACTTACACAAAAGAAGAGCAAGATAATGAGTGGTTTGGTTGAATTTTTTAATTGTTGATGAATTTTTGTACAAACAAGCTTCGTAACAAAAATTAACAGACCACAATATATAATATTCGCAATTATATCAGGCATGTAGGAGCGTGAGTTTTGATGTCCCTGTTCGAGAGGAATGTCCTGTTGAAATGTTATGTAAAGACTTTGCTGTGATTAAAATATAATAAAACGCTTACAAAATTACAAGGAAAGTGTTAATAAATAGGTTGAACTCTCATTTGGTACTGTATTTTTACCTAGCACTTAAACTAGGTAAACGCAAAACTACCCCAAACCTACATGAAATGTACGCGGGCGGTTTACCATACAAAATTAAACCATTTCAGTTGCTAGGTTTCAATTAAAGCTTCTCGAAACCTAGTGATAAATATCGTGCTGAATGATATTCCAGTGAGTTTGACGTTTGATAGCAGTGCCTCTGCTGACCTGCTGTCATATGTCGGTGGAATTCTTTTGCATGCCTCTTTCTTGTTTATAGACAAAACCACAAGGAAAAGCAGGCCGGCCGGCGCGGCGCGCGTGGCGTCCAGATAGAAACACTTCTTGCGGTTAACACAAACCATCCTGGAAAGAAACCTAGATAAACTTCAGGCGAAAATGTGGTACAAACAGAACGTTTTTAATACTTGATACCAACAAGAAAAAAAACAATAAGAAGAAAAACCTTCACTACATGTGAGAAAAATTACACTTAAACGTTCCCCAGTTGAAAATTCTAGCAATGAACAAATTCTGCGAGTCTGATGTGGAGAATTTAAAACTTGTAGTTGGCGAAACGAAAAACTGGATTGCAAATTTGTAACTGTAAATTGTAAGTGGTACTTTTTATTGTTGTGAAATAGGTCAAAGAATAAATAAATTGTTAAAACAATGACAAAGAAATGAGTGTTTTAGGTTTTTTCAGTTGAACGAAAAAACCTTCGAAAATACATTTTTTTTTTTATAAGATAAAGGTGTTTGGCACTCTCACAAAGCCATCTAGTTAAATGAGTAGTAACTTTTTTGTGTGTTCCATTGGTTTTACAAATGAACTTTTCTCCGAATGAAACCAATGGAAAGCGACATGGGATTCCAAGTCCGGAAGCAAATTCTTCTTAGTTTGAAGAAAGAAAGTGATATTTGGCTTGAAGAAGATGTACCAGTACTGCTTCTAACTTCGAAAGTTTTCTGAACGATTCGGGGTCTGTAACTGAGCCTGGCTTAGTCGAGCATCATACATATATGATCATAGAAGTTACCTGCCCACTTTCTATAAAATTTAATCGAATATTTTCTTTTTAAACTAGGTACTCTCTTTCGGATCGCTTTTCGGATATCTGGACTGGACAAAAAGAAGCATCCATGAGCTTTCGAGAGCATTCTCAAATAGTTCCATTAATGGAAAATGATCGTTTCTCATGATTCTGAGAAGGAGAACTGAACTAATACGATGTTTTTCTTTTTTTTCTGTTGGAGGTTTTTAAAATACCAGCTGGATCACTTAGACCTAAATACCGGTCCATTATACTATCAGATAGCAACCTATGTCGAAGTTACTCAAATGTCAAAATGAAAATTTTTCTCAAGGAATACTTCTTTTGATCCAAAGACAAAGACAAAGACACACACACAAACATCACGTTGAAATGATCAGATCTAAATTAAAGGTGCTCTAAAAATTCAATGAAAAGCCGACATAAGTCTACCTCAGCGAACACAGAGGAATACCATTCGTCAGATCTACGATGTGCACTCAATCACTACTCAGAAACGACGACAAAATAATGATGACAAAATATCATCGCTCGATATTCAGAAATTGGTATGCATATTTGCACTCCAAAAATAATTTTTGTAAGAAATACTTCCTCTTGGCTAAGCCGGCAAAATAAAAAAGAGGTTTTATATTTCATTTCACTACACCAGTGTATTTTTTTTTTTCAATGCAGCTTCTTTTTTATAGATCAGTATTTCATTGATAAAATACTATAAATATACCAATTGAAAAAAAAAAACGATCTAGCTCAGATTTTAACGTTCAATCACTGTCAGACTACATAGCTTTTATCCACAGTTTACCAACATCTAATTTTCACTTTGATATGTTTCGACAGTAAAACGATTTGTTATTTAAAAAAGGAGTTTTCGAGAAGCTCTTTGTAAGTTGATTAGATTTGGTTTCCTTCTTCGGCTTGTTTCATTTTCGATCACTAACTAATTAGACAAAAAGAAACTCTTTGTTTCTTTTTTCAATTCACGCCTATACGTTAGGGTCATTTAAACTGATACCAAACTGTTAATATATTACAAAAAAAAAACAAAAAAATTACCATTTTGAAGAAAATTTAGTATTCGCCTTCACAAGTATTTTATTTTTCGAATTTTGTGTTGTTTATTTTCAAACTATCGCGAAGTTCAACGTGTTTTATGCTGCTATGTGATTGGTTCACTTGTTCCTATGCTTTGAAAACGCACGCACAATTAACTTTCAGTTGCAAGTAAGAGAACGTTTTATTGAAATCGACTTTCCGCCTCAAACGCCTTTTGTATTCTGATCTGATTTCTGATTGCATATTGCATTGGCATTCTCAGTTCTCACTGCAAATACATATACAAAAATATGAAGCTGCTTCTTAAGTGCTTACATATGCATATGTGATATAGCATTTGGATTGGAATTTAAAGCAAATACGGGAGTTTCCCTTACATACAGTGCGACTTCGATAATTTGAACTTTTAGAGACTTCTAGAAAGAATCCGATTCACGGAGGTGATCGGATCCTTTTTTCACAGTCAATAGTTCGCCTGAAGACTGAAAAGGAGTCAAAAATGGTTTTAAATCTTAACATAGTATAAAACAAAGTCGCTTTCTCTGCCCCAATGTCCCTATGTTCCTATGTCCCTATGTATGCTTAGATTCTTAAAACTACGCAACGGATTTCGATGTGGTTTTTTTTTTTAATGAATAGAGTGATTCAAGAGGAAGGTTTATATGTATAATACATGCAATTATATGAGAGGAAAGCCGAGAAATTCAAGGATTTGTAATGTGATATCGTAACAAACATATTTTTCTGCGCCTACATTGCAAACGCTGGCTAAGCCTTACGAGATAGATCAAATTTATGTACTCGGAGTTCAATATCTTAAAAAGATGAATAAAAAGTCCGCGACAGCATATGCATATCTCCTAAGGATAACCCACAGTAACCATTTTTATCTTTCACATATTAAAAAAAAAAAAAAAAATATGACCAGGCTATTTTAAACGATACAGTTTCATTCTTTATCCAGATAAATATATTAGATATGTGTGCATTTCATGTAGATGAAAATTGCGTTTTGCGGCATGTGATTCAAATGAATATTTTCGAAGATATTGCAGATTTAAAAATTGCGGGACGTATAGCGTTTGCGGCGTAACCAGCCGGCGGGCGGGGGCGGTGGAAGCGAGCCTATAAATAGCGCGTGGTCGTGGTTCTCCCCATAGATGAAGATTATAAAGCACAAAAGTTAAAAAGAGAAACGAATACAATTATGGCTGCAGATGAAAAATTATAATTTTTTATCTGCATCCTGTAACTAAGGAAGTGCAGACGTTGCCTTTCCTCTCTATCAGACAAGTATGAATTTTACATCTTGTGTCTTTTTCCTTTTTTCATCTGCATATCTGCATTTGCAGATGCATGCAAATTCAACATTAGGTCCGTTCGTTGAACTTTTCCCAGGGTTGACCCAGGTTTTCTTGACAACCCTATGAGTTGTCAAAAAAAGATGGGGTTTCCACTCCTCAAAAAACGCTAAACCACAAATCATCACACATCCCTGTCATTCAAAAAATACATGCCATTTGACAGCCCTCAAATTGCCACACCAAAAAACTGGGGCGAGTTGGGGGAAAACCTATGGCTCAAAAAACACTCAATTTGACATTCAGGGCGAATTTAGGTTTCTCAAAAAATGCTTTGTGGCAAACCTAGGGCAACCCCAGGGCTTCAACGAACAATCCTAAAAAGAAGCAACGGAATCGAGACTATAACTATTGTGACTATCAGAAGCCAATTTGTTGATAATTTGAGAGAGCGTTGTAACTTGTAAGTTGTAACATCACATTGGAAATTTGATTTCGTATCTATTTTTGTTCGAGGGAGACCACCAAAATTATACTGCACATGTTACTGTCGGCCTTCTGATAGCTTAAACCTTAACAAATAAAGGGTGTTTTTTAGCTGCGTGGCTTACAAGAAGATTTAAAATCAATGTATAATTTAATGTTATGGGCAAAAATTAACATTTAGTATAAAGACAAGGGTATGCGTAGAGAAATGATTTCACATAACCCAACAAAAAATAGCCCAGTGGTGTTAGGTTCCCCGATCTTGGTGGATACTCACAGGCTTAAGACTCTAAATTAGCGTCAACAGCGATTGCGTTTAGAGACAATCTACGGAACGCACGCAGTGGCCAATGGTTGTGCGACTACAACTCTTTCACGATGAAATGTCAAACTAAATTGATAAATCAAGAGACAGCTCTCAAAAAGTTCAACTTTAAAAAAAGGAGGGCGGTTTCTTTACTTTCTGGGCAAAGTATGGGAAAAAGCCCGAGAAAAAGTTTGGACTCCAGCTTTTTAACGTTGTTTTTGTAATCTCCATCCGAAAATGAAAAGTAAAGATACACGTTTGGGATGTTTCTGGTTGAATGACATTCATAGTAGATAGTAAACAAACATACAAAGAAATTTGTTTCAGAAACGTGTTAAAATGAGCTCAAACCTCAAAGCAATATTGCATTGCATACGTAACATTATTTTGAATTTTAAAACCAACAAAGAGAGATTCTGCTTTCCATTTTTCATTTATTTTCAAATATAAATTCGAATTCAATCGAAATGTTTCGGTCAGTTGATTTCACAAACAGCTGATTTGACCAGCAAGAAAGTGCACGAGGAAATTGTTCGGGTAAATTCTTGCATTAGGGGAAGTGACAAAAAATAAAAAGCTCTGCCACATTTACGTCAAAAAAAAAAGTAAAGATACACGTTTTGGGTGGGTAAGAAAAAGATACAGACCTACTAGGTCTGATATATTGAAAGTCATGCCTTAAAAAATCACCCTTTTTATGCCTGAATTAGTGGAGCGATCGAATTACCGGGTGTTCAAACTAAATAGGTCCTACTGTATTATAAAGTGTTCTTCGTGCGATTGTTGAATAAATAAAAAAAAAAAATATTTAATGCTATCGCAGGCTAAGAAAGCAGTTCCCCCTAAAAAAGATCAAATTTGGATTGAAAAAGGTATAGTTTCTACGCGAGGCTTGAACAAATAAAAATGAAAGAAAACATTTATGCATGTTATGATGATATTATGATGCAATCTACTTTGGATTTGGATTTCTTTGTTGCAAATTTATAAATAGAAAATTTGCGAATGTTCAGTGTAAACTTTATGAACAGAAAATAAAGAAAAAATCAATATACGAGTACAAGTACTGTGAGCACCCAAACTGGATGACGCTGTTTTCCTGAAAATGCAGATCAGCAAGTTAAATAAAAATATTCTTTGCTTTTTTTTTTTTAAATTGATGGCTTTAGGTTGGTGCTGAGTCGTGACGTGGAAACTGATGTAAACAAACAAGTGTGAAGTTTTCATTCGTACACGTAGCGTAGGTTCAATGATAAAGCTCATAGCTTACGAAATAGAACACCAAAGAACAGAGTTTACGAATGAACACGCTATCTTGGCGTTGGCGAATAAGTTGAGATGATGCAATAATAAGGAATTTAAGAATATTGACATGTAGTGTCTTCAAACGTTTGTCTTTAGGAGTGGTTATCAATTTTTATGTATTTGAAAGAGAAACGTACATACCTACTTACTTGCCAGGGCTTGCGATAAAATATTGGAAATAACTGTTAAACTATTTCAAAAGTAGCAACTGATTTCAAAAAACCTTTTCTTTTTTTTTAAATAAAATAGGACGATGGGTAGAAAGATCTTTTGGGCTTTCCTTTGGATTTCACACGTAAAATTTTAGTTGATTAAAATAAATGCTAAGGTCCTAAAAATGTTTGAAAGTGAGGTATTTCTAAGATTCAAATCTGCTATTGAAAACCTTTCGAAAAATGTCTGCCTGGATTAATGCAAGACATTGAAAGGACAACAGGTATAATTTTTTTTTTGTACCTAAAATAAAAAATAAATAAATAGGGTGGCGCAACAGAGCGAGGAGCCCCTGGGCCTAGTGCATTTCTCACAACCATGCCTTGTGAGGGAATGGAAGGGACCTACAATTTTCTGCCGGTTCTGAACGGCTAATCGATAAAGCGCTTTCATGGCAATGAATACTAACGGAGGACTTGCCAATTCTTCGCAAAAGGCGATACCCGTGGAAAAAACATTTTTGCCTCTGTTGGGATTCGTTTTTCGTACCTAAATATATATTTTTGGAGTGAAGAGTGAAGGCCCCGACCCATACAATCCGTTGCGTCCGTTCGCTGCCGGATTCAACTGACACCTCGATTAAATACACACGATCTTATGAGAGGTGACCCATAAGCATCGGATGCAACGGACGCAACGAAAAAGTAGCACAACTTTTAACTTTTGCGTCCGGCAGAACTGATGACATGCCCAGTTAAAACCAATTTGAAATTTTCTCTTCACACCGTCACCTTAATCCGTTGTGTCCGGTAAAACTCACTGCAGTCAGTTGAATCCGGCAGCGAACGGACGCAACGAACAAGTACGTAACTTAGCGTCACAGTTGCTGGGATCATGATTTTTTTTAGCTGCCTTTGTGATAAACAACTTTGACTCTAGACAGACAGGATTGGTACATGCAAAACCTACAATGGATCATGTTATGCCACACAGCATAGTCATTATATAGTTTTTTTTTCTATTGGAGGTTTTTTAAAATACCAGCTGGAGCACTCAGACCTAAATACCGGTCCATTGTACTACCAGTTAGCAACCTTCTATTTGTTATAGTTTTCCAGATGTTCGGAGAAAAGCCAAAGAACGCTGCCATGATAAGGAGCCTAAGTAACCAGCTCTCACCATGTCTGCGCCGAGTATCTGTAATCTCATGCGAGAAAAGCAGGACATCCACAGAGGAAGTGCTCTGCGGTGTCCTCATCTTCTCCACAAGATTCACAGAGCGTGGTATCACGTAAGCCTAGCACATTTAAATGCTTGGCAAAAGAGAAGTGCCCGCTGGCAACGCTAATAAGACATAAGCTTTCTACAGTCTTTTCTGCTACGAGCTAACAAAAATATTGCAGTCTTCTTACTAACGTTGGGGAGCATACGCTTGGTTTGTCTGCATCCAATCTGCATCTCCTCTGGATCTCCTCCTTGAATATGACGATACCAATTAAGACGATCGTGTTCTATTTTTTCCAAGATGATAGTTTTTGATGGAAAAATTTCTAGGGATCTTGATCAGAGTCCCTAAAAACCCACCATATATGTAGTTGACATCTATGGTAAGTAAAAAGAAGTAAATTATATTCATAGTTTTTTTTTTAATTATATTTATACATTAAGGGATAGTATTATATTCGATAAACTATTTCATTTGAATCCAGGGCACACACACCAGTTTTCAACATGGTACTTAAAATATCTGGGTCAATATCTACTTAGCTAGAGAGTATTACTTAAATTGGTTTGAATGAATTAATTAACAAACACCGTGGCGCAACAGAGCGAAGAGCGGCTAGCGCATTTTTTGCACAGCCATTTCTTGTGAGGGATGGAGGGGCCTACAATTGTTTACCGACTCCGAACGGCTAGGTGAGAAAGCGCTTTTCGTGTTTGTATAAATCGATTTGTTGGTGATTATTTCCAATATGAACATTTAAGTATACTTGGCAGATGATTGACTCCGATAGTCTATATGACTTTAAATTTTTTTTTTTTTTAACATTTTCAATGATCTGTCGATCTGATCCTAGGAAAAATATTTGTCCCAAGAATCTTTGACGACCTAGGAAATAAAAAAGTTATAGATTTAAACAAATAGTTAATAGTCAGTACTTACACAAAAGAAGAGCAAGATAATGAGTGGTATGAATATATATTTCAATAAGTTGTAGACTTTCAAAAAAACAAACTTTATGAAAGCAAGTGTCAGAACAATAATAATTATTTGCGTAAGCATTGAGAAGCGTTCGTTTTCGTGTTCATGTTCGAGAGGAATGTCCTGTGAAATGATATAAAAAGACTTATAAAATATAAATAAAATAAAATATGTTTTTTCGTAAAATTTTGCGCTCTTTCCAAATCTGCAATAAAAAATGAAGGTTTCCATTTGAAAAATCGATTCTTGGGTCGCTGGGGCTTCAAGGTTACGTCCAATGTCAAATTCAAGGTCACCATCGGATTCCTCGTCGGATATAGGGTCTTTGATTTTTTTTTAGCGTGCCATATTTCCAGGGGCTTCCATACTTTTGTCTCACCTTGTATGTGCACTCCAGAAATATTTTTTGTAAGTAAAAAAGAAGTTTTATGTTTTACTACACCCGTGTAATTTTTTTCATAATGCTGTAACTATTGCTTCTTTTTTTTAATAGTTCATAGTTTAATTGATAGAACATTAATCCGATTGAAAAAAAAACTCAGATTTGAACGTTCAATTACTGTCATACTACAAAGCTTTTATCCACAGTTTACCAACATATAATTTTCACTATGATATTTTTGGAAAGTTAAGCGATTTGTTGTTATTTGTAGAAGGAGGGGAGTCAAGTTGATTAGATTTTTATTTAGTGAAAGCAAGTGGTTTCCTTCTTCGGCTTGTTTCATTTTGGATCACTAACTAATAAGACAAAAAAACTCTTTGTTTCTTTTCTCGAATCGCTCCTTTCCGTTAGGGTCATTTAAACAGATACGAATTAATAGTACGAAACTCGTATACCCATATTTTTGTAAAAAATAAAAAATAAAAAAAACAAATCAAATAAATTACCATTTTGAAGAAAATTTAGTATTCGCCTTTACGAGTATTTTATTTTTCAAATTTTGTGTTGTTTATTTTCAAACTATCGCGAAGTTCAACGTGTTTTATGCTGCTATGTGATTGGATCACTTGTTTCAATGCTTTGAAAACGCACGTTCTAACTTTCAGTTGTCGATAAGATAACGTTTTATTGCAATCGACTATTCGCTTCCAATGCTTTTTATATTCTGATCTGATTTCTGGTTGCATTGGCATTCTCTCTGCAAAGCTACAAAAGAAAAAGAACTGCTTCTGTATTAAAGTGCTTACATATGCATTATGGCATTTAAAACTAATACGGGAGTTCCCCTGACATATAGTGCGACCTCGATAATTTGAACTATTAGAGACTACTAGAAAGTATCCGAATAACGGAGGTGTGATTCAGTGGAAACTGAAAAGGAGTCAAAAACGGTTTTAAGTATAATAAAATACTGTTTTTGGTCGAAACATAAAAAGGGATAGCTATTCAATATTTAAAAAAAAAGTTCGACAAATCACGAAATATAAAGCCTGGATTCCGTAACTTTCAAGACAACTAGTAAATGCTCGAATAGCTTTAATCGCTGAATGCGAAGGTGCATAAAGCATAAAACAATCCGGGTTCTGCATTTTTTTGAGACTTTTGCCAGCAGCCTGACGTACGCGACGCTTGCGTGGATCAACTACACAAAAGTAGGAATAACTGATGTGATTAGAGGGCTCCCTTCATATTCTTGGTACTGCGAGCTTCATAAATTTTTTTCTCTCCTCAATAAGATGAAAAAAATAGCATACATATATAAATATGTATGCACATTACTTGTAAATTCGTTACACATCGTAACGGTTTTTACTTTTGTTATCCTTGAAAGTAATGATGTGCTCTCTTACCTTCTAATGTGTTTTTGCAGTTACCCAGGGGTGAACGCAAACAAATTTTTCGGGGAGGTTTTGAAAAAATATATTAAATATTAACGAAAAATTTGTTTTTAACATTTTTATGCTTTTTTATACTCTGTATTGATTCGTAAAATACATTACTAGGAGAAATCCTAACTAATATTATAAATGTGTAATGTGTAATTCTGTCTGTCCAGCTTTCTGTGTTACCGTCTCTCGCCCAAACTACTCAGCCGATTTGAATGGAATTTGGTACATATATTGCCTAGAACCTGAGAAAGGACATAGGCTATGCATTTTATCCCTTTATTCTAATGAGAACGAGATCGTATACAGGAACCTAGGAACTACAGCACCGATTTTAATAATTCTTCCACCGTTAGAACGCCTCACTATCCTCAAGTAACATAAACTTCAACTCATCCCCATAATCCTACAGGAACAAGAGTCCTTACTACTACAACAAGTACGAGAGAATCTGCCGCCCAAACCACTGAGTCGATTTAAGTAAAATTTTATACATCAGAGATGGTTTAGAAGGACATAGACTTCAATTCATCCGAATGGGAAACGGGAAACGGTCCTTACTAATATTATAAATGCAAAAGTAGCTCTGTCTGGTCGTCCCCCCCAAACAACTGAACCAATTCAAATGAAATTTTGTACAGAGGTAGTCTAAGAACTGAGGAAAGAATAGACATTATGTTTTATCCCAATTTCTACGGGAACGTAAACGAGAACTTAGAAACTACTGCACCGATTTCAAAAATTCTTCCACCTTAAGAAAGCTACACTATCCCCGAGCGAGTAACATAATCTTTAACTCATTCCCATATTCCTATGAGAACAATCACCATATTCCCTCTGGAACGGGAGTCGTTACTAATATTAAAAAAATTCCAAAATTAAATCTGTCTGTTTTTTTTTCTTTGTTCCATTATTCCCATGGGACTTACTTGTACCTACTACGCAGATATGAAAAAGATCGCTCGCTTGAAGCCACGGATACCGGTGCTTGTACGATTGCCGTCTTAGAAGATACGGGATCGAAACTCAAACTGATGTGACTATCAGAAGTCAGTTTGTTGATAATTTGAGAGAGCGTTGTAAGTTGTAACATCACACTGGAAATTTAATCTTGCATTAGTTTTAAGTTAGAACACCAAAACTGTTCTGCGGATATCACTGACTGCTGTCTGATAGCTTGACAAACCTTGACAAATAGAGGGTGTATTTTACACGTGTGGTTTAGAAGAAGAATTAAAACGAATATAATTTAATGTTATGGGCTAAAATTAAGATTTAGTATAAGGATAAGGATTAATAGCTCGCAGCGCAGCGGTTTTAAATTCCCCAATCTTGGTGGTAACTCACAGGCCTTAAACTCAAAATCAGCTTCGTCAGCGGTCTCGTTTCGAGACAATTCACCAAACACACGCAGTGCACACTGGTTGTGCGGCTTCAAGTCTTCCACGATGAAATGGCAAATCAAATTGAGCATAAATCAAGTGACAGCTGCCAAAAAGATTACCTCCAAAAAATTGTATTGACATTTGAAAACTATATGCCTATCACCCTTTTCATGCTTGAATTAGTGGAGCGATCGAATTACCGGGTGTTCAAACTGCATAGGTCTTACTGTATTATGAAGTGTTCGTCGTGCGATTGTTGAATTTCAACAAAAAAAAATTACAAATATTTAACGTTATCGTAGACTAAGAAAGCAGTTTTCCCCTTGAAAGATCAAAGTTGTTGAATAGAAAATTGTATAGTTTCTAACCAAGGCTTGGACGAATAAAAATGAAAGAAAACATATGGCTGTTCGTTCTAATCATTTAGCTAGGTGATATGAAGTAATCTACTTTGGATTTCCTTGTTGCAAATTTATAAATAGAAAATTTTTGGATGTTCAGTGTAAATAACATTTACATTTACATGAACAGAAAATATAGAAAAAATCAATATACGAAAGCGCCCAAACTGGATGACATAAGATGACTCATACATTAATTTGTTGTCGCTGTTTTCCTGAAAATGCAGATCAGCAAGTTTAATAAAAATATTCAGTTTTTTATTTTAAATTGATAGCTTTATTTTGGCGTGAAGTGGAATCTGATGTAAACAAACAAGTGTGAAGTTTTCATTCGTACACGTAGGTTCAATGATAAAGCTCATAGTTTACGAAATAGGACGCCAAAGAACAGAGTTTACGAATGAACACGCTATCTTGGCGTTGGCGAATAAGTAGAGATGATGCAATAATAAGGAATTTTAAAATATTGACATAGTGTCTTCAAACGTTTATCTTGAGGATTGGTTTTCAATTTTTATGTACCTACATATTTGAAAAAGAAACGTACCTACTTACTTGCCAGGGCTTGCGATAGAAGACCGGCGATAACTGTTAAACTATTTCAAAAGTGACAGCTCATTTAAAAAATCATATTTGAATCAAAATAGTACGATGGGTAGAGAGATCTTTTGTGCTTTCCTTTGGATTTCACAAATAAAGTTTTAATTGATCAAAATAAATGCTCAAGCCCTAAAAATGTTTGAAAGTGAGGTGTTTCTAAGGTATGAATAGATATTGAAAACCTTTCGAAAAATGTCTACTTGGATTAATGCAGGGCATTGTAAGGACAACAGGTATCATGTTTTCTTGTACCTACAAATACAAACATTCATATTGGAGTGAAAAGTTAGAGCGCATAGATCCGTGATCAAGTCCTTCTTAGCGTCACAGTTGCTGGGATCAAGAATTTTTTTCAGCTGCCTTTGTGATAAACAACTTTGACTCTAGATAGACAGGATTGTTACATGCGACAGCTACAATGGAGCATGTTATGCCATATAGCTCAGTCATTATAGTAAGTTCACCTCGGAATTTGAGATACCCAGCTGTAAATTTGTATAAACTTCTATTTTGATACCACAAAGGTTGAATCAAAACCTACATACGCAGGATGTCAGCATCTATTAAAAATCAAACGTTAAAGGTCACAAAATCTTTTTTTCGCAAATATCTCGTTTCTTATCGGTTTTTTGGTATTTGTGTCTATTACAATATTGTAGAAGATTAAATTCTCTAAAACTTTTGCCTCTAAAGTTCTTTTACACGTTGAACCGTTTTCGAGATAGAGGACAGGTCGCGCACGGTTAGAGCATAATTCTATGAAAAACAGAAATTAATTTTTTTTCAGCGCCTACCACGACGCACGATAGCCGAAAACTAAACCT
Source organism: Melanostoma mellinum (assembly GCA_914767635.1). NCBI lineage: Eukaryota > Metazoa > Arthropoda > Insecta > Diptera > Syrphidae > Melanostoma > Melanostoma mellinum. Next base: position 203,038,056 of record OU612058.1, read on the forward strand.
TCGGCTTCGTGATGGACTTACCAATATTCTATCAAAAGCTTCGTACGATAGTAAAAAATTAGACCCTTAAACAGAAAGACTAAGAATTGTAGAAGCTGTAGCAGCTGTCATTAGAGAAATATCCGTTCATCAATAGTTGAGAGCAAATCTTATCCACCTCCCAGTAAAATGTTGGATAATATCAATCAAGAAGTTCGTAAAACTTACTTACTTACTTAAGGTGGCGCTACAGTCCGGGTCGGACTAGGGCCTCAACCAACATGCTTCTCCAGCCAACTCGGTCCCTAGCTAGCTGCCTCCAGTTTTGCACGCCAAGTTGGTTGAGGTCCTCTCCTACTTGCGTGTGCCACCTGAGTCGCGGTCTTCCTCTACTGCGCCGTCCCTCGGGATTGGATTCGAAGACTTTCCGGGCCGGAGCGTTGGTGTCCATTCGCTCTACATGACCCAGCCATCTAAGCCGCTGGACCTTGACTCGTTTGACAAGGTCAGTGTCGCCGTACAATTCGTCGTTGAATCTTCTTCTCCATTCTCCATCTATGCAGACGGGACCAAATATCACCCCAAGAATTTTTCTCTCGAAGCATCCTAAAGCGTTCTCGTCTGCCTTTGACAAGGTCCATGCCTCTGCGCCATATATAAGAACCGGGATGATAAGTGTCTTATACAGGGACACTTTAATTGCTCGAGAGAGGACTTTACTACTCAATTGCCTTCTTAGTCCGAAGAAACAGCGATTGGCAAGAGTTATTCTTCGTTTGATTTCAGCGCTGGTGTCGTTGTCTGAATTAATAGCGGCGCCTAGGTAGACAAAGTCCTTAACTACCACAAAGTTATAGCTGTCAATCGTGACGTTCTGTCCAAGACGTCGGTGTTGGGTGTCCTTTCTTGATGACAGCATATACTTGGTCTTGCCCTCATTTACCACTAAACCCATCTTCTTCGCTTCCGTCTCAATGCTCATAAACGCGCCATTGACATCACGCTGCGTTCTTCCAATTATGTCAATATCGTCGGCATATCCGAGCAATTGAACGGACCTTTGAAAGATTGTGCCTCTTGTGTTGACGTAGGAGTTTTGCACTATTCTTTCAAGAACGATGTTGAAGAAGTCGCATGACAGCGCATCGCCTTGCCTTTTTTGACATCGAATGTATCGGTGAGATCTTTTCCGACCCTGATGGAGCAGCGTGCGTTCTCCATCGTCATCCTACACAATCGGACAAGTTTGGTAGGGATGCCAAAACTAGACATGGCTCTATATAACTCCTCTCTATAGATGCTGTCATATGCGGCCTTAAAATCGATAAAAAGGTGGTGGGTATCGATTTGAAGCTCCTGGGTTTTTTCCAAGATCTGCCGTAGTGTGAAGATTTGGTCTATGGTGGACTTTCCTGGTCTAAAGCCGCACTGATAAGGACCTATCAGGTTGTTGACGAATGGCTTCAGACGCTCACACAATACGGCAGAGAGGATCTTGTACGCGATGTTAAGAAGACTGATACCTCTGTAGTTGGCGCAGTTCAGAGGGTCTCCTTTCTTGAGGACCGGGGAAACGATGCTGAGGTTCCATTCATCGGGCATGCTTTCTTCCGACCATATTTTGCAAATGAGCTGGTGCATACTCCTGACCAGGTCATCGCCGGCCGATTTAAACAATTCGGCAGTGAGGCCATCAGCTCCAGCAGCTTTGTTGGACTTTAGCTTGGACGCTGCTGTCTTCACTTCGCTCAGGTCGGGTTGGCGGAATTCTTGGTCTACGTCGCCTAAATCGAATGGTTCTATCTCTCTAACAGCGGAATTGGGTCCATCATCGCCGTTATAGAGCTTGGAAAAGTGGTCTTTCCATATCCTCAGCACAGACTGCGGTTCCACCACGATGTTCCCTTGATCGTCTTTGCAGGCTTCGGCTCGGGGCTTGTAGCCCGAGGCTGTTGTTTTTACCTTCTGGTAAAACTTCCGAACCTCATTCCTGCTGTGGCACCCTTCTATCTCCTCGATCGCGCGCTTCTCATGCTCTCTCTTTTTCCGTCTGAGAAGCCGGTGTTCGTCTCTCCTCTTCTGCTTGTAGAGCTCATAAGCAGTTCTAGTCTTTTTGTGCAGCGCCGCTTTGTATGCCTCCTGTTTAGCTGCATGTGCCTGCCGGCATTCGTCGTCAAACCAGGGGTTTCGTTGTGGTGGCCGTGTGAAACCCAGCACTTCAGAGGCGGCATCTCTGATGGCTGATTGGCAGTGCTGCCACTGGTTCTCTATACTTGATGCTGGCGGCATAGGACTCCTTGAGAGGTTGTAAGAGACTCGATCGGAAAAAGACTTGGCGATCTCTTGCGATTGTAGTCGTCCAACGTCGAATTGTCTCACAATATTTCCTTGTGTTGGCTTGGATCGGGATATCCGCAGTCGTACCTTGGCTACAACAAGGTAGTGGTCCGAGTCAATGTTGGCCCCTCGGAATGTTCGGACATCCTCTATACTGGAGAAGTGCCGTGCGTCGATCGCAATGTGGTCCATCTGGTTGACGGTTGATTGATCAGGAGATTTCCATGTCCCTTTGTGGATATTGAGGTGCTGGAACCGCGTACTAGCTACCAGAACATCTCGCCCCGCAGCGAAATCGATCAGCCTGAATCCGTTATCGGAGGTGTTGTCGTGCAGGCTGTATTTTCCGATTATTCCACCAAAGATATCCTCTCTTCCTAGCTTGGCATTAAAATCTCCTAGAACAATCTTAATGTCATAGCCAGGGCACTGCTCATATGTTTTGTCCAGGAGCTCGTAGAATACGTCTTTGGTGTCTTTTTCCTCTGTGGGGGCGTGTGCGCAAATGAGGCTTATGTTGACGAATTTAGCCTTGATGCGGATTGTTGCTATGCGCTCGTTCACATAGTTGAAACTCAAGACTTTTTGCCTAAGTCTAGTTCCAACAACGAATCCACATCCAAACAGTCGCTGCTTCTGTTCCCGGTAGCAATCGCCGTAGTAGATATCGCAGTCTTTTAGTCTGCGTCTACCTGGCCCATCCCATCGCATTTCTTGGATAGCGGTAATATCTGCTTTGTAGCAGTTTAGGGCTTCCGCTAATTGTTCGGCTGCACGTGATCTATTAAGGGACCTAACATTCCACGTACAGATCCGAAGCTCGTTGTCCGTTTTTCGTTTGCTAGGTTCGTCATCAGTAAATCCGTCCGTATCCGAGGCTTGTTGGTGCTTCGCAACTAATAATTGCTTTACGTGGTCGGGAAGTCACCCCGACAGCACGACCCCTAACCTGGAGGACCAGATCCTTGTATAGCTCCAAGGATGGGAAGCCGGATAAACCGCTCCTTATAGGCCTGGGCTCCAAATATGCTGTAGTAGCCCTATAAGGTGTTCACTAAGTAGTTCAACCTGACTGGAACTGTAGACGCCACCGTTGTCTAGGGAATTCCTCCGCTGCCGTCTGGATGAAAGAAGAGGTGCCTTAGTGGGAACACCTCTCCCCCCCTCTCTCGTTTGCTGCCACCAACAACCTTCCACTAGGGTTGAGACCCAATCTCCAGTTGAGGTACTAGGCACCCGATGTTCACCACGTGGAGGTGAGAGTAGGAGTTGATGGACAGAGGTGGGTTTTAAGAAAAAACCTATGCACGCTATGGTCCTCTTGGGTGCACGTGCCTACCATTTAAACAGCAATAAGTAACATTAACATTATTGCATTTTTTACAAGAAGTTGTGTTATTGCATTTTTTACAAGAAGTTGTGGTGAAAAACAAAAAAGGAAAAATTGATAATTTAAAAGCGAAATGTACATCAATAAGAAATGCAATGATGGCGGACATACGCGAACGAACTTTTCATCACCGCTACTATTAAACCTTTCTGTATTTCTTCACAGAAGATATGGATCGAAAAGGCTATTAGATATTTTATCTAGTTTCGGATTTGCAGATGACAAATCCATAGGAAACGAGATACTTGCGAAAAAAGGATTTTTGTGACCTTTGACTTTTGGTTTTCAATAGACGTTGACACTCTACAGCATGTAGGTTTTGATACAACTTTTGTGGTGTCAAAATAGAAGTCTATACAAATTTACAGCTGGGTATCTCAAATTCCGAGGTTCTTGCCTAATTTTGACTTAAATGACTGGACTAATAACTAAATATGTATAGTCAGATTATTGCATTATGCTGCGGATTATACAAGGCAGCAGTGTGTTTAGGACATTTGATATAGGATTGGACTTCAATTTCCTTATAGCCATGTACAAATGCCTAGGTAGAAGGTACCTATAGGTAGGAGTGATATCTTTGTGTATGGCTAATTTAAACAGGCATGTCAATATATTGCATTCTGTAATGTATCATTCCGTGTTGGACGAAAAAAACCGTCCAAGAGCGTTCAGGAGCATTCTGAAATCGTTTCATTATTGCAAAAAGGACGATTATTATCGTTCTGAGAAGTGACAGCCACTTCTCGTTTTGAAGTGAGAATCCACTAAAGAAGCACTAATCCATGTTACTCAAATGTCAAAATCAAAATTTTTCACTCACACAAACGCAAATACGTAAAATTGAATTGAAAACATGCTAGGTTTTTCATTGGTTTTTAAAATGAGTGCTTTACCGAATGAAACCAACCAACGGAAGTGATGACATTTGCTAGAAAGATAATTCCTGAATTTAAATTTCGAAACGAAAGTAAATCACATATGTAACTAGGGATTACTACATTTACATTTACATTTACATGAAACTTACTCCACACATAAATCTGCGGAGTAGGGGGTTTGCAGCCGGGCGACAAAGACCATTTGGCTGATACACCACAAGACTAACTACACAAATACTACATAGAACAAATAACACATGACAACAGCACGCAGTAGTACAAGACGGTTCCCCATCTTGTCACTAACAGCGCTCATTCCGATTTAATTACAGTGTTCTAATGGGAACCGACTCTTTTCGGGTGACAAGGCCGTTGTCTAGGGATTACTATTACAAGTTTTTACTCTGGTGTCTGAGTAAATAAAACTAAAAAATCTGGGTGTGTGATAGAATATTCCTGGGTTTGCCCTCAACTCGCCCTAAGGGGCCAATAAAGTAGCTAGAGTGAGTACAGGTAACGAACAGGCCTGTCAAATGGCATGTATTTGTTTGTTATATGAATGGGTTGGGTTGTGGTTTCAGGTCTTTTCGACAACTCATAAAGTTTCATAAAGGTATATGGTACCAGTTGATCTGCATGATATTATGGTCGAAAGAAATTATGTCTGAAAGTCTGATGAATGGAACGTCAGCATTGTGTGTCCAGTAATAAAAGAAGGGGACCCTCACAACTTCGACAATAATCGGGATAAGGCCAGGGCTTACTGAAACAAGCTGTATGCTGTACAGAGCCATATATGAAAAAAATGTGTTAAGAAGAAGATTCAATAATGAACTGTATTCTGTGTTCCGCGACATGAACTTAGCTACAAGAGTATAGGTACATCGCGAGACAACAATTGGTCCGTTCGTTGAATTTTTTCCAGGGCTGACTCAGGTTTTCTTGACAACGCTATGAGTTGTCGAAAAGACCTGGGTTTTCCAGTTCTCAAAAAACGCTAAACCACAAATCACCACACATCCCTGACATTAAAAAAAAAATACATGCCATTCGACAGTTCTCAACTCGCCACAGCAAAAAGCTAGGGCGAGTTGATGGAAAACCTACGTCAACCCTAGGGCTCAAAAAGCACTCGATTTTAAATTCAGGATTTCTGAAAAAACGCTTTGTGGCGACCCCAGGGCGACTCTAGGGCTTCAACGAAGAAACCTAATGGCTAAGAAATATAAAGTGGATGGACATAAAAGAAGACATCAAGGGGGGTTGGTGGTCAAGCGGCATAAAATTTAAATAATTTACTAAAACAAGGTAATGAGTAATGCTTTAGAACTCTTTTAGCACTTATTTTATTACTTTTTATTTACAGAAAAATTAAACGTAAGACGAATTGAAGTTTTACAATGGACCTGAAATCTCACAAAAAATTCAATTTACTAGTGAGAGGTGATTTATCTTTTCCTCTTATCTAAATCACAAGTTCAGAAATTTTTTATAAGCAGATGAATACCTATAGCTGTAGCAAGAATTTAAATGACAAAATGGCGGACAGTTCAAAGTACAAAATTTGAGAATGTTTTCTTAGTAAAAAAATACAGACATTTACCAGAAACTGTTTGATTTATTCCAGCGATAACTAGAATTGTACAGAATAACATATTTAAATTTCACACCAATTAGTCGAGTAGTTTTTGTTTGTTGGGGTACCCGCAAGACAAGAAAAAGTAGTTTTGAGATAAATGGGCTCAAAATTTCAAGAATATTCCTATATTTTTCAGAAAATTCAAAACTCGATGCTACTGTCGTAGAGAACCACGTTCAACTAACAAATAAACATAACGCTTAACACTAAAATATGTCACGTTCAATTTATATATTGATGTTTGTCAGGAATACGAACCCGAACCCTAGCAGCTCCAACTAGCGAACAATAGAGCACGAGCCCGAGACCGACTGTCCGATTTTTCAACTCACCTGTCCTTCTAATTGGCTGTAGATCCTGAAATACTCGGAATTGCATCATCAAATTTTAACAGTATGTTTTCAAGATACTACAATTTAAAAAAAAGTTCTACGCAACCAACCGACTTAACGCACAAATCTGGGGCCTGTTTCAGCGGTAGTACATCAACTACATCAATAACATCATACAACAACATCTTACATCTACATCAGTTACATTTTTCTGTTTCAGCACTACAACTGGAAGTGTTGTATGATGTAGATTTTTGATGTATTTGATGTAGATTTGACATTCCTATATTAATGTTTTTGTGCAAACGCTTGACACGACAAATTTAAATAGAAAGAATTTAGAAATTGATTTTGATATAAATATTTTTGACGATGATTTCGAATTTAATATCCGTGTTGCAAGAAGTCCTAATATATGTTTAGAACGAATAAATTTTAATTTGGAAGATCCATATTTTGTTGAGAGATACAGAATGCCAAGAATGTGTATTGAATTTTTGGTTGAACGCTTGGGGGTATTTATTGCACATCCAATAAACTGCTACCGTTACACCCTATCACCGCTGCAGCAAATATTACTCACATTTCACTGGCTGAGAAATGGAGGTCAGTAATTCAGTATCATAGTGTTGCAACAATGCATGGTGTCTCAAAGGCATCCAATTGTCGCTGCGTTAATAAAGTGTGTTCACTTGTTTCCCAACTTTTATTAAGTGAGTTATGTGGTAAATAAAAATATTTGCATTCTAGCAATAATTGGTTTTGATTTTTAATTAGATGAAGAAGTGCGGTGGCCCGAAAATTCAAACAGTGTGGATCAAGGTTTTTTTAATATAGCGGATATGCCATTGGTTGCTGGAGCTGTTGATGGGACCTTGATACCAATAGATGCACCATCGGTTAATGAACAGGCGTTTGTTGATCGAAAAGGTCATCATTCTATAAACGTGATGGTAGTTGCTGGCCCTGATTATCGGTTTTATTCAGTCAATAGTAACTATCCGGGTTCTGTACATGAAAGCCGACTATTGCAGTGCAGCAAATTTTATAACAAATGGAACAATGAAGAGTGGCGTCCGTTTCTAAATGCCATAATAATTGGTGATTCCGGGTATCCTTTAAGAAAGTGGTTATTTACCCCAAATGTTCTAAATGCGATTTCAGAAAGCCGAGCTAAAAAACGTTTTTTAGTTAAGTTGAAAAAAACCAGACAAGTTGTGGAATGTAGTCTTGGCCAATTGAAAGAAATATTTCCTTGTTTAAATAGACTCCGACTGAAGAAGCCAGTAAGCTGTGCAAGAGTCGTTAACGCTTGTGTTACGTTGTATAACATACGCAAAAGAATGGGAAGTGAAAATGAGATGAATTTGGTAACGGACAACGATTATGAGGAGGATCAAGTTGAAAGATTTAGCGAAGAGGAAAACGAAAATAGCGCAGTTCAAACATTGAACAATTACATATATTAATCGTTTCAATTAATTTGTCGTTTCAAAGTTATTTTCATATTTTATTTTCGACTAGCTGTGCCCGCGACTTCGTCCGCTTGGAATAGTGACTTTCGGCAGCATTCTTAATTTTTTAGGCTACTTATTTTGCAAATAAGACACATTCATGTGTTTCAGTAAACTATTGTTATATTATTTTATTTAAGCATATGTTTGCACACGACGTTCTTATTTTTCCATCTTTTGCGAAATAAAAAGATTTTGTGGGATTGATACACGTGATTCTGCAACATAAAGTTGCCATGGGATTTTTTTCTAAGCGAACACCTGCAACTTAAAGCGTCTGAGCCTTATTTATAATGACCAATAAGTGGGAATTAAGGAAAAACGGGGATTCAAAACGTTATCTCCTTTTGTCGTTCCAGTCATTATTAAAGTTTTTATAGTGCCGCATCCCAGATGTGTAATTTGTAGCTGTTTACAATTCTGGATTACTCATTATTGGATTACTGGAACACCAACGGGCTGCCACTCCTAATAATACTAAGAAATTGAGGAACTCTATAGGGTATGAAGTGACTTGCTTAGTGTCCATAATATTATTTACTTATAGACAGACATTCGATAACATTCCCCACCAGGTCTGACATAATGTATTAGCTTATATGGCTAACTATCTCATTAGTCGGCGCCGAAATCGACCTTTCACACAGCCATTCCCGATTGCCAATATTTATTTGAAGATCAATTCTTCTCAGGTCAAATGTATTTTCGATAGTTTGACAGAAATTACCCCGCACTGGAAAGAACTTTTATCGACCCAGCAGTTTTAAGGTTCCCGTTTGCGGTGTCTATCCCGTAGAAATATAGGGATTACTTATTGAGCCCATGTCCTTCCTCAGGCTTTAGGCTATCTTTGAATGAAAATCCATTTAAATCGGATCAGTTTTCTGGGCGGGAGATGGTAACAAAGAAACACGAACAGACAGAGTTAATTTTGGATTTATAATGTTACTTAAGTCTTCCATTCCCGTGGGAATATGAGGGACGATTCCGGAGGATGACTTAAAGTTTATATTACTCGGGAATAGTGTAGTTTTCTTACGGTGGACATTTTTTGAAATGGGTGCTGTATTTTCAAAGTTCCCGTTTCCATGGGAATACATCAGGGATAAAACATATTGCATAAAATATATGTCCATCCTCAGGTTCCAGACTGTCTCTGTACCAAAATTCATATATGTAAATAGGTTCAATAGTTTCGGCGGTTAATGGAAACAAAGAGAAATAGACAGACAGATTTAACTTCAGACTTATAATATTGGTAAAGACTCCCGTTCCCGTGGAAACATGATGACCGTTCCCGGTATATGGGGATGAGTAAAAGTTTATGTTGCTCGGGGATTATGGAGCATTCCAATGGTGGAAGAGTTTTTGAAATCGGTGCTGTAGTGTCAAAGTTCCCGTCTACGTTCCTGCTCCCGTGGGAATATAGGGAAAAAATATAAAGCTTATGTCCCTCTTCCGGTTCTGAACAATCTTTGTACAAAATTTCATTGAAATCAGTTTATTAGTTTGGGCGGGATATGGTAACATAGAACGACGAACAGACAGAGCTTCTTTCACACTTATTATATTAGTAAGGACTCCCGTTCCCGTAGGAATATGTGGATGAATCAAAGTTTATGTTAGTCTGGGATAGTGAAGCATTCTATCGGTGGAAAAATTTTTGAAATCAGTGTTGTAGTTTCTAAGTTCCCGTAAACGTTCCCGTTCCCGTGGGAATATAGGGATTAAATATAAAACCTATGTCCTTCCTCAGGTTCTGAACAATCTTTGTACAAAAATTAATTTTAATCTGTTCATTAGTTTGAGCGGGAGATGGTAACATAGAAAGGTGAACAGACAGAGCTCTTTTTGCATTTATAATAATAGTGAGGATCGGTTCCCGTGGGAACATTCGAATAAAATACAGCCTATGTCCGTCTTTAAGTTCAGAACAATCTTTCTACAAAATTTCATTTAAATCTGTTTATTAGTTTAGGCGGAAGATGGTAACATAGAACGACGGGCAGACAGAGCTTCTTTCACACTTATTATATCAGTAAGGACTCCCGTTCCCGTGGGAATATGTGGATGAATTAAAGTTTATGTTACTCTGAGATAGTGAAGCATTCTATCGGTGGAAACATTTTTGAAATCGGTGTTGCAGTTTCTAAGTTCCCGTATACGTTCCCGTTCCCGTGGGAATATAGGGATAAAATATATAGCCTATGTCCTTCCTCAGGTTCTGAGCAATCTTTGTACAAAAATTCATTTTAATCTGTTGATTAGTTTGAGCAGGAGAAGGTAACATAGAAAGATGAACAGACAGAGCTACTTTTGCATTTATAATAATAGTGAGGACCGGTTCCCGAGGGAACATTCGAATGAAATAAAGACTATGTCCGTCCTTAAGTTCAGAACAATCTTTGTACAAAATTTCATTTAAATCGGTTTGTTAGTTTGGGCGGGAGCTGGTAACATAGAAAGACGAACAGACAGAGCTTCTTTCACTCATATTATATTAGTAAGGACTCCCGTTCCCGTAGGAATATGTGGATGAAATAAAGTTTATGTTACTCTGGGATAGAGAAGCATTCTATCGGTGGAAAAATTTTTGAAATCGGTGTTGTAGTTTCTTAATTCCCGTATACGTTCCCGTTCCCTAGGGAATTTAGGGATAAAATATATAGCCTATGTCCTTCCTCAAGTCTTAGACTATATCTGTATCAAATTTTATTTGAATCGGTTCAGTAGTTTGTGCGAGAGATGGTAACATAGAAAGCCGGACAGACAGAGGGACTTTCACATTTATAATATTAGTTAGGATTATGTTTTGAAACCTTTATTGTAATTTATATCTACATACATAGATACTAGATATGTATTGTTAAATCTCGAAACATAACTTATCCATACAATATATTTGAAAAAATGAAAACCCCATGTTATATTCTTTTTTTATATTTAATTATCAAACAAACTCCACAGCAAAAACATAATGAAATGCATATACGTTCGTATATTTTCGTTTGAAAGCCGACATTTTTTATGCTACAACAAAATTTTTCTGTGTAAAAATATATCACAAACTAACAACAAATTGTACTACAACAATGTAGCATCAAAAGCTGTGAAACAGAATCATACATTTTTCCAATACTTCCAGTCGATTTTTCTAAGCTACATTGATGTATTACAGCAACAAGTAGAACAAACCTGTGAAACAGAAATGATGCATTACAACTGTCAATATGCTACATTGTAGTTGATGTAGTACCGCTGGAACAGGCCCGAGTGCTCCCCGAAGCCCGAAATCTCAGTAATTGTAATAATAACTTAGCTAATGGCCTGACAAGTTGTTTTCTACATACACATGTTTTCTACATACATATATGTCAATAAGAGCTGGAAAATTATTGGTACAGTGTTGATATATAATTAAATTTCATATCTTTAAGAAATATATTTCAAATTTTTCAAATTCAAATTTCAAACTGACAGCGCGACTCGTACCTCGTAGTCATCCACCTCTAAAAAGAGAGAAAAAGAGAGCGTGAAGGTCGTGGTGAAATTGTCAAACATTTTCATTAAGAGTGTTCAATGACCTGTTCTAGAACAGTTTCAGACAGAAAAGATCAGACTTTTGGTGTTCAATGAGAAATTTTCTGTTCTTTTCTGATCTTTTTTGTGTTCAATGAGCTGTTCTAGAACAGTTTAGCACAGCATTTTCTGCACCTCCTTTTGAGCAAGTGCAAGTTTGGTGAAAACTGTCAAAAGCAGCTGTTGACTTTTTGCTCGTAGATTTTCAAGCGAATTGTAATTTTAATTTGTTGTGAAAAATTCAGAAATATTTTTAAAAATCAGGAAAATAACACCTAGCCTTGTGCTGAAAATAAAATTACTTTTTCGTGACAAAAATACGCCAAATTAAATTGATATCAGAAAAGGAAAATTGGTGGTTGTTTTTTTTTTCGTTTTTGTTGTTGCTTATTTTGACAAGTTTGCTTGTTCTAACTTGCCTGACGTTTTTCACTGCTTCTGTGCTGTGCTGTGCTGTTCTGATCTAAAAAAAGCCATTGAACACATCTATTGTTTAACGAGTCAACGGAATGATCGGTCCTTTACGTGTTGCTCTCGAGAAAAAATGAATTTTAATTTCTAAAATTATGTTTCCAACTTGAATTTAATAGTTTTCTTTTATTTATACATATGTCAAAATATTAAAATATAGTATTTTTGTTGTGAAACCATTTCTTTTCGATTAAAGTCATTTTTTGAAGTGTTATTTTTCATCGTGTTCTCTCTCGGTAGTGTGATGTGCGATGTCGGTACTTTTCAATTTTGCCTTAAATTTTGAGTGTTTCTTGTTAGGAAATCAATAAAAGTGTTAAAAATGCCTTAAACAGTTAAAGCCCTTTTTTATAATTATTGTGCTTTTTTATGATCTTAAATTAGTTTTGTTCATTTAATTACGATGTGTGTGTGTTTTTTTTTGTTGCAACATTGGCTAAATAAGAGTGGTGTGTAAAATGCTTCAATGGCCGTTGAGTGTTTAAAGTTTTAAATAAAGTTGTTCTTCATTGAAGAGAAGACCCACACACAACGACTGAAAATTCATTGTAAATGTATAATGGTGAGTGATTAACAAATTAATTTCTTTTTGCATACCAACCGACTTTTAGTAAAGAGCCCGACCCATAGAATCCGTTGCGTCCGTTCGCTGCCGGATTCACCTGACAGCTTTGAGTTTTACCGTACACAACAGATTGAGGTGACCGATAGAATCCGTTGCGGTGTCTCAACTCAACAAGACCACTCATGTTAGCAAAAGAGAAAATTCCAAATCGGTTCTTACTGCGCATGTCATCAGAGAGAAAATTTCAAATTGGTTCTTACTGCGCATGTCTCTCTTTTGCCGGACGCAAAAAGTTAAAAGTTGGGCTACTTTTTGCGTTGCGTCCGTTGCATCCGATGCTTATGGGTCACCTCGCATAAGATCGTGTGTATTTAATCGGGCTGTCAGTTGAATCCGAGAGCGAACGGACGCAACGGATTCTATGGGTCGGGCTCTTAAATTCCACAAATGCCGAGCTTGGGATCGAGCTCTTTTGTTTGTCATCTGTTGAACTCCGATAAAAAAAAGACTTTGATGAGTATACAGTTTTTTAAGTCCTTACTAGTTCCGGTCATGTTATGTGTTCCCATTTTTGCATATTCTTCAGAAAATTGCACTTATTAGTTGGTAAAAAAATATCTGCAATTGCCTCGGTATGAATTGAGATCTTCATTGCCAGAATGGATTAGGGCGCAAAAGTGTTTAGTTGTGTGAGGTTTAAGCGACCACAGCTATAATTAAACTTACGCGATCAGTTTAAAAAAGTAGCTAATATTAAACAATCACCTTGTCAAATTGATCCTACGCAAAACTCTTTGTTCAATTTTCAGCAATAGGATCCCAACTTATAGGTACTTACTTACTTAGGTGGGCATCACAGTTCGGGTGAACCTGGGCCTCAACCAACATCCTTCTGTAACGACTTCGATTTCGGGCGAGCTTTCTCTAGTTTCGCACTCCAAGTCGGTTGAGGTCTTCATCCACTTGATTGCGCCACCTAAGATGAGGTCTTCCCCTCCCGCGATTTCCCTGCAAGAACACCCGACGAGCCGGAGCGTTTGGGTCCATCCGCTCTACATGGCCCAACCATCGTAGCCTCGCGATGCGTACTCTTCTGGCTATGCCCATGTCGCGGTACAGCTCATACAGCTCGTTGTTGTATCTTCTTCTCCACACATTGCCTTCGCATACGGGACCAAAGATCATTCGGAGAATTTTTCTTTCGATACGACCAAGAATTTTCTCATCCGCTTTCGATAAGGTCCATGCTTCCGCGCCGTAAAGCAGGACTGGTATGTTCAAGGTCTTATACAAGGGCACCTTGGTTTATCTGGAGAGGGTTTTGTTTCTGGAGCAACGTTGGCAAGGGTTTTTCTCCGTTTGATCTCCGCACTGATGTTGTTTTCCATGTCTACAGCGGATCCTAGGTAGACGAAGTCCTTTAACGCCTCGAAGTTATGCCTGTCTTTTGTGACATTTTGTTCAATTCGTGGATACTCGTGTCCTTGTTTGATGACAACATATACTTCATTTTGCCCTCATTAACCATCAAACCCATTTTTGCCGCTTCTGTTTCAATACTCGCAAAAGCACCTGTGACATCACGCTTATTTCTTCCCATTACGTCAATATCGTCTGCATAGGCGAGTAATTGTACAGACTTTTGAAAGATTGTTTCTCTGGTGTTGACGTTGGAGTTTTTTACAATCTGTTCAAGTATGATGTTAAAGAAATCGCATGACAGTTTGTCGCATTGCCTAAAGCCTTTTTCGACATCAAAGGTCTCGGTGAGTTCTTTACTGACCATGACGGAGCAGCGTGAATTCTCCAGCGTCATCCTGCATAGTCGTACGAGTTTTGCAGGGATGCCGAAGCTAGACATGGCTCTGTACAGCTCGTCTCTGTAGATACTGTCATACGCGGCCTTGAAATCGATAAAGAGATGGTGAATATCGATATTACGTTCTCGGATTTTTCCATGATCTGCTGTAAAGTGTAAATTTGTTCTATTGTGGACTTCTCTGGTCTAAAACCACATTGATAAGAACCTATCAAGTTGTTGACGTGGGGTTTCAGACATTCAAATATAACAGCAGAAAAACTTATAAGCGACGTTAAGGAGGCTTATTCCTCTAAAATTGGTGCAATTCATATTCGAATGATTCACTTGAATCGATATGTGGGAGGAATGATCAATAGTGAATCAACTTGTGATGAGATTGAGAAAATAGCAAAAAATTGAAAAGTAAACTGTCGCTTAACAATTCCAAAGCTGGTATAAGGTTTTAGTACAACCCTGTTTTCAATTATCGAAAAACGCATCTTTATCTTAAGGGAAAACATTATACCGCTGTTGTGCGGCTTCCTTTCTTAGCGTTAAGAGCATTCTGATCTCGAAGGGCTCACAACTCTCCTATTTATATGTTTCACACCAGCGCAGTGACCCAACTGTGAGGTACGCTGCGTTGACCTCAGATTGGGTCGGCGTGATTATTTCTACCAGAGAAACGTTGTAAGATATTGCATTTTGGAAGTGGCTCTTTAGATATACCCTTTTAACAGACAATACAAACTGAGCCGGTCGTACTCTATTTATTCCTAGACGGTATTTTCGATGTGAAGGCCTTCACGGATCTTGGAGCTTCCAATACAATCAAGCTTTGCTACTAGTTCTGTCATACTTGAGCATCTTCATGTCATTGCTGTCTATTTACTTTAATACTTCTCGTACATTGCTTAAGACACATTTTTCAGGTTACCGTCATTCCACCATACGATTACTCGATGATTGATATCGTCATCAGAAGTTGCTCCATTATTGATCATTGATCCATCATATTCCAACTTTTCACACTTCATTAAAAAAAAAGAAAAGAATAGATCAGAATATGAGCAACACAAATACTCAGTCTTTTCGGAACTTATACGTTACCCACTGCATTCTAAAACTTTTCCCATGCGTAAAGATTTTCATGAAGGGAATAAGGATCCTCACTTATGCAAAGAATAGTTTATGTACTTTGGTACTCTGTACTTCATCTTTCAATTAAAAGCAGAGGACTCTTGGTGTACACCTACTATGACTTGTTTTAGCTGGACATCTATCCTTAGTCACTAATCTTTCATACATATCCTCAATCCTCCACACATAGGACTGTGTAACTTCTTGTTGTCTGCCAGCGCTGAAGGTTGAACCTTATCTAAAGCGGATGAGTAAGCCCTTGGTAGTTTCAAAAGGACCATAGTAAGCATTATCCCGTATGTGAAAACAATGTGTTTAGAAAAAGATTTAAGAACGAATGGTACGAACTTTACCGCGAAATGGGAGTAGCTAGAATAGTTTATCGCGAGACTAAGATCAATATTGATGTTCTTTAGGTTGATGTTTTTTTTTGGAAAATCATTCATAGTTTTCCCATTTTAAAGAAACAAGAGTTTTTTGGGTTTGGTTATGCCTCTACGTCTTTATCTGAACTTAAAAAATAAATAGATGGAGTGGCACAAGAGAGCTTGAAGACCACTGGGGCCAAACGCATTCCGAACAGTTGAGCGCTTTTCAATGGCAGTGTAATTACCTTCGTAGTTGACAATTAGAGCGATAGGTGATACCTGAAAAACAATTGAATGTTTCTGAAATTCAAGACCCTTTTATCAATAAATTGGTCTAATTTTATTCGAAAAGTGATAAAAAACAATAACAGAATCACTCAGAAAGTAGTTTTTTTTTTTTAAAGAAAATGCATTACATCAGTACATATTTAGAACACAATCAGTTTAAAAATCGTTTTTGGTAGACATTTTCTCCGGGGTAAAAACAGTTTGAGACACTCCATCTAAGACCCTTGTCTAAAATTAGAGATAAGTTAATTATCAATTTTTAAAAATATACAAGTATCTTTTATTGATGCTTACAATAACAGTAAACGAGTTCAATATTACATTAGTTAAAAAACTCCATGTATCTTCATTGTGTGAAAATTGTTTCGTGTAAAGTACAACCTGAGGAATAAAAGAATTTAGTAAAGTTTATTTAAGATTCATAAAGAGAAATAAATAAAGAGAAATTCTGTTGTATAAAATAAATTTTGAATCGGCTTACCAGTATGGCAAATATTATTAGAAATGGTTTGATCAAAATCTTCACAATTCTAAAACCAATTTTTAAGAACGTCCATACAATGACCGCTGTAAAAAGTGTGTATATGACAACTACGATATTCATATTTTCAGAGAAGATTCCATTCGCACTAAACCAATGCGACAACACGGTGAAGAGCGGTAGATCCTGTAAGAGTGATTAGAGTTTTCGAGTTAGAAAGAAGCAAAATATTTGTATTATATTTAAAAATCTCTATTAGTAACGTAAATTCATGAGAAGCCAAGCAAAAAATTTTTTTTTTGTCAGGAGGAAATCTTCAAAAGACACGTCGCAGTATTCGGCACCAAGTAGTGTGGGATTCTTACCTCACTAAAAACTCCTCGTAATCAAAACCAATCTATGAACGATCGACAATAGATTTTTCTTTCTCAATAAAATCATCGCTTTAAGGGAAGCTTAAACTTTTATAGTAGGGGAGCCCAAGAGGGGATTTCGCGCGTTACTCGAGCGCGTCAGAAAATCATAGGGGGAGAAACCTTGCACCATGTAATGTACTCCTACCATATATTAAACCTAAATGTTGGGGCGTTCGCTGAGAGCAGCCCGTCAGATTAGTAAAAAAAAGTCGATCATCGGAAATACTCGAGCGCGTCAGATTAAAAGATGGTCGGTTGATTACGTCGAGAAGAGTGTATATTTCAATAATCTGACAATTTGAGCGGGGCCTTCGTAAGTAGGCGAGTCACAAAGATGTAAAAAAAAATCGATGTTTCGAAATACTCGAGCGCGATAAATTTTTTTTTTATTTTGAAGGTAATTTTATCAGGATTACGGAAAACATATAATCTGACATTTTGGTTGGGGCGATTGAGGTAAAATCGTCAGTGAAATGTATATTATATGATGGTTAATATCGCGGTTAATATTGATATAAGCAATTGGTCCAGAACACTTTTTTTGTAGAAAACTAAATTCTCTACAAGTCTGTAATTTACAATTTTTCTGTAGCTTTTGTTATTTACGAGATAACTGCGACAAAACGTGAATTTTATGCAAAAATCTGTTAAGTGGCCCGTACCACCTTCCCGGTATGAGTAACGACTTTGCCAAAAAGAACATTTTTGTAGAGCTTTCAATTTTGAGAAAAAAACATCTTCGGTTAAAGCGATCCCATGAAATGCCGCTGAGTTATAGAAATTTAAAAATAAAAAATCAGAGTTTCCGTGTATTTTCAATGGAAAATCTTCACACCTCTTGATCGAGCACTTAAAATTAATATTAAGGGCTCAAACTTTCAGGATTTTTTTAAAAAGTATTTTCAACAAAATTTCAATACAAAATTTTTAAATACATAATATGTGTACATATTTTTTGATTGCATCCAGTAATAAAAAATAGAAACAACAAAGAATTGTTACTTTAAAATTGTCAGACTAAGAGTACGCCCCCATATAATTGTCAGATTATCATCCTGGAGGACGAAGACATCAAGTTGATCACTCTGTATAAAAATCTGACGCGCTCGAGTA
Organism: Melanostoma mellinum; assembly: GCA_914767635.1. NCBI lineage: Eukaryota > Metazoa > Arthropoda > Insecta > Diptera > Syrphidae > Melanostoma > Melanostoma mellinum. The sequence goes on from OU612058.1 coordinate 203,056,350, forward strand.
TTTCAAGGTCACGTGTTTTTTTTACATTTTTAAAAATCAGCCATGACTGATCGCCCCACTCAAATTGTCAGATTATTGAAATATACACTTTTTAGAGTACACTTAACATTCACTTTGAAAATCTGACACGCTCGAATAACTTTTTTTTAATTTTTTTTTTAACCTCTCTTTACGCCCATTTGCCCCCAGCCAATCGTCAGATTAATATATATCCGTTATCAGAAAGACAAAGCGCGTATACTCTATGAAAATCTGACGCGCTCGAGTATTTCAATTTAACTGTTTTTTTTTACATTTTCAAAAGCTCATACACGCCCATCGCCCCACTCAAATGAAAAACTGCCATACACTTTTTTCGTTTTAGAACGTAAACTTCACAATCCAATAAGTCCCCATGACGCTTTAGCAACTGCAAATTAAGCGGCTCGGGCTCCCCTACTATTAATGCTTCCCATGACTTTTAGACCATTAGCTCGTGTGGCTTGGTTCTTCTTAATCTCCGAATATTTCCTCTCGTATTTAATACGGACTCCATTTTAAAGTTGATATGACTATGCAGTCGCTGATTGTGCGATACAGCATGTTTTCTTACAACTTCTGTAACCGTTTCTATTTGTAGGTCACGATGTAAATCGCTATTTCTTATATACCATGGTGCATTTATTTCATGGCCATCTGCAGGTGCAGATGGCCTTGATGCCGAACTTTTCAAGGCAGCTGGAGATCAGTTGGAAAGGAGCATGCACCAGCTGATCTGCATGATATGGTCGAAAGAAAGCATGCCCGATGAATGGAACCTCAGTATCGTATGCCCGATCCTAAAGAAAGGAGACCCTCACAACTGCGCCAATTATAGAGGAATAAGCCTCCTTAACGTCGCTTATAAGATCTTGTCTGCTGTAATATGTGAACGTCTGAAACCCCACGTCAACAACTTGATAGGTCCTTATCAATGTGGTTTTAGACCGGAGAAGTCCACAATAGACCAAATTTTCACATTACGGCAGATCTTGGAAAAAACCCGAGAACACAATATCGATATTCACCATCTTTTTATCGATTTCAAGGCCGCGTATGACAGTATCTACAGAGACGAGCTGTACAGAGCCATGTCTAGTTTCGGCATCCCTGCAAAACTCGTACGACTATGCAGGATGACTTTGGAGAATTCACGCTGCTCCGTCAAGGTCGGTAAAGAACTCACCGAGACCTTTAATGTCGAAAAAGGTTTTAGGCAAGGCGATAAACTGTCATGCGATTTCTTCAACATCATACTTGAACAGATTGTAAGAAACTCAAACGTCAACACCAGAGGAACAATCTTTCAAAAGTCTGTGCAATTGCTCGCATATGCAGACGATATTGACGTAATGGGAAGAAAAAAGCGTGATGTCATAGGTGCTTTTGCGAGTATTGAAACAGAAGCGGCAAAAATGGGTTTGATGGTTAATGAGGGCAAAACAAAGTATATGCTGTCATCAAACAAGGACACAGAACATCGACGAATTGGACAAAACGTCACAATAGACAGACATAACTTCGAGGTAGTACAGGACTTCGTCTACCTAGGATCCGCTGTAGACACGGAAAACAACATCAGTGCGGAGATCAAACGGAGAATAACTCTTGCCAACCGTTGCTTCTTTGGGTTAAGAAGGCAATTGAGAAACAAAACCCTCTCCAGAAAAACCAAGGTAACCTTATATAAGACCTTAATCATCCCAGTCCTGCTGTACGGCGCGGAAGCATGGACCTTATCGAAAGCGGATGAGGAAACCCTTGGTCGTTTCGAAAGAAAAATTCTCCGAATGATCTTTGGTCCCGTATGCGAAGGCAATGTGTGGAGAAGAAGATACAACAACGAGCTGTATGAGCTGTACCGCGACATGGGCATAGCCAGAAGAGTACGCATCGCGAGGCTACGATGGTTGGGCCATGTTGAGCGGATGGACCCACACGCTCCCGCTCGTCGGGTGTTCGAAAGCACATTGCAGGGAAATCGCGGAAGGGGAAGACCTCGTCTTAGGTGGCGCAATCAAGTGGAGGATGACCTCAACCGACTTGGAGTGCGAAACTGGAGAGAGCTCGCCCGAAATAGAAGTCGTTATCGAAGGATGTTGGTTGAGGCCCAGGTTCACCCCGAACTGTAATGCCCACCTAAGTAAGTAAGTAAGCATTTACTATTCCACGAAGGACTTTGTTTTGGAACTTTTGGATGATTTCAGAATTTGTTTTCTTTGTACAGCCCCATAATTGGATTCCATAGGTCCAAACAGGTCTAAGTACTTGTTTATAAAGCATTATTTTATTTTCGACAGATAAGTCCGAATTTCTACCGAGTAACCAGTACATTTTTCTATATTTCAACTTGAGCTCTTCCCTTTTCTTTTTGATATGCTCTTTCCATTTTAGCTTTGCATCCAAATTCATCCCAAGGTATTTGGCGTAAGGTATAGCTTGATTGTTGATGAATATTTGAACGTAGCTTAACTTTTTATTTGTAAAGTTTATATGTGCAGATTTAGCTTCATTGAGCTTGATACGCCATTTTTTGGTCCAATCACTGACGGTGTCGACGGCATTTTGTAATTTCTCAGCAGCCTTGACGGCGCACTTACTGGATGCCAAAATTACAGTATCATCTGCAAAAGTGGCCATAATGGTGTTGTTATCCACTGGAATATCTCTTGTATATAGCAAATACAGGGTAGGTCCTAGGACACTTCCTTCCGGAACACCGGCTTGCATATTACATATGTAGCTTTGAATATTCTTGATCATACCGTACTCTGAAGAGCCGGTTTGAGATATAAGATTTTAGTATTTCGTAGTACTGCCTGGGTAGGTCACTTTGCAGTTTGTACTCTAGCCCCTCATACCATACCTTGTCGAATGCTTGAGCAACATCTAAAAATATATCCGAACATACTTGTTTTTCTTCTTGCTTTTGTAACTGCATCCGTTATTCTATAAACTTGTTCTATCGTGGAATGTTTATTTCTAAATCCAAACTGATGATTTGGGATTAGATTTCTTTCTTCTATGACTTTGCTTAGTCTTTTCATTAGCAATTTCCCAAAGACTTTTACCATTATTGGTATAAGTGATATTGGTCTGTAAGACTGTAACTTCTGTTGGTGGCTTACCTTGCTTTGGTATAACAATTACTTCAGCAATTTTCCAACGATGTGGGACATATTGGGTCAATTTATTATGAATTGGAGTTTAATGAAGGCTTTTGATGGCATTTCTTTCATAACCTGAGCAGTTATTAGATCGTACCCAGGTGAGTTTTTGTTCGATAGTTGATTTCGACACATACTTTTTATGTCTTTGAGTGTGACAATTGGTATGTCAACTTCATCGACTTTATCAAAAAACTGTAAACTGTTTTGAGATGTGTTTGCTGGGAATGGCTTGAAAACATTCGCAAGATGTTCTGCAAACAGGTTAGCTTTTTCTTTCGGATCTCCGATCCAATTCCCGTCTAGAGATTTTATTGGCGGGTTTTGTAGCTGCGGTTTTTTCAGGCGCTTAGCTGCTTTCCAGAGCGAATAATCGGTTGAAGCATCAGTCGTTAAATTTTTCATGAATCTACTTAATGAATCATTTTTGAATTCGATGATTTGTTTTTTCAGTTCGTTGCTTAGCCGGTTAAATGCTGTTTTGTCGTCTGGAAATCTAGTGTTTTGTCATTTTCTTCGAGCTCTTCTCTTCTACAATATCAACTCTCTTATCTCGGCAGGGTATTTTGTTTCATTGCTTCCTACTCGAGTAAGTTGGGTTACTTTCTTCTGCAGCTTGTTGAACATCGGCAATGAATTGTTCTACTTCAAGGTCAATTTCCATAGGGGATCTGAGATTTATATAGTTTTCAAGCTTTTCTCTGAATTCACTCCAGTTTGTTTTATTATTTACCAGCTTAGGATTAATTTCTTCCATTATCTCTGATTCTTTAAATGATAAAATCACCGGTGTATGATCTGATGATAAGTCATAATTACCTTCGACTCTTATATGGTTTCGTTTGATACCTTTAACTATGAAAAAGTCAACAAGGTCTGGTATTTTACTAGTATACGATGGCCAGTATGTTGGTGATCAGGAAGAATAAAACTCACAATTGCATTTGAGGCATGCTTTGTAAAGCCTTCTGCCTTTTGTTGTTATAAGTCTAGATCCCCAATGGGTGTGCTTAGCATTAAAGTCCCCGCCAACAAGGAAGTTATGTCCTAGTAGATTTAGCAGTTCTGTATAGTCATCTTCAGTCGGGGAACGCCTTGGCGGGCAGTATATTGATGCCAACTTTAAGTATTTCTTTTTCATACCATACTAATAATTGTTACGTGCATATTCTCGTTTGTAAACATAGCTTCTTCATGGTGTTTTAAGCTCTTTTTTATCAGGATTGCCGATCCACCGCTAGCCTTATCAGCTGGATGAAGAGCGTGGTAGCAAACATAGTTTGATATTAAATCATCAAGAACCAGTCCACTTGAGAAATGAGTTTCGGACACCAGACAAATATGTATGTGTTCGATGTCTAAAAAGATTTTTAGTTCTGATAAACCTATGTTTTCACTGGGGAGAGTTAAAATCATGAACAGGGCTTCCAAATGGCATGTATTTTTCTTTTACTGACAGGGATGTACGGTGATTTTGTTTTTAAGCTTTTTTTTTTGAGGACTTAAAAAACCCAGGTTTTTTTTGACAACACAGAGGGTTGTCAAGGAATGTAGTATGCTTCAGAGCCGAATGATACGATTGTGACTGATCTTAAAAGCTTTCACAAATAATTAAAGCCATGCGTTTAAAAGGCATAATTTTAATTGGTTGTCGATCCAATTAATGCCAAAACTGTTTCGCCTCATCAATAAATAAAATTGGCTCATTTGTTTTATGAACTTTTGGCAAAAATGTTCGGACAATGCGTTCAACGTTACGTACCGTTTTCAAACACTTTTCGAGTTCACACTGCCCTCTTCTTCAATCTCAGCTACTTGCACATTATTGTAAATGGCTTCCTAATAGCAAAATATGGAACCAGCAATTTGTAGTTGTCTGTTACCACAGACTGAATGGCAACCACAAACCATTCCTTAAAGCAAAATCTCTGGTGCAGGAGGTGATGTTGTGCGAATCGCAATCCATCCACTTTTAAGTATTTCCAAAAGTAGTTCAAGATTTAAGTGATTTCCATGCCTCTGTTGGTTGGAAATACGCTGTTTGATAACATCACTTTTTTTTGCATATTATGATAGTTTACAAAAATTCTGTGAAAGAGTTACTTTGCTGTTGTGTTTTAACTTTGTACAATATAAAGGAGCTGCAATACGTATATTATGATGCAGGACTAATATCTACGTATTTCGAACATGCCATCGAACTAGATCGGTGACTATCTGCAATTTTAGATCTTTCACTAACCTTATACAGGACTTAAATACATTTGTTCATGAATGAACTATGAGTTTTTATTTAATTAAAATTAAGTAATTGGTGTAAGAACAGTGCTCGCCAAAGCGAGGCATTATCAAACGAACTTGTTATAAAACGCAGAATTTGGGAATTCCTCTTCGAAAATTAGCTTATCGAAAGAATTTCAGTTGCATATTGCAAAAAATTCATATCCTTAACTAAACCACTGACTGATTCCGGCAATAAAAGTCCGCTTTTTTCCTTAGCATTATCAATAGCATTTTCCAAAACCGGAAGGTTTGTCATCGACAAAAGAATAATTCCAAGCAAGCGACATATGATGTGACCTCTCAACAACACAAAAATAAATTGAAATTTGATGAAGAAAATGTGAATGTGAAAATACGACTTTAAATGTTAATACAGTGAAATATGAATCAAATTATATTTTATAATTTAAAACTTACTGTGAAACAAATATCAGTTTTATTTGTGCAGAACGCGGACATTTTGTAGATGATTTAAATTAGAAACGCTGGATTTGGAGAAACAAATGACAGTGAGCTTCTTCCTTCTTCACTCAATCTATCTATAAATAAAAGAAAGTTGAACAAAGTTTTAAGTATTTGTGTACACTTCATGAATCAAAATTAAATCTATGCATTTATCCTATAACCTTTGTTCTTCTTTAAAAAAAAAGGGCACAACTGGATCGCATAAACTTGTTATTGTGTGCTTAGTACAATATCAAAGTCTTGAGGCTAAGTACAAAGTTTGAAGCTGTTCATAATATATCTGGTGGTGCAGGGTTGCCAACTACACATTAATTAAGTAAATATGGTAAAAGCGCAAAAAATATTGAAAAAGATGTTCCGACGAAAAATTTCAAAAAAAAAAAAAATTTAAGAAAAATCTTTTTTAAACCACCTAGGACTTCTTTACATATACAATTTCGTCAAGATTGTGTAAGTCATTAACGAGAAAGTCGGTTAAAAAAAAGGGTACTATGGGTTGTAACATTCTAAGACTTAGTCCAATTTTTTTTTTACATCATAAGAAAAACCTTTAAGAAATAATCCTTTACATAAAATTTTACCGAGTCGTCATATTAATTAATTGATTAGCTCAAAAATTTTTACTGCACGATTGCAAAACTTGCCTTATAGTACCTATGATCAAGTAAAAACACTTTGCGTGCATGTGCGTGCATGTGCGATCTTCAAAATCATGTGCGGTGACACGAAAATAGGACAACGCAAATGTGCATATTTTACGCAAATCAGTAGTGGTTGTACAGTATAGTTATGATCGGTTTTCAATTAAAAAAAAAATGAGCGAAGCGAAGTGTGTTGGTAGTAGGCTGTTTTTGTGTTCATGAATACAATAAGTATTGAAGTATGTATTTATCGCGTCTCTTTATTTAATTTTTTTTTGTTGTTGACTTGAGTATTTTATTAATTTATTAAGTTAATTTTTTTTCTACTGATTAATTATGAAATCATTAAAATTGATTGCAGATAAATCATATCCAATGCCTAAAACAGCCGTAGTACTTTCTTTTCGACATTTTCAAATAATTTCAGCACTTTTAAATTTATGTACGAATAAGCTTCGTCAACAACCACAAACCATGAATAAAACACAAAATTCAAACAATTTATTGAATTAACGCAAACCTGCATATGAACGCAAATGGGTGATGTGCGGATATTTCCGCATATCGTGTGAACACGTCGCACATCGACCGCAAAATTTGCGTACTCATTTGCGTACACTTGATGTGCGAGCAAATCAACGCAAACTAATGTGCGGCTTTTGGGACAGATTCCGCACATCGTCTGAACACCCTATATGCGAGTTTGCGTGCATTGATTAACGTATAGCATTTGCGTTGATTTTAAAACTTTTTATGTGACGTCAGAACCGCACATATGTGCGGCTTTTTATATGCCGTCTGCACGTAGCTTTAGTTTGATTGGTACGAGAACTGTACGTAGTGTTTACATGCGGTGAGCTTCATTTGAAAATTTGCAAGTTCTCCTTTATATATTTCGTTATTTAAAATGGCTTGCATAGACATCGATATAAGGTCTGTTCGTTGAAGCCCTGGGGTTGCACTAAGGTCGCCACAAAGCGTTTTTTGAGAAACCTAAATTCACCCTGAGTGTCAAATTGAGTGTTTTTTGAGCCATATGTTTGCCATAGGTTTTCCACAAACTCGCCCTAGCTTTTTGCTGAGGCGATTTGAGGGCTGTCAAATGGCATTTATATTTTTTTTTAATGACAGGGATGTGTGGTGATTTGTGGTTTAGCGTTTTTTGAGGATTGGAAAACCCAGGTTTTTTTGAGAACTCATAGGGTTGTCAAGAAAACCTGGGTCAACCCTGGGGAAAGTTCAACGAACAGACCTATATTGTCACATTCATGAAGTGTCCCTCTCCACTATTTGAAAGAAACACGAAAGATGATGTAAGAGATCATCCACGGATATTCTTAACATTTTTGGTTTTCTTCCAACAACCTCTTCTACTTTCAAAACTGAAAGTAGTAATCTCATAACGAGCTTTTTTTTGCAAACAATTTACAACGATTTTGTGTCCTTGTTTGGAGTTTACAGTCGTTTCTATATGTCTGTTCGTTGAACTTTCCCCAGGGTTGACCCAGGTTTTCTTGACAACCCTATGAGTTGTCAAAAAAACCTGGGTTTTCCACTTTTCAAAAAACGCTAAACCACAAATCACCACACATCCCTGTCATTAAAAAAAAAATACATGCCATTTGACAGCCCTCAAATCGCCACAGCAAAAAGCTAGGGCGAGTTTGGGGAAAACCTATGGCAAACCTATGGCTCAAAAAACACTCAATTTGACACTCAGGGTGAATTTAGGTTTCTCAAAAAACGCTTTGTGGCGACCTTAGTGCAACCCCAGGGCTTCAACGAACAAACCTTATATTTGGTACTTATCAAAAATAAAAACTCACATTTGCAAGCAACAGAGTAAATCCTGATCGGAACTCTGATATAAGCTTCAGTCTATGCTAAATTTGATTTCAAATCAACTACTGAAACACACGAAAAATAGGTACACAAAAAGACATGAACCACAAGTGTAATTGATTTTGATACTCTAGCAGAAAATGTTTTTTTAGCCGTTCCAGAACAAGTAATTTTAAACACCAAATATTTTTGTTCGCAACATAAATTTGGTCATGAAACCCAAAGAATTATTTTCTTCCCCGAACAGTCTGATACAAGCTCTTTAAACAAAGTAAACTTGGTTTGGAAAAGTATCTTCACATGTTAAACTACACAATAACACGTTTCAAGACAGTTTGAATTTCGGCTGGTTCGAAATTCATTCATTTTTTCAGATCCACAGCATTTTTTCAGATAAAACAACAAACATCATACTGTGATTAGAAAAGTCAAGTGAGCTTTGAGTATAAAGACCAAATAAAACATGCACAATCACAAAAAGATCAGTTCCGACTTATTCTAATTAAAAAGAAGTAAAGAAGCACAACACTACACCAAGCGACGTATAAAAATCGTTATAGTTTTGGGAAAAGCAAAACTCAAATACTAAAACATTTACCTAACAAATTCTAACTGATTAATAAAGAACACGATCAATGAACGCCGATGAACTATTGACTAATCAATTGTGCAGGAAACAAAGTACACTATTCATATTTGGTTGTTGGTACACTAGTGCCATTCTAAACTGTTTAGCTATGTGTAGGCAAACTTAACATTTTGTATGCTTTTCCTTGGTGATGACGATTCAAGTTGAAGAAGTACGTGGCTTATCTTAAGCGATAACACCCATAGCACCACATATAACTTTGTCTTGACATGTTAGTAGGGTCAATGTGCATGCAATAGGTAGTAGGAACCATAGAATTCATTCGTCGATCTTACTTTTCTTACTTTCTGACATATGCCGGTGTAAGGAAAAAAAACTAAACTTTCCTCAGAAAACATTGGAGACCTATAATATATTCCTCAAATTAAAGTCATTTTTTGTATGTAAATTCTCCAAAGGCGGTTCACAAGTTTGAAGCAGAGGTGTTAAGGCTTCGATCTCTTAAAGATCACGAGATTATTGCCAAGGCCACGTAATTGGAGGTGCTATTTTTAACTGGGGCCGTTCAATAATCGTATCGATTTTGGTTGTTTACGTGTTAAACATTTAGCAGAGGCACAAACCCATTCCTACCGAACAGCTATATAAAAATGTGCGACAATTTTTGGTATTTTTCTTTTATGTTCAGCTGGTATAACATATTTTTGTTTTTTTTTTCATGCTAATTTTTCTAAAATTACATAGGAAGCAAGATCATAAAACAAAAAATTTGTGAGCTTTGTCAGAAGCCACGATCACAGCTAGAAGAGTACGAAAAGCGGATGGAGACCAATACCAACACTTCGGCTTGATAGGTGTCCGACGTCAACTTTATGGAAATTGCTCAAGGTGAAGACTTCATCTTTACAAACAGCATAGAATCAAAAAAAGCTAAGAGTTTTCAATGACATCTGTTCAGTGTTGGCTTTAACTACGTACATAGTTTCGTTTGTACCTCATTCCCCTATAACCTAATAAGTTGCCAAAATGTAGTGGTTTTTTCGGTTCTCTTCTCAAACAGTTTAAACCAAGAAACCACGGCATATGCTTGTTCACTGAAAAAATAATACATTTTATTTCATAGTACTGTTCGTTAGCTGCACTCGTCCCAACAAAAACATAGTGCTACTTTAGGGTGAGTTGTCGGCAATCTCAGTTAAACGAAAAAGTTGTGGCGACCACATGACGAAACTATTATATCCACTAACGAACCTACTGATAAACCCAAAACCCAACCCCAAAAAAGCCATTCATGGGGAATCTACCAATCATAAATGCTCGAAGTCAAGTAGTGTTACAAAAACAATAGTCTAGTTGGAAAATGATTTGTATAATGAATACCAATAGAAGCCCACGTGTATATAAGCCTCGCCTCGTTAGTTTATCCAGGGTTGACCCAGGTTTACGTCACAACGAAACCTGCTATTTCGCTAGGCAAAGAAATAACCACACATCTTTTCATTTGAATAAAAATACAAACCAGTTGACAGCCCTGTTCGTTTTCTGAACTCATTCCAACAAAAACCGAGAGCTAGTTCAATACAAGTTGTTGCCCTCAACACAGGGCTAAAAAAAAATTGTTTTTGACATTCAGGGCGAGCTTAGGTTTTTGAAAAAGCGTTTTTAAGGCAACTACCGGGCCAACCACAGGGCTTCAACAAATTAAAAAATTGTCAAATTTACGCTCAAAAGTATATTACGCTATAAAGCATATCATCATAATGAGACAATCAATTTGAAACCAATTTTCACCAACTACTTTTTCCAGCTCTTCTTCTTTTTAATGGATTAACGCTTCGTGATATTAATCTCGTTTTCTCCATAGTACAATTTATGGAGCTTATGATATCCGATCACAAAATTGTTGTTCTTTGAGTTACTGTGGCGTATGAGCACTTTTTTAACCATACCAAGCGGTAAGAATTTCCAGCACGTTCCCAAAACTGGTGAACCATATTATTACGCCACCTTTATCGATCTGATAATCTCAACAAGCATCGTTTGCACTTGTTTCAAGAACTTCGCTTCCTCTTCAAATATAGTGCAATCGCAACAAATTTAAAAACCGAACTTTTCATAAATGCCGATGGGCAGAAGGCCAAAATTGTATACTTGTGGTGATCGCGACTTGAAAAGGATCCTTTATTGAAAACAACAATTAAAAGAAATTCAAAATAAAAACAATGACGATGTCATGTCAAATTGAAATGCATACGAATAATTAGTTCAAATAAAACTTAGATCTTTAACCTCGACAACAACATCGGTTCAACATTAAATTTGGAAAGTTTACTATCTGAAGTGCTTACTCTTGCCTTTAATGACAACATGGAAAAAGTTTAAAACACCAGACACTTTCTTTGCATGTAATCACGCCATTTATAGGAAGTGACTGTTGCATATGGTCCTCAAACATTTTGTAGCATTTTATTCCTATAGTCCTCAACGAGCGTATAGACTCTAGAGTCTTGAATATAGTAGTTACGACATAACGTCACAAGCACTAAACTACGACGGCGTCGCGCAGGCTGCAAGCAAGTTTCAAATTAGATAAGATAGCTAGTCAGCATTGGGCTTGGATTGGTCACGTCTAGTACTTTATGACGCGTTCTTTGTGAAAAGCTAGTATTTTAGCATTTATGCACATGACTAGTACCGAATTCAAAATTATAAACGGATATAAGAGCTTAATACGCCTCAGGCCCTGACAAGGAGCACAAGCGTTTCCTAGAATTTGAAGACCTACGCTTTTCGAATGTTTCAAGACGAATGCCAATTTCCTCCGAAATGCTTTCTCTGCACTAAAAACACAAGGACATTTTTGAATAAGGCGATCCAAAAAGTGCTCTGCATTGAAGAACATGGTAAGATTTCATCAGCCCAATTGTTGCTATTCAAGTTTCAAATGTGGTCACTAAAAATGAAAAGATAGAACAACGATATTCAGCCCCATCACAGATTCCATCGTAGAAAACTTGCACACAGCTAAGTTATAATCACAAAATCCGAAAGGAATCGAATAAAGCATTTCCAGTTGCCACACTAAATACAGCCATGCTGGTTATCGAAATCAACTGTTTCACGCCAAATGTGCAAGATCATTCACATTTTTCTGCAAAACACAACTTCTTTCGTATATAAAGACGACGATTTTACATTCAACTTGGATTTGGTGATACCGAATCTACGAATTTTGAAATTCGTTCCACCCCGAATGGATTATGTGATAGCTACATCGGGAAACTTAGTGGAAGGGCAGATTATACTTGTATATTGCAATAATAACTGTAAGGTATCTGTGCATGCCTTAAATCATCATTGTTGTGGCAATAAACGGAAATAGTCTTATTCAATCTGTACCAGAGATTTAACAGCGACAGGATAGTGTCATTTTGTTCACAAGCTACTCCACTCTGCGATCATTATCAAAATTTACAAAAAAAAATAGAAATAGACTGTCACCACCAAAAAGAGAATCTACACATATTCTAATGCTCACACAAATAAAAAACATTTGACCAAAAACAGCATAAACGCTTTTGTAGCACTTTTTGAAGTGAAACTTCTTATGCGACTTGCAAACATGAAAGCGTTACATGAAAGCGTTACATGAAAGCGTTACATGAAAGCGTTACACTCCCGTGTTACACTCCCGTGTTAACTCCACGCACTATTTTTTTTGAAGTGAAACTTCTTATGCGACTTGCAAACATGAAAGCGTTACATGAAAGCGTTACATGAAAGCGTTACATGAAAGCGTTACACTCCCGTGTTACACTCCCGTGTTAACTCCACGCACTATTTTGTTTGAAGTGAAACTTCTTATGCGACTTGCAAACATGTAGCGTTACACTTCCGTGTTACATGCAGCGTTACACTTCCGTGTTAAACATATTATCAATTGCTCAGTGAATAATAGATCAGTGTTGTGTTTTCTTTTCTTCTCCAATGAAATGATAGAAAATAGTTACTGCAGTTTCTCTTAATTTGTTTAATACATGTATGTATGGATGATGTACGTAGATAAGTGCTTACTAATTGTGTAAATCGTTAAGTTAAATTAGTCTAACAAAAAATAATTTGTGAAGCTTCTCCTCGAATGTGTTGTCTGCGGAATTTTATTTGGCAGACAATATACAAATCAGAGCTTTTGGTGATAAGATGTAAGATATTATTAGAATTTCAAGATAGTAGTGAGTATATACATAGTAGTTAGTGGGGGCATAATCATGTATATATATGCAATTTTCATTTAAGTCCGTCTCAAAAATGTATGTCTAAACATTTTATCATGTCTAAAAATGTTTGATCATGTCTAAACATGTTTGTTATGTCTAAACTTGTTTGGTCATGTCTAAACATGTTTGGTCATGTCTAAACGTGTTTGATCATGTATAAACGTATTGACCATGTCTAAACATGTTTGTTATGTCTAAACATGTTTGGTCATGTCTAAACATGTTTGGTCATGTCTAAACGTGTTTGATCATGTATAAACGTATTGACCATGTCTAAACATGTTTGTTATATCTAAACATGTTTGATCATGTCTAAACATGTATGTAAGTGTTCTCCGTCTTCGGCTTAGGTGTTAAGACTGCGGTCTTCATTAGTCTGTCAGTCAGCTTCCACTTACACTAGCCAATCAACGGTTTCAGAAAGGTTCCTGGTACTGTATTCCATACATAAGTATGGATACAATACCATACATTCTACCATGATACATACATCTTCAAAGTCCTTCTAATCTCCACCAAAAAATAAAAAAATTGTTCTATGAAATGGTGTTAAGTGCCTATCCCGTGAAAGTTAACTCCGATCCATTTCTTTTCTTTTTCTTTTAAAGAAACAATATGAGTTCACCAAAAATCAATTTCTACCTCTTCCTATTTTCATTTTTGGGAAGTTTCACTTCTACCGCGCGGAGGGACTCCACGCACTATTTTTTTTTTTTTAAATATGTAAAATAAACTGTTTTGTGCTTCTGCTTGAAATTGGATCCTAACTAATTCTCGTTACTGATTTGGCAGAACTATGCTCCTGTGAAGAAGGACCAATTTGAGTACTAACCATTAGTATTGTAACTACTCCCTAGTTAATTAAGGAGCTGGCTTGGTATGAGTCTCAACTACTACTCGGTTCTAGGGCTCTGTTACTTTGTGAAGAAATAAGACAACAATTTGAGTACTAACCCTAGAACTAAAGCCAATATTAGTACTAGCACTATGGGAAACATTCGATGCAATACGCCGTCTTTGGGTAAGATAAGACAAAGTATATGATTTCATAAACAAATGCCGAGATCCACTGCAGAATAGGTCAGAATATTCAATAGAGCTTAACAAATATCTTGAATTTGTCAACCCAGCTATCACACATATACATTGCTTATCACTTCATTTCACTAAGTAAGCAATTATGGAATAAAGGCCTCTCAATAAGATCCAAGGTTACGCTATATAAAGCACACACCATCTCAGTTATACCATATGTGGCAGAGTTATTGACCTTTCACTGATTGCGAAGACAAATGAAAGACAATTTGGGAAGAAAATGTAACAACGAGGTATAAGCGTTGGTAAAGCGAATGTACCAATTACTACAGGCTCAAACACCACGCTCTTAGTGCCGGAAGTCAGTTAATAATAAACAGCTAACAGGTATGCAAACCTCTTTTCAAAGTCAAATGAAAACACTGAGTTTGCCAACCTATCTTGTCAAAGAACACCAAAAATCAAAATTAAGTAAAGAAAAAAATATTAAGGAAAAAGATTGCGGGGAAAACAATGAATATAATTTAAATTTACCCGTTTCCAGTTTCCAATGAAAAGCGTACAAAAACACTAGAAATTTTTTTCTCGGCACTGCGGTTTTACCAATTTATTTCTAGCGACCAGCGCACGCGATTTCAAAACTGTATTTTCCTTTTCTTATTTGACAATAGACATATGAATTTGACAACTTACTTTGATAGATCGATGATCGAACCTTGACCCGGCTCTGCTAATCGTTGTGCGTTGAGTAAAATGCAAGCAACAAAATAAACAACAAAATCAAATGTAGGTAGATACTCGCAACTTTTTTTTTTATAATAAAATTTAACGTTTATTCCACGTGATATCTTCTCCATTTGTTTATTACAAGTAAATTATAAATTATTTAAATCGTCTCCCGTCAGATGCTTATCGGAAAAGCAACCAACAATAAAAACTACTTAAGTGACATTTTCTCGACGCTAGCGAGCAACGCATCTGTCTCCGCCACTTGGTCTTCAGTGCTGAGGTTCTTAAGTCGATTTTCGAGTGCGTCTAGGTCGTCAATATCTTGCTTTTGCCTGCATAGATAATGCAACATTAGCCTCCTTAGATGCAACATGTCGTTGAGAATCTTCTCTTTTTCAGGCATTGGGTTTTGGTAGCGCAGTTTTAGGAGCCGCCATTTACTTTCTGCTAGTTCGAATGGTGTTTTACCACTTCGGTCGTATACGTGGAGGCTGGCACCACCCTGAAGAAGAATTCTTACCACTAGATTGAAGTTATTCGAGCTGGCTGAGATCACTGCTAAATGAAGGGGTGTATTGCCCAGAGAGTCGACTATGTTAGGATTAGCACCAAACTTAAGGAGTTCCGTGACGATTTCAGCGTAGCCACGACAAGCTGCTAAATGTAGGGGACTGCGTTTGTGTTCATCCGAGGAGTTTGGATCAGTGCCCTTCTCAAGCATTCGGGTGAGTTGTTCGATGTTGCAGGTGGACGCAGCAAGGCGAAGTCTACGACCGCTTGATTCGGCTAGAATGCTTGGGTAGCGATTTTTAATTTTAATGCGACACCTCATTTTGAGAGAGTGACTTCCGGACGGAAGACTTGAAGGTCGCATTAAGGCGCCCATGTCGGATGGTTTCGGTTGCGGCTGAGCAAAAGGCTGTGGTGGTTCGTCTTCAATACCTGCGTCTCCCAACAGATTGAGATCATGCAGATTTGGGATAACTAGAGGAATCGGCAGGATGAAATTTCCATCGTTGCTGTCGTTGCTTGTGTCGACACCAGAATCGTTCGAAGCCATTTTGTGAGTGGAAGATGTTTTGGCTTGTGACAATTTCACAATTTAAGAGGGAAAATTATGTTTCAATTGTTCCTGGTTTCGATAGCTTCTTAAGCTAAATAGTTAAATTACGATAAAGGCTTATTCTTTGTTTGTTTTTGTTTAGTATCGTTGTTTTGCTTGAACTTTTTACTTATGAAAATAAAATACGCATGACAGCAGCTGTCTGCTTGATGTTTATGTGGGCTTTGAATGTGTTCATATGTCAATTTTTCTTCGCACTGAACGTGTGAATGGACTTGTTTCACGAAGTGTGGTGAGTTTACAATTAACTTGTGCTGTAGATGGGGCTTTATAGGCACGTTTTTGTCGCAACTCAGAAATTTTTTAATCACCTCAGCAGTGCACTTCAACTACGTGAACACAATGAACTGCATACACATACGGAGCCGGAGCCGCAAAATTTAAAATCAAGTTAAGTTGTGCGGCTCCGTCAGGCGTTGTTTTTGTATTCACTTGTATTTAATGTTTTGACATTTCTTGCGGCTGCGTCTCTGCAACCATTGTGTTCATGCAGTAACACTTTTCACAAAATTAAAATAAATTTTCAAATGGTCTCAGTAAGTTGCTGAAACCATTACGGACACATATACATAGTGACACCTGGCTATTCGAAGAAGATCGTTACAAATATATAACATTAAAATTGTGAATGTGTGAAAATGAGCTGACAATAAGGGTGAAATTTGAATTTATGTGTACACTACACGGTTTGCAAAAATCTACAAATATCTGCAATTTTATTGCCAGCTATTTGGCTGACAATGTCGACAAACTAATTTGGGCAAATAGCTGGCAATAGATTGCAGATATTTGTAGAGTTTTGCAAACCGTGTACACACAAATTCATTTGTGGATCTACAAATTCATTTTCAGTTCATTGTCACATCGCATCTGTCAAAAGAATTTTAAAGCTAAAAGTGAAATATCAAAAATCAATAGAAATTAACACATTTTCTATAAAAAACAAAATTCACCTTTAAGTTTTCGATGAGTTTTGAAGTTGACAACCCAATTGTAGAGACAATCCACTTGTTTTTTTCTTCCGTGTAATCCTTGCCAAATTTGTCTGCCAATGAATAAATCTGCAAATGTTCTTCAAACTGGGTCGGCAAATTTATTTATCGCCAGACATTTGCAGAAACGTCAGAAAATGAACAAAATTTGTGTACACACGATTGCTACATCTGCAAACTGATTTTGTCTTCAAAATGAGTGATGAACATTTTTTTTTGCAAATTAATTTGGTGTGAACACGGTTGTCAGCTTGCGTGTACACGATTGCCAGATATCTGCAAATTAATTGGGATTTCTACAAATTAACAGCCAAATAGTTTTCCTGCAAATTGATTTGGTGTGTTCACGATTGTCAGCTATTCGAGACAAACTCTTCACTGACAGATCTGGCAATATTTGCAGATCAAGCAATCGTGTACACTTAGCTCAACAATTGGCAAACTGTTTTTATAACTGATGGAGACTTCGACTAAATTCACATTGGTCGATTTGTTGAAGTTTCGTTCGAAGAAAGCTACTTTATTATTGTTCTTCTTCTCTGTCACACCGCACCGCACAAAGTTTGAACTTAGCTTTTATGGTTTGTTTGAATTTTTCATGCTAGAAGTAGTGGTTTGTTCACCCATATTAATTTTTTTTATTCAATCCAAACTTTTTTCTAATACTATATTACATGCATTGGTTTTTAACATTTGAAAAGTTATCTATTTTTAAAGAATTTTCAAATGAAGTACGAAATTATCAATCTCCAATACTAATTGTATGTGCATGAGCAGTCAAACTTCCTAACAGAGTTTCAAATCACCCCAGCAGGGAGAGCAAATCTCAATTCGATGAGTCCCGTTTGGAAAATATAAGAAGTGGTGAAATTGTTTCCCAAACACTTGATTTCGAAAAATAAAGAGGGATGATTTTTTTTTTGCTTGAATAAAGCCGTTGCAAAAAAGGAGTTTTTCAACCATTTTTAACAAATGGGTAAGGACATCAACTGTGGCAGAGCAGATAGATGTAAGCAAATAACAGGATATTTAGCACAAAGTATACCCTAAAACACAGAGTGTGAGGCCGGGGAGTGAACTGCGGCAAAGTAGTGCTATTTTGTCCCCAAGGTGAATTGGACTGGAGAGTGGGCACCCATGATCGGGAACCCTCTCACCACCATTTTTTATAGGTTTGTTGAAATTAATTTAAAATGTGAAAGTGTTTTCACTTTCTGCTGAAATAGAACCATGTTTTTATAGTGAAGGAAATCCGTATATACGAAAAATCCGACATTTTTTGAATTGTAGTAGTTGAGAATATTGAAAACTTTATTCAAAACAACATTTAAAAAGTGGAAATAAAGAAATTTAATTGCAGCCGGATATAGCCGTTAATTAAAAAAAAAAAAAAATGACATCTTTGATTTCAACACCACTAAAATAGTTTAAGAGTGTTTCAGGCAAAGAGGTTGTGAGACTTTCTATATTATCTTTTTATCATTGAAATGCACTGAGCCCCGAGTAGTCTATTGATTATGTCGTAAAAAAGGGCATATAAAGGACATTGAATGGACTTTTATTGCATGAATCGATTAATGGGTTAATTTTATAGAAAAAACCGAAAGTACTATTAAATTAGAGGGTGGGATTCGGAGATATGGGTTCTACACCATCTTCATTGGTTTTTTCAAAATATCTCGAAAACGAAGCAAAATTTTGATGCAATTCCAAAAATGTTTTTTGTAGAGAGCAAATTTTCCCATCGAAATGCATCTTTTTAAAAATTATAAATAAAAATTTTTTATCCAAAATAGTAAAATTCCCGACAGAAAAAAAGGCAATTTTTTCCAATTTCTGAATTTTGTCAGTTTTTTTAATGGCATTTCATCCTGGTTGCAGATAGGTATAGGTAATGCCTCATAAAAAAAGAAGAAAATAAAATTTTCTTTAAAATGCTATATCAGAGAACTTTCTATGTTTCAAATTCACCGAAATATTGCCACTTGAACATAGACATTTATCATAGATTTTCATCCTTTTTATACTTCTACCTGGAGTTATAGGGAAGGGCCGTAAGCTTTCTACCAAGGAGTCCAGGGCCAGTCCATGGATTTTCACGAAATTTTTGGAAATGTGTTTTGAATAGCGTATAGAAAAAAGTTAAAAAAAATTTTACCGCTCTCAATGTTTCAATTATTTTTAAATTAATCATTAACTTTTAGAATATTCTTTTATTTATGTAGGGTGTTTTAGATACCGTTTGCCAAGGCTCAGGATGGATAGGATAGGAAAGGTAGACGCGAGGGGCCACTTACTTTCTCATACATTAGTGTTTTTGAAAGCTATTGCTTTGTTCTATAATAAAAAATTTAGTTTGAGTTCATTTAATGAAAAGTTTTTGAGAGATCAAGCTTCAAAGTCAAAATTTTATTTATTTTATTATTTTTTTCTTAATTAATTTTTTTCTATATAATTTTGCCCCATCAAGGGCCAATTTTTTTTTATATTCAATTCTTTTATCAATTTTTACTCAAAAGCAAGAAACCGAAGAGAAAAAATTTTCTTGGTCTGAGAGAAATTAAAAAATAAAAACGAAAGGTACTTTTTTCCAGAAAGCAAAATGTCGTTAATTTCCCTAATTGAACTTTATTCCCGGAAGTGAAATATGAAATTGTGTTTTAAATAGCATATAAGAAAATGTTAAAAAAAAAGAATTTCATGTGATCTTAATTTTAATATAATTTATATATGTATAATTATTATATATATGCATGTATATACAGGGTGTCCAGTAATTCGTTTTACATACTTTGGGATATGATTCTTGGTCATATTGTAAGAAAAATTGTTTAACAGTTTCTCAACTTTGGCATCACTATTTGACAGTTTAAAAAAAGGCAAACTTTGGAGTACCCTGACCTGTATAATATTCGATATCTCTGTCAATACTGCTGATAGAGACAAGAAAAGGGATACTAATCGAGAGGATTGGCGTATTCCACAGAAGTTCAAAGGTTTCTATTATTACCAAAATTCATGCAGCAGACAAAACATGAAAACAATTGACGCTTTGGCAAATCGACATTGGGCCGAACATTAGCGTTTGGTACAGTGTCACTTTTGTAAAGCGTCATTAGGCCGATTTGCTACCCTGACGCTTTTTTACGATCTTTCAATATAACGAAACAAATGAAGATACACTTGATCAGATTTGTGAGTCATAAGAACTATTCAAATGGATAAGTCTATGAAAATACAGATCTCTTGCTTATAAAAAAGTAAATAACTGACTAGTCATAAACTAAAGACTTGATTAAGAAACTAAAAAAATCATTTGAAACAATCGAATGTTTTGTTTTTGAGCATAAGATAAAGTAATTGTAAGAAATTCTTAGTTCAATTTTAAGATATGAGTGATGAACTTAAAAGAATCTGCAGCCTACCGAAAAGGAAGCTAAAAGCGAAGCGGGAACAAATTAAAAATTCGCGCGAATTTTTAGTTTTCAGAACACAAACCCATGCTTCCCTTGTCAAATTTTTTCCAGCTTCGCTTTAAGCTTTCTTTTCTGTACTTAAGGCGACGGCGGCGGCGGCTGCAGATTTTTTTTTTAAGTTCATCACTTGAACTAAGTAAGAAAACATCTTTTACAGACACAGGCGAATTTCTTACTATTACTTTATCTTATGCTCAAAAACAAAGCATTTGAACACATCAGACCTTCACACTATGAATGATAAGCGTGGGAGTTTCTTAGATGTCATTAAGCCAATAATCTCTTTAGTCATTGCGCACAATTGAGCAAGATGATGCAAATTTCTACATTTGGCTCAATGTCACTAGCTAATTTGGCCCTATGGCACTTCTATAAAGCGTCATTCTCATTATACCAAACCCTAATGTTTGGCCCAATGTCACTTTACAAAAGCGTCATTGTGCCAAATTTCTACATTTGGCATAATGTCGCTTGGCACAATGTCACGGCACCCACAAAACGCTCATTAATTCTATACGTTAAACGAAACAAAGTCAAACTCGTCAATACCTGCTACGCGTAGCGCTCTTGTCTTCTGTGAACATGTGTAACACACTCACCCCCTAAACGGAACTCATTCTCAATCGCATACAAAATAGACAAGACCTCAAAACGTGAAAGTCCGGTAAGAACTCGATTTTTGAAAATCGAGGTGAAATCTTCGATTTAAAAAAAAAAAAAGCGGAAATAAATTAAAAAACAATAAGTTATCTCAAATGCTTAATATGTGTAAGAATAATCTCACCAAAGATACAGAATGGAAAAAATATTTAGTAATTCGCAAAGAACATTATCAATTTGATTAACCGAGTTTCATTGAGAATCACAAAACATCGAACTGAGGAAAACAACAGCTCTAACAGCCGTATTTATTAGATTTCCCTAAATAGCTCTGAACGGACGAATAGTTATGTAGTGAATAGCACTCTATTCTACGTTAAAAAAATTCTTATTTATAAACCATTATAGTTATGGTAAGTATATCTTATCTATCTATAATCTATAATCTAATTTATAACATTGAGCGGTAATACACAGGTGTACTTCACTATCGAAAACAAAAGTGTCTCTGAAAGCCATCTATGTATCTGCCGGCATACTAACATTTCCTTGTCATTTCGCAACAGCTATGACAAAAACCTATTCAACCCCTATACTACCTAAATCGGCGTTCAGCATATTCTACCTCTATGTTAACATTGTATATAGAAACTATAGTAAGTTCATGAATCGATTTAACAGTGCTTTGGACCGGACGAGCATGGTGGCGCAGCATTCTTTTCTCTACACACAATGGTAAAACAAATTGCTTGGAACGGAGACTGCTAAGTTGGCACGGATACCACCAGCCAAAAAGTCTACATAATAATACTATAGTTTCTGTATACAATGATGTAACGTTCAAAAAGTTTTAAAAATAGGTTTTTCTGTTCAGAGGTATTATACGAGGAACAGCGCTATTCGCTACCTATTATGGGTTTATAAATAAGGCTGTAAGCCGATAAGTGGACAAAAACAAGTCACTTGCAGAAGTTAACAAGAGGGATGGCTGGAGGCTGGTAGTTGTTTTGCGATATTTCTCAATGAAACTCGACTTTTTTTTATTTTTAATAACCTTATTTGATAAATAATTAGACTATAATTGATTCCATCAAAATATTAGTAACGAAATCCCTCAAATTGAAAAGTCAAAGAAAAAATAATAAAAAAAATCCATAGAAAATTTAAAAAAAAAACCACCAATTCAAAAATAAATTTTTGGAATATTTCTACGGCTCTTAAATTTTAAAGTTCTGAAAAATTCTGCCGCCCCCCAAATCGTGCCGCCCTAGGCCCGGGCCTCACGGGACTAGGCCTTAATCCATCACTGCTCAAACTAAAATTTTCATTAAAGATCAAAGCATTAGATTCCAAAATTTTTTTAGTATATAGAAGTAAGTGACTAAGTTAATTTTTAATAAATTAAAAAAAAAACCAAGTAAATTTTTTATAAAACTACACCCTTTGCCTACACGGAGGTATATAGACCCCTTCTCCCATACAATTTTTTTGGGTCTTGATCCAACCTATCCGTCCTAAGTCTTTGGCAGACCGTATGTAAATAAAAGAAAATTCTAAAAGTTAAAAATTAATTGTAAAAACAATTAAAAAATTGAGATCGTTGGAATATTTTTTTTTGTCTTTTTTCTATACTTATTTGAAACAAATTTCCGAAAACTTCATGAAAATCCATGGACTGACCCTGGATTCCGAGGTGTAAGCTTACGGCACTCCACTAACACTTCAAAAAACAAACTGAACAATATTTGGAAAAAAAATGCCTGCTCTAGACAAAAGTGTGGAAAATTAATTTCTTAATTGCTGTGACAAACCCCTTCCTTTAGATTCGGTACATCGCTCGTCCCTCGTTTCACCAAAGAACATTAAAATTAAGTTTTCTCCAAGCAAGAAGCAAGTAATACAAGACTGATGACGACACAACTTTGCGCGATAATGCGTTTGCAATCCTACTTTATTGATGGTTGACTTCCCATTGTCGTTCATTAGCATCAAAATGTGTTTTGTTTTTGAATATTTGTATGGAAGTTGCACACGTCGTATGTTACTCAACTCCTTCGACTTCCACCATCGCTAACTCTTTCCAAAGCCGAATGAACGTTTTCCCTTCTCTTCGGTTAGATGGAAGGAAATATTATGTTCCAACAGTGAGAAGGTACTTTAAATTGAAGGTAAATCCTTTGACAAACATGTTGATTCACATCATTGGTTCGTCTCCCTCATATAGATGAACAACGACGACGAGTATTGAAAACCGTTTATAGATCCTTCAAGCCGAATTCCCAACGACACAAATCCGACTTTTCTTTCCGGTATAAAAATGTGGGCGATTCGACAGTGGCGCTTAGGGTGTGGTAACGGTATGTTTGCTGGTGTTTCTATTGAATGTGTGGCATGTGGTATTAGAGAGGCGCAACGAGCGTCAAATGTCAACAAAGGTGAGCTCTAACCCCATGTCTGATAAGTCCATATCCTTATTTTTCGGTGTGTCACCCATTCATCTCTCTTTCTCTCTCGGTTTTGACTGCAACCACCGGAAGAACAATAGATTTTTGCATGCATGATTATGTACATATGTTGGTACTTTCACAGAGCACCTGTACAGAGGCAACTTCCTTCACCCCATTACGGAAAACAATTGAATAAAAAAAAGAAGAATTGAGTAAATCCTCAAAATGAGGATAAAAATGTGGCTTGAGGTTTTTTTCTTTTTGTTTTGAATTTGTTTTCACTGGGTGATTTTATTTTACTATATTCTTTAAACATTTTTATGTTTTTATTTTGTTTGCGTTTTCTTCCGTCCAGTAAGGAAAACAGTCTTATTGCACCCCATTGGATATGTGAATATCCTTGATGGTAATATATCACTTGAGTGCATTTTGCGGCAACCCAAATGGTGGTGGCAGTGCAGTGGGTGGTATAAACATCAGAGTGGGATGATGTTTGCTAGTTTTTGGTTGGTGTTAAGGATGTCACCTAATCTCATCGGTTCCGGTTGAAAGGTAGCATGTGCACGAAACGTAGATTATCGCTCATTTTAAGAGTTTTGCTGGCACAGCTATGTACAGGCACTGGATATTTGGTTGAATCTTTTTGTTTTTTTTGTTTTTTCTAACTTTCTTTTTTGCGCTGCGGTTTGTCAGGTGGAGAATGATTCAGGATCAACAGCGTTTCACTCAAAGTCAACATGCAATATATTCTTGGCGGATGAAGAAGGGTGGCAAAAAAATTAAAACTTCATTACTTAGAGTAGTGTGGGATACGGGAAAATGAAAAGGTTTCACCGGTTGTTGCAACATCCATCAATCAAAAGCGTGAAACATCATTTCTTGAGTTGAACACAAGTTTTCATAAATTTTTCTTATAGTGGTGGTAGGATGGTGTTCGGTAGAGGAAGTTCATTTTCAAAAACAAATCATAAAGAGGTTTAAAAAAACTTGAAACAATGGACAAGCCTCAAGCAACCGTTGATAGTTCACTTATTGAGAGTGAGTTTAAAACGCTTTTTTAAGTATGAGCAAGTGGGAATCCTCATTCAAGACAATGTTTTTCGATACAAAGACGTTTTCTTAAAAATTGTTTTTTTTTATTGACAGTTTGTGTCTCTTTGACGAAGTTCACATTGGTCGATTTGTTGAAGTTCGTGCGAATAAATGCGATTGCTTTCTTGTTCTCCTTCTCTGTTACACCAATTTGTCGGTATTGATTTGCGGTCGATTCGTTGAACAATGTGAACACTTTGGTCGATTTGTTGCTTCAACAAATCGACCAGTATGAACATCGCCTTTGAATATCGACGAAGAAAATTAAATGCTGTCAGGAGCTAGCTCTTCGCTAGCTTCATTACTTTGCCAATGACTTAATTTCCGCTGAAGTAACCTTTCGGTCACAAAAAAGCTTTTTGAGTTTTTTTTAGTGTTTTCAGCCGAAGTCATCCAAAAGTGTGTACATCAATCAAGGATTTCGTTGGTGTAAGGTCAAAATTTAATTAATTTTCTCTAAACGAAAACTGAAGAAGTCACCTGTCAGTTTTTTTTTAAAGACGTCTTAAAAGGGCCGGTTTGCTCAAGCTTCATTATTTCTAATCAATGATTATTCAAGATGATAATCAGGCATTCGGTTTGCTCACGAAATTTTTAATCAAGGAATCTTTGATCAGAGGAGTTCATTCGGGCGAAGAAGTCATATTTTTAAGTTTTTTTGAAGTGAAAACTTCTTTAGGCGCGTTTGGCACTTTTGCGTGGGGGTAAAGCAATGAATTCGCGACCGACACCATTTTTTGGCTCATCGTATTTCGTATGTAAAGTCGTCATATCCCAGCGTCTCAGGTTCGATTCCCAGCCATGACTTACATTTTTTTATTTATTTAAAGTGAAAACATAAATAAAAATTATCGCCACGGCTGGGATTCGAACCTGAGACCTTGAGTTTAATAGCCAACGACTCTCCCTTTGAGCCAAGGAACACATTAAATTTGATGCTGCTAAATGACTTTAAACAATGTAATAGCAACATTACATTGCGATGATTTATCGATGGAATTGAAATGGTTGCATGAAATGAAAACCATTATTCAAATATTAATTAATTTCGTTTCTAAAATTAATGCATTGTCCTTTTTTTCATTTTATTGTCAAAGTTTACGAGCGCAGTTACAAGATCTGTAGACACAATCGTTAAAAAATTGAATGTATTGATTTTAACAGAATTTCACAAGGGTGACGAAGAAATATAGGTATGATATTTCAGATTTCAGTTTAGTTGCAAGTTTCAGAAGGCACGATTGTCCAGCAGCAGGAGTAGCTATCTGTAAAATGTTGTCTGATACAACTATGTACCATATGTTGCTCAAATCACATGGATTTGCATACGAGGTACACTAGTATGTTTAGTACCTACTAATGTTTTTTCCACTCTGGTAATGGACAGCAAATTATAACAGTAGGCGTTTATAATTCACCGAATACGTCTTCAAGTGTAATACGACAGTTTTTATATAAAAATTTATTTATTTAGTCTGACGACGCTTCTGCATACCTTCACGATAAAATTGGGGAGGGATTTGATGAGTGGTGATTTTAACATCAACTTCGCCGATGCTACAAATTTGCCACTTTTTCAATTTTTAAAAGAAGAACACTAATTTATAATGAAGAATGACCGCAGCTTTAGTACAACGAAATATAAAGCGACGATTGATGCAGTCTTTGCGATATATTTAAATAGATTCGAGACAAAATTGTTCGGTTCCTATTTAAGTTACCATAGACCTATTATTTCAGTATTAGAATACGATAATTGAATGAATGAATGAATGATCTTTATTTAGCTTCATGATAAGCCATTTAGTATACAGTTTTTACAATTTTAAATAATAAGCCTTATATCTCGATCACAGTTAATTGTTTTAACATTTTTGGATTAATTAAATAACATTCTCTTTTACATAGTTGATAATTCTTCTTTTAAATTCTAAAAAATTATTTACATTTTTGATTTCACTTGGTAGATTATTGAAACCATGGAAGCCCATGTAAAATATAGTTCTTTGACCTCTCACTGTCCTTGACCTTTCTATTCTTAGGTCATTGTTGTTTCTAAGGTTGTATTCACGGTCTGCATTTGTTTTCACATAAATAGTCAGGATACATATTATTTTAAATTTTATACACAAATATCATACACAACATAAACAGTCTTTGGTTAATATTTAGCCATTTAATCGAATTTAACATCGTTCTTATTGAGGTGTATCGACTACATTTTAAAATACAACGCATAATTTGGTTTTGTTGTAATTGTAGTCTATCTTTGTGACTCTGTGGACACATAAACAACAAACTAGCACAAAAATCAAAATGTGGTTTAATTAACACATTACATAAATTCACAGCAGTTGTCTTGGATAAATTTTTCCTTATTTTTCTTAAAACTCCAACTTTTTTTGATATTTTTTTACAAAGGTTATTTATGTGTTCGTTAAAGTTTAGTTTTTCGTCTAATAAAATTCCAAGATATTTTAATTGTTTGACTTGCTCAATTTGTTCATTATTTATATACATATTTACATTTTCAGACGAACTTACAGGACAACATTTGAAAATCATACATTTAGTTTTTGGAACATTTAATATCAGTCTATTCATTTTTAGCCATGTGCTTATTCTCTCCAAGTCTTGGTTGATTTCTTCTATGCAGCCTGCGACATTTTTTCCAGAAGCGTATAGCAAACCATCATCAGCAAACAAAATTAGTTTCGAAGATCTAACTACTTTACTCATGTCATTTATGAACAATAGGAACAACCACACTCCCAGTATTGTGCCTTGTGGTATTCCTACATTGACACTAATTGGTGACGATATTTTGCCATTTACGGTAGTGCGTTGTGTCCTACCTGTTACGAATGACTTAAACCACTTAAACTCCACTCCCTTTATACCGTAATACTTCAACTTTTTAAGCATTATTTCGTGGTTTAATGTTTCGAAAGCTCGTTTTAAGTCCAGAAATACAGCAACTACCACATTTTTATCATCTATTTCCCTCCTCCAATCATTAATGACTAAGTTCAAAGTCGTTTCACATGAGTGATTTGCACGGAATCCCGATTGATAAGTGTCTATAAGCTCTTGGCTTTCTAAGTGATTTTGGAGTTGTATTACTACACATTTTTCTATTTATTGGCCTAAAATCACACATAGTTTTTGCATTGGGAATCTTTTTTATGGGTACTATCAACGATTCTTTCCAAGATTGTGGAAAAACACCGGCACTAAGGGACATATTAATTATTTTTTCAATTATTGGGCCAACAACACATAGGGAGTCTTTTAACATTTTAACATTCATATAATTAAAGTCTCTTTTCTTGCTAAGCAGATCTATTGCACTTCGTATACTAATTATGTTGTATGTATCATGTATGTATCACAGGATAGTTTTCATATTGCACTCTTAACATCAAACACCAATAACTTTATATTTTTTCAGAAAATGACATTTAAAATTATTTTTGACATAGACAACAACACCACCGGTATGACTAGATTCACTTTCACAGCTAAAAGGGTGATAATATCCCTCAAGTTCTAAATAATTTAGGTCATTTGAGTCTGTAACATGTGTCTCTGTTAGCACTAGAATATCAGCATTTTCTTTTTCCACTATGCTTTCTAATTCATCAAAATTATTTGATAGCTCTTGTATATTAAAATAGATACACCTAATATCTTCTAATTGCTAGTAGTCCGTACGTTCTTCTGCAAT
Organism: Melanostoma mellinum; assembly: GCA_914767635.1. Classification (NCBI taxonomy): domain Eukaryota; kingdom Metazoa; phylum Arthropoda; class Insecta; order Diptera; family Syrphidae; genus Melanostoma; species Melanostoma mellinum. The sequence continues at coordinate 203,084,853 of OU612058.1, forward strand.
TTTCAGTTTTCTCTGGAAAACTGGACAAATTGGATCATTCGTCGTATGATTTTCATCTAAGTCCATTCTTAAGTTTGTTTTTGCATTGTGACAATTGTAGAGATGATAATAGAAGAGATGAAATTGTGAATGAAAACTCATAAGTTTCATTGATGTTCTTCTATGTGTACATCTACTCTACATATATTATAAAAGATTTTCCTGTACATTAAAATATTTACTGAAAATTCGATTCTGTTTTCACTTCTGTCGGCACTCCCAGAGTGCTTCTTTTTTTTTTTTTTAATGTAACGGGTAGTGTTTGTTTATTGAAAAATTTACATTTAACAAAAATATAACATTTGAACAACATTCTTCAAAATTTGCATTGCAAAATATTTAGAACTAAGTGTGAAAATTTAACTCCAGAGGCGCCTCGAAAAAAGGTAGTCTGCGGTGTACACCATAACTAGCAACAAAATCATCTGAAATAAAAAAGTCAAAATGTTTTACTTAAAGGAGACGTATCTAGAGGTAAATTTTTCGCAGCACTTGGGAGCCCGCAAAAAAAATTGCATAATTTGTTGTTAAAAGAGAAGTAATAATTGAAAAAAACGAAAAAGCTCTCGATAATACCTGGTGAATTATGTGAAGAAGTATTGTGCAAAATTTTAAAGCGATTGGTCCAGTCGATTTTGAGTAACCGTGCACACAGACTTCAAATATGATAAGTCTCAGAAAAGCAGTTTGAAAACGCAGAAGGGTTCGGTCGGTCGGTGTATACTAATATACACCATGCCTCGAATATAAATAACAAAACCGGAACAGGCCAGTTTAAGAAGGAATTTAAATGCATGGTACAATAGACGCTCAAATACTCATAGCCTCGTCAATTTTCGAATTCGACATAGCCATCGGTTCTAGCGGATGTCTTCAATAACTTTTCTTATGTCAATTCCATCGACAAGTCTAATCTGGCAGTAAAGTTTGCTGATGCTAGCTCAACACTGTTATACATAATTTTGGCTCCATCTGAGCTTAAGGGTGTGAAATATGCAATGAAGCAGATTTTTTCCGTTCCTTGTACATCTCAATAAACCTACGCAGATCCGCTGGTCCAGATGGTATCCTCTCCGTTATTCTGAAGATGTATTCTCCGACACTGGCGTAAGCATTGCGTTAGCTTACATATTTATATTTTGCTTTTGATTTACCGACAAAATGGAAAACCGCTTTTGTTCAAAATATCCTTGAAAAAACAAATTTTCCTTCCCTTCCAATCACTATCCAATTTCAATATCGTTCTTTATTTCTAAGGCTATAAAAACTTTGATAAACCTTCAACTCATTAAATATCTAGAAGAACGAAGACTTCTCAATGACTAACAGTACGGCTATGGTAGCAATCAGTGAGCTTTCTGGTGATTTGATTATATATCTCATCGAAAACTGGAACTAATCTTTACCCTCTTTAGGAGAAAGTACCTTTCGAACTGTTCAATACAAGTTGTATTGGATGGTTTCAAGTCTGATATTCACTTCAAAGATGCTGGTGTGCCTCAGGGCTCCGTTTTATCATCGATTCTCTTCCTTTCTTCTTACCCAACAGAAGAAAAAAAAAATTTTTTTCGCGGGTATCGCCTTTCGTGAGGAATTAGCAGGTCCTCCGATAGTAAAATTAATTGCCATGAAAAATGCTTTCACAAAGCATTGTTGTGAGAAATGCGATAGGCACAGTAGCTCCTCGCTTTGGTGCGCCACTCTATTTATTTATTTTCACTTTCTTTCTTAAATCACTTCTTGTCTGAAATTTCAAACCCCGTTAATTGTTCTGCTGATAGCTCAACCCACAGTTTTTCATATTCGTTTCCAAATTTATGCCCCTGCTCTTCGGATATGAAACTCGAAAGGTTTCGTATTATAACATGGCGTAATATAAACCGAGAAGAATTCAATGTTTCGAAAACACATTGTGTCTTGTGTCGTTAAAACTAAGCATTTCCCTACTACCACTATAAATGAATGGCACCTGCATTCAAAAAATTGAATAGTTGTATTGGCTTAATGAGCAAAAACGTTTATAAACGCAAGGGAATTTTTCACCCCTTCTTATCAGGATTCGCTCTGTAAAGTATACATATACGTCCCAAACTAGAGTACGATGGAAGGTTTGGGCAAATGCGCTCCAAACATCATTTGCAGAATCAAAAAATTCTCTGGGATATCATCGAAACGTTTCATGTCTCTCTTTTATTGTTTTTTTTCAATACTACCCAAATAAATTAGCCAGTATCCAGTTACATTGGGATAAAATTTTGGATTGTTTAATGCTTTACCTAACTCAATTTGCCCCGCAGACCAACATTCACTCGAAGTATTTTTGTTCCGAAGCAATCAAGGGTTTTCTCGTCCGGCTAAGATAAGGTTCACGCTTCCGAGTCGTGAAGTAGCACCGGGATGATGGCGGTCTGATGAATGATTACCTAAGTTTTTTTTAACTCCCAATAGCTATCTCAAAGCCTATACGAAAAGAAACGTCCAGGAGCGTTCAGCTGTATTCTCGAACCGTTCCATTCATGCAAAAAGACTGCTTCTCATATTTCTGAGGAGTGATAGTCGCTTCTCGATTTGAAGTGAAAATCGACTCAAGAAGCACTAGCACTTGTTACTCAAATGTCAAAAAGGAAATTTTTTTCAAAGAATATTATTTAAGAACCATAGGTGTTTCACTCACAGAAAGTGATACCAATTTAAATATTTTGATGGAGACATATATGTATGTAGTAGCGATTGATAAGAGTAATTGTTCATTTGATCTCCATACTGATGTTAATTTCCGGTCTACTGCGGATCCTAAGTAGACAAAGTCCTGCACTACCTCAAAGTTATGTCTGTTTGCGTAGCGGTGCGGAGCGGCGTTTTGCCGCTGAAGATTGGGTCTACTGTGGACTTTTCTGATCTTAAACAACATTGACAAGGACCTTTTTTCAAACATTTGTGTAGTACAGCAAGATTATATACGTGACGTTAAGTAGGTTTATACCTCTATGATTGGCGCAATTGTGAGGGTGTGACGAAGCGTCACAATTTAATTTACTACCCCACTTCCAAACCACCGCATCCAAAAACACTGTACGTGTTTCCTTTTTTATATATACCCACACGCCATCAAATTGCACAATGAAATTTCATTTCAAGGCCAAATACTGTTTACTTCTTCATGCCTTATCACTTGGTATGCATTTCCTTATGGGGAAATACATTGGTAATCCCCATCCGATTTTTTTTGTATGCAATATTGTCACTGCCTTGCAACTCACAGTTAGTTGTGGTAGAAAAATCTATGAATAGAAGTGAGTTAATCACTATAATTCAGAAAAAGATTTACGGGCTTTTATGCCTCCAACGTAATATTACTTTTTCTCGTCCACACGAAAGATATTCTTTCTCTACTTCGACTTATATAGTCTTTTCAAAGGAAACTACATTGTAGCGGTTTGTTTGCCGGGCGTGTACGTTATCCTTACCTGCGGATCTATTCGCTACGGTTTGTTTGCCGGGCGTTTAGAGTCATTTAGATTTTCAAAGGTAACTACATTGTAGCGGTTTGTTTGCCGGGCGTGTACGTTTTCCTTACCTGCGGATCTATTTGTTTCGGTTTGTTTGCCGAGCGTTTGGATTGACCAAGATTTCCAGGGCAACTACATTGTTGCCGAACAAAACCCGTATCACAACCGCAGACCTTTGTTACGAAGTCCGCCGCCGCCGACAGAGTGTTTTGCCTCTAAGTAGACGCATACATCTCCTACGAAGTCTGCCAACGCCGATAAATTGCTCTACCGTGCTAAACAACGCAGGCACTTCCCACGCAGTCCGCCGCCGCCGATAAATTGTTCTGCCTACCACCCGATGCAGACATTTGCTACGAAATCCGCCGCCGCCGACAGAGTGCCCTGCCTAACGCAGATAGACATTCGCCGCTGCCAAACAGAGGAAACCAATGCCATAATATAATACCGTGTATGGACCCGAAGGAACATCATCGCTACCACAGAGAAGATCAGCCATTCCCATGACCAGCATCAGAAGCGGACTATGGTTAAGACATCTTTCAACCTCGTTTTGTGAGAATCATAATAAAATTGTTAACCTTGTAAATTATATCCTGAGACATTGTAAGAAAAAAAATCTAAGCTTACTTATAAACTACCCGACCGTCTACTCGTTTTCATTTGTTTGAGAAGTTGGACCGCCGAAGCCCAAGTCTTACGAAGCTTCCTTGGGTAGACCCGCGACACCCTGAGTCCTCGCAAAAGAAGCATCACAAGGGTCTCCCTGTTTTAGGATCGAAAATACGATATTGAAGATCCATTTATAGGGCATTTTTTCTTGCGATCATATCACTCAAAGCACCCAGCTGTGGCATGCGCTTTTCCAATTGGTTTCTACCTGCCTTGAAAAGGTTGCCGTTAAGGGCATCTGTGCCTGCAGTTTTATTTGGTTCGAATTTACACAACTTCTTTACCTCGGCTTGATTAGGAGAACTAAATTTTTGATCATAGTCTTAGTTGAATGAAGCATATTGCCAGGCAACAGAATTTGTGTCTTCATCGACATGAAGCTGTTTGCAGAAGTTGTCTTTACAGATCCGCAGTAGCGACTGCGACATTTTCCTTTTATTTTTGTTTTGAGTTCGAGGTTTGTCGACTTGGAGCGATCTTTTTGCCTTTTGATAAAACTTCCGAATGTCATTTCTTAATTTCCTCAAACGAGCGCTTTTTGTGCTGCTTCTAATTCTTTCCTCTTTGTAAATCACCTGACACCGAATAAAAACAGAGGCACACAACAATAGAGACATACTTTCCGATTCAAATTGAAAATTTTACTCTCGAATTTTAGAAAAATAGTTTATAAGTCGGAGCATTATTTGCCAGTTCAAAAAAAAATTATAAAATTAATCACCCCTTCTTAATGAACGCTTGGCTAAAGATTTATAACTTGATAACAACTTTATTAATAGTAACAAATTTTGCGGCAAAACATTCACTACAGGGGCGTCTGTGATGCTTCCATTTTGGTATTCGTAGTCTGAAATCGCTACGACGCCGATGGGCCTTTTGATAGGGGCCAAGAGTTAATAATTCCCCACATTTCAATTCTGGACTAGGAAATCAGCCCTTTGGTTTAGGTACCTTTTTCATTTAGTGATGCCTGCATTTTATTTCCCAAAAAATTTTCAACTACTACGTAATGCTTTTACACATTTATATTCCAATTCATTCAAATGAAATAGGATTAAAATGTGAATAAAACTGATTCTAGTATTGCGATTTGAAAAAGAACGGTGGATATTTATAACAAACAGCTAATTGGGAACGTTATGCTTATGGCATTTTGCAAAATAAATTAAAAATCCACAAAAATATCTTTTGAACAGCAATTAAACAATTGGAACAATGATCAAAGCTTCCATGAAATCTCCCCATTTGCTCATTGTTAATGATTTAACTGCCATTAAATCGGTAGCCAAAAAAAAAGAAAATTAAAATTAAAAACGAAAACACCAACAAGAGCCGCCAATTTTCAAATAACCAGAAACATCGCGATGTAGAAACCTCGAATGGTTATCCATTAAAAGCTTATAAAATGCTAAAACCCATTTGAATCCCTTGGCACAATTGTTATCTCTCTGGAATGTTATACCCGCCAACACTCCGCCACCCAATCAGTGATAAATACCCCAATAAAATCCCAGCGAAACCTCCAAAAAGCCAAATACCAGACGAATCCTTGCAACAGAATAATAATAAAATATAACACGAGCAACAAAAAGAAAAAAAGCCAAACATACATCTGTAAATACTAAATAAATTGGCAACCATTAAAGACGGATTTAAGGACCAAGCAAAGATACATACCCCAGATAAGTCGGTGGTTGTATAAGCTCAAAGAAAAAATAAAAATAAACACAAAAACAACGGGGGACCTCCTCAATGATTACCGAAGAACTGACTCACATCCCCCATCCCCGCCCAACATATCCCCAAATGAAGAAGTTAATTACTGGAGATGTGCTTCCAAAACGAAATTGGTAAGCCAACGAATGGCATCCCATTATCATTTAGCAACAAGCACATCAGAGGACTCAGGACTCAGGAGTCAGCGACGGTGTACACGAGTGTACTACCTCCATACACAATCCTCTGCTACCACAAAATGGATTCTTCGGGATTTTTGGCTCAATGTCACGATAGTTTCCAAAAATATCATCGTAATCAGTGACAGTGGTTAAATACCTACCTTAACCAAACCAACAGAGATCAGGGAATATGCAAAGGAGGCTTTCGAATACCGCGCCAAGGCTTCATTCAGGTTTGGGCCGGGGTCGCTAGATCCTACCAATTGAGAGTTAAATACTTTTTTGGCAACCAGTGTTAATCTAAATATGTATGTAGGTACATAAAAACATTTTTAAATATATTTTGTGTTGCAATCTTAATTACGTTCTCGATAAGCAGCAAAGTTGCCTTGTTCTGGGTTCCAGGAATCTTTTTTCTTTTCTTTCTTTTACGTGTGTGTTTATGTTTTGTTTTGTTTCTTTTTTTGTGCAACTTCTTTCAAATTATTGGCCAGATGTGTTCTTTTCAGGTTACATCCTGGGCCAATATGGCGAAATTCGTTTTGTCGATATTGCTTGTAGTGATAGAAAATTCTTTTAACGTATGCGTCGTCAGTTGTTGCTGCGGGAAAAAGTTTTCACACTCAAACTCGGCTAAAGGATGCCAGATAGAATGCAAAACAAAAACACAGGCATACAGCTGTACGGAAGATGATTTTTCATGATTCTTGGCGTTTTTCTTGGAGTGAGATCCTTTGCGGGCTACTTTGTAAACTGTCTGCTTTCTCAGCAATCGCCAAGGGGGCGAAGTTGTATTGTGTAGCTTTGGAACTGGCAATGTGCCTCATGCAATGGAACATACACCCCATCTTCACCGCTCGTAAACACGTTTAATCGCTGCTTTTTAATCGATTTAGGTATCGTTAAGTTTTATTACGTTGATACTGTGGCTTGTGGCAAGTGCAAAACTTTAAGAAATCACAAGGGACAGTAAGTTTGACGGTGGTGGAGAGTGACTATAGACTACCAGTGATTGATTACACGATCAAACTATTTAAGCATTTAATCCAACAAACTTCAAAATTTATTTTTTTATGTTTGTTGCAAATTAAGAATCACGAACTGAACAAAAATTGTTCTACCAAATTTGATTTTTTTTTTTAAATAATCCTTTAGTGTTGCTTTTTTCCATCATGGTGTTTTTGACCGTATGATTTTAACCAAGCGATTCTAAATATATTATAGGTTAGCGCAGAGTTTAACCTCCCTGTGGCCGCCGCCACAAAATGCTTATTGAAAAACCTCAACTCGCTTTAAAGTAGCACAAGGTTTCTACTTGGGTGAGCACAGGTAACGAACAGCACTGCCAAATGGCCTGTAACTATATTGTCTTCAAAAGGCAGGGCGTTTTTGAGAAGGGAAAGCCTTGTTTTTTGACAACTCACAGGGTTGTCCTGGGTACCTTAAGTTTAACGAACGATAAATAAACACAGACAGTCGTATTTTTTAATCCCATTCCAAATTATGTCTGACTTTGGACAGCACTTAGAACAGTGTCCAACTCCAAGGTTTGAAAGGAGACATCGAAGCACGTTGCTTTTGAACTCCTGTGAATCGTAATGCAGGGGAACAACAGGGCCAGGTAGAGCGTTCCACATTCGGGTGGTGCGACTGAAATACGAATCTCTATACTTGACTGTACGCCCGAAATTGGGCCCAAGGTAAAACTGATGAGCATTCCTAGCGAGGCGGGTGTTGTGGCTAAATTGTTTCAAGGGAGCAATGCAGCTGGCTATTTCACTAGAGCACTGTTTGTGAAAAAGCGATAAGAGAGAGTGAGACAGGTAACGCTTCGACGATGCTCAAGAGAATCAATCGATTCTAAATTTGAACTATCGCCTATCAATCTTAACGCTCTATTTTGTACCCTATCAAGTAGGTGCAAAGATATGAGAGTTATACTCCAGTTTTGGGCGGGTGAAGGCCTTATAAATTGTAGCCATATCAGAAGGGGTAAAGAACTTCCTGCATCGACTCAAGAAACCTAAGCATTTAGCAGCGTTTGTGGTGACTTCAACGTGATCATTCCAACGAAGATCATCGTTTACACAGATACCAAGTACTGACAGGTTTTCGGTTTCTTCGATGCAGGTACCATTCATGGGTAATGGCAATGGGGGAATGTTGAGCTTCAACGACAGGAGACAGCATTGAGTTTTCGAAGAATTGAATTCTACTCGGCTCATAAGACCCCATGCAACAATTCTGTCAAGGCCAGAATTCGATGAGCTTATCATACGCAACCGTTCCAGTTCCACATCCAAAGAGCAGGGACGTGAATTTGAAAACGAATATGAAAAGCTGAGGGTCGAGTCGTCAGCAAAACAGTTAAGCGGATTAGAAGTTTCAGACAAGAGATCATTAATGAAAATGAGGAAGAGAGTCGGAGACAAAACGGAGCCCTGGGGCACACCAGCATTTATGAAGTGGGTATCAGACTTGAAGCCATCCAACACAACTTGTATTGAACGGTCAGAAAGGTAATTTCTAATCCAACGAAGAAGAGACTCATCGATACCAAAAGCACGCATTTTCGATAAAAGAGCCTGATGCCAAACTCTATCAAATGCTTTAAAAATATCAAGCACAATAATCTTACTTTCTACAAAACAATGTAAGGATTGGTTCCACTTTTCGGTGAGATAAGCCATCAAATCACGAGTGGAGCGTTTGCTACGAAAGCCGTGGTGACGGTCATTTCGTTCTTCAAAATATTTCATAAGTTGACGGTTTATCAACGTTTCCATGACCTTAGAAAGAAGGGACGTAAGTGCAATTGGACGGTAATTGGAAGGGGAGGAAGATTCGCATTTTTAGGGACAAATGCAGTTTTCCATCTGCTCGGTAAAATCCCAGCAGAATAGGAAAGATGGAAAAGTTGACGCAGTGGTTTAGCCAGCATAGAAGAAGACCTCTTCAGAATAACGGCGGGGATATTATCTGGACAAGCGGATTTATGTATATTGAGATCTTTGAGGACTCTTCCAACCGAGCGAGTTCGAAAGAATATCTGTTTCATTTCAGAATTTGCAAACTCGAGCTCAGGTGGAACCTGATTTCAGGAAGTGTCGAGTTATCAGCAAATTGAGCTGCTAGCAAATTAGCTATATCGATGGAGTTGACATACGGAGATTCTTGCTCCTTTGTGCATATGAGAACTAGTTCTACTCCAAAAATTTTACAAAACTCGAAAGAAAAAGTTTGGTTAACATTTTTCGGGTGCAGTTGGAGTTTCATGGGCGTGCAAACACTCCTTTCAGTAGGCTTCTTTGAATTGAATATGGTGCGCGCTACTGGTGTTTTGAAATCCCACTCAAAGGGCCTGTAGTATCTTTTTTTTCTGAGACAGGTTACAGTGACTTTCTGAGTTCGACAAGATAAAATATTTTGACAGAAACTCACAACTCAATTAAATTGAATTTTTGTGTCACGCTTAGTTGGGATAGATTTAAATTTTTTTCTACGAAGGTTTTTTTTAGAAAACCCTTAATTACTGTTTACATCAAAGACGGAATAAAATTTCACTCAATTTTGTCACTAGGATATGAGCAAACATGCAGCCACCATTAATTTCCTTCGCATTGCCCAAGGGAAACTTAGCTCATAATGACAAAAATCAAATTAAATTCTTAATTAACTTGTAGCAATGGCTTAGATATCCGTTTTCGCATGTGTCCATGAGTTGTCTTTTTTTTTTCCTTGCCACTACCAACGCTGTCCAAAGTTGAAATAGAACATGTCTTAACATTATGTTTCTCGTTAGAATCTCTCTATAGTGACGAAAGCCATCCACTAGCACCACCACGCGCTGCGCCAACATGATATTTGATGCCCGTGAAAGTGCGTAGTGTTTTCCATTCCACATGGAACGAAACAATTAATTACGTTGGCTTAATTGACATTTCTTTTCATCAAACATGACACCTTACAAGAGTTAAATAATAAATGTATCGATGACTGTTAAAGATGTGAGAACACAAACTTTTTCAGTATTGGAAAAAGTGATTCAATTGTGATTCGAGGAGCTATAAACATCTTCCGGTGCGTTCTTCATTTTTGGTCTCTGAGAGGCTATTGATATGCAACCCTTTATTTCAGCCATGCATCGTTTTGAACCCCGAGTCCTCACTCAAATCAATTCGAGTAAAAGAAGATATCACTATCTGTCTAATGGATGACTTTCGCTAGCTCACTGCTTTTGCTTTTATAATTTTGTTTTGTATTTCGTTTTCCCATGCAACCCCTTCAGCCATCACTGTTTATCAGTAAACGCCCTCGCACTGGTCTTCTGTGGTGGATCTAGAAAAATTGACTCCTTCAGCTTTACAAAGCAACCACAAAAAAGCGAAGGAAGAAATATGTATATCAAATATCGGAAATTTACTTTGCATTCGTTAAAATCACCAGTATACGTTCACCCACTCGCTATATTGTCCAGTTCCATGAAGAGATTCTTTACTCTCATAGCACTGGGGTGATTGGTGATATGGGATAAATCAAGCAATCCATTAGAGATCAGATGTTGTGGCATTGGTTACATAAATATGTTCATTCCTCATACTTTTTTTTGACAAAATGTTTACTGGCCACGATGATAGCCAAGAGAGAAATGTTCAAAGAAGTGTTGATGTTGACTATGAAAGGATGATGGAAACGTGAGACCATTCGAACTCATGGTCATGCATGAGTACGTAGGAAAGTGTTGGTATGTATATGTTTATCTGTTTGACGAAAATTAAGTATATAAAGTAAAAGCCAATATCGATTAAAGAAGATGTAATTCATGCAGAAGCTTTAATTCTTCCTTTTGATTGAAGAGAAGGAAAAACTCGTAAAGACGCTTTAACTGCTCAGCAATTAGTTTTTTATAATTTCATCTCAAAAATTGGCAGTTATTTCTGATCAATCTTTTGGGTTACATTCTGCATATAATTTCGATGAACGTGAGCTTTTTGAAGGAGCATTCAATCACAATTAAAAACTGAAATCATTCTTACAGAACTTTTTCTTTAATTGAACTAGGATTTTCGGTGCCAAAAAAGAAATTGAACTGCAAGGCAATTGCACACGTTTTGAAAGACGTGACGTTACAGGACAAAAGAAAATGATTTTCTTGGTTGCTAGGGAGTGACAAACTGAGAGTGAGGATTTCTCGTATATTTTTGAACTCAACCGTGGTACACATTTGAGAGTCAGACTATTTCGTCGCAAGTCGAGGTGCGAATTTTAGTAGGACTCAAAGAAGAGACCTTTCGCTTCGAGTTGACAAGGCAAGTATGACTCAGAAAAAAGGCTTTGTTGGACTTGTTAATTCAAAATTATACGAATTCAACGTCTTGTAGTAGTGATACTATGTGAGCATTTGGAGCCGTTCGTCAAAAATCAGATCAGATCCTTATCAGCGTAATATAAATCAGAAAAGCCAAAAATCGACCAAATTTTCTAGTAGGAGTAGTAGTGTGTGATTTTATTTAACAAAATTGAAAGGTTTTTGTTGTTTTTTTAAAATTTCACAATTATGGCATGGCTTTTGCCGTCAACCAGAAAAAAAGAGTATAAACAAAAATAAATAAATAGCATTACATAATGTACATTTTTAACATTTTCAAGCTATGTTTAAGTATAATATGTGTTGCCTTCTGATTGCAGCAAGAATAGGGCACGTTCCTAGTGTGGAACACATCTTCTCTAACTCGGTGGTTACAGAGAGTACAGTCCATGTTTTCCTCTGAGCTATACGGTCGATAATTTAGGTGCAGTAACCCTCCTCTCGTTTTGAATACAGTTGAAATAGTCTCTAGGTTGTAGCAATCATCAAAATAATTGTTTGATCCAACATCCAAGATTGTGTTGTAGGCATTTGTACATATTTAGAGTCTCGTTTCGGTTCGCCAAAACCCTAAATTTAGAGAAGCTGTCCTGTTCAATCTTAGCAAGCAGCACGTCAAAGTTACGTTTCCAAGTCTCCGTCCCGGTTTCCAATAACTGCACATTGGGAGTCCGCTCCCAAGTTGACCACTCAGCAAAGAACTGAGCTTTTTAGTTGTGTAGATGCCTTGCAATGGTTCCAGGAAGGCGATGAGGGGGAAGCTCAGTAACTTTTAAAATAAAATTGAGGTGCATCTTTAGCGAGAATATATACAACGGCGAAACATCAGTCTCCAGGTAAAACATATACTTAGGTGTGTTTTCCAGGAGCCAGAAAATTTTTTATTGTAAAGTACCTTAACAACTTTTCTACTTCTTCATATTTGGAGCAACCCCCAAACTTGGCAAGCATAACACATTATCGACCTCATAATGGCTTCAAACAGTTTATATTTGGCACATATTTTTTACCAAGTACACCCTTCCAACTGCAATATATGGACTTTTTTGATTCTATCAGCCTAGCGCTCAGGTGTTTTTTAAAAGACAGGTGTGGTTTTATGAAAATTCCAAGGTTCTTGTACTCTTTTACAACCTCCAGGTCCACGTGTTCCCACCACCACTTCTCATTTACTGCTTATCTGCCTGTTCTATTTCGAAAAATCATAGCTTTGATTTGTTGGTGTTCAGTGTTAGGCTCCACAGGTTAACGTAAGATTGAAGCTTGTTGATCACCATTTGTAAGATTTCTGCAGATTCTGATAATATGACGATATCGTCTGCATACATCAAAGCCTTCACGTTGGTGCCAGCAATGTTGATACCACCTGGTAGAACTGATGTCAAATCATCGGGGAATAGGGAAAACAAAAGCGGACTCTTGCCTAACTAGAGACGTTGTTTGTAACCAGGTAGACCCTTCGTTCCCGTTCCAATCCCGTCTGCTAGTTGTTTTTTGTAGAGGCATTTTATTGCTTTTAGCATTTTGGAGGATATTCCCTAGGCAACTGAGCTTGTAGAAAAGTGCTTCCCTGTTGATTGAGTCAAAAGTAGCTTTGAAGTCGCCGAGAAAGGCATATAATTTCTTTCTATTATCCAAATATGATTCACCGATGCATGCTACTGAGAAAAAAATTGTAAACAGTTGAGTATCCTTTCCTGAAACCCGCTTGAAACTCGCTCAGTAAATCATTATTTTCTACCCAGTTTGTGAGCCTGTGCAGGAGTACACCAGTGAATATTTTCATAACAACACGAAATCCTCGGTAGTTATTTGGGTCTTCGGCATCGCCCTTTTTGTAGATTGGAAGGATAATATTTTTTTGAAAGCTTTCTGGAACTTCTCCTTTATCGAATATGTAGTTGAAAGCATCTGTAATTTTTCTGATAAAGTTCACCGTGGCATATTTGAAAAACTCATACGGCACACGGTCTTCGCCTGTAGTTTTGTTGAGATTGCATCGATCTATTGCTTTCATGACTTCTTGAACGGTGAAAGTGTGATCAAGATTCTCGATTTCCAGATGCGGTGAGGTGCGTTTAGTAAATTTTTGAAGTGTTCTCCGAAGATGTTTATGTCGATTTTATAAGACTGTATTCCTCCTAGCATTCAGTTGTCAGAATGTTTGTAAACTCCACTCCACGCATGATTGATATTAGTGCTGTGGCCTAATAGGAATGGCTTTCCAATTCTAGCATTATTTTATCCACAGTAAGCTTTTAGTCGCCACGATCTTAGTGAAAAGGTCCAGGATCTAGGGGAACTGACAAGAAAGTTTCCAGAACTGCAGTTGCTGTAGTTAGCATGGCACTGATTGAGTCAATGCATATAAATAAATTTGGATTTTGGTCATTGCCTTGAGGTTTCACACCTTCTCTAATGATAGTCATCATAGTACACAGGCATGGGAGGATTGTTCTTATTAATTACTTACTTAGGTGGGTATTACAGTTCGGGGTGAACCTAGGCCTCAACCAACATCCTTCTGTAACGACTTCGATTTCAGGCGAGCTCTCTTTAGTTTTGCACTCTAAATCGGTTGAGGTCTTCATCCACTTGATTGCGTCATCTAGGACGGGGTCTTCAACTTCCGCGATTTTCCTGCAATGTTCCGGTCCATCCGCCCCACATGGTCTAACCACCGTAGCCTCGCGATGTGTACTCTTCTGGCTATGCCCATGTCGCGGTACAGCTCTACAGCTCGTTGTATCTCCTTCTCCACACATTGTCTTCGCATACGGGACCAAAAATCATTCGGAGAATTTTTCTTTCGAAACGACAGAGGGTTTCCTCATCGACGAAGTCCTGTACTACCTCGAAGTTATGTCTGTCTATTGTGACGTTTTGTCCAATTCGTCGATTCTCTGTGTCCTTGTCAGCAGCATATACATACTTCGTTTTGCCCTCAAACCCATTTTTGCCGCTTCTGTTTCGATACTCGCAAAAACACCTATGACATCACGCTTTTTTCTTCCCATTACGTCAATATCGTCTGCGTAGGCGAGTAATTGCACAGACTTTCGAAAGATTGTTCCTCTAGTGTTGACGTTTGAGTTTCTTACAATCTGTTCAAGTATGATGTTGAAGAAATCGCATCACAGTTTGTCGCCTTGCCTCAAAACAATTTTTTGTATTTTCTCTTAGTCATCTTAATTCGGATAATCACCTGTTTATCTTTGTGATACGTTTGTATTTAAACTTAAAATTATGATATTTTACGAACCTTTTTTGGTTTTGGATCAATGGCTTTTTGAAAAAGTTAGAATTTCCGTTCACGAGCTGTTAGTAGTAAGGTTTCAGTACCTACCTTAAATGACTAACTTGCTGAACCACCCGGGCGGCGCGGCGTTTGGCGGATTTGTAGTTGCCCTTCTCGTTCTTTGGTTACTGAGGGTGGATGTAGCGTTAGTTTTATGGTTCCCGTTATCGTTCCGTTTCTGTTCCCAGGGGAATATAGGAGGATGAAATAAAGCTTATGTCATTTATTTATTAGTTTGGCTTAAGTCAAGCTTAATACAATTTGATGATAAACTTTTTTAGGGAAAATGTAGCATCCTAATACTTAAATAATTTTGGAAATCTACGCAGTACTTTCTAAGTTAAGTTCCCAATGTCGTTCTTGTGGAAAAATGCTGATCAAACCTTTACATGAACCATTCCTGGAGTAAACTAAATTCAACCCAAATACATTAAATTCCGTTAGCTGGTGTGAAAGTAATTCTGTCTGTCCGTCTATCTATGTTACCGTCTCCCGGCAAACTACTGAACCCATTTATATGACATTTTGTACAAAAATAATCTAGGATCTGAAAAACGACAAAACGCTGTATGTATATTCTATCCCTATATTCCAATGGGAGTGGAAAGGTAAACGGGAATTTAGAAACTAATGCATCCATTTCAAAAATTATTACACCGTTAGAATGTTACACTCTCTTCAAGTAACATACACTTTAAATTATTCCTATATTCCTACGGGAACGGGAGTCCTTACTAATATTATAGGTGCGAAATTAGCTCTGTCTGTCCGTTTTTCTATGTTACTATCTCCCGCCTTAACTAAAGAACCGATTGAAATGAAATTTTGAAAAAAAGAGACAGTCTAGAACCTGAAGAAAGAGAGAGGCTTTATATTGTATCCTTTTTTTCCCACGGAAATGGGAACATGGAAACTACTGCAGCGATTTCAAAAATTCTTCCTACAATTTTCTGCCGGTTCCGAACGACTAATCGAGAAAGCACTTTTCATGGCAATGAACTTACTTGCCAATTGCCAACTCCCCGCAAAAGGCCATACCCTTTTTGGCTGTCTTGTGATTAACCACGAACCTCCGAACCACAGGATCCACAAATTAACTGGCATGTCGGTGTTTTATAATAACTTGAACTGTTTAACAAACTACATACAAAATTGGAAGATGTTCAATTCAATTCAATTCAATCTATTTTGCATGTAGAAATAAGACTTAGTCTTTTATAGTACTTAACACACTGATTAAGAGATGTTAAGAGGTCTATGTATAATGAGAGCGAAGGTGAGAATTATATCGGTGCAACAGAAACTATCAAATAAAATATGTATACTATGCCAATTTGATTCTATCTTCAAATACATTAGTCTAACATTAAATCTATGTTCGATGATTTGATGAACTGATTAAGCTGAAAACGTCACCAAGCTTCACAAAGCTGGAACTCGTTGGAAATAATTTAATTTATTTATGGTTCTTAAGTTGAAACTTGAAATAGAAACGGCTGAGAAGACAAAATTGATATTTTCCTAAGCCAACATCCCATAACTTGTCGATGCTTAATACTAACTTCATTTTTTAATTGCTGGCATTATTCCTGTAGCAAGAACAAGTGCTTAACGACAAGATCTACTGACTTTAATATTTAACCATCATTCACTTATTGGAAACATTTTTGCTATCGCATCTTCAAACCCCATAGAGATGAGCGTAGGTAAGTGAACGATGCGAGGGCGAGGGGCCAAGCAAGGCACACACATTTTGCCAGGATAACTTACAATTTAAAAGTACTTAAGAGTGGGTTTTGCTAGTGTTTGTATTGGTTAGCTCTTGCTCTCCACTCCGCCAATATTAAAACAAAGACGCTTTAACCGAGGGGCGGAGTATGAAGAGCTGCGCGTCCAACCAACCGTAAAGACAAGGACACTGGCGAGCGATGGGGAAGCAAAAAAAAAAGGGCAACACTCTTTATATATGGAGAGGATATTCTGAGATGAAAAACGATCCATCATCAATACGCCATCCATTTATTGTGAGGTATCGAGGCACTCAGGCGGTAGCGCTTCGAGAACAGTGAATCAACGTTGAATGGTGGCGGCAGAAGCTCTAAGCACACACATGGCCAACAACGGAGAGGAGGATAATGCATCCGATGTGCAATTTCACATAGACTCAATATGATGATGGCTGGTGATGCTGCTGGACAAAGTGCGCCACTTCGCTATGGATATGGCTACAATGTTCTTTAAGTTATCCTTATAAGACGGGTGAGGGAGTAATATGAACGGAAAAAAATTTACTTAGTGGAATAACAGGACATAAGAAGGACACAGTAGAAAAAGCAAAAAAGGCGGGAAAAAAACTTAAAACTCTTCTAGACAATATGAGAGTTTGTGTTTGCAGGATGATGACGGTATTAAATTCCGCTGCCGCTTCAATGGATGAATTTTACTCTTTATACTTGAAAATGTGTGTGAGTGTGTGTTTGAGGAGGGACGTCTTAAAGTTTTATCACCCCGTCACAATCTATCTCAAGGAATGATTTTTATGTTTCCTCCGTTTTCGTTGCTTTACACCTCAAGTCCTTATGGGTATACGTAAGTGTTTGCTTTTTCTTACAATAGACATGTACATGGAATCACTAAATTTTTCTTACATCAACGTTCAATATTCAATCACTGACCTTTGCTGAGAAACGTTATTGAAACAGAAGAAATGAGTGCCTCTTAACAGCTTTTTAAGCAAAAATAAGGATATGAAAATCCTACATAAAACAATCCCTCACCACAGTATCTAGTGGATCAAGTTTTTAAAAAGTGCAAGGTAGATTTGAAAACAAAGTATTGAAATTTTAATGAATCCTTACGCTCTTAAACGATTGCAATGTTGGTTGAAAGAACCAGTTAAGGATTTTCATTTCTTATGAATGTAGGCCACTTTAATTCCGTCTCCTATTTATCTTTTTATCTCTGCTTATATATTTGTGCAGAGAAGTTAAGGAGTTAGCTTTTCTTCTGAATCAATAAAGATTTTTGAAAATTTTTAACCGGTCGTAAAAAGAAAAAACTCCTTTCCCTAGAAGAATTTGTATCAGGGATGGAAAGTACGATGCGGGGAGATAGATTCATGTTAAAGCAAAAATTGGACAGAGATTGATTCCTCAGAAACGTTAAGAGACTTATTTGTGAATTCGATCTAGGCTTCACTGTACCAAAAACAAGGTTACCGGGATGCTAGATTCGGATGCATCTGTAACCACTCTCATTTCTAAAGTCTTCGGCAAAGTCATTGTGTAGTTTCATCAGCGGATGCAGGTTTGAATGCTTTTTCCGGAAGCCAAACTGCACGTTTGGGATAATGTTTTTATCCCTGCAGAACTTTTTCAACTTCCTAAGTATTAGCTCCTCTAGGAGCTTACTTAGATGGGAGATGGGCTTGTAGTTGTCGATGAGGTTCAGAACAGAACGCCTTTCTTCGGGATCGCAAACTATCTTGGCCGTTTTCCACTTCCTGGGAAAGTAGCTGTTGTTAGGGCAGCTGTTTAAGATGATAGCCAGAAAGGTCATTACTGTCTGTGGGAGCCTCTTCAGGACGTAATTTGAGACATCGTCTGGGCCTGTTGATTTCTTGGACCTGGAGCTGTGTATTATTTCTGCAATTTCTTCCGGAGTGGACAGGTTCAGGCAGTTGATTGGGTCACTCGACGGGCCCAGAAAATCAGGGTTTTCGTCCAGAAAATCAGGGTCATCCGTTGGTGTGGGCACGAAGTTGCCTTCGAAATGTTCAGCGAATGCCTCCGCCTTTTCCGGATCTGATCTGGCTTCGCCGTCATTGGATGTGATGACTTCCGGTATTTCGTTCTTTGTGCCAACTATCCTGTTTATCTTCTTGAAAACATCTGGTCCAGGTTTTATGTTTTTCAGTCTCTTCTGGAAGTGGACGTCGTTGCAGTGCTGGATCGCGTTCCGGAACATTATGTTGGTTCGGTAGCTGACATCGGTTGTATTAACTTCCCTTTGATGTGCCCTTTGCAGCTTCTTACGGTTTTGCACGTAATCATGAAGGTGTTGGTATCTATCTATGCTCTTCTTTGGTTGTTCCAATGACTCGACAGCAGCGTCGATTTCAGAGTCCAACATGTTCCTGTTTTCTGCTGGCAGAATTAAAGCTTCCTCAACGTCTCTTTTCAGCTTCTCAGCTTATAGTGTTTTGGAGTCTATGAGTTTTGGCGCAATTTTATGTTCAACTGAACTGCTTCGTGGTCTGTGTCGCTGCACGAGCTCTCTTTTCTTCTGTGAGAAACAAGGTTTCTCATGCCGTAAAAACTACGTCAGCTGATAAGAAAACGTTTCCGTCGCGAAAGCACAATTACCAAAAGATGTGAAAGAAAATATAAAGGCCGTCGCAATTGGCTTTCTCATATTGCTTATAGTGGAGGACCGTAAGCTTTTTACCTCTTTTCTTGAATACTTGCTCCCTCCACCTAAGAAATTCGTTATGCCCTCCTTTTTTCATTCTTAAGCTGGCAACACAACTGAACTGCTTCGTGGTCTGTGTCGCTGCACGAGCTCTCTTTTCTTCTGTGAGAAACAAGGTTTTTTTCATGAAATTTTCGGAAATGTGTTTTGGATGGCGTATAGAAAATAGTTAAAAAATAAAATTTCACCGCTCTCAATTTTTTAATTATTTTTAAAATTAATTACTAACTTTTAGAATTTTATTTTATTTATTAATGGTATTTTAGATAAGATTTTCCAAAGCGTAAGGATGGATAGGTTTGGTTAAGACAAAAAAAAATTGTATGAGAGGGGGGTCTATATCCCTCCGTGTAGGGGCGAGGGGCAATTTTATATGAAATTTACTTCATTTTTTAAAAAACCATTAAAAATCAACAAAGTCACTTACTTTCTCATACTTTAGTGAAAGCTATTGCTTTGTTCTATAATAAAAATTTGAATTTGAGTTCAATTAATGAAAAGTTTTGGAGAGATCAAGCCTCAAATTCAAAATTTTGAAAAAAGAAAATATTTTTTTCTTAATTAATTTTTTTTTTCATAATTTTGCTCCACAAAGGGCCATTTTTTCTTTTCATGTTCAATGTTTTTATTAATATTTAATCAATGCTTTTGTAGGGCTGAAAAAACACTTCTTTAACACTTTCTACCCGGCACATTTTATCTTTGCTTCTACGAATTGCGTGCACGAGATGACAAGTAAAAAATAAATAAATTTATTTATTAATTCCCCAATGTATTTTATTTTAGCACTGTGTCTCTTTGTAGTATTGTTTTCAAAATATAACTATAAAAAGTTGCCCACGCGCGTGTTATGTATAGCTCGGAAAGTGTCATCGAACCTTCAAGTTCTGATGACACTATCAGAAAAGCCACCACGAAATTCTAGATACATAAGTTGGTTTTCACTCGAACTTTTTAAACTGGATCAATTCGTACTTAAGGGATCGTATTCAGTACGTTTGTATAAGCAATGTTCTTTCTACACCGGTACATGTTACTTCGGGTGTTCCACAAGGAAGCCACCTCGGTCCCCTTCTTTTTTTGCTTTTTGTCAACGACATTCCTGAAATATTTTTAAACTCAGAGTGCTTAATGTATGCGGACGATTTGAAAGTTTTTCGTTGCATAAAATCTGAACTTGATTCCTTGCTTTTACAAGAAGATCTTGATAAGTTGTCAAGGTGGTGTACAACTAACTCTCTTAATCTCAACATTTCTAAATGTCAAAGTTTAACATTTTGTCGAAACCGATCGCCAGTTAATTTTACTTATAAAATTGATCAGAAAGAACTGTCTGTGATACATTTTAAGAAAGATCTTGGTGTAATTTTTGACGAGAAGCTGAACTTTATACGACACATAGATTTTTTAGTTGCTAAAGGAAATTCAATGTTAGGTTTTATTTACCGTAACTCCAAAGAGTTTTCCGATCCACATACTTTAAAATGTCTATATTTTGCCTTTGTGAGGTCTAATTTGGAGTACTGCAGCACAATTTGGGATCCCGCATATGCCGTTCACTCATTCCGAATTGAAAAAATCCAAAAACAATTTACGAGAATTGTTGTGAAAAGACTTATTTGGGACATTGATATGCCATCTTATGAAACAAGATGTCAATTACTCGGTATTCTGCCTCTAAACTATCGAAGGAAGTTCACTGCAACAATGTTTATTCGCGACATATTAACAAACCATATTGATTGTTCTCAAATTTTAGCGTTAATAACTTCAATGTTCCTGTGAGAATGCTTAGAAACCCTGTACTTTTTAAAATATCATTCCACAGAACTGTATACGCTGCCAACGAACCACTATCAAGATGTCTAAGAGAAGCGAATTCTGTTTGTAATATGATTGATTTTAATCTAAGAAGATATCTATTTAAATCAAAATTATTGTTAATTTTAAATAACTTTGTTGGTGGTAATGTTTAAAATGTATTATGTATCTAGTAATCACTAAAGTAATGTAACTTTGTTTGATGAATAAACTAAACTAAAATATAAATTATTAATGGGAACAGAAACGAAAAGGTTTCGATTACGTACCTGTTGTTTCCGTTGCCAATAAACCTACGAATAAGCAAATTAGGTATTAGCTATGTGTTAAGGTACATTTAAGAGAACAATAAAGATCAGTCATTACTTAGACACCAACTTGATAGTATATTTCTTCTCGTAACTTAACTCGCGCCGGGTAGAACGTGTTAAGCTTTCTCTCCTTGCATCAAAACCGCTAGTAAGGTTCTTCGATCGAACTTTAAAAAAAACAGGAATCCCAAATTGCCCTACAATAGTTTCTGTCCCTCTTAGTTCCTGAAACCAAAAAATGAAAACGTAAAAATATATTTTTAATCTTGTCTCTTTTCTTGAATACTTGCTCCCCCCACCTTAGAAATTCGCTATGCCCTCCTTTTTTCATTATTAAGCTGGCAACGCAAAGTAAGTCCATTTTATTACATCATCGCTGGTGTTCTCTCTTAAGATTCGAGCGTCTCGTTTAACTGCTTAGCTTTGAGTAGCCCGTGAGTTGATTGTGAGTTCCATCACAGGAAGATCATTCCGTTTTCTGTTTAAGTTTCACTATTCCTTACAAATCACAGGTACCCTCGATTTTTCACTTTTCCCATTACCATGCAGTCATATGTTTGCCACCCACATTTTATCCATATAAACTTGTAGGAATGTCCCATAGTATCTAATAAAAACTTTTAAAAACCCATTGCAAGTGATAAAATCTTTCCTTTTCATGCTTTACCAAAAGACAAACTTCTTCTTCACAGTTAATTCCTTAATAACACAAACAAGAAAAAAAAAACATTAAAAACGGAACACTAAACTTTTCAAGCATTGTGGCTTTGTTATACTTCTGGTTTGAGAAGAAAGAAAAAAAAACAAGAAATTTATAAAACCATTAGGTTTAAAAAAACAATGACGATGACAACCACAGTATACTGACAACAGCACCCCAAATGGCCATTCCGAGAATTATGCTACTTTTTGGCAACACCAGAAAAAAGAATTGCTGTCCTGCATTATATGAAGGACATTATCCGCATGGACTTTAAAGCTGATTTCCTGCAAAAGAAATCTACCAACAACATCATTCGAATTGTCATGAAGAGGCCCATCGACAATGACCATAACAACAACAATAACAACAACAACACCAAGAACAACTACAACAATAACAGAAACAGAACCTTTCCCAATCTGAAACTTCCTATCTATGGACACGACTGGACTGGATAAATTGCTCAACGTCGCGTCGTCAGTCCAAATGGTCGCAGTCATCGTCGCTTGAGTGTTTGGGCCACATTGCAGAAATCAAAACATTCTGCATGGATACATTTCCTAGCTCTCGTTTTCAGATACAGAAACGAATTTTCATTGCCCATGGGGGGATGGGTACAGACTATAGAGAGAATAGACCTATAGACCATAGTATAAATGCAGGTATCACTCTTTGCTGCTTATATGACTTGACTACCACCGCCCACCATCGAAAAATCAGCCATAGAAACCGAACTACTCATGTCGAAAGCTTAAGGAATAAAAACAGAAGGTGAACTACGCCAGCGTTGGAAAAGTAGAGTTTAATTTGAAATTTGATCGTCAGGGACAGAAAAATTTCGACTCATCAAGCAAATGCACAGCAGAAAGGGTGCCGAAAAAATAAATTTGATTTTGTTGGCAAAGGGAAATTCCCAAATTCCCGCCGCGCGTAGTTCCAACATAAAATTGAATTCAAGTGGTGAAAATCATAGTAAATCAATGTTTAAAAGGTTTAAGTTTTATTTTAAGGTTTATTTTATACACTGCTTGGAAATACGAAATCGTTATTCGGATATAGCATTTCACATTCGAGTTGTGCTACTATAATATGAGTCCCTACACTGGATACCACTGGACACTGGTCGTACACCAAAGTAAAACTAAAAGTGAAACTAATGAGCATTCCTGGCGAGGAAGTTGTTGCGGTTTAATATGTTTGAATGGAAGAAATGTGAGATGGGCAACATTACGATGAAGCTCAAGAAAATTAGTTAACCGTATAACTGAGCTATTACCTATCTCCTATCAGTTTCAAAACATTGTTTTGCAGCCTGTCAGGAAGGCGCAAGGATTTTTGAGTTATACTATGGTTTGGGTCGATGTCGGTTTTTATAAATTGTATAGTCAGGTCAGAAGAGGATTAGCATTTTCTGCATTGCTTTAAAAAATATAAAAATTCGTTTCTTATGAGTTCACATAATCGATTTTTCCATCAAAGATCATCGTTTACGCACATACCAGATCTCATTAACGGATAATGGCGCAGCTTTGGCAATAAAACAAGACGGGAAACTTTGACACATAGGGACAGCAGTTTTTAAAGCACTAAACTCTAATCGTCTTTACTACCTGCATGCAACAAGGATGTCAGCGTCAGAATTCACCGAGCGACCGTTCCAGTTACAGCTTTGAAGATCAGGAACGAGAAGATGGAAACAAATTCTTTGAAATGTCTTTCTATTTTTCCTATTTACTAACCACTAACACTTGCATTAACGATGAGGAGCATAGATAAGTAGATAAGTTGCTCTAAGTTCAGTACCACTTAAGTATCTGAGATACAAAAAAAAAAGATACGTGAATCTGAGGTGGTTGAGTCGTCAGCAATAAAGTGGATAAGAAGTTTCATATCCGAGATCACTTATGAAAACAAGGGAACGATTAGGAAACAACTCGGAGCCTTGGGAAACACCATCATTTTCGAAATAAACTCAAGCTCATCCAGAAAAATTGCATGGAACGATAAAAAGGGTAATTTAAAATCCAACGAAGAACAGACTCATCAATACTAAAAGCACGCAGTTTCCAGATTGTAGCCTTATGTCAAACTCTATCAAAAGCTTTACAAACATCAAGCGCAATAACCTACCATTTTTCGGTCTGATAAGTGCGTTCTAGCATGTCTGCCTGTTGCGCGGGAGGGTCATGGTTCAAATACCTACAGCAGAATACACAAATATTTTTTCTACGGGTATCGATTTTGGCGAGCAATTGGCAAGTCCTCCAATAGTAAATCCACTGCCATGAAAAGCGTTTTCTCCATTAGCCGTTTACAGTCGAAAAAAATGTTTTCCATTTCCATGCTTGTTTATTTATTTATACCAAAAAATAACCAGTGTACTCTTTTGCAAAAGCCGTTAGGTTAGGTGGCTTGGGAGGTGCAGCCACAAGTGGCAGCACTTCACTTGGATCTCAAGGATCCATTGTGCTCCCCGGAAGAACAGAAGTGGATTGATCCTTCCTTTGCCTCTTCGTCTTGGAATCCTCTACGTAATTCGGATGTACTAATGCTTATTCTCATCATGTCGTTGATGAATGCCAATCAACAGAGAGTGCCTAGATCTGCTAAGCTGGAGTAGAAATAATGTTTTTTTTTCTGGGAAATATCTGGCGAAAGGTTTCTGGGGACTCGGCATGTTTCTTAAGATGGCCACCTCAACTGTTATTTCGGTTTTTAGAAAATTGTGTTTGATTTGGTTTTTTTACTTGTTCTAGTGGGGTTCGCTTCGCTGGATTCGAGTGCTGACCCGATTTTAGCCAGCTTATCCGCCTTTCCGTTACCGATTATGTCACGATGTCCTGCAACCCAAGTTATAGTTACGGTGTTCATTGAGCTGAGCAGTCTAAGACAAAAAAGCTCTCATTCTTCAAGATATTTCATTGGTTGATGGTTTATCAAAGTCTTTAAGACCCTGTAAGGTCAGGTGGAGTAAGTGAAATAGATTGAAAATAACTGGAAATAAAGGAAGATTGATAATTTTTGGACATTAGATAGACAAATGCAGTTTTTCATCTACTCATAAATTGCCCAAAAGATAGTATAGATAGAATAGCTAACGAAGTTATTTTCTTTCTTAAACGTAGAAGAACACAATGGCAGGAATGTCATCGGGACCGGATTTATGTTTATTGAAATCTTTTTGGACTCTCATTACTGGGTGAAAAGGATACTCGGTTTGACCTTCAAGGACAACAAAAGTTTTTCAGAAAACGCTTTGTGGCGACCACAGGGTTAAGCCATGGCTTCAACGAACTGACCCAAAATCAGCTTCAGGGCAGAATCTGCACTCAAAAGACAGGTGTGACGAATTGGCTACCAGAAAGTCTAGAAATGAGTCGCCAGCAAATTGACTTTATCGATGAAATTGTTAAACGGTGAGCTATTAAAGACGTTTCTAATAGGCATCACATCTTTCCCAACTTTTGTCAAAGTCACCAATCGTTAACCGGGACAGAGTTCGCCTAAGAAATTTAAGGTCACCGACTTTTAAAAATTCAAATCAAGCTTAGTAAAATATTTTTCAATTTCTAAAGATGCTCATGACATCATAGGACCTTGAAAAGAACATTTTCTCTCGTCACAATCAAATGGAAAGCAGTTGAAAATTGACCAGTTCTTTAAAATTTGTTTGCTTTGCTTAGTTCGGGTATCCTCGCTCTTTTTTATAAGTTAGGTTGGTTGTAGCGTGATTTTTCAAACGAAAGCTTTGTAAAACAAAATTTTCAGTTCAAAAATGGTTCTGATTTACTTTAAACCAAAATTCGTGGTTTCCCAATTTCGTTCAGAGATGTAATTAAGAAAAAAATGTTTATTTGTTTAAACATGGCATAGTATTTTGCGACAAAAGGTGATGTGTGATTCTTAAACGATTTTTTACTAAAAACGCTACAGTTAGTAGGTAAACTACTAATCCAGATACTGAAAAGTGTGCCAAAAACACAAATATATGAACCACACGAGAAAACTCAAAGAAATAAACTTTCAACAACAATCGCTGATAAATTGTAAGCCATTGTAAGCGTTTGTTGGCTTCACTTCAAACCGCAGAGCTTCAAAAACTCAAGAGCAAAATGCAAGAAATTCACCTTCCAAGAAAAACAGAAAGCCGCTTTTCTACACGGAAAATTGCATGGGACGACACCAGGACATCGGGACACTTAATTGCATACAATGTCTACATAAATAGTCGCTTCCGTGTAACGAGACGGTCTGCAAAAATAATAGTTTTTCTTGTTGTTGCAACTTGTGTAAGTAAGACCCTTCATTGCCCAAACGCCCCCCATACAACTCGAACTACGTACAGAAAGAAATTGCTTGGGAAATGTGCGAGTGAATATTGAAATAATTTTTGGTAGTTTTTCAGGTCACGTGTTTTTTTTTTTGTGTATGTTTTCACTTCTATCCGTGTAAGGCAAACTCTGAAAGAAAAGGACAAGAGAAAATGGCAATTTGTTGTTTTCTTCATTTTATCTTGTGTTTGAAGGAAGTTAGACGATTTTTTTTTCACATTTTCACGGTTGTATTTGTCGATTTTTGGAATACTTTTTGAAGATTTGGTAAATTTGGATGTCAGCCAAAATACCTAACATAAAACATGTTGCAAAATGGCAAAGTGGTATAGAAAGACGAAACAGTAACATAGCGGTGATGGTGTGCTGCAATGGAGTGCTTAAGAGATTTTTGATTCTCGCGGTAGTTGGTAGTTGCAGTTCCAAAGGACGACAATATGCATTTGAAGTATTCTGCCGAAATGCAGTTTTAAGTGCATTTCGAAAGTTTGGCTGTGTAAAATGATCAAAGTTATTGTAAGACATATTTTTAGACAGTTTTATTTTTTACAGGTGAGGGTAGATGGTGTTGTGAAAGCATAAGATACCACAGTTCATTAGGTTGTTCTAATGCTGTTTCGAATTGGTGTATGCAAAGGGCCAAATCGATGTTTCGAAATACTCGAGCGCGATTAATTTTTTTTTTATTTTGAAGGTAATTTTATCAGGATTACGGAAAACATATAATCTGACATTTTAGTTGGGGCGATTGAGGTAAAATCGTCAGTGAAATGTATAATATATGATGGTTAATATATCGGTTAATATTGATATTAGCAATTGGTTCAGAAGACTTTTTTTTGTAGAAAACTAAATTCTCTACAAGTTTGTAATTTACAATTTTTCTGTAGCTTTTGTTATTTACGAGATAACTGCGACAAAACGTGAATTTTATGCAAAAATCTGGTTAAGTGGCCCGTACCACCTTCCCGGTATGAGTAACGACTTTGCCAAAAAGAACATTTTTGTAGAACTTTCAATTTTGAGAAAAAAACATCTTCGGTTAAAGCGATCCCATGAAATGCCGCTGAGTTATAGAAATTTAAAAATAAAAAATCAGAGTTTCCGTGTATTTTCAATGGAAAATCTTCACACCTCTTGATCGAGCACTTAAAATTAATATTGAGGGCTCAAACTTTCAGGATTTTTTTAAAACTATTTTCAACAAAATTTCAATACAAAATTTTTAAATACATAATATGTGTACATATTTTTTGATTGCATTCAGTAACAAAAAATAGAGACAACAAAGAATCGTTACTTTAAAATTGTCAGACTAAGAGTTCGCCCCCATATAATTGTCAGATTATCTTCCTGGAGGACGAAGACATCAAGTTAATCACTCTGTATAAAAATCTGACGCGCTAGAGTATTTCAAGGGCACGTGTTTTTTTTACATTTTTAAAAATCAGCCATGACTGATCGCCCCACTCAAATTGTCAGATTATTGAAATATACACTTTTTAGAGTACACTTAACATTCACTTTGAAAATCTGACACGCTCGAATAACTTTTTGTTTTTTGTTTTTTTAACCTCTCTTTACGCCCATTTGCCCCCAGTAAGTCGTCAGATTAATATATATCCGTTATAAGAAAGACAAAGCGCGTATACTCTATGAAAATCTGACGCGCTCGAGTATTTCAATTTAACTGTTTTTTTTAAACATTTTTAAGAGCTCATACACGCCCATCGCCCCACTAAAATGAAAAACTGCCATACCCTTTTTTTCGTTTTAGAACGTAAACTTCACAATCCAATATAAGTCCCCATGACGCTTTAGTAAGTTCAAATTAAGCGGCTCGGGCTCCCCTACTATTACACTTCTTCCGAATAACAGAATAAAAAAAGCTCAAGACTTCATATCGTGAGCAACAAACTCTTTGTCTGTTCTGTTAAGGGAATGAAACGAAATATAGCCACTTGATTATAGAAAATTAACGTCGATTTTTATTCCTCTTATCCAAGTTGTGCATTTTTTCGTATTTGTGAAAAAAGCAGTAATACCCATCAAAATGGTGCATTCACGTAATAATAATAAAAAAAAAACATACGAAACGTGAAGATCCCCGACCAAAAAAGGCAAAGTTCTGTGCTTTTTGATTTTTTTTTTTCAATTTTGGTGTTGCAATTCTTTTTAGGCGACAGGTACCTATAATAAATGCTCCATACAAAATAAAGCAAATAAAACGATATATTTGAAAAGTTCTACGTTGAAAATTAATCATAAAATCATAATAAATGTCCACTTGATCTTAGAAAGGGCGGGTTTTCATCCCTAGCTCTCCTAATCAAATAGCATTCTGCAACTTTTTCTTATAATTAGCCCATTAACCGATTCCAGCAATAGAAATGTATCCACCTTCGAGTTACTTCAAACCTTTTTTTCAAGACATAATCAATAGCCTATATGATATTTGTCTTTTGCCTTAACTAGTCTAGGTTTTAATAATTTTCAAAAAGTTGTTCTCTTCTAATTTATAAAGATCCGAGCAGCCTAACTGCACTTTTAGGTGACGTTTACTTAGCTACATGACCCCCTAATATGAAAATTTTTAGTTAAACAAAATCGTGTTTTTCGGAATGACGTTTTTCTGCAGCTTATTGATAAAATCTCCGAAGTTATTCAACCGTTGTTAATAAAATTCAACCACATGTTCTTTAAGATTATAACTATAGCGCGGGTCAGTGTCAAAATTCTGATGGGTCATAATACTGTTTTTAAAATACTGTATTTCAAAATACTGTATTTAAAAATACTGTATGTATACAGAATGCTATCCCTAATAACTATGCAAGAAGGAAATCGATGGCTTGTAAGGAGCTCTGGTTTGATTGATGGAAGCTCCAGAAAGCAAGAGAAGAGTCATATTCTTGGCTCAGAGTCTTGCGCAAATCCGGTGCTGGACTCGTTAACGATTTATATCTTGAGGTTAGTAAAAAGTTTAACGCGGTGTGCTTAGAAAAGAAAACAGCGTAACCAGGAGGTTAAATGGAAGAATATTTCTTATAAAAAAGAGCTAAGTTAGCCCTCAAGTATTAAAGAACTATGTATTTTGATTAGCTTCTTAGTCCAGGGACGAGCAATGGTTCATCTTTTCAATATGCTGTACCTAGTTTTGCTGTTGACATTTCGGATTCTCCGTTGACGCGATCATCGACTGAAAGATGGCAAAGCATCTGGTTCCGATAGAATACCTGTCTAATTTTACTAGTATGGCTCAAGTGTACTAATTAACACTGTTACTTTGTTGTTTAACAATGTATTGCTGACTCGTTTCTCGTACGAAATAAAAAGTTTTACCTTTTCTTCGTTGATTTCAAAGCAGCATTTGACACGGTCGACCGAGATGCTTTATTATAAAGGGTGTTCCGTAATTCGTTTTACATACTTCGGGATGTGATTCTTGGTCATATTCTAAGAAAAAAAAGTAGCACCCCGGGAGTGCCGACAGAAGTGAAAACAGAATTGAATTTTCAGTAAATATTTTAATTGCAGAAGCGTCTTCAGACTAAATAAATAAATTTTTATATAAAAACTGTCGTATTACACTTGAACACGTATTCGGTGAATTATAAACGCCTACTGTTATAACTTGCTGTCCATTTCCAGAGTGACAACGACAAACACACAAATCGCCGATATCAAAAACTAGTGTACCTCGTATGCAAATCCATATGATTTGAGCAAAATATGGCAGTTGTATCAGACAACCTTTTATAGATATAGCTACTCCTGCTGCTGGACGATCGTGCCTTCTGAAACTTGCAACTAAATTGAAATCTGGAATATCATGTCTATATTATTTCTTCGTCACCCATGTGAAATTCTGTTAAAATCAATACATTAAATTTTTTAACGATAGTGTCTACAGATCTCGTAACTGCGCTCGTAAACTTTGACAATGAAATCAAAAAAAGGACCATGCATTAAATTTAGAAACGAAATTAATTAATATTTGAGCAATGGGTTTCAAACTATGTATTTTCATGCAACCATTTCAACTCCATCGATAAATCATCGCGATGAGTTGTTGATCTCTTTTAATTTGTTGTAAAGTCCGAATCATCTCCTACTCTGCCATGATGAAATTTCCAGCTTCACTCATCCACTTCATTGTAATGATATAGTAAAATATTTGGTGCTTTTTATTTTTTCTGCGTTGCATAAATTTTTCTCTGTCCTTCAATTCCTTTCTTTCTTCTCTGAATTTCTCCGAGTCGGTAATGTTGCTATTACATTCTTTTAAGTCATTTAGCAGCTTCGAATTTAAGATGTTTTTTGGCTCAATGGTAGAGTCGTTGGCTATCAAACTCAGGGTCTCAGGTTCGAAATCCAACCGTGGCGATAATTTTTATTTATGTTTTCACTTTAAACAAATAAAAAAATGTAAGTCATGGCTGGGAATCGAACCTGAGACGCTGGGCTATGACGACTTTACATACGAAATACGATGAGCCAAAAAATGGTGTCGGTCGCGAATTCATTGCTTTACCCCCATCGCAAAAGTGCCAAACGCGCCTAAAGAAGTTTTCACTTCAAAAATTGTTCGACAGTAAAGTCCGTTTCTCAACTTTGACATCACTTTTTGACATTTAAAAAAATTATTTGTAAATGTCCAGTTTTGAAAGAAAGGTACAACATATTTGGTAGTAACACGCTATCAAAGCATGAATGTAAGCACGTCTCTCTCAACCAAATGGATGTCGAAAAGTTATATAGTTTTTGTAAAGTTGGCCTTGAATATAGAAAAAGAATTAATACGGAGGATTTTTTATTACAATAATGCTTTTTTTTATTACAATAATGCTAAAAAAAAAAAAATAATAAATAAAAATAAGAATAACAATATAAGGAAAATATTAAAAAACTATTTGCAGACAAGTGGAAAATATAAAAGAATTTACTTATGATTTAATAAAGATGATTGTCAACCAAGACAGACGGCAAAGCAAAGCTCTTTTGAATTTTTGTTATTAAAATATTGTAATAAATTTAACTCTAATTGAAAACAATTGAAAACTCTACTATTACAACTGCTACTACTACTACTACAAAATACTGTATGATCAAAGTACTGTAAGTCAAAATACTGTATATCAAAATTCTGTATTTCAAAAAGCTGTAAGTAGGCTGAAAAATAAAATTTTGATTGAGAATATAAAAAAGTGCGCACTTTCTTACATTCCCAAACCAGTTTTTATTTATCAGCCTATTAAAGCATTTTGAAATACAGAATTTTGACTTACAGTACAAAGAATTTTGTGATTTTCTTGTGTGTGTTTTTTGGAAGCTTTCGTTATGTTTTTTTCGTTGTTTTTGTTGATAAATTTCTACTTATCATCCTTAGCTTATCTTTGACTTAATAATGTATTCCGGCAGACGGCAAAGCCATGTCTAAATTGATTATTTGTATTGTACACAAACCTAATGCTTATAATGTTTAAAAACTAATAAAAATAATAATAATGTATTCTGGTTGTACATTTGATAAGACTTTCAGAAAAAGAATTATGCAAAACAACAGCATTTTTGCAAACGGACTTTTGAGATACAGTGTTTTGCTCATACAACATTTTGAGATGAAGAATTTTGGGATACAGAATTTTGACCTACAGTATTTTGATCATACTACAGTGTTTTGTAAATACAGTATTTTGAAATTCAGAATATTAGCCATACAGTATTATGAGCACACAGTATCATACAGTATTATACAGCATTTTGAACTTACAGTATTTTAAAATACAGCGTTTCGAGTTTCGAACCGCTCCCCTATAGCGCATATCATTTTGATATGCGCTGTACGCTGTAGCTATAATAGCTTGCTAGCTATAGTCCTAAAGCATCATACCCATCACTTTTTTAGACCAGTCTTTAGCTCTCAATAAAATAAATACAAATAAATTATCTTGCGTATTTTAAGAGTACCCTTTTTCATGGTCATATTTATGATCAACACCGGAGAAAGAAGTTCGTTAAAATAGCCTTTTTTGCCTGTACGAGAGTAGTAAGCCGCTTAGTTTAACTCAAACTTATGAATTTCAGTAATCAATCTTCCTTTGAAAACTCAAATATGATTACCATGGGGAGCATTATTGATTGGCACATTTCTCTCTCGCCCGTCGGCTGGGTTACTACTCACTGCTTGTTTTGATTTTAGGAACAATGAAATAAAAGTAACAATTCAATAAAAGAAAATTCAATTCTTCGATAATGACCATGCTAAACAGCAGAGTTATTCACAGCACTATCTTTGTTCATGCCCTGCACTACTTCATAGGAGGAAAACTCATCTCGGTGAGTTCTTCTTCGATGATTCTAGTGACTTAGCTTACATCGATCCTAAAAATCTTTCGAAATACATTAAAAGTTCCGCGTGGTTCGACTAGCAGGTGATTAACCGACTGGCAAGACTGGCGACACACCGTCTTTTTCATCAAGGACACACAAAATCATATCCATGAAAGGACACCTGTTGTTAACGGAAAGTCAAAAAAAAATTTAATACCTTTAGTATGTGCTTGGATGCTATATTATTCCCATGTACAACTTCAAACTCACTTCTCCATTGTCATTCCGCCTAGGAAAGACTGGGAGAACACAAAGCCTCATCCTTCAAAGCAAGATTATGGTCTGGTATACGGACGGATCAAAAATGGAAACTGGTACAGATTCCCGCATTTTCAGCGACTGTCCCAGAACGAATTTCTCAGTAAGTTTGAGTAGTCACTCGTCCATTATCCAAACTGAAGTCTTTGCCATTAACGAATGTTTGAGAATAATAACATAATCATCTTCTCAGAAAGCCAAGGTGCACTAAAGTCGTTAAGCTCACCTGTCATAAGATCCAAACTAGTTCAAGAGACAGTCATGTCACTCTCTGAACTAGCAAGGAAAAACACTGTAATCCTCCACAAATTCTATGATGGTAACGAGACGGCAGACATCTTAGCTAAAGACGGCGCATCTAAACCATTCTTCGGTCCTGAACCCTTCTGCGGTTTAAATAAAAGCACCTTCAAACACACTGCCAAGAACATCCTTCTGGAGGAATCAAATAAAGCTTGGCGTAACTCATCTGGCCAAACCTGTTCAAAACTCATTCACCCACAGAAGATTACTAACTTCTGGTTCAACTCTGGAGCAGGAGAACTGCCCTGAATCACTACAGTGCCCAGAGCTGAGCAAGCTCTACGCGTCACCTTGATCTAATCTAATCTAATCTAAGCTGATTGAGGCGAAGTTATCACCGAACATACGAAGAAAAATATCTTTACAAGCAACAGTTTGGCAGTTTCAGTGTTGATAATTAAATTTGATATCTTTAAAAATAATATTTTAAATAATTTCAAATTCAAATTTCAAACTTAACCGCTCGCTTCGTTGTCGTTCACCTCTAAACAGAGAGAAAGAGAGACAAAGAGAGTGTGAGCGTGAAGATTGTGGTGAAGCTGTCAAAAATCTTCATTGTTTAACTAATCATCAGAACGATCGGTCGTAGTCGTGTTGCTCTCGTGAAAAAAAATGTAATTTATTTTCTAAAATAATATTTCCAACTCGAATTCATTAGTTTGCTTTTATTTAGATGCCAGAATATAAAAATATAATGTTTCTGTTGAAGTGAAAACAATTTTTTTCTACCAAATTCATTTTGTGCAGTGATAATTTTCTTCGTGTTCTTTGTCTGTGTAGTCGGATGTCCGATGTCGATATTTTT
The DNA here is from genome assembly GCA_914767635.1 of Melanostoma mellinum. Taxonomy (NCBI): domain Eukaryota; kingdom Metazoa; phylum Arthropoda; class Insecta; order Diptera; family Syrphidae; genus Melanostoma; species Melanostoma mellinum. The sequence continues at coordinate 203,119,032 of OU612058.1, forward strand.
CTGCTTTGCCGTAAATTTTTAGTGGTTTTTGTAAGAAAATCAGTGAAATTGTATGAAATGCTTTAAATGAATTAGTTTAAAATCATTTTCTTATAAATATTGTGCTTTTTTATAATCGAAAATTTGTTTTGTTCATTTAATTTCCGCGAGTGTTTGTTTGGGTGTGTTTTTTTATGAGTGTGGTGTGTTATGGCCGTTGAGTATTCAAAGTTTTAAATTTTCAGTTTTCAATTTCACATTTTTGTTCTTTATTGAAGAGAAGAGCCAACGACTGAAAATTTATTGTACAATGGTGAGTGAATAAAATTTTTTTATTTTTTATTTTTTGTTCGCACACCTGATAGCAATGAATTTAAGTAAATTGCAAATATGTAGAGATTGTGGTTTAGTTTGTCACCTGTTGGTCCTCGACTTGCAAATAAACTTTGACAAGTACACAGTCTTTTGATGCCTTCTCTTAACTAGAACTTAACTTGTTTTGTGTTCCCTTGTTGTATATTCCAAAAAAAATTACACTTTTTATAATGTTTGCACTCAAATAGAAAAAAAAACATGGCTGGGTTAGGTTAGGCTAGGTTCGCTGTCGGGAAAACGTTTTGTTTGTTTGATTGTTTGTTATCTTTATCGAAACTTGCTTAAGCATAAGTTTGCACGAATAACGATTGGCATACCAGTTCTCATTATGGTTCATTTTGGGCGACAATGTCAAGAAAAATCCTTTCCTGGTGAGTTCATCGGCTCTGAGGTTATCCGGAATAACCGAGTTCTTACTTACTTACTTACTTAGGTGGACATTACAGTTTGTGGTGAACCTGGACCTCAACCAACACACTACTGTAACGACTGCACTCTAAATCGGTTGAGGTCTTCATCCACTTGATTGCGTCACCTAAGACAAGGTCTTTCCCTTCCCCTCAATGTGCTTTCGAAAACCCGACGAATCTCTCTACATGACCCAACCATCGTAGCCTCGCGATGCGTACTCTTCTGGCTATGCCCATGTCGCGGTAAACAGTGTTGCCACAAGCTGAAATTAAAAGTCACTGGGTAAACGTTCAAAAGTCGCTAGATAGGCTTAAATACTGGAGGGAAAAAGTCGCTAGAAGCCGCTAAAAAAGAAATGCAAAATAATCTGTACAAAATTTTTTTTTTCTTACTTTTTTTATTTCATTAAATAAATTTAAAAAAAAAATTTTTAGCAAGGTTTTTGGTAGTTCATGAGTAGAGCAGGTTTTTTTAAGTAATTTAAGCTGATTTCTTATAAACAAAATAGAGTTCAAAGTTTTTGTTGACATTTGATTTCTAATTTTACTTTTAACAAGGTTCATCGTACTAAAAACACGTTCTACTTCAGCATTTGAATGTGGAAGTGACATTACAGTTCGCGCAAGTTCAAATAAATCTTGAAAAGCAGAGACACCCGCTGCATCTTTGTATCTAGAAACTTCTCCCCAAAATTTAACACATATAACATATACCTCTTCCCAATGAACAAAATATATATTTGCCCATTGTTTCAAAATTTTTTCGATGATTTCGTCACCAAAATCTAAACTTTTAGCTAAAACAGCAAATGACTGATTTTTGATGATTTGAGATCACATTAATGCATACCAAGCCAATGCCCAAGCTTACTCTCTGTTACAGTGTGTGTATTCATGTTTCTGTTTCTAGTCATTGGAAACACAAAGGGTCAAAAAGAAGAACCATTCATATGCCAGAGATTTTAAACTAACTGGGTCGTTACACAAATTAAATATTATTTACATGGCAAAACGAAAAAACGTTAAAACTCTTGAAGTCGCTAAAAGTCGCTAGAAAAAATCTAGCGACATCGAAAATTTTATTTGTCGCTGCCAAAGTTGAATTGTCGCTAGATCTAGCGACAAAGTCGCTAGAACGGCAACCGTGGCGGTAAAGCTCATACAGTTCCTTATTGTATCTTCTTTTTCACACATTGTCTTCGCATACGGGACCAAAGATCATTCGGAGAATTTTTTTTCGATACCACCAAGGCTTTCCTCATCCGCTTTCGATAAGGTCCATGCTTCTGCGCCATAAAGCAGGACATGGATGATTAAGGTATTATACAAGGTTTTTCTGGAGAGGGTTTTGTTTCTCAATTGCTTTCTTAACCCAAAGAAACAACGGTTGGTAAGATTTATTTTCCGTTTGATCTCCGCACTGATGTTGTTTTCCGTGTCTTTAGCGGATCCTAGGTAGACGAAGTCCTGTACTACCTCGAAGTTATGTCAGTCTATTGAGACGCTTTGTCCAATTCGTCGATATTCGGTATCCTTGTTTCATACCAACATATACTTCGTTTTGCCCTAATTAACCATCAAACCTATTTTCGCCGCTTCTGTTTCAATACTCGCAAAAGCACATCACGATTTTTTCCACCCATTACGTAAATATTGTCTGCGTAGGCGAGTAATTGTACAGACTTTTGAAAGATTGTTTCTCTGATGTTGACGTTTGAGTTTCTTACAACCTTTTCAAGTATGATGTTGAAGAAATCACATGACAATTTGTCACCTTGTCTAAAGCAAGGTCTCGGTGAGTTCTCTAACGACCTTGGCTCTGTACAGCTCGTCTCTCCTAATACTGTCATACGCGGCCTTGAAATCGATAAAAAGATGGTTAATATCGATACTTTATTTTCGGGTTCTGCTGCAAAGTGAAAATTTGGTCTATTGTGGACTTCTCTGGTCTAAAACCACATTGATAAGGACCTTTCAAAGTTGTTGACGTGGGGTTTCAGACGTTCACATATTACAGCAGACAAGATCTTATAAGGAGGCTTATCCCTCTATAATTGGCGCAATTGTGAGGATCTCCCTTCTTTAGGATCGGGCAACATTACTGAGGTTCCATACCATGTCATGCAGATCAGCTGGTGCATGCTCCTTTCCAACTGATCTCAAGCTGCCTTGAAAAGTTCGCCATCAAGGCTATCTGCACCTGCAGTCTTATTTGATTTAAGTTTGCATATAGCAAGCTTAACTTCCTCTAGGTCGGGATTACAGCATTCTTGATCATCATCCAAGCTGAATGGAGCAATCTGTCTGACAGCGGAATATGTGTCTTCATCGCCGTTAAGCAGTCTGCAGAAGTGATCTTTCTTTCTAGCGACTGTCACTCTACTACTTTGTTTCCCTGCTGGTTCGGGGCTTGCCACCCTGGCAGGATATTTTATCCTTTTGGTTAAACTTCCGAATCTCGTTCCTGTCATGGCACCTTTCAATTTCCTCAAACGAGCGCCTCTCATGCTGCTTCTATTTCTTTTTGAGAATTCGGTGTTCTTCCCTTCCTTTCTCCTTGTAAATCTCGTTATACTGGGTGAAAACAACCCTTGTTTTCTTTTGCATCAGCATTTGTCGTGCTGTTTGTTGGGCTGCATTTTTCATTGAACCATGGCCTTCGTTTTTGGGGCCGAGTGAAGCCCAGAACCTCAGAGGCAGCGGTTCTGATGGCTCGCTGGCATTTCTGCTACTGGTCTTCAATGCTTGATGTTGGTGGCATAGGATTCAAGGGAGGACATTAGATTAAAAAAGGCATTAACAATCTCTTTCGATTTTAGCGTCATGTCGCTGCACAGCGATAGTTCGTGCGAGTCGTAAACAAGATATCCTCATCTGTTGATGATGTTTAGTCCTTATTGGACAACAATCACACATATAATATTGTATGGACATTCTCATTACAAACAGTCTACAAATGAGGGTTGATACATGGAACATGCCCAACAACAAGAGCATCATATCATTATGCAGAACCTTAACGATGTTAAGATGAAGCCACCCACCCGCAAAGGAGTCACCAGCCAATTTTCCATTCTTGAGCAGCTTTTCGCAAAAAGTTACTCACTTGTTCAAGTTATTTGACTGCAGTTACCGAATAGCTAGATCAGCAGATGGAGTATTTCATTTCCATTTTCCTATAAAACCCTTGAGATTGTTTTCTTGATTGTTTTCAACTTATCTTCTTATTTGGTTCTCTCTCTATCATACACTTTATGTCGTGACTTGTCTTTTGTGCTGAAATATTTTATGGACATAATTATCAATGTTTTAGCTTCACCATTCAACAATGACGTTTCTTTGGTAACATCCTTTTGAAATTATTTATTAGAGATTTGGCTTCTTCTATAAAAAATCAAGTTGCATGCATTTCCAGATTGTGCTGTGCAGACTGAAATTTGCTTGGTGTTTTCCCAGATCCTTTGATATCAAACAGCTGCCAAGGTATTCGTAGTTTGGAAGTACAAATATACCAAACCTCTAAACTGACTTCCATTAAATTTTCGTAAAGAACAGTTGGTGGTTTCAGTGTCGTTTACTTGTTCATCAAAAGAAATATTGACTGTGACATTTCATATCTAAACCAGGTGTTGAGAATCAACCATTATCGTACTTCTGAAGATTATGTCAAAGAAATAATTCGTTTTAGTACCTACTTTTGATACTTCCTCTGTATCTCTTTTTAATTCAGTTCATAAGAATTTTTCTTTCAATCCCTTATCCATAATTGCTACCTCTTACCGTAGATTCGCCACATACAATCATTGCCATGCCACAATTTCCCAAAAGACGAAATAGCAAACCAAAACCTTCGTTTCTGATGTGTAATTAATTGGACCACATCTGCAATAAGATTGACCATTGCTACAGCAACTTGGATATCGGCCAAACTACTTCACATCGACGCATCTACAAAATCTCTCTCTCACCTCACATGCCGTACCACTAGTATACAACATATACGAGTGCCATATGAGAAGAGAAGAAAGCGATTGCTTCGTTGGTTCATAATTGGAAACTGGTCAATACTTGGTTCTATTTTTTCGTATTGTTGGTTCCTTTCCTTTTTTCTTCAATATAGTGATTTCTCCTTTTGGCTAACAATATGCTTCATGTTGCACATGTATAGTCAGCCAAGAATTTTAACCAAGTAACAATTTGAAATACCCAACTACTGTTACCTTTATATCTAAATGATGCGTTTCCATTGCCGAATGGCTTGCTCCATTGCTCGATCTCATCTCACCATCTATCGGCACATTGTGCTGCAGCAATTGTGGTTGGAGTTGAAGCCAGCATCCAAGTTCTGCCCAACCAAACAAGTGTATGTGTGTGGTGTGTTTGGGTTACTGCGTTTGTTTGTTTGTCAAATGGAAATCTCAATGAGTTTCAATGGACGCAGGAGTCACTCCAATAGATGGAGTGGGTCCTTTATTGGTGATGAAATTACAATGAGAGGGAGTAAGTTCGTACAATGGAAATGTGTAACGCAGTTATTTGACTCTCCAAGAGAAAGAAACTGCTTTTGGACATTGTTTGACAAAGTGTTAACTTTAGATAAGGTTTCGGCGTGGCTTCATTTTGATGGCCACATTTCCTGACTACTCAATATGGCTGTCTGCGGAACAAAAATATCTAGGTATGCACATTTTAGCAAGGCCATACTACCGAGTATTTTGTTAGAGACTTCTTCACGAAAAGCAATAGAAGTTTACTAAATATATGCTTTGAGATTGAATGTCTAATTAATCGGCAAGAAATTAAAAATGTCAGTGCTTAGTGGTATCAGCAGTGGTAAATCACAAGTGTGTTTTATGTTACTTAAGCTAGACTGAATGTTCCTTTACAGTTGTACCGAAAAAACATGATAAACGTCTCAAACCGCATGGATGTCTAGTAAATTACTTAACAAAATTAGATAAAAAAACCAAATAAGAGTAATAGTGCAGTCAATGAAGCATTTTAGGTCCGAATTTTTTTACTGTGAACCGATTTGCATGAAATTTTGGAATTAGGCTCATCTTACCCTTAACTTCAAAAGTGAAAATGAATTAAACCCCGCAACCGCCCTGGGGGTGGTTGCCACCCCTTCTCGGGGGTGAATTTTTTTTTCTTAAAATAACCTCGGATATCGATAGAAGGCCTAATTTTAAGCAAAAAAACAAATATAAAGTTTTTCATTAAGTCCAATACTTTTCGAGTTATTGGCAATTGAAAATTCGCAATTTTTTCACGTTTTTCATCTATTTATTGCAAATATCTCCAAAACTATACGTTTTATCGAAAATTTTATAAAGAACAAAATTGTAGCAGATAAATCAATTAAAAATTTGTTTTTTTTTAATGTATTCTAAGTGCAATATTAAGCTAGATATTAAAGATCAAAGTAATTTTTTGTTTTGTCTGAAATTTAATCGATATGTTCAATTCCATCTAGCGGCGAGCAGATGCATTTTATGCATTCTAATATAAAGAGATATTTTGTAGTGCTTAAAATAAGCTTTAAAATGAGCACTATTTAAAGTCTTTTGCATGTAAAATAAGTGAGCTGTAGTGCAAATAAGGGGAGCATCTAATGTTTTTTTCTTTTAAATCAATGGGTTCCATAAGTGCCATTTCCACCAAAATTAAATTTAATCGTATTCCGCCTAAAACTAAGTTTGTTATGAAGAGTTTGATAGATAGTATCAGCTTGGCTGCTTCAGGACACATATTTTTCAAAAAAGTCACGATTTAAAAAAAAACAAAAAATTTTCAAATTTAAAAAAAACCCACTTTTTTTCATAATATCTTTAAAATGACGACAGATACGTACAAAAATGTCAAAAGGAAAAATTTAGGCATTTTTTTGACAAACAATTTGGTTTTTTAGTTTTTTCTGTCAGATAAAAATTGACGGAGATATGATTGTTTAAAAAGCGCGTGGCAGCGCAATCGCCGCCTCTCTTAAGTCCTTTAACCCTTCACCGTTTTAGCAAAAGGTTGTTTACTAAATATTGCAATAAAGGATGTTGTAGCTCTTTCAATTACCTTTACAATGGTTTTTTATAAGTTGTGATAGCATGAAAATTGAAGGAGTTATGGTCCAAGAACTAATTGATTTAAAAGAAAAAAACATTAAATGCTCCCCTTATTTGCACTACAGCTCGCTTATTCAATTGCCAATAACTCGAAAAGTATTGGACTTAATGAAAAACTTTATATTTGATTTTTGCTTAAAATTAGGCCTTCTATCGATATCCGAGGTTATTTTGAAAAAAAAAATTCACCCCCAAGAAGGGGTGGCAACCACCCCCAGGGTGGTTGCGGTGTTCAAATTATTTTCACTTTTGAAGTTAAGGGTAAGATGAGCCTAATTCCAAAATTTCATGCAAATCGGTTCACAGTAAAAAAATTCGGAGGCAAGGCCCTATTTTTCGCTTCATTGACTGCACTATAAAATGTTCAAAACACCCTCACAATCAGTTCTTCAAAGAAAAATATAAAAAATTATGCAATGAGCTAAAGAAAGAAATACGTTGTTGTCGTGATAACTGTCATTTAAAAGCAAATTTAATCAAACTAAAGGTAATATGAGAAGTGAATGGTATTCTCAATAAAACAGAAGGTGGAAATCAGGTGTTTGCAATCCGAGTTAATGATCGTGTGGTTTCACAAAAAATTGGTATCGCCGATTCTTTTAATGAGTATTTCTCAACCATATCATATGATGCACGTGCTCAATCCGTTTTGAATTGTTCATATTGTACTCCTGTTTTTGCTTCAGGATTACACTCTTGATCGCGTAGCTTTTTATTTGATCAAATAATCTCGAACTGCTCAAAATAATTGGAACACAAAAAAACACAAATTCCTCTGGAATTGATAATATTTCTAACATTTGTCTTTATTATTGATGTTCTGTCTCATATTTTTAACAACAGTATTTTATCTGGAGTATACCCTGATGCACTTAAATGAGATAACATTCTACCGCTTTTCAAAAAAGGTAATATTAGTGAACTATGTAACTATAGGTACCCGTGGTGCAATGGTTAGCATGTCCACCTGCTAATCCAGAGGTTCGAGGTTCGAATCCCAGTTGAGGCAAAAAATGTTTTTCCACGGGTATCGCCTTTCGCGAGGAATTGGCAAGTCCTCCGTTAGTAAATTCAATGCCATGAAAAGCGCTTTCTCAATTAGCCGTTCGGAACCGGCCCAAAATTGTAGGTCCCCTCCATTCCCTCACAAGGTTTGGTTGTGAGAAATGCGCTAGGCAACAGGGGCTTCTCGCTCTGTTGCCGCCACCCTATGTAACTATAGGCCTATCTCGCTTTTACCATCATTAAGTAAAGTATTTGAAAAAGCCATTAAAAGTAGGATGGTTAGCTGTCTGAAATCAACGGGTTTCTTTAGCGAAGTGGCAAATCAACCTAAGATGCTTTGTTAAATTTTTGTTCGCAGGTACTCTCTAATCTTGATAAAAGAAAAAATACGTCAGGACTATTTGTTGATATTTCGAAAGCTTTCGACTCGGTTAATCATGACTTATTGCTAATCAAGATTGAAAATGCTGGGTTTCGAGGCTTCATGATTGATTGGTTTGGTACTTATTTGAAACATAGAACACAAAGGGTGAACTTACTTGATGTAAGTAGTGATATTAGATCTCTAAAACCTGGGGTTCCTCAGGAGTCTGTTTTGGGGCCTCTTCTTTTCTTGATCTATATCAACTCATTGTTCAGCTTACCTTTTAAGAGCCTTCTGACAGCATTTGCTGATGATATTGGTGTTACTTATGGCACTGATAGTTATTTGAACCTTGTTTCTGATTTGAACTGGGATCTTAGCTTGTTAAGGGTTTGGTTTGCTGAGCATAAACTTATATTAAGTTCGAAAACTAAGGCTATGTTTTTCAATTTGTGTAGACAGAACCGTCCAGATGCAGATCTCATTTTTCATGCCTCAGATTGTCAAAAATTTAGACTTTACCACTGCACATGCAATTCTCTTTCTCTAACTCTAACAACTGCAGCGATAAATGTTTCCAGATAGAAAATGTACATGAGTTCAAATATCTAGAACTAAAAATTAACTCCAGTTTGAATATTTTTAAACACCCTGATAATTTAAGAAAGTATCTTAGCTCCACACTCAGGAATTTTTATTATCTAAGCAAAGTTTGCTCCATTAATTTGCTTATAAAAATCTACTACGGTGTCTTTGATTCAAAACTGCAATATGGAATTGCTTGTTGGGGAGGATCCTATAAAAATAAAATCCATCCTCTATTTATATTACAAAAACACGTACTTAAAAAAATTTGTAGAAAGCCTCGTCTCTCTCATAGTTTTCCTCTATTTAAGAATTTGAACATTCATCCAGTTCGACATCTGTACTACTATAAAGTTTTAATGGTTTTCTTTGTTAGATCGGGTAATCTTAATTTTAGACAAACTGCTAGCCATAGCTTGCGGGCAAATTTTTTGAACCAAGTTCCCATACCGGCTTTTCGTACAACAGCTTTCCGTAACTTTTACATTGTTGTTTCATATCGTTTATTCAATAAACTTCCACCCTCCATCAGAGCTCAAGCATCTAGTTTTAAGTTTTTAAGAACATGGCTTTTCTCTGTCGATTGAGTGAATGTTGAAGTATTGTTAAATTATTCCTCCTGATTATCTGGTGAAATTTTGTGTACTTACTAATATTATGTAACTAAAAAAAAAATCTTCACTTAAATTTTGTAGTTTTTCTTTTTTTCATTTTTTCATTTGTTTACTACCGAGAGTCACTCCACCCGTTTATCAATATTTTTGAATTGTATGACATTTAATATTTAGTCAAATGTGACAATAACACTATTTTTACAAAAATATCTTTGTCACATAAAATTATATGTATATTATAAAATGCTTAAAAAATTTTGTATTGGTAAATAAGGATTTTTAAGAAATAAACAAAAATCTAACATCTAATCTAATCTAAAGCAGTAGGCGATTATTTGGGCTACCCATTTAAACCATTTGTCAAATATTTCAAGCTCTTTCTCGGCCGTTTCTTGGCCATTACTTAAATAATTTTGCATTTTGATGTGTCTAGATTTCTGAGCCTATTCGGGTAAGCCCAATATTTGCTTAGAGAGGAAAGTCCAAGGGCGTCAAAAAACCATGACCTTTTGATCATCAAGGTGAACGTGAAATCATGCTGGCAAGAAGACTCTCACGATAACGAAAAATGTTTAAGAACTGTTTTTGAAATAACTGTACACTAGACTGGTCCAAAAGTATTTAGAGGTCTATCAATCGTGTTTTATATTTCTTAGACCTAACCATACTTGATCGTCAAAACTGTTTAATTATTTTGAGCCCAACAAATTCAACGACAAATATTTTTGTAGATAATTAAATTTCCTTTAAAAAAGGTCTTGTGAAAAATTTTTTTCAGACTAACCGTTTCCGAGTAATCAAGCTTTGAAAAACGGTATGTTTTTTTGATTTTGCTCCTTTGTTTTGGTATTTCTTAACGCACGTACAAATCAGTGTGTGAAAAATTGCAAACATGTTTTTTAAAGAAAATTTAATTTTCTAAGAAAAAGGTTTCTTTACATTTTTCACAAAGTGCATCCTCCAGAAGTTATTCATGATTAAAGTTGAAAAAATAAAACTTTGTGCTTTTTTCTTTGTTGATTATTTTTTTTTTACTCAGTTTGCTAAACTGATGGTCGAGATCATGTATCAAACCCTCAATCCTTAATTAAGTTATTATATATGTATGCTAGTTTTAACATTTTTATAAGAACGGAATCAAAGATCACTCCAATTTTTTTCTTTCCTTACGGCACGAGGGACGTGCCCCATATAAAGTGACTTCTCATTCACGATATTCAACACTTAGTTAGTCGTAATCGATGCAAATTTAAGTAAGTGGGTAATCTGTTGATACTTCTAGTAGTACTTTTAAAAGTCGTATACTACCCCGCACCACACTTTTGAAGTAAAGGCTAATTGAACTTTGATACAAAGAGAAAAGCTCCCAGGAATATGCAAAAAAGTACAATGTTATCAGCCCACAACTGTTCACAACATTGTCGAATTACGATTTAAGCTTTGAGGTTCTTATAGTACAGTCAGACCAACATAACCAAATATTTAGCACTTTCGGCTTACCATCTGCATCACGCTTGCACATTTTACTTTATACCTGCTACGTCTTTCAATGGTTCCAAAAAAGCCAACAATTTTCGATATGCTCGACTACAGAACGCGATGATGATAGTGTTTGGGTGCCAAATTGTGGCGAAAAGATACACAAAGTTACTCGCCAAAATGCGTTAGAAGCAAAGTCTTAGCAAACTGCCGATAGGCTATAAATTTGTCTCTCTAATATTTATTCACTCTGCCAGAGTTATTGAGAGAATATTTGCGATCCATTTCTATAGAGATACAGATGCTGGTAGGGTACTTCTATTACAAAATAATTTATTGCACATAGCGACATGGGTGTGAGGGAGGGTTTTGCCTGTTGAAAGCATTTTGTATGTGAGGAGTGAGGCTGGTAAATTATGTACACTGAAAAAACTTTAAAATTCCTAGATTTGCTTTTTATTTATTGAGTGACAGGATTTAAACAAAACTGAGAAGTGCTGAAAGGCTCAAAAAAATTCAGAGTATAATCCGTTAACCTAATCTAATCGAGGGGATCTTTTTGATATTCTACCCATGAATAAAGAGACAAATGTATTCTGTCTTTCTGATTTGCTATATATTCTCAGGATAATATCAACCATTAATAAATAAGTGTTGTGATTTTGCTCATACAAAAATAAGACTAAAGCATCATGTTCCATTAGAGCGATATAAGTGACTCACTGTCGCGTCGTTTTAACTATTACGAAACTAGAATGTATGCAAATTGATTTCCTGAAGATTGATTTCCATACTAAACGCTGATCACGGTCGTATTATCATATGTGTCATCTCTAAAAAAAATATGGGTAAGTTTTGCTTGATAGTATTAATTTTAACTCGGAGGTATTTTAAATGCTAATTGGAACACACATAAACATCGCCAAATTGTACTACCAAATAACAATCATAATTTGTAATAGGTTCTCAGATACTCGTTAAAAAGTAGCCATGATAAGAAGCCTGAGTTACAAACTCTCACCATAACTGCGCCGTGTATCTGTAACCTTTTTTTTTACAAAATGCAGGACAGTTAAAGAGAAAGTGCTCCGTCGTGTCATCATCACCACAGCATTCACAAAGTGGATATAACTTTAGTCTTTTACAATTAAACACTTGGCAAAAGAGAAGTACCCCCGTTATAACAAAAACAAGCTTTCTACAGTCGTTTCCCCTACAAAATAGCAAAAATGGGGAGCAAATATTTAGTCTATGCGCATCCAAAGGAGGCATGCCATCTAAATTTGTGCTCTCCAATCGTTGATTGCAGCCCTCACTGTGGAACCTGGCAGACCCAAATCTACTTGAGGTCTTGAGAAATGCTCAAGGGATCTGGTCTTCCGACCGCCTTTAGAGCGACCATGCATTAATGGATCACTTCCAAAGTAGTTAGAGTTGAGAAATAACAAACATTTAAGCCATTCTTCGTAATGTAGCGTATAGCCAATTGGAAATGAATAATTCCTCAATTCTCTCGAGCTCAGTGCCCAGTCTTGTAGCTGTTGCAGTGGTTAATAGATATGAAGTTATGAAATATGTAATGGAAGTCAAACCAGATGCAATTGGTGAAGATGGTATACCTATGCGTTTTCTAAGGCTTGTACTGCCTCTCATTATAAACCATCATGTTTTAAACTGGTGTATTATTACTGCTACTTTCCCTTTTTCTTGGAAAGTTGCGAAAGTACTCCCTATCGCCAAAAAGGGGGACTCTTCCTTTACTTCTGATTTCAGACCAGTAAGTATTCTACCGTGTCTTTCTAAGGTCTTGAGAAGTAAATTGAGAAACAAATTGTTGTACATCTTTCAAGAAACAATCTTTTATTTGACAAGCAATCGGGTTTCAGAGCTAAACACAGCTGCTCAACAGCCATGGCCAATATTTTCGAGGACATTAGAGTTGAATATGATAAGAGTTATCTGAGTCTTGTAGGCCTAATTGACTTTTCTTAAGCTTTCGATAAAGCCAATCACAATATTCTGGGCCGGAAATTGCGAAACTTTTTGGATTTAGTGGTAGGGCATACAAGCTATCAACGGATTATCTGTCGGATAGACAGCAAAAAGTTGCATTTGGTGGTAAGACTTCAACAACTTAACCTGTTATCCAACGAGTCCCACTGGGATTGATTCTTGGTCCGTTACTCTTCAGCATGTTCATCAATGATCTACCATCTTGCTGTTTGCATGCTTCTGTCCACATATATGCAGATGACGTCCAACTTATTTTAGCCTGGCCTTTTCATCAGCTTGATGAGCTTTGTTTTTTAATTAATGATGATGTAAGTAGAATTATTGATTGGTCTATTACAAATGGCTTGCTCTTAAATCCTGAGAAATCTAAAGTCATCCCAATTTCCAAAAAAAGTCTGAAATCAGTATCCTTACAGATTTATGGTTAAGACAAGGAAAAATAAAAGCTTTCGATCACTATAATAGCCTTGGCCTTGTTATTGATTGCAATCTATCGGTTACAAACACACACATTTTGTTATTGGACGCATTTACGGTTAACGGTTGCCTACGAAAGCTTTGGCCATCTGCGATCTGCCTGCCTTACCCCTCTGGAAACTCGTCGGAAACTGGTACTTTCCTTAATTCTGCCACTGATTTCATATTCTGATGTCGTGTATAGTAACCCTGACTCACTTGATGCAGTTCGCTATGTCTACGGGTTACGCAGATATGACCAATGACCATACTTTTGCATTAGTCAGGAATTTGCTAGGAGGCTGCAGTCTAGAACAATGCAAGAAACTGTATATTTTTACATAAGCTAATCAATGTTAGGGCACCGTCATATTTTTCTTTCATTCAATCGGTCCGAAAGAACAATAAATATCATTCCGGATCTTTCGAACTACTTCAACTCATCCCGTTTATTTTTTTATACATGCTGTAAGACTCTATAACTCCCTCCCGTCCTCAATCAAATTAATTGTCAATCCCAATACATTCAAGTCCGCTATCTTTCTCTACTTCTCATCTCTTTACTTATACACTTCCCCTTCTTTATCTTTTGCAATTCATAACTTAAACTGTTACAAGCATAAATGTAAGCTGTTTCAACCCTTTTATTTAAAGAATAATTGTAAACTTTATTTATTTTAATAATTTTAATATTTAAATCAAATTGTTAGCATAATCTATACCTAAGTATACTATAAAAGATTTAATCTTACTGTTGTTGAAGGTACCTCTTTTGTAAGGCAATAAATCAATTGCATGCGTCTCCGATTGGAAGACGGACGCGTGTGTGGTTAAGTTGACGAGCAGCCATGCGATCAATCATCGGCTATAAAGCCATCTGTGAAAATCCGAGATCAATCCTTTCTGGCTCAGATTCTATAGTCCTGCATCGAACGAAAGTTGATCATGTTTCTTTGAGTTGTTTAAGTCTGCGATCAAAATGTCAGACGGCATTCCCATTAGATGTGAGTCAAAAGATATGCAAGATCATAAGAAATCAAAATCTGCAAGAAAGAAGCGAAGAAAAAGTGCACCCAACTGCAAACCAAGAGCACGAGCAGTATACACCGCACCGCAAGTTGTAAAAAGGTTTGCTCTTTCAACCTACTCTAGAAATACGACAAAAAAAGATTGGAAAAAGAGTTGACCATCTTCAAAAATTATACTCCAGGGTCCAGGGCCCTGTTTTTACGAGCACAACAAGTAGTCTTTAAATTGGATCAATTTCAACTTAAACTTGTTTAAACAAAGATAAAGAAGCAGAAAAGCTCATGAGATTCCTTCGCCGACGCTTATTGATAATGTTCAAGTACAGATTCTTGTGGATGACGAGAAAATTCTATGAAGATACCGACTAAGAACTTCAAAGTAGGTAAAGGTCCTAGGCAAGGTTCCATAAGAGCTTTATAAAAAGGTGTTCAGCATGGGGCTTTTAGATGCTCAATCGAGCTGATGCCCCACACTGTGAAGATCATTGAATTGGCATTAGGTAGCTGAATTAAAAGACTCATAAAGCTACATGATGACCAACTTCGAAAAGGATTTGTTTGATTGTGCTATGACAAAATGAGTACCACTTTGTCGTATAAAAACTCCAAGATCCGTAAAATCTTTTACGTATCATTTTGCCCAGTTGGCGTTATCAAGTGCAAAGGAGAGATCCAAAGAACCCAGCTCTAATGTTATAGACCACAGTGCGAGCATTTAGGAAAATAGGAAAGGATTTGAAAACAACGTTGCACGTTGCTTTTGAACCTTTGTGAATCGTACTGAAGGGGAAAGACAGGGTGAGGTAGAGAATTCCACATTCGGGTGGTGCTACTAAAAGAAGAATCTCTATACTTGACTGTGCGCCCGAAGTTGGGCTGATGAGCATTTCTAGCGAGGCTGGTGTTGCAGCTAAATTGTTTCAGGGAGGAATGCAACTGGCTTCTTCACAAGAGCACTGTTTGTGAAAAAAGCGACAAAAGAGAGAGAGAGAGCCAGGTAACGTTTCGACGATGTTCAAGAGAATCAATCGATTCTACGATTGAACTATCGCTTATCAATCTCAGCGC
The DNA here is from genome assembly GCA_914767635.1 of Melanostoma mellinum. Classification (NCBI taxonomy): domain Eukaryota; kingdom Metazoa; phylum Arthropoda; class Insecta; order Diptera; family Syrphidae; genus Melanostoma; species Melanostoma mellinum. The sequence continues at coordinate 203,134,527 of OU612058.1, forward strand.
TTTATTTTGTACACTATCAAGTAGGCGCAGAGATGTTTGAGGAGCACCTGACCAGATATGGCAGCTATACTCCAGTTTCGAACGAATGAACCCCTTATAAATTGTACCCAGATCAGAAGGGGTGAAGAACTTCCTGCATCGTCTCAAGAAGCCTAAGCATTTAACAGCGTTTTTGGCGACTTCAAATATGTGGTCATTCCAACGAAGATCATCGTTTACACACATACCAAGTACTGACAGCTTTTTGGTTTCTTCGATGCAGGTACCATTCATGGATAATGGCAATGAGGGAATGTTAAGCTTCAACGACAAGAGACAGCATTGAGTTTTCGAAGCATTGAATTCTACTCGGTTTATAAGACCCCATGTAACAATGCTGTCAAGGTCAGAATTCAATGAGCTTATCATACGCAACCGTTCCAGTTCCACATCCGAAGAACAGGGACGTGAATTTGGAAACGAATATGAAAAGCTGAGGGTCGAGTCGTCAGCAAAACAGTTAAGCGGATTAGAAGTTTCAGACAGGAGATCATTTATGAAAATGAGGAAGAGAGTTGGATACGAAACGGAGCCCTGGGGCACACCAGCATTTGTGAAGTGGGTATCAGACTTGAAGCCATCCAAAACAACTTGTATTGAACGGTCGGAAAGGTAGTTTCTAATCCAACGAAGATGAGACTAAACGATACCAAAAGCACGCATTTTCGATAAAAGAGCCTAATGCCAAACTCTATCAAATGCCGTAGAAATATCAAGCGCAATAATCTTACTTACTCCATAAAAATGTAATAACTGGTTCCACTTTTCAGTGAGATAAGCCATCAAATCACGAGTGGACCGTTTGCTACGAAAGCCATATTGACGGTCATTCGTTCTTCAAGATATTTCATAAGTTGACGGTTTATCAACGTTTCCATGACCTTGGAAAGAAGGGACGTTTGTGCATTTGGACGGTAATTGGAAGGGAAGGAAGATTCGCCTTTTTTAGGGACTGGCTGCACAAATGCAGTTTTCCATCTGCTCGGGAAAATCCCAGCAGAATAGGAAAGATGAAAAAGTTTACGTTTTGCCAGCTTAGAAGAACACCTCTTCAGAATATCGGCGGGGATACTATCTGGACCAGCGGATTTATATATATTGAGATCTTTGATGACTCTCGCAACCGAGCGAGTACGAAAAAATATCAGCTGCATCCCAGAATTTGCAGACTCGAACTCAGGTGGAGCCAATATGCTATGAGGACGTGTCGAGCTTTGTCGATGGAGCTGACATACGGAGAGTCATTGAAGACGAGCGTTGGGACCGATGATGTGGTTGAGTTCTTAATGTTCTTGACGAAGGACCAAATATTTTATTTTATTTTGACTCTGTTTATAATGTGATATTATTTTTGGTAGTGCCCGAAATGCATTCATTTTTACATGTGACATGGAACGAAAAAGCAACAAAAAAAAACGTAAACAGGATTTAGTTTGCGAGGGAATAAGTTAACCACAAGTACTTTCTATGACCTTCGTATCTACTTTCTTTGGGCTTTCGTTGTCACTTCGTCTTTCCTAATTAATTTTCACACCCGTCGCGTTTGATTTGCCCACAAAAACTTGTTTAGGGACAAATATTTAGGTCAAAAAACTTTCGAAACGTGCTTTTTTTTTTTTAATATCTTGGAAACAGTTGCACAGAAAGCGCTGTACCGCAATAAAATCGTTCAATCAGATCCCATGTAGGTATCACAGTGTAAAAAAAAGAAAATCAGGATGTGATTTTTCACAGTGCTGCCAAAGCACATTAGGCCAGAGCCAGAGCCACAGAAGACTCCGTAACTCAATTTGTGTTCAATGTATATTATGGGCGAACTGAATTCCATCCCCATTATAGTTTGCCCCAATTCCACACCAAACTATATTAATTTCAGCGACCAGCATTATTTATTAAATAATTAATTAATAATTAATAAACTCAACCCTTTCGGCTCATGTTGTCGTCGGGGTGCCAACACATTTTAACATATCGTTTTTCTTGCTACGTCCTTTTGCTTTAGCACCAATGGACGAACATGACCAAAAACTGCTGCAAATGTGTGATGCGTGGCTGCCAGGAGGCAAAACTTAATTATTCCAGCTATTTATTACGGGATAATAATTAACACACTCGACTGGTATTGTGTTAGAGCGAACAAGCGAGAGTGATGCAGTAAATCTTTGGCACCCCCCTCGAATGTATTTTATCGTATCTAGTCCAACCACAGTTCGTGCATGTGTGCTGTGTGTATTGGTGCTAACTTTAAAAATGCTTTGTAGGGGACATTTCCCTGGACTTGCATCGAGCAAAACGGATGCGCCATGAGCTGCAAGTGTGTAAAAGTGGTCAATTTACAACGATTTGGACAAAGAACAAAGTTATGGTTTTCTTGCAACAACGATGAGGATAACGACTATAGAGCTTAAGGGTCGAAGCGTAAGTAGGGTGTAATTTTTGAGTGTTAGTGCGTTTATGCAAGTCGTCGATGGGGTGGACAATTTGTTGGCATCCTTTTTGACAAAACGGCACTTGATGTATTGCAATATTGCAAAGGCCTAAAATTTGTTTCTGCTTTGGCTTCGATTCAACCGATAGCCCAACATTAAGACATTCCTCCCTTCCAAGTTGTTGACGTTGTGTTTCGTAGGTAGCCACATAGCTACTTGTAATGCTCTTGATGGCCGATTGTCCTCTGACTGTGGTTACTTTTCGATTGTGCTTTGTGCACACAGATACTACTATGTATATGTAGGCTGATTGGCTCCATAATTTATTGGCCGATGAGGCGAGCAAACCTCATTTTCGATCCAGACAAACACGCACACACTCTGCCAAAGCAAGCTCGAGCACCTTATTGCCAAGTCATAAATCTTTGGACTCCTGGTAATGGGTGAGCATTACTGTGTGTCGGTCATGAAATTTTGAGGATTGACTTTGCTTTGTTTGCTGATGAAAGGTTAACAACAACAACAATAACAAGAAAAACAAATCAATGAAAAACAAAATGCTTTAAGAGAGCCGCAGGTGGCTTGCGTCAAAACTTTGGGACTAAAAAAAAGTAGGCATATCCTTTGAACTGACCCATATCGGGAATGTTCCATAGAATGGGTTCACCCAAAAGAAGTTATTTAATAAAATACTCACGTTTGTGGAAGAAGTGTTTTAGGAAATATAAACATTGTGTTTACATGACAGATGGTTTTGTTGAGGATGATTGCCGTTATTTGTGTGTTGGTACAGGGATGCATTGTTTACAATCGATTTGTTATATTTAAGTTAAATAAATTGTGTGATGGTGAGTTGCTTCAAGGATCTAACCATGGAGGGCGGACTTTCATTTAGTAAGATGTGGTTTATGTTTAATTTATGTATAAATGGATTTTCAACCACATTTCAGTTGTTTTTGTATTGACTATACCCTCTATAGGAGCTTAACAAACTCTTCAAAGCTTTCTCAAATTTTAACTCTCAAGAAATTTATCAAAGTCATTAAAATTTATACTACATTCGTGTCGATTTTAGCACTGTAATTAGACTTCGTCTTGTTGCCTCAAACCTTCAGTGAATAAAGAACAAAATAAGCTCGTGAATCGTGAGACCAAAAGGCGTGTAGGCTCTCTAACTCACTTTAACGCAAAACTGGGGAAAAAGACATCTTTGGAATTACAATCAGAAATACAATCTAACCCCAGTGCAATCAACCTTCAACCAAATTGACCATGTTGCTATCGAGGCAAGATTGTCTTCCAGTGTTATTAAAGTCCCAGCTTTCCGAGTGCCAATTTCAATTCGGACCACTATTTTGCTGTAGCAAAGGTACGAAATGATACATCCTGTTTACGACAAACACGCTGTGAAACGAATGACTTCAAAAAGCTACGAAGGGAAAGCAATAGTCAATGCCGTTTGATCGAGTGCCCCTCCACTTATTCTTTCATCATAAATATGCTGCCAGCATTAAGCACTGAGGACTAGTGGCAGCAATATCAATAAGCCATCAGAACCACAGCTTCTTATATCCAGGGTCTCCAAAACGAAACTCTTGGTTCCATGAAGGAAGTGGCAGGCAAACGATGCGACCATTAAAACGAGTTTTGAATAGAGAAATGAAGGAAAGAACATGGAATTCTCAAAAAAGGAGAAAATTGGAAAATTGAGAAAAATCATTATATTAATGAGATTTGAGACTTTTACCAAAAATTAGAAATTTCATACTAATTTTTTAACTATTTTGTAAAAATCTCTGGTAAACTTCGAAATTAAGCCTGATGGGACAAGCGGGGAAACATAGGGATAGAATCGCAGCCGAAGGTTTGGGAAAGGTTACTCCTACAGAAGACATAAATCAACCAGTCAGAATTCAAAAATAAAAAGAAGCAGCATGAGAAGCGAGCGATCGTTTGAGGAAATTGAAAGTTGCCATGGAAGGAACGAAATTCGGAAGAATAAGGTAAAAAGATTCTGCCAGGGTGGCAAACCCCGAATTCGAGTAAAGACCAGCAGGGAAACATAGTTGTCATATGCCATATGCAAACCTAAATCAAATAAGACTGCAGGTGCAGAAGGCCGTGATGCCCAACTTTTAAAGGCAGCTGGAGACCAATTGGAATCAGCTGATCTGCATAATATGGTCGGAAGAAAGCATGTGCGTAGCCAGGATTTTTTTTAGGTCTTTATTCGAGGAGAAGGACATTTTTTTGAAAAAAAGTAGGACATATTTATTTTTTATTGACAAGAATATGGAGTGATACTTTGAAAGTATCATTTTTTGGTTTCTCAAAATAGAGAAACATCGTTAGTATATGGAATGAATCAATGTGATTTTATAAATGCTTTGGGAGGGGACCTTCAATTTTCTGCCGGTTCTTAACGGCTTTTTGAGAAAGCGCTTTTCATGGCAATAAATTTATTAACGGAGGACTTGCCAATTCCTCGCGAAAGGCGATACCCGTGGAAATACATTTTTGTCTCTGCTGGGACTAAAACCTTGAGCCTCTGAATATGCAGGTGGACAGGCTAACCATCACGCCACGGGTACCACGACCAATGCATGTGATACAGCAGGAAAAAATGTGTCCGCTTCCGTGATTACGTCGCACACTTCCAAATCTTCGCTTCTTCACTAAGCTGTTTGTCTTTCCAAAAATTGATGTTCACAAAGCGAAGAAAAAATTGATATTACAAGACAACGTTAAAATCAATTAGAAGTATTCACACTTCCACTTTTATTTAAACTTGTTGTATAGAGCTGAATTGTTAAAACGATCAATCGCGACTAATTGTTGTTGCCGCAGTGCCGCATTCAGATGATTCAGAATTTCTGGAGAATTTTTTGATTCAAAGAATTATCAATATAAATGTCCAAATATCCTCGTTTTTCGGCAGTTTTGCGAATTGCCCTCATTTTTTATCACCACTTCATCACTTCACCACTTCACCACTTTTCCACTTCACCACTTCACCACTTTACCACTTCACCACTTCACCACTTCACCACTTCATCACTTCACCACTTCACCACTTTTCCACTTCACCACTTCACCACTTCACCACTTCACCAATTCACCACTTCACCGCTTCACCACTTCACTACTTCACCACTTCACCACTTCACCACTTCACCGGTTCACCACTTCACCACTTCATCACTTCATCACTTCACCACTTAACCACTTCACCACTCCACTAATTCACCACTTCACCACTTCACCACTTCATCACTTCATCACTTCATCACTTCACCACTTCACCACTTCAAAACTGCACCACTTCATCACTTCATCACTTCATCACTTCACCACTTCAACACTTCATCACTTCATCACTTCACCACTTAACCACTTCACCACTCCACTAATTCACCACTTCACCACTTCAATACTTCACCACTTCATCACTTCATCATTTCATCACTTCACCAATTCACCACCTCACCACTTCATCACTTCAGCACTTCATTACTTCATCACTTCACCACTTCACCACTTCACCACTTCACCACTTCATCACTTCATCACTTCACCACTTCACCACTTCACCACTTCATCACTTAATCACTTCATCACTTCATCACTTCACCACTTCACCACCAACACTTCACCACTTCACCGCTTCATCACTTCATCACTTCATCACTTCACCACTTCACCACTTCACCACTTCACCAATTCATCACTTCATCACTTCATCACTTCATCACTTCATCACTTCATCACTTCACCACTTCACCACTTCACCACTTAACCACTTCACCACTTCACCACTTCATCACTTCATCACTTCACCACTTCACCACTTCACCACTTCACCACTTCACCACTTCATCACTTCATCACTTCATCACTTCACCACTTTACCACTTCACCACTTCACCACTTCATCACTTCATCACTTCACCACTTCAGCACTTCACCACTTCACCACTTCATCACTTCATCACTTCATCACTTCACCAATTCACCACTTCACCACTTCACCACTTCACCACTTCACCACTTCATCACTTCATCACTTCACCACTTCACCACTACACCACTTCACCACTTCATCACTTCATCACTTCATCACTTCACCACTTCACCACTTCATCACTTCATCACTTCACCACTTCACCACTTCACCACTTCATCACTTCATCACTTCATCACTTCATCACTTCACCACTTCACCACTTCACCACTTCACCATTTCATGACTTCATCACTCCATCACTTCACCACTTCACCACTTCACCACTTCATCACTTCATCACTTCATCATTTCACCACTTCACCACTTCACCACTTCATCACTTCATCACTTCATCACTTCATCACTTCACCACTACACCACTTCACCACTTCACCACTTCATCACTTCATCACTTCACCACTTCACCACTTTACCACTTCACCACTTCACCACTTCACCACTTCACCACTTCACCACTTCACCACTTCACCACTTCACCGCTTCACCACTTCACCACTTCACCACTTCACCACTTCATCACTTCACCACTTCATCACTTCACCACTTCACCACTTCACCACTTCATCACTTCATCACTTCATCACTTCACCACTTCACCACTTCATCACTTCAGCACTTCACCACTTCACCACTTCATCACTTCACCACTTCACTACTTCATCACTTCATCACTTCACCACTACACCACTACACCACTTCACCACTTCACCACTTCACCACTTCATCACTTCATCACTTCATCACTTCACCACTTCACCACTTCACCACTTCACCACTTCACCACTTCACCACTTCACCACTTCATCACTTCACCACTTCACCACTTCACCACTTCACCACTTCATCACTTCATCACTTCATCACTTCACCACTTCACCACTTCACCACTTCACCACTTCACCACTTCACCACTTCATCACTTCATCACTTCATCACTTCACCACTTCACCACTTCACCACTTCATCACTTCATCACTTCATCACTTCACCACTTCACCACTTCACCACTTCACCACTTCACCACTTCGCCACTTCATCACTTCATCACTTCACCACTTCACCACTTCACCACTTTATCACTTTATCACTTCATCACTTCATCACTTCACCACTTCACCACTTCGCCACTTCACCACTTCACCACTTTACCACTTCACCACTTCATCACTTCACCACTTCACCACTTCATCACTTCATCACTTCAGCACTTCACCAATTCACCACTTCACCACTTCACCACTTCACCACTTCACCACTTCACCACTTCATCACTTCACCACTTCACCACTTCACCACTTCATCACTTCATCACTTCACCACTTCACCACTTTACCACTTCATCACTTCATCACTTCATCACTTCACCACTTCACCACTTCACCACTTCATCACTTCATCACTTCATCACTTCATCACTTCACCACTTCACCACTTCATCACTTCATCACTTCATCACTTCATCACTTCACCACTTCACCACTTCATCACTTCATCACTTCATCACTTCACCACTTCACCGCTTCACCACTTCACCACTTCATCACTTTACCACTTTACCACTTCATCACTTCATCACTTCATCACTTCACCACTTCACCACTTCATCACTTCATCACTTCATCACTTCACCACTTCACCACTTCATCACTTCATCACTTCATCACTTCACCACTTCACCACTTCACCACTTCACCACTTCATCACTTTACCACTTTACCACTTCACCACTTCACTACTTCATCACTTCATCACTTCACCACTTCACCACTTCACCACTTCATCACTTCATCACTTCATCACTTCACCACTTCACCACTTCACCACTTCACCACTTCATCACTTTACCACTTTACCACTTCACCACTTCACTACTTCATCACTTCACCACTTCACCACTTCACCACTTCACCACTTTTTCATTTCACCACTTCACCACTTCACCACTTCACCACTTCACCACTTCACCACTTCATCACTTCATCACTTCATCACTTCACCACTTCACCACTTCACCACTTCACCACTTCACCACTTCACCACTTCACCACTTCACCACTTCACCACTTCATCACTTCATCACTTCATCACTTCATCACTTCACCACTTCACCACTTCATCACTTCATCACTTCATCACTTCACCACTTCACCACTTCACCACTTCACCACTTCACCACTTCACCACTTCATCACTTCATCACTTCACCACTTCACCACTTCACCACTTCACCACTTCATCACTTCATCACTTCATCATTTCACCACTTCACCACTTCACCACTTCACCACTTTACCACTTCATCACTTCATCACTTCATTACTTCACCACTTCACCACTTCACCACTTCATCACTTCATCACTTCATCACTTCACCACTTCACCACTTCACCACTTCACCACTTCACCACTTCACCACTTCATCACTTCATCACTTCATCACTTCACCACTTCACCACTTCACCACTTCACCACTTCATCACTTCACAACTTCACCACTTCATCACTTCATCACTTCATCACTTCATCACTTCACCACTTCACCACTTCACCACTTCACCACTTCACCACTTCATCACTTCATCACTTCACCACTTCATCACTTCACCACTTCATCACTTCATCACTTCATCACTTCACCACTTCACCACTTCACCACTTCACCACTTCATCACTTCATCACTTCATCACTTCACCACTTCAAAACTTCATCACTTCACCACTTCATCACTTCATCACTTCATCACTTCACCACTTCATCACTTCATCACTTCATCACTTCATCACTTCATCACTTCACCACTTCACCACTTCATCACTTCATCACTTCACCACTTCACCACTTCACCACTTCACCACTTCACCACTTTACCACTTCACCACTTCACCACTTCACCACTTCATCACTTCATCACTTCATCACTTCACCACTTCATCACTTCATCACTTCATCACTTCATCACTTCATCACTTCACCACTTCACCACTTCATCACTTCAGCACTTCACCACTTCACCACTTCATCACTTCACCACTTCACTACTTCATCACTTCATCACTTCACCACTACACCACTACACCACTTCACCACTTCACCACTTCACCACTTCATCACTTCATCACTTCATCACTTCACCACTTCACCACTTCACCACTTCACCACTTCACCACTTCACCACTTCACCACTTCATCACTTCATCACTTCACCACTTCACCACTTCACCACTTCATCACTTCATCACTTCATCACTTCACCACTTCACCACTTCACCACTTCACCACTTCACCACTTCACCACTTCATCACTTCATCACTTCATCACTTCACCACTTCACCACTTCACCACTTCATCACTTCATCACTTCATCACTTCACCACTTCACCACTTCACCACTTCACCACTTCACCACTTCGCCACTTCATCACTTCATCACTTCACCACTTCACCACTTCACCACTTTATCACTTTATCACTTCATCACTTCATCACTTCACCACTTCACCACTTCGCCACTTCACCACTTCACCACTTTACCACTTCACCACTTCATCACTTCACCACTTCACCACTTCATCACTTCATCACTTCATCACTTCACCAATTCACCACTTCACCACTTCACCACTTCACCACTTCACCACTTCATCACTTCACCACTTCACCACTTCACCACTTCATCACTTCATCACTTCACCACTTCACCACTTTACCACTTCATCACTTCATCACTTCATCACTTCACCACTTCACCACTTCACCACTTCATCACTTCATCACTTCATCACTTCACCACTTCACCACTTCATCACTTCATCACTTCATCACTTCATCACTTCACCACTTCACCACTTCATCACTTCATCACTTCATCACTTCACCACTTCACCGCTTCACCACTTCACCACTTCATCACTTTACCACTTTACCACTTCATCACTTCATCACTTCATCACTTCACCACTTCACCACTTCATCACTTCATCACTTCATCACTTCACCACTTCACCACTTCATCACTTCATCACTTAATCACTTCACCACTTCACCACTTCACCAATTCACCACTTCATCACTTTACCACTTTACCACTTCAGCACTTCACTACTTCATCACTTCATCACTTCACCACTTCACCACTTCACCACTTCATCACTTCATCACTTCATCACTTCACCACTTCACCACTTCACCACTTCACCACTTCATCACTTTACCACTTTACCACTTCACCACTTCACTACTTCATCACTTCACCACTTCACCACTTCACCACTTCACCACTTTTTCATTTCACCACTTCACCACTTCACCACTTCACCACTTCACCACTTCACCACTTCATCACTTCATCACTTCATCACTTCACCACTTCACCACTTCACCACTTCACCACTTCACCACTTCACCACTTCACCACTTCACCACTTCACCACTTCACCACTTCACCACTTCATCACTTCATCACTTCATCACTTCATCACTTCACCACTTCACCACTTCATCACTTCATCACTTCATCACTTCACCACTTCACCACTTCAACACTTCACCACTTCATCACTTCATCACTTCACCACTTCACCACTTCACCACTTCACCACTTCATCACTTCATCACTTCATCATTTCACCACTTCACCACTTCACCACTTCACCACTTTACCACTTCATCACTTCATCACTTCATTACTTCACCACTTCACCACTTCACCACTTCATCACTTCATCACTTCATCACTTCACCACTTCACCACTTCACCACTTCACCACTTCACCACTTCACCACTTCATCACTTCATCACTTCATCACTTCACCACTTCACCACTTCACCACTTCACCACTTCATCACTTCACAACTTCACCACTTCATCACTTCATCACTTCATCACTTCATCACTTCACCACTTCACCACTTCACCACTTCACCACTTCACCACTTCATCACTTCATCACTTCACCACTTCATCACTTCACCACTTCATCACTTCACCACTTCATCACTTCACCACTTCACCACTTCACCACTTCACCACTTCATCACTTCATCACTTCATCACTTCACCACTTCAAAACTTCATCACTTCACCACTTCATCACTTCATCACTTCATCACTTCACCACTTCATCACATCATCACTTCATCACTTCATCACTTCATCACTTCACCACTTCACCACTTCATCACTTCATCACTTCATCACTTCACCACTTCACCACTTCACCACTTCACCACTTCACCACTTTACCACTTCACCACTTCACCACTTCACCACTTCATCACTTCATCACTTCATCACTTCACCACTTCACCACTTCATCACTTCATCACTTCATCACTTCATCACTTCACCACTTCACCACTTCACCACTTCACCACTTCACCACTTCACCACTTCACCACTTCACCACTTCACCACTTCACCACTTCACCACTTCATCACTTCATCACTTCATCACTTCATCACTTCACCACTTCACCACTTCACCACTTCACCACTTCACCATTTCACCACTTCACCACTTCACCACTTCACCACTTCACCACTTCACCACTTCACCACTTCACCACTTCACCATTTCACCACTTCACCACTTCATCACTTCACCACTTCATCACTTCACCACTTCACCACTTCACCACTTCATCACTTCATCACTTCATCACTTCATCACTTCACCACTACACCACTTCACCACTTCACCACTTCATCACTTCATCAATTCACCTTTTCACCACTTCACCACTTCACCACTTCACCACTTCACCACTTCACCACTTCACCACTTCACCACTTCACCACTTCATCACTTCATCACTTCACCACTTCATCACTTCATCACTTCATCGCTTCACCACTTCACCACTTCACCACTTCACCACTTCACCACTTCACCACTTCACCACTTCACCACTTCACCACTCATCACTTCATCACTTCACCACTTCACCACTTCACCACTTCACCACTTCACCACTTCATCACTTTACCATTTCACCACTTCACCACTTCACCACTTCACCACTTCACCACTTCACCACTTCACCACTTCACCACTTCACCACTTCACCACTTCACCACTTCACCACTTCACCACTTCACCACTTCATCACTTCATCACTTCACCACTTCACCACTTCACCACTTCACCACTTCACCACTTCATCACTTCATCACTTCATCACTTCACCACTTCACCAATTCATCACTTCATCAGTTCACCACTTCATCACTTCACCACTTCATCACTTAACCACTTCACCACTTCACCACTTCACCACTTCATCACTTCATCACTTCACCACTTCATCACTTCATCACTTCATCACTTCATCACTTCACCACTTCATCACTTCATCACTTCATCACTTCATCACTTCACCACTTCACCACTTCACCACTTCACCACTTCACCACTTCACCATTTCACCACTACACCACTTCATCACTTCATCACTTCATCACTTCATCACTTCATCACTTAATCACTTCACCACTTCTTCACTTCATCACTTCATCACTTCATCACTTCATCACTTCACCACTTCACCACTTCATCACTTCATCACTTCACCACTTCACCACTTCATCACTTCACCACTTCATCACTTCACCACTTCATCACTTCATCACTTCAAAACTTCATCACTTCATCACTTCACCACATCACCACTTCACCACTTCACCACTTCATCACTTCACCACTTCACCACTTCACCACTTCACCACTTCATCACTTCATCAGTTCACCACTTCACCACTTCACCACTTCATCACTTCACCACTTCATCACTTCATCACTTCATCACTTCACCACTTCACCACTTCACCACTTCATCACTTCACCACTTCACCACTTCACCACTTCACCACTTCACCACTTCATCACTTCATCACTTCATCACTTCACCACTTCACCACTTCACCACTTCATCACTTCACCACTTCACCACTTCACCACTTCACCACTTCATCACTTCATCACTTCACCACTTCACCACTTCACCACTTCACCACTTCACCACTTCACCACTTCACCACTTCACCACTTCACCACTTCATCACTTCATCACTTCACCACTTCATCACTTCATCACTTCATCACTTCATCACTTCACCACTTCATCACTTCATCACTTCATCACTTCATCACTTCACCACTTCACCACTTCACCACTTCACCACTTCACCACTTCACCACTTCACCACTACACCACGTCATCACTTCATCACTTCATCACTTCATCACTTAATCACTTCATCACTTCATCACTTCATCACTTCATCACTTCACCACTTCACCACTTCATCACTTCACCACTTCATCACTTCATCACTTCAAAACTTCATCACTTCATCACTTCACCACTTCACCACTTCACCACTTCATCACTTCACCACTTCACCACTTCACCACTTCATCACTTCATCAGTTCACCACTTCACCACTTCACCACTTCATCACTTCACCACTTCATCACTTCATCACTTCATCACTTCACCACTTCACCACTTCATCACTTCACCACTTCACCACTTCACCACTTCACCACTTCACCACTTCACCACTTCACCACTTCACCACTTCACCACTTCACCACTTCACCACTTCACCACTTCATCACTTCATCACTTCATCACTTCATCACTTCACCACTTCACCACTTCACCACTTCACCACTTCATCACTTCACCACTTCACCACTTCACCACTTCACCACTTCATCACTTCACCACTTCACCACTTCACCACTTCACCACTTCACCACTTCATCACTTCACCACTTCACCACTTCACCACTTCATCACTTCATCACTTCACCACTTCACCACTACACCACTTCACCACTTCACCACTTCACCACTTCACCACTTCATCACTTCACCGCTTCACCTCTTCACCACTTCATCACTTCATCACTTCACCACTTCACCACTTCACCACTTCACCACTTCATCACTTCACCACTTCACCACTTCACCACTTCACCACTTCATCACTTCATCACTACATCACTTCACAACTACACCACTTCACCACTTCACCACTTCATCACTTCACCACTTCACCACTTCACCACTTCACCACTTCACCACTTCACCACTTCACCACTTCACCACTTCACCACTTCACCACTTCACCACTTCACCACTTCATCACTTTACCACTTTACCACTTCACCACTTCACTACTTCATCACTTCACCACTTCACCACTTCACCACTTCACCACTTTTTCATTTCACCACTTCACCACTTCACCACTTCACCACTTCACCACTTCACCACTTCATCACTTCATCACTTCATCACTTCACCACTTCACCACTTCACCACCTCACCACTTCACGACTTCACCACTTCACCACTTCATCACTTCATCACTTCACCACTTCACCACTTCACCACTTCACCACTTCACCACTTCACCACTTCATCACTTCACCACTTCACCACTTCACCACTTCATCACTTCATCACTTCATCACTTCATCACTTCATCACTTCACCACTTCACCACTTCACCACTTCATCACTTCATCACTTCATCACTTCATCGCTTCACCACTTCACCACTTCACCACTTCACCACTTCACCACTTCATCACTTCATCACTTCATCACTTCACCACTTCACCACTTCATCACTTCATCACTTCAAAACTTCATCACTTCATCACTTCACCACTTCACCACTTCACCACTTCACCACTTCACCACTTCATCACTTCACCACTTCACCACTTCACCACTTCATCACTTCATCACTTCATCACTTCACCACTTCACCACTTCACCACTTCACCACTTCACCACTTCATCACTTCATCACTTCATCGCTTCACCACTTCACCACTTCACCACTTCACCACTTCATCACTTCATCACTTCATCGCTTCACCACTTCACCACTTCACCACTTCACCACTTCACCACTTCATCACTTCATCACTTCACCACTTCACCACTTCACCACTTCCTCACTTCAATACTTCACCAATTCATCACTTCATAACTTCACCACTTCACCACTTCATCACTTCATCACTTCATCACTTCATCACTTCATCACTTCACCACTTCACCACTTCACCACTTCACCACTTCACCACTTCACCACTTCACCACTTCACAACTTCATCACTTCACCACTTCACCACTTCATCACTTCACCACTTCACCACTTCACCACTTCACCACTTCACCACTTCATCACTTCATCACTTCATCACTTTATCACTTCACCACTTCACCACTTCATCACTTCATCACTTCATCACTTCACCACTTCACCACTTCATCACTTCATCACTTCATCACTTCACCACTTAACCACTTCACCACTTCACCACTTCACCACTTCACCACTTCACCACATCACCACTTCATCACTTCATCACTTCATCACTTCACCACTTCACCACTTCACTTCTTCATCACTTCATCACTTCATCACTTCATCACTTCATCACTTCACCACTTCACCACTTCACCACTTAACCACTTCACCACTTCACCACTTCACCACTTCACCACTTCACCACATCACCACTTCATCACTTCATCACTTCATCACTTCAACACTTCACCACTTCACTTCTTCATCACTTCATCACTTCATCACTTCATCACTTCATCACTTCATCACTTCACCACTTCACCACTTCACCACTTCATCACTTCATCACTTCATCACTTCACCACTTCACCATTTCACCACTTCACCACTTCACCACTTCACCACTTCACCACTTAACCACTTCACCACTTCACCACTTCATCACTTCATCACTTCATCACTTCACCACTTCACCACTTCACGACTTCACCACTTCACCACTTCATCACTTCATCACTTCATCACTTCACCACTTCATCACTTCATCACTTCACCACTTCATCACTTCACCACTTCACCACTTCACCACTTCACCACTTCACCACTTCACCACTTCATCACTTCATCACTGCACCACTTCACCACTTCACCACTTCATCACTTCATCACTTTATCACTTCACCACTTCACCACTTCACCACTTCACCACTTCACCACTTCACCACTTCATCACTTCATCACTTCATCACTTCATCACTTCACCACTTCACCACTTCACCACTTCACCACTTCACCACTTCACCACTTCATCACTTCATCACTTCACCACTTCACCACTTCATCACTTCATCACTTCATCACTTCACCACTTCACCACTTCACCACTTCACCACTTCACCACTTCACCACTTCACCACTTCATCACTTCATCACTTCATCACTTCACCACTTCACCACTTCACCACTTCATCACTTCATCACTTCATCACTTCACCACTTCACGCCTTCACCACTTCATCACTTCATCACTTCATCACTTCACCACTTCACCACTTCACCACTTCACCACTTCACCACTTCACCACTTCACCACTTCACCACTTCACCACTTCACCACTTCACCACTTCATCACTTCACCACTTCACCACTTCATCACTTCATCACTTCACCACTTCACCACTTCACCACTTCACCACTTCACCACTTCATCACTTCACCACTTCACCACTTCATCACTTCATCACTTCATCACTTCACCACTTCACCACTTCACCACTTCACCACTTCACCACTTCATCACTTCACCACTTCACCACTTCATCACTTCATCACTTCATCACTTCACCACTTCACCACTTCACCACTTCATCACTTCATCACTTCACCACTTCACCACTTCACCACTTCACCACTTCATCACTTCACCACTTCATCACTTCATCACTTCACCACTTCACCACTTCACCACTTCACCACTTCATCACTTCATCACTTCATCACTTCACCACTTCACCACTTCACCACTTCACCACTTCATCACTTCACCACTTCACCACTTCACCACTTAATCACTTCATCACTTCATCACTTCACCACTTAACCACTTCACCACTTCACCAGTTCACCACTTCATCACTTCATCACTTAACCACTTCACCACTTCACCACTTCACCACTTCACCACTTCATCACTTCATCACTTCATCACTTCACCACTTCACCACTTCACCACTTCATCACTTCATCACTTCATCACTTCATCACTTCATCACTTCACCACTTCACCACTTCACCACTTCATCACTTCATCACTTAACCACTTCACCACTTCACCACTTCACCACTTCACCACTTAACCACTTCACCACTTCACCACTTCATCACTTCATCACTTCATCACCTCACCACTTCACCACTTCACCACTTCACCACTTCATCAGTTCATCATTCCATCACTTCACCACTTCACCACTACACCACTTCACCACTTCACCACTTCACCACTTCATCACTTCATCACTTCACCACTTCACCACTTCACCACTTCATCACTTCATCACTTCGTCACTTCACCACTTCACCACTTCTCCACTTCACCACTTCACCACTTCACCACTTCATCACTTCATCACTTCATCACTTCACCACTTCACCACTTCATCACTTCATCACTTCACCACTTCACCACTTCACCACTTCACCACTTCACCACTTCATCACTTCACCACTTCACCACTTCACCACTTCACCACTTCATCACTTCATCACTTCACCACTTCACCACTTCACCACTTCACCACTTCACCACTTCATCACTTCACCACTTCACCACTTCACCACTTCATCACTTCATCACTTCACCACTTCACCACTACACCACTTCACCACTTCACCACTTCACCACTTCACCACTTCATCACTTCACCGCTTCACCTCTTCACCACTTCATCACTTCATCACTTCACCACTTCACCACTTCACCACTTCACCACTTCATCACTTCACCACTTCACCACTTCACCACTTCACCACTTCATCACTTCATCACTACATCTCTTCACAACTACACCACTTCACCACTTCACCACTTCATCACTTCACCACTTCACCACTTCACCACTTCACCACTTCACCACTTCACCACTTCACCACTTCACCACTTCACCACTTCACCACTTCACCACTTCACCACTTCATCACTTTACCACTTTACCACTTCACCACTTCACTACTTCATCACTTCACCACTTCACCACTTCACCACTTCACCACTTTTTCATTTCACCACTTCACCACTTCACCACTTCACCACTTCACCACTTCACCACTTCATCACTTCATCACTTCATCACTTCACCACTTCACCACTTCACCACCTCACCACTTCACGACTTCACCACTTCACCACTTCATCACTTCATCACTTCACCACTTCACCACTTCACCACTTCACCACTTCACCACTTCACCACTTCATCACTTCACCACTTCACCACTTCACCACTTCATCACTTCATCACTTCATCACTTCATCACTTCATCACTTCACCACTTCACCACTTCACCACTTCATCACTTCATCACTTCATCACTTCATCGCTTCACCACTTCACCACTTCACCACTTCACCACTTCACCACTTCATCACTTCATCACTTCACCACTTCACCACTTCATCACTTCATCACTTCAAAACTTCATCACTTCACCACTTCACCACTTCACCACTTCACCACTTCACCACTTCATCACTTCACCACTTCACCACTTCACCACTTCATCACTTCATCACTTCATCACTTCACCACTTCACCACTTCACCACTTCACCACTTCACCACTTCATCACTTCATCACTTCATCGCTTCACCACTTCACCACTTCACCACTTCACCACTTCATCACTTCATCACTTCATCGCTTCACCACTTCACCACTTCACCACTTCACCACTTCACCACTTCACCACTTCATCACTTCATCACTTCACCACTTCACCACTTCACCACTTCCTCACTTCAATACTTCACCAATTCATCACTTCATAACTTCACCACTTCACCACTTCATCACTTCATCACTTCATCACTTCATCACTTCATCACTTCACCACTTCACCACTTCACCACTTCACCACTTCACCACTTCACCACTTCACCACTTCACAACTTCATCACTTCACCACTTCACCACTTCATCACTTCACCACTTCACCACTTCACCACTTCACCACTTCACCACTTCATCACTTCATCACTTCATCACTTTATCACTTCACCACTTCACCACTTCATCACTTCATCACTTCATCACTTCACCACTTCACCACTTCATCACTTCATCACTTCATCACTTCATCACTTCACCACTTAACCACTTCACCACTTCACCACTTCACCACTTCACCACTTCACCACATCACCACTTCATCACTTCATCACTTCATCACTTCACCACTTCACCACTTCACTTCTTCATCACTTCATCACTTCATCACTTCATCACTTCATCACTTCACCACTTCACCACTTCACCACTTAACCACTTCACCACTTCACCACTTCACCACTTCACCACTTCACCACATCACCACTTCATCACTTCATCACTTCATCACTTCAACACTTCACCACTTCACTTCTTCATCACTTCATCACTTCATCACTTCATCACTTCATCACTTCATCACTTCACCACTTCACCACTTCACCACTTCATCACTTCATCACTTCATCACTTCACCACTTCACCATTTCACCACTTCACCACTTCACCACTTCACCACTTCACCACTTCACCACTTCACCACTTCACCACTTCATCACTTCATCACTTCATCACTTCACCACTTCACCACTTCACGACTTCACCACTTCACCACTTCATCACTTCATCACTTCATCACTTCACCACTTCATCACTTCATCACTTCACCACTTCATCACTTCACCACTTCACCACTTCACCACTTCACCACTTCACCACTTCACCACTTCATCACTTCATCACTGCACCACTTCACCACTTCACCACTTCATCACTTCATCACTTTATCACTTCACCAATTCACCACTTCACCACTTCACCACTTCACCACTTCACCACTTCATCACTTCATCACTTCATCACTTCATCACTTCACCACTTCACCACTTCACCACTTCACCACTTCACCACTTCACCACTTCATCACTTCATCACTTCACCACTTCACCACTTCATCACTTCATCACTTCATCACTTCACCACTTCACCACTTCACCACTTCACCACTTCACCACTTCACCACTTCACCACTTCATCACTTCATCACTTCATCACTTCACCACTTCACCACTTCACCACTTCATCACTTCATCACTTCATCACTTCACCACTTCACGCCTTCACCACTTCATCACTTCATCACTTCATCACTTCACCACTTCACCACTTCACCACTTCACCACTTCACCACTTCACCACTTCACCACTTCACCACTTCACCACTTCACCACTTCACCACTTCATCACTTCACCACTTCACCACTTCATCACTTCATCACTTCACCACTTCACCACTTCACCACTTCACCACTTCACCACTTCATCACTTCACCACTTCACCACTTCATCACTTCATCACTTCATCACTTCACCACTTCACCACTTCACCACTTCACCACTTCACCACTTCATCACTTCACCACTTCACCACTTCATCACTTCATCACTTCATCACTTCACCACTTCACCACTTCACCACTTCATCACTTCATCACTTCACCACTTCACCACTTCACCACTTCACCACTTCATCACTTCACCACTTCATCACTTCATCACTTCACCACTTCACCACTTCACCACTTCACCACTTCATCACTTCATCACTTCATCACTTCACCACTTCACCACTTCACCACTTCACCACTTCATCACTTCACCACTTCACCACTTCACCACTTAATCACTTCATCACTTCATCACTTCACCACTTAACCACTTCACCACTTCACCAGTTCACCACTTCATCACTTCATCACTTAACCACTTCACCACTTCACCACTTCACCACTTCACCACTTCATCACTTCATCACTTCATCACTTCACCACTTCACCACTTCACCACTTCATCACTTCATCACTTCATCACTTCATCACTTCATCACTTCACCACTTCACCACTTCACCACTTCATCACTTCATCACTTCACCACTTCACCACTTCACCACTTCACCACTTCACCACTTAACCACTTCACCACTTCACCACTTCATCACTTCATCACTTCATCACCTCACCACTTCACCACTTCACCACTTCACCACTTCATCACTTCATCATTCCATCACTTCACCACTTCACCACTACACCACTTCACCACTTCACCACTTCACCACTTCATCACTTCATCACTTCACCACTTCACCACTTCACCACTTCATCACTTCATCACTTCGTCACTTCACCACTTCACCACTTCTCCACTTCACCACTTCACCACTTCACCACTTCATCACTTCATCACTTCATCACTTCACCACTTCACCACTTCATCACTTCATCACTTCACCACTTCACCACTTCACCACTTCACCACTTCACCACTTCATCACTTCATCACTTCATCATTTCACCACTTCACCACTTCACCACTTCACCACTTCACCACTTCACCACTTCACCACTTCATCACTTCATCACTTCACCACTTCATCACTTCATCACTTCATCACTTCATCACTTCATCACTTCACCACTTCACCACTTCACCACTTCATCACTTCATCACTTCACCACTTCACCACTTCACCACTTCACCACTTCACCACTTCACCACTTCATCACTTCATCACTTCACCACTTCACCACTTCATCACTTCACCACTTCACCACTTCACCACTTCACCACTTCATCACTTCATCACTTCACCACTTCACCACTTCACCACTTCATCACTTCATCACTTCACCACTTCACCACTTCACCACTTCACCACTTCATCACTTCATCACTTCACCACTTCACAACTTCATCACTTCATCACTTCACCACTTCACCACTTCATCACTTCATCACTTCATCACTTCACCACTTCACCACTTCACCACTTCACCACTTCATCACTTCATCACTTCATCACTTCACCACTACACCACTTCACCACTTCACCACTTCATCACTTCATCACTTCACCACTTCACCACTTCACCACTTCACCACTTCACCACTTCATCACTTCATCACTTCACCATTCACCACTTCACCACTTCACCACTTCACCACTTCACCACTTCATCACTTCATCACTTCATCACTTCATCACTTCACCACTTCACCACTTCATCACTTCGTCACTTCATCACTTCACCACTTCACCACTTCACCACTTCACCACTTCACCACTTCACCACTTCACCACTTCACCACTTCATCACTTCATCACTTCATCACTTCACCACTTCACCACTTCACCACTTCATCACTTCATCACTTCACCACTTCACCACTTCACCACTTCACCACTTCACCACTTCACCATTTCACCACTTCATCACTTCATCACTTCATCACTTCACCACTTCACCACTTCATCACTTCATCACTTCACCACTTCACCACTTCACCACTTCACCACTTCATCACTTCATCACTTCACCACCTCACCACTTCACCACTTCATTACTTCATCACTTCACCACTTCACCACTTCACCACTTCACCACTTCACCACTTCATCACT
The DNA here is from genome assembly GCA_914767635.1 of Melanostoma mellinum. Classification (NCBI taxonomy): domain Eukaryota; kingdom Metazoa; phylum Arthropoda; class Insecta; order Diptera; family Syrphidae; genus Melanostoma; species Melanostoma mellinum. The sequence goes on from OU612058.1 coordinate 203,157,586, forward strand.
TCATCACTTCATCACTTCACCACTTCACCACTTCACCACTTCACCACTTCACCACTTCACCACTTCACCACTTCATCACTTCATCACTTCATCACTTCACCACTTCACCACTTCATCACTTCACCACTTCATCACTTCACCACTTCACCACTTCATCACTTCATCACTTCACCACTTCACCACTTCACCACTTCACCACTTCACCACTTCACCACTTCATCACTTCACCACTTCACCACTTCACCACTTCATCACTTCATCACTTCATCACTTCACCACTTCACCACTTCACCACTTCACCACTTCACCACTTCATCACTTCACCACTTCACCACTTCACCACTTCATCACTTCATCGCTTCACCACTTCACCACTTCACCACTTCACCACTTCACCACTTCACCACTTCATCACTTCATCACTTCACCACTTCACCACTTCACCACTTCACCACTTCATCACTTCATCACTTCACCACTTCACCACTTCACCACTTCACCACTTCAACACTTCATCGCTTCACCACTTCACCACTTCACCACTTCACCACTTCACCACTTCACCACTTCACCACTTCACCACTTCACCACTTCATCACTTCATCACTTCACCACTTCACCACTTCATCATTTCATCACTTCACCATTTCACCACTTCACCACTTCACCACTTCACCACTTCATAACTTCACCACTTCACCACTTCATCACTTCATCACTTCATCACTTCACCACTTCACCACTTCACCACTTCACCACTTCACCACTTCACCACTTCACCACTTCACCACTTCATCACTTCATCACTTCATCACTTCACCACTTCACCACTTCACCACTTCATCACTTCACCACTTCACCACTTCACCACTTCACCACTTCATCACTTCATCACTTCATCACTTCACCACTTCGCCACTGCACCACTTCACCACTTCATCACTTCATCACTTCACCACTTCACCACTTCACCACTTCACCACTTCACCACTTCACCACTTCACCACTTCATCACTTCACCTCTTCACCACTTCACCACTTCACCACTTAACTACTTCTTCACCAGTTCACCATTTCACCACTTCACCACTTCACCACTTCACAACTTCACCACGCATTTTCTCCAAATGTCCTTGAGGACAAAGATTAATTTTTTCTTATAAAACGCATAATTTTTCGAGGACATTTGGGTTAGGTTGGGGCATTTGCCCCTACCTGCCCCTACCTGGCTACGCCCATGGAAGAAAGCATGCCCGATGAATGGAACCTCAGTATCGTATGCCCGATCCTAAGGAAGGGAAACCTTCACAATTGCACCAATTATAGAACATTGGAACAAACCCGAGAACGTAATATCGATATTCACCATCTTTTTATCGATTTCAAGGCCGCGTATGACAGTATCTACAGAGACGAGCTGTACAGAGCCATATCTAGTTTCGGCATCCCTGCAAAACTCGTACGACTATGCAGTATGACTCTAAGGAATTTAAGCTACCCTGTCAAGGTCGGAAAAGAACTCAGCGAGACCATTGATGCTGAAAAAGGTGTTCGACAAGGCGACAAACTGTCATACGATTTCATTAACATCATACTTGAAAAGATTGTATAAAACTCCAACGTCAACACCAGAGGAACAATCTTTAAAAAGTCTGTATAGTCACTCGCCTACGCAAACGATATTGACGTAATGGGAAGAAGGAAGGGTGATATCATAGGTGCTTTTGCGTGTATTAAAACAGAAGCAGCAAGCAGCAGGTTTGATGGTAAATGAATAATAAAAACAGGAATAGAAGACAAACATAACTTCGAGGTAGTACAGAACTTCGCCCACCTAGGATATGCTATAAACACTGAAAACAACCACAGTGCGGACATCGAACGGAGAATAACTCTTGCAAACCGTTGCTTCTTGGGGTTAAGAAGGCAATCGAGAAACATACCCTCTCTGGAAAAACCAAGGCAGTCCTTTATTAGACCTTGATCAACCCAGTCTTGCTCTACGGCGCGGAACCGTAAACTTTATCGAAAGTGAATGAGGAAAGCCTTGGTCGTTTCGAAAGAAAAATACCCCGAAGGATCCTAAGTCCCGTGCGCGAAGACAATATGTGGAGAAGAAGATACAATAACAAGCTGTATGAGCTCTACCGTAACTTGGGCATAGCTGGAAGAGTAAGCATCGCGAGGCTACGCTGCGCTGGTTGGACCATGTAGAGCGGATGGACACAAACGTTCCGGCTCTACGGGTTTTCGAAAGCACATTGCAGGGAAATCGCGGAAGGGGAAAACCTCGTCTTACGTGGCGCTGCCAAGTGGATGAAGACCTCAACCGACTTGGAGTGCAAAACTGGAGAGAGCTCGCCCGAAATCGAAGTCGTTACAGAAGGATGTTGGTGGAGGCTCAGGTGCCCACCTCAGTAAGGAAGTTAGAATATAATCGATAAAGTGGCGAATGTTATAAAAACAGGTTCGTGCTTAGGTACATTTTCAAAAGACGAAAAAATTAAAACATAAAAAAAGTTAGGTGAAACCTCAAACAAATCAGTTTGATTTCATTGAAAATCTCTCTACAATTTGTTGTTCATTATTCTACGAGGCAGAAATACAAAACCGGACCGACACGTAGCATATTGCATCATAAATGTGTGTGTGTACCCAATTCAAATGTCAGCACAGAACACCGAAGCTCTACCTACCAGGTGAACCCAATTAAATCCCTGAAAAAGGTCCTATCACATTTTGTTGGAAATAACAAAAAAAAAAAAAAAAATTATAATAATAATAAGGCCCTTTTTTCTAACAAAACAATAACTCCCACGCTCAGTTCCTAAAATACCCAGACACAACAAACGTCAATCGTTATTTTTCTGAAAAAAAAAATTGCTCTTCAATTCCATTGTCGTCATATGTTTTCGGCTTCAAATGATTAGCAAAATAAGAAAAAACTAATTATAATGATCTTAAAAAATAAAAACACTCACTTTGTAATCTTTACTCATCGTCATCATTATGTCCTCCATCCTTGATGAAACGTTTGAATCACATTAGACGCCTCTCGCCTGAATAAAAGGGCGAGTAGTGTTTTGTTTTTGTTTCACACTATTCCGCCGGGCACTTCTGTTCTTACCAGCGGCCACTCATTTAAGTTAATCAGAGTATAATACGTTGCAAGAGGAGAGAGTCCTTGGAACAGCCATTTACAGTCATCGAACACGTTCGATGTTAGCCTCCTTCGCACTGTTAAGCTTTCTGCAAAGGGAACGGCTGAGAAAGAGAGGCACATAGATGCTCAGTAGCTCAGCTTGGCGGATGCAATGCAAATAAATTGAATAATTAAAGCTAGACACCAGAAGAGCGAAAGAGACACCCAAAGGCAGACAATGGCGATGTGGGTGATTGTCCTTTGGCTGATACTCGCCACTTCACCACTTCACCACTTCACCACTTCATCACTTCATCACTTCACCACTTCATCACTTCATCACTTCATCACTTCATCACTTCATCACTTCACCACTTCACCACTTCACCACTTCATCACTTCATCACTTCACCACTTCACCACTTCACCACTTCACCACTTCACCACTTCACCACTTCATCACTTCATCACTTCACCACTTCACCACTTCATCACTTCACCACTTCACCACTTCACCACTTCACCACTTCATCACTTCATCACTTCACCACTTCACCACTTCACCACTTCATCACTTCATCACTTCACCACTTCACCACTTCACCACTTCACCACTTCATCACTTCATCACTTCACCACTTCACAACTTCATCACTTCATCACTTCACCACTTCACCACTTCATCACTTCATCACTTCATCACTTCACCACTTCACCACTTCACCACTTCACCACTTCATCACTTCATCACTTCATCACTTCACCACTACACCACTTCACCACTTCACCACTTCATCACTTCATCACTTCACCACTTCACCACTTCACCACTTCACCACTTCACCACTTCATCACTTCATCACTTCACCATTCACCACTTCACCACTTCACCACTTCACCACTTCACCACTTCATCACTTCATCACTTCATCACTTCATCACTTCACCACTTCACCACTTCATCACTTCGTCACTTCATCACTTCACCACTTCACCACTTCACCACTTCACCACTTCACCACTTCACCACTTCACCACTTCACCACTTCATCACTTCATCACTTCATCACTTCACCACTTCACCACTTCACCACTTCATCACTTCATCACTTCACCACTTCACCACTTCACCACTTCACCACTTCACCACTTCACCATTTCACCACTTCATCACTTCATCACTTCATCACTTCACCACTTCACCACTTCATCACTTCATCACTTCACCACTTCACCACTTCACCACTTCACCACTTCATCACTTCATCACTTCACCACCTCACCACTTCACCACTTCATTACTTCATCACTTCACCACTTCACCACTTCACCACTTCACCACTTCACCACTTCATCACTTCATCACTTCATCACTTCACCACTTCACCACTTCACCACTTCACCACTTCACCACTTGACCACTTCACCACTTCATCACTTCATCACTTCATCACTTCACCACTTCACCACTTCATCACTTCACCACTTCATCACTTCACCACTTCACCACTTCATCACTTCATCACTTCACCACTTCACCACTTCACCACTTCACCACTTCACCACTTCATCACTTCACCACTTCACCACTTCACCACTTCATCACTTCATCACTTCATCACTTCACCACTTCACCACTTCACCACTTCACCACTTCACCACTTCATCACTTCACCACTTCACCACTTCACCACTTCATCACTTCATCGCTTCACCACTTCACCACTTCACCACTTCACCACTTCACCACTTCACCACTTCATCACTTCATCACTTCACCACTTCACCACTTCACCACTTCACCACTTCATCACTTCATCACTTCACCACTTCACCACTTCACCACTTCACCACTTCAACACTTCATCGCTTCACCACTTCACCACTTCACCACTTCACCACTTCACCACTTCACCACTTCACCACTTCACCACTTCACCACTTCATCACTTCATCACTTCACCACTTCACCACTTCATCATTTCATCACTTCACCATTTCACCACTTCACCACTTCACCACTTCACCACTTCATAACTTCACCACTTCACCACTTCATCACTTCATCACTTCATCACTTCACCACTTCACCACTTCACCACTTCACCACTTCACCACTTCACCACTTCACCACTTCACCACTTCATCACTTCATCACTTCATCACTTCACCACTTCACCACTTCACCACTTCATCACTTCACCACTTCACCACTTCACCACTTCACCACTTCATCACTTCATCACTTCATCACTTCACCACTTCGCCACTGCACCACTTCACCACTTCATCACTTCATCACTTCACCACTTCACCACTTCACCACTTCACCACTTCACCACTTCACCACTTCACCACTTCATCACTTCACCTCTTCACCACTTCACCACTTCACCACTTAACTACTTCTTCACCAGTTCACCATTTCACCACTTCACCACTTCACCACTTCACAACTTCACCACGCATTTTCTCCAAATGTCCTTGAGGACAAAGATTAATTTTTTCTTATAAAACGCATAATTTTTCGAGGACATTTGGGTTAGGTTGGGGCATTTGCCCCTACCTGCCCCTACCTGGCTACGCCCATGGAAGAAAGCATGCCCGATGAATGGAACCTCAGTATCGTATGCCCGATCCTAAGGAAGGGAAACCTTCACAATTGCACCAATTATAGAACATTGGAACAAACCCGAGAACGTAATATCGATATTCACCATCTTTTTATCGATTTCAAGGCCGCGTATGACAGTATCTACAGAGACGAGCTGTACAGAGCCATATCTAGTTTCGGCATCCCTGCAAAACTCGTACGACTATGCAGTATGACTCTAAGGAATTTAAGCTACCCTGTCAAGGTCGGAAAAGAACTCAGCGAGACCATTGATGCTGAAAAAGGTGTTCGACAAGGCGACAAACTGTCATACGATTTCATTAACATCATACTTGAAAAGATTGTATAAAACTCCAACGTCAACACCAGAGGAACAATCTTTAAAAAGTCTGTATAGTCACTCGCCTACGCAAACGATATTGACGTAATGGGAAGAAGGAAGGGTGATATCATAGGTGCTTTTGCGTGTATTAAAACAGAAGCAGCAAGCAGCAGGTTTGATGGTAAATGAATAATAAAAACAGGAATAGAAGACAAACATAACTTCGAGGTAGTACAGAACTTCGCCCACCTAGGATATGCTATAGACACTGAAAACAACCACAGTGCGGACATCGAACGGAGAATAACTCTTGCAAACCGTTGCTTCTTGGGGTTAAGAAGGCAATCGAGAAACATACCCTCTCTGGAAAAACCAAGGCAGTCCTTTATTAGACCTTGATCAACCCAGTCTTGCTCTACGGCGCGGAACCGTAAACTTTATCGAAAGTGAATGAGGAAAGCCTTGGTCGTTTCGAAAGAAAAATACCCCGAAGGATCCTAAGTCCCGTGCGCGAAGACAATATGTGGAGAAGAAGATACAATAACAAGCTGTATGAGCTCTACCGTAACTTGGGCATAGCTGGAAGAGTAAGCATCGCGAGGCTACGCTGCGCTGGTTGGACCATGTAGAGCGGATGGACACAAACGTTCCGGCTCTACGGGTTTTCGAAAGCACATTGCAGGGAAATCGCGGAAGGGGAAAACCTCGTCTTACGTGGCGCTGCCAAGTGGATGAAGACCTCAACCGACTTGGAGTGCAAAACTGGAGAGAGCTCGCCCGAAATCGAAGTCGTTACAGAAGGATGTTGGTGGAGGCTCAGGTGCCCACCTCAGTAAGGAAGTTAGAATATAATCGATAAAGTGGCGAATGTTATAAAAACAGGTTCGTGCTTAGGTACATTTTCAAAAGACGAAAAAATTAAAACATAAAAAAAGTTAGGTGAAACCTCAAACAAATCAGTTTGATTTCATTGAAAATCTCTCTACAATTTGTTGTTCATTATTCTACGAGGCAGAAATACAAAACCGGACCGACACGTAGCATATTGCATCATAAATGTGTGTGTGTACCCAATTCAAATGTCAGCACAGAACACCGAAGCTCTACCTACCAGGTGAACCCAATTAAATCCCTGAAAAAGGTCCTATCACATTTTGTTGGAAATAACAAAAAAAAAAAAAAAAATTATAATAATAATAAGGCCCTTTTTTCTAACAAAACAATAACTCCCACGCTCAGTTCCTAAAATACCCAGACACAACAAACGTCAATCGTTATTTTTCTGAAAAAAAAAATTGCTCTTCAATTCCATTGTCGTCATATGTTTTCGGCTTCAAATGATTAGCAAAATAAGAAAAAACTAATTATAATGATCTTAAAAAATAAAAACACTCACTTTGTAATCTTTACTCATCGTCATCATTATGTCCTCCATCCTTGATGAAACGTTTGAATCACATTAGACGCCTCTCGCCTGAATAAAAGGGCGAGTAGTGTTTTGTTTTTGTTTCACACTATTCCGCCGGGCACTTCTGTTCTTACCAGCGGCCACTCATTTAAGTTAATCAGAGTATAATACGTTGCAAGAGGAGAGAGTCCTTGGAACAGCCATTTACAGTCATCGAACACGTTCGATGTTAGCCTCCTTCGCACTGTTAAGCTTTCTGCAAAGGGAACGGCTGAGAAAGAGAGGCACATAGATGCTCAGTAGCTCAGCTTGGCGGATGCAATGCAAATAAATTGAATAATTAAAGCTAGACACCAGAAGAGCGAAAGAGACACCCAAAGGCAGACAATGGCGATGTGGGTGATTGTCCTTTGGCTGATACTCGAAATGTGCCAAAAAGCTTGTCCAACAATGTAGATGTGTGTCGTTGTCGTGTCGTTCTTGTTGGGGTGCTTTCAGATATTTTCTGTTTTTTTTTTTTTTTTCAAAAACCGCACCACATCTCGTAGGTTATGCTAGGTAAAGCTTTTTCCTATCTAATTGTTGTTGTTCACCGTCGTGACTGGCAGTAGCAGTGCACATCGCCCTGTTTTTGGGGTTATCTCTTGTGTGTATTTTTTTTTTCGGGTGTTGTCGCTGCCTTTTATCGTTCGGTTTTCTTCCTCGCTACCTACTCGCTTACTTTTTCATCGTCATCATCGTCGTCGTCGTCGTCGTCGTAGTCCTGTCTTTTTGTATTTTGTCTGAACTTCTACTGCAGCAGAGAAGCAGGCATAGTAGCACCGAAATGAATGGCATTTCACTTCCCTCAGCTGCATTTAACCTATACGAATGCCCAAACTGCCATACATAGGCAGAGGCACATCCTACATTCATCCACAGACAAAATAATTTAATTTTTAAATGATAAAAAAATAAAAGCTCATTAGCGATCCCATAGGATGCTCGTGCTATGCTTGGCTGTTCGTAGCATTGCGTTGCTGATTTTGCAGTTACTCTGGACCTGGACATCGTTGTTATTATATATTTCTACTTTTTTTTGGTATAAACGAAAATTGTTCGCTCGACCAGGCCAGTGTGTTATTTTTACCGATGCCATGCCGATGCCAGTTCATCTTTGTTTTTTAGACGAGGGGGCGGCAGTGTTTTTGAGTGAGAGAGAAAATACACACGGTTGACGTATACGTAACGAACGCAGATCAGTCTGACTGAATGCCTCTGTGTAATTACAAGAACTCTTCAAACTTGGATGATTGTGTGTCCTTCGGTAAAATTAATTATTTTCCGCCAATAAGTTGAAGTAGGTAGTCAGTCCTCTTCTTTGATTGTGTATAAATGTAGGTAGTCCGTCCCGGACAACGGGAGACAAAAATAGGACTTCAAACGTCCACCCCCACAGGAAAGAAACATTTTTTAACAATTTCATTTGCAATCCTGTCTGCTGTTTTTCAGGACGATTTTGAACGCTTAAAAAATTTGTTTTATTTCTCATTTGTACGTAGTTCGACAACAATTTTCTAGGCAACGCCATTAAGAACATTTAAAGTTTGCCTCTTTTTGGCAAAAACGTGGTGATATAAGTAGGTAATAAAACACGTAAATTTAATAGTTCAGGAAGGCGTGTATGCATGGCATGTATACAAGAGGCAAAAGTTGGTAAGGGACTGTGACTGGGAGTACGAGCAGTGAGTGGGGGAATCCGAAAATTGTCGCACGAAGGCCAGACAGACGAGTCGAATTGGTGGTGGTCGGTACGGCCGGTTGGCGGTCGGTTGGCTGGTGTGGCATGACCTAGCACATGGATGTTGCAATCGAGAGGGTCGTCTAGGTTTGTAAAATAGGCTGTGGGAGCAGAAATGCTTGCAGAGATTGAACGAGGTCGGCATGGATTGAATGAGAGGATGGGTGGCGCAACGTTCTGTCAGATATTTTATTATGGCATACAAGCTTACTACGGCAGCACACGATGGTCGGTTTGGTAACGGTAACGGTAACGGTGTGGTGCAGTTCAAATGAAGGACGTTTTGTTTCCTGTTTGGAGATGGGCGATGGGGTGCTATTCATTTCAGACTGATGTACACATATGTACACATATTTTGCGAGCCTATTATGTTGAGGGTGGAATTGGAATGGTAGCTTGAGTTTTGGTTGTAGTAGTACCTACCTATTCGTAGTCTTGTTGCTGCTGTTGGCTGATTATGTTGATGCGGTGTTGCAATTCTTTTTATCGTTGCGTGAAATATGCAGATAGTCGCGTTGTAAGCTGTGTGTGCTCTGGTGTACCTATATTTATAGTTGGAGAGAAGGTAGGAATTTCCCATTCTCTTGTTTCAGTTCCTTTTTTTTTGGGGGGATTCTTTTTGGGTTATTTGGAAGGAAGTGCTTTAGTGTGATGGGAAGTAGTAAATTTTTGTAGGAACATGCAGAGTGGATAACCAAAATATTGAAGTAATAAATTCGGGGACATCAGAATAAGTGTGTTCTGCTAATACGTAAGGTTCTGAGTTGCGCGGTTGGTAAAGTTTTCAGATGAAGATGAAAACAGCTACAAGGGACCTCGAAAGTGAGCCTATTGATAATAAAAAACGTAGGCCAATGGTATTCGACCAAGTTGAGTCGCTCCATCAAATCGTGTTGAATCGTTCAAGTCAGGCATCAACCTTTGTTTTGGCCGACTACCTACCTGATTTGACAAAATACAAGAAGTGATCCATGGAAGTGATCTGCGGTGTCTTCATTCTACACGAAGAATACCTACACAATGTGCCCTCAATAGATCCAATCCTATATTGGATTCCTCACTAAGGAGTAAGGACACTCGGCGGACCAATCGCTGATGGTTCAGATCAGGGGTGGCCAACAGGTCGATCGCGATCGACCGGTCGATCGCGACTGTTAGTCCAGTCGATCGTGGCGAGGCAAAAAATATAAATATGTACGTAGACCAGACATAGTCTTAAATTGTTTCAATAAAAACATATACCGTTGTGGTCACAGAATTTGAAAAATTAGTTCTAGAAAAACTGTCTACTTTGTATTTTTTACTAGAAAACCTTGCTTAAAAACATATACATACGCATATTACTTCGAAACAAATCCGCCACAAATTGTGTGCGTTCATATAATGCACATTAGACTAGGCCCAAAAACCATATTGAAAATATTGTTAAGGATAGCTAAAACAAATTCAAAAAGGTTGAGCTTAAAAAAAAAGTATTTAGAGGTCTATCAATCGTGCTATATATTTCTTAGACCTAAACGAATTTGAACAGTTTTCACGGTTAAGTAAGTTTATTACTTAACCGTGAAAACTGTTCAATTTTTTTTAGCCCAATTTTTTGTTTAAAAAAATTCCTTTTAAAAAAGCTTGAGCTTGATCACTCGGAAACGGTTAGTCTGAGAGAAATTTTAAAAAAGACCATTTATAAAGGAAAGTTAATTTTTTGCAAAAATGTTTGTCGTTAAATTTGTTTCGCTTTTATTTAGCTCAAACTTTTTTGGAATTTTTTTTTGTCTTCTTGTCATCTTTAAGGCTGGCAATCTCCGACTATAAACCTGATTATGCTTAACTAGTGGAATATACTCAGACGCAATGCTCACATATATTATATATATGTAGGTAAATAAATAGTTAAGTAGTAAGTACTAAGTATAATTTTCTCATTTATGCTTTTACGCTTAGTAAAATAAAAAAATGCTACATAAATTGTGTACTGAACCATGCTGTTTCATTTAAGATTTCTATAAGTATGTAATTGGTAGATCGCACAGGGCCTTGTTAGTGAACAAGAGATCTTGGGTCCAATTATGTTGGCCACACCTGAGATAGGTATTTGTACCGAGAAAGCTGTTATCATTGCTCTGCAAGTTTATCGGCGATCTTGCTCCCAGTACCCAGTTATGCCATGATGGTCTCTTATTCAAACGAGGTTCAAAGAATTAAGTCTTCCCAGAGTGCGACATACAATGGGTCAAAGAGCAAAAAAGCTCGCGTTTAATCAAATCTTGAAGTACAACTATGTTTAAAAAAATCCGCTATACCTCTCTGCGGCATAGTACAAGGAATAATAAGTTTTTTCCCGAAGATCGTCACAAATGAAGAGCAAGGCATGCACGCAGTCAGGCAGCGCCTGACATGCATATTTTAAAAGGAATCGTCGAGATCAGGTGCGTTTCTATATTCTTCCTTTCTTGAGTAAAAATATACTCATGGTTTAATGAAATTAAATATATAGGAACTTAAAATCTGCAAGACAGATTTTAAAATTCTTTCACCGTTAGAATGATATTCTTTGCCATATCCCCACGGTAACGAGAGCGGGAACTTTAAAAGAGAAGTAAGTGGTTGTATTGAAATGGTAAAACTACTGAGCCGATTTGAATGAAATTTGGAACGAAAATACTCTACAACCTGAGAAATGACAGGTTATATTTTCCTTTCCATATTCGTACGGAATCCAAATGGGCACTGACATATATATAACTGAGAACTTTGAAAATACGTAGCCTATTCCTTTAGAGTGCTTCGTTGCTCCGGAGTAACATTGACTGTAATTCATCCCCATATTCAAACAAGACCGGTATCCGTAACGTAAAAAGGGAGCTTTGTGTTTGTATTGAAAAGGCTTAAAAACTACTGAGCGCAGATTAGGAAAATAGCTGTTACGGAACCTGAGAAATGATATAGGCTATATTTCCTTCTCACATTTTCGGAAAGGGGACCAGGAACATAACCGGGAACCTGTAAACTGCTGTACCAACTCCTAAAATTCATTCAAAACTGCAGTAATTTTTTTTGTCCCCATGTTCCTACGGGAACGGAATGTGGAAGTGAGACGTAACTGAACCGATTCTAAAAATTCTGTGAACTTAAGCTATGGCTTTTGACATGGATTATATTTCTCCCTCATTTTCCCACTGGAATGGAATCTTAGAAGCTACTTTACTTAGTTTACTGAATTCGATCATTGACAACGGCCTTGTCACCCGAAAAGAGTCCGTTCCCATTAGAACACCGTAATTAAATCGGAATGAGCGCTGTTAGTGACAAGATGGGGAACCGTCTTGTACTACTGCATGCTGTTGTCATGTGTTATATGTTCTATGTAGTATTTGTGTAGTTAGTCTTGTGGTGTATCAGCCAAATGGTCTTTGTCGCCCGGCTGCAAACCCCCTACTCCGCAGATTTATGTGTCGAGTAGGTTTCATGTAAATGTAAATGTAAATGCATTCGATCACCACTGGACTCGAGCGGGACAGCTAGTACTAGTAATCAAACAAAAAATTGGGAAGTCCTCCGTTAGTAAATGCATTGTGATGAAAAGCGCTTTCTCGATTAGCCGTTCATAACGGGCAGAAAATTGTAGGTCCCCTCCATTCCCTCACAAGGCATGGTTGTGAGAAATGCCCTAGGCCCAGAGGCTCCTCGCTCTGTTGCGCCACCCTATATTTTGGATTTTGTCAATTTTTTGTCAAATTGTCGGTAAAACATAACTGATCTGAGAAGAAATGTCTAAATTGATCTTCAAATAAATATACGCAATCGCGAAAGGCCGTGCGAAAGGTTGACTTCGTCACCGACTATTGAGATAGTTAGCAACAGAAATTAAGAAATAGTGTTTGACGTGGTTGGAGATGTTGTTCAATGTCTATCAGCAGACAATATTATGGACACTGAGTGTCGAGTAGTTCTGGCTACAGAATGGACAAGCAGCAGACAGAATTGCAGGACCAAGTGCTTTCGTATTCTCCATCCATCATGTCATGTTATCGCGAAATGTTTTTTTCTGCATGATTACAAAATTGCTTATAGATGGTACCACCAGCTAAATTCAACACGTCTTTTTATTCATCAAGTACTAAACACATAGTAAATAATAAAGCTTCCAATTTATGAATATACTAGTTGAACTAGTTTTCGAAAGCACATTGCAGGGAAATCGTGGAAAGGGAAGACCTCGTCTTAGGTGGCGCAATCAAGTGGATGAAGACCTCAACCGACTTGGAGTGTGAAACTGAAGAGAGCTCGCCCAAAATCGAAGTCCTTATAGAAGGATGATGGTTGAGGCCCAGAAGATGGCATCAATAACATAACATCATAACACCACATCATATCAACGAGCAAGTTCTGTACTTTGGTCAGAGCTACCAGTGTAGATAGAAAACTTCACAGTGGATAGCCCGTTGAGCTTTCATTCAGCCACCAAAACTTCAAGCTATATTTGGCAGGCTTGATTATTTTTCATTCAGTAATTACGTAAAACAGACATCTCGAAAGGGATAAGCGGGAATATCAGATTTGCGAAGTTAGGCAATTTTTATCGATTTTGAAATTGAAAAATTTTGTTGATGACCTCATACATACCTGCATAATGACATATCTGCTAAAAATTTATATATCCCTACTATAAAAAATATTTAGAATGAATTCATACAATGGCCAGAAGATTTATAACTGATCAATAGAAATCAGAAATCAAAAGAAATTCAAAGAAAAATTCGTGGGGTCCACTTGGACTCCAGGCCCGGTGGACACGACTTTTGGCGGGTCGTAAAGGAGGGTTAGGAACGATTTTTCATTCCCAACATAGCAGACTAAAAGAAAACTGGTAGAGATTTTCGCTATGTTGTTAGTTAGTTAAGGAAGAAAGTATTAGCGTTCTAAAACACTATATCACTAATGATGACTTCCCTCAGTTCGTACCGTCAGGCGTCGGACGAAATGATGTTCGACAACATTGAAACATTTAAAGCAGTTAAGTTCTGAGGCTAGAGAGTAACCCCTGGCTTCAAAAAACAACTTTAATCCTTCACGCTCTTGTAATGCAATAATTTCCATACCATGCTTGAAATGAAAAAAAAAATTAATGCTAGTAAAAGCACCTTCCAACCGTGACGATTTTTCTTGGTGGGACGGATGGGAGCTCCATAACAAAATACGTTCACACCGGACGTGTATAAAAGTGAGTTCTCTTGCAATGCAACTCTCCCTACCCTTGAAAAACAACGAAAACAATAATAATAATAAATATAAATGCAACACATAAATTTCGCCCCATATAATATAAACATTTCCCTTTTTACTCTCACTTAAGGACAAAACCAGACAGCTGAACATAAATACAACTCAAACAATGTTCATATAATACACAACAGAAAGTGTGCGGGTGAAAGGACCACAGCCATCTAAACCAAACAACATAATAAGACTGACAACAACAATAACAATCTCACTACCAATTTTTAACTTTTATGCAAATTTTATGTGTCTACATATTCCACATTGCACTATTACTACACAAGGGCGTGTGCAGCAATCGTCAAAAAAAAGGTCGGAGTTTTTTTCCCCTCGGTTTTGCGATTTAAACCGCTCGCTCCAAGGACTATGATGATTCAGTGGTAGGAAGTGCGGCTAGACGTGAACAATTCGAAATCCTACACACTTTTACGGTAGTCTTGTTAATGCCTAGAAAGACGTATAGATCATTATTGTTGTTGCCCTAGGTTTTACTAACCAGCCCTCTACGTGAAGACGTTAAGTTCAAGTTTCCATAGCTTTATCGATAGCAGACACTTGAAATTTTTGCACAAAACATGAAATGCACCTACTAATTCTGCTTGGTGAGTTTTAGTGCGGGTTGTGTTTCAAACCATAAAAATTAATTTCAACACACAGCCAGAATTGCAAACAACTGTAGGAAAAAACCCAAAACCAACAAAATAAAAAAATACCACACAAACAAAAAAGAAGTTAGATTCTAGCACAGTTTTATGCCGAAGCCGAAGGAAGAGTAAGGCCAGCAAAAAAGAATAAACGCACAGTTTCGTTATAAAACTACGGAAGTGCATAATTTAAAATATTTTTCGGTATTCCTTATGAATTTTAAAATTTATACACAACCGAGAGATTCTTTTTTCTTCCTACTTCATTTCCATGGGACCGGCACTGCATCTACATAGGATAGGCTGATTTAAACCATAAGCTCAGTTCGGGGCACATGGTTTTATTAATTTTTTGAGGTTTTGTAATGATAGCAAAAAAATTTGGAACATTTCTCTGCCATATTGCTGTTCGTTGCACTACTTTTTTCTGGTTTGTTGCGATTCATCTTTTTGTTACGTTCAGTGAGAGAAGATGGTGGATGTAGAAAGGCCTTGTGCAAATGCTTGTTATGGAAATTTTCATTTTTTTTCAACGTACATAATTTGAGAAAATTTTTAAAAGGGTTTCCTTTAAATCATATGGTTAGTTGTTTCTCACTTATAGCTGTTAAACGCTAGCTGGTCTCTAAGGCTTCAGATTCCAACACTGTTCAATCGACTTCAATGCTTTTGGAATTAACTATTATAACGTTTAACAATGAGCAGCTGATGAGGGCTTTGTACCTCTAAAATGACAAAAATGAAGTGTTTTTGCTGTTACCGAGACAAAACAAACTGTCTCTTCAGAACATGGTTTCTCCAGGCCTTTCGAAATTCAGTAACTTGGAACTGACAACTGAAGTCTGATGCGACCACCATATCAGCTATTGGATCGAGGTTCCTCACGCACGTATTTTCTATGAGAAAATCTGGTACCTCTATTTTCCGCAAGTATAAATAAAATCCCTTCACAATCACTTCTAACGAGATTCTTGTAATCTGACAGGTTTAGTAAAATTAAATTAAACGAAGTTAAATCAGTGAGCAGTACGAAGAAAGCGATTGCCTGATCTCTTTCAAAGATGAAAAAGCCCGCCTGGAAGGGGAGCACAAACCCAACAAGAAATGAGTAACGAATGTATGAACTGAGAACTGGAAGACATCTCTACCCCACTGTTGATACAAACTAAGCTATATAAAGTACCAAAACGATCGAAAGTTCATGATTGGATTCGAATTGTAAGGAGATGATAATTGAAAGAGAAAAATAATGTTCGGATTTTCAAAGACGACTCTACAGAAGAGAAGAGAAATAATCTTAAGCGTGCGAGGATCGTCTGTAACATTCTCACACAGAAGACTAAGTTTTTATATGGCCGAAAGGTGGGGCAGAATATGTTACTGTGTCCTGAAGGAAGCTAAGGCTTCTGGTCCTTTGTTAAGAATTCGACCAAAAGCATCGGTCCTTACGCACGTCTTCAATGACTCTCCTTATGTAGACTCCATCGACAAAGCAAATTTGCTAGCCGCACAGTTTGCTGCCAACTTAACACTGCTGTAGTTTTGACTGCACCTGAGTTTGTGAGCTTGAACTGTGCAATGAAGCAGATGTTTTTCCACACTCATTCGGTTGAGCGAGTCCTTGACGATTTCAATATACATAAATCCGCTGGTCCAGATGGCATCCCTGCTATTTTTGTGTTCTTCCACAATCGAATAAGCTTCACTATTTATCATATTCTTTTGAGCTCTACCCGAGCAGATGGAGAACTGCTTTTGTCCAGCCCGTCTCTAAAAAAGGAGAATCTTCCTCCCCTTCCAATTGCTCAAACGTCCCTTTGTTCAAAGGTCATGATAACTCATGAAACATCTTGAAGAAGGAAAGCTTCTTAATAGCCGACAGTACGGCTTTCGGAGCAAAAGGTGCACTGGCGATTTGATGGCATATCTAACCGAAAAGTGGAACCAATCTTTTCATTGTTTTGGAGAAAGTAAGATTATTGCGCTTGGTTATTACAATGCGAGTTTGAGTTTGGCATCAGGCTCTCTAATCGAAAAGGTTTTGGTATCGGTGGGTCTCTTCTTCGTTGGATTAGAAATTACGTTGTGTTGGACGGTTTCAAGTCTGATATTCACCACATAAATGCTGGTGTGCCCCTGGACTCCGTTTTGTCTCCGACACTTTTCCTTATCTTTGTAAATGATCTTTCTTCAGAAGCCGACTAAATTGTTTTGCTGGAGACTCTACTCTCAGTTTCTCATTGTCGTTTCCAACTTCACGTCTATGCTCTTTGGATGAGTAACTGTGTAACGGTTGCATTACATTGAATATTGATTCTGACCATTACAGCAGTGATAGATCGGATAGTAAAAACCGATGAGTATTCAATGCTTCGAAAACTTAATGGTTAAGGTTCAAGAATCCTTCATTACCATTATTCATGAATGGCGCCTGCATCCAAGAAGTTGAAAAGCTGCCAGTACCTGGTATGGGTGTAAGCGACGACCTTCGTTGGTATGACCACATATTTGAAGTCGCCGAAAATGTTTCAAATTGCTTATGTTTCTTAAAACGATACAGAAAATTGTTCACCCCTTCTGATCTGGCTACAATTAATTAGGCCTACATACGTCCCAAGCTAGAGTATAATGTCTTCAAATATGTGGTGCTACTCAAACATGACAGTTCAATTGCAGGTTCAATTGAATAACGTATCATGTCTCTTTTTCTTACATCCAGTGCTCAAATAGCCGGTTGCATTTCCGTAGTCGGAGAGTAGAAGGGGGTGTTGTAATAGCTTGTCGCAATATTTTTTTGTCCGCTAATGTTACTTTTCCGTTTATTTTAACAATAGATCTAATTTGCATTAAAGTTACCTTAGAGTCTAAGACATTCTATGTAATTGGCACATACCTTCCCCCAAAAAGGTCTGCCCTGCTTACAATGAAATGGCTTTAGTGTTAGATTATTTAAACAATCTTTATTCCTTAGATATTAAAATTTTACTGTTGGGTGACTTTAATCTATTTTATGTAGATTGGTCTCCTTCAATTGACTGTTCATTTCAGAAAGCTTCCTTGACATCCTCTCAACAAGAGCTCATGTTATTGGACTATCTAGTTTCTATTGGATTACAATAAGTGAGCTGTATTAAAAACTCTTCAAATCGAAATCTCGATTTAGTCTTTACCTCTGATGCTGTTAGTACTGTCGTTCTTAAATATAATTTCAGCATTACTAATGTAGATGACTATTACCCACCTCTTGACAATTTTCTTGGCCTGAGCGGCCACATTCATAGTTATAACAACTCATATGACTGCTCGCATATATTTGACTATCGAATAAATAGCTTTCAAATTCTTTCTGATGAACTAAGTAGATCTAATATTAAAAATATTTCAGCTATCACTAATATTGACAAAGCAGTAAGACATTTTTATTTTATCCATGAACAAAATTTCAAAGAAGGTGAGCACTAATCACCCTTGGTACACTAAGGAATTAAAAAAGCTTCGCAAAAAAAGAAGTAGTGCTTGGCGGACCTACATTAAGACGCGTTCTGAATCTGATCACCTTTCTTACATCTTTTTTTTTTTTGATGAATTGAAATCACTATCAAAAACTCTGTACTCAAGTTATGTTCATAGAATGGGCAACTCATTAAGGGATGATCCAAAAAGTTTCTGGAACTTTGTCAATTCAAAGAAAGATTCGGATGGATACCAAGATATTTTACATATGGTAATGTGTTGACAAAATGTCCGACATTTGCAACGCTTTTGCTCACCATTTTTGTAATTCCTTCTCTGATTCTATTGTTGATATAGATCGTAGTTACTTCGAGTTTCTACGCAAATGTCCTAAAGTTAATTTTAATAATGTCCCAATTATCATAGAAAGAGTCCTTAACAATATTTCATCTTTGAACGATGATTACTCTGCTGGCCCTGATGGCATCCCTCATATCATTTAAAAAAAGTGTAAGTCCCAATTTGCATTTCCCCTTCATTATTTGTTTTCATTACCGTTAGATTCTGGTCGATTCCCTTTACTGTGGAAAAGATCTTTTATTACACCTGTATTTAAAATAGGTATTAAATCAGATATCCTTAACTACAGACCAATATCTAAGCTTCCGTGTATCCCCAAATTATTTGAACAACTTGTTTGTGAAAGCTTAACTTTCGATATGAAAAATATAATTTGCAAACAGCAGCAAGGTTTTGTACAGAAAAGATCAACAGTAACAAACCTTGTATATTTCGTTCATATATGTTCAAACGCGCTTGAAAGCGGGCAAGAGTTAGATTGTATATATACCAAATTTTCAAAGGCTTTCGATAAACTATCTCACGATATTATATTGTTCAAACTAAATGCATATGGATTCCCTTCGACCTTCGTCGATTGGATCAGGTCGTACCTAACTGACAGATCAAATGTGGTGAAATTTAGAAGTATTCTTTCAAACTCCTTTGAGGCGCACTCTGGAGTACCACAAGGCAGTCACCTTGGCCCTGTTCTCTTTATTCTAGCCATTAATGATGTTACTTTTAGCTTGTCATAGAGTGAAATTTTGATCTTCGCGTATGATATGAAAATTTTCAAGAAAATTGACTGCGCAGCCGACCGTCTTATTTCACAATCCGATATTGAAATTTTTGCCACATGGTGCGATAAAAATGGATTCATTCTCAATCCAAGCAAATGTCAAAGTATAACTTTTTTGAAGAAACGTACACCGGATTTGCATAATTACTCGATTTCCCATCAAATATTATGCAAGGTGTCCAATATTAAGGACCTTGGTGTTTACTTTAGTTCCAATCTAGAATTTACATCTCACATCAATTATATTGTTAGTAAAAGAAATTTAATGCTAGTCTTCATTAAAAGATGGGCTAAGGAGTTTACGGACCTCTACGTCACTCTTTGGCTTTATAACTGTCATGTTCGACCCCATCTAGAATATGCTTCTCAAATATGGTCTTTTTATTATGCAGTCCACAATTCAAGGATAGAAAGTATACAACGAAGATTTATTAGATTTGCTCTCAAGGGTTTTCCTTGGATTGATCCTTATGACCTTCCACCGTATGAGCATCGTATTTGAACTTTTGCAGATGCAGCTGCTTTCGCGTCGGCGAATAAATAAAGATTTAGTCTTCATTCACCAGCTTATATCAGGACAAATTGATGCTCCTGACTTGCTCTCATCCATAAGTTTTAATTACCGGGGAGGCTCAAACAAACTGCGCAAATTAGATTCACTTCACTGTCCTCATCATAGAAATAATTATGGCATGAATGAGCCTCTTACTCGTGTGCTAAAAAATTTTAATCTAAGTTCAAATTTAATAGATTTTCACATTAGTAAGACAAAGTCAAAGTCCTTGATTCGAACCAGAGCTCCACTCTCTTGACAATTTTTTTATTTTTCTTATATCTTTATAATTGTCATATTTAATAATTAATTTTACAAAAAAAATAAAAAATTATTAATTTAATTTAATTTTTAAATTAAAAAAATATATATACATATAAACAATTTAGCCACAATACCCGTCTCGCAAAGAATGCGCCTCATAACTCCACACAGCCCAACTTCTGACGTACAGTTAAGTACAGAGATTCATATTTTAGCCGGTGAACCCGGATGCGGAATGCTTCGCCCAACTAAATTTTCCCCAAGCATAGCAATGTCCAGAAATACAAGAACAATATGTATCGATCAGCATCTCCTTTTTTATCCCTTCCTTATTTCCTAACTCCCGCACCGTGTTTTCCATCTTTATGAGGATAGTCACAAGTCACGTTTTGAAATAAATTATGAAAGAAAGCTGTTTAAAGAATACGACAATAAAATCGAATAAGATGCAACCATCTTCAAAATGGACTAGATTTGGTCGCTTACGTTCATTAAAAATTCTCAATTAGAATGACGACAAAATTAGCAAAAAAAAAAAATTAATCGGTACAAGTTTCCAGCAATGAAAATATCTATCAAAAGTCAAAAAAGTTAAGGAAAAGCTAAGAAGAAAAAAAAAAAAAACAAATCGAACTCAGACTCCTATAGTTCTATGACAAGGTCTAGCTGTAGATATAGATGTATTCCAGTGGCGTGGCGTCCATATAACACGATTCCTATCGTTTTACCTTATAAAATTTGTCCCTTGTTCATAGAAAAAACCCGCAACATAAGTCTACAACTTAAGCAGCCAACATCCTATCTTTGCCCATACAAACAATGTTCTTCAAGCACTTTTAAATTTGCGAGATACACATACACACACAATACACAAAGCATACACAAAGCATTGAAAATCGCCGCGCAGAACATATTTTATGTTTGTCCCTGTCTTTCCTACGATATATTTCCACCCCGGTGCACCGCGGTGCCACCCTTTTCAATACACGTTCTCTTATTGAAGAAAGTAAGACGATCATTTTCGTCTTACTGCAATCTCTGCTTGGAAAAAATAATACAGTTTTCGCCTTCGAGTAATGTATTCGGTTTTGCTTTACTTAGTCCGGCCAATTTATACATAAAAATAGTGATCAAATAAAGAAAATTCCGACAGAGCCAATCTTCGTAGAGACCTTAGGTTTACCACAAGGAATAAAGTGGCAAAAGTCAGTCCTATATGTGCTAAGGGACTTATTCGGGGTCAAAGGTCAAATTTTAGGTTTTTGGATTTTTCTCAAAAAGTTTTACCGAAAAGTACCTAGAGCAGAGTTAAAGATCTTAAAATTCTCTCTAAAAATGGTCCTTATGTTTTCTTCTCTAAGACCCACTATTTCCCAGATACTTGAATAATAACATCTGGCCTTGAATAACACTTGCCTATTCTTTTATCGTGTGGTGTCGTTCACGTATTAATCTGCTTCTTTTAGGGTGGTATTCACCAAGAAATCTTAAACTAAGTGCCTCATAAACCTATTCACCGACCACTATTAGTGCAGATTTATGAGCGCTCATAACACTTAAGAGTGGTCGCTACCACTCTTAAGATATGAGCGAAAAGAAAAGAGCTAAAGTAAATTTTTATAAATTTTCAGTACGATCAAATGAAGTTTTGTGAACTAGTTTCGAAAGACGTTTTTAGTGATTGCCTTAAAACTGTAGGTACTAGACTTACGATTTTTTTTTTTCAGGACAAATGCCCATATTAAATATTTTTTCGTTGTTAAAAACAACCACACATCTACTAATAAAAAAAGGGTTTTTTGAACTTAGCTTTAGGCTTATGTCGACATAAGTTATCAAATGATCCGATTTTCTTACGTTCAAAACAACCTATGTCTACATAAGCTATCTTTTCTTCTGATTTCTAAATGTAATAAGCGCTTATATCATGGCTTGATCCGTTTAAAAAAAATATATTTTCTTATTTGAGCTCAAGTCAAGCATTTTTTGTCTATTTAAACATAAGTTGCTTTGATTTTTTTTTAATTTAGCGGCTATTTTTTGTCGTATAGTAACGGAGCCCAGATTAATTGAAAGGTAAACAAAAAGGAAAATATGTGATATTGAAAACAAGATTTTCACTTACGCCGACTTTAGCTCCTTTAACTTATTAACATAGTTATACATTGCCAATGAGAACGAAATGAACGAGAAACGAAGAAAAAAATAAATGGGATCATTTAGAACAGTATAAAACTATAGATACAGTACAGCTTCAGATTCAGGGTTGGTTGCAAAATTGAATAACACAGGATTGTAGTTTACTTTCATGAGACTCCGCTGAAAGATTTTAAAATTTTTCAGAGTGAAAAAAGGAGTAGATCTCAAAAAATCGGAGTGGTGGAGTAAATTAATTTTTTTTCTCAAAACTGGAGTAGATTTACTCCGATTGGAGCAAGGTTCTAACCCTAAATACCACCCTTAGTGTTGATCGAGCAGTTCGATTGACTACACGTATTTATTACAAGCGTTTACTATTGTAGTTAGTGCTGATCAATAATCAAAAGAAATGTCGCAATTTTGCTTTATATGCAATAAACTATTGACCGAAGATGAAACTGTTGTGGTCAGTAGTGGAATGCCAACTTTGATCGATGCAAGTGTCGCGAGAAGTGATGAGTTTGCTGATTATTTAAGAAGCAAAAAGTCCTTTACAATTCACGTGGATTGCAAAAATCATACACCCGGAAAACTTCAATCTCTGCATCCCAAAAACAACGTGACTTCCTCACGTCAGTACTTCAAAAGTAAGTCCACCTCATACTAGAGCGCGAATAAGTGAATCCAGCTTTTATTTAAAAAAACACTGCTTATTTTGTGGCGATGAAGCGGATGTAGAAGCAGAAAAGAAGAAAGCGAAGAATTGTTGCTGAAAAATTTATAAGGTTTCTATACACTTACATTCAAAGATTCAATTTTAAAATTAGCTAAAGATCGTTCTGATGATGTGTCAAAAGCTGTTTTTGCGAGTATTAATTTTCAGTTTGATTTAGTTGCTGCTGACGCCAAATACCATGACAGTTGTTATACAAATCCTTCCTGAGATCTAATACTGGCGGTAAAATTGGCCGTCCTCAAAGTGAGGCTATAAACTCTGCAATGGAGGAAATTTTCAATTTCATCGAAAGTAGCGATGACTGCCAGTTTTCGTTAGATGAACTGAAGAATGTTTGCCAAAATGCGATACTACGTCAGCAATGTTTAGAAGGGGCAAAAATTCAGTATTAAAATTTATTTGAAAAAATAGATTAGATTGACTGCGCAAAAGTATTTACTGAAATTAATTCTTCACCTCAAATACTAATTACTAAAGGAATTCGGTTCCTTCTTGTGGTTTATGGAGCCAGTGCCGTAACTAGCCTTTTATGCACCCGGTGCGAGTTTCCAAAACTGCGCCCCTGAAAAATGCTCTAACTAGGGTCTGAAAATAAAATGAATATGATAATGTGGCATTTATATCTGCAGAATATTTGATACTCAAATCAGCTGCAAGTTTTTTTTAGTTCTTCAACCGAATATGTAGTAATGTGTTTTAAGGTCAAAAGAGTTTTGTATGTCGTGTAGTTTTTCGAATCGCCATTTTAATTCAGAAATAATTGTACCCATTGCTGCATTTATCTGAATTTTGAAACTTTGTTGATGAGTAATGTCGTAGCCGGTGTCTCTGGACCTTAACTTAAATCGTGTCTTTTTACTCACTTTCATCACTTTTCAGGAAAATCGTTTTCAATGTCACATTGTTCACAAATTTTTTTTTGCGTTTTTGAAAACAATGTCTACAGTTTCGCGAATACTATGTATCTGGGTTGTTAGTCCCTTGATTAGTTCAGAAGTTTTGACGATAGTCATAATTTTAGACTGTAGAGCTGCATTCACTTTGTCAACAGAAAATTGCGTACGGATTTTGGAAGAAGGGAAGCACCGTCAGCTCCGTATATAAACAAGCAAAATTGTCGCATTTGGGGCACAGAAAACTCGCACGCACATTGAAAAGCCGATACACCCACTGATACATACACTGTTTGGTGAGGTTTTTGGCCCTGAGACATAATTAGGTCATTTTTCTTCGAAAATGAGCAAGGAGTGGCCGTTACTCGTCGATCGTTATTGGGCCATGTTGAACTAATTTTTGGAGCTCCAGAAAAAATTGATGGCATAAATAAGTACAGATATTTAACATTTGTGAAAAATACACTAAACAAAAAGCAAGTACAACTATCTTGTCTTCCTCTATCATCGGCATCTGCTACTCAACATTTGTTTCGAGTATAGGTACTATCAAGTTCAGACATGGCAAGGCAATGAACTGAACCCTTAAGACTGGGGTTGGAAATTGATAAATAATACTTTGGAACCGATTCGAACTTTACTGCTCTCTGCTCCAGAAAAACTTCTTAACACTATTTTTTGCAATTGCAAGCAAGCTTGTAGTGCCAAATGTGGCTGTAAAAAAGTAGGGTTGCAGTGTTCTCCAGCGTGTACCAATTGCCAAGGTGTCTCTTGTTCAAATGTCCAATTAAATACAAAAGGGGAAGATTCATTTGAAGAATTTGGTGAACAGACAACTGATTCATCTTCATTTGAACAATTTCAAGGCATTCATCAACAGGAAGGAGAAGAAAAAGAACAAGAAGAAATTGAAGAAAACACGATTGTTGAAGTAGAATATGAAGAGTATGAGTCAGATTAAAGCATTAAAAAAAAGTTAGAACGACAGTTAAACTCTGTAACCCATATCAACATAACAGTGAGTAATTTAAAATTGAAAGAAATATGTTCTTTGTTCCTTAACACATATCTAGCTATACGATCCAACTAAAAATATATAATTTGTACTTTCAACTAACAACTTTTTGTTCAAATGTACCTATAGCCTAATGAGTAAGAAAAAGCCAATTTTTGAAAACTTAAGAATTATATAGATGTAAATGATGCGTTTCGAATAGGTTTTCCCAAGGAACAACTCTTTATGTTAAAAGGGTATAAAGCCAAGTTGTTCTTCTTTTTTTGTTTTGCCAAACTGATTCCAAAACCCCATTTTTAAGTTGTAAATTCTCCTTAGTATTTTCATTCTACTATAGTACGGCATACCAGTGGCGACGTCAAGTTAATTTCACTCAACACCATTCTATTAGCAACATGAGTGTGGGGGTATACTGAATAATTACTGTTAAATAATTATTTTTCCTGAAAATTACGTCACAAGCTTTCGTGGAATAGGTCTGCCGGGGATAAAATAAAAAAATAAATAAATATTTATTTTAATTATTTTTCCTGAAAATTACGTCACAAGCTTTCGTGGAATAGGCCTGCCGGGGATACCACGTTAAAAAAAACGCGCCGAGTACACTACCTCACAGGTGTTGTGGAAATGTGTTCATAATATGAAGAACGTGTTATATATATATATATATTTTATTTTTCGTTTAATATTTTTACAAAGGTTTGTCACCGCACATTTTACAATAAAGAGATATGATAGCTGTTATCTTTCTTCTTAAATATTATCTTTTATTATTTTTAAATTAACGAGTTATATATTTAATATATTCTTGAAGGAAACACGAACAAAAGCTTCATACAAAAAAAAAAAAAAAAGTGAGTTTACACATATATAAATATAGAGTATGTCTATGTATATTCAGTTGAATGAACACATAGAGATGAGTTTTAATAATTACAAAATTGTCCTACAGTTATATAAACCAAAGCGTAAGAATGAATGATCACAAATGAAAGTAAGTTACAAAGGTTTCAATTAAAATGGATTGAATTATCACAGATCAGTTGGTAATAATAAATAATAATTAATAAATAATAAATAATAAATAATAAATAATAAATAATAAATAATAAATAATAAATAATAAATAATAAATAATAAATAATAAATAATAAATAATAAATAATAAATAATAAATAATAAATAATAAATAATAAATAATAAATAATAAATAATAAATAATAAATAATAAATAATAAATAATAAATAATAAATAATAAATAATAAATAATAAATAATAAATAATAAATAATAAATAATAAATAATAAATAATAAATAATAAATAATAAATAATAAATAATAAATAATAAATAATAAATAATAAATAATAAATAATAAATAATAAATAATAAATAATAAATAATAAATAATAAATAATAAATAATAAATAATAAATAATAAATAATAAATAATAAATAATAAATAATAAATAATAAATAATAAATAATAAATAATAAATAATAAATAATAAATAATAAATAATAAATAATAAATAATAAATAATAAATAATAAATAATAAATAATAAATAATAAATAATAAATAATAAATAATAAATAATAAATAATAAATAATAAATAATAAATAATAAATAATAAATAATAAATAATAAATAATAAATAATAAATAATAAATAATAAATAATAAATAATAAATAATAAATAATAAATAATAAATAATAAATAATAAATAATAAATAATAAATAATAAATAATAAATAATAAATAATAAATAATAAATAATAAATAATAAATAATAAATAATAAATAATAAATAATAAATAATAAATAATAAATAATAAATAATAAATAATAAATAATAAATAATAAATAATAAATAATAAATAATAAATAATAGATAATAAGTAATAAATAACAAATAATAAGCTATAAATAGTAAATAATAAATAATAAATAACAAAAAACAAATAATAAATTACAAAAAAACAAATAACAAATAATTAATAATATGTTTTAAATAATATTTTTATCACAGATCAAGAATATAGATTTTTAATAAGTGAGTTATCGGAAGTTCCACAGTTTTGAATGAATTTTGTGTTCAATTTTAGAATTCGTTCAGCAATTAATTCAACATTCGCTCTAATGTGGAGGTCAGAAGTAGAATGATGCCATGGAAGTCTTAACATCATTTTAAGTAGCTTATTTTGAGAAGTTTGAAGTTTTTTCAAATGACATTTGGCAGCGCAACCCCATACGGGACATCCGTATAAAAGTATAGCTTGAAATACAACTTTGTGGATAATGATTTTATTATCGTTACTTAAGTGCGAGTTGCGGCAGATGAAGGGGTAAAGCATTTTTATTGCAATTCCTATTTTCTTGAGGGTTTGATATATATGCTCGTTAAAGGTGAGTTTTGAATCGAGATAAATACCGAGGTATCTTACAGTGGTATTCCACGGTATATTCGTTCCACTAACTTGGAGCTGATTGGCTGGAAGATAACAAGCTTTTCTTTTTCTCGAGAAAAAGATGGCTTGAGTTTTTCCAGTGTTCAGCTTAATTTTCCATCTGTGATAATATGCGTCCAATATATCTAAAGCATTTTTAAGGTTCCTCTCAATGTTGAGAGCGAACTTATGCGACGATATTATTGCTGTATCGTCAGCAAAGATGGCTGACTCACAGCCTGGAAGACTAGGAAAGTCTGAGGTGTATATATTATACAAGTGTGGTCCCAAGACTGACCCTTGAGGAACACCAAAACTAAAAAATACTATGTTCGAACATTCACTATTTACGTGCACTTTAAAACAACGACCGGTCAAGAAACTTTGGACTATTTTACATAAATACAACGGAAATTGAAATTGTATCATTTTATAAATCAGACCATTATGCCAAAGGGAATCAAAAGCCTTTTCGATGTCAAGAAGAACCATTCCACTTGATCTTCCTTGATCCCGATTTTGCTTGATAGTATTACACAATCTTTGAACTTGGTGCGAGGTACTGTGAAATTGCCTAAAGCCGAATTGCTCGTTCGGCAGAATGGATTTTTGGATTAGAATTTTAGATATTTTCTCCTTCAAAACCTTTTCGTATATTTTACTTACGTTGCTCAGTAAGCTGATAGGTCTGTAACTACTAGCACTTTCAGGAGGCTTACCAGCTTTGAGTATCGGAATAATTTTTGCTTCTTTCCAAACATCTGGAAAATATTGAATTTTAAGGCAAGCGTTAATTAAAAACGTAATAAAAACGATTCCAGTTTTGGGAAGGTTCTTCAAATAAGCGTTCTTTATTTTGTCTTGTCCTCCTGTTTTCTTGACTTGTAAGCTGTTTATAATATTTTTAATGTCTTTCTCTTTAACCAATTCATTAACTGGTGTGCATTGTCTAAGACAATCAAACTCAGTTATGGATTGGTTTACCTTATTGTTTGTTATGTTATCGTTCAAGTGAACTGAAATTTCGTGATTTTTTCTAAAAACGCTACTGAGTTCAGTTGCTTTTTCAATGTCTGTGAAGAAAGTTTTTGAAGAAGTTTTTAAGAAAGGAATACTTCTATTTTTGTTTTTTATAATCCTGACTATATTCCAAAATGGTTTTGCATTTTTATCAAGAACACTTAATTTCTTATTCCATTCTTCGTTTCTTTGTTCAGACAGGATTTTTGAAATCATATTATTAAAATGAGAAACCATATTTCGGGAAAAGGGTTGTCTATATCGTTGCCAATTCCTCCTATGAATGTTTCTGAGTTTAATTAATTCCTTGATTTGTGGCGATGTTTTATAGAACGTATTTTTAATCTCTATTTTAGGGACGGAATCTTCTATGGAGCTTGTAATACAGTACTGAAAATTTTGTACTATGGAGTCAATATCGGCTTTGTTGTTAATGTTATTTAGGTTTGTGCAATAATTTTGCAGTTTTGTTTTGACTTTGTTTTGAAAGCGTGGCCAATTTGTATTTTTTATATCATGTATGTATTGCACTCTACGTTCCCCTGAAGATAAGAGGTTACAAAGCACGGGGTTATGGTCGGAACAAAGCGAATTAACAGATATAGGTGACGTAAACTGACAAGCTACATTTGTGATAAATAAATCGAGGACGGACGGAATACCACGAGAACCAGCGGGGAAATAAGTAGGACTAGGAGGAAACATAAGTGAAACAGGTGATGTAAGTAGGAGATTAGAGAGTATATTACCCCAAGCGTTGGCTCTAATACAGCTTTAATCCCTATGACGACAATTAAGATCGCCTCCGATCACAAAATCATTATTTATGGTGAAAAGTTTCAACAAATCATTTTTTAAAAGCTTTCTTTTAAGTTCGGATGATGAGCCCCCTGGGAAATATACGCTGTATAGTTTTATGGTTTTTTGGTTACCAAGCCTTACTTCGATTCCTATATTTTCTACACAACGAGTTTGAAGAACAGGTAGAAGCGAATGTTGAATAGTGTTTTTAATTAAAATAGCTACACCGCCACCTTTCTGGTCAAATCTATCGACACGATAGCATTTGAAGTCAGATGAGGGTAGCCGAATCTCAGCAGTGAGCCAAGTTTCATTTACCAAAGCAATTTCGATTTTGTTTTGTTTTAAAAAATCTATAAATTCAATATACTTTTTACGAATGCCTTTTGCATTCCAAGCAATTATTTTAATATGTTTATCTAGCATCATATTACTTATCATTTTTAGAATACAAAAACTTAGTCGCTAAATGTGCGATGACATTAAACTGATCTAATTTAGATTTACATTTTCCTAGGTTTGTAATCATCTCCATGCATAGGTTATTAAGCTCGTCCATAGTAAACAGTGTATTATCACTGCAAAAGCTGTTATCGCTTGTTTCCATTGCAATCGTAGAAGCAACACCAGTGCGTGAGCGGTTTGCCCATGAAGCATTTGTTGTTGGCGCAGCAGCATTGGTAAAATTGTTCAAGTGCTCAACAGGTTGTCTTCGCTGTGCTTGTGTTTTTGGGAGCGAGGGATATTCATTCAACGACCCAAAGGAAAGTGGTTGCATTGAACTGTTGTTGTTGGGAGAACAATGCGACGTGGGTACCACCGCGACGTGTTATTCTTACAAGCGCAATATCTGAGATAAAGTGGGTCTTAGAGAAAAAAACATAAGGACCATTTTTAGAGAGAATTTTAAGATCTACAACTTTGCTCCAGGTACTTTTCGGTCAAATTTACCGTTCTCGAGAAAAATCAAAAAACCTAAAATTTTGACCTTTGACCCCGTAAAAGTCCCTTAGTCGCTTTTTTTATGCCTTAAGCTCATTGTGAATTTTAACCTAAATGACTTAAAGTATAGAAAAATTGGCTTCCATTAACCCACATTTGGAATTTAAGGTACCTTCTATTTATTCCTTATTAATTTGTGCAGGTGATTCATTTTTCTCGACTTACCATTTAAAAATATCCACGCCAAGCCCCCATGTCACTGATGTATTCACTGTCCGACTACACAAGACATATGCATATGGGTATTTGCAATACTTATTAGACGGCAGCAGGGAAGCTTCGAAGCATAGAAGAAAGATGAGACCGAAAATGTAAGATACAGTGATGTATATTCTATCTCACCCACTCGTTGACTTTATCTCAATTGCTTTTTTGTTTACCGTGACGCACTTTCGTTTCATCGAGTTTCAAATCACAATGATTCGAAAGAAGTTCGGCGTTAAAAAAGTTGACAACATACATTGTTGTCAACAGCGTTGCTGAGTATCCCTTCCTGGTGCAACTTATACCCTTTGCAAAAGTCAATCACTTGTCAACAGTTCAATTCGAGAGTTAGTGTCTCTTACATTTTATATGAAAGTTCATTTTTATGTGAGCAAAAATAAAACAAATATCTCTTCGTCGTTGGTTGCAATTCCACTCCCACTTAATCGCATGAATATTCATAATTTTATGATTCTTATTTGAAAAGAACACAAATACCCAATACCCATGCTTCTTTTTGAAGACAATACCTTTTGTACAGTCTTAAGGCTGTTCTATTTATTGACAGAAATTGATTCACTGAAATTCTATGAATAGCAAAAAGCATCAACGGTCCCTCTCACAGTTTCTATGTAAAATAAAATACCTTCCATTTATAACTGGAAACTGGAATGAATATTTCAAAACCTAACAGTTTAAGCAATTTAAAGGCTTTAAAATAGAAATTATGTAGCTCATGGGATAATACAGCGATGGAAATTGCATATTCATGCGTCATGTGTGCTGTGTATGGCTGGTATCTTATTGCTGCTACCTAAACGAGAGGCTTAATTTGTCAAAAATCAATATTCAGCTGTAGGCAGTCTATTAGAATTATTTGAACTTAAGTGGTTTGTGTTATGAAATTGACGTGAGTGTCAGCAGGTCTTATTGCACCTCTCCATACAGCTGCGGGGTATGATTTTAAAGTGTAAATCATTTCAAATTAAATGGTGCAACTATAAAACGGTTGAGTTCTAAGATTTGCTTTGAAGGGAGAAGAGTGGTAGAGGTGCCTCGCATCTCAAAACCTAGTGGAATCAGTGTAAAAACAGGAAAGGTGTTTAACATAATTTTTTGTCTCATTCATGAAGTACCCCAGACAAAGGCATCTAAACAATCCAAGCCACAGTTACGTTCTTTGATCCGAAGGACAAAAAGAAAAGAATGGTTCATAATTTGTTGTGCCGTTAACACTAATCCTCATTGACGCAAATAGCAGCTCAGTGGTATAGCACTAAACCATACAAACAAAATGTGTTGGTATCTATCAAGAACAAAAAGTTGCACGTTGAAATTTCATCGAGTCTTCACATTACGAGGTGCAAAAGTTTCCAGTCATATTTGGAACATAACCAGCTAAACATTAAAATTTAAT
This sequence comes from Melanostoma mellinum, assembly GCA_914767635.1. Classification (NCBI taxonomy): domain Eukaryota; kingdom Metazoa; phylum Arthropoda; class Insecta; order Diptera; family Syrphidae; genus Melanostoma; species Melanostoma mellinum. Next base: position 203,189,863 of record OU612058.1, read on the forward strand.
AACTTCATAGGAAAAACTACCAAACAATATTACGGGAAATAATCTACTCAGCGTAAAGCTCTCCCCGAAGGCTTGGCTATACAAAATACAAATACTGAAATAAGTACCTACTACATGCGAGAAGCGCTGCACCATGGCGACCGTAACAATGTGCTTCGCGCTGAAACCTGAAAGTGAGCACACCATGTGTGGTGCTACCACACCATCGGGAATACGAGTATAATAAGTCCTCAAACAATAAGTGTTTTCAAAAGTTAAAATTTAATTCGTGTCGCCACCAGTCGCAACAGCCGTGCGCGACTAAAACTTCTGCCTCGACTCTCGCCACCACACAAACATAAAAAATTAAAAAAAAAAATTCTGTTGTACAAAGGACCTTTTTGTGTAATTTATTGTGAAGGATGGTCTCTTACTTTTTATTTAATTTTTTGTTTTCTTTTTTTTTGTACGTAATCCTTTTTTGGAGCAACACATGCCATCACGGGCAGGAGCCGCATATATTTGCGGTTAGATACCAAGCTACGTAGGACTATCCACCGATCCAAGCTCAAAATGCAGTAAATTCTTAAATCGAATATTGATTTGAATGGGAAGCTGGCCATAAATCTGCTTCGCAAATAATTAATTTATTACACAAAAAAGTCAAAGTGACTTTTAACTGATTATTTTTTGTTGTTGTTGGATTTGCATGAGAGGGTTGCTGTGTGCATTTATCATCGACGCTGTCATAAGCGCCTTTATGCGTATTAAGAGTCCCCGCATTCATTGGGATAAATCTATCAAAAAAGATCACGGCCAAAATGGTTATATAAGCCATGGCATGTGACACTCGATAATTTTTTTTAAAGTCAATTTTCGGCGTAAATGTCCACTAAAGCTGTTGCTTTGAAATACTTCAAATGCCAGTAGGTCCTAGAACCCCTGCTCTCGTGTGACATGCTAAAGGTTTTTTTTTCAGGTCCTTGTTTTCTGAATGAATTCAGCATATGCAGTCATATTCACGCTGCCAATCAATTAAAAGGCAATCGATTCAGTTTTAACAATTAAAATTACATAAATTACGAAAGCGATTATCTTGTACATTTGTCTTTTGCTTGTCGTTTCGTGTGTCGTATGTCTGATGGCCTGTGGTTGCGGAAATGTTGTATGAGAGTGGTGTATGGAGTATGGAACTCGTTTCAATTGTTTTAACATGCTTTTTTTTTTGTTCTTCCTTTGTATTTTTGAACTTCCATGAGTTACTATCTGGCAACGGAAGCCAAGCAAAGTACTTTATCATCACTTTAAAATTAATTTTAAGTGATGGATGCATCATGTAAGAGAAGGCCTATCAGGCCTGTAAAAAGTCCGGCCATGACTTAACCCAGCACAGGAGAAGGTCGTAGAAATTGGAATATAAATGCCCATTATGACGAAATGGCTGGGTTGTGGCATGAATTATGGGCGCGATCTCTGTGCCGAGATAATGAACACTTTTTAATTGAAACAAAAACAACAACGAGATGTACACTTTATTTTAATTTTTTTCCGAATCAATTTTTTGGGTTTTATTCATCAGCTGGATACAAAGAGTGGTTGATGAAAAGGAAAAATAATATTGTAATTAAGTTGCAGAAATATTTTTGCGAAAATGTTGTTAAAAATTGAATGAAGGGGAGAACACAGTCGACATGCATGCATACAAGACTCAACTTGTGTTTGATTTTGTTTTTGAAAGCCTTTCGTACTTTGGAACCAACAGTTTCTCTTCAAATCTTGTGTAGGACGAGTTGTTGGTTATAGAAATGATCAATCAGTTTCAGTAATCAAAACTGGGGGGTATTGTTTGAATTTCTCTGTAACTTTGAAAGGCTTCTAGTCAAGTCTTCCTTTATAGTGACAGTTAATTTGAATATTGTACATAGCTTAATTTTTGCAAAAAACGTTGCTAACAAAGCAACACACGTAGCTACATATACCTCAGCAGTCAGCACTAGCAGCATAATCATTGTTTACATACAGAAAAGTAAGCTCGATTTCCCATTTAAAAAGTTTTTTTTTTTACAATTTAGGTTTTTATTGAAAAGCTCATTTGTTTTACTATTTTTTGATATATAAGTTAAAAAAAACTCTTGTTACTTATTTTAAAAAAATGTTTTCGGGTACGAGCAGATTGCTCCCCTTTATTGTTCTGTACTTCACATAAGACTGACTACAAAATACTTTTTCAATAATTTATTTCTTTATTGCCATAAAATGATAACATGCCAACTGCAACCTAATTAGAGAATGCACTACTTTGCATTTCCCAATAATTTGATGGAGTGGAAATGACCCAGACGCATGGTCAGCATTTCCGTTGACTGTTGTTACTTTTATTCTTGTTAACTTATATAATAATACATTTTTAGACTAACAGTGTTCGTTCCAAAATATGCGAGTTTTATCCATGGTTAATATTTGCTTGTTTTCTAAGCTATTGCATTTCCGTTTTTTTGGGTCTCTTGGTGTCTTCAACCTCTGTTGTGCTGCGATCCTCTTCCTGCAGCGACGTAGAAGTCTCCGAAGCTGTTTTCTTGTGACTTTCGAAACGCTGGATCCACTATCCAGCTATCCACTGGATAGCAACTGGAGATACAACCAGTGGCGGATCCAGGATTTGGTGAAGGGGGGGGGGGGGGGGTCTAATACTGTAAAATTTAATTTATATATATTTACATTTATATTAGGGGTGGGTTAAAAAAAAAAAAACGATTATCGATTTCCTTACAAGTGCTACGGAAAAATGGGTTGCTGGACATCTTAAAAAAATTCTCACAAAGCATTAGCTCTTAATTTTAATAGGAAATTCCTCCGCATCGAAGTTTTGTATTTTTTTTTCTCTTTCCAATAGAAAAAAAATCATACCTCATAATTTATTGATCGAACAGAAAAATATTCCAAAAGAGTTTTTAGGAAATTTAATGTTCTATTTTTTCCGTCAACCACTGCTTGAAAGATAATAAGGATTTAATTTTGATTACTTTAGGACAAATTTCCTTTTTGTTTATGAATTTTTGTAATTCGACAGTAAATGACTTTTACAAAATGTGTTTAAATTAATATTATGAATTTCATTTCTTGTCATTAATATAAGTATTATTTGAGTGTTTTTCATCATGAAATAATAAACAGATCATATCGACCAATAATAACAATTCTTATAAAAAATTGAACTTCTTCTTCTTCTTTTTTTTTCATTTTCGGCGTTACGAGTAGTGATCTTGAAGCGATCACAACTCTCCCACTTTTCTGCTTCACACTAGTGATCCGCCTGTGGGGTACGCCGCGTTGACCTCAGAAATCGTCGGCAAGCCTCCCGGTTGAGAATCGTGAGCCATCTTAACCCGATGTCTCCCATATTTTTCTAAAACTCATATGGTACCTCGTCTGGCCCAATCGCTTTGCCTTTTTTGGAGTTCTTAACTGCCTCCCTAACTTCTTCGACTGTGAGGTCGGATACTTCCGTAAAGTTTGGTGCAGCTGTTGGAAAGTGGCGCCGAGGAAACTGTTCACATATTTTGTGCCGTGATTGCATTTGAAACTGCGTCGATGGTATTACACAGCCGACTTTGCACATACGAAATGAATTGCTGTCCATTGGTTTTCTACAGATTGTACCACTTGATTCTCCCAGGAGCCTTTGTTTGTTTGACTTCCTTCACCGCATCCGTAAAAAATTCTGTTAAAAGAAGACGGTGTTGTTGAGCGACAGCTTCTCCTAGTATCACTTTGCAGTCTTTCACCCGAGATTTCATGTTATTGGTTACCAAATGGTAATCAATCTGGGTTTCATTTCCTCCACTGCTGTAGTGATAAGGTGTCGGTCTTGTTTGATGAACATAGTATTTAGTACGATTAGACCGTATGACTTGCACATATTTAGAATATCTTCACCAGGAGTGTTCCTGGTGCCGAATCCCAAACCTCCATGGCAGTCTTCATAATCCTCGTTTGTCTTCCCGACATGTCCATTCAAATCTCCTCCAACAAACAAATACTCTTCTTTTGGGATGTTCTTAAGTAGTTTATGAAAATCAAGCCAGAATGCATCTTTTTCCTCTTGCTCACACCCTATTTGGGGAGCATATGCACTGATTATATTCCAGACCTTTCCTTCCATCACCAATTTAAGAGACATCAAACGGTCACTGGACTTCAAAATGGTCAGCACGCTGTTACATAAACTTTGGTCAAGGATGATACCGACTCCGTTCCTACCATGTTCTGTTCCATGGTAGAACATCTTGTAAGCCTTGGTCTTTGCATCCAAGAAACGGGCTTTGTTTGCTGTGTTTCGCCATTTCGTTTCCTGAACACACAAGATGTCCACTCGCCTCCTTCTCATCATCTCTTCGAGTTCGAGATATCTACCAGTCATACTTCCAACGTTCCAACTCGCGACTCTAAATTTTCGTCCAACTCGTCGCATTAAAAAATTGAACGCTCTACGAAAAAGGTCCTTATAATTTTTTAAAGCTTACACGGCACGCTCTGAAAGGCGTTTTTGTCCGGACCCGAACCACCCCCTCCCCCTTGTGGGTCCTCTTATGCCTATAACTATATTAATAAGAGGGCTAGGATGGGCAGAAGTTTCGTTCGTGTTTGGAGACCACCTCTTACTTTCATAAGAGGACGAAGGAGAGCTAAGGCACCGTTTGCCTTGCGAAGAGTGTGTTTAGCATGTTGATTAAATTTGAACCTTTCGAAGAAATGAACTCCAAGGTATATTTAACGCTTTGCTTAGGTATGATGATTGCGTTATCAGGGAGTGTTAGGGACAAGAGTTTGCATCTTGTGCCTATGCCATTACGCGAGGAATTCTTAAGGCAGATATACTCTGTTTTAGTGGGATTGATTTTAATTCGCCATTGTAGGTAGTACCTACCCCAGAGCTTAAGGATGTGTTCCTTCACTCTACTGAGAACTATTTCTGGGCCTATGGATGCACTTTAAGTGATGGAGTCATGGTTTTTATCATTGGCGTGTTTGCTTGTTGTTGGTTGGTCGTTTGTGAAAAGATTGAAGAGGTCAGGTGCAAGACGTGAGCCTTGGGTAAACCCTGCGGAAATGTTTTTGAATACAGACTTGATCAAGAAGCTCTGTATGCTGGTAATTGAATATCAAGCAGACTGTTATTTTTTTTGGTTAGAAGCCAGGGTTGTATCTGCATGCAGCTTCAACAACGGGTCGAAAGTGGGGTTGGGGATGCTTTGAACCCAAATTTGTTATGCTGCACTATACCCATTGAGGAGCAAAGTGAGCGAAGTTTGTTTAGAATCAGCTTTTCAAGTAGTTTGCCAAGGTTTGGGAGGAGCGAGTAGGTCGAAAACTGCTATTTTCCATGATTTTTTAGCTGGTTTGGTTTTGGTAACACTGGTTTTGACAGCTGACGTGTGTTTAGTACCTTGTGTCACTGTCAAACAGCTTCAGTTTGGTTTGCACTTTAACCATGGATCGTCTCACAAATGAACAACGCTTGCAAATTATTGAATGTTACTATCAAAATTCGTGCTCGGTTCGAAATGTTCATCGCGCGCTGCTTCCATTTTATGGTCGGCATTCTCGACCTTCTGAGCAGTCTATTCGGAAGATTGTGACCAAATTTCGCACCAAATTTACTTTGTTGGACATTAAACCACCAACACGTTTACGTACTGTGCGTAGTGAAGAAAATATTGCGGCCGTATCAGCTAGTGTGACAGAAGACCGCGAAATGTCGATTCGGCGCCGTTCCCCTACGTGGAAAATTTTGCGGAAGGATTTGGGCGTAAAGCCTTTTAAGATACAGCTGGTGCAAGAACTAAAGCCAGTACCACAACGCCGAATTTTTGGTGAATGGGCTCTTGGAAAGCTGGTCGAGAATCCGCTTTTTTATCGAAAAATTGTGTTCAGCGATGAGGCTCATTTTTGGTTGAATGGGTATGTAAATAAGCAAAATTGCCGCATTTAGAGTGAAGATCAGCCAGAAGCATTGCAACAGCCAGCAATGCATCACGAAAAAGTCACAGTTTGGTGCGGTTTATGGGCCGGCGGCATTATTGGGTCATTTCTTCAAAGATGATGCGAATCGCAGCGCGTTACTGTCAATGGTGAACGCTACCGAGCGATGATAACAAACTTTTTTTTTGCCCGAAATGGAAGTTTTTGACTTGCATGATATGTGGTTTCAACAAGACGGTGCCACATGCCACACAGCACGCGAAACAATGGCGCAATTGCGAGGCGAGTTTGGTGAACAGTTAATTTCACGTTTCGGGCCGGTCAATTGGCCGCCTAGATCGTGCGATTTGACACCATTAGACTAATTTTTGTGGGGGTATGTCAAGGCTTATGTCTATAGGGACAAGCCTGCTTCGATTGACGCACTGGAAGCCAACATCCATGCATTCATTCGTGAGATACCGGCCGATATGTGTGAAAGAGTATGCCAAAATTGGACTCAGCGGATGGGCTACCTGAGACGCAGCCGCGGTCAACATTTGCATGAAATTATCTTTAAACATTAAATTGCAAGGTTGAAACTATCGATTCAAATAAATATTTCATTCATTTTTTCGAATTTTTTGTGTTTAAAAAAAAAAAAGTTCTAAACCTCCTAAAAAATCACACGTTACTTGGGAAATGACTTTTGTTAATATAGTTATTGAAAATAATCGTAAGGTAAGGATTACAATTGCAGTCAGATGGAGTGTCTTGATAAATTGGAAACCTTGTCAAGTCCCGAAGATTTTTTGGAGTTACCGCACTGGATTACCGTAAAGATCTAGCACATTTGTGAAAATATCATCGGTTGCTGTGAAGACTGATGAATTTTTTTTGTTGAATGTTGTGAGCGGCTCCAGGTTTAAAATGAGACTTCTTTGTTGACGTTTCAGAAAAACTCAGACAAATGAACGGGAGGAATTGGTTTGAAATGGCTTTCGAAGAAGTCTGCAAAAGGGTTAGTTTGCTCTTGGTCGGTTGCTAGAGTGATGTCGTTGTGCTGCAGTTGCCCAAGTATAAAAGATTTCTTTCCTACAATTTGGTTAATTTGCTTGAATGTATTTGGATCAGATACTATGACTGTGAAAAATTCCCTGTAGAATTTTCCGAATTGCCTATGTAATACATTGTACTTTGTATTATTTTTTCTCGGGCTTGTGCTTGCTCTGCATTTGTAGGTACTGATAATTGAGCGTTCAATTGAATTGGTTGCACAATATATGTCCTCACTGGTCAGGTTGGCTGGAGTGCAAGGAGTATAGTTGTTTAGCTTTTCCCTTAATGAATTCTGAAAAATTCGCCAATTGATTTTTACGTAATTAATATATTCTTGCTGAGGAGTATAGCTAAACTATTGAAATTTGTCCCAAGACGAAGGTTTAATTTTACAGCTAAATGATCGGAGTCAGATACAATTGCAGTTTACTATATTTAACAATGCTTTGGATCCAGGGAACTGGGCGAGGGGCACCAATCACTTCTTTATATACACAATGGAACATACGAGTTGTGACCGGAACGGAGTGGTGCGCCACCAGTCAAAAAGAAAATCAACTTTACTTTTCTTGATGCAGAGTGATTTGCATAAGATGCAACAAAAGCTCAGAGCGGATAGATGGGGTAGAGACAAGAAAAAAAAAATCGGATGTGAGAGGGGGTACCCGCTCATAGGCAGGAGGGACACTTTTGTTAAGAAAACAATTGCCTTAAAATCCTCTTGTAGCAGATTTTCCCTTTTTAAAGATTTGCCTGCATATTATCAGATTTATTAGAACTTAATAAAAATAGGGGCCGGACTGGGACTGGGTCGCAAGAACTTGCGATTGTGTGCTAAGCACAATATCAAAATATTGAGAGTGATAAAAAGATTTTAGTATCGCTCTTCATTGTATATTTTTGGTGGTACGGGGTTGCCAACTACACATTATTGTTAAGAAGACTGAATTAAAAAATAAAAAATATTGAGAGAGTAAATAAGTTGAAGAAATTAAATTAAATATTCAAGAGGTTTCTAGCAGTTTCTTGTGAATATAAGCACTGAAAATTTTTATCAAAATGGTAAAAAAAACTTTTTAAAAGCCGTTTCTATCTTTTTTTAAGGAATGAGCAATGAAGTATAAAACTCTCCAGACTTTCCAAAAGATGTTTCGACAAAAAAATAAAAGGAAATCGAAGATATCTTTTTAAAAAATCAAGTTTTCTAAAAAATTAATATAAGTTTACAAAAATAATTTTTTTCAAATGTTGATACGCAATTTTTGTTAAACAACTTACGCCTTCTTGAATATAAAATTTCGTCTAAATCGTATCAGCCATAAGCGAGAACGTCGGTTTAAAAAAAAAAAACGCAACTATGAGAAATACTGTTTCAAGAGTTTTCCGAAAGTATTTTTTACATCGTAAGAAAGGCAACCTGAAACTTATCCTCCACACAAAATTTAATCGAAATAGTTTGAACAGTTTTCGAGAAAAATAAGTAGGTATCATATCGGTTAAATGTTAGATACATATATTTCAAGACCTAGAGACACGACTTTCCACATCCATCTGCCTACAATCTACGAGTATAAAGCCTACATCCCCCAAAACTGGAATATAATTCCCATATGTGGTCAGCTGGACCCCTAACGTCCTTGCACCTACTTGATAGGGCACAAGATCGAGCATTAAGACTTACAAGTTATAGTTCAGTTGTGAAATTGACTGATCTCTTGAACATCATCGAAACGTACCTGTCTTACTATCTTTCATAGCTTTTTTAACAAACAGCTACTTCCTTTGAATCATGTTTTTACTGGCAATTTAGTTCAGAGATTTTGATTGCATCTTTCACCTAAACATGCGTTTCATTCACTAATATTTAGCTTTTTCCTTTAACTTCTACTAAAACCAGGCTTTTCGAAAATGCCCAAAAGCTGTTACCATTTCTCAATTGTTACACCAACTAAACAAATAGGATCAATTTTAAATGCTAATTTCCGTTTCACTCTTGCAGACATACACGCATTTTAACATAAACATGATAGGTACCTGGCATAAGAAAAAAAAACACCACCAACGCCAACACAACGTGTTAGGCCACCCACACTCGCCCAAAATGTAATAAAGTAGCCGATGGCAATGACGGCGCGCGGTTACCCATGCCCCTTACAAAGTGAAAGAAAAAAAAAAACAGAAAAGTACGAAAAAAAAGGATAACACAACAGCGAAAGCAAAATGTTAAATCAGGATTATTTACTCCCATAGATATCCCCTAAGCTCTAAGGATATTTAACGTTTGAGCTTTTTATTCAACAGCCAAACATAGTAAACGGCTAAACGCAAAATTCATGGTATGCATGAGTGCGGGGTTCACACATGCGGATCCAAGGAATGAACCAAATACTTGATTGTTTTATCGAACTCAATGGTGAGCGTTGTCGTCTGTCCACTTGGTTATTTTGGCGCGACCTGGTTTTGTCTGGGGGTGCATCCAAAATGTTACTTTGGTAAAAGGGGAAGGCTCTAAGGATAATGTTCGTTTGCAGATTGCAGTATAAAAGTTCGAGGGGAAATGCTTCTATAAAGAGAGCGAGAGAAAAGGAGAGAGAGAGAGAGGAAAATCCTTGATTCTAATTTCCATGTAGTTCCTTCGTTTTTTATGGTCCGCTCCAGTATAGAACGAGCTAGGCCCTGAGCAGCCCATTCTCATTCGCTATGCTAACTGACTGAAACTCAGTCTACGTCTCTACGTATTTTTAGACAAATTTACCATCTCTCCTATGCAGAGGCAGACGTAGACGAGTTCCGGAAGTGTTCGACTTCACAGAGAGAAAGAAAGAGTGAGCGAATGCAAATAGATTGGATCAAATGATACTATTCCTTTTCCTATTCCCCAAAATGTCCTTTTCCTATACAAAAGTTTGTGCAGTTGTCTATACAAAGACGACTACGATAGTTCGGTTGGGTTTATCCCAAATGGGTGGTTGTGTTCCATTCCAACTCTCATCTACACAGCCACAGCCTTTCAATATATTTTCTCTCCCTGGGTTCGTCCTTTTGTTGGATTCCTCTGCTTGTGCAGTATGCGCTCCTGCCGTATACAAATAATGCCAAGCTGCCAGGAGCTACTTCACTGCTTGTCTGTCTGTAATACGATAGCGATGGTGTTAAAGAAGCTTTTGCTTAAATGGGTAAATTCAGTTGAACAGAGTAGCTCGTCTGGAGTGGTCGTATTTGCTTTTAAATTAATTCAAAAATGAATTTCGATTTAACTTGTGTTCTTCTGGTCTAATTTTTTTTTGTAACTGTTGTGTTGCTCTGTGGACTTAGACAGAGAATAATGGATTGAGTAGGTTGATTGTCCTAAAGTGATTTTTTTTTGTTTTTTTGTTACCCTTACTTCAACAAAAGTAAAATGTGGGACAGAGTGAGTTGTTGCCTTAGTGGTGTAGTTGTTGCGGTGTACCTACCTACCTACCAGCCTATCTACCGATGAATAAGTCTCCGATGACTTGAATCTTTACTTCCTTAACTTAAACACTTTTAAATTTTGTTGCGAAACTTTTTCTACCGTATGGATGGATTTCAATTCTTTTTTGAGTGTTTTTTTTGAGTTAGGAATTTTTCAAAAGTGTTTGTGTTTCTGAATTACAAATTTTATAAAAGATTTGAATCAAAATTAAAGAAAATTATATTCACGAAAATGCAAAAATAGCAAGTGCTGAAAACAAGATTCAGTTGAAGCTGACAATAAATTAAAACATTTCTCCTGCCACGACGGAGTGAGGAAGGCGTCTTTTTATTAATTCAGGTGAGTTGGAGGAATTTTTGATAAAAATATTGCTTATATACTTAAACAAGCTTTTCTTTTTTATACAAATTTCTTGTTAGTTGAAAGTTTAAAGTCACTCCAAACTAGTTGTTAAGTCAAAGCTAAATTCGTTGTGAAAGTTAGGTAGGTATTCGTTTCATTAATACCCCTTAACATGATTAACTGGATTTAGATAGCAGGCATCGCGCTCGAAGGACCAATTATGAGATTGTAATCCAATTTAATGGACGACAACACTAAGTAGCTTTTAGAGAAAGTTTTTAAAGTATAAAAGTACATCCAATTACAAGGATTCTAGGAATAATAAGTACAAAAATTTGTTGAGTGCGAACAAAGTTGTTTTTGACTGTATTTTAGTGTTGGAGGGAATAATGCTTCTGAAGTATTTATCATTTATCGGATGTTTGGAAGAGGATCTTCTGGTTCTCAGAACGAACAGTAAGAATTTGAAGTAGAAGGAAATTTCTTAATGGGCGTGGCTGTGTTTTTGTAGAACAATAAGTGAAATGAATTTCTTAGAAACTCTTTTACTTTGAAAGAAGTAGGTGTAACGTCTTTTTTCAAAATTTTGCTTTTCCACGACAGTTGAATAATATTTCTTTTTGAGTCTTAGATGTGTAAAATTCATATCGATAAATTCTCGGTTGTCATTTACAAGTAGACACCAATTTGACCAGAACTTATGTTCGACAGTTTAGATCAATACAGATCGTGATGTCAGCCTTGAGACAAATAATTTTTTTTTTCCAAAAATCTATTGTTTTTGACTTGGAGCTTAGGCCCCCTTGTTAGTTTTGAGTAAAGTGGCAAATTCTTATGAGAAATGTTCTGCAATGTGCTTAGTTTAGTACTTTGAGAATTGATATTGCCGTAAAGTTTATATAAACAGATCAAATGTGTTCCTTAAATTTCTTCGAAAAATATTTATAAAGAAAACCAAATCAATAATAATAATATCTTCCACGAAATTCTAGTAGGATTTCTTTGAAAATGATAATCGTTTCGATTTTAATATGTAAACCAATTTTGACGGCAAATAGTGTGGTTGAACGGTTTAAACTTGAAAAAAAAACCCTTCCGGGAATGCTGCAAAATTGAAACCTTATATTCTATTGATTATGTCATTTCTTAAGGAACTCGAACAAAGGCGGAAAAAAAATCGAATGTGCTATTAAATTAGAAGGTGCAAATCGGAGATATGGGCTCTAAACCATCTTCCTTCGTTTTTTCAATATAACTCGAAAACGAAGCAAAATTTTGATGCAATTCCAAGAACGTTTTTTTTTTTTAGAAATTTTCCCATCAAAAAACATCTTTCGAATAATTGTAAAGAAAAGTTTTCTATCCAAAACGTTAAAATCTTACCACTTAATCATAGACATTTATCGTAATTTTTCATCCTCTTTATAATGACTGCAGCTTCTTTGTATGGAACAAAGTTGAACCAGACCCTAAGCAACTGTCGTTTCCAATATTTTTGCAAGTCATCAATAAGTGCAAATTTTTCGCTGGCGGAAATACCACCAACACTTGACGCCATCAAACATCATGATCTAAGAACTTTTTACAAATCCAACAGTCGCATGGAAACCGCTTAAATCCTTTGAACTTTGGATGGGAAAGTTTTAAATAAGGATTAATTTCGGTTCGCACAATTACACCTTCTGCACCAGAGATATAACTTAAAAAATGGCTTGTGGTTGCAATACAGGTTGGCATGAAAGCTGTGGTTACAGAAAACTACAAATTGTTTGCTCAATATTTTGTAAAGAATGAATGACAGTCAATTGCGATAGTGTGCAAGTATCCGATATTGCAGATGACATTTTTAAGTCAGTAGTAGATGTTGATGTCGATAGAAACCATTGAAATGTTATTCAAGATTTATTATAATAGCACCAGGATTAAACACTTTAATTGTTAAGGAGAAAAACAAAATATATATAACATTTTTTTATATATATATAAAATACTTTTCCATCGAGTAAGAAAATTTTTTTTGTTACCTAGTAACTAACCCTCTAATCGATTTATCCAATAAAAATCCGCCCTTTTTCGCGTTCTTTTATATGCCTTTTTTTATGACTATTAATAAAAGCTTGAAAAACCAAATGAGGTGATAGAGTTGTAAGCAATCGTTGAGAAGATTTTGTTCCTTGCCAAGCTAGATCGTTTTTTCGTGTCAGACAATTTATTCAGTAGGTATGTGGTTAAAGTGGTGACCAAAAACTGTCAGTGTTGTTTTTTTTTTTTTTGCATCTAAGAGATTTAAACAATACTAAATAAAGTCATTTGCACACACTTATCGATCACTAATGCAAGTTTTAGGCCCATTTGCTGATAATCAACATCAACACTTTTGTTTAAGTGACAGTTAATTCTTTGCAACAATCGCAAATTCAAGCATAACTATTCTTGTATTGAACATAACTTAGGTGGAAGACGAAGTGGCACTTAGTATATTTATGTCAAACATTAAAATTATTTACAGGGAAGATACTGCTTCGTAAAAAAATTGAGTTGAGATGCATTTCGACATGTTGGACTTGATCGAAGATGATTTGGAAGTTCTTGAACTTCTAGGAGTAGGCACAGCAGAATTAATTCTGTCTACTGTTAATCTCTGTCCATCACACTAAAATAAACTTCAAAGTCATTCAAAACACTTTGAGCTTCTTTGGCAGAGTATTTTTCTTTTTTAATTTTTTTCAAAATTTCAGTTCTAGCTTCGATGTCAAGTTCCATGGACTTTTTCTTCAGTTCATGTTGAATATTCCTCTGTTACTTTTTTTCAGCAGATTCTTCTACTCTAAGTATCATACTACTAAGGGCGGCCGGACCGGTAATTAAGTCTGAGTTCTCCAGATAAGCATATAAGCCTCCTCTTTTTTAGCAAAAAAAAAAGAAAAAAAAAACTACTTGGCAAGTTCAAATTTACTGCGAGAAAGCTCTGAGTACTGCTCAGTTATCATGCTGCTTGGTAGACTTCAAGCGACGGGTATTCTTCTAGAAATTCAAGGGTAATTCAAATCTTTATCAAATGCTTCAAACTGTTTTCTGGAACCTTTCGACAAAAAAAAACCATTTGGTGGTTTTTCTTTGCTTCAAAGGATGTACTATCCTCATGCATATCACTGTGCGAATGTACTGGGGTTTTCGATCTGGGATATACATACCTTGTTTGAGCATAGATAGATTATTTGCTCCAATTCTTTTCAATAACCAAGTCAATCTAAAATCAAATTAAGTAGGTACGTAATAAAAACTGTTAAGCTATGTATTTTTACTATAAGTTACAAAATTTTTTAAGCCAAGATTTTAAACAAAGTTGCTGCTTTGACTCTTGAAAGTTAAAATGTTTCAAGCTTAAGGCTTTAGAGTTTCGGCACTGGATTCGAAAATCATACTCATAATCATGATCTGTTAGCGTCTTTTAGAATACAGCATCTCTAAAATGTGTCAGCTGATGGGGCAAAAATTTGAAAGAAAAATACGAATCTCAACATTTTCCGCGTCTTTTTGTCACAAAGCTCTATGTTTTTTTTTTTTTTTTTATTTACAAATAAATAAAGTGATTTATAGAATCTTCCTAAAAACAAATATCTTGAGAAGATCTGTGTGAATCGGAGCATTGTCGTCTTGAAAATATTTGTACCATAGCAAGTTTTCAAAAAAAAAAAAATTGGAAATGGTGAAATGGTGGGGTACGTGGTTGATTAAAGAAGTTTCAGTTTGCAAGTTCCACAATAAGAAATGGCTTGCCACACCTCCGAACCGACTATGAAGCCGATCGAAATGGTGTTCCTTTTTGCATAGATCATGGAAGTAATAGAGAAATCCCTCCGGCTCGTCCAAATTAAAGATCCTTACCTCCATAAAGACTAATTACCGCCACTCAGAATTCTATTTCATGTGCGTTCGCACGAATTCTAGGCGAATATTTCCTAGACTTGTTGACGCACAGTTCTTTCTTTAATTTTCGTCTTGGCTCATTGTTTATGAGTTATGACCCTCGTGTTGAGCGACATTGCACGGGGTTGCCCAATTTTGATATAAGTCTTGTGACATATTTCATTTATCATGACTGTAACAAAGGTTAGAGTAAGAGTTGCTACATTTTTCAAGTAACGGCAAGGACAACAGTGCAACGAGGAGATGGCACAAGAATTTCATAAAAACTACTTGAATGAAAAGTCAATGAAGATCTTGGTTCCTACATACATACAAAGGGAGGCGTAACTGAGTGGGGAGCTCCGGGGCTCAGTTAAGAGTGGCATATCTATTTGTATATGAATTAGATTGTCAAGCACAATAAGTTTGTATATAACCAAACGCACATTTGGAAACACTCATAAACAATTAAATTAAATCACTTTTTTCACAACTAAAATTGTTTCTTGGCTGGGGCGAGAGTTAACTTTTTTTTTTCATTTTGCTTGTCGAAAATGCATTTTCTCACCAGTTCTAGAATTCATAATGCTTGAGAACTAATTGTTTTTTATACAAAAATTTAATTTTCAACGCCATAGTTCGAAGAAAAGTTCCTATAGCAATTCACTTAATAGTTTTTCAATAACCGATTGTTTGTCCTTGCAAGCACTGGTCTAACCCAGCTTTATTTTATACAGTTTTGGTGTACTTTGTTCCATTACTCTTTAAAAACATGTTTGACCATCTCTTTTGATGTTGCCGAGTAGTTGTGGACTATCCGTTTTAAAATCCTTGAAAGCTGAACAACTTAACTTCAGAAAATTTACCAAAAGTATTGGGCACTTGAGGCTTATTCTCCGTTCTCAGATGGTCAACTTAGGGTCCAGTTATAGCGATCAGGAAAACGAATCAGGAAAAAATTTCAAATGGAATAATAACTATGTTTTCGTTGCAATTGAATAACAAATCGAGCCCTTCCCGCAAATTTATCTTAAGCGACAAAAACAAATTTATCGTAAGCGACAAAAAGGAAGTTCTATAGGAAGACGTTTTCTTTGTACGATAAAATTTATTTTCGCTGAAACTTGTCGTAAAACAGTTATAATGTAAAACTAAAAATGCAGAAAACTGCGAAACAATGTAAACTTTTGAAAAGCATAAGAAAAACCATTTTGCTTAAAATGTCGCTTACGATAATTTTGCGGGAAAGGCTCGAAATGTTATACCAATCGATGGCAAATCACTCAAAGAATTTTTTGAGCCCAAAAAAGATATACAGCCCTATCATCGTAACAGATCGGAGAAACATACGATCGTAGAGAAGTTCCGATCGTAACATTTATTTTGTTTATGGTATCCGTTTCGTAAAGGAAACACTGACGCATGTAGGTGACATAAAACAACCCTTCCGCCACTACTTTGCTGTCGGAGACATCGGATAGAACAGAAAACTAAGAAATCGGCATGCATCGCATGAATTCCGATTGCGCTCCCACCATTTTCACATTTAATCGATATGCATCGCATGAATTCTAGACGCGTTGCGGTGAGTTTGACATTTTCATCGCATTGTTTCGTTCTTTTCGGAGATATGTCCGATTAAGCAATCGGAAACGTTACCATAATACAAATATCTTACATTTCGTACAAATCGGAATGAATTCCGTTCCGATCTGTTACGATAATAGGGCTGATAATACAACAAATATTTTCTGTTTAATTTGTATTTTTCTATTTTCCTGTTCCAATTCCATCAGGAAAATAGAAAAATACAATTTTACGGCAAAGTATTTGTTCAATTGAACATTTTCTTGACAAAAAAACTTCTCTGGGCTGTTTACTATAGATTGGTATAACATTTGTTATTCAATTGTAACGAAAACATAGTTATTATTCCATTTGAAAACTTTTCCTGATCCGTTTTCCTGATCGCTATTCATTGTAATGGTGGTAAAATATTTGGTGCCTTTTATTTTTTCTGCGCTGCATAAATTTTGCTCTGTTTCTTCAATTTTCTTTCTTCTCTGTAGTTCTCCGAATCGGTAAGTACAATTACTATGTAATGGTGCTATTGCATTCTTTAAAGTCATTTAGCAACATTAAAATTAAGGTTGTTTCAATGATATAGTTGTCGCCTATTAATCTCAGGGTCTCATGTTCGAATGAAACCCAGTGCCCTATTTCACCAAAATGAAAGTTACAACTACAAATTTGTAAACCCATTTTTTGTTTCACCAATTGCAAGATATTATTTCACAAACTTGCGATCAATTCTAATAACGTTGTAAGAAAATGAATTGTAGGCGACAAGTGTTCAAAATTCCTGTTGCACCGGTATCAAGAATAACTTGTTATTTATAACAGTTTTTTCACAATATTGTTGAACGTTGTACTGCATGGACATCAAAATGAACAAGGAAAATATAATATTTGCAGCCTCTTTGATAAGAGACAAAAAAGGTATATTGTTCGGAAATTTTTCCGATTACTTGACACATTCAGACAAAATAAGAGAATGGAAAACATTTTAAATTCGTTGCATTCTCAAGCGTTTCTCATCAATAAAGACTGGAAATATCGATGTTCCATATATGTTAGGCCAGCATATAACGTTTTTGAACATTTATTTATTTATTTATTTATTTACTAGCTGTGTCCGCGACTTCGTCTGCGTGAGATAGCGATTTTCGGCAGCATTTTCAATTTTTAGGCACCTTTTTTGCAAATAAGACACGTGCACTTTGGTAAACTATTGCTTTATTATTTTATTTCAATACATATTTGCACACGACGTTCTTACTTTTTCCATTTTATGTCAAATAAAAAGGTTTTGCGAGTTTGATACAATCTTTTAAACTAAAATGACAAATCAGTGGGAATTAAAGAAATACGGGGAATCAATAGTTTTCTTTTTTCTCCTATCGCTGTTTCAGTCATTATTAAGTCTTTTATAATGCCGCATCCCAAATGTGTAATTTGTAGCTGTGTACAATTCTAGATTACTCATTATTGGCACTGGAACACAAACTTGCAGCCACTTATGATAATTGGAATAAATTTAAGAAACTCTATAGGGTATGATGTGACTTGCTCAGTGTCTATGATATAGTCTAGTCTATAACTTATTAGTTTATATGGTTAACTATCTCATTAGTCGGCGCCGAAACCGACTTTTCAAACAGTCATTACCGATTGAAAATATTTATTTGAAGATCAAGATAGACATTTCTTCTCAGGTCAACTGTGTTATCGACAATTTGACAAAAATCACCTCACGGTGACAGAACTTTTGAAATCGGTCCAGTAGCTTCAAGGTTCCCGTTTACGTTGCCTTTCCCGTAGAAATATTGGGATAACAAATACAGCCCATGTCCTTCTTCAGGTTCAAAACTATCTCTGCACCAAAATTCGTTCAAAGGTTCAATAGTTTGGGCGGTAGATGGTAACAAAGAA
Organism: Melanostoma mellinum; assembly: GCA_914767635.1. Classification (NCBI taxonomy): domain Eukaryota; kingdom Metazoa; phylum Arthropoda; class Insecta; order Diptera; family Syrphidae; genus Melanostoma; species Melanostoma mellinum. Next base: position 203,208,062 of record OU612058.1, read on the forward strand.
AAACAGACAAACGGAGTTGATTTCGGATCTATAATGTAAGTAGGTACTTCCGTTCCCATGGGAATATGGGGATAAATTAAAGCTCATGTTACTTTGAGATAGTGTAACATTCTAACGGGGAAATAGTTCTTGAAATCAGTTCAGTAGTTTCCAGGTTCCCGTTTACGTTTGCGTTTCTTGTGGGAATACAGGGATAACATAAATAGCCTTATGTCCATCTTCAGGCTCAAGACTATATCTGTGTACCAATTCATATAAATAGGTTTAAAAGTTTGGGCGGTTTTTGATAACAAATAAAAATAGACAGACAGATTTCATTTCAGACTTATGATATTAGTAAAGACTCCCATTCCCGTGGGAATATGGTGACCGTTCCCATAGGAATATGGGGATAAATTAATGTTTATGTTACTCGGGGATAGTGTAGCATCTAACGGTAGAAGAATTTTTGAAATCGGGGCTGTAGCTTCTAATTTCCCGTATACGTTCCCGTTCCCGTGGAAATTTAGGGATAAAATATATAGCCTATGTCTTTCCTCAGGTTCTAGACTATCTCTATACAAAATTTCATATCAATCAGTTTAGTAGTTTGGGCGGGAGACGGTAACATAGAATGTTGGACAGACAGAGTTATTTTCACAATTATAATATTAGTTAGGATTAGGATTAAGAGCATTAAACATTTTTTTGAAACTTCTAGCCTTAAAAATGGCGGTATTTCCAAAAATGTACATTCATCCCTTATTTCAACACCTTATAGCCCTGTTAAAAGTACTTTTGAGACCGTAGTTTTTGAATTCCCATTCCCGTGGGAATATAAGGATAAATATATAGCCTTTATCCTTCCGCATGTTCTAGACCATCTCTTTAGCTAGTTTAATAAAATCTGTTTAGCAAATTGAACGGCTGACATACGAAAAACATACTGACATAGCTAACATTCGCATTTTCAATATTAGTAAAAACTCCCGTTCCCGTGGGAATAGGGTGACCGTTTTCGTGGGAATATTAGGATGAGTTGAAGTTAATGCTACTCAGGGACTATGGAGCAAGCATTCCAACGGTGGAAGAATTTTTGAAATCGGTGCTGTAGTGTCAAAGTTCCCGTATACGTTCCTGCTCCCTAGGGAATATAGGGAAAAAATATATAGCCTATGTCCTCCCTGAGGTTCTGAACAATCTTTGTACAAAATTTCATTTAAATTGGTTTATTAGTTTGGGCGGGAGATGGTAACATAGAACGACGCACAGACTGAGCTACTTTCACACTTATTATATTAGTAAGGACTCCCGTTCCCGTAGGAATATGTGAATAAATTAAAGTTTGTGTAATTCAGGGATAGTGTAGCATTCTAACGGTGGAAAAATTTTTGAAATCGGTGTTGGAGTTTCTAAGTTCCCGTATACGTTTCCGTTCCCGTGGGAATATAGGGAAAAAATATATAGCCTATGTCCTTCCTCAGGTTCTGAGCAATCTTTGTACAAAAATTCATTTTAATCTGTTCATTAGTTTGAGCGGGAGATGGTAACATAGAAAGGTGAACAGACAGAGCTACTTTTGCATTTATAATTATAGTGAGGACCGGTTCCCGAGGGAATATTCGAATGAAATAAAGTCTATGTCCGTCCTTAAGTTCAGAACTATCTTTGTACAAAATTTCATTTAAATCGGTTTATTAGTTTGGGCGGGAGATGGTAACATAGAACGACGAACAGACAGAGCTTCTTTCATATTTATTATATTAGTAAGGACTCCCGTTCCCGTAGGAATATGTGGATGAAATAAAGTTCATGTTACTCTGGGATAGAGAAGCATTCTATCGGTGGAAAAATTTTTGAAATCGGTGTTGTAGTTTCTAAATTCCCGTATACGTTCCCGTTCCCTAGGGAATTTAGGGATAAAATATATAGCCTATGTCCTTCCTCAAGTTTTAGACTATATTTGTATCAAATTTTATTTGAATCGGTTCAGTAGTTTGTGCGAGAGATGGTAACATAGAAAGCCGGACAGACAGAGGGACTTTCACATTTATAATATTAGTTAGGATTTATTTATTTATTTATTTATTTATTTATTTATTTATTTATTTCACCTACGAGCAATCAGCTCAACAGATTACACAATACAACGAAATAAAAGAAAAGTTTTAAAATTAATTTTAAATGAAATAAAAGCAAGGATTCAATTTCTTAAAAGTAAGTAATACAATTCATTTCGGAATTTATCTCTGGAGAAGGACAGATCAATATGATCACAAACCTCATTGAACTCTCTGATTGATCTTGAAATTGGTTCACTCATGCCATAGTTAGTTCTTTGCCTTGATTGAAAAAGAAGATTTCTATCCCTCAACGACCTCTCCGGAGCATAAATACAAATTAAGGACTTTATATGATAACATAAAATATCTCGCACGAAAACTATGTCATGACTAGTTCTACGTGATTTGAGAGACTGCAAGCAAACCTAGAAGATTTTGCCTAGCTATGGAATTTGGAAGAAAACACCATCGCATTTTGTAAAATGCATACTTCGTAAATCTGTTCTGAACTTTCTGAATTCGATCTGAAAGATACTGTTGGTGAGGGTTCCAGATGATGTCTGCATACTCTAGGTTGGGTCTTACTCGTGAGATATAAAGAGACACAAGGGTGTAGGGGTTAGTATAGTCTGTTGAGTTTCTTTTTATAAATCCCAACATCGAGTTTGCTTTTGTTATAATTATAGCTTCTAAATGTAGTATAAAAGAGAATTTGGAGTCAAAAATTACGCCTAAATCTTTGAATTTTTCAGTTCTCTGAAGAGGGTTGCAATCAAGATAATATGAAAACTCTTGCATATGATGCTTTCTTGAGAGAGAAATCACAAAACATTTCTTAATGTTAAGATTCAAACGATTTAATATACACCATCGACATAGATTATTATAACACTATAAACGCATCCGCAAACTGTTGAATTAGATATCCCATGCATGTCGGCAACTCCATGGTATTGTCCTCCATTCACTTGCCAACGCAAAATAGTTAGAAGCAGCTGCCTTGGTGTGCTGTGGGCTATTAGCGGTTCAATAAATTAAAATTATTCCCTCTGCCTTGCATCGACTGAGTCGAAATTTTTCACTAAAATGAAATAACTCAAATATGTCATAGTTTATACGCAGGCGATAATTATCTTTTTTTCACTATCAAAATATCATCACTTTGCCTGTTTTAGCTGCTCTAAACCTTCGTCGCAATGACATTTTTGTAATGAAAGTAAGGAATTACAAATTTGTTACAAAAATTACACGTCTACATTCACCTGTAGGATATTCTTACAAATCCAACAAAATTTGTAAGTCTATTTTCGTTGGTGAAATGAAAACTCACAAATTAGTATTATATTAACAAGTTTGTTACTTATAAAGTACAACTTTAATTTTGTATTGGTGAAACCGAAAAGAAAATTTTTCCACATTGTAATTAACAAAGTTTAGTGAAGCAATATTTTTACCAAAAACCCATAAACTTTGTTAAAAAACGATTTTAATTACAAATTTGTGAGTTGGTGAAATAGGGCACAGGTTGTAAAAGGGCTTAACAGGAGATGGCTCATTTTCGTTTGGAGCTTGGGCCCAGGGCGTACATCTATGAGACTAGTACCAAATGAAAGCTAACGTTCAGTTCAATCTTACTTACTTACTTAGGTTAGGTGGGCATTACAGTTCGGGGTGAACCTGGGCCTCAACCAACATCCTTCCGACTTCGATTTGGGCGAGCTCTCTCCAGTTTCGCACTCCAAGTCGGTTGAGGTCTTCATCCACTTGATTGCGCCACCTAAGTTCAATCTATTTGTCAAATATTTTTACTGTTTACTGCAGTTTTATACCGCGAAGCTCTCTAACATTTTGGTAGAAGGGGGAAAATTTATTTAGCTTCTATAAAAACGCAAGGGACTGACGAGTCGTCGGAAAAAAAAAAACATAAATCGTATCCCATTTGCATCCAGAAAACAAATACCCAATATAACCTATACTATCATAATTTTCTTTAATGGTCCTTAACTCTGACAAGTTCAAGGGAAATGTTGTGTACCCATCCACATATATATTTTTATTCTTTTTCAGTGAATAAAGAATCTGATGAGGACATTTTCGTATTTCATTCGTTTGTCATAGTGATAACAATGTGCCAAAATATTATCGACTTTTGGTAAAATCTATTACAAATGAGCAGCACGTGTTGAGAGAGATTACAGTACACAAGTACTTTCGTAAGCCAAATCCCTAAAAATGTATACATAGCTAATCAAATATGAGTGATGTATTAGGGATATAATGTAAGAAGCTTTGCCTTGGGGTGGATGATGGGTGGCTTACAACAAAAAGAATCATAAAGTTCTTACGTGACTGAGATTTTACAGAGAAACCATTCAAGTTTCACAGATTTTTTTTAAATGATTTTCTCACAAAATCAAATCAAAATTTTCCAAATCGAACTTATGTTGTCTAATCAAAGATTGCATTGACAATTCCTTATGAAAAGCGATGGCGTCACTGATATACTTTGAGACGCTTGCTTTGAACTTAATTTTTTTTTCAATTATTGTTGACAACATCAGTTATGTCCTGGGAGGGTGGTGTAAATGCAAGGCTTCGGGAAGTATGTTTTCTTTTGATGAATTTCGCAGACTTATTGGTGTTGGTTCAAATTAAGAAAATTAAAATTTCTTCTGCCGCGCCGTCCAAAGTTAAGGATTATTTCTCGTTTTTTTTTTGATATTGTTGTAGGTAGTTAAAAATCAAGGCATGGTTTCAACTTCGTTTGGAGGACTTAACGCTTGCAAAAGAGCACACACCATTGAGAGAACCTCTGTTTGAATCACGCTTAATGTGTTTGCCTACATATAAAGTCGTATGTAAACACCCTAAGCATTTTTCCAACGAATCGTCTACTCAATAAAGCACGATTCTCTTTCATGTCTATAACGACGGCGGGCGGGCGACGCCAACGGTAAGCTGAACAGACATCTAAGATGGGAAAATTTTGGAAAACAAAGACAAGGTACCCATAACACATTTTTCCCTTTTCAATTTTATTGCTAATATAGAAAAGCACTTCCTCATGGTAGGTTGATTGTTAGTATATACATTTATTTGTGTTATGAGAACACGTACACACTTTACTTCTGTTTGCAACTTACCTGTCAAATTATGTTAACTCCTCTGACTAAATTCAACATTGAAAAACATCAAATTCTAAAATCGTAAGTACTTTTGAGTTGTTCAGCGCTGTATTCATTATTATCTTTTTAAGAATTGTTTGAGTGGGACTCGTTCTCTCAAACAATTTGTTTCGAGAGTTTTCTTAAAAGGGTGTCTACAAAAGTCATTAAGTAATTTCTTTGGCATATAAGTGTGTCAAGAGTTCAATGAGAGCTTTGGAAGGCTAAAATTGAAACCTTATATGTGCATATAAGTAAAGAGTACGTACATAACTTCGGCGTAGAACTTTGTTTAATAAGGCCTTAACTTCGCAATGAGCGATCAGTGATTAATGTAATACTGAGAGGAACAAACAGCAAAGAAATTCGACAGTCTTATTGTAAGAATAAACCATTATCAAAAAAATCATTAACCACACTCTTGAGATAAAGTTTTTTAGACAATATTTTTACTTAACACAACTGTTCGAAAATAAGCGACTAGGCAAAAACACATGCTTTACATTTTATTTTCAAAATTTCTCTCAATATCACAAGCAATTGCTCTTATATAATAAAAACCACAGGTTCAAGTGCGTACGTCATTGTTTACTTTTTAACTGAATTTTCCAACACGTGCACTGCAAGTTTTCTTTTACTGCTACGTCGAAACGCACGCACTGGCAAACTGAATTTTTGTAAGATCCTGTGCAAAATTTGTATTAGTATGCGGAAAGTGAAAAGAGAATATGAGGGCACACATATACCTATAGTCCTTTCAAGGTTGAAACACCAAAAACAACGAAAATATAGGCATTTTCGTTTAAAGTGTTCGAAAACTGGGTATGTTCGGAAATAGGTGTCACTACCATATTATATAAGCAGTAATTATTCAGAATTCAGAATTTTAAAGTCATAATTTTGTGTCTATAATTTAAAAAAGTTGGCAGTAGAGGTATAATTTTGGTACTTCAACTTCATGAAGCATTCTTATAAATTTATTTTCTGTTATGAAATCGCTTCCAAAATTGTTACTTCCGATATCTTTCAAGACAGGACATTTTCCCATAAAATGAAAAGTATCTTCTCTTGTTTTTTAGTCGGAATTGTTCCCCTCATACCCTGGCCATCATAGCAATTTCGTTGACTCCATTTACGTCCCGAAAATAATTCACCTCATTCAAATTGTGATTGAGTCTACAATAAAGTTTTCTATGCAGCGATCCTGTTGCGTTATTCAGAAAACTTTCTCTACACTTGAGGTCCACTGAAGAAATAAATCGTTTTTTTCCAATTCATGAAATCATTATTATCAAGATTCAGGTCAACCTCACAATCTCTGGCAAAGAACATCTCTTCAGCATACCAACTTGTCTTAGAATTTGTGCCTTGAAGATCTATGCTATTTCGGGAAGTCGATGATTTTCCATCATCGTAATTTTTAAAACACAGTCTCCTTGCGTGTTTAGCGTTTCTATGAAAAGAGGCGATAAACCTGTTTCCAACGTAGTTGGGCATCTTTGGTGGCAGATTCGTTTAGTATAGAAGCGCAGAAGCTTCTCAACAGTATCATATTGCTTTAGCTCCCCAGATTTGTGCTGCATAATACAATATTGATTTTGATACCGCTTGAAACACTTGGAATTTGCTACTATCGGCAATATTTTTGTTATAAAAGCATTTCTTCCACTATGCGCTGATCGAACATTTGGCCTTCACCAGCTTCTCCTTCAAGTGTCCATGTTTAAATTCTTTGTGAGGTTAAGTCGAAGATATTTGTATTCTGTAACAGTTTCAATGGCTAAGTCATTGTTATACCATTTTCATTGGAACACTCAAAAATCATAATTTTTGACATTTCATATCAATTCACTATCAAGTTCCAAAGTCTACAACACTGCGAAAGCCGATTTATCATGTGCTGCATAGATAAAGATGAAGAGGTTAGATAAAGGTGAAGATATCAATGTTATCAACGTAAAGAAGAGCCTTAATCGTTTGACCTTCGTATTCGATTCCACTGGGCAGGCTTGCAACTAAGTCTTCTACTCTGTATAATCATTGCAAAAAGGCATGGACTTAATGTACACCCCTGTCTTAATCCTGATTCCGTCTTAAACCATTCAGACATCTCTTCCCCATTCCATAATGAAGCAATTGTGTGCTCATACAAGTTCTCTCGATATCATATAGAAAAAAAACTTTGCCTATCAATGTTATCGAACGATGACTTAAAATCGACAAAAAACGTATGTATATAATTTTTGACCTTGTTGAGAACCGATTCATCTATACTCCTTAAAACAAAGATATCTATCGTTGTCTATCGTTGAATAACCATGGTCTGAAACCTGCCTGGAACTCGCTCAGAAGGATATTATCATTGATCCAGCTGATGAGTCGTCTTCGAAGTGAAGATTTTGTATGATGCATTAAAAAAGGTCACTCATTTTTGTAGAATGGAAAAATAATAATCGATTAGCAAAAGTTGTGAAAAATCGTACCGGTTTCCAATACATTGTCGAATATTAATATTAGCCAACCAATTTTCATTGTGCCGCGCTTATAAAATTCATCTGACAACCCATTCGATCCTGCTGCTTTTCCTTCTCTAAGTTTTTCCACTGCTAGAATCACTTTTTGTTGTGTTGTACTGGCATCACAAACATCATTCCTGAAATTAGGAGCAGCATAATGAAAGTCAACTATATTTGCTTAATTGGATTCAACAAGTTTCTGAAGTGTTCGGCCAGAAGGTTTGCGGTTATATCACAATGAATGGTGAGTCGTTTGCCATTTAGATTCCTTAATAAACCTAACAAGGTCCAAAGTTCCTTCGAATTTCTGCCGTGTGCCAATCTGTTGGACTCAGCTTCAAAAAACTCTATTTTCTTACATTTACACAACATCTTGTGGTCGCTATTTGTTTGTTTGTTCTGGTTCTTGACATATCCGTCAGACGTATTCTTATAAGCTCTAAGCCAAGCAAATATGATGAATCACTGGCTCTTTAACACTCAACGTCAAACCTTCCTCCAACATCCCTGTTCGAATTTTTTTCTTATAAGTTTTCCTAGAATTTTTGGCACCTAGCCAGCGCAGCTGTCTATGATGTAGTCCAATATTGAGGCCCATTATCCCATTTCAATGAGGCTGTTCAGACAGGCGCAAGTGAACCGCGCAAAATTGACGTCTATATGTTTTTTCTCTTTCCCACATGGTTGTAAGAAAGAGACATTTTTTTGCGCCGAAGTTTTTAAAAATTTTAAAATTTTCTTGGCGCAGTTTTGACATTTCCTTGTTTTGACACTTGTGTTTTTTTTTCTCGAGTAAAGAGACTGTTGTTTGAAAAATAAATGCTCTTTTTCATGTTCCTGAAGCAAAAATAAGTAAATAAATAAATTATTTTTTCAGTTCAGTTTAATTTCTGAGTTTTTTCTTCCCAAAACTGAAGGCAAAATAAACGTAAAAAAAAATCCATCGTGTTCACATTACTTTCAGTCTGAACACGACGGGGTGGCGGAACGTCAAAATTGCACGGTTCACTTGCGCGCTTGCGCCTGTCTAAACACCGTCAATGTCTCTTTGCAGCACTTTCAATGTTATGTCGGTAATAACGAAGCGAATATTGTTTTTTAAGTCGTCAATCTTCTCTAGCTCTTCGGTGTGGACTAGCGACTTCGCATGCTTACTATTAAAAGACCAAAATCCACAAATTATTTTAAAATCAGCGTCAACAGCGATTTCGTTTGGACACAATTCACCAGTATCCAGTGTCAGTTGGTCGGGCGACTTCAAGTCTTCAACGATGAAAAGGCAAACTAAAAATAAACTACACGGCAAATGACAAAATGGCTGTCAATAAAAACAGTGCTGCCAATTTGTAGTTATACATCACTTATGTTTGTCAGTCATGACAAGCCATTCCCGTTTCTTTTTTTTATTCGTTCTGCTCATGTACGTCGTCGAGGCACACATTTGTTGACAGCTACAAGTCCAACTTGCGCAATGCTAAACATTGTTTACTTATATCATGCTTTTGAGTGTTCTAGAGAGCGCAGGCTGATGAAAACAACCTGACAAAAAACTAAGTATTTCTAGATCTTTCTCCACCCCTTGTTTTACCGACGTTAGTCGAATTGACTCTTGACCTAAATGTTTACATTAGAATCGCAAACATTTTTTATGTAGCTACGATAAAAGAAAACAATGGACGGCTATAAGGATGTGTGTGCTAATTCAAACAAGCAAAATGCATACGATTACCCCATGTTAAAATTAATTAGTTACACTTGAGTTGTTGGAAAACTGATTTCGAAAACATTACACAACCCTTTCCTTTCGCCAAATCTATTCAAAATCCTAATTTCACTCTGTCGATTCACATCGTACTTGAAATAGTTGGAGCAATAAATTCTCAACCAGAAAGAGTTACTCCTTCCTGTCGACAAACGCATAGAATTCGGTCGCCTGTCCGGGGTTCCAGTACCACCAACGGACAATGTTTTTCCCTACCGCCGCCCGCCGCCGGTTGTTCATAATAATTTACGATTTTAAAGTTATGACACTTTCGAAACACAAATCGTCTCACATACAAACCGGATCTTGTTTATTCCAGAAAAACCACAGGTTCTATGAAGCTGCTCTCAGCTCCAGCTTACCTATTTATTCGCAGTCATGAAGTTCGCTTATAATTTTCGTTTTTGGCTTCTATTTTGTTATTTTTATTTCCATCGTCATTCGGCATCGTTATTTGGCCATAAAACCGTTTATTAAGGAAGGAAATCTTTGCCCTAGATGGCATTTGTAATCAAAATCGACACATAAAACTGTGATCGGTTTTTTGGCTCAAAGAAATGTTAGAAATACATACTTTATATCGGTATACCTCCCTAGTGCATACTTCCCGCATATGTGAGAGAGAACGCAGCACAAATCCTTACCACTAAAAACTCTTCTAAAATTCGTCCATAAAAGACGTGCACATACATACATACGGGTATAGAGCGACTCAATATGACGAAAGGACGTGATAATAAACCACCCTTTTGAAGACAGCTGGTGGGATGCAGCCGTTACGGATATGAGGAAGCAAACTAAACTATTTCGCTTTGAAACTTTATGGACTTCGGAAGTAATCGATTGGCAGTCTCGTGATTCATAAACGGTTGTAAATCTAAAATTAAATGAAATCGACTTTGTGATCCTATATGACAAGGCGAAGGAGGATGTGTGCATGTGGAATCCATGGTGTATGGTGCTTCGATAGGACTTATGCCGAAATAAGCTATCACCTTTTTCGATTTATGGAGTAGGTACTTGTACAAACTACACAAACACACCATATACAGTGTATTTAATGTGATTGACATTGTAATTAAGGTGATTTAGTGAAAATTGGCTAAGGAGTGTATCAAAGACTGGCCGGGAAGGAGGTTCATTGGTTTCGGCTTTCGGGTAGATATATGATAAAACTGTAAATCTATTCTAATGGTTCTTGACTTCTTGAATGAAGTCTTGCCACAGAATGGTTTTTTGAAAGATTGATGAAATTTTTTTTTCTTGTTTGGCGTACCGCAGAGTTTTTGGGAAACAGTTTTTGCTGTTGGCTTATTGTGTCTTTGTTTCTTTTTTTTTTTTTGTCATAAAGAAATTATTGAACTACAAAAAGTTGACTTCATAATAAGCTCAAAATCAGTAGAGTTACACTACCTCAACACTTATGTAGTATACTATCATTCTCTTAAATGCTGTAGTCACATAGCTCCACTAAGTTAAATAAAATATACAGGAATCAAGTTGGCATTAAGGCTTCTAGCTTTCGTTTTCCGGAACCCCCTCTTGTGACAACGTAGTGATTCTCATATGGATTTCGAGATACAGGTATGTATTTCAAAGTTCAGCTCCATAGGCTAATCGTGAACTAAGCATTTGGGTCGTCTTCTCTTTTTATTTATTCACTATCGTGTCTGAACATTGTATGATATCAGCTTCTTGACTGAGTCTTTTAGCATCTCACCTTTCAGTATGACAATATCGACTGATAAGGTTATCCTCTTTTTCTTTCTAAAATGGTTTTTTTTGACGTGAAGGCTTTCACGTATCTTGGTTTTTCCAATTCGCTCAAGTTTTGTTCTTCTGCTTTCATATAAATATGATAACATCTTCATCTCAACTGTGCTCAACTTATTTCCAAATTTAAGAGAGGATTGTGGCGTGAGTGCTGGACGTTCAACCGCGTTATTGAGACTTTTCGTCAGCCTAAGGTGCAGATGGTCACTTCATTCACACTACGATCATTCGACGATTGATGTCGTCATCGCAAGTTGCTTCACTTCTTCGATGACGTCGGGGACTTGAGCTGTTTTGATTTTCTGAAAAGTGCTCTGGAGGAAATTGTTTGGTCAGCAGGCCATCACAACACTGTCTCACTTATTCAAAATTCAGTGGACATCCACTAGAAGAAAAATCGCTAATTGCGAATTTCTAATTTGTAATCTGCGAAACACCTTTTTTTTGTGAATCACACCGCTTAAATTATAATTTGCTTTTCATATCGTCTCAAATTACAAAAGTTTCTAATTTGTGGTTTACGATCAAGTGTCGCAATTCAAACCTTTTGCAGTTTTAGTAGTTTACAAGCTTTGAATCGCAGTTTACTACTACGCAGGAGCACAATTTCATTTAAGTACTTTCGCAGCTCAACGCTATCATCGCCGACTCACAACCTTTACCTTAAGATGTCTGCTTACTGCTTCCCGCCTGGTTCACAATATCCGAAACTGGAATGCAAAATTTCGTTGTATTCGAGAGGAGGGTTTGTGCATATGCAAAGGGCTCAGGACTAACATCCGATACGCAGGAAAACCTTCAGCAATAGAAAACTCTAGGATCATCCTCACAGAGATTCTATATAGATTCCTGTGTCATGCAGGTCAGAAAGTTAAAGTTATAAGATTTTCAACAATTCTTTAAATTTGCGGTGTTAACCATAACTCGGCTGGAAATTAAATCAAATTATGACTAAATCTTCACCTTAACCATTCTCTGATAATTTTTTTTTTCATTTAAAATTATTTTGCGGCCATTTAAAGTGTAAACAGTTATTTTCGACTAAAAATTGGGGTAGAAAACACCCTTAATATAAAAAAAAATTTACTTAGCCCTGAGGTTGGTATTTTATTTGTGAAAAATGTATGTAAAGCTTGAAATGAATCGGTCAAGCATGATGAAATGACAGTGAACACAGACTTTGAAAAAGTTGTTCCGAGAAAAACGCGTCTAAAGTTTATGAACTAAAAAGTGACAAAAAAATGTTTTTTTCCTACTTACATAGAATCATAGATAAATATAAAATATATTTTTATGGCTTTTTTTACCTGAATTTACAGACGGCCAGGACAATCAACAAAAACCGACCCCGCCCCTTAAACAAGTAAGAAAGTCTTTAGACCTTGTCAGAAGATGCGTCGACAAAAAATAGAAGACACTATATTGAAAATATTCAAAAATAATAAAAAAATAATTTTTTCAAATTTTGATATGCAATGTTTCTTAAACAACATTCGAATTTTTAATATGAAATTTTATCGGTCTTAAGAAAAGCGGTATTTTGGTATTCACATCATAAAAGCGACACCTAAAAACTATTAGGGGAAACCGGGGCTAGTAGACTAAAAATTTTCTTATCTTAAAAAAAAAAAAAAAAAAACTAAAAGAGATATCAGAACGGAAGAAACTCCTTTGTACAAAACATTATTTTTGCTTTATAAAAAAATATGTCTTCCAAATATTGTTTATAATAAAACATTTTTTTCCTAATTTTACAAAACGACCTCATGTTGGGCAACTAAACCCAAAAGTGGGGTAAGTTGACTATATTCTTATTTCCATTTTAACTATAAGCAAATAAAAAATAAAAGTCAATTTTATTTGAAACTTCAAATAATAAATAAATACACTTCGTGTAGTACACAAAAAACTAAATTTGAAAAAAATGAGTTTAAAAAAAAAAAAAAATTAAGGTGACAAACACCTTGTGGTATCACAAAACCAATAAAAAAATAAAATTAAATAAACAAATTACAGCCATTTCGTGTGATATAACAAACTAAAAACTTAAAAAAAAAACTTTTGGTTTCAACGCTCTTGCAGTTTTCCGCATATACAGCTGCGGTCAAAATAATATTAGTATAGAGCTTAAGAAGCAACAAAATTTAAAAAAACTTATTCGTCAATTCTAATTTAAAACCCAATAACGTGGTTTTCAAAGTGGTGTTTTAAGCTTTTATTTACAAAAACAAAAAACATCAATTTAATATTATTATCCGATAGTTGCAAGTTTATTGAACAGATGTTGAAATTCAGCGGTCAAAAAAATAGTAGTGCTCACGGTTGCCGTTTTGGTAGGATCCTACCAAAATTGGTAGGTTTTTTCAGCTTAGGTAGGTTGGTAGGTTTCAATTCAATTTGGTAGGTTTTTCTTACTAGAACATCCTAAACAACTCTTTTACAAAAAATAAAATTATCTCTAATTAATTTCTCAAAAAAAGTACACAAATTAATCTAACCAGTGCAGTGGTCGGATTCTGTAACATTTTAGACGACTATCGTCTGAATTTTAGGTAGCAAAACTAAGCTTTTAAGACCCTGAAAAAATTGCCAAAATATGTAAGACGATAGTAAAAGCGCTCTCCACCAACCACTGAAAGCAAAATTGTATGAAACAATCTTTTGACGACACAATCTACGATAGACGATTGAACGATAATCGTCTGAACTATGATTCACCTTTCGATTCTTCATTTATGTAGTTAGTTGTAAAAGTAAACAGATTTTCCCAGTTTGAAATTCAGGAGTTCGATTTCCAAGTATTTTTGTACAGTAGTATTCACATAAAATTCGTTTTATTCAATTTTGATGAAAAAAATTAAAATCATCTGTGGAACCTCAAAAATATAATATTTCAATGTTAAAACATCAATAATAATCAATTTCAATTCAACAAGTAAGCTAAAACTAGTAAAACAAAAACTAACCCAAGAATATCAAGTAAAGTCCGATTGTGAAATATGTAGGTTGTTTTCTTGTTTTGACAACTGAATCTTATCTTAAGAATTTTCAGACTGTTTTCCCCGTCTATTTTCAAACTCCCGGTGCGTTGAATGCGAGCATTCGGTTGTCGAAATTTAAGTTATTCGTTGGCACTTCGAAACATAAGGATTTAACAAATTTCGTTTTTAATTTACTGACCCTACCTGTTCCCAATAAAAACCAAACTAAGAAACAAATTGGGATTTAATGTAATAAACAGTATAATAGGTCCGTTCGTTGAACTTTCCCCAGGGTAGAACCAGGTTTTCTTGAAAACCGTATGAGTTGTCAAAAAAACTTGGGTTTTCCACTCCTCAAAAAACGCTAAACAAAATCACCACACATCCCTGTAATTTTATAAAAAAAACATGCCATTTGACAGCCCTCAAATCGCCACAGCAAAAAGCTAGGGCGAGTTGGGGGAAAACCTATGGCAAACCTATGGCTCAAAACATCCAATTTGACATTCAGGGCGAATTTAGGGTTCTCAAAAAACGCTTTATGGCGACCCTAGGGAAACCCCCGGGCTTCAACGAACAAACCTAATGTTAGCAAAAGACTTGGCCGCTGACAACAACGGTACCTATGTCTTAAACTTAAACTTGTGTGCTTTATGAAAAATAATTATGGTTTAATGCGAAAACAAGTTTTTTATGTTGTTTAAATATTTTTTTCGAAAAATAAACTCTAAAATGAAGCTTGGTAGGTTTTTCATTGAGTTGGTAGGTTTTTTCAAAAAGTTTGGTAGTTTTTTTTTCTTGACAACGGCAACCGTGGTAGTGCTAGGATAATCTACCTTGAAATGTTACGAAATCGAAAAATTATGTCAAAATTTTAAAACAGTATGTGGCGGAATGTTGGTACCTTTAATTAGTATTTAGTTGCATGCCCCTTGTTATAACAGCAGTACAAATACGTTAAATAGAGTTTATCAGGTTTCCACACCTTCTTGTGCTTATCGAACTCCATGATTTCTGTAACGCTTCCCAAAGGACTGTGTTGTTGCTTGGTTTACATCTAGAAGCATATTTTTATACTGAGCTCCATAGGTTTTCAGTGGGATAAAAGTCCGAAGACTGTGCGGGCCACTCCATCACATCTACTTTACTTTCCTGGAACCATTGCTTCTTGCTGAAAGACCCATTTCACCAAGAAGCAACTTCATTTACGGTAGCATTCAACTTCAGTATACGGTAGCATTATTTCCTGCATTATCCTAACATAGAGATGCTGATCCATAATGCCTTCAATCCGCACTATGGGTCTAACTCCGTAGAAGAAAAAACATGCCCATTCCATTATATTGGTAAAGTGTGGATTATATTCGGTGTTTGGAGGTCTTTTTACATATTGACGAAATCCTTTTTCACCATATAAAACAATTAAAGTGTAACGGGTTTTCACTATCAATACAATACAAATTGGAAAACTACCAATCTGTGCAATTAATTTGACCGCAACTGTATGTCCTCATTTTTTTTAAATTACCAAGGAAAAAATTTGTCAACTTACCACGGTCGGTCCTTGAGCACTCAACGGCTTTTTTGGTACTCCGAAATCAAGATAAAAGAATTAAAGAATAGTAAAACAACTTGTACTCTTTTTTCAAAAAAAAAACTACTTTGCACACAAACACCCTTAAAAAAAAAGGTAAGCAAAAAACATCTGGTGAACGCAAAAACTTATTCTTATGGGTATACTACCCGAATGACGTCCGACAGAGACTCAGCAAGCTGGTGTGGTCGATGTAACAAGTGGAATAAACTTGAAATAAATGGTTTTCTTTTAAGGTTATTGGCGGTTAGTTTACTTGTCCCTTGAAACAACTAGGCCTCCAACTAGGCCCTACCTCACACCATCGAAATGGTTGTAGCCGTTTTCGAGAAAAAAAAGTACAGTAGACGCTCGATATAGTGAAGTAATAAAAACGAGCCATTTTCACTACTTGGAGACTGTTTCATATTTCGAGCGGGAGGGTAGAAACGCTTTCCAAAGTTAAATTTGATCAAAAATGCACATTTTTTTTTCAGTGTGAAGATAATTATATTTTTTTTTTAATCGATAAAGAAACACTTTAATCAAGTTGTAACAGCTAAAAGCAAAAACAATTCAAAATACATACTTATATAAAATAATATAGAACAAAAACATTTTGACTCATAAAAAAAGAAAAATGCACATAAAAGTACATGTACATAGATATAGCATGTACAAATTAGCATCTTTTTTCTCAATAACAATCGAATTTTTTGGAAGTATGTAGTTTGTTACTTTTCTCTGCAGTTGTACAAAAGTAAAAACACAGAACTGGTGTTCTACTGAGTTAAGTGACTACTTTCTTTTGTGATTCAGTGTGAGATAATTATACATGAATGAACGGTAAAATTTGTTCAAAGGCAGCGACATGCCGTAGACGCATTAGATATAGCTGCGATATTCTTGTTCAAACCTGAGAAAAATTATGTTTTCACTGTATCGAGATCTTTATTTTTCACTATTTAGAGTAGTGCATGCAAAATGTTGGGTGTTCACTATACTGGATAGTTCACTCTTTCGAGATTCACTATATCGAGCGTCTACTGTAATATCATTATATCATTATTTCAAGACCAAGACTCAATTCCAATAACCTCTGCGTAGACTGCTGTAGATCCTAACTGCAAATTTGAAGAAAATCGGTTAAACGGTTCAGGCTGTAGACGGACAGACAAACAAACAGAATAGTAAGACCCTTTATTTCGTACACCACCAACAACAAAAATAACAAATTGATATATAAGTTTGTATTGAGTTGCAAATCGCCATTCACGATATTTTTCTGCTTCAAAATATTGACTGATACTCAAAAACTCCAAAATACGATTTTTGAGTTTTTATATCTTCATTTATTTTTTTTCAACTGCAAATAAGAAGTCCTAATTTACTATTTTCTAATCCAAGGCCCAAAACTGGCTTAATTTGTTGTGATTTTTAATTTATTTTTCTTGATTTGATCGGGGAATTCTTGCCGTGTATTCAATGAAATTTTACAGTCGAATTTTTTGAGCATTTCTCCTTTTTCAAGCGGCTATTTGAAGCTGGTTGTCCTCTTACTCAAGTTTTATATGTCGTATTTCTTGAATAGCTTGGCTTACATCGCCAGCAGGGGCAGATATTTCATCCATGCTCCCGAGACATACACTCTGTGCCCTATGCTCGGAGTAGGACGCACTTCTTCTTCACTTCTTTCTTGAAGCTTGTGTATTACATGGCCATGTCGTTTTTGTTTTTGATCACTGTTTTAACTTAATTACTCCTACTTACTATGTTTTTCTTATCTTTAAAAAGTTTGTAGAAGGCTCCCTGCATTTTGGACTGTGTGAATGATGCTGCACAAAACATCTGCCTGTTTAAAATTTACTACTCGCCTTTTTCTCTGTCCTAGTAATATGACTTGATTCTCTTAGTTTTCATCTAAATGACTCACAGTGTCCAGTTAAGAGAAGATTTGTTCAAATGATTCCTAATTTAATCTAAACAGTAGGTTGATTGCAATGTTAGTACCTACATGAAAGGTTAAGTACTCAAAACAAATCTTTCCAACTAACCATAGTACGACATATTGTCCAGTTAAGGGAATCATCATAAGAATGTATCGCATTCAATGCGATTGATTTTGTGAACCTATTTTCTAAAAGGTGCAAAGTCTGTAAATTTAGTACCGAAGATGATTTCAAAATCAAGAAAGTGATTTACTCTAAAGTCTCTTAACCATAATTTTGTTTTTCAATAATGGGCCCTATCACAAGGCCCGTCGTAGCAATTTCGTACTACGAATCATCACAGACTCCCTCGCAGTAAATGTTTTGCTTTGAAATTTGTCCCTGTTGATAAAATTACTAACAAATTCGAAATATCTGTTGTGAAATATTCATTACAAAGATGTTTTTGATTCTTTTTATTATCTAAATTGGTTAAGACCGACGGGGCTTAGGTTGTTACACTGTGAGAATAGCGTCATTCTTTAGGTAAGGTTTTCCATTGCGAATAGCATATCACAGCTTTTCATATAGCCGCCTGAATCAATACAGATTTTGTAGAGAGTCATTTATTTATTGCTAATTACAAAAATTTTCTTTTGAAGTAAAAAGAAAGACCTTTTTCCAAATCGTTCGTAATAAGTCGTTCGCATTACATTACGAATCTCCATTAAAGGCTATAAGGATAATCCCAACAAACTGTTCAACCCAATCAGACCATAAAACAAAGAGACACACTTATCTCACATCATGCAAGTGAATCCACAGGCAGAATTCACACATCCGAATGTGTCAATTCAGAAACAAGAGATAAGCACACTCTTAGGTGAGTATTTACTCCCTAATTCACAGACCACTGTCAATCTCATTATAATTAGACATCCCTAATCTCATCGATGAATGCATCCAGACAATATACTTATACATATCATTCGATTCATTGAAGTGCTATTCATTTCGGAAACACACTCGTTGGTTTGCCATTTTCAAACCGAACAATCCCAGACTCTTTATTAAAACTGAAAACAGATTTTGCATTTTACACCTGACCACACTCTAAACAGCTCCACATTCAACCATGGGCGACTCCTCTTTCATCGCATAGGGTATTTTAGTAAGTTGCAATCATAACCCTGTTGCTTGTATAAAATTTTAAGTAGCCTCTTGTTAAACTGACCGGAGGAAGCACTTCAAAATGTAGCAGGTACACACTTGAAACACCAGAAATAGACGAAAATGGAAGACCAGAGTTTGGTAGCACTGCCAAAAAAAAAGAAAATTGTAATAAAACGAAGAAAGAGATTTCCCTTGTTGCATCTCATGAATATTTAATTAAGTTTCACATTGGTATCTGGGTGCAGCGCGTGCTATCATCATCATCATCATCTTCATAGCCATCGTCATCTCTGCATTGTGCATTTTCATGGAAATTCTTAAACATTTTTTTAAGTAAATTACTGTTTTGATAGCAGATACAAAAAAAAAAAAAAATCATCCAAATGAAATGGGAACGGTAATTTTGACGTTCTGAATTTTAAACAGACAAAGATAATTTTTATTATCAAAAGGTTTTAATGAAAGTTTTAATGAAGTCGTGATATTAATTTTACACAGGAGACATAAAAAAATGGAATAGCACTAGTGAGTGGGAAAAGTGGGAAATTTTTAACAATTGACCACTTTCTGCCAATTTGAATATGTCTATCGTATGTTTGTTGGAAGATTTCACATTTTGGTAGGGTAACTTTGCAGAAAAGTAAGACTTTTTTTATGTTAAAGTTGTCCACATTTGTTTTGGGCGTTGGTCTGATTGTTGAAATACTCGATTTGGAACTGAGAAATCTTTGCACTTTGGGTGGACTTTTCTCGTGTTGATGAACATCTTTAAGAAAGTATCTAGTCGAGAAAGCTTATTTTTTTTCCGCAAAACGCTAAAAGTATGCTAAACTCCTACCATACATAGAAAGGGTAGGGTGGCCCAGAAGAGCGGTGAGCACTGTGGTCCCTGGCTCAGATTTTGAATTAAAATTAGTGACCATTTCTTTCGACATCACAGAGATTGCATGAATGAATGTATTTTTTTGCGTCAGCTTGAGCAAAATATTCCCATCCTTCTGCAGTTCTTACATTCCTTTGAAGACTCGCAAAATTTCTAACTCCTTGCAGTATCCCTTTGCATTCTAGCAATGTTCTGCAATCCTCGCAATCTTTTTACACCTTTGCAGTCTTTGCAGACTATGCAATAAAATGTTTGAATTTACTTGCATACTTTTTACATTTTTTAGCATTCAGTGCATTCTTTTACAGCTCTCGTACTACTGTGTAGTGTGTAGCCTTTGCTTTGCTTTCACAGTCCTTGAATTACTTTTGCAGTCTTTTGAAGTCTTCCTTCATGTAATCCAATTCAATTGAAGTCCTTGCAATTTTGACAACTTTGCTTTGAATTTGTTTGCAGTCTGTGCATTATATTTATTACGGCCGTCCTTACATTCATTTGCATTCTTATGCAGTGTAGTGTCAGTGGCGTAGCTAAGGGGGGTGGGGTATCGGTATATATATCAAGGAGTATATATACTATGGTGTTATAGGTTTATTGTGGTAACCGTGGCGTAATGGTTAGAATGTCTACCTGTTAACCCAGAGGTTCTTGATTCGAATCCCAGCAGCGGCAAAAAAGTTTTTCCACGCGTATCGCCTTTCGTGAGGAATTGGCAAGTCCTCCGTTAGTAAATTCAATCGGAATCGGCGGAAAATTGTAGGTCCCCTCCATTCCCTAACAAGGCAATTTTTGTGAGAAATGTGCTAGTCCCCGGGGTTCTTCGCTCTGTTGCGCCACCCTTTTTATTAATTGAGTTATATATAGATCGTAGAGGAAGCAATTAACCTTGATACAAAAACATCGGAGAAATATGACATTCCAACGGAAAGAAGATTTCGACGTAGAAAGCGAATGGTTGGTGAGTTGGCAACTGATGCAGAACTTTGTCTGAGCGCTGAACTACGAAAAGAAATTTTTTTTAAATATAATTAACGCGCACATCAAAGGGTTATAACTACCCTTATAATGTTACAGAAAACAGTGCGAGCATTTAGGAAAGTAGGAGAAAGCTTAATAGGACAAGACACCGATGCACGTTGCTTTTAAACCTATGTGAAACGTAATGTAGGAGAAAATCAAAGTCGTATAGAGCATTCCACATTCGGGTGGTGCGACTAAAATAAGAAACTGTACTTGACTGTACGCCCGAAGATGCGCTCAAAGTAAAACTGATGAGCATTCCTAGCGAGGCAGGTGTTGGGGCTAAATTGTTCCAGTTGAGGAATGCAGCTGCCTATTTCACTAGAGCACTGTTTGTGAAAAAGCGATAAAAGAGAGAGAGAGAGAGAGAGAGAGAGAGAGAGAGAGAGAGAGAGAGAGAGAGAGAGAGAGAGAGAGAGAGAGAGAGAGAGAGAGAGAGAGAGAGAGAGAGAGAGAGAGAGAGCGAGAGAGAGAGAGAGAGAGAGAGAGGCAGGTGACGTTTTTACGATGTCCAAGAGAATCAATCGATTCTAGAATTGAACTATCGCCTACCATTTTTAAGGCTCTATTTTGTACCCTATCAAGTTGGTGCAAAGACGTTTGAGAAGCACCTGGCCAGATATGAGAGTTATATTCAAGTTTTGGGCGGATGTAGGCTTTATAAATAGTAGCCAGATCAGAAGGGGTGAATAATATCCTGCATCGTCTAAAGAAACCCGACCATCTAGCAGCGTTTTTTGCGACTTCAAATATGTGGTCATTCTAACGAAGATCATCGTTTACACACATATATCAGGTACTAACAGCTTTTCGGTTTCTTGGATGCAGGTACCATTAATCGATAATGGTATTGGGGGAATGTTAAGCTTCAACGACAAGAGACAGCATTGAGTTTTCGAAGCATTGAATTCTACTCGTTTCTTAAGACCCCATGCAACAATGTTGTCTAGGCCAGAATTCAATGAGCTTAACATACGCAACCGTTCCAGTTCCACATCCAAAGAACAAGGACTTGAATTTGGAAACGAATACAGTGAAACCCGCTTAAGAGAAAAGGCAAATTGTCACAGTTTTTCTTTCACTTAAGCGGGTTTTTCACTTAACCGAACCCCGGTTAAGTTAAAAAAAATTTCATTTAAGCGGAGTCCTGATAAGTTTTGCACTTAAGCGGATTTAAAAGTTCCATTAAGCGGAGGTTTAATGCTTCATATACACAATAAATAATTTGATGTATTTATCTTTGGAGTTGCCTGGAAATAATTTAAATAAAAGTGTTTGAATAACTAACCACGATTAAACATCAAAAAAGTAATTTATTGAATAACAAAAATAACATATGTTTGTACATTGGAATTCATAGGTAGTACATAAATATATTACATAAATTACAATAAATCACATTTGAGTTTTTGTAGGTTAATTCGTAGGCACATTGGGCGTATCAAAAAGAGGTCACTCCCAAGTTTGGTTTCAGGTTTCAAATATGTAGGTATATTAAGGTGTGTCATTTTTGTGCAACTTTTTTTTTCAACGATAAAACAGGCTAATTACTTTTAGGAAGGTATAAAATGAAGCCGCTTAAAATTTGAGCTCTTAATATTAAAATTTAGAGGTGCCTCAATTTTCCATACAAATAACATAGAAAAATAATGTAATTTTTTTCTTATTTTTATAGCTTGACATTTGAGCATTTTAAAAATACACTGACAAATTATTTAAGTAGGAAATTGAATGCTCTACAAAAAAGCTCAATTTAATTTTTTCATAGAGTGCGCCGTTCTGAAGATATTTAAACTAAAAGTTGGAAATGTATGAAATTAAGATTTTTATTTTATTAAACACTGATGACTTTTTAATGACTTTAAGAGTTACTCAAAAAATGACACACCCTAATGTACATACATATTCATATTTTTGAATACAATTAGGAACGTTTTATGAAGACAAAAATAATCTCACTTTTTTTAAAAAAGTCATCAATTTGCGTTTGCGACAAAGTCGGAAATGGCAATTCATCATTTTATATTCAATTTCATCTAAGATTAGATCCCCATCAGAAAACTGCTTAAGAACATTGAGAGATTTAAAAGCTTCTGTAGTTGTTGCTTTCTGGACTCCCAAAATTTCCACATCTAAATCATTGTCAGATACAGATCTGCTAGCATCAAACTTTTCGAATTGTAGTGCTGCTTCATTAATTAACAGGAATTGTGCTTTTTTAAAGCATCTCGGATTATGAGATCTACTTTATACATATTAAGAAGAAAAATTATAAGCAAAAGAAAAACAAAATATGTTTAATCTTAGACTACACACCAATACAAAAAATAATTTTGTCTGTTCCAGTCGAATAAAAAATGAAAAGGACTGTGATACGGCCCTTTGGTAGCTTCAATCCTGAAGGTTTTCACATCTATTTACCAATGAAGCCGTCGGCGTCGGTAGAGCCTTAAACATTACCCGACCCTGAATTTATCAGCATTATGCACGTCATCAGGTTTGTAGCTTTGACAAATGTTTGGCCAAAAAATTTCCAGCCAATGGTTAGCAGCAACTCTGTCAGCAGAATTATTTTCACCACAAATCTTCTTAAAATGAATATTTTCACGTTTTTTCCACTGATCTAACCATCCATTTTTTGGCTCAAATTGTTCTGTTCGATAAAATTTTTTTTTTCACTTAAGAGAGTTTTTTTCAATAAGAAATATGAAATTTAACTGAAAATATGTTTCAGGTATCCGGGTTTTTCACTTAAGCGAGTTTCACTTAAGCGGAGTGTTTAATAGGTAATTGGTCTACAAATACTCGGGGACGAAAAAATTCTTTCAGATAAGCGGGTTTTTCTCTTAAGCGGGTTTCTCTTAAGCGGGTTTTACTGTATGAAAACTGAGGGTCGAGTCGTCAGCAAAACAGTTAAGCGGCAAGAGATTATTTATGAAAATGAGGAAGAGAGTCGGAGACAAAACGGAGCCCTGGGGCACACCAGCATTTATTAAGTGGGTATCAGACTTAAAACCATCCATGACAACTTGTATTGAACGGTCGGAAAAAAAATTTCTAATCCAACGAAGAAGAGACTCATCGACACCAAAAGCACGCGTTTTCGATAAAAGAGCGTGATGCAAACTCTATGATGTATCTATCGCAATAATCTTACTTTCTACAAAAATATGTAATGACTGGTTTCACCTGTCGGTGTTAAAAGCCATCAAATCACCAGCGAACCGTTTGCTACGAATGCCGTACTAACCGTCATTAAGAGTGCCTTGATCGATTCATGACTGGACAAAGTCTTTTAAGGAGGTGGCTTCATTGCTTGAAGTTGTACAGGCGATTACTTTTCTTTTAGCAAACACTAATGATTTGAAAATAGCTGTTTCAAAATTTGCTAGTGCTTATGATGAGGTGTCAGAGACAGAACTTTTCTCAGAGATACCAAGGTTGAGAAGTCATTTGAAAGCGGCTAAACTGACAACATCTAATTGGCTATCTTTAGACTTTATGAAATTCATCCTTGAGTGGGACTTTGCAGAATCTTTTTCGAATCTAATTGTGGCATTAAAAAAGCTAATGACAATATGTGTGTCAGTTGCGCCATGTGAAAAGAGTTTGAGTTAGCTTAAATTACTTAAAAACTACTTGCGGGCAACAATGACGGAAAAGAGGCTCAACAATCTTTGAATTTTAACATTTGAACATGCGACTACCCAGCAAATAAATTTTAATGACGCTATCAGTGAATCTCGTTTTTGGTGAATTCAACGCAAAACTAGAAAGGAGAACATATTTGGAAATACAATCGGTGTTGGTCCGCAAGTCTTCTGAAGTTTTAAAATAAAAATCTTCGTTGATTTGGGTTGATCTTATTTTACAGGTTTTTTAAAACTCTCACGAACAACGAATTGATATTACTTCCAATATTTATACTCTAAATTTATGAATCCTAAAGGAGGAAATCAAAATTGCAAATTCAGATATTTAATTTTTTAGCTAAGCCTAATAGAAAATCTTGGTGCGTGGTGGCAAAGAAAATGAAAAATGAAAGTGGACGAAACTTCCTTAAGAATGGGCTCATGATCGCTTTAGAACGGAAGCGGCACCCTTTCTTCAACAATGAGCTTATTCTGATGTAAAAAGCGACTTGCGGCCCAACCACAATCGGTATAAGCATACCCCGCATAACAAAACCTATGCTGAGGGGCTAAATTTTGTTGTTAGCAGTACATACAACACCTAAGACAACCCTGAAGCGTGATAGATGCCAACTTTCCGAGGGGCCAACTTTGACTCGGACAACTACCATATGCTGTCGGAAAGCAACCATCGCAAGAGATTGCTAGTGCCTTCTCCAATCGAGTGTCCCTCCAACTATCCAGCACTGAGCATTGGAGGCCAGTAGCAGTAATGCCAACAAGCCATCATAGCCGCTGCCTCTGAGGTTTTGGGCTCTGAGGACTCGGGCTCCAACACAAAAACAACGGTACAATGAAAAATCCAGGCACGCAAATGCGGCCAAACAAAAAACACGACAAATGTTGATGCAAGTACATTTACAAGGAGAGAAGAAGGAAAGATAACCGAATTCTTAAAATGAAGCAGCATGAGAAGCGCTCGATTGTCGAAATAAAGAAATCCCGAACTAGGAAACACATTCGAAGATCTTGTCAGAGTTGGCAAGCCCCGATCTTCAGCTTTAAGGACTACGTCTGCAGACTGCTAAATGGCTTTCAAGTCACAAATTACGCTGTCAACTCCATTCAAGTTGGACGATGATCAAGAATGCTGTTCACCCATACTGCTGGCGTAGCTTGTCTTGACGCCGACCTTTCCAAACAGCAAGAGTTCAGATGGAAAGCAGCAGCATGTATCAAAAAGTGCATGATATGGTCGGAAGAAAGCCTACCCAGGATGACTTTGGAGGATTCACGCTGTTTCGTCAATGTTGGTAAAGAACTGACCAACCTTTAATGTCGAAAAATGTTTTTGACAAAACGACACATTGTAATGCGGCCAACACCAGAGGCATACTTTCAAAAATCTGTCCAAAAGCTCATTGGCAGACGATATTGACATGATGGAAAGAAGCAATCTTGAGTTAAAATGTATATATTAGTGCTGTTATCTATGATGAATATCCTAGAAAAGTTTGTACAAATGAGCTTGCTCTGAGCCCAATACGGCTGGGGACTTTAAAATGCTAAATAAAATAAGAACAATCCCTCGATTCATTATTCTTCTTACTTTGTGGTACAACAAAATACCTTTTCTGGAGCGCAAATTAATCGGCAACCATGGCAAACATGAAAGGAGGAGAAAAATCCCCAATCCATTCCTGAAACCAATCGTTGCAATCAAACGCAATATCCGGTCCTCTTAATGCTTCTTCCCTGTACTCGTAATTTCCCCAAAACCCATTCATCAACCTTAAACGGTACAACAATATTTCACGTTGCTCCACAGAGTATCTGCTTTAGCTCTTTTGTATGAGGACGTAATCAGCAGCTTCCTTTCATCATCTCA
Source organism: Melanostoma mellinum (assembly GCA_914767635.1). Lineage (NCBI taxonomy): Eukaryota > Metazoa > Arthropoda > Insecta > Diptera > Syrphidae > Melanostoma > Melanostoma mellinum. The sequence goes on from OU612058.1 coordinate 203,234,397, forward strand.
ATGCAGTTGAAGCAGTTCATGGAATAGATGCAGCACCAAATTGCTGGTTTTCTTCAACCACAAATTCTAGCACCAATCAGACAACTACCAATACCCAACGATGATGAAAACGGTTGCTCTAATGCTTGCCATACTTTCTCAGTGCATTGGATATGCTCTACGACCGACTGACTATACGCCGCACCACACCAAACCAACCACCTGGATTAAGTTTATAAAATGAACAGATACCATTCATTTTGATTCAGAACCTCTATTTTCATTCCCTTACCTACCTAACCTACTCTACCATCAAATAACAACTTTACTACAATGTGTTGAAGTGTTAAGCTTCCTGAAAATTGTAGGAACTCTTAAAGCTTGATCAGTTTGGTGAGGATGTACTTTAACATCAGCAGCGTTTCTGCACAAAATCAAATTGTTGTAAACTGAACCATCATGGAGTCTGCTCTAGCTCAGCTCTCTCTCCCTCCCATCATCCCCCTGTTTCAGCTCTCGCATCTTTGAGAGGCAATGGCGTGCCATAGAAAAATGGTGAAAGAAAAAAATAAATTTAGAAGAGAAAAATCATCACATCCCTGATGTTCAAGGAAGGACTTCACTTCCTGCAACCTGCATCTGAAAAGCTTACATTATTTACAGCATTTTACCGCCTTCTTGGCAGTTTGGTCTTACAAAAGTATTACCATCGATGATATCCTCACCGTTTTTGTGATAGTATGTACCAATAGCACTTGAAGATGTTGTTCTTCTTCGCCCATCTGTGAATCGTCTTCTCCTCACATACAAAGAACGCTTCTAACATCTTCATACCACCCCTCGTCTTTTAGTTAAACTTTATGTTCTGCTTCATAGAGATTCTGGAATGCAGCACTCATCTATGCTACGTATACTATCCTACCAAACAAATGACGTGCGAGTGTATGTTCTTCAAATTTTCCAGCTCTTTCATAGAAAGGATATCTAAATAACACTAGCTTGCCCATAACGTTATGAGTTATAGCAACTTTGCTATGGATATACGGTGTCGCACAGCCAACAGGGACAGATTAACACTTATGTAAGCCACAGGCACAATATCGCTTATGAGGCCCTCGGGAAATAGCTGTGAATCGTTTCTTATAAATGAAAATATATTGGAACAAGAATGCAAATGAGTGAACATGAAGTATGTGAAGTCATCAAGTGATTGTCGAATGGAAGTGAAGCAGAACTTTAAAATAAATCGAGAAACTTTGAGAGGAGCAAAAGGCGATTAAATGTTTGGTAAGGAGCACGTCTTATGGAGAATCTGACAAAAATTTTTTTTTGCTCGGTGATTTTTTAAACAAACTGGAGCACTCACACTCCAATAGCGATCCATTCTACTACCAAATAGCAAAGTTCTTTTGTTGATGTTCCTTGGAAATGTTCGTAAAAGAGTGTTTTGAAGATGCAGCCATGGTTAGGAGCCTAAGTTATCAGCTTTTAACATTCGAGTTACAAACGTAGGGAAATGAGAGTTGTGTGTTAATAAATTGGTAATCGATGCTAACGCAAATGTTTTACCAGGTTGTTGTCATTGCGAAACTCAAATTAATAGCGACTTGGAAACTTTTAAATGGTAAGAAAAATCAAGCAAAACAAGTTGCCATGGCGAAAAGACTGAGGAATTATCATTCCACTTTCTCTGCAAGTGCCGAAGCTTGGCCCACACTGGAAAAAACCTCGAATAAAGATTTTTCGACGAACTGGGCTACATCTCTGACCTTCCGCTGAACAGCATCCATTAGCACATTCATGGCTTCAAATGGTTCAGTGAGGTTCTTAAACCCAAATAACACCCCCTCTCGCTAAACCTCCCTCATCCAACGTTATCCCAGGAAGAGCTATGGATTTTTATAAGATCCGAGTCAGGTGTTTTCGTTTGAGACTGCACTCCCATCCAACCAAACCTAACCCAATCAACAAATTCGGGGAACAAAGAACAAGGAATATATTCCCTGCTACAAGCCTGCTTAGAGATAAACAAATCATCGCTTGGGGGTTTCAAATAGATTGGTATAAAGTTGGGGGTGACAAGATGTTGCAACTTATAGTACATGTCGATTGTGCTTACTATACCCCCACGCGGTTATCACTGGGCACTTGGGTGCTTCACGCGGAGTTGACATGCTAAGCTAGTAAGTGCAAGTGTTGACAAAGGAACGCAGAAGAAAAGAAATGTGATCAACACTATAATGCTCTACGAGTAATGACTGACTGCCCGAATCTGAACTACAGCAGTCAGAAAAGCAGAAACCCCTGAATGAGCTACTCCAAGATATTTGGTTTAAAAATCTTTCAGGGTCCTTTAATACAGTGACAGGGTATTGAAGTAGATATGGTGGCGGACAAGCTCCTGGTGAGCCAACGGCAAGTCTCACAACCCTGCAGCAGGGTGCTGACACTGGATATTCCAGTCTTTTATGTTCGAAGGACCTGGATGACAGTTCCCAACCTGTGAAGCTGTGAAGTGAAAAACAAAAATCATTTCAGTTTTCACGCAGTGTTTTTCATTTTATAACTTCACAAATCCATTCTAAGCGATTCCCGATCTCAAAATGTAGAGTAGTTCTCAAACTGTTCTCTTAGGTTCTAAAACGTTCTATATAATAAATTCTGACAATAGTTGTCTCTCATTTTCCAATTGGATTTTTCCGCGCTTGAGGTTTGCTACCTTTTTTCATTATTGAATTTTTTTACCGATTGATACTGCAATGAAAAGAAATATATCATAATGAAAAAAATTTGACATCTGAAGTTGGATTTTCACTGATCAAGAATCGAATTTTCGGTAAAGCTGTGATAAATGTTTTCACTTCACTGATCAGGAATTGACCCCCTGGTCATCCAGTTTGGGGTTAGTTACCCAACCACTTAAAAAATTATCTGGCTTCAAAAAAACCAACAGTCTCCGATAACAATAATGATTTCAAAGTTGACAACAGACGCAAACGTAAAAAAGGACAAAGACCTCCGGATCTGCAAGTGGAACGCAAGATCTCTTAACGGAGTTCGTGCAGCCGGAGAATTATAGGACGCCCTCGGTGACACTTGCAAAATTTGTGTCTCCAAATATTTCGAAATTAAGATTTTGATGCCATCTGCTAGATTTAAACAATTACTACAATCCCTCAGACCTGTGTCGAGATTCACTTTTCACTAAAAATCAATTTAGCTTACAAAAATGTGTGAGTAAGTTAGTGAGATGAGCTGTCAGATAACCCACTTGACCACCGAAAGAAAAGCCTTGGTAAAATCAAACAGGAAACTTGTTTGTTTTTGCGTCAAGCAGGAACATACTTAAATTAAACAAGCTGGCATTTTCATTTAATTTATTTAAATGCTACAATTTTCATTGCTCAAATCAACAACGTCATTTTCAATTTCATTGTTAACCAACAAAGGTTGTGATACTAGAATCATACATGTCCATGATACTTTAACAACGTTTGTGATTCGTCAACAATTCTGAATTGTTGGTAAAATATGAACATTGTTCATCAAGTATGTACGTGAGAATTCAGCCACATTTTGATTTGCTCAACAGTTTTAATGTAAAATTTCTATGATAAATGCCTGAATTGAAGTTTGACCTAAACATTTGATAGGTCAAACTTCAATTCAAGCATTTATCATAGAAATTTTACATTAAAGCTGTTGAGCAAATAAAAACGTGGCTGAATTCTCACGAACATACTTGATCAACCATAAAGAATAACTAATTATCCCTTAAGATAAAATGGTCACGAAACTTATCATATTGAATTGAAGCTCTGTTATGCGACTTCACGTTTTCTGTGGGCTTAAGTATGAAAAATATTGGAATTCAAAATGTTGCTGATACTTTAATTATTCTTTATTGATTAAAGAAGTATGAACATTGTTGATCAAACATATTGGTGATAGTTCAACAGTGTATTTGGTATTTCAATCACAAACGTGATGGTTTTTGTAAATTCAGGCTTAATTGTTAGTTAAATATGTTTGTTGTTGATCAAGTATGAAATCAACAATCAGGTTGTTGGTTAAAAATTATAACATATTCAAATCAACTACGAACATACTTAATTTAAACATTTTTATGATACTTACCTGAAAAAAAATTGATCACGGCAACAAACTTGATTTGAACATGCGTTCTTATTTGAATTCATCACGAAACTTGGTTAATTTCACAACTTTAGATGAATTGTTGATTAACAATGAAACTTGTTTAAATCAACCAAGGTTTTTTCTTTCGGTGACATTTCTGAGAATTAATATAAAGTGATTTGTCATTAGAACTAATCAAAAGTGGTTTCCGATATTTCAACAGCATACGAAAAGCTGGGTGAGTCTTGAATTAAGTAGCATCTAGTCAAAAACAGGGCGAAACAGCTGCGACACCGTCCCATAAAGAAAAAAAAAACAAATAAAAAAATACGCAACGTACAGACATATATAACATGCAACGCACTCTCAAAAAATCGAACGAATTGCTCGAATCCGCTGCAAAAAGACAAAGGAGCCTTATGGATGCGTCACCTAATGCAATCGCCAAACAAAGCACGGGAATTCCAATGTCTCCTAACACCCCAGTTGGTAGCTTGGATGCCGCTAGCCTAGTGTCCCTATTGAGTGCATCATTAGAAACTATGTTGGATCAAAAATTGGCCAGCTTGCCAACAAAGGCCGACTTCCAGGACATGAGAATCGAAATGAAGGCACTTAGAGATAATAACAATCACTTAAAAGATCAGCTGCAACAAGTAAATGCCCGCTGCATGGAGCTAGAAAAACACGTAGAACGTCTTGAATGGAAGGCTAATGAAAAAAATCTCATTGCCCATTTGCCGAGGCAAGATGGCGTAAGCCCAGAGGTTAAAGCAAAGTCAATATGCATGGATCTTTTGAAGTCAAATAGTGATGACATAGTTGAATCTTCAAGAGCATTAAATGCAGATGGAAAGATAGCTAACGTTATCCTAAGGTTGCGGAAAAGTGAAGATGTACCGAAAATCTTGAAAGCGGCATCGGCTCTTAGAGGAACAGGTGTATCCATTCATAGAGACTACCCGGCGGTGACTCGTGAAAAAAGAAGGACCTTGATGAAGATTAAAACACATATAAACGCACAACATACAAATATTAAAACACAGTTGAGGGGACAAACACTTAAAATTGATGAAAAAATATTTTATTTTGATAAAAATAATAATTTATTATGCGACGGAGAAAAGGCGGCAGCTGTTTTGAAAAAAAATACTTGGAGAAAATGACACATCTCTGACATACGTCAACGATCTATGTGTTGGTGGAAACACAGGTGCTAGTACCAGTGCTTCTCAAACTGGCAGATCATTAAGCTCCCAACAGAATTTTTAAGTGTTAATGCCGTCTGCAGCAAAAATAAAATTATTAGTAAAAATGAAATTTGTAAAAGTAAATATATGAGTAATCTTCCAAATATAAATGAAAAAAAGGTCAAGAAATTCAAATTATTATCATATAATGTATCTGGTTTATTAAATAAGTATTTGTACAGTGATTTTTTTAAGTACGTCAATAACTTTGATTTTATATTTTTGTTCGAAACATTTCTAACCGAAAACAACTTTGAAGATATGGAGATGAAATTTTCATGCAACGAATTCAAGTGGATCCCAGCTGTTAGAATCAATACAAGAGGAAGAGCAAGTGGAGGGTGCTACTTTGGATTCAAAAAAAACCTAGGAGAAGTCGAAGCTGAATTTATATCAGTTGCGGAATCATGGTGTGTTAAGCTAAAGTTCAATAGCCAGACATTTATAATTGTGCCTGTCTACTTAAACTGCAACCATTGGGATTCAGATTTCAACCAATTTCAAGAAGTTCTTCTAAGGATCGATGTCCAAAACACAATCGTCATTGGTGATTTAAATGCTCGCATAGCCGACGCAGCTGGTCACGAAAACACAAAAGACGGAATAGCTCGAAATTCAAAGGACAAAACATGTAACGCAAGGGGTGTCAAACTACTGGATTTTTGCGACTCATTCGGTTTCCATATATTGAACGGAACTACGTCGGGCGATGCAGCTGGTAATTTCACTTTCATTGGAGCACAAGGTTCATCGGTAATCGATTTTTGTTTAGCAAGAGGAGGCTGGAATTCTCATATTACAGAGTTTGAAGTAGGTCAACTTCCATATTCAGATCATCAACCACTAGTGCTCGAATTTGGTGTGGAAGCGGTAGATAGAGAAGGATCGATAGAACTGAAACTCTTACCAAAGATTATCTGGAAAAACGTTTACGGTGATACATACAGACGAAACCTGGACACGATTCTATCAGCAGAAACAACCACAACATTCAGCCAATTAGAGGAATGTATAAAAACAGCATACCCGGTGAAAAAACAAGTATCCGGAAAACGAACCTGCGCCGTGCAGCCATGGTTCGACTCCGAGTGTTTGCAGGCTAGAAACCACTCATTTGCTTGGCTCAGATTAATGCGAAAGAGTCAAGGTGACGAATTCAAAGTTCACTACATCGAGGCAAACAAACTGTTCAAAAACCTATGTTGGAATAAGAAGAAGATGTATTTCGAAGAAAAAGCTAGGAACTTAGCTTCCTGTACGAGCGCCGCCGAATTCTGGAAAGATGTCCGTATAATAAACGGGTGTAGACCTACCATAAGCAGAAGCCTGGATGCAGCAACACTTATGTCCCACTTCAATGTTCTACTAAATCCTGCTTCTACTGCAAACACCGTCAAATTTGCCTCACCCCGGTTTGAGGATGAATTACTTGACGCGCAAATTACGTTAACCGAAACAAAAGCGGTAATAAAAGAGCTTGACGACGGCAAAGCACCTGGTCTAGACCGAATTCCAGGAGAGTTTTACAAGCACGGTTCGGAAAGACTAATGAGAACTATAACCCATTTATGCAACGATATTTTGGAGAAAGGAGAAGTTCCTCAAGAAATGAAGAAAGCACTAATATTCCCGATATTCAAAAAAGGCGATAAGAACGATCCAAGTAATTATAGAGGCATCTCATTTCTTAATGTGACTTACAAAATTTTCACAACCATTCTCCAACGACGTCTTACTGCCTGGAGCAACCACAACAATCACCTCAAAGAAAGTCAAGCGGGATTCAGAGCTGGCTACTCAACAGTTGATCACATATTCGTCCTTCGTAATATAGCAGAATCTTTTGCAGTGCAGGGGAAGAAGCTCTACGCATTTTTTGTGGATTTTAAAGCTGCGTTTGATACGGTAGATAGGAATTCCCTAATGTACAAGCTGTACAACAAAGGTTTATCGCACAAATTTGGAAGAGTCATCGAAAATCTGTTACAAGACACGTGGGCAGCAGTTTGGGATGGGGAAACAGTATCAGATTGGTTCCAAACGAAGATGGGAGTGAGACAAGGATGTCCTTTGAGTCCCATACTGTTTACATTATTCATCGACGATTTAACGGACTGTTTACCTGGCGGAATCGAAATCGATAGTTTAAGGCTTAAAGCACTGCTCTTTGCGGATGATATAGTGATCCTAGCACAGTCACCCCAAACGCTACAATTGATGATCAACCGACTACAAGAATACTGCGAGATCTGGAACTTAATCGTCAACACAGAAAAATCAAAGATCATGATCTTCAATAGAGGGAGAGGTAGAGTAAGAGCAAATGAAAACTGGCACTTCAACAACGAAAACTTGGAGATTGTCAACGATTTTAAGTACCTTGGTGTAATCTTCTCCAGCAATCTTAAACTAGATAACCACCTAGCTGACAAACTAATAAAAGCTAAATCCGCTATTAACTCCACATGGAAGATGTGCTTCTCCAATCAATATATAAGTCATAGCTCAAAATATAAAGTCTTTGAGGCGGTGGCAATATCAATCATGCTCTACGCGTCACAAGTATGGGGGAGCCTCCAATTTGAATCAGTAGAAAAGCTTCTACGTTTTTATTTAAAGCGAATATTCAGACTTCCACCTAACTCACCCAACTATGCTTTGAACCTGGAAACTGGCTTATCACCGTTATACATTAAAACTCTGAAACTACAAGCAGACTACGTTGTAAAGGTCTCAAATATGGAAGAGTGTAGATTGCCCAAAAAGATTTTAATGAAAACAGTGAGAAGCAAGATCGGTTGGTATGCAGAATGGCTACAACTAGCAAGAGCTAGCAATTTAGAACTAGATCTAGTCTATCCATTGAGCTTAAACTGGAAACAAAAACTCTACAGCATCATAGAAGCAACCGACAACAACATTAGAAACGACTACGAGAGTGAAGCACGAGAATCCATCTATAGACAGATATATAACAGCCTTAATTATAATCTTCAGCAGACCAACTACTTTCGAGATGAAAATGATGTACAAACAATCTCAATGATTTTTATACTAAGAGTTGAACTGTTGAGCCTCAACTACAGACCTCATCGAGATGACCTTCCAGTATTGTGCAATATATGTAATGAAGAAGAAAGAGAAGATGTATTTCACTTTGTGGGTAAATGTCCAACGCTACGGGAAACAAGACGGTTCTTCCTCGGAAGCAATGTGCTCTCAAGAGACCAAGTCATAAACCTGCTAAATGAACTCAACATCCATTTACTGGGGTACTGTAAAACGGCCTTATCCTATCGCGAACGAATCGTAAATGAAAACTTTTAAACAACACTTTTCGAACAAAATACCAAACAATCAATTTATTAATAATTTTAACTGTAGCTTTATAAAAAATACTTTTTTGAATAACTTTTACTATTCAATCATAAACTGTTCCAATCGGCAGACGGCATAGCCAAGCCTAAAGATTTTGTAAATGAAAAATGTAAATTACTTATGAATTGTCTAATAAAATCTTACTTATCTATCTATATCATTTCTGAGGAGACTTGGTGTTTGTATGTATAGACTTATTTATCTAAAAACTATTTGTAAAGCTTAGTTCCTGACCTGTAAGAAACTATAAGAAATAAAACACCCTGATCGTTTGGAAGTTGCTTCTCGACTAACTTTTACTTTCTTACAGCCTTTCGAACCATATGAAGAGCTCTAGCTAAAAATGAATTCACTAGACTCTATTAACGACGCGAAACAATTGAATCAGTACATTTTAAGAAATAATTTGGAAGAAATATACACAAATGGTTATATTACCATTAGAATCATGCTTACAGTTCCAGTCGGTACAGCTTCCGCTTAGAGAAGCTTCTCAAAGTTAAAATTATCAAGACTTATTTGAGAAGCACGCTGAGTCAAGAGAGACTATGCGCTATCAGTACTATCAATTGAAGCTTAAATAATGCTATGACGAAATTCCAAACAAGTTCAGTGAGGCCGAAAGCCGAAAAATTCGACTCTTTTCTATATTTGTGTATTTTTTGTCGTTTTTTGATTAGCAATAAAACTCGTTTAGATACTCAAGCATTAGTTAAACTGTAATTTAATGACTTTTTTTTCTAACTGGGCAATATAGGAAGCCTGGCATACCTTATTTCGCCGACGTTCACGTGTGGCCTAGCGCCGCCACTTACCACGGCTGTAGCGAATTCTGTTTTTGTCAGTCATGTAAACAAGATCCATCCTTAAATAAATTACACGACTATTTTAGACTTTTTGATATTTAGAGACACTTCAATAATTTTTGTAATTTGGTTTTTTCTTTGCAGGTAAGAGGCATAAAGACATAAAGTGGTTCGCTGTAAGTATGTAGCATGTCAAGTAATTTTGAGAAGTACCATTTAATCAAAGGTATTTTCAAACCTTTATCGAGAATTCCAGCTAGTGAAATTAAAATAAAACTTTTCACGCTTTCTACAGTTTGAGTTTGGGCGTGACAAGTACAAGGCTTTTTTGATATGGGCCTACGATGTAACTCGGTTCAACAATAAAAATGTTCGAATGCTAGAAATTCATGCTCTGTAATTCTTTAGAATTTTAGTGTAATTATGTGAAACTTCACTCGCAAATTTTTGTCGAATGCAGTTTGAGAAATTCAAACTCTATTCTGCTTTCACTCTTATTGGCATTTAGGTTAATTCCGCGGAAAAAGGATATTTTTATGATTTAAATCATATTTTGGCTTAACGGGTAGTGTTGGTTTATTAGGGGGGCTTGCGGTGTGCACAGCCATAGCTCTGAACAGAATCATATAAAACACTAAAATCAAAATACATGCGTTAAAGGAAATTTTCTTCTTTTTTTCGATTTTTCGATTTTTCGTTGTTAAGAAACAAGTAGGTAATTAATAAAAAAAAAGCTCTCGACAATACCTTGTGAATTATGCGAAGAAATGCTGTGCCAAATTCTAAAGCAATTGGTCTAGTAGATTTTGAATTATCGTGCTTTACACGGAATTCAAATATGACAAGTCTCAGAAAACGGTTTGAAAAGTTTGATCGTTTAGCACTAATTGCACATAAGCTTGAGAACAACTATTCTTATATACACCATTTTTTTTTTTTTTGTTGGAGGTTTTTAAAATACCAGCTGGAGCACTCAGACCTAAATACCGGTCCATTGTACTACCAGATAGCAACCAAAAAAAAAATACACCATGCCTCGAATATAAATAACAAGAACAGAACAGGCCCGTTTACGAAGGAATTTATTTTGGGGTCGAAAAATACAACAGCGCGCCTCGCAGCTGCCGTCCAGGTATAAAACCCAGCCTGAAGCAATAGACAGACACTCAAATGCTCATGACTTCGTCAATTTTACTCCGACCGACTTGATACTTTACCACAATATTCTTGAGATATTTTGCAATAATTAAAAATATAAAAATAATAAAAAAAATGTATACCTATACTTTACCCTCCTTAAAAGGAGCAAACAAAAAAACTTTTGAAGTTGCGTCCAGTTTGAGTCTGTACGATTTTATTTACGAAAACCGAAAAGTAAAAATTTCTTACTGAAAGAAAAAAAAAATCTAAATCTACTACGAAAGAAAAACCCCGTTGTCAGGCTCTTGCGTTAAACTCCACAAAATGCGGCCCTGGAAACGAGCGTACAGTAACCATCTGGTTGGTTGGGTTCATTGGTCTACTTGTTTTTCATTATTTTATATTTCGGAAAAGAAGAATTTTTCTTATTAGTTTAGTTTTCGTCAAGGATCTTTTCTCAAACAAAAGGTACCCTCCCAACTTTACAGCCCACACACACTACACTCCATCTGCTTAAACATAAAATTGGTTGAGAGGAGGACAAGAAGAAGTGAAGTCCTCGCTCGCGTTGTATCTAAAACTATACACAAATGGCAAGGAGATCATTTTATTCCCACTTATGATCCACTTCATTAGAATTTATTATTTCACGAACATTTTTCATTACATCGTCTTGGGTTATGATGTTCATAGGAGTTGAAAAAATATCCAGTCAAATGAAAACAGAATCATTTGGAGTGGTTCGTTGGAGTAGTAATGAATACATCTATACAATTATATGTGAGTGTGTATGTGAGGGTGGAGGAGTCACTGTCGTCGTTGTCGTTTTCTACACGTATGGATAAAATTTTGTGCAGAATAGAGATGAAAGCATTTCTAGTGCACTTGAAAAATATATGGCTGGTGAAAGCTTCAGCTTCTTTTATCCAATAAAGACTTTTAGTGGAGTTTAGTTGGTATCGTTGTTGTTGTTGTTGTTTTTGGTGTTCTTCCAACAGTAGCTAGAGTGTTTGAAATGTACTCTTTCATGATGATTTAGTTTTGTAGATGAGTTAGAAATAAGTTTCATTGGACAGAATGGCAAATTGGTAGCTTTTCATTCAGAATGGGTACTGTGAGGTTAAGTCATGCAATGTTAATGAAAGTTATTGCTAACGTTGTTTTGCTTATCCAGGAAATGTTTGAAAAATATTCAGTGAACCGCCATAACTGCGGCAAAATATCTTGCTTGTGTCTCAGTACTTGTAAACTGTTTTAAATGAAACGTGTGCTTAGGCAAACAAAGACCAACACCCTGTTTGTGGTGAAGTGATAGTTTCTCAATTCTCTATCACGTTAAAAAAAAAAAACAATTTTACTACAGAAAAACTTCTTTTTATTTGAAAAGAAATGTGAAAAGAGCCCTCAGAGTCTTCAGACTTTATTTATTCGCCCAACTGATGATTTGATCGGGTAGGGTTCCTCGTGCGTATATTACACCAACTTAATAGTCTGGTTAGTTAGTTTGAAGGTAATCGTGAGTCCCATCGAACTTATTAATTCGCAGATACCAGATAGTTCTTATGTTCGCACTACTTTACATCTCAATATCGACTAAGAACCCGATAAAACTGTCGACTAACTAAAAGTCTGCAGTCTGCATGGGCTCTAGTACTAAACTGGTTTATTATTTTCCAGTTTATTGTACTATCAGCTAAGCAACCATTACCCGTTTTATGGGGTACAGAGAACAGTGAATGAAAAATAAGGTGGCTTCTATGTATAACCTCAGGGGTTTTGTATACACAAAAGCGTCTGGCCTACCTACTGAACACTCAAGCTCTGGGCCACTGCCATGCCACTCTAGAGAATATAGACTTACTGAAAAAAATTAAGCTAATTTCTGCCACAGGGACAGTCGTTACAGTTTCAACTTCGAAATGAACCTCTTCCTCGACCAGCACCTTTCGCCAACAAATTCGATCTCAGGCAAGCGCTCTGAAGCTTTGCACTCTCATTTGGCTGGTGTCTTCTTCCACTTCATTGTGCCATCTAAAACGAAGTCTCACCTTTCGCGAATAATCAGCAATTCAAACCCATCAAGCCCCAAGACGAAGCGTCGATATCCATCGCCGCTACACATGCCTAACCATCGTAGCCTCGAGATGCGTAATCTTCTACCTATGCCCAATGCCCAATTCCCATGTAGCGGTACAGCTAATACAGGTCGTTGTTGAATCTTTTTTTCCACATATGTATATAGTCATCATTGTCTCCCCGCTTTATGTGGACTAAGTTCTTATAAAGGGTTACCTTGGTTATCATAGAAAGGGTTGTATTGCTCAGTTGCTTTCTAAGCCTAAAGAAGCGGTGGTTTGCAAGAGTTATTCTCCATTTTATCTTCGCATTGATGATGTTTTTCGTGTCTTAGACGAAGTCCTGTACTACCTCGAAGTTATGTCTGTCTATTGTGACATTTTGTACATTTCTTCGATGTTCGGTGTTCTTGTTCGTTTTACCCTCATTGGCCATTAAAGCCATATTTGCCGCTTCTGTGTCAATGTTTGCAAAAGCTGTTATGACATCACGCGAAGTATTTCTTCTCATTTCGTCAATATTGTTTGCGTAAGCGAATAACTCTACAGACTTTTGAAAGATTATTACGATTCTGATGTTTTCATTTGAGTTTTGCACAGCCTTTGAAACATAGTGTTAGAAAAATCGCAAAACACCATGACAACTTGTTGAAAGACTTCAGAGATACCAAAAGAGCAGCCTAAGCTCTCTTCATAATCGTACTACGGATGCAGATATCATAGACATGACTCTCTACAGCTCATGTCTGTAAATACTGTCATATGCGACCTTAAATTCAATAAAAAGATGGTGTCTGTATATCGACAATTTATTCGTAAGTTTTTTCCAGGACTTGCGTCTGTTGTGTATTTTTTTGGTCAGAAGCTGCATTGATAGGAAGCTATCAAGTTGTTAGCGTAGGTAAAAGCAGAAATGTGTATATGTAAGCACCTTCACAAAAGAAGCAGAGGAAGGTTTTTTTCACTTCCTCCGTGAGGATCTAAGCTTGGCCCACACTAGGAAAAATTCCATCGCAAAATACTTCTTCGACTTTCTCCAACCTCCATCTAAACAGCATTTTTAAGCCTATTCAAGGCTCCATATTTTTCAGTGAGGTTCACCAACACAAATAGCGTGGTTTTCAACACAATACCTCTCTAAAGCTCTTAGCTCCTGAAACACCCCTTTCTTTTCATCCACCACTGTCCCGGGGAGCACAAAAGAGTGTTTGAGATGCGATTGAGGTGTTGCTTGCGACAGCACCTTCCATCAAACTGAACCCAATCTAAACCCTTGAACAGTGAGGATAATGCGAGCAAGCGTTTTGGAATTGCAATGATTGTGGATTGCACTACCCCCCTTTGGAGCACTAAATATTTATTACCAAAATGTTGGAGGAGTAAGAACTAGATTAAGTGATTTGTATTTATATTTTGCTTCTCAAGACTATGAAATAATTATATTAACTGAAACTTGGTTAAATGATAGTCATCTCACATCAGAATTATTTCAAAGCAATCAATATGTTGATTATAGAAAAGATCGTTGTCCGGTGACAACAAGTTTAGATAGAGGGGGAGGCATAATTGTTGCCATTCATGCTAAGTATGTATCAAGACAAGTTGATCTGTTGTCTTTAAACACCGACAGAACTTTTGATGTTGATCAACTCATTGTTGTTGTTAGCTTATGTAAAAATGTAAATTTATTAATAAGCGGAAGTTATATTCCGCCAAGGAGTCCTCTCGAACTTTACAATATTCATTTACACAACTGCCGATCTATTCTTAATACATTGGGTCCATCTGACCATGCCATTTGTCTTGGAGATTTTAATATAGGAGAAGTAAACTGGAAATTTGATTCAGATGAAAAATGTTTAGTTCCTTTTAATGTAAAAACTGAAGTTGAAATTACTGTTATTGATTTTTTTAGTCAATTTGATATGTTGCAAATGAATTATGTTAAAAATTCACTTAATCGAATATTGGATTTAGTATTTGTTGATAAAGACTTTGAAGTAAACTTAGATAAACTTGAATTTCCAGCTGTAGAAAATAAACAGCATCATGTTTGCTTATCAATTAATTGTAAACTTATGACTTTTATCCCTCTATCCAATCAAAGCATTGTATCTTATGATTACAGAAGGGGTAACTTTGATGCAATGAATGAGTTTTTTAATTCAATCGATTGGGCTGCTCTAATTGAAAACGAAGACCTAACTCAATCGTTCTATAACTTCAAATTGTACTTAAAGTATGCATCTGACAGTTTTATTCCAATTAGAACAAAAGTTCTTAATTCTAATCCGCCATGGTTTAACAAAAGACTATCAAACCTCAAGAATAGAAAAAACAAGGCTTATAAAGTATATAAAAAACATAAAAATAGCGTGATATGTCATCAAAATTATTTAAAGGCTTATAAAAGTTTTGATGTGTTAAATAAGTTTTTGTACAGCAAATATGTTTTAACTGCTGAATCACTAGTTAAAAATAACAGCAAACATTTTTGGAGCTTTATAAATACTAAAAGAAATAACATAGGTTTGCCAAACTGCATGGAATATACTGGATCCACATCTAGTGACATGCCCACAATATGTAATTTCTTTGCTGATTATTTTGAGTCCGTATATGACCCCAAGAAGCCGAATGATCTTCCAGATTTTTCTTCAGCAAATGTGGTTGATATAGACAGCTTTCATTTAAGCGTGGAAGAAGTTTTAGAAGCACTGAATGCTATAGATGAAAACAAAAGTGAAGGTCCTGACGGTGTCTCTCCAATAGTTGTAAGAAGATGTGCTGCATCACTCGCTTTACCACTGTGCAAGATTTTCAATGCCTCTCTAATTACTGGACAGTTTTTAGTCGAATGGAAAAAGACTTTTATAACTCCGATTTTCAAATCAGGCTCGAAGCAAAAAGTGTGCAACTACCGGCCGATTTGTAAATTATCGGTTATTCCAAAATTGTTCGAGAAGATTGTGTGTGACAAGATTAATTTTCTTACTAAGCAAGTCATATCTGACTCACAGCATGGATTCGTCCAAGGAAGATCTACAGCCACAAATCTTACGATTTTATGTGACTCAGTTATAAATGGTTTTGTAAAGGGTTGTCAGACCGATATTATATTCACTGATTTTTCCAAGGCCTTTGATAGGGTAAATCATGAAATCTTATTATACAAACTGTCTAAAATAGGATTCAGTTCAAATTTATTAAAGTGGATTTGTTCATATCTTTTAAATCGACTGCAATACGTTAAGATAGGTAAATTTATGTCAAGATGTATTAAGGTTACTTCAGGAGTTCCACAAGGAAGTCACATTGGCCCATTGTTGTTCAATTTATTCATAAATGATATACCAGATATTTTTCAGCATTCTAAACATTTATTGTATGCAGATGATTTAAAAATATTTAAATACATAAACACAGTCCATGACTGTCTTCTGCTCCAGGAAGACTTAACAAAGCTTGCTGAGTGGTGTAAGAAAAATCAACTTTTTCTAAATGTGTCCAAATGTGAAAGTTTTATATGTTGCAGGAAAAAGTCGTTTATAGTTTTTGATTACTCTATCAATGGTATAACACTAGAAAAGGTTAGTCAAAAAAAGGACCTAGGAGTTATTTTAGACCCCAAGTTATCTTTCACACTTCATATTGATTACATAGTCAATAAAGCTTATAAGATGCTAGGTTTTATTAAACGGAATGCAAAAGAGTTCTCAGACCCTTTTACACTGAAAACGCTTTATGTAGCACTTGTTAGGTCTATTCTTGAATATTGTTCCGTGGTATGGAATCCATGTTATAAAACACATTCTGATAGAATAGAGAAAATTCAAAAAAGCTTTACGAGATATGCTTTTAATAAACTGAACTGGCATATTGAAAGGCCACCATATAATGTCAGGTGCCTACTTTTCGTCATAGGAACACTTGAGCTTAGAAGGAAATATTTTTCAATTATGTTAATAGCAGATGTCATTAAAGCCCATATAATTTGCCCAAACTTGCTAGAGCGAATTGATTTTTATTCTCCAAGTAGGAGTCTCCGTTTACCTTTTCATTTCCGGGAAACATTCCTGCCTACTAATTATGGTAGGAATGGACCAATAGCTCGTTGCATCAGAGAAACCAACGAAGTAGTCGATCTAATTGACATTTTCAATTATTGTTCAAGATATTCTTTCAAGAAAAACGTCTTGTTAGTATTGTAAACGCTCTAACATTTATCATTTATTATTTATACTTTTATTTTTTTTATCACTATTATGTATATTATTGTATTTATTATTATTATCTTATACACTATATTATTTTTTTGTAATCTAAATGAGAATATAAATCTCTACTTGATGAAATAAACTAAACTAAAACTAAAAATAAAAAGTAATCCGCTGGCCGGTTAACGTAAAATCGAAATAAAACAAAGGGAAGTATTTTTATTTTATAATTTGGGGTGGAATTGTAAATGTGACTGTGTATTCATTCATTTCGTTATATTGTGAACTTACTTATGGTTTTTTGTTTCGAGTTTTAAGTAGTGACTTATCTGAAAGTAAAATTAAAAAACAATTTACAAATTCTGCGAAATTTCGGAATTATTTGTTTGTATATTTAGCCAAAAAGTATTGTTAATTTCAAATGAATGTCTTCTTTTGATTTTAGAATTTTTAGATATTAAACAAATAAAACGACCTGAATGTGGGCGCCCGCCGTTCACAAGTGACGATCTGTATTTAAGCGATCTTAGCGATCTTAGCCGATCTTATAATGTCATATGGTGAAAATTGGTACACAGCGAGTTAAAAAATATTAAAAAATCATCAGCCCTTCGTCAAGACTAGAACTGTTTTGCTTCCAACAAGCCTAGTTTCGTTTCAATAAATCCTATCACTTTCAAAAACAAGTTCTTACTGCTTAAGACTCTGCACTTACTTAGCCAATCACATGTTTCCCAATTCGTTTTATCTGAGTTTCTCACCAAAAACCTATGTCTACAGCCAACCATCCGATATTTTATATGTCTTCTTAAATCAAATTGTCTTTCCCTTTAAGGCAAGGGTTTCCCTCGGTAATATAATTTTTTATGTTATCATTCAATAAAAGGAAAAACAGTTTCCGTTTGAGTGTGTCCATAATTGTACCGCAAAGCAATAGCACAACAAAAACATGCCACCATGACTTTGCTTCCTTTTTCCACAGACCAAATCACTTTTCAGCAGAGTTCCTTTAAAAAAAGAAGCATAAAAGCAAAAAATTGGAAAGACTCGTGCAGACATGTTTTGTAGCTTAGCAAAACCTTATTGATTCAACGCTACACATACACAACATGTGTCTATAGTATAATCTTTTGGTTTGATTTGTATAGGTACTTTCGGCGTCTCCTACGACAAAAAGACAGACACAAAAACTGAGAAAAACAGCGCTAACCTCTGAGTTTTCTTCAGAATTGAATAATACGTTTGTCGTTTTGTATATATGCACAATTTAGTGGAGAGAATCAACATGAAAGCCCCGGAGGATTGTTTCTTTGAAAAAAAAACGTAAATTTATTTCGATATGTGAAGTTCCATGGCTTGAAAGTGTATTCGTTTATTGTGTGTTTTGTCGAAGCAATTTGTGCATACCTACATATGCATAAAACCGACCAACCCTTCAACTGCTGACTGGTTAAACCAACCACTGCGTTCGAGTGGCCTTTTTAATTATTAATATTTTTTGTGGGCGTTGAGAGATTTTATTCATCAAATACCTTTTGTCATACAGAGAGACAGAATGGCACGAAACATATGGAAATTTCAAGCGTTTTTTTTTTAAACATCAAATTTAAAACCATCCCTTGACTCGGTTTCTGTTCTTAAAAGAAGAAAATTTAAATCCTGTTAAATGCTTTTGTGACTTTTATATGACGTTACATATACTTCATCTATTGTTGCTAGGCAAATTTAATAAAAAAAGCTGTTATAGCTAGTCCAGAAATAAAAAACTATTAATTAAAAGTGCGTTTCTACATTTAAACGTGTACTTTCAACGTGTGTACACGTGAACAAAACAATTAGCCTGAAAAATTAAAAATGATGCCAAAAGGTACAACTCTACGCGGACGAAGTGGGGGGCACAGTTAGTTTACTTATAAGTTTTTGCATTCATATGAATGAAGGCGTTTAGAGAATGATTAAGTCTTTTAATCAAAGGTTAGTCCGGACCACTTTTTAGATTTCACAAAACTTTGGAAAATTTCGCCATTGCAGTGAAGTAAAAATCACTCTGGTTTTCTTATTTTAAGCGAAGGTGTCTCTTGGAAATACGATCAGTATAACGAGACCTATAAGGAGAAAAGAAGGGAAGAACTACGACTTCTCAAAAAGAAAAAGAAGCAGCATGAGAAGCGCTCGTTTGAAGAAATAGAGAGGTGTCATGACAGGAACGATATTCGGAAGTTTTATCAAAAGGTAAAAAGAACCTGCCAAGGTGGAAATCCCCGAACTCAAGCCTATAAAGACCAGCAGCGTAACATAGTTATAGAGTCACAGTCGCTACTAAAGATCTGGAAAGATCATTTCTGCAGACTGCTTAACGGCGGTGAGGACACAAATTCCGCTGTCAGGCAGACTGCCCCATTCAGCTTGGACGATGATCAAGAATGCCGTCCTCCCGACCTAGAAGAAGTTAAGCTTGCTATATGCAAACTTAAATCAAATAAGACTTCAGGTGCAGATGGCCTTGATGCCGAACTCTTCAAGGCAGCTGGAGATCAGTTGGAAAGGAGCATGCTTCAGCTGATCTGCATGATTTGATCGGAAGAAAGCATGCCCGATGAATGGAACCTCAGTATCGTATGACCGATCCTAAAGAAAGGAGACCCTCACAATTGCGCCAATTATAGTGGGATAAGCCTCCTTAACGTCGCTAATAAGATTTTGTCTGCTGTAATATGTGAACGTCTGAAACCCCACGTCAAGAACTTAATATGTCCTTATCAAGGTGGTTTTAGACCAAAGAAGTCCACAATAGACCAAATTTTCACATTACGGCAGATCTTGGAAAAAAACCCGAGAACGTAATATCGATATTCACCATCTTTTTATCGATTTCAAGGCCGCGTATGACAGTATCTACAGAGACGAGCTGTACAGAGCCACGTCAAGTTTCGGAATCCTCTATCTGAGGCTGTACATTTAAGCTTTGGTATTAAAGAAAGCCACACATTAAAAGCTATAAAAACAACATTTATGCTCAAATTGCAAAAGAAAAGTACCTACGTTCTTGAGTGAGAAATTATTTTTTCTGAATAAAAAAGATTCAAAAATTAGAAAAAATTGATTTTCAATAAAACCTCCATTAGAACGCGTACATATACAAGACATCAATCAATTATTCCAGCTAATAGTGAATGGCAGCGTGCAGTAGAGTATAACTCAAAAGGCATTTCCAGTTAATGTTTCCTTGGGTGGATATTAATTTGATAAAGCGATAAGCTGAAAAGAACATTATTCTTATATGTGTTATGTAAATAACAAGAAGTAAGCAAGAAAAAATTGTTTGTTCTTCCCTCCATGCTCCAAACAGTCCTTTCATTTCCGCTTCCGCTGATACATAATAGGTTTACTCGTCTACTCAAGAACATGAAGGATTTTTAAAAGAAAGTAAAACAAATTAATCAAAGCCCTTCAACCATCAATCGATGATGAAGAATGAAACTTCAAAAGACAAATTTGAAAATCATTTGATAAATATCACATTTCAAATAGCAGCAACAACGAGCAGTAGCACCCCCAACATCTCCCTCTGTACAGCTCCTGCGCCATTGACACTTCCTTTCGATTGAATTTCAAAGGAACAAAACTTAACATCGTTAAATAACACTTAAGCGTTACAGGCGCGCATATCGTGTATATCCTTTCAATTAATATCTGATGGCGCATCCAACCCCATTAAAATCCACCACACACAAATAACACAACTTTGAGGTGTACCACACCACCTTTTCAACAAAAGTTTCGTCGTCTTTTGGGTTTAAAACAACAAAGTTTTCACAAGAACGCTCATTACAAAAACAAGACACTTTATTTTGTGTATGGGGTAAACCAACAACAACAAAAGAGGCAATAAAATGAAAATTTATCAAAAACACACCACAACACAACTGACAAAAAAAATAAAACAACAAACATGTCCTGGAAAGAAGTTCTTAGCTCACATGAGTCTGTCAGAAAGTATCTTCGGAAGAAAAAAAATGGAGATCCTAATATGGTCTTTGATGTTTCATGTTGATTTTGCTAGCTTAAGGATGCTTGTTCACGGCATCCTATCCTACCGATGGAAATGAACAGGCATAATTAGGAAGTACAAGTGGTTTTGTCTTTTGTGAAAAGTCGGCCACCGCAAACAGTCGAAAGTTGAGCCTAATTATGAAATCGAAGGGCTACAAAGGCTTCTTTTTTATTAAGTTGATTATTGTAATAATGACTGTGCCATTTGCGACTTAATTGGGGTCATACATATGAAGTAGTAAACCTTTTTCAGTAAAATTTAAGAACTTCTGTTGAATAAAAAACAGAAAACTCCTTTAACAGAGAAGGGGTGGGGAGGGTGAAAACCACTTTTGGGAGCAAAGAAGGTACAAAAGTTGTGTACCGCACATTAACTTGGCTTGGCATACTTAGTTCAATAAGTTGAATAGACAAACAAATGTGGGCTATTCATTATTGAGTGCTTAATAAAGGAAACTGACTGATATTGAGGTTAAGTGAAAGTTTACTTTACAAACTAGTAAATAGGATAAATGGTTATATGGGAGTGCCGTTTAAATTTTTAATCAAGAAAGCTACTTAGGGTTGTGGGACGTAGAAGAAGAAGAAACTTAAAGTATGTTCTGCTATGCTGGAGGGCGTTGTGAACATAAAAAACTAATCGTAGTTTAAGTTTCTATTTTTATGAGCTAAAGCTGGGAGTAGAAAGTCCATTAGAACTAAGCAATATGAATGCATGCTTTTCATTTGAGATGTGTGAGCATGTAGTCAGAAATGTTTGTTTCCAACAATGGGCTATGTGAACGTGTGCTTTCGCAGTGTAAAGTCAAAAAATTAATTTTGATAAAAAGACAACGATGGAGGAGTGTTGACCGTTCAAGAGGTTCAACTGAAGAACTTCAAGAAACAGGAACTTGTTCGCGTCTTAGAAGAATCCGAAAACTTTTGGCTGTTGAGCCCCAATATCGTACATTTTTACAAAACGTCTTTTTTTTAAGTGAAACTTCTTATGCGACTTCCAACAAGGTTGCGTTAAACGTTTACACGGACTATCGATTGCATACTTTTTGTCACAGCTCGCAATTTGTTGATATAACAGTTGTATCAAAAGTTTGTCTAACAGAAACAATATGAGTTCACTAAAAATCAATTTCTACCACTCCAGGCACTATTTTTTTAGTTAAGATCACTTGATCTTTTGATCTTCGCAACTCCTTAGTTTAACAGAAACATAACATGAATATACCTCCAAAATGTCAGCAAATTTATAGATAGGATTATATCTACCTTTTTTGAGTAATCACTCCCACAATTTATAGGAAGGCGAGAAATAGGACGAAAACTAGAAAGAAAAACCTGTCAAAAGGAGGTTACCTTCACAAGTTTTCACGGCAGTACAAACGATCAGTAATAGGATCTTAACAAAGAGTATTTGTATAGTTTCATCACAAAGTCGCCTTTTTATTTTTTTTCGATTACACCAACGGGTGCCAGTTAACAATACTCTTCTGGAAATTGGTTCTCAATTACAATCTGCAAGATGATGGCTTAGAGCCCTGTAAGCAAGTTACGCTGAATGTATTGTTGGAACCATAATGTTTTCGATGCTTAGTTGATTTATTTTTGGAAACAAGACTTCAGGCAGAATGGCTCGATAGCACTCGCCATTCCAAGCAAATTGCACAAAGGACATCGTCGGGAACTGATAGAATTGTGATTCCTGTTCTCCATTGCCAATCTTTTTTTTTTATAGCTTACGCGCACTTCAAGGGGTTGTGACTACCCTTATAATGTTATTTAACACAGTGCGGGTTTTAGGAAATAAGGAACGGATCAGAAAGGAGATGCCGATGGACATTGTTCTTGAATTTGTGTACATTATATTGCGTGGGAAAATTGAGTTGGGTCAAGCATTCATAACATCGGGGTTGAGCGGCTAAAGTATGAATCTTTTTACTTAGAATGCAACTGGCTATTTCACTAGAGCACTGTTTGCAAAAGAAGCGACAAAAAAGAGTGAGGCAAGTAGTAGGCGCAAAATGTTTGAGATGCACTTGACCAGATATGAGAATTATACTCTAGTCTTAGGCGGATGAAGGCCTGATCATTAAATACGACAAAGAAACTTATATAATAAAAATAACCAATTAGAATAGATGGTCATGAGATTCTATCGAATAATTACAACTTCTTGTGAATGACGACAAAGCTATGCACAGTATAGTGATGGCCTTTTGAACGAACAATTTCCCCAAAGCATTTTCCAGAAGCTGAACCAACAGAAACACCCGACCACACAGTCGAAGAAGTTAGTAAGACAGAGGAGAAATTCAAAGAAAGGCCGATTGGGTATGTCAAATGTGAAACCATATGATATATCATATACAGAGGCAAGGGATATACCAAGTTGTGGGCTCAGGTCACACACTTTGATGCGCGTGTGGGCAAACTGCGAAAAATAATGAAGCTGCCTAAAATTACTGATAACCAGTTGCCTGTGTCAAAAAGCTACAAGACAACATGTGAATTGCTACTTGTAGGATTATGTCAGTTAAACTTGTAGAAGAGGTGGCAAAACTCTTATCATTGCGGTACACACTTGCTGTAATTTACTTGTATTACAAGTACTTGTAGCTTTGTGCTACAGGCCCCAGCGCACGTTTATCGCCGGTAAGTTAAACTCAGATGTTATTTAAAGCATAAAAGTCCTATTGGTAAAACATCGCAACTCCTTAGAGGATTTGCATTTGGTGCTGGTGTTATTCGAAAAAATCTTCGAATGACAAGAAAAAAATCTAATATGGGTGGTCCTCAGGCAACTACGAGTTCCAGAGGCCTATGATGTGTCGATGATTAAGAATGCCTGTGAAGGGAAGGACAAAGGTTATATGACCAGCTGGAGTGGCCAAAACATTCCAAGCTACAGTTGGTGTAAACCAATATAGCGTCTTGGTCCTCTGCTATTTACTAGTCTTTGACTACCTAATGTAAAATACGATGGAGCCGCCATAAGCACTTGTCCTGTAGGTAAAAGTTTATGACATGCTTTTTAGAATTTATCTGAATGGAAATGTGAAAAGTTTGAAAATAATGAATGTTTAAGAAGGCATTTTGTTTTGGCGACATCAATTATCGAATCACAATCAGATGATCGGTGGTTCTAACAGCTAGCTTTCACGTAATTTCCAGCTACTGCAAATAATTACAACAAACAGGTGCATTAGCAAAATTATCGATGTCCCAGACGTGTGTGTCTTTGGTGCTGTCAATCTCATCTGGACGCGTTCCTCTTGAAGGACAACATAACATAACACTTAATTCGTGGAATACAGTCCGAAATGTAAAAAAAAAACGGAAAATTGGAAATTTGAAAGTCCTAATATCATAAATGTGAAAGTAATTCTGTGTGTCCGTTTTTCTATGTTATCGTTTCTTGCCCAAACTACTAAACCGCTTTAGATGATATTTTGTAAAGAAATAATCTAGAACCTAAGGAAGTTCATAGGTTATATATTTTAACCCAATATTCTGAAGGGACGGGAACATAGAAACTACTGCACCGGTTTTAATTTAAAATTATATAGAATTATATATAATTATTCCTACGGGAACGGTAATCAAATTGGGGTTTCATAAATCCGAAAAACCTATGAATGGCGAACCTTTTAAAATTTTTTATAAATAAAAATCCTTCTTATTACTGTTTGATAAGTGTTGTAACGAAGCGTCACACTTTCCTTCCCACCGCCGCTAACTTATATTGAAGCCAGACCATACACCGTCAACCGATCATATTAACTACCGCCGCTCTACCAATGAATTATCAACTTGGGAAGCCAGACTGTAAACACCAGCATCCCGACACATCATGTATTATTATATGTAAATGAAAATATTATTATAATTTTTTTGCTATTTTACTGTTCGTTCTCATATAATTCACATTTTCTTATTGTAATAAATTTTATAACTGAATGTAAGAAAATGTATGAAATTCGAGATTGGTAATCCTACTTTTAGTAGTTGGTCTCCCCTCAATACGCTTTCGAAGCCATAACCGATCTAGTATTGTTGTCCGATCTTTTTAAAGAAAGATCTTTTGAATTTTGGCAAGTTTTAATACTCCTTCAGAGCTAGCTAGGTTAGGTATTATTAGAATCTCCTTCCGAGATCACCTTCTCACTTTGAGTTAGGTCATATTTCCGACCAGTAGTTCCCGTCTCCTTCCGAGGCCACCATCCCACCTTGAGTTTGGTCAGTACCCCGCTTCCTTCCGAGGCCACCATCTCACCTTGAGTTTGGTCAATACCCCACTTCCTTCCGAGGCCACCTTCTCACTTTGAGTTTGGTCATTACCGCGCTTCCTTCTGAGGCCACCATCTCACTTTGAGTTTGGTCATTACCCCGCTTCCTTCTGAGGCCACCATCTCACTTGGAGTTTGGTCAATACTCCGCTTCCTTCTGAGGCCACCATCTCACTTGGAGTTTGGTCATTATCCCGCTTCCTTCTGAGGCCACCATCTCACTTGGAGTTTGGTCATTATCAGTCATCTTGGTCACCGTAGGATTATTTTCCTTTTTTTGTCTCCGTCTGAGACCCCCTGCTCGCTTGGAGTAGGGCATTATCTTAAGTATCATTAAGAGTATATTAAGTATTATAAGAACTAAAAACCAGAATAATAAAGAACACATTGTGGTAATTGAAAGAGTTCAGAGTTTTGTTTCTTCTTACAGTCGAGTTTTACTGTGCTTTCTTCGACAAAACCCTGGAACCCGACGAGCTTACCTCAGCCTTGAGAAAAAAGCATCACAGTGTTATTTTTGTTCAAAAATAAAATTTATGAAAAAAAAGTTATCATAGCAAGGCTAGGTATATTAGGGTGTACGTAATTGGAGTAGCTCCTTCAGAAGTTTCTGCTTTGTTGACTGCTGAAGTCCACCGTTGATTCTGTCAATCGAGTTCATTCGCTGGGACATTTCCGAAAAGCTCTGGTGGATCACTGAGACTCGGGAAGTCAGTAATTACTTGCATTAAAGTGTTGATCACAATTCTTTTCTTCCGTATTCCTTTGTCAACACTTGCACTTACTGGTTTAGCAGTTTAGCTCCGGAGCAGGCATCGTGCCACCAGTGCCACGTGCTTACCGCGTTGAGATATAGTAAGCACAACTGACATGCACTATAAGTTGCAATATCTGGGCGCCGCCGCCAAGTTGACACCAGTCAGAGGTCAGAGCTTTCTCGAATAGTAAATCCCCAACCAAGCAAGCAAGGAATTGTTTGGTGCATATATATACGTTCGAAATCATCAGCGTTTTCAGGAGAAGTTTTCTTTGCAATTTTCCATAAACAGGAAAAGTTTACGTCGTTATGCAGTGGCTTAAGCCATGAGTTATGATGTGGGTAAAGTGGGATATGTTGAAAATGAAAAGGGTCTTCAGTGTGGTTTTCAATCTGGCAATACTTTTTCAGAAAAAGACTAATTGATAGCTATCACTTGTTTTATGTTTGGTTTGCAATTTCGTTCCTGGAAGAATGAAAGCCGCACGTCCGCTGGCCAGTGTGTACGTTCAGTAAATTGTGTCGAAACGAAATCGCTCTGGGCGCTGATTTTTACAATATTTCGACTCTTGACCCTGTGAATAAGCTCCGAGATCAGGCGATTTAAAACTGCATGGAAAACATTCTGTACCCTTATGTGAAAACGCTTGTCTACGCAGATAAGCCCGAGACGATTGAAGCCTTGCAAGAGAATATTAGTCGAGCTATTGCTGACATACATCCTGAAATACTACAAAAAGTGGTCAAAATTGGGCCCAATTGGGATGAAATTTAATAAAGCCAGCCAGCGCAACAGGGCAAAGAAAAGCAAATTTGTACAAAATATTTGATTGAGTTAAAAATCAAAAATGCCATTTTTGTAAATGTGTTTCAATTATTTTGGGGGCTCCTCAGTCAAATAGCCCTGAGTGCTTACAATTCCAACATAAATCCCATTCAAAACCGTTTCGACTGACATTCAAATAAAAAAGAAAAAAGAGTCCCTTCGTGAATTAAAAGATAAAAGAAACCGAAACACGCCTTCTGAACACGCAATTAAAGTGCATTTTATAAAATTTTCTAGTATAGACTAACACAATAAAATTCTGTTCATCAATTACTTTAAAAATATAACCAATACCGCACCTTAAATCATTTTTGTGTTTAACGCCCTCACACACACATTTCACACAATCCGAATGCCAGTGATGCATTCGACAAATGTATAAATGAAAACAAAAATCGTGGACCGTGTAACCATCAAATGAAGCGATAAGTTTATCGTCGCGTTAAATGTTTTCATATCAATTATTTGCGCTTTTTCCCCCATTGAGCAACCATACTATACAAACAGACACACACAAAAAAAAAAAACACAGATTACGAAATACCCCCACTGTTATGAACAAATATGCACGAACGTAATCCCTACTGCAATTGCATCCGTCTATTAAAAACGTGACATTCCTCGTGTTTATTTTATTTTCGAAGTATGAAAACAGTTCTCGAAAAAAAAAGAGGAAAAGAAAAACAGAGCTCCTACCATCATCGACAACCAATGGGACGAACAGTAAATCACAACAAAATTGAAACAAGAAAAACAGAAAACTTTTTCAGCAAATAATCTAGAACAAGTTTGAAAAAGAAACCGTATTTTGTGCTTTGTTGTTACTGAACACGGCCAGAATCTCTATGGTCTATTGCTACCTCACGATACGATGCTATAGAACACTATCAAGTAGGAGGTTCATGCAAAACTACCAATCACAGTGATTAGTTTGCTGAAAATACACACTAAATCCTTAATCCTTGAACTCTTTCAAAGGATCACGTCGATATGTCGTGACAGAACGATTTTCAATAAAGGACAAACGATTTGGCACAAATGATGCGATTAATTGCTGTTGAGTTCAGAGTTTAATTTCACTGTGCAGGTGTACTTGCTGATGACGCCGAAAATTGCTTTCAGTTGAGGATGTTCTTTTTAAATCCCTTCCACAATTTATTGGAGAGCAGTCACATTTTTATTTGTCATGTATTCCTTTCCAACATTCATCAAATAACCATTTACACCTACTGAAAATAATCTCTACCAACAAATGTTTGGAACGACATTGCCGTATTGCCGGCACGGGTGGCAACGTTGTTTTTTTAGAAGATCTCTACAAAGCAGTGATACTACTTTCTTATATTTTAAGCAAGCTTTCGTAATTCAATTGATTCAAATTTCTCTTAAGTGGACAGCAACGAGAACTAACTTTTTGTATATCTTCGTAAAAAAAGGAAATTGCGAGATTTGAAGTTCAAATCCCAGAAGCAGCAATGAGAATGTTTTTCAAGGCAATCGCCTTTGGAGAGAAATTGGAAAGTCTTCCCAGGGTAGTAGTTACACATTGCTATGAAAAAATTTCCATCTACGCTTTAGCTTTAACAACAAGCTGTTTGAGCTGTACCGCGACATGAGCATAGTTAGAAGAGTGCGCATCGCGAGGCTACGATGGCTGGACCATGCAGAGTGGAAGACCTGTCTTAGGTGGCGCAGTTAAGTAATAGAAGACCTCAGCCGACTTAGAGTGCAAAACTGGAGAAAGCTCACCCGATGTCGAAATTATTGGCGTTAGATGTTGGTTGAGGCTCAGGTTCAACACGAAATGTAATGCCCACCTAAAGCACGGGTCTTACAGGGCTGATTGTCAACCGCTTCCTACCAGCGGCTGGCAGTAGCAGAGGCAAGCAGTAAATGGCAGCCCAGTTACACTACTCGCCAGCTTCTATCTGCAACCCATACAAAATTTGGTTTTGGACTTTGTTTTTAATAATTGAGTGAATTAGAAATACTAGCTACAAATTTTGAAAGAAAAATTTACTAACAACTTGGTTCAGTATTTTTTGCTTTGCCAACCGCTGCTAAGTACTTGCCAGCTGGCAGCGAGTGTTGTGAATTTTGTGGTCACATACAGATGATCAGCGCAGCGGCTGGCAGTTGTGGATCCTCGATTCGACACAGGCAAGCAGCCGTGCTTAAGTAAGTAACTTAGCTCCAGAATTTGCATACAATTGTAGCTCTGTAGCTTATTTGCTCCATCATTTTTCGTATTTTTTTATGTACATAAAAAGTGTCCACATAAGGGAAATAGTTAAGATAAGGCACAAGTTTTGAAAATGGGACCAGTTATTTAAAGTCACTCGTTCCGAATATATTTCTAAGCTAGTATTTTGTTTGGATTTGGAGTATTCTCCGGGTGTATTTGAATTAACCATTATCTTTCCGCTTTTCAAAAAAGCAAAAACAGTGATAAGCCAGTTGCGCCTCTACCGTCACTGATCAAAATGCATAAAAAGGAAAAACGATGATTAGTTTTCTGAATGCAACAATATTCTAAGGGCTAAGTCTGGAGACGACTGATCAAACATTGTTCTCAGATATTTCCTAACCTCGATAAGAAGATTAATACCTCGTCACCGGCTGTTGATATTTGAAAACCTTTTGATACAATAGCTATAACCATGGCCAGAAGGCGCACAAACTCTCCTGTATTTGCTGCCAGAAGAGTTGAAGCCCACGTAAGACAGCTTTGCGAGTACTACAAGCACTGAGGCTTCATAGTAGACTCAACCAAATCCGAGCTAATTTGCTTTACACGACCATCCACCAGATCCGGGAGTACAGTTAAACGAATTACACAGGTTCAAACCCCATGCAGCTGCTGTACTAAGGAAAGCCATTTTCGCTTTTCACCGCATCCATCCACTAATGCGAAAGAACAACGGAATAAGCCAGAAGACGAAACTACTTCTCTATAAGCAGCTCCTTCGGCCTGTGATCACGTACTGTTTGCCTACTTGGTACACGACAAGAAAAATCCATATGAACAAGCTGGGAGTTCTCGAGCGGAAGATCCTGTGGATCTGCACAGGACTACACTATAAAAGGATACGAAGGAAGCACATCAGCAACAGGAGACACTACAAAGAAGCGAAAATAATAAAATTTGACATCGATTCCAGCCGTAGATGTCTGCGAATCATGACCGCCCACTCGAATCCCCTAATAAGGAGCATCATAATCCAGCCAAGACATCCCAGCCCGCGGTACCTTCTAGAAATGGAACTTCTGGATGAGGATCTTATCCCTACAAGTGATGAAGAGAACATCAACTTCTATGCTGACCCGGGGTCAGCCCACCACCGTGGCTAGGAGCCAGCAACCCCACACCCTCACCCCTCCCCATCAAAAAACAGTGACAACCGGACTTGAACAATCCGAGAGAAGTAAACGACAGACGTTGAGATTAACCAATCACAGCAACAATTAAGTTTTAATGATATTTTTTATCTAGGTCAATGTATAAGAAAGTTAGACCCCCTCTGTGCCAACAAAATATAAATTCTCACTAATTTAAAGTAGAACTAAGCAATTTCAATATAAACAATGCTAATGCTAACGCTGAGCTAACCATGATGCATTGCCAAGATTAGAAATGCTGCATTCCGATGTTTCGTGTTGTAATGGTTTAGTTCATATTGAGAACATAAAGCACAAAGGGTGAAATAACAATGACCGCAGTACAGATATAAAACCTATAGACTAGCTGTTCTTCAGGGTTCTTTTTCTGGGCCTCTTTTTTCTGAATTCATATCAAATCATTGTTAAGCTCACCTTTGAACGGCCTTTTGAAAAACTAAGACAATATTCTTTGAGAGCTGATCTTATTTCCTATGCTGCCCGAGTGCCAAGTACCCTAAAAAAAAAAATTCGAAATCTTTTCCGATTCAGATAACTGTCCACTTAAGAGAGGTGTTAGTCAATAAAAAACAATATTTTCTGTACGTAAGACGTAGCTTTGAAGTGAACCTGGGCTTTTCACTGGATAAATATTAACTTTTTCCTAGAAAATTACCTTTCCTTATATTTGGATATATTTTTTTTATGTCTTACAGGCTTTGAAATTTCGTCGGACAACTAAAACTTACCCACACTAGTAAACTGCAAAGGCATTCTGACCAACATTATGCTTTGTGTTGGATAAATTCAAAACAACAAAGGTATTTTAATCCTATGCTCTTAAACCATTAGCTGTTGTACATAGGTAACCTGTATAGGAAGGAGCCTTTTGTGTACATTCTATTCTTATCCAGCAACTAGTCCTGCTTACTGTGGTAACTGGTAATTGGTAATGGCAGTTGCTGTCAATTAAATTGCAGCTATTTTAATTGTCATTTCGTTTTGGTTGGTCGGTCGGTGGCGATGAAGGCTAGTGAGATGCTTGGTGGAATGATAGACACAATGCTTTAGTGATTAAATACCTAGGATACGATATAAAAGCAACAGCACAGCATCGCACTGTAAAATGGTTGTAACTGCATGTCAAAGTGGACTTTTTTTGCAAAGCCGATTTGAAGGCAGTTTTAAGGGTGGATTATTGTTTTTTTTTTTTATTTTTCGTTTTGTTTTGTAATATTTGTTATGGTTTATTTCGTTGACTACAGGGAATCAGTTTTAATTAAATAGCCTGGTTTATCTTGTTGGGAACAAACTTAATACGTTGACTGATTAATGGAACGCGTTTAAAATCATTCGAGGCCGTGTATTATAAATACTAGGAAGAAGTATTATAAAGTGTACCTAAAAGTGGGATTTATATGGAATATCGCGTTGCTCTATCCTTGTGGCACATTTGAGCCACAAATGTGTTTCAACCTTTAAGCTTAATTCTTCCAAGGCTAAGTTTAAATGAAAAGTAATCCGATGCAACATCCGTTCAAATGAAATCAACATCAATTTGTATTTAAATTCCACGAAAAGCCTCCCCGCATTTTGAACACATAAAGAGTTTTTCAATCGGGACAAAGGCACTCCATTCAATTAATAAATATTTATTTCCGAACAAAGTATTAGGAGTATTACTGTCCAATTGGTTTTGTTGATTTTCTTACCCAATATTCTTGTGGGCTAATTTTAAGCTCATCTCTTATCTCGCTTTTTAAATTCAGAGATGAGAGAAGAAACATGAAAGATGACAGATGATTTAAAACAGATGACTGATGCAAAATGTCAGATGACAGATGAGCGATGAGAGTTGAGTGATGAGCGCTGAGAGCGATTTGAGATGACGGATGACAGATGACAGATGACAGATGACAGATGACAGATGACAGATGACAGATGACAGATGCAAGACAAAAGATGTCGGTGACAGAAAAGTGACAGTTGACAGAACAAAGGTTCACGATTACAGATTACAGATCATTGAGAACATATGATAAATGGCACATTCGCTTGTGTTCTTTGCTAAAGCTGCTGGCCTTACATCTTTCTACTAAGCTGTATTTTCGGGAAGCTACTCCTTCAGTCCAAGGAACTTCGGTATACCTCTAGCTTGCTGTAAGCAACATTTTTCGAAAAAAAAAGTGAGCTCAATCGCACGGTCTTGGAGGCCACGCAACAGGCCATTTTCAGGGTTTCCTTCAATGAAATGATTGTTTAGTAGGCTGTATGGCATGTAGTGCGGCCTTGTTGGAACACAAGATCGTCCACATCAACATCCGGTACGAAAAAGTCATTTATCTCAGTTCCAGAGTGTTCACTATTGGCTGTAGTATTATGACAGACTTCATTTTTGAAGAAAAATTGACCAATGGGCTCTCCTCATAGAGAACACCAAAGAGTTACTTTTTGAGGATGTAACGATGACTAAACAATGGCTTAAGGATTATCATGACTCAAAATGCGATTATTTTGTTTAATAACGCCATTCAACCAGAAGTGAGTTTTATAGCTAAACAAAACTTCGTGAGCGCTGGCGGTCTTGTTTTGGGCCCATTCACCGAATGTTCTACTCGCATGATGGTCGTTCGACTTCAATTCTTGCACGATTTGGATTTCTCAAGACAGTAAAACACAATCCTTTCGGAAATTTTCCATAAAGTCGATGGACACAGCTCCAATGCAATTGCTGGCGAGATGGCAGATATGGATTCGTTCGAGTCATATTTGATGCTCTGATCCCCAACAGCAATAGCGCCTTTGTCTGAGAATGAGGGTCATCCGCAAGTGGTGCTTGACTGATCCGTGGTTGCTCGAATTACCAAAACTGCTGGGCGATTGTGTCGGCCGAATATTGGATGCACCGCGCGACCGAGCCATTATTTTAGTAGTAAATTTGCAGGATTTGGGAACGTTGTTCCGAAGTAGGTCTATTGTTCATTATGAAATGACAAATCAAACTTAGCATAAATCAATAAATTGATAACTGTCAAAAACACCAAATTTGAAAAATCACATCTCTACAACACCCTCTAGTTTCACTGTCGCTTTTCATGAATAATTTTGAAATATGTACTTTCAAATCCACACAGCCAGCCCACTAATCGACACTAAGAACCCTGCAGCGTCACCCTATAGATTCATCCTAGTCTGTCTTCATCGACCATAGTCGATGCGTACTTTGTATTTGTCAGCTTATACTCGTAGTACTTATATGCGTACCGAACAGTGACTTCCGCTCATCTCTTTTCTATTTCCTTGTAGGTATTAATTTTATCACATTATGCCCAAGGCATGCCGTTTCGACGCCATTTTCTTACAACAAGACATTCGATCTTGTGTGCTACTGCACACGAGATTGAATTTAAAATAAAAGGATGTTATTGTGTCTTCTGCTGTAGAAGACTCATTAATTTTCCTGTCAGTCCCATGTCTGTCTGATTCTGTTTGGAGTAATCCTATTGAATCTCCCTAACTCAGCCTTATCGTTATGTCGATAAACCCAACCCCAACCCCAACTCAAACCCAAACCCAAGCCTGTTCCTGTATATTAATTCATTTGGCCCTCGAAAGATACATCGTTTCTTTTTTTTGTTTTTGCTTTTTGTCTCTGCTCCACTCTCCATCGTTCTTCCTTGCCTCCAAGGGATACCAAAGAAAGATTAGAATTTTAAGTCAAAAACCAAAAAAAAAAAAAAAAAGAGAAACACATAACCTACTATAGGATGTATCAGCGTTCAAATATTGTCATTTGTTCGATTCAATAGCCCGCAGCGGCAATTGACAAACTGACGCACTCAATCAACCGTAAATCATTTCAAAATTCCTGACACGCTTTTTGTGTGCTTTGCAAACACATAACAACAAACACACACACACACATCACATTTACTTGCAGTGTTTGCTTAGAAGATACTAAAACGGAAGGATATACGATAATGTCGCAATAATTTGTCACGCAAATTAGTTTATTGTTTGCCTTAATAAAATTTTCAGATGATGTCATTAAAAGCGCATCTCGTGTACATTTGATTCCTCATAACGATAACTTTATTATCGTTGCGAAGAACACAGGTGAACTGTTTGGAAATTCAGGTGCCCCACAAACAAGCAAATATAGCAAGCTCATCATCTCTGTCAGACAACATTTCACCTGTATCGAGTCTCGAGTGACAGGAGGGTTGGTGTGACTATCATAGTCGTTTTAACATCGTGCATATAAAATACATGCTGCGAATCCCAAACCGAAACGTGCTACTTTGTGAATCATGCAGAAAAGATGAAAACACCGGGAAGCACTTCCTCTGTAACTGCCCTGCACTTCCTCGCATGCGGTGAGAGCTGGTGGCTTGAGCAAATTCTGCCTTTTCTATAAACATCTGCAAAATTTTTACAATAGAAGGTCGCTATTTAGGTCTGTGTGCTTCATTTAGTATTTTTAATACCTCAGACAGAAAGAAAAACAACTCTGGGCACACCAGCGAGGCGAGATGGTTTTCTTTTTCGTCTTAAGCTTGTTCAAGTTTCTGCTGTACATGCACACTATTGCGGGCAAATTTGTGTCAATATTGTGAACAGTCTTTTCAAGTGCATTTATATGAAAACACAAACACTTGGGTAGTCTGCGACAAGGAACAAAATTTCGGTTGTTCTTTTCTTCCTTCAATGGCTTTATGGTACACTAGCCGAAAATACCCGGCGTTGCCCGGGTTCCTTTTTGCCAAGGCTTCTTACCTACAAAGCTGGAACCTGGAAGTATCCAAAGAAGAAAAATCCAATTTTTTTTTTTTTTTTTTATCTTTACTTCTTATTAACTTCTGTTTTCTGTACAATTGTTTTATTGCAATAACATCAAAATGAATTTAAAGATTTCCAGGAAGCGTCTAAAGGAAACCCAATGGAAAAAAAAATAAGCAACAAATTAGGGCACGTATCGAATTATAGATTTAAAAATTCTTTGAGCGGATCCGAATCCGATTCGTGCTTGTTTCTTCCATTGGCTTTTCTTCAGGCGCTTCCTTGGATTCTTTAAAAATAACTTGAAAGATGAAGTGAATTTGCATTTTACAGTTCATCCGTTCCCATTTGTCATGCAAATTTACTGCCATTCGAATGCCAGTGCTGACAGTCAGTCCAATGAGCGTCAATTTTTGCAACTTGCCATTGACATTTTTCTGAATTACGTCAAATTAGCTCATTTGTCATTTTGAGCCAGTTTTTCAGTGCAGAGTTGTCCTGTGGTGAGAATTTTCGAGTTAACCCATACGATCATGAAATATGTCAGAGTTAACTCCTCACCATACGACAGACAAATATGAAAGACAGAATGAAAAATGTTAACTCACCATTCAATGTTTGCTCACCATGAGTCTCAGCAATTTGCCATTGACATTTTCCTGAATAACGTCAAATTAGCTAATTTGTCATTTAGAGCCAGTTTGTCAGTGCAGAGTTGTCCTGTGGTGAGAATTTTCGAATTAACCCATACGACCATGAGTTATGTCAGAGTTGACTCCTCACCATAGGATAGAAAAATATGAAAGACAGAATGAAAAATGTTAACTCACCATTCAATGTTTGCTCACCATAAGTCTCAGCAATTTGCCATTGACATTTTTCTGAATAACGTCAAATTAGCTCCTTTGTCATTTAGAGTCAGTTTTTCAGTGAAGAGTTGTCCTGTGGTGAGAATTTTCGAGTTAACCCATACGATCATGAGTTATGTCAGAGATAATTCCTCACCATAGGATAGAAAAATATGAAAGACAGAATGAAAAATGTTAACTCACCATTCAATGTTTGCTCACCATGAGTCTCAGCAATTTGCCATTGACATTTTTCTGAATAACGTCAAATTAGCTCATTTGTCATTTAGAGTCAGTTTTTCAGTGAAGAGTTGTCCTGTGGTGAGAATTTTCGAGTTAACCCATACGATCATGAGTTATGTCAGAGTTAACTCCTCACCATACGACAGACAAATATGAAAGACATAATGAAAAATTTTAGCTCACCATTCAATGTTTGCTCACCATGAGTCTCAGGAATTTGCCATTGACATTTTCCTGAATTACGTCAAATAAGCTCATTTGTCATTTAGAGGCAGTTTTTCGGTGCAAAAATGTCCTGTGGTGAGAATTTTCGAGTTAACCCATACGATCATGAGTTATGTCAGAGTTAACTCCTCACCATACCACAGACAAATATGAAAGACATAATGAAAAATTTTAGCTCACCATTCAATGTTTGCTCACCATGAGTCTCAGCAATTTGCCATTGACATTTTTCTGAATTACGTCAAATTAGCTCATTTGTCATTTAGAGTCAGTTTTTCAGTGCAGAGTTGTCCTGTGGTGAGAATTTTCGAGTTAACCCATACGATCATGAATTATATCAGAGTTAACTTCTCACCATAGGATAGACAAATATGAAAGACAGAATGAAAAATTTTAACTCACCATTCAATGTCTGCTCACCATGAGTCTCAGCAATTTGCCATTGACATTTTTCTGAATAACGTCAAATTAGCTCATTTGTCATTTAGAGCCAGTTTGTCAGTGCAGAGTTGTCCTGTGGTGAGAATTTTCGAATTAACCCATACGACCATGAGTTATGTCAGAGTTGACTCCTCACCATAGGATAGAAAAATATGAAAGACAGAATGAAAAATGTTAACTCACCATTCAATGTTTGCTCACCATGAGTCTCAGGAATTTGCCATTGACATTTTCCTGAATTACGTCAAATAAGCTCATTTGTCATTTAGAGCCAGTTTTTCGGTGCAAAAATGTCCTGTGGTGAGAATTTTCGAGTTAACCCATACGATCATGAGTTATGTCAGAGTTAACTCCTCACCATACCACAGACAAATATGAA
The DNA here is from genome assembly GCA_914767635.1 of Melanostoma mellinum. Lineage (NCBI taxonomy): Eukaryota > Metazoa > Arthropoda > Insecta > Diptera > Syrphidae > Melanostoma > Melanostoma mellinum. Next base: position 203,271,591 of record OU612058.1, read on the forward strand.
AGACAGAATGAAAAATTTTAACTCACCATTCAATGTTTGCTTACCATGAGTAACAGCAATTTGCCATTGACATTTTTCTGAATTACGTCAAATTAGCTCATTTGTCATTTAGAGCCAGCTTTTCAGTGCAGAGTTGTCCTGTGGTGAGAATTTTCGAATTAACCCATACAATCATGAGTTATGTCAAAGTTAACTTCTCACCATAGGATAGAAAAATATGAAAGACACACTGACAAATTTAAACTCACCATGTGTCTCAGCAATTTGCCATTGACATTTTTCTGAATTACGTGAAATTAGCTCATTTGTCATTTATAGCCAGTTTGTCAGTGCAGAGTTGTCCTGTGGTGAGAATTTTCGAATTAACCCATACGACCATGAGTTATGTCAGAGTTGACTCCTCACTCCTCAGTTTTTCAGTGAAGAGTTGTCCTGTGGTGAGAATTTTCGAGTTAACCCATACGATCATGAGTTATGTCAGAGTTAACTCCTCACCATACGACAGACAAATATGAAAGACAGAATGAAAAATTTTAACTCACCATTCAATGTTTGCTTACCATGAGTCTCAGCAATTTGCCATTGACATTTTTCTGAATTACGTCAAATTAGCTCATTTGTCATTTAGAGCCAGCTTTTCAGTGCAGAGTTGTCCTGTGGTGAGAATTTTCGAATTAACCCATACGATCATGAGTTATGTCAGAGTTAAATTCCTCACCAGAGATAAGAAATTAATTAGATGGCAAACCTTTACTTCTCTTGCCCCGCAACAACCATTTGTTTACATTGTTGTTTTTGTAATCACATCCTCTGTCTGTGAATACGTGGAAGCTGTACTCAAAAGGGTAGTAGTGAGATTTGCTGTAATCAAAGTGGTAGTAGTGAGATTTTGTGTAAAGTAAATGTGGAGTGGAAGCTGTACTCAAAGTAGTAGAGGTGATTTTCGGTAAATGTATGCGTAAATCAGCTTGTAGGCAGTTTCAATGTGTGTGTGAAGTTTGCCATCTAATTAATTTCTTATCTCTGCTCCTCACCATACGATAGACAAATATGAAAGACAGAATGAAAAATTTTAACTCACCATTCAATGTCTGCTCACCATGAGTCTCAGCAATTTGCCATTGACATTTTTCTGAATAACGTCAAATTAGCTCATTTGTCATTTAGAGCCAGTTTGTCAGTGCAGAGTTGTCCTGTGGTGAGAATTTTCGAATTCACCCATACGACCATGAGTTATGTCAGAGTTGACTCCTCACCATAGGATAGAAAAATATGAAAGACAGAATGAAAAATGTTAACTCACCATTCAATGTTTGCTCACCATGAGTCTCAGCAATTTGCCATTGACATTTTCCTGAATAACGTCAAATTAGCTAATTTGTCATTTAGAGCCAGTTTGTCAGTGCAGAGTTGTCCTGTGGTGAGAATTTTCGAATTAACCCATACGACCATGAGTTATGTCAGAGTTGACTCCTCACCATAGGATACAAAAATATGAAAGACAGAATGAAAAATGTTAACTCACCATTCAATGTTTGCTCACCATGAGTCTCAGCAATTTGCCATTGACATTTTTCTGAATAACGTCAAATTAGCTCATTTGTCATTTAGAGCCAGTTTGTCAGTGCAGAGTTGTCCTGTGGTGAGAATTTTCGAATTCACCCATACGACCATGAGTTATGTCAGAGTTGACTCCTCACCATAGGATAGAAAAATATGAAAGACAGAATGAAAAATGTTAACTCACCATTCAATGTTTGCTCACCATGAGTCTCAGCAATTTGCCATTGACATTTTTCTGAATAACGTCAAATTAGCTCATTTGTCATTTAGAGTCAGTTTTTCAGTGAAGAGTTGTCCTGTGGTGAGAATTTTCGAGTTAACCCATACGATCATGAGTTATGTCAGAGTTAACTTCTCACCATAGGATAGAAAAATATGAAAGACAGAATGAAAAATTTTAACTCACCATTCAGTGTTTGCTCACCATTAGTCTCAGCAATTTGCCATTGTCATTTTTCTGAATTACGTCAAATTAGCTCATTTGTCATTTAGAGCCAGTTTTTCAGTGCAGAGTTGTCCTGTGGTGAGAATTTTCAAGTTAACCCTTATGGTCATGAGTTATGTCAGAGTTGACTCCTCACCATAGGATAAAAAAATATGAAAGACAGAATGAAAAATTTTATCTCACCATTCAGTGTTTGCTCACCATGAGTCTCAGCAATTTGCCATTGTCATTTTTCTGAATTATGTCAAATTAGCTCATCTGTCATTTAGAGCCAGTTTTTCAGTGCAGAGTTGTCCTGTGGTGAGAATTTTCGAATTAACCCATACAATCATGAGTTATGTCAAAGTTAACTTCTCACCATAGGATAGAAAAATATGAAAGGCAGAGTGAAAAATTTTAACTCACCATGAGTCTCAGCAATTTGCCATTGACATTTTTCTGAATTACGTCAAATTAGCTCATTTGTCATTTAGAGCCAGTTTTTCAGTGCAGAGTTGTCCTGTGGTGAGAATTTTCGAGTTAACCCATACGATCATGAGTTATTTCAGAGTTAACTCCTCACCATAGGATAGACAAAATGAAAAATTTTAACTCACCATTCAATGTTTGCTCACCATGAGTCTCAGCAATTTGCCATTGACATTTTTCTGAATTCCGTCAAATTAGCTCATTTGTCATTTAGAGCCAGTTTTTCAGTGCAGAGTTGTCCTGTGGTGATAGTTTTCGAGATAGCCCAGACGATCATGAGTTATGTCAGAGTTAACTCCTCACCAGAGATAAGAAATTAATTAGATGGCAAACCTTTACTTCTCTTGCCCCGCAACAACCATTTGTTTACATTGTTGTTTTTGTAATCACATCCTCTGTCTGTGAATACGTGGAAGCTGTACTCAAAGTGGTAGTAGTGAGATTTGCTGTAAAGGTGAAGTGGAAGCTGTACTCAAAGTAGTAGAGGTGAAATCAGCATGTAGGCAGTTTCAATGTGTGTGTGAAGTTTGCCATCTAATTAATTTCTTATCTCTGCTCCTCACCATAGGATAGAAAAATATGAAAGACAGAATGAAAAATTTTAACTCACCATGAGTCTCAGCAATTTGCCATTGACATTTTTCTGAATTACGTCAAATTAGCTCATTTGTCATTTAGAGCCAGTTTTTCAGTGCAGAGTTGTCCTGTGGTGAGAATTTTCAAGTTAACCCTTACGGTCATGAGTTATGTCAGAGTTGACTCCTCACCATAGGATAGAAAAATATGAAAGACACACTGAAAAATTTTAACTCACCATGTGTCTCAGCAATATGCCATTGTCATTTTTCTGAATTATGTCAAATTAGCTCATCTGTCATTTAGAGCCAGTTTTTCAGTGCAGAGTTGTCCTGTGGTGAGAATTTTCGAATTAACCCATACAATCATGAGTTATGTCAGAGTTAACTTCTCACCATGGGATAGAAAAATATGAAAGGCAGAATGAAAAATTCTAACTCACCATGAGTCTCAGCAATTTGCCATTGTAATTTTTCTGAACTATGTCAAATTAGCTCATCTGTCATTTATAGCCAGTTTTTCAGTGCAGAGTTGTCCTGTGGTGAGAATTTTCGAGTTAACCCATACAATCATGAGTAATGTCAGAGTAAACTTCTCACCATAGGATAAAAAAATATGAAAGACAGAATGAAAAATTTTAACTCACCATTCAGTGTTTGCTCACCATGAGTCTCAGCAATTTGCCATTGTCATTTTTCTGAATTATGTCAAATTAGCTCATCTGTCATTTAGAGCCAGTTTTTCAGTGCAGAGTTGTCCTCTGGTGAGAATTTTCGAATTAACCCATACGATCATGAGTTATGTCAGAGTTGTCAGAGTTTACTCCTCACCATAGGATAGAAAAATATGAAAGACAGAATCAAAAATTTTAACTCACCATTCAATGCTTGCTCACCATGAGTCTCAGCAATTTGCCATTGACATTTTTCTGAATTACGTCAAATTAGCTCATCTGTCATTTAGAGCCAGTTTTTCAGTGCAGAGTTGTCCTGTGGTGAAAATTTTCGAGTTAACCCATACGATCATGAGTTATGTCAGAGTTGACTCCTCACCATAGGATAGAAAAATATGAAAGGCAGAATGAAAAATTCTAACTCACCATGAGTGCCATTGACATTTTTCTGAATTACGTCAAATTAGCTCATTTGTCATTTATAGCCAGTTTTTCAGTGGAGAATTGTCCAGTGGTGAGAATTTTCGAGTTAACCCATACGATCATGAGTTATGTCAGAGTTGACTCCTCACCATTGGATAGAAAAATATGAAAGGCAGAGTGAAAAATTTTAATTCACCATGAGTCTCAGCAATTTGCCATTGACATTTTTCTGAATTACGTCAAATTAGCTCATTTGTCAATTTGAGCCAGTTTTTCAGTGGAGAATTGTCCAGTGGTGAGAATTTTCGAGTTAACCCATACGATCATGAGCTATGTCAGAGTTGACTCCTCACCATTGGATAGAAAAATATGAAAGGCAGAATGAAAAATTTTAACTCACCATGAGTCTCAGCAATTTGCCATTGACATTTTTCTGAATTACGTCAAATTAGCTCATTTGTCATTTAGAGCCAGTTTTTCAGTGCAGAGTTGTCCTGTGGTGAGAATTTTCGAGTTAACCCTTACGGTCATGAGTTATGTCAGAGTTAACTTCTCACCATAGGATAGAAAAATATGAAAGACAGAATGAAAAATTTTAACTCACCATTCAGTGTTTGCTCACCATGAGTCTCAGCAATTTGCCTTTGTCATTTTTCTGAATTATGTCAAATTAGCTCATCTGTCATTTAGAGCCAGTTTTTCAGTGCAGAGTTGTCCTCTGGTGAGAATTTTCGAATTAACCCATACAATCATGAGTTATGTCAGAGTTAACTTCTCACCATGGGATAGAAAAATATGAAAGACAGAATGAAAAATTTTAACTCACCATTCAGTGTTTGCTCACCATTAGTCTCAGCAATTTGCCATTGTCATTTTTCTGAATTACGTCAAATTAGCTCATTTGTCATTTAGAGCCAGTTTTTCAGTGCAGAGTTGTCCTGTGGTGAGAATTTTCAAGTTAACCCTTACGGTCATGAGTTATGTCAGAGTTGACTCCTCACCATAGGATAAAAAAAGAATGAAAAATTTTATCTCACCATTCAGTGTTTGCTCACCATGAGTCTCAGCAATTTGCCATTGTCATTTTTCTGAATTATGTCAAATTAGCTCATCTGTCATTTAGAGCCAGTTTTTCAGTGCAGAGTTGTCCTGTGGTGAGAATTTTCGAATTAACCCATACAATCATGAGTTATGTCAGAGTTTACTTCTCACCATGGGATAGAAAAATATGAAAGACAGAATGAAAAATTTTAACTCACCATTCAGTGTTTGCTCACCATGAGTCTCAGCAATTTGCCATTGTCATTTTTCTGAATTACGTCAAATTAGCTCATTTGTCATTTAGAGCCAGTTTTTCAGTGCAGAATTGTCCAGTGGTGAGAATTTTCGAGTTAACCCATACGATCATGAGTTATGTCAGAGTTGACTCCTCACCATAGGATAAAAAAATATGAAAGACAGAATGAAAAATTTTATCTCACCATTCAGTGTTTGCTCACCATGAGTCTCAGCAATTTGCAATTGTCATTTTTCTGAATTACGTCAAATTAGCTCATTTGTCATTTAGAGCCAGTTTTTCAGTGCAGAGTTGTCCTGTGGTGAGAATTTTCAAGTTAACCCTTACGGTCATGAGTTATGTCAGAGTTGACTCCTCACCATAGGATAAAAAAATATGAAAGACAGAATGAAAAATTTTATCTCACCATTCAGTGTTTGCTCACCATGAGTCTCAGCAATTTGCCATTGTCATTTTTCTGAATTATGTCAAATTAGCTCATCTGTCATTTAGAGCCAGTTTTTCAGTGCAGAGTTGTCCTGTGGTGAGAATTTTCGAATTAACCCATACAATCATGAGTTATGTCAAAGTTAACTTCTCACCATAGGATAGAAAAATATGAAAGGCAGAGTGAAAAATTTTAACTCACCATGAGTCTCAGCAATTTGCCATTGACATTTTTCTGAATTACGTCAAATTAGCTCATTTGTCATTTAAAGCCAGTTTTTCAGTGCAGAGTTGTCCTCTGGTGAGAATTTTCGAATTAACCCATACAATCATGAGTTATGTCAGAGTTAACTTCTCACCATGGGATAGAAAAATATGAAAGACAGAATGAAAAATTTTAACTCACCATTCAGTGTTTGCTCACCATTAGTCTCAGCAATTTGCCATTGTCATTTTTCTGAATTACGTCAAATTAGCTCATTTGTCATTTAGAGCCAGTTTTTCAGTGCAGAGTTGTCCTGTGGTGAGAATTTTCAAGTTAACCCTTACGGTCATGAGTTATGTCAGAGTTGACTCCTCACCATAGGATAAAAAAATATGAAAGACAGAATGAAAAATTTTATCTCACCATTCAGTGTTTGCTCACCATGAGTCTCAGCAATTTGCCATTGTCATTTTTCTGAATTATGTCAAATTAGCTCATCTGTCATTTAGAGCCAGTTTTTCAGTGCAGAGTTGTCCTGTGGTGAGAATTTTCGAATTAACCCATACAATCATGAGTTATGTCAAAGTTAACTTCTCACCATAGGATAGAAAAATATGAAAGGCAGAGTGAAAAATTTTAACTCACCATGAGTCTCAGCAATTTGCCATTGACATTTTTCTGAATTACGTCAAATTAGCTCATTTGTCATTTAGAGCCAGTTTTTCAGTGCAGAGTTGTCCTGTGGTGAGAATTTTCGAGTTAACCCATACGATCATGAGTTATGTCAGAGTTTACTCCTCACCATAAGATAGAAAAATATGAAAGACACACTGACAAATTTAAACTCACCATGTGTCTCAGCAATTTGCCATTGACATTTTTCTGAATTACGTGAAATTAGCTCATTTGTCATTTATAGCCAGTTTTTCAGTGCAGAGTTGTCCTGTGGTGAGAATTTTCGAGTTAACCCATACGATCATGAGTTATGTCAGAGTTGACTCCTCACCATAGGATAGAAAAATATGAAAGGCAGAATGAAAAATTTTAACTCACCATGAGTCTCAGCAATTTGCCATTGACATTTTTCTGAATTACGTCAAATTAGCTCATTTGTCATTTAGAGCCAGTTTTTCAGTGCAGAGTTGTCCTGTGGTGAGAATTTTCGAGATAGCCCAGACGATCATGAGTTATGTCAGAGTTTACTCCTCGCCATAGGATAGAAAAATATGAAAGACAGAATGAAAAATTTTAACTCACCATTCAATGCTTGCTCACCATGAGTCTCAGCAATTTGCCGTTGAAATTTTTCTGAATTACGTCAAAAAAGCTCATTTGTCATTTAGAGCCAGTTTTTCAGTGCAGAGTTGTCCTGTGGTGAGAATTTTCGAGTTAACCCTTACGGTCATGAGTTATGTCAGAGTTAACTTCTCACCATGGGATAGAAAAATATGAAAGACAGAATGAAAAATTTTATCTCACCATTCAGTGTTTGCTCACCATGAGTCTCAGCAATTTGCCATTGTCATTTTTCTGAATTATGTCAAATTAGCTCATCTGTCATTTAGAGCCAGTTTTTCAGTGCAGAGTTGTCCTGTGGTGAGAATTTTCGAATTAACCCATACAATCATGAGTTATGTCAAAGTTAACTTCTCACCATAGGATAGAAAAATATGAAAGGCAGAGTGAAAAATTTTAACTCACCATGAGTCTCAGCAATTTGCCATTGACATTTTTCTGAATTACGTCAAATTAGCTCATTTGTCATTTAAAGCCAGTTTTTCAGTGCAGAGTTGTCCTCTGGTGAGAATTTTCGAATTAACCCATACAATCATGAGTTATGTCAGAGTTAACTTCTCACCATGGGATAGAAAAATATGAAAGACAGAATGAAAAATTTTAACTCACCATTCAGTGTTTGCTCACCATTAGTCTCAGCAATTTGCCATTGTCATTTTTCTGAATTACGTCAAATTAGCTCATTTGTCATTTAGAGCCAGTTTTTCAGTGCAGAGTTGTCCTGTGGTGAGAATTTTCAAGTTAACCCTTACGGTCATGAGTTATGTCAGAGTTGACTCCTCACCATAGGATAAAAAAAGAATGAAAAATTTTATCTCACCATTCAGTGTTTGCTCACCATGAGTATCAGCAATTTGCCATTGTCATTTTTCTGAATTATGTCAAATTAGCTCATCTGTCATTTAGAGCCAGTTTTTCAGTGCAGAGTTGTCCTGTGGTGAGAATTTTCGAATTAACCCATACAATCATGAGTTATGTCAGAGTTTACTTCTCACCATGGGATAGAAAAATATGAAAGACAGAATGAAAAATTTTAACTCACCATTCAGTGTTTGCTCACCATGAGTCTCAGCAATTTGCCATTGTCATTTTTCTGAATTACGTCAAATTAGCTCATTTGTCATTTAGAGCCAGTTTTTCAGTGCAGAATTGTCCAGTGGTGAGAATTTTCGAGTTAACCCATACGATCATGAGTTATGTCAGAGTTGACTCCTCACCATAGGATAAAAAAATATGAAAGACAGAATGAAAAATTTTATCTCACCATTCAGTGTTTGCTCACCATGAGTCTCAGCAATTTGCCATTGTCATTTTTCTGAATTACGTCAAATTAGCTCATTTGTCATTTAGAGCCAGTTTTTCAGTGCAGAGTTGTCCTGTGGTGAGAATTTTCAAGTTAACCCTTACGGTCATGAGTTATGTCAGAGTTGACTCCTCACCATAGGATAAAAAAATATGAAAGACAGAATGAAAAATTTTATCTCACCATTCAGTGTTTGCTCACCATGAGTCTCAGCAATTTGCCATTGTCATTTTTCTGAATTATGTCAAATTAGCTCATCTGTCATTTAGAGCCAGTTTTTCAGTGCAGAGTTGTCCTGTGGTGAGAATTTTCGAATTAACCCATACAATCATGAGTTATGTCAAAGTTAACTTCTCACCATAGGATAGAAAAATATGAAAGGCAGAGTGAAAAATTTTAACTCACCATGAGTCTCAGCAATTTGCCATTGACATTTTTCTGAATTACGTCAAATTAGCTCATTTGTCATTTAAAGCCAGTTTTTCAGTGCAGAGTTGTCCTCTGGTGAGAATTTTCGAATTAACCCATACAATCATGAGTTATGTCAGAGTTAACTTCTCACCATGGGATAGAAAAATATGAAAGACAGAATGAAAAATTTTAACTCACCATTCAGTGTTTGCTCACCATTAGTCTCAGCAATTTGCCATTGTCATTTTTCTGAATTACGTCAAATTAGCTCATTTGTCATTTAGAGCCAGTTTTTCAGTGCAGAGTTGTCCAGTGGTGAGAATTTTCAAGTTAACCCTTACGGTCATGAGTTATGTCAGAGTTGACTCCTCACCATAGGATAAAAAAATATGAAAGACAGAATGAAAAATTTTATCTCACCATTCAGTGTTTGCTCACCATGAGTCTCAGCAATTTGCCATTGTCATTTTTCTGAATTATGTCAAATTAGCTCATCTGTCATTTAGAGCCAGTTTTTCAGTGCAGAGTTGTCCTGTGGTGAGAATTTTCGAATTAACCCATACAATCATGAGTTATGTCAAAGTTAACTTCTCACCATAGGATAGAAAAATATGAAAGGCAGAGTGAAAAATTTTAACTCACCATGAGTCTCAGCAATTTGCCATTGACATTTTTCTGAATTACGTCAAATTAGCTCATTTGTCATTTAGAGCCAGTTTTTCAGTGCAGAGTTGTCCTGTGGTGAGAATTTTCGAGTTAACCCATACGATCATGAGTTATGTCAGAGTTGACTCCTCACCATAAGATAGAAAAATATGAAAGACACACTGACAAATTTAAACTCACCATGTGTCTCAGCAATTTGCCATTGACATTTTTCTGAATTACGTGAAATTAGCTCATTTGTCATTTATAGCCAGTTTTTCAGTGCAGAGTTGTCCTGTGGTGAGAATTTTCGAGTTAACCCATACGATCATGAGTTATGTCAGAGTTGACTCCTCACCATAGGATAGAAAAATATGAAAGGCAGAATGAAAAATTTTAACTCACCATGAGTCTCAGCAATTTGCCATTGACATTTTTCTGAATTACGTCAAATTAGCTCATTTGTCATTTAGAGCCAGTTTTTCAGTGCAGAGTTGTCCTGTGGTGAGAATTTTCGAGTTAACCCATACGATCATGAGTTATGTCAGAGTTTACTCCTCGCCATAGGATAGAAAAATATGAAAGACAGAATGAAAAATTTTAACTCACCATTCAATGCTTGCTCACCATGAGTCTCAGCAATTTGCCGTTGACATTTTTCTGAATTACGTCAAAAAAGCTCATTTGTCATTTAGAGCCAGTTTTTCAGTGCAGAGTTGTCCTGTGGTGAGAATTTTCGAGTTAACCCTTACGGTCATGAGTTATGTCAGAGTTAACTTCTCACCATAGGATAGAAAAATAAGAAAGACAGAACGAAAAATTTTAACTCACCATTCAGTGTTTGCTCACCATGAGTCTCAGCAATTTGCCATTGTCATTTTTCTGAACTACGTCAAATTAGCTCATTTGTCATTTATGCTATGTCCGCACCTGAGAGTTAAACTTGGTTATCTCAAAACAATCCCAAACCAACATGATAACCAAGTGGTTTGCCATACAAAATGAAACCTTTTTAGTCACTGGGTTTCGAGATAACCTACACGAAACCAAGCGCACTGAACGCACTATTTCCAATATTCCATTGAATTTGACATTTAAGAGAGTGGAAGTGAGTGGAGAGAGGATGAATTCTCTCATACGTTGTTGACGTTCTGCTCACACTTTATATCTGTCTCTTTTTAACTTAAGACAAAAAGATAAACTCAAAACTTTTTTGCATATGCGGACGCTATTTGATTAACTCAAACCATTTTGGAACGAAACCCAGGTTAACTTCAGGTGCGGACATAGCATTAGAGCCAGTTTTTCAGTGCAGAGTTAAGCCATACGATCATGAGTTATGTCAGAGTTGACTCCTCACCATAGGATAGAAAAATATGAAAGACAGACTGAAAAATTTTAACTCACCATGAGTCTCAGCAATTTTCCATTGTCATTTTTCTGAATTATGTCAAATTAGCTCATCTGTCATTTAGAGCCAGTTTTTCAGTGCAGAGTTGTCCTGTGGTGAGAATTTTCGAATTAACCCATACGATCATGAGTTATGTCAGAACTAACTCCTTACCATAGGATAACTCCTCACTGAAAAACTGGCCCTTAGCAAATGGCAAAAGGAAACCTATCATTGCGCTTACTTTCGGCGCTGATTGAAAAATTATTACTCACCCCTCTATATGTGCACTCACCACAACTCTTACATTGCGATTATTTCATCTTCGATCGCCTCTACATAACAAAACCTCTTGTGAAGTGTCAAATCCATGACCGAGTTTCAACACCACTCAAAAAATGAATTTCACCGACATGTCATTTGAAGGACATGGAATTTTTGGTCTACGTTGGACTTTCGGTAGATGTGATGCTGCTGGCTGAGACCACAGGTGAGTTTTCAAACGACTAAAAGTAGATATCTGTCAAATCATAAACAGCTGAAAAAACGGAACCAAAACAAACCAAAAGAAAATAGCATTCCACATAATTTTCTTTGAACAATTTTTTTTTTTCAAACTGCTATGTACTTTATTTCCAACAAAAACCCAACAAACTACAACCCAGAAAGCAAAACAAAATGAGTCAACAACAAAAAATGTCACAAAAGAGATATATATCGCCTTAGATACTTTCTTGAACGCACCCATTTTTCTTTTCACTAATTATTCCTGTTTCCATGGAGTTGGCAAAGTCAACCTTGGTTCAACCCACCATGGAAACAGAGTAAAGGCTGCAATTCAGATAATTATTATTATTCTAAACGTCATTTGGAATGTAAACAAAGGTTGGTAAGTACGAAAAATTTTATAAATTGTAAGATATCTTAAATAATTGTTATTTTTTAGGTTTTCAGTATAGCCTATAACCAAACCGTGGTTATAGGCTACCGTATTTATCAATTTTCGGGACAATTAAACAGGTAAGTTTAACGTTTACCTCTTTCTTAGGAATTTTTGGCGCGTGCAAACAAAAACACTACTTTATATAGTAATGTAGATATACCTAGTCGCTTTCATTATTGACAACCTTTCAAGCATGTCACTGTTATCTCAGTCATTTCTTGAAAGAAGCGCTTCATTCTGCACATGAATCATTGCCAAGTCGTGTTTTACATGAATGTCCTTTGCAACACCAAAAAATAGATATACTGCTGGCATTGATGAACAGCTACCTGAATTATGTTGCAGTCTGTAAAACTAGACAGTTAGACGAAAATATAGATTCTATAGGTTTTGCTGTTTTTACAATTCTGTACCTATTACATTTACTTAATCAGAACCAATCTATGAACGATCGACAACAGATTTTTCTTTCTCAATAATATAATCGCTTTAAGGGAAGCTTAAACTTTTAATGCTTCCCATAACTTTTAGACCATTAGATCGTGTGGCTTGGTTCTTCTTAATCTCCGAACATTGCCTCTCGTATTTAATACTATCTATCTGCTCTGCCACAGTCGATGTCCTTTCCTTGGGTCTATGAAATAACTCCCACGAAATAAGTCCCACTTTTAAAAACGAAATAAGTCCCACCAAAAATTGCTATTTTGAAAGTGGGAGTTATTTCGTTTCAAAAGTGGGACTTATTTCGTCAATTGGTGGGACTTATTTCGTTACGCGTTTTTATTTTAAGTGGGACTTGTTTCGTTTTGAGTGGGAATAAATTCGTTTTGTAAAGTGGGAGTTATTTCATACCCGTAAATTTATATTTTTTCTTATGCAAAAAGTTATGGTTGTCCCTTTTACGAAATGTCCAATGTTTCGTAAAAGGGACAATCATAATTTTTTGTCATTATCTCTCATGGCTCTTCTTGCTTGTATACGATTTTTCTTTATTATTCCTCTGCTTTGATTATTCATATTATTCGACGTGTGTTTTTTTCGAAGAGCCAAATACTTCTTATTTGAAATCGCATTAAACAATGAAAAAGTGGGACTTATTTCGTTTATGAAAGTGGGACTTAATTCATTTAAGAAATATATTATTCAAGGGGGAGTTATTTCATTTTGAGTGGGAGTTATTTCATTTCAAGTAAACTTTTAAATCATTTCATTTTGGTGGGACTTATTTCGTTTTTAAAAGTGGGACTTATTTCGTGGGAGTTATTTCATAGACCCCCTTTCCTTACCCATTTGTTAAAAATGGTTGAAAAACTCCTCTTTTGCAACGGCTTTATTCGAGCAAAAAAAAAAAACCATCCCTCTTTATTTTTCGAAATCAAGTGTTTGGGAAACAATTTCACCACTTCTTATATTTTCCTAATAGGACTCATCGAATTGAGATTTGCTCTTCCTGCACCCTGCCGGGGTGATTTGAAACTCTGTTAGGAATATAGTGAAATGGGGGTCAATGAAATAACTCCCACGAAATAAGTCCCACTTTTAAAAACGAAATAAGTCCCACCAAAAATTGCTTAAAAAAATGAAATAACTCCCACGAAATAAGTCCCACTTTTGAAAACGAAATAAGTCCCACCAAAATGAAATAACTCCCCCTTGAATAATATATTTCTTAAATGAATTAAGTCCCACTTTCATAAACGAAATAAGTCCCACTTTTTCATTTCCCTTTTACGAAATATTGGACATTTCGTAAAAGGGACAACCATAACTTTTTGCATAAGAAAAAATATAAATTTAGGGGTATGAAATAACTCCCACTTTACGAAACGAATTTATTCCCACTCAAAACGAAACAAGTCCCACTTAAAATAAAAACGCGTAACGAAATAAGTCCCACCAATTGACGAAATAAGTCCCACTTTTAAAAACGAAATAACTCCCACTTTCAAAATAGCAATTTTTGGTGGGACTTATTTCGTTTTTAAAAGTGGGACTTATTTCGTGGGAGTTATTTCATAGACCCGTGAAATGGTTGTTTGCGACTGCCCATGCACATGCACATACAATTAGTATTGGAGATTGATAATTTCGTACTTCATTTGAAAATTCTTTAAAAATAAATAACATTTCAAATGTAAAAAACCAATGCATGTAATATAGTATTAGAAAATAGTTTGGATTGAATAAAAAAAATTAATATGGGTGAACAAACCACTACTTCTAGCATGAAAAATTCAAACAAACCAGAAAAGCTAAGTTCAAACTCTGTGCGGTGCGGTGCGGTGTGACAGTGAAGAAGAACAATAAAAAAGTACCTTTCTTCGAACGAAACTTCAACAAATCCACCAATGTGAATTTAGTCGAAGTCTCCATCAGTTATGAAAACAATTTGCCAATTGTTAAGCTAAGTGTACACGATTGCTTGATCTGCAAATATTGCCAGATCTGTCAGTGAAGAATTTGTCTCGAATAGCTGACAATCGTGAACACACCAAATCAATTTGCAGAAAAACTATTTGGCTGTTAATTTGTAGACAAATATCTGCCAATTAATATAATTATATCTGGCAATCGTGTACACGCAAGCTGACAACCGTGTTCACACCAAATTAATTTGCAAAAAAAATTGTTCATCACTCATTTTGAAGACAAATTAAATTGCAGATGTAGCAATCGTGTGTACACAAATTTTGTTCATTTTCTGACGTTTCTGCAAATGTCTGGCGATAAATAAATTTGCCGACCCAGTTTGAAGAACATTTGCAAATTTATTCATTGGCAGACAAATTTGGCAAGGATTACAAGGAAGAAAAAAACAAGTGGATTGTCTCTACAATTGGGTTGTCAACTTCAAAACTCATCGAAAACTTAAAGGTGAATTTTGTTTTTTTATAGAAAATGAGTTAATTTCTATTGATTTTTGATATTTCACTTTTAGCTTGAAAATTCTTTTGACAGATGCGATGTGACAATGAACTGAAAATGAATTTGCAGATCCACAAATGAATTTGTTTGTACACGGTTTGCAAAAATCTACAAATATCTGCAATCTATTGCCAGCTATTTGCTCAAATTAGTTTGTCGACATTGTCAGCCAAATAGCTGGCAATAAATTTTTTTTTTTTTTTTTTGTCAGGAGTAAATCTTCAAAAGACACTTAGTAGTATTCGATACCAAGTAGTGTGGGATTCTTACCCACTAAAAACTCCTCGTAATCAGAACCAATCTATGAACGATCGACAACAGATTTTTCTTTCTCAATAATATAATCGCTTTAAGGGAAGCTTAAACTTTTAATGCTTCCCATGACTTTTAGGCCATTAGCTCGTGTGGCTTGGTTCTTCTTAATCTCCGAACATTGCCTCTCGTATTTAAAACGGACTCCATTTCAGAGTTGATATGACTATGCAGTCGCTGATTGTGGGATACAGCATCTTTTCTTACAGTTTCTGTAACCGTTTCTATTTGTAGGTCACGATGTAAATCGCTATTTCTTATATACCATGGTGCACTTACTATTCCACGAAGGACTTTGTTTTGGATCTTTTGGATGATTTCAGTATTTGTTTTCTTTGTACAGCCCCATAATTGGATTCCATAGGTCCAAACAGGTGTAAGTACTTGTTTATAAAGCATTATTTTATTTTCGACAGATAAGTCCGAATTTCTACCGAGTAACCAGTACATTTTTCTATATTTCAAGTTGAGCCCTTCCCTTTTCTTTTTGATATGCTCTTTCCATTCATCCCAAGGTATTTGGTCGTATTGGCGTAAGGTGCAGCTTGATTGTTGATGAATATTTGAACGTAGTTAAACTTTTTATTTGTAAGGTTTATATGTTCATATTTAGCTTCATTGAGTTTGATACGCCATTTTTTGGTCCAATCACTAACGGTGTCGACGCCATTTTGCAATTCCTCAGCAGCCTTGACGACGCACTTCCTGGATGCGAAAATTGCGGTATCATCTACAAAATTAGCCATAATGGTGTTGTTATCCACTGGAATATCCCTTGTATATAGCAAATACAGGGTAGGTCCTAGGACGCTTGCTTGTGGAACACCGGTATGTATATTACATAGCTTTGAATATTCTTGATCATACCGTACTCTGAAGAGCCGGTTTGAGATATAAGATTTATGTATTTCGTAGTACTGCCTGGGTAGGTCTCTTTGCAGTTTGTACTCTAGCCCCTCATGTCATACCTTGTCGAATGCTTGAGCAACATCTAAAATTATAGCCATATACAGAAAACATGTGAGTGCGATTGTGAAACCATCTTAGATTAGTTTTCTTTGTAGCGATTACTATGCCGATACTCTCCGTTATCGGTGAGAAGGCCAGGAGTGTTCCGTTTCTGTGGAGTTCATCTGCTTTGAAATTTCCTGTTCTGTCTCTATGCCCCGGCACCCAGCACAGTTGAAGTATTTTGACGCCAGGGATTTAATGGCCGCCTAACTGTCTGAGAAGATACTTTTATATCCCCTTTAGATATCATGTTTTCTCTTAGCCAAGACGGAGCTTCGCTGATTGCCATCATCTCCTTACTTGGAACACGCTACAATGATTTGGAAGACGAAGCGAAATGCTGTACTTAATTCCTCTGAATAGACACCATAACTTACTTCTTCATTTGTTTTTGAGTCGTGCGTATAAAAATGAACGTATTCGTTTTCCAAGAATGATTTGTCCTCCCAATCTTTTCTAGATGAAATGGTCACTCGGAAATTTGTTATTTGTTTTTAGCTTGGGGTTTCCGAAGTCAGCAATGTTGTTGGTGGTGCTTTGTGAGACTTCTTGTACGTAGGCAAACAGCTGGTTGTCGTCTGTAGATGTTAAGTGGTACTAGGTGAAACAGGATGTCCAGTGCCGCTGAAGGAGTGGTGCACGTTCATATTCATGCTGAACGTTGGAATTTGCTGAGACTGCTTCGAAAAATTGCTTTATCTAGTGCAGTCCACCATACTGTAATGCTATAAGTGAGGATTGGTCTGATGACCGAGATGTAAAGTCAATGTGTGATACGAGATTTAAAACCCCACTTATTTCATATGGCGTTTTTACATGAAAATAGAGCTACTGTAGCTTTTTTCACTATTTCCTGTGTTTTCGGCCTCCAACTCAACTTGCTATCTAAAACTAGACACAAATGTTTAGTCTCATAGGAGAAAATTAATTGTGTGCCGTTAATGAAAGGAGGGTCTTTGTGCGGAATTTTGTATTCTCTGGAGAAAAGTATCAGTCCTGTGAGGATTCATTCCAAGTCCACACTTACTGGTCTATTTTGAAAGCTTGATTAGAGGACTCTGAAACAGTTCTTTTAATGTGCTAAGATGCTTTGCTGTGACTGCAATGGCAACATCTTCTGCATAAGCAATAACCCTGCGGCCACCCACCTCCAGGTTCATCAGTAGTACATTTACCACCAAATTTCAGAGAAGAGAAGAGAGGACTCCACCTTGCGGAGTACCTCACCTCTACTTAAAACTCTCTTGGTAGTAGCCTTTCCCAGTGTTGAGTTTATGATTCGACTTTAAAGGAGTCCTTTAGTCAGCTCAACGAGTAAGACCTTTAGAATTGTAAGTGCTCGGGAGATCGCAGTTGTTTCGACAATGTTAAAGGTGCCTTCGATGTCTAGGAAAGCAACTATAGTTAACTGCTTATGTTGGAGCGACTATTCTTTTGAATGGACTAGCGTGTGTTAAGCCGTTTTAACTGATTTACCCATGCAATAAGCGTGTTGGGCTTGAGAAAGAAGTGACTTGTCTGTCAAGCTATTTCATAAGTGGATATCAATCAATTTGTCTTGTGTTTCAAGCAAAAAAAAAAAAGATAGGATAAGATAGATAAAGAGAAATTGCGGATGTTTCTATCAGATAGTAGGGAGTATGTCTAATGCAGCCGAAGGTTGTGAGCGAAGAGCTACGCTGACACATATCCTGATTTTGAAGACTTTGCTTAGTTTGACGTTAGATCGTTTCTTTTAAGGTTATCTAACACATCTACTGCCACTGAACAAGTTTGCACTAAGTGTCTGTGTGAAAGTATTGGTCTGACGGCGCGGCGGCTGTATTTTACCAGGGTGTCGTCTGTGGAAATAATTCCCATTTGTTTTCAGTGGCTTTTTTCAGCAGAAGAGAACCACTGTTGCTTTTCTGATTCTTTCTTGTGTGTTTGATTTCCAGTCAAGCTTTTTATCCAGAATAGAACTCAAATATTTTGCTTCGTCTGAGAAAATTGTTGAAGTTCCATTCAATGATGGAGTATTTACTTGTGGCATTTTGAATTTTGTTCTGACTCAGTTTTGTGGGGATTCACATTTAGTCTGGTTTCGTAGTTTGTTACGAGTGGTTTGCATTAGCTTAGTGAGGATTTTAGCAATGTTTCAATGTGGAGGTATTAAGATCCAACTTTGTATATAAATTTGACATCTCTCCACATTCATGTTTCCTCTCCGAACAACCGTTAGGACAGGGAAAATGACATCCAAGACCAAACTGCTATTATGCAGTCTGATTCAGCAGATTTATAAAGGGTCCGCCAAACAACTTTTTTTTTTGAAAATGCTTTTAAAAAACTTACTGAATATTTTCTAAAATTTCTTTTTTTATTGAAAAAACAATCCTTGCTGTTAATAATGAAAAATTATTTCATTAAAATGGCTGCCTCCACTGGCCATGAAGTAGTCTACACGATTGGTCCAATTTTTAAGCACATTATCGATTGTGAGCAGCTGTACTTCACCAATGGCTTCACGAATATTGTCCTTTAAAGCGTCAATTGTCTCTGGCTTGTCGGCGTAGCACTTATCTTTTACGGCACCCCACAAATAATAGTCCAAGGGTGTCAAAACGCAGCTCCGAGGTGGCCAAACGACATCAGCTCTGCGGCGATCTTCAAAAACAGGGCGCAAAACATCGAGTGTAGCTTCGGCTGTGTGGCACATAGCGCCGTTCTGTTGAAACCAAATGTTGCCAATATCCTCCTCTTTAATTTTTGTGATCGAAAATTCGTTCAACATGGCCCAATAATGATCGCCGTTGACTGTAACGGCCACTCCTTGGTCATTTTCGAAAAATGGCCCAATTATGTCTCTGGACCAAAATCCGCACCAAAAACAGTGACTCGTTTTGGGATTTGGGTGTATCGGCTTTTCAAAGTATGTGTGCAGGTTTCCTGTTTCCCCAAATTTGAAAATTTTGCTTGTTTACATACCCGCCAAGATCAAAATGAGCTTCATCTGAAAAAATATTTTTTTTTTTGGCAAAATCGACATCTTCTCTAAGTCGAACGCATTGGATCATTGGATGGTCAGTTGGCTTCATCTCCTGAACCAATTGGACTTTGTATGGCGTCATACCAAGGTCTTTATGTGAAATTTGTCCCAATGATGTCTCCGAAATGTTCATTTGTTGAGAACGACGGTGAATTGATGTTGATGGCACTTTACGCACACTTTCTGCCACAGCAGCAATATTCTCGGGTGTACGCACTGTTTTTGGCTTTTCACGCTTTTGTTTATCGATAATGATGCCAGTTTCTTTCACTTTTTTCACAAAATAACGAAAATACGGAACTGACGGTGCCTCACTTCTTCCAAAATCCGTACGCAATTTTCGCACACATTCTGCAACATCACCATGATTTTCAAAGTAATGTCGCAATATTTCCCAACGTTGTTCAAGCGTATATACAACCATATTCGTTCAGCAGAAGGATAAAACTAATTATCTGTCGAATCAGACATGTACTAAGTGTTACCATTCACGAAATAAGCACTAGTTGAAAAAAAAAGTTAGACGGCGGATCCTTCATAAGTTGGCCCATTGTGGTTTCTCCTTAAAAATCAGACCTAAATAGTTTGTTATTATGTTCTTTGATCCAATCTGAACTTTATATGATTTAGGAGTTACCATGGAAGTGTCTGTCAAAAAAGCAAGTTTAGCGATTCTTCGCAGGTGTAAGTCATGGAGCCATTTCCTTTCTTAAAAAAGCATGTTATTTCTGTTATTTTTGGGGAATTTTTCTTAGTCTAGAAGCTTCTAAAGTATCTTCTTTTTTTCTCAGAAGTCTCTTCATGAGGTTCCTTACCTTTTGCTGAATTTGATTTTGTAGTTTTCTAAAAAAAGGAATTTCTTTGAACTCCTATCTGAGTACCTAATATTGGTACAAGTCACTTAACATAACATGTCTTTATTACCTCAAATTTGGTTTTTAATTCTCGAAAGTTATTGTGCTAACTCCATGTTTATTAGTATCTATCTTACACCGTGAAGACTATTATTATTATTATTATTAAAAGCTTTATTTGCCAATTAAAAAACAAAAAATTGTTTGTACATATACATATAGTTGATGGTTTTGTTTACATTATTCAAATTAATATAATTTTTTTTTTTTTTTTTTTTTTTTTTTTTTTTTTTTTTTTTTTTTTTAAAGTTTTTACATATATTCAAAGTTAAGTTAAGTAATGTTTTCCAAGTTATTAATAGTTAGATAGATTTATGTCGATCTGGCGTAAGCCTCCCCCATTGCTGCCCATAGATTTCTGTTCTTTCCGTCATTATACCAGTTGTTGTTGAATTGTTTAAGATCGTCTTCCCATCTCTTCTTTGGTCTACCTCTAGGTCTAATTTCGTCTGGTGGGGTCCATTTTGTTAAAATTTTTGTCCATCTGTTGTCTTGGATTCTCGAAATGTGTCCGGCCCAGCTCCATTTAAGTTGTTTTATTCTTTGAGTTCCGTCTGTTATGTTAGTTCTTCTTCTTATTTCTTCGTTCTTAATTTTTTGTATAGTCCTTATATTAAGTAGTTTTCTTTCCATTTTACATTGACAGATTCTTAATTTTTCAATAGAATTCGATGTTAGTCCCATTGTTTGTAAACCGTATGTCATTACAGGAAGTATTGTTGAATCTATGATGTATTTTTGTGTGTCTTTTCCAATTTTTGCATCTAGAATCTGTTTAACGTTCCAAAATTGTTTCCAGCTATTAGATATTCTTCGATTTATTTCCTTTTCTTCCTGGTTATCAAATGATTTCAGTTGTCCTAAATAAATGTCGTCATCAGTATACTCTATTTTATTATTTTGAAGCAAGATTTCCTTTCTTATATGATTAGTCATGGCTTTAGTTTTGCTAAGATTTAATAAGAGTCCGTGGATTTTACATTCATCTGCAAGTTCGTTCACCATTTTTTCTAAGTCCTCTGGTTTGTCTGATAGAAGAACAATGTCATCTGCAAATCTTAGATTGTTCAATTTCTCTCCCCATATATTTAGTCCAAATTTATTTTTCCATTCAAGTCGACGTGAAGACTAATGAACTTTAATTCCTGTCTACGCACCATCGGAAGAGTGCTTGTCTCGTTGAGATAACAGCTCGACAAAAGTGGCATTCAAATTTCTGTATCGCCTTATGCAAATCATCAAATTTAGTTTCTACCATGAGAACCATGAATTTAAAATGGGAGCTTCAAGAACTTTGCTATGAAAAGAAATGTTCGTAGATTAGCTTCAATGGAGTATACGCGAACCTTCCCTGGAAGAAAAAGAAAATTTAAATTCTTCCTTATGGTTGCTAACAAAACACTAAACTAATTCAATTTAGTTTATAAGTGCTGGCAACCACTAATCTAGCGTCGTCGTCCTTATCATCACTTTATTGCCTTAACCATCATCATCATCATCATCTTTCTTATGATTGCTATCTATCATCTGAAAAGGACTTAGGTACCTACTTCACCATCTAAGTCGCTGTAGAGTCTTCCTTCTTTTGTTTAAAATCATACTTCAAGTCAATGAATAAGACGAAGGACGAAGGACTTTTATGTCAAATGAAATTGCATCTAACGCACACCTGTAGTTGGAAGTTACAAATTACAACACCACCTCCCGACCGAAGGAAATGCAGCAAAACTAAGGCTTATACCTTCATAGATACTTTACAACTTAAAATTATATTAAATGTTATTCTGTGTTAAACTCTCTCACACCCACCATCAAACTGAAACTGGCTGCCAAGCAGTCGTTGGCTTTTGTGGAGCACTATTATTACTCAATTACCTTTAAAACAGATCCAAAGTTAGATCCTTGTTCTTCTACGTTGTCTTTCCATTTCCATCCACCAAACGCAGCTCGGCAAAGTTTTGAAGAGGTCGAACATTTCACGGTGCGGTGTGTGTGTGGTTGAAGTCAAGAAAATATGGTGAGCATATAAATTTCACTATCCCTTGTCCTTGTCTATACTAAAAGTATATTTATATTGGAGTTGGAGACGCCAAAGTGATGATGTTAGGCACACACAGGATATACGTTAGGAATATCCGAAGCTAATGGTTGCCCTCAATGTCATTTAAGCTATTATGTAAATTTGCCAGACATTGTCCTGTGCTTGTCTTGTCCATGTGCTTTGGCGTATAGGGTGGATTGGATACATTCTCGGGCAGATTGGCAAGAGTCAGTGGGCCGTAAACAAAATTCTGTGAAGGAAAACAGGCAATTTCCTTCAATATGGATGCTTTCCTGAGTTACAGTTCAGGCAATCTCGACTGATGTATCAATGGTTTCTCATTAAATTCAGACCAACGACGAGGGTAACATTAAGTCATCTTATTTAAAAATAAAAACGTAAAATCTGCTTAGTCCTCAAGGACCAAACCCAAACTACTCCCTTAAAGTGGGTTCCATTGAATAAATGGAATAATTTGCTTGAATATTGTCTTTTTGGTGTGTGTTTTCGGCGTATGTTTGTTTGTGCCAGGATCAGCATTTCCCAGTGCAAAAAAATACGCCTTATCCTTGTGTTCTAATCTGCAAAACTATGAAGTCTGAAAGAAACGGCAAGGCAGCCGGCGCACGGTGGCGCCAGGTAGGAGCAGAATGCACTGGCATCTTCATAAGTAAGACTTTATTTTTTTTTTTTAAATGTTCTTTTCAAAGAAGAAAAAATATACTTGAATTGAAGTTTTCCAAGTGCATTGTTTTTTTTTCTGTCTCTTGAAGTGTCATATATGAATATGGAGAAAGTTTAGAGAGGCAGCATTTTTTTCTGCTTACCATGAAAGGATGTGTCAGTCGAAAGTTTTGTAGGTGGATTCCAAGCACATAGACAATCTGTCGCAGTTTTAGAAAAGTTTGTTTTCACGATTTGAAATTAGGAAAACGAAAAATTGGCTGATCTTTTGTTTTCAAAGATAAATGGGCATTGGCCCGACTGGGCTTTTAATTTATTTGAGGTGATGTCATCAAATTTGAAATGGAAGAGTCCTTGCCACACCTGAATTGTCGTAAAATATATTTTCTGATTTGCAAAATCCTATCTTCTGCAAAAACTAGTCAGCGTTGCGCTTAGTCAACTCTTGGAATAAGACTTTTGTTTTTTATAAATTAAATATCGATGAGGAATGGATATTTAGTTAAAGGTTAAGATCGAATATGTTTTTCACTCCCAAGTTTTACTTTTATGTCTTCGGAATCAATCTACGGATAAAGCAAAGTGTTTAAATCGTGCGTATTTCAAAATCATATCCGAAAGGTCTTGTGACAATATTCCTGTTTATGTAATCAGTTGATGAGGACAACATATTTGTGTTTAAGGTTTAAAAACTCAACTTTTTTTTTGCGGGAGGAATCGTTTCTTTCGTGAAGTTATGAAACATGTCATTTGGAATGTATAGTAGTGCTTTACTCATGCCATACCTGATCAACTAATAGAATAAACCGACCGTCTAACCAAACGGAATCAAATGCCTTCTCCAAGTCAATCAGACATGCCCATGTAAGCTGCTTTTTTCCATTGAATATGTGATACTAGCTTAGATGCGGCATTTATGGTTTCATGACCAGCATCAAAAACGAACTGACTTTCTGGAATAATATTTTTGTCGTACGCCCATGTGGGCTGTGCTTTATTGAGAACATTCTTGAACATTTTGCTGATACTCGGAAGAAGACTTATTGATCGGAAATTTGCTGGATTGGAACCAGTTTGTTCTTATTTTACGAAGAAGATGGATCATTGCCGCCTTTCTCGAATATTATGGACATTATCAAGAGCATTGTTAAAGAACGTGGTGTAGATGTCCACCGCTTTCGAATGGAGGTTTGGCACCAAGCAATTGAGTATGTCATCTGCTCCTGCTGATTTTTTCTTCATTATGAAAGATGTCTTCGAGGTTCATCTGAACAAGGTGCTGTCCCCATTTCGCTTGGTGATGACTGCGTTTGCAAATCGGTGGTTTTTGAACCTAGTGAAACCAGGGTTTTCCGATGGCACGTGCGAGATATCGTTTCCACAGGCAGACAGGCTTGCCACTACGCCACGTTACCACTTCTAGTCACCACATCTTGCAACATTCGTGTATTAATTGTTGAATGAATATAGAATGTCAACGCTTTTCAATGTGGGGCGTGAAAATTTGTTTTTTTGTTTGATAACTTTCGCTTTCGAGTCCGTCAGCTGGGTTCTATCTTGTTCAATATGCCATTTTTTACGAAATTGGGTTAGGTATGCAGTCTTCATAATTTGGGGGCTCCCTTTCGTTTGCCGCAAACCATTTTGTTTTATATCTTTTAGTTTTTAAGTTATGGAAAACGGCTTTGTTCAATAGGACACATTTTTAACTGTTTTGAGTGTCTTTTTTGTGCAATAAACTACTTTTGATTAATTCGGTATTATATTGAACAATTTTTTTCTATGTTGTTTAATGTTCAATTTTTTTTTGTGAAGTATGTATTCAAAAAATTGTCCAAATTGTCATAGCTCTGAACAACATTGTTCAATATCCAAAATGGGTTCCTTATTGATCAAATCAAAAACATGTAGTGTGACTTGTTTTAAGACTAAAACTTTATATATAAATTCAAATATAAAAGAAAAAAATTCCATCTGAACTTTAAAAATCGATTTCCCAACATTTTGAAAAATGGAAATTGAACAAGATAGAACTCAGCCGACGAGTCGCATCTATTTTTTACTTTCAACGTATTTTTAATGTCTTCTACAATACTTCTGCAACAAATCAAAAATCTAACATTCATAATATTTTTTAAAAGACCTATGCCCCTTATTTAAAGAAAAAAAAAGATACGGTATCAAAGAACAGCTTGGTTAACGAACCACAGCTGGCCGAACAATCGTTAAATGGTTGATTTGAATAATGGTGGTTTGCTTTTTTGACTTCCGCAAATATTTGAAGAGTGACACGGGTTCCGTCAAATGCTATCTATAAAAGGTTGGTGCATTTCAAAAAATAACATGATAATGACGTTCTCCAACGATCTAAAACTCTTGCAAACAACCGAATTGATTTTTGTGGTTCTACAAAAATGTATGACGCGCCGAATATTCTTTTGCAAGACGTTTTAGACTTATCAGTGTAGACAAGCCAATACACATGACCCCTAAAAAAATATTCCAGCGGTGTTAAATCGCGCCATCTTGGAGCTAATTCACAGATTTAAAATTTGTACTTATATCGTACTTGCATCAATTCTTGAACAGTTGAACAAACGTTCTTTGGTGATAAAGACCTTTATAAGGCCGAGGCCACGCAGTCAGCGATAAGCGAGCGAGCGAGCGACTGAGCGACATGAAAAAATTAAAACAAATGAAATTGCATTGAATTGGCCATGCATTGAGCGAGCGATGAGCGATTTTTTTAAGCGACTGAGCGACGTCGCTCTGTCACCAAACTTGTTCTAATTTTTATTTTATCGCTTAGCGTCAAGAGCAACCAGATGGTTAAAGTAAATATAGAAATTTTGATCTCTGCTGTGCAACAACAACTAACAACTAATCGCTAAAGAAATGTCGCTCACGAAAAGGCCACTCGTCGCTCGACTTTGTCGCTTAATCGCTGATCGTTCAATCGCTCGCTCGCTTATCGCTGACTGCGTGGCCTTAGCCTAACGGGTGATTTTTTAAGAGGTTTAGAACTTAAAAAAAAAAAAAAAAACACAAAAAACTCGAAAAAATGAATGAAATATTTATTTGAATCGATAGTTTCAACCTTGCAATTTCATGCAAATGTTGACCGCGGCTGCGTCTCTCTTTCACACATATCGGCCAGTATCTCACGAATGAATGCATGGATGTTGCCTTCCAGTGCGTCAATCGAAGCAGGCTTGTCCCTATAGACATTAGCCTTGACATACCCCCACAAAAAATAGTCTAATGGTGTCAAATCGCACGATCTAGGCGGCCAATTGACCGGCCCGAAACGTGAAATTAACTGTTCACCAAACTCGCCTCGCAATTGCGCCATTGTTTCGCGAGCTGTGTGGCATGTGGTACCGTCTTGTTGAAACCACATATCATGCAAGTCAAGAACTTCCATTTCGGGCAAAAAAAGTTTGTTATCATCGCTCGGTAACGTTCACCATTGACAGTAACGCTGCGATTCGCGTCATCTTTGAAGAAATATGGCCCAATAATGCCGCCGGCCCATAAACCGCACCAAACAGGGACTTTTTCGGGATGCATTGGTAGCTGTTGCAATGCTTCTGGCTGATCTTCACTCCAAATGCGGCAATTTTGCTTATTTACGTACCCATTCAACCAAAAATGAGCCTCATCGCTGAAAAAAAAAAAAAAATGGAAGCAGCGCGCGATGAACATTTCGAACCGAGCACGAATTTTGATAGTAAAATTCAATAATTTGCAAGCGTTGTTCATTTGTAAGACGATCCATGGTTAAATTGCAAACCAAACTGAAGCTGTTTGACAGTGACACAAGGTACTAAACACACGTCAGCTTTCAAAACCAGTGTTGCCAAAACCAAACCAGCTAAAAATTAGTTTCTTGAACCATGAAGACAAACTCTTAGGTTTGTATGACTACGGAATACGGATGCCTGCATGCAAACAAAGGGTGTAACCTTCTGAGGGATTGGAGAGGAAGTACAGTTTTCTACCGGTTCCGAACGGCTAAGGGTTTTCACGGCAACGAAATTATTATTGGAGAACATGTCAATTTTTCAGTTTCTGCTGGGATTCGAACCATGAATCTCTATGTTAAGAGCAGACATGCTAATTATTACGCCACGGGCACCACAATACACACCACAAAATGCTCGGGAAGCCCTGAGGTTAGGTGACGATAAAGTGGTTGTCGGGATAACAGCAGACGCTCTTATACCTATAATATGTCCATTCAGTTACCACGTAGAAATTCTACGAGTTGCCTCTTTTTTAAACCCATTTTAAGCTTTCTATAAAGCGATGAAGATATGTTCCTAAGATCACTTCGCTTCGACCGTTAAAAAGAATTCTCGAGAGTGTACTTTAAATTTTTAAGAAAAGCAGATCATGTGGAGAGGAGTGCGTAACGGTTTCCATTTCTTCTTTGTTTATGTAGCTTCAACAAAAGTTCATTCTGTTGGGTGACATTGGCATGGAAGTTACTTTTCTGGTGATTACATCAGACTTGCAGTTACCGAAATTTCTCTGTGGTCTAAAAGCTAAAACGCAAAAACGATCTACAGTCGAGGGCGGTTGCAGAGTTTGTAAAAACGTTTCCGAGTAACTTAAGGGCTGTCTGACAGTCGGAAAAAATGCTGGCATTTGTCAAAAATTTCACGCTTTCTCTGAGTCATGATAGGAACTCTTGGATCACCTGATTATCCACTTGAAATACGCAGTAGTGACTTGGGAGGCGGATTGACTAATATTTAGATCTTTTCGGAGACTGTGACCTATTCTCTTAGTTTCACAAAAAAAAAAAAAACACAATAGTTAAAGAAAATATGAAAAATGTGAAATTGTTAAAAAATGCCTTCTATAATGCATTCTCAAAAACTCAGAGCAGTCTTGTCTTGTGAAGTTGAATAAGTTATCTCAGGCTTCTGTTTCGTTTAAAATGTCGATTGCCGCATTTTCGTTCAGGGCCGACTTTCTGAGAATCTTATTCTAAATTCCTTCAAAATTGTCTAGATAGCTAAAAAGTGTAGGACATCTTCTTTTACTCTCATATTGCAAGATCGCAAAGTATAGAGAGTTCCGATCGGTGAGGAATATAATTTAAATGTGCTATTTCGCGCCTTATTTTGAAAATTATGCCAGTTTTCTCAATCGATTTATTATTGAGGAAGTAGGTGTTGTCCTTAAAATCGTGGCTCAATTTGCTGTAGGAACACCTATACACCGACAATGAAGCTTTATTTGCGAATCTGTCGTACAAAAAACACCCTAAGTTGAGTCGTGAGTTTTTTTTCAAATCGAAGACGGATGTTCGTTGGGCGTGACTTTAAGACTGGTTCCACAATCGGCTGCATCTTTTTCCCATTCTTCCCAGACTCCACTTTTGGTTTTAATTGAGTTCATTGAAATTATTTTTGGAAGTCTTTGATCGTCCATTTCTAGGACCTTATCTTCATATTTAAAATGCAGATCTAAAGTGCGAAGGAACACTGGTGGAGTTCCGGTTTCAATATGCAGCATGTCGTATGGGGTGTTTTTTGGAAGACGAAAAACCCGTTTTAAAAAATAGCGAATGAATTTTTCAACAGCCTTATATTTGTTGTACCCCCATGTTTGTGCCCCATAAAGAAGCACTGAGACTAAAGTCGATTAGGATAGCTTATACTTAGCGCCGGTGAAACATGCCATGATTGACGAATTTGCACGTTTTGCTTCTGAAAGTTTTTCATTAAGGTGATCATTCATACAGAAGTTTGATGTAATCCATGAGCCAAGATATTTGTATTTTCTTACTATGTCAACGACTTCGCCGTTAAACTTCCACTTCTTTGAGATGCAGTATCGTCGTCCCCCATTTCTGAAAGTCATAACTCTTGATTTTTCCAAACTTTGATGGCAGTATAATAGCTCTCGGACGAATCGAAATTTAGGCGAACAACCAAAACTGAATCGCAGTCTTTAAATCATAGAACGAAATGGCTATAACATCGGCACTTCGGCAATATTCAGGGTGTAGCTATACAAAGTTTATAAACATTGGGTTTTATTCATTAAACTGTACAAAGTGCACGAACGAGGAAAGTCTGCGAATCATAAAAATTTTCTAAGGAAATTCGGAGTCGCTGACTACATTAGGAGCGTTAACTCCAATTTTCGGTCGTAATTCCCGTCCTAGTAGACATGCAACAACAATTTAAGTGTAAAAAATTTGAGTCTACATATCCACTGTGTGATGTTGCCGTTGCAGTGAGGCAAAGGGTTGGTCGAAGTGTCAAAAACTATCGCTACCGTTAAGGCGTCCGTATCAAACGATCCAAATCAAACAACTCGAACTTAAGTTCATGAAATCGATTAGTGCAAACGTCATTTCAAAATTAAAATTCCATTCATAAATGTTTCGATTGTACTTCAAGTCTATAAATTAGTTTTTGAAAAATCACAAATAGTTTTGGTTTTTGAAATCTTTAAAAGAAAGATGTGTAGAGACATTTTTTTTAAATAAGCAGTGTATCACGCAATAAGAGAAAAACATTAGCAAATGGAGGTGGAAGCTGGAACAAATGCATCAAGGACTTTGAAGTGAAACATGTACCTTACTCCGACCACTTACCTATTGTTGTTGTATTTGGACATAAAAGCGAAGTAAGAGATGTAAATCGCACTATTCTGCCTCTCCCGATGCTGAAATGGAAAGATTCTATGGGTCATGTATATAGAAAAGAATTGGATAGAAGGCTGACCGGCCAAACGGAATTTGATTTTCCCACATTGGAAAAATTTACAAAATGTGCAGCTGCACGTCCCTATTCCAACTCAAGGCGAACAACGCAATCTACTCCATGGTTTGATAATGATTGTAGGAAGGCAAGAGATCTCTCGTTTGAAAGGCTTACGCTTTTTAGAGAAAAAAAAACATCTATTGTTAAATGCTCTTATCTAGAAGCCAATCGGCAATACAAAGAAATCTGCAGAGAAAAGAAGAAAAATTACTGGGAAAGAGAAGCAAAAAAGCTGGCAACATGCAAAAACTCGAAGGATTTTTGGAGCCTAGTGAAGAAATTAAATGGAAGAGTAAATGTGATAAATCGGAATCTGAGCCCAGATATTCTTCGAAATTATTATAGGGACCTTCTAAATCCTGGTGGAGTAATACATTCCTTCCAATATGCTGTCCCAGGGATCCAAAATGAAACACTCGATGCTACTATTACGGTACAAGAAGTGAGCCATGCACTTGAATGTTTAAAAAAGGGCAAAGCACCGGGACCAAACTCCATTCCGGTAGAATTTTATAAGAATGGTTCGAGCTTGCTGAAAATCAAGTTCTGCCACTTAATGAACAAAGTCCTTCAAAATGAAATGACACCGCAAGGATTCAAAGAAGCCTTAATTTTTCCGATACACAAGAAAGGATCATTAGCTAACCCAGAAAACTATAGGGGAATCTCGTTCCTGAATGCATCATATAAAATTTTTGCGGCGATTCTCAAAAAGCGGCTGGATGAATGGATAAGGCAGAATAATATCCTGAAAGAATACCAGGCAGGGTTCAGATCAGGCTACTCAACAGTTGATCAACTGTTTGTCCTTACAAGCATCGCGGAATCGTTCCAGAATCAAAACAAAAAACTTTACAATTTTTTTGTGGATTTCAAAGCATCTTTCGACTCCATTGACAGAAATGCGTTGCTTTATAAGCTGTACTTGAAAGGAGTATCACTTAAGTGTGGAACAGTCTTACAAAACCTATATACAGGGAACAAAGCTGCTATTTGGAATGGTGAAGAGATGTCAGACCGGTTCGGGACAAAATCAGGTGTGAAACAGGGATGCGCCTTGAGCCCAACATTGTTTTCGTTATTCATAGATGATCTGCTGGATGGACTTCCGGGGGGTGTTCTTTATGCAAATACATGCATTAAGGGACTGTTTGCGGATGATGTGGTGTTGTTAGCTAGCTCCGATGAAAGTCTTCAACTAATGATAAACCGGCTTGGAGATTACTGTAAGCTCAGAAATTTGACAGTGAACCGAGAAAAATCCGAAGCAATGATTTTTAAAAAAGGAGGTGGTAGAAGAAGTCGTAAGGACATATGGAACTACAATGGCGGAGAATTAGAACTGGTGAATAAGTTCAAGTACTTCTTTCTTGAGTAAACACCTCAACGAAAAACTATCCAAGGCAAAAGCTGCAATCAATGCGACGTGGAAAGGATGTTTTTCAAATGGAGCAATTGCGCATAGCAGTAAATATAAAGTATTTGAAGCAGTGGCTGAATCAGTTTTGTTCTATGGGGCACAGGTGTGGGGATATAAAGAACATGAGGCAGTAGAGAAGCTCCTACGGTTCTATATAAAACGAATTTTCTGTATTCCTGATAATGCTCCAAATTATCTGTTGATGATCGAAACAGAACTTTCTCCCTTGTTTATAAAAACTTTGAAGTTGCAGATAGACATTTTTTTTTTTTTTTTAACTTGTAGGGTGAAGGTGAAAATTACCTTTACAAGCACGTCGACCTGAAAGATCTTTTGTGCTGTTCCCTTAGGTTTAATTACACGAAGTGTAAAGGTTTGTTCATTCGAAGCTGAGGTCATGTAAGAACCTAAGAATCTTCGAGGAAGAGGTGTTTCTGATATCAAGGGGACAGGGGAACCCTTTATTGAATATTTTAAGCCTGGATCTAGCTACGGCAGGGCATTCACATAAAATGTGTTCAGCTGTTTCTATGTCTTCAAGACAGAGACGACAGGTGTCATCTTGGCTGATGCCCATGTTTTTAAGATGATACTTGAGAGAGCAGTGTCCCGTGAAGAAGTCCGTAAGTAACTTTGCGTCACGTTTGCTCATGTCAAGAATTTCTTTCATACGTTTGTGGGATAAGTCAATGAATAGTTTTGACTGACGATGGCCATTTGAGTTGTTCCAGGTGCTGATCATGTTCTGTCGTTCCCAGGTAGCTAATTCGTTTTTTAGGCTACTTATTGGGAGACCACAGTAGGGTTCGGGGCCTTTGAATTGAGACTGAGAGCCAAGTCTAGCAAGTCGGTCAGCCTCTTCGTTACCCGGTACGCCTTCATGACCAGGCACCCATGAAAGAGTTATTTTATTGTGAGTAGCTAATTGAAGTAAACAAGTCAGGCAGTTCCAAACTAGTTTGGATTCGATTTTTGTCGAGGACAGAGCCTTTAGTGCTGCCTGACTGTCAGAGCAGATTAGGATGCTTGATCTTCGGAGGTTTCTTCTAATGCATTCCCTAATGCAGAATTCTATAGCCATTACCTCTGCCTGAAAGATAGTAGTTGTGTTACCAAGGGATGTAGATGATTTAAAGTTGGGACCGTAAATCCCTGCACCTACACCGTTGTTTGTTTTTGAACCGTCAGTATACCAGATGTATTGGAAGTTATTTGTAAGAATTACAGGGTTCTTCCATGCTGAGCGGTTTGGAAAGATTACTTCAATGGTGTAACATTATGCGTTTAGGCATAAAGTCCGAGGAGTGTGCTGCAGGCGATTTCAGTATTGGGAGCACCTGCAGAATACTCATATGTCCTTGTAAGTCTTCCTTCCTTGAGTAATTAGTGAGATCAAGCTTTAGTCAGATAGACATACTGAAGGTAATGAAAATGAGAGATGTCTTACATTTCATTGGGAAATGTCCCATATTAAGTGAAGTGAGGCGTCAGGTATTTGGAAAAAACTACCTTTCGGATGATGAGAGTATAACGGAGTTAAACGAGCTGGATGTGGAAAAACTTTTTAATTTTGCCAAAAATGCGCTAAATTATAGGAATAAAATAAGGAGTGGGAACTTTTGAGAACTTATTTATTGTAATTTTTTAAATGATGGGGCAGACGGCATAATGCCATGCATATATGTTTTTATATTATTTTAAAGTAGTTAAAAATGAATTTGAATAAATAAAAACTATCTAATCTAATCTAATCTAAAATTAGCAAATGCCACAAGACAATATCTTGCTATTTAGATTTTCTCTTTAAATTTGTGTTTTTTTTTCGAACTTGTCTTCCTGGAAGGTTCCCAATAAACTTGCCTAAACCTCGTACAATTATTATTTTTAAATTAAAAGTATCTGACTGATGAAACTTATGTTGGAAAAACAGAATATTTAAAGGGCAAAAGGATCACCATTCGACAAGGGAAAAGGTCATAATTCAAAAAATTATATTTCAAAAAGACATCCTTCTTCAAAGTAATTAATAAGTCTCATGCCTGCAAACATTCTTGAAACTTTTTTTTGTACCCAAAATAGGCGCTGTTAGAACAATTTTAATCCCAATTTCGTGTGTTTATTTTTTATTGAGGAAAAAAACTCACACATACTTAGGCTTAAAGAATATCTTAAGGCAAATTAAACAAGATAAGTAAATGATACTCGAATAGAACGGGACCCTGTCCGTAAGATTATTGGAATCAACAATGAAACAAAAAAAAAAGGAACGATAAACATAAACACTAAAATGTAATTCTTCATCAGTCTGACAAAGTAAGGATAGACCGAAAAATTCCGGAAAAAGGATAATAACTGGGCAAATAAATTCCCCGTTTGTTTTTTCTATTACCCAAAGTCTACTTTTGCAAATGTCAAACGCCTAGAGTAATTCCTGGGAACGCTTCAAATTGTTATCATTTCCAACCCCATCTATCCCCGCCTATGGCCTATGAATTATTGTGGACAAACAGAAGCAATAGACGTCAAGTTTCGACTTCCCGTTTCCGATCTATTCAAACAGCCAACTGTTCTATCTGACGGGTTAAATTTAATTCCATTTATTTTCTTGTAATATCTAAATTGAAGTTAAAGTGAATTTCAGGGCTTCTTGTCCCTCTGAGCGTTGGGTGCCGCCACCCAGAAGGAAATTGTTCCAATTTAAAGGATAAACACAACACACCGCATTCAAATGTGTCCATGCGGAAAGCTTAGGTCTTGGCGTTAAAAAAAAACCCTGAAGTTTACATTGTGTTTAAGGGAATAAAGGAAAGAAAGTAAAAAACGAGAATAAACCACCAATACGGGAAAAATGAAAAGAAGACGATAAAAGAAAACAAAGGAAGCGCAATAATATTGAAAACCAATTGGTGTGAAAATGTCTTGCTTTCGCTTATACTCGGTCTGCGGAACTGTGTGGTGCGAACGGTTAAGAATAGCGATGAGACTCACATTGTTGTGGAAATGAAGAGTGAGTCAGAACTGTGGGAAGAAAAGAAAGTAGAAAAGGACTTTAGGCATTACTACCACAAGGCAAGGATAAGCGTCGGATTGAGTAAACAATAGCTGGTCATTGGGGTAGCATTTTGCAATTTAATCAAATGAATGATTCGCTAAGGGACGAGCCAGGTGGCGGGAGGGGCTATCTGTAATCCACCGTCATTTTATTTTTTATTTTAAACAAACTTGAGGAAAGTTAGTGGTGGCTTCTTTTTTATCCATTTCTCTTATTTACTTATTTATTCTTTTATAAACCGTAATGGCTTCATGGATGACATCTTTGATTATACGTACTTACCAATTTGTTTTTTGTTTTCCTTCAAATTAGGCTAATGCTTTGTGTGTTTGATGACAGTAAATAGAGGGAGACGCATTTTCCAATGGCTCAAGTATGATGTTGTGTTTATTGGTGTAGTGGAACATCCAACCACAGTGGGTTGTTGACCATGATAAATAAATTCCTTTTAATTTTTGTTTACTTTCCGTAACAGCAGCTGGGTGAGAGGTTTCAAAATAACAACTGATTTTTTTCTTTTCAAGTTCTCCTAATCAAATTCATAAACAAAAATCTTGATTTTAAAACTTTTCGTGTAATGAACATTTTCAATCTCTTTTAATTGCAGGTAATTTGTGCGTTCATAGAACACGCCCACCACTCCTTCCGTTTGATGGTTCATAATGAAGGTGCAAATGGTTTCTAATGAGGAAAACAACGTCAGGTATTTTCTTAACAAGGACACGTTCATTATAAAAATGGTTGAAATAAAGCACATTATTATGAGGATTATTTTCTCATAATTTCTTATTACTTCATGTTATGTGGATGCTGTGAGAAACCTACATCCTTTCTTATACACAATTTGCTTGGTAGGGAAGAGTGTCTTAAGAATTTAAGTGTTTGTTTTGATTGCTGTAACCGTTGTGTCAATTTTAAAAACACGATAAGGTGGCTTGAAGAAGATATGAAAACATCGAGCACATATTCGGTTTTTATTTATTTTACGGTTTCTCCTATCATGGCTTTTGCTAAACGAAGTGAAAGGGACTTGAAAGTAGAGTTATTTTAAATTGTAGGATATAATGTAGTTCATAAGACCAGCTACGTGAATCGCTGATCACACACTTAAAGAAATGCTCGTAATTATTGGATCTTTCATTGAGGTGGCCTTAGATTTCTACGGGGTGGGCCATTATATAATAATAGGACACCTAATTATGCATACAACGGCATGAGAAATTTCGTTTCTCACAGAACAAAAAGCATCGTCTCCAAAGGGAATTCGTGGTTGTAAAGAGGCTATTAGGGATAGAGAGAGAAGTTTTCGAACATTTAAAGACAACCCTTCAGTAGAAAGCCGAAATTTGTTCAAACGCAACACAAATGTCAGTAATGCTTATATACAAAAAGCCCAAAAGGTCAACTTTTTGCATGACGAAAAAGTAAGGCAAAAAATACTGCTGTGTCCAATAGAAATCAACTCCTTTTTAGAACGTTAAAAATCCAACCACATCATCGGTCCCTACGCTCGTTTTCAATGACTCCCCGTATCGCTCTATCGACGAAACCAATATGCTGACGGCTCAATGCTCACTCGACACTTCCTGGTAGCATATTGGCTCCATCTCAGTTTGAGTCAATGAATTCTGTGATGAAGCAGATATTTTTTCGAACTCGCTCGGCAGCGAGAGTCCTCAAAGATCTCAATATATACACTGTCGGACAAAATAAAGTGCAAATGCACTTGACTGGTTTTAAAAATGCAGAGAATAAACAATGAGAAAGATTTATCACTCTATTTCATGTTCCTACGTTATATTTTATCATCTTTCATCAAACCTTTAAAAGTAGTCCGTTATTTTTGACCTCTATTAAACATGGACTGCATTAATTTTCAACCAAATGACATTGTGCTTGGACAAAATAAAGTGCAATTTTTTAATACCGTTGCAAAGTATAGCTAATAATAATTAAAAATAAAAACATAAGCCAAAATTTGTCAACAGATGAGGTTATCTTATGCCCGTTTGCAAAAATTTTGCTTCAAGTTGAATTTTATTTTCATAAGCTTTGACATGGAACAACTCTCACTTGAGTTAAAAGAATTTTTAGTCTCGGACCGTGACGTGGGTTGACCTTTCGTAAACTTGGAGAAAAATATGGTGTGTCAATTTCTGGAATCAAGAAGGTGTATTTGAACTTCATTGAACGGGGATCTGCTGCCAGTTTTTGAAGTCAAAGTGGAAGGAAGAGGAAAAACAACACCACCTGGTGACCGGAGAATCACAATAGAGGCCAGAAAAAACCATTATCCATAGCTAGAAACATTAAAGAAGACCTACAATTAGACGTAAGACAAAGAGCAGCCCAAAGGTGACTTAATGAAAGTGGGCTACGAAACTATTTGGCAAAGAGAAAACTTTTGCTACGCCAAATAATTATAAAAAAAAGACTTGCTTTTGCAAAAAAGTATTTAACAAAACCGTAATCGTTTTGGGAAAGCATAGTTAGGCTTTATGAGTCTAAATTTTAGTTGACAAATTCCAAATCAAGGAAAAGAGTTTGGTGCAAGCCCAAGGAAAGACTCGACCAAAGATGCATTAAAAAAATTGTCAAACATAGTGGTGGGTCTATTATGGTTTGGGGATGTTATTCCTTTGGTGGCGTTAGGAAAATTGTTAAAATTGACACCAAAATGACGAGTCTCATTACGTCAACATTATTGGAGAAAACTTAGCTTTTTCGGCATCAAAAATATCGCTGTACAAATACATTTTCCAGCAAGATAATGATCCGAAGCATACTTGCAAAGTGGCAAAGCAGTTTTTATTCACAAAACAACGTGGAATTATTGGAATGGCCACCTCAATCCCAAGATCTCAATCCGATAGAGCATCTTTGGTCCATATAAGATAAAAGAATTCCGTTAGATGGTCGACGAAATATACGATCTTTTTGGGAAAGCCTCCAATTTTAATGTGAGAGGATTCCATTTGAAATTTTGGTGGAATCAGGTTCGCAGCGTACCAAAGCGACTTGCAGCTGTTATTCAAAATAAAGGGGAAGCCACCAGTTACTGATTTCCTATGAAAATATTTGTTTTTTTGTTGATATTTTGAATTTGCACTTTATTTTGTCTTCTCTTTCTTCATGATTTATTGCAATACATATTTCTTGTTATTTTAATTTTGGTTATATTTTGTTTATGAATACTGATATGTTTATAAAAGAACTTAAATAAATTAAATCAAATGACTTTTTGAAGTAAAGTTCATGAAAACAATACAAAATAAAATGAGTTAGTATCTTAATTCCGGTTTGCACTTTATTTTGTCCTACAGTGCATAAATTCGCTGGTCCAGATGGTATCGCCGCGCCGCAGTTATTTTGAAGAGGTGTTCTTCTACGCTGACAAAACCAGTTCGTAAGCTTTTCTATCTATCCTATTATTCTGGGCTTTTTCTGAGCAGATGGAAAACTACATTTGTCCAGCCCGTCCCTAAGACAGCCGAATCTTCCTCCGCTTCCAATTACCGTCCAATTGCACTAACGTCCCTTTTTTTCCAAGATTATGTTATAAAATCGTCAACTCCTGAAATATTTTGAAGAACGAAAGCATCTTCATGACCGTCAGTAAGGCTGTCGTAGCAAACGGCCCACTGGTGATTTGATGGCTTATCTCTCCGAAAAGTGGAACCAATTTTTACATTGTTTTGGAGAAAGTAAGATTTGGGCTTGATATTTCTCAAACATTTTATAGAATTTGGCATCAGGCTCTTTCATCGAAAATGCGTGCTTTTGGTATCGATGAGTCTCTTCTTCGTTAGATTAAAAACTACCTTGCCGACCGTTCAATACAAGTTGTGTTGGATGGCTTCAAGTCTGATACCCACTTCATAAATGCTAGTGTGCCCCAAGGCTTCGTTTTATCCCCGACTCTCTTCCTGATTTTCATAAATGATCTCTTGTCTGAAACCTCTAATCCTCTCAACTGTTTTGCTGAGACTCGACCCTCAGCTTTTCATATTCGTTTCCGAATTGACGTCCCTGCTCTTCAGATGTGAAACTGAAACAGTTGCGTATGATAAGCTCATTGAATTCTGACCTTGACAGCATTGTTGCATGGGGTCATAAAAACCGAGTACAATTCAATGATTCGAGAACTCAATGTTGTCATTTGTTGTTAAAGCTTAACGTTCCCCCTCTACTATTATCCATGAATGGTACCTGCAACCAAGAAACCGAAAAGCTGTCAGTACTTGGTATGTGCGTAAGCAACGATCTTCGTTGGAACGACCACATATTTGAAGTCTGCTAAATACTTAGGCTTCTTGAGACGATGCAGGATATTTCTGACCCCTTCTGATCTGGCTACTATTTATAAAGCTTACATCCGCCCAAAACTTGAGTATAACTCCCATATCTGGTCAGGTGCTCCCCAAACATATTTGCGCTAACTTAAAGGGTACAGAACAGAGCGTTAAGACAGATAGGTGATAGTTCAATTATCGGATCGATCGATTCTCTTGAACATCGTCGAAACGTTACCTGTCTCTCTCTCTCTCTCTCTCTCTCTTTTATCGCTTTTCACAGTGCTCTAGTGAAATAGCCAGCAGCATTCCTCCCCTGAAACAATTAAGACACAACACCCGCCCCCTCCATTCCCTCACAAGGCATGGTTGTGAGAAATGCGCTAGGCCCAGGGGCTCCTCGCTTTGTTGCGCCACCCTATTTATTTTTTATTTATTTTATTTTACCCGCCTCGCTAGAAATGCCTATCAGTTTTACCTTGAGCCCAACTTCGAGCGTACAGTCAAATATAGAGATTCTTATTTAAGTCGCACCACCTGAATGTGGATTGCTCTACCTGGCCCTGTTTTTTCCCTCAAAAACATCGTGTATCGGTGTCTCTTTTCGAATCCTTTCCTATTTTTCTAAATGCTTGCACTGTGTTCTAAAACATTATAAGGGTATTCATAACCCCTAGGTGTTTGCGTGAATTAAAAAAAAAAAAAAAAACATATGTAATGAAATTTGGTCAACGGGAAAGCTATTTTTCCTTTGTTTTGAAAATGTCAAACTCTCCGCCTGATATTAATCGAAAACTCCTAAGTATATTTCTCTCGGAATAGTCACAATTTCTTCTTCGATATTCGTCTTGTGAAGATTCCTTGTTAAACTGTAATGGTTTACTCTTCTCTTCATGTTCCACAATAAAAAAAAGATTAGTGGTACAGGTAATGTCACCTCAGCGTGATACGAGTTTTTCTCTAAGTTTACGACTACTATCAAG
Organism: Melanostoma mellinum; assembly: GCA_914767635.1. Taxonomy (NCBI): domain Eukaryota; kingdom Metazoa; phylum Arthropoda; class Insecta; order Diptera; family Syrphidae; genus Melanostoma; species Melanostoma mellinum. Next base: position 203,311,102 of record OU612058.1, read on the forward strand.
TCGTTAGATTTATAGCATGTCGCACCATCTTGCTGAAACCACGCACGGTAATAACGTTTGAGTTCTTACAGTTGTGGAAAGAAAAAATAACATGTCTGTTGATCGGTCTGAATATACTGCCCCGATGATTAAAAAAAGACATCGTTAGTTGATTTGATTATTCTATTCTTGTTGACTTTAAACGTCCCGAAGGGCTTTGGTTGAAAGTTATAAACCAGAGTGGACATAGATTTTCTGATGTAAAATTTAATCAAATTTTCACTGGGACATTGTGCATCAACACTGCAAGAATCGTTATATTTGAAATATTTTTTCATGCAGAACGCTGTATATGCTGATGCGCGCCATGGCAACAAAATTTCAGCCAACCGGACTTCTTATTCCAACCTCCCGCGGCCGGCTACCGCGTAAGCAGTTATAGTTTCTTTCCTGCTACAGTAGACGCTCGATATAGTGAAGTAATAAAAACCAGCCATTTTCACTATTTGGAGATTGTTCACTATTTCGAGCGGGAGGATAGAAACGCTTTCCAAAGCTTAATTTGATCAAAAATGCACATTTTGTTCAGTGTGAAGATAATTATATTTATTAAATCTATAAACAAACACTTTAATCAAGTTGACTGCTAAAAACAAAAACAATTCTTAATACATCATCACTACATACATAGTATAAAACAAAGTCGCTTTTTCTGTCCCTATGTCCCTATGCATGCTTAAACTTTTAAACCTACACAACGGATTTTTATGCGCTTTTTTTTAATGAATAGAGTGATTCAAGAAGAAGGTTTATATGTATAATACATACAATTTATAGCAGAGAAAAGCCGAGAAATTTAAAGATTTGTAATGCGATGTCGTAACAACATATTTTTCTGCGCTTGCATTGCTGGCTAAACCTTACGAGATTGAACAAATTTATGTACTACGGAATTGTATATCTTAAAAAGATGAATAAAAAGTTCGCGGCAGCATGTGTTTATCTCCTAAGGATAACCCACAGTAACCATTTTTATCTTTTACATATTACAAAAAAAATATGGGTTATTTACCAAGCAATTTTAAACGATACAGTATCATTCCTTATCCAATTTAATACATTACAGTATGTGATTTAAATGAATATTTTCGAAGATATTACAGACTTAAAAATTGCGGCACGTAGCCTTTGCTTTTTTTGTTATTTTATACCCGTGCGAAGCCATAGCGGACCGCTGTGTTGTTATATACAACGTTCACAGTTTTTCTGTAATGTAATGTAATTTAGTATCAACACTGTACCCGTGCGAACCCGGGGCGGGTCGCTAGTACTCATGTAAAATAATATAAAACAAAAACATTTTAACTCATAAAAAACGAAAAATTTACATTAATCTACATAAATATAACATGTACAAATTAGCATCTTTTTTCACTATAACAATCAATTTTTTGGAAAGTAGTTTGTAAATTTTTTCTGCTGTTGTACAAAAGTAAGAACACAGCAAGAACTTGTGTTCTACTGAGTCAAGTGACTACTTTCCTTTGTGATTCAGTGTGAGATGTACATGAATGTACGGTAGAATTTGTTCAAATGCAGTCGACATACTGTAGACGCAATGCAGCTGCAATATTCTTGTTCAAACCTGAGAAAAAGAATGAGTTCACTATTTCGAGATCCTTATCGTTCACTATTTAGAGTAGTGGATGTAAAATTTTGGGTGTTCACTATACTGGATAGTTCACTCTTGCGAGATTCACTATATCGAGCGTCTACTGTATTTAAATTCATTCTTTTTGAAATGAACTAAAATGTATTCAATATAATGTCGAGTTTGAAACCCAGTATTTGTGAGTTCAACTAACTACTAATCAAGCTTTAGTAAGTTATTAAGTTTCTTGTTTCCCAATAAACCAAGAATCTCTGGAGAAAATCCAAAGGTGTCGGAATTCGAAAATCAAAACTCATCAGTATATTTACTGCTTTTCGTCTCCAGCGCCATTTTTTTGTAAGGACGCTTACAAAAACCTGCCAACAACAATATGAGATACAACAAATGGGAATTTTCAAGTGAAGAAACTGATTGCTCGTAAGGGATTACACATACAGATGACAGATGTAAGATGTCGGATGATCAATGTTAGCTGATAGATGACATATGACAGTTGACAGATGATAAATGACAAAATCTATTTGGAATGAATGTTTTGTTTTTGTCAAATTTCAATGATCAGCATCAAATCAATTTTTTTTGGCGGGGAAATATGATTAAAAAAAAAGGCTTACGAAACGTTACCTACAGTCCAAGCACATTGTTCAATATCAAGATATAATAGTGAGGAGCTTTTTAAAGTGTTTATAAGTGAAAGCAAACAGAACGTCGCTCCAAACAGATGTCCTACGACAATTCATGTCTTTTCTCAGCTCCTAAAATTTAAATTTTCAATTCAAGTTCAATTTTCTCCGATAATCATTTCATGCAACGGAAAATATTTCCCGATTAGATAGATGGTTGGAATCGAAAAAAATGTAGGTCCCTTCCATTGCCCCAAAAACAATGGCTGTCAGAAATACGCTAGCCTCCGGGTCTGCCCGCTCTGCTACTTCTTACTTACTTACTTACTTAGGTGGGCATTATACAGTTCGGGTGAGCCTGGGCCTCAACCAACATCCTTTTATAACGACTTCAATTTCGGGCGAGATCTCTCCGGTTTAGCACTCTAAGTCGGTTGAGATCATCTGCACCATCTAAGACGAGGTCCTCCGCTCTGCTGCTTCACCCTTTTTAAATTAATTGAAAGCGAAAATATTTCATAAACAAAACAAACCTACTGAATTTCAGTTCTCATTGATTAAATGCAGCGAAAAAATGAGTCTGATCAGCAGGTATAGCGATTAAATAACGAGCGATTGAAAGTCAATGGTGTTATAAGTGTTTGGTAGAAGAGCAAACTAAGACCCGAAAATGAAGTTATTGTCCTTACATTTGTTATTATATGTTAAAATTGGTATATATTCCAACAATTCAAGTCTAATTTACGGGATGCGCGCATTTCTGTTAGAAAACATGTATGCGAGTGTATTATTCTGATCTGAAAGTATTCTGATTCAACACAGTGATTAACTTAATTTTTATTTCTTTTTATATCGCCTGTGCCGCACTGTTCAACTTTCCACATAGTTGAACAGTTCTCAGTGGAACCGCATTTTTTTTATTTTCCTTTGCCGCAATGAAAAGCAAAAAGGGAAACGTTTTGGAAAAATTAGAGTTTTTTTGTTAATAATTTTGTATAGTAAACTTTTTTTTTTCAACTCGGAACTGGTTCAACACAGAAATACTTTGTTAGTGAGGACTGAGGAGAGTAAATAGAAACCTTTTATACGTTCAAGACCTATTTATCAAATCTTTTTGAACAAAAAAACATTTTCATTGTTTTTCCATGATGAATTTCTGGGCCCTAATACGAAGTGCAACTGACACTATGCGATAATGAACTTTCAGAGCTTTGGACATATGGACTGCTAAAATTTGTATGCCTTCTCTGTCTGTTGTTCCACTCTGTCTATTTTATTTAAGTAGACATTGCACATGGCAAAACATCCTACTTATTGAAGATTTGTCGCAGCAGATTTTTTTTTTTTTTTTTTTAATAATTTCCACAAACTGAAATTATGATTTACGACCCGAACGTTTCAATCAGAAAAATGTTAAATAATTCAAAATATCCCAACACTACCTACTACCTACTGTTCCTATATATCCTTGCAAATGGTCCCCGGTTTACCCTTCTATCGCTATCACTTTAAGACCATCAAAGAAATTGGAAGTTGAAATTAAAGGAAACCTGAAATTCATCTAATTTTTCTTAACGTCATGCACATGGCACATCTGAAAAGCTACATTGGAATGCTGAAATCATCAAAGACCTACAGCCAACTACTTACTTTAGTATAAAACCTATCCAATTGCTTTCCAATAATATAATTCCTGGAAAAAAGAAAACTAAAAATCATTTTCTCAGCTTTAATTTTGAAGCCATTTCATCTCCGTATCAAAACCTAATGAGCGTACGGAACAATCTGACGATGTAGAAAGAAAATTTGTAGCCTCCCTCCTATTTTAACATCCATTTCGCGTAATGAGTCAACAATAGTTTTCCCTATTCTTCCAAGTCTTCTAAGCTAAAACTTTTTAAAGTGACATTAATGGCAAAAGAAAAAGGGCGACAGCACACTCACATTAAGAGGCTTTGAAATTATATGAGAGTAGGGGTAGGTAAACAAAAAGAAGCACATACTCGAACACAATAATGTTTAGCGTCATACGATGATGCATAGGAGCAAAAAGTTAATTGGAATTATTCGAATGTAAAACTTTTACTATAATTGAAATCTTAAGTAAGGTTCTTTTTTTTTGTTGTTGTTTTTTTATGTTTTTGTGTTTTCGTGTTCCACCAGCGTTACCAAATTCAGCAGAGTTGTTTTAAGTATTTGATCATAAGGAAGGAGAGAAGTTTTAAATAATAATTAATGGTGTTCGTGTAGGGATACTGATTAAGACAACATATGAATGGAGGTTGATGTTGATGAAAGTGGGCCCTGCAAGCCGGGTAAGTTTTTGTATTTTATGGGTTCCAGGAAGGCGGTATTTAAAAAGTGTTGTGTCATGACTTAGTGGCCCTATACTAAGTTCTTAATGGTGGTTAATTCATAGAATAGCATGACGTGAAAAACAAACATCTCTTCATTTAAAAAGCAGACGGGACGATCTGAAAAACCTGATAAAGTTTATCTCTAATTTTATTATATCCAATTTTACAATCTTACAGTCGGTGGAGGTCTTCTTCCACTTGACTGCGCCACCTGAGACGAGATCTGTGGCGATGCATACTCTTGTGCTCATACAGTTCGTTGTTGATTCTTCTTCCTCGTACATTGCCTTCACACACTGGACCAAGGACTCGGAGTTTATTTTCGAAATGCTTATGATAAAGTCTACACTTCCTCGCCGTTTAGCCGTTTAGACTCATTGACAAGAGTAATACTCCATTTGTTCTTCGGACTGATACTTTCCGTATCCGTATAGTTGGACAAATTGATGTATAACGAAGCTATGTATGTCTGTCTATTGTGACGTTTTGTTAAATTCGTCAAAGTTTTCTGTAGATATTTTTTGACGAAAGCACATACTTTGTTTGTCTTTAATGTAATTGTAATCCTAAACGACTAATAGCAGAGGTTTTATCCATGGTGTTGACGTTCGACTTTTGTTCCTACAATCTTTTCTAGTACGATATTAAAAAAGTAGCATTACTTTTGAGTCGCCTTACTTTGATGTTGATGAGTTTTCTACGAAGATTGCAAGGATGCCAAAAATAGGCGTGGCTTGTGTCTGAAACAATGCGGCTTTGAAGCTCTGAAAAAAATAGTTTTTATTGATATTGTAGATAATTCGGTTTTATTTCTGCTGTTTTCCAAGATCTGCCGTAATGTGAAAATTTTTGCAATCGTGAACATTACTAGTCTAAGGCTTCATTGATAAGGACCTGTGATATTTCTTACGTGAGGTCTTAGACGTTCACATTTAACAGCTGACGAGATCTTGTGTGCGTAAATGAGAGATATTCAGTTTTTAACTGGGGCATTTGTGAAGGCCTCCTTTTTAAAGATCGGGTATACAATACTGAGGTTACAATCATCGGTCAGGCTTTCTTCCACATTAAACAGGTAAACTGGTGCATGCTCCTTTCCAGCTAATCTCCAGCTGCCTTGAAAAGTTAAGTTACAAATTAAGCACATCTGTACCAGCAGCCTTGTATGATTCAAGTTTGCAAATGACAAGTTTTATTTCCTCTAGGTGGGGTGAACGACATTGTTGATCATCGTCTAAGTTGAATTGGGCATTTAACAGTCTCCAAGAAGTGCTTTTTCCTGATTCGCTATAGCGATTTCGTATCTAATGGGTCCGCCATCTAACGATTTTTTTTTTTTTGTAACTAGTGCTTATTTCGTGAATGGTAGCACTTAGCTCATGTCTGATTTGACAGATAATAAGTTTTATCCTTCCGCTAAACGTATATGTTGAGTTTTCGCTTCGCTTAGTGGGCCTGAGATCGACTTAGAAAAGATGCCGATTTTTCGAAAATTGTCTTTTCAAATGAAGCTCATTTTGATCTTGGCGGGTATGTAAACAAGCAAAATTGTCGCATTTGGGGCACAAAAAACCCGCATGCATACATTGAAAAGACGATACACCCAAAACGAGTCACTGTTTGGTGCGGATTTCGGTCCAGAGGCATAATTGGGCCATTTTTCGAAAATGAGCAAGGAATGGCATTTGCAGTCAAAATAAAAGTTATTTGGTGGATCCTTTATTACTTTGTTGTTGGTCTTCACATAATTGAGTTTGAGGTTTGCTTTCTTTGCAGGATCTTTTTACCAGCCAGCGCTTTCATTTCCTCAAACAATCGCCTTTCAGGCTGCATCTTTTTCTTTTTGAGAATTCGGTGTTCTTCCTTTCTTTTCTTCTTGAAAATCTCGTTGTTTACTGGTAAAAGGCAGCTTTTGTTCTACTTTGCATCAATATTTGTCGAGCCTTTTAAACGGCAGTATTTGCCTGCCTTCATTCTTCATCGAACCATGAGTTTCTTAATGGGGGCCGAGTGAAACCCGTAGCTTTAGATGTTGCAATTCTGATGACATATTGGCCTCCCTGTCACTGGTTTTAAATGCTTAATTCTGGTGGCATAGGATTCAATTATATTTGGAGGGCCACTTGATTGGAAAATGCATTGGTTATCTCTTGCAATTGTAGTTTTCCGATGTCGTATCGTTTCACAGTGTTAGTTCGCGCGAGTAGTGAATAGGATATCCTTATCCGTACTTTGGTCTTCAAATAAAATGAAAACATCCAAAAAGAATAAAATATGTTTTATTCAGGAAACCTTTATATGTGCAGGTAAAAAACCTGAAATTTTTTTCGAAAACAGGTGATGGTGTACTTAGTATAGAAAATCTGACCGATTAACAATTCAGATATAATGATATAATTTAAGATCGAAGGCGGGTTATATGTACAATGGTTAAAATACAAAACAAGAAATTGTGTGCACAGTACACCCGCAAACAAACGACTCTTTGGAAATTTTCCCGAACATACAAAAAATATTAAAGGTCAAAGAAAGGTCGCGCGTCCTGCAATTTCTTGATAAAATACTTACGTAGAAAAATACTTTACTTTTCTGCTGACGAATCCTGGCTGAGTTTTCTTGCCCGTTCCGGCACTAACTCTCTTGAATTCCTGTCTGCTTGGAGCTTTTCTGTACAGTTTGGCCTGCCTGCCAATCAAACACTATAACAATCTCAACTTGCACTACTTGTAATTATTAAACACTCGATTATAAATTCTTCGAACACTTTTTCAATTTTTAAAACTAGTTGGCACTATGTCCTTTCCCAGAGGTCAACCAAGAAGTGCCATCTTCTTGGCGGTCTCCTCGTTCATCGGCGCAATCATCAAATTTCACTCAACTTCGATCAATCAGAGTCGTGGAAGTTCGTCAAGGGGTATCTGCAGTACTCTCAGCAAATTTGCTGGAATCTGCAACGTAGGCGAAACGCATCTATTTCTCTTTTCTAAACTATTTTGATGCTGAATCTCTCGGTCGTTAGAAATTCGCAACAAATTTGCCTGAATTAACAAATCCAAACCTGTTTCATTTCATTCTATTCTAGAATAGAAAATTGAAAAACTAATGCTTTAAACAAATTTCCTGCGCCCAACCGACCCAAGTTATTGTGCAAGGAATCTATTTTAGCTAGGATCCAATTAGAGAGGATTCGTAATTTTTTGCAAAAACTACTAAACTACTTCGGTGAACCTTCGCGCAGATTTGGGGGAATGGGGATATCCCTACAAAGAGTAATTTCCTTGCTAAGGTAAAGCACTTTGAGTTGGGCACTCGGCCTTTACGGTGAGAGCTCAGCTATGTATTACGTTGGGCTCTTGGCTGTTTATATTGAAAAAGTTTTCAAATGCCAAATTCTGATGATCACTGATATATCTCAGTGTGTTATAGGTGGGTAGCCATATCACTACCATATTGGTCATATAGTAGGTTATTAGTAAACTGCTGCTGATGTTATTATTAAAAGGTCTCCAGAGCCATCCTGGTTCTTATTGCCGCTTCTTTTTTGAGACTCCAGCCGTCCACTGGCTCAATGGGAAGGCACCTATTTGGGTTGCTTTTTAAAATGCTGAGCTGATGGACTAGGGCTGCTCTGTACTCTGCCAGCACTTTGAAGTGCTACAGTAGAAATGGGAAAAGAAAGAAAACTAAAGGTCTAACTTGTGGTGACGATTTGATTATTTTAAAGTCATTTTCTTCTAAGTAAATAATTTCTCTCCTTTGACATGCAAAGGCAATTCAAATACTCAAGAGAGTAAACGTAGAAGCTTTTCGTTATAAAAACAACCTTGGGATAAGATTACAAATTCTTTAAAAACTTTAATAAGAAACGTATAATAACAAACGTAACATTACGTACCTCAACCACTTTATCTAGAAAATATTTCCCTACATGTACCAGAGCAAGTCTATTAGTTTTTTCTTTTCCTTTTGAAGAGAAGATAATTCTGCCGACATTATCTTCTGACTTGATCCTGATTTGTACCTCCTTTGCATTTTGCCTTACTATTTCACTTTAGTCTTTTAAAATCCTTCCTTCTTTTTCTTTTCTTGTGAAGTCACTATCTCTTGCATATTATACAAAAGTTTCGCCAAACGGCACATACATAACCCTCAACCTTCCAAGAAGCTCATTGTGCAAATTGGTACTTTGTACAACCCACAAAAGGACACACACACACACACACACTTGCCTATTCAAAACACATTGAGCCCCAGATATCCTGCCGATGTTGCAGAATTATAGTCGAGAACCCAGAAGCTGAATAAAGAAAAAAAATCTAGCACGTCTGTTCGACTGGGCTCCTTTACAATATTCGCGCAGTCATCTTCTCTAATTCTGTTTTGCAATGAAACGCAGGCAGGCTAAGAGCATTTTCTCACTACTGTGGGACTTAGCACCAACCCCACCCAATTTTCTTATGTGTGGCATCGATACTTTTTTGCACTAGGTAAAGTGACACCAGTTCTGCGAAGATGACTCCAATAAAAGTGCACAGCTTGGATGCAAAAAAGGACAAAACTGGTTTAAATTAGAAGTGAAGGCGGCGGAATCGAGGTTGAAAGTTAAGTCACAAAAAAAAAAGAATGAAAATGTAGAATGGAAAAAGAAATGTTCTTTTCACAGCCCTGCACTCGACTAAAGGATATAAAAGGATATAATAATGAAGAGTGCTTTAGGCGCAGCTCACTTTTGCTCTTGCTTGTGTCGAGTCGGATAGGAATGGTGGTACTGATGCTTTGTAGTGATTATGTGTGGGTGTTTTTTTTTTTGTTTTTTACTGTCGTCATCGTCTTGCAGTCATTTTCCAAGAACTAAGCGTTGTCTGCGTGTCGTGTGCAATGCTTGTTTTAATCCAAGCCTTTGCTTTGAGGTGGTGTTCTCTCAGGATAGTATGACGAAGTTAAGTCCTAGCGATTGAGACTGCGTTTTTAATCCTTTATACTAAAATACAAATTATACCAATTGTTCGCCTTTGTTCCTTTTTTTATTTGGTGTAGAAAGAGCTCCGCTTTGCACACAAACGATGTGCCCAAGAGTACGTTGGCTGCTTTGTGAGATCCTTGTTCTTTTTTTTGTGACTGCGCGCAAGAAAAATTAAGACAAAAAAAAACTTCTTATCCTTAATGAACCCTTAAGAGATATTCCTGTTTGCTTTCTGTGAAATAAGAAGATGCTTGTGCGGGTGATGTTCTTAATTTCACACTTCTAATGGTCATTAATATTGTACCATAAAAGAAAACCTAACAAAATCTCCACAAGGAGTCTGCTGTGTATGTGTGCGTTGGGTTGGGTGTTTCTTGCAATATTCCGCACACAATTAGTTTTTGGGCGTGCGGTCGTTTGGTCAGTCTGTCGGTCGGTCGGTCGTCTGTGGTAGCTGGGCTTTTGTGAACAAAAGTTATTTCCACCCCACTCACCCATCTTTTCAGTAAATGAGCAAAGTTAGTAGACTCAGATTCCCTTGATGGTGCGGTATTCTTGGGTGAAAAATTGAGTTAAGCTTTTGTTTTCCTTTGGGGTAGGTAATACGAAACGTCGCGCCCGCCGTCAGCATCGTTTGGTTGGTCGTTGTGAGGAGTATAAGTGAAATTTTATTTTAACCCAAGAAAACAATTTGGATTGATTTTCGTTGCGGATGAACGGTATTACGTTATAATGGATCTACGGAAAGATACTTTGCCTATTTTGTTTGGCATCGAGACAAGCGTCAGCGTTTGATGTTCTTTTTATTTCGATTGGAAAATTTACAGCAAAGATGACGAAATTGGTTTCTCGACACTGATCCTTAACAGTTTATCAATCAGCTTAACATCGATAGTAAGTATAAATATTTGAAGGCCCTGCACTAAAACAGTTGGTAGAGACTCTAGTAGTTGATCCTTCTTGTGATAAGTAATAATAACTTCCCCTTGAGGCTTTTAGTTCAGTTGTGCAAATAGGCGGCATTCTAAAACCTTACCACATGAAAGTGGATACATGCAGCAGCTAACTTCTTGTTTGTTTTGATGATCGTTATGGAAATGAGCAATGCTCGCATTGATGTTCATTGGTTTGCTATTGGTAGCCCATACGAACGTTCGATAACCGCACAAAACGAATGTGGAAAAGTTCAGAACGGAATTTGTCGTTTGTAAGGATGACAACCTTAAGACTTATTTCTCCCTATTTTAAACTAGCTTTCGGACCAGTGTCGCGGCAGCCATGTTGTCTGGACTCTTTATGGTCGTGCAAGGCTCGTGAAGATGGTTTGAAGTTTTTTTTCCCTTTAGCTTAGGTTAAGTTGCATGGGCCACAAGTGGCAGCACCTCACTCGGATCTCAAGGATCCATTGTGTTCCCCGGGAAAAACAGAGGATGAGGAGGTGGGAAGATTGGAGAGGTAGAAGGTTGGGTTTGTGATTGGTTTATTTTGGTAGGGAGCCCCCACCTGTAAAATTAGTAAATTTCAGGACGTTGCTCAATGGAAGATTAGGAATGTCGCCCAGTTCGTCGAAGAAGTATTATCCGATGGCTTTTTTCCTAATCTGGGCTAAGCTAGGACACTCACAGAAGAAGTGAAATGATCCTGCCTATGCCTCCTCATCTAGGCATCCTCTACATAAGTCGGATGTGCTAATGCAAATTCTCATCATGTGAGTACCCAACGAGTTGTAGCCCGTGAGAATGCCAATCAACAAAGAGAGCCAAGGTCTGCTTAACTAGAGTAGAAGTACTGTTTTTTCTTGGAAATGTTTCCAAAGGTTTCTGGAAACTCAGCATATTTCAAACGAAGACAACCTGTCATTGGCGGTTTTTAGAAAATTATGTTTGATTCTGCTTTTTTCTTGCTCTATTCATGGAAGGGTTATCTGAGAAGGTACCTGACCCTACCCTTTCGTCCGTTTTGGAACCATCTTTGAAAACGGAAATTTGATTTTCTTTTATAACCCTATATTCCTCCCAGCTTTCTCTTGTCGGAAAGACTGTTAGGGCCACTGGATTGAAGTCAATATGCGCGGGGGTATAGTCTGTTTGAATGTCTATATCTCTATGGTTCATGGCAGTTCTGTTGCCTGATATGCATGTTTTACAATTATTGCATTGTTTGAGTCGCAGTGCCCTTTTGGCCGCCATCTCCTTAGTAAAAAGATCTAGGGGGGCTAGCGACAGGAAAGTTTCCAGAGTTGCAGTTGGTGTTGTTTTCATGGCACTAGTTGCGCCAATGCATGTAAGCCTTTGGATTTTGGTCATGGTCTTAAGGTTTGAAGCCTTCTCTAATGATGGCCACCAGACTAGACAGGCATATGTAAGGATTGGTCTTATTATTGATGTATCCAGTGTATAGTTTTGGGACGAGGTCCCCACCATATTTTGCCAAAAATTCTACTACAAGTGTAGAAAGCGATTTGAGCTTTCCTTTCTCTTTCTCTTAAATTTTCTTTCCAGTTAAGTTAACGATCAAAGACCATTCCGAGATATTTTGCCGTACCAGATAAGTTTATTGGTATGTATGTATCATTAATGGTGGGTGGAAGTTTATCTGGAATGTTACGTTTTCTCGTAAACAGAACAAGTTCTGTTTTTGTAGGGTTGACGTTAAGCCCACAGTTTTTTGCCTAGCTGGTGAGCTTGTTTAGAGCTGTCTGAAGAAGTTCACAAAGGGTGGTTGTGAATTTTCCCGAAGTCATGATGACGATAGCATCAGCATAGACTACGGCTTTTATTCCGCTCATGTCAAGTTTAACCAGGATTTGGTTGACTACTAGGAGCCAAAGTAGCGGGGATAACACTCCTCCATTTCTGCTTTTACTGTTCTCGATTGGAGCATGGAGCCGATCCAGTTTGATATCGTTGGCTCGATAATTATGGAACTCACTGCCATGCGAATAGCATTGTATTCAAAGTTGTTTAAGGCCCCTTCTATATCGAGGAATGCAGCCAACGTGTACTCTTTATATTGCATTGACTGTTCAATGGTTCTCACTACTTCGACTACGATGGAGGTTGGTTTGAACGTCCTGGGATGTTACGGGCTTTGTTTGGTTACTGCACCCTAATACTGAATACGCTCCTGTAAAGAAATAAATTTTAATATTAAGAACGTTGCCCAGAATATGGCGCACCGCTTCTTGAAGTAACAGGGGAAGCGGAGTGGCTATCGCAAGAACCACGGATGGTGAATTGACCTAGAGGGCCCTTCTTAAGAGCACCACCAAGAAAATTCAAACTACTCGGGAATCTACCTGCTGGGCCCCTTGAGAGCACCATCCGAGAAATTCGGCGAGGTCTGGGAATTTACCGACTGGGCCCCTTAAGAGCACCGGTCGAAAAATTCGGTGAGGAGTAGACTAGGAATTTATCAATGAGCCCCTTGAGAGCATCGTTGAGAAATTCAAGAAGTCAGTTGGAAAATTTATCGGGGGGCCCCTTAAGAGCACCGTCCGATTAATTCCGGGTTCGAAGTAGAAATGGAGAAGCAAAAGAATAATATTAAAGTGGTATTCCCACAGTTAACATTGGTAATTTCTTCTCTGATTTTTCATACAAATTCCACTTGTAATTATAAAGTTAGGGGTTAGCAGCAAGTGTGAGGTGTACTGGGTGAGTAAAATATCTACCACCCATGTACACGCTAACCTCTCGTGTTTTTCAAAAATCCATTCAACTGTTGATGGCAGCTGTGTTGTTGTCCAGCGGTGGTAGAGTAAAAGTGTGACATATCGTCACAATGCATGTTGGGCTGTAGAGATCACAGTTTTGCTTTTCTAAAAGTCTTTCTAGAGTCTTAAGTATAAAGGAGGATAAGCCTGACTGTCTGTGGTCCTGACTGTCTGTGGTCTGAAATCTTTGGGTTCAGTTTGTGAGGACTTACTTGGAAATGAATATGACTTTAACTTCCCTCCAACTGGTTGCGAATAAAGGTGAAGCTTAGACAACCTCTGAATATTTCCACTAGAATCAGCACAATCGAGTCTTTAGGGCATTGGAGCATCATTGGAATAATTCCGTCAGGGCCTGCAGATTTGTATGCTGAGAATGAGTCATTGGCCCACATTACCTTCATATTATCTACTAATAGATTTCCTATGTTGGATCTTTGGGTATTATCTTTAAGTATCTGTTAGGGCCAGTTTTTTGAATCCCGCACAACACGAATGTGGGAATTTCAGCGCGAAGTTATTTTCTACGTGATTTCTTATCTCTGACGTACTCCAAGTCCAAAGGTCGGTATGCCGTACAACACTAATGTGAAAAAAATCAAACAAGTAGAAAATAAAAAAAAATTATTACAAAATTCTCGCTCCTTACAGTCAAACGGTCAGCAGCCTTCTACATCCAGTCATTCAGTTTATTAGCAAATTCCTCGCTCCAAAAATAAAAAAAAACAGACATAGCCACTGTCGTCAATTCTCTGAACACATAAAAAATGTATCAATAAAGTTTAAAGAGTGTTGCCTAATTTTATATTTTACACTTAGATACGAGAAAAAAAATCCCTCAACTTTTTTTTTATCAAAAACCCGCCTGGAATCAGTGGTTCCAGTTCCAGAAGTAAAAGCATCGACAAATCGTTTTTATATCTTCGAAAACACCAAAAGCAAAAATCGAAAAAGCCCATTTTTAAAAAAACAAAAAATCTCATATCCCCTTGGTGTATCGTTTGAAATGAAATTCTAGCGCAGGAAACGCTTTCCGCATCCAACCAGTTGTGGTTTCCCTTAAATTTATGGCTATCGCAAACGACCGACGAGCACATTTGATCGCCCTTCGTCATCCGACCCCCAACTGGTTGGGCCTTAATCGATTTCACATTTTGATAAGGCTTCCTCCTATATACACGACTACCAACATGCATTTTGCGGCTCGAAATTGCCACATAAATCAAAACTTTTTCTAAAGTCCATGCTAACCAAGTTCGGTGGCATTTGCCTTCACATATCGTCGGGCGCCACTATACAGCTAGACTTTTTTGGAAGGGGATGATTTTTATTTTATTTGCAGCGTCCAAATATTCAAAGCAAAATGCAGCTCTTCAACACCGCACTGGTTAAGCTAAGCTATAGCTGGTCTTTCTAGTGGTTTCTTCCGGATGCTTTAAGAAGGTGTTTCGAGAATAAAAGCAGTGCGATAGATTTTTAATCATGGAAGGCTTGAAAGCTATCACCAATCCACACTAGTGTGTCCTTATCAAAACAGTGATCAGAAAGCGATTCCTGCAGTTGCTTTTTGCCTCATTAACACCAAGTCATAGTTTTAATCTTTTCCATTGGAACACCCTGTGTGAAGCAAAGCAATAAACGAATGATGAAGGAGTATTTGCTCGTGTTGCTTGCGGCAGAATGCGGGTGAACCAACAAAACTTAATAAAAATAAAAAACACAGGAGCAAATAAGGATTCTCGTTTCTATTTCTACGCAGCAGTCTGTCGTTGTTTTATTTGCAGGAATCCCTACTATTGCAACGCTCTCCTCTAAGAAAAATGTATCTAGAAAAAAAGGAAGGACATCATGCTATCGAAAACCTAGAATTCCCAAGTCTCGACCATAAAACTTTACACCCTCAAGGATGGAAAAGTGCTTAACACATTCGTCCATGTAATTGAGGTTATCAGTTTCGTTTCGCATTGTTTTTTTCTTCTTCTGTTTTTTTTACTTTTTTGATATCTGAGTTCTTTTCCTCATTTTGTTGTTTTCGGTGTCGGTTTTCCTGTCTGGGATTCCCTTAGCCCAGACGAATGCAGTTGGTGGTGGCCCAAAGTTGAAGCGGTTTTGTACTATGTGCGGTGGCCAAGAGAGATTTATACCGTGGGAATGGGTATATCGATTGCAGTTGATCGTTTTCTTTTATTTATCTGCAATAAGGAGCAAAAAGGAATTTATTGTTTTGCTTTTAGTTTTATTTGAATAACAACATCTC
The DNA here is from genome assembly GCA_914767635.1 of Melanostoma mellinum. Lineage (NCBI taxonomy): Eukaryota > Metazoa > Arthropoda > Insecta > Diptera > Syrphidae > Melanostoma > Melanostoma mellinum. Next base: position 203,326,668 of record OU612058.1, read on the forward strand.
GGCTCTCGGCTTTGGAGTTTATTTTTTTTTTTTTATATTTTCTTACTTGTTTCGGTTAGGATTGGGGTTTTGTCTTTGACTTGGATTGAATCGATTTAGCTTGGAGGTTAACCCTTTAACCACTGACTTCAAAATATAAGATATTTTGTTATATGAATTATGGTTATTATATAATTTGAGGCTGAAAAAAACGAATATGAAGTCTGTTTTTCCAAACGATGTCATCTGGAAGCTCCAGGTGAAAAAAACGGAAGACCGTCTGTAGACGGTCTTAGTGGTTAACGGCAAAAAAATATTATGAATAAATAATTGATGCAAATTCAAAATAAGGTTTTTATTCATTACCAAATAACAAATTATGCTGTGTGATATATCTTAAAACAGTTTTTTACTTTTGAAAAACATAAATGAATATTGCATTTCGAACAAAATGTGTGTGTATCCGACTTTTTACACAACTTACAAGACTTTTTCGTCCCCCATTCTGGAAAATGGTTGATTCCATCAAACCTGACACTTGCCACCGGATGTACAGCTTTTTTCCCAACACTGTTGCTGGAAGTCGCCTGTGTAACAGATGGTGGACGACCAACACATTTCTTAGCTGCAGCACAGAGTTCTTTGGCAATGCTCAAACGAAACTCACACATCGTTATATCTTTTGGTTGTTCGTCCTCGTTTCGATTTTTATCAGCATTCTGTCGTCTATACAATATAAATGCATTAGTTGTAGCCATATCCAAAAGATGATAAGAAATCCTTGTGGCCATGTCACATGTCTTAATTTTTAGTCCATTTCGACCCATGTAGGCATCCATCAAATCGACACCACCCATGTGGGCGTTATACTCACGTATAATTTGTGGACAGTCGATCTCGTTATATATTTTTTCTTTTCTGTTGTATCGAGAAACTTTCGCCGGCTGGCTAGCCAAACTAGTTCTTATAAACGGCTTTATACCAACATACGTTGAACATAGTTTGACATTTTTCGTGTCCTTCCACAGAACGGTGGCAATTTCGACACCATAAGCGGCTCCGACGTATTCTGTTGAATATCCTCTTGCCGCTTTTTTTAGCTCTTCACTCTTATCATTGGGAAGCTTACATTTCGGTACTCGATTTGTTCGCACTGTACCTAAGCTATATATGCCACGAGCCCTTAGATACACTAAAAGCGGCAAGGACGTATAAAAATTGTCGAAATAAATTATGTGGTTAGCAAAATTTGGGATGGTTTGCGAAAGTCTGATGACAACATTCCCTGTTGTCCCAATGTTAGGAGTGCCGGGCAAAATAATGTCGTCAATTTTTGCTCCGGTATAAATTTCAAACCTGTATGAATAGCCGTTGCTGTCACACAAAACAAAGAATTTTACACCCCAAGGGTGCGGCTTGTCTGGCAAATACTGCCTCAAATGATGAGCCATTTTCGTCGAGCACATTTGTTCGTCAACACACAAACGAGCAGCCTTTGGAATTGAATCAAAGCGTTCAATCAAATACGTCGCAACTTTTCTTATACGAAAAATGGGATCGTACCCCACATCACCTTTCTTCACTCGTTTCGATTCGTCGTTGAACGACAAATATTTTTTAATTTGCTCGAATCTATTTTTTGACATACAATCAGGTATGTGTCGAAACCCGTACTCGCTCCAGTGAGCCTCAATATTCGGGTAACGAAAAATCGACATAAAAATTAAAACGCCCAGATACCTCCGAAGTCCATGTTCGTCAATCTTGAATTGGGTGTTGACATTTTCTGTGACAGCAGCCCGATTTGTTTCAAGAGAAATCATATCAATGAGATCGTCGGAGAAGAAATATGAGAAAAACTCAAAAGGTGTTTGAAGTTCTTTTACTTCAGGTGGCAAATCAGTTTTCCCCCTAAATGCTACTTCATTCACATGCAGCTGCATGGACATTTTTCTCCACAAAATGTCTTTGAACTCCGATGAATCCTTATTGATATTTACTAGATCTATACACAATATATTATGAAGCAAGGAATTGTTATTTGTTTTATAATGTTTATAATAGATAATGTTATTCAAAAATACTAACCACCTCCATTGAAGCCACCGGCTGATGGCATAATTGAAGGGCCTGAAGCTTCTTCGGTGGGTAACAAATAAATAAAACAAAAAACGAAAAATGGATATATAACACTTCATTACTTACCAAAATAATTCTTGTGTTGTTTTGTTTATTGGAAAGTATTTTTTTTTAACAGTTTAGTCTGCAAAAAATTCACAACTAATTTTACAACTTGCTCACATCAAATTCTTGATACAAATGACAATACCTATAGGAATATTACACTCTTTGGGGCCAAACTAGTACCGTTATAGAAGTAAAATCAACCTACTCAAAACTTGTTTGGAGGTGGGAGCGGATAAATGACTCAGTTAGAAGATAATTGAATATATACGAAGACCGTCTGTAGACGGTCTTAGGTGCTAAAGGGTTAAGTTAAACGTTTATAGCTTGTGTAGCAGATGTCGAGAAATTGGAAATTAATTTAAATAAGCTTCAAAGGATTCCGATTGGAATTTATCGAATAAACTTGAGGGGTTTTGGTGATGGAAATGAAATTGAAAATGAAAAACCTTTCGAAATGAAGGGGATGTTGCTGTTAGGTCGTCAGTATTGGGCCTATTCTTGGATACTTCGAAGAAGATATGGAATTTTTTATAAAAAGGATATTGATTTTTTTAGATACAATTAGCTAAGCATTTTTTTTCCAATTTTTTTAGAGTAACGCCAAATTCCTTGGTAACCGTGGCGTAATGGTTAGCATGTCCACCTGCTAACCCAGAGGTTCGAGGTTCGAATCCCAGCAGAGGCAAAATGCAAAAATGTTTTTCCACGGGTATCGCCTTTCGTGAGGAATTGGCAAGTCCTCCGTTAGTAAATTCATTGCCATGAAAAGCGCATTCACAATTAGCCGTTCGGAAACGGCGAAAAATTGTAGTTCCCCTCCATTCCCTCACAAGGAATGGTTGTGAGAAATGCGCTAGGCCCAGGGGCTCCTCGCTCTGTTGCGCCACCCTATTTATTTATTTATTTATAACGCCAAATTCCTTAGAAGTAGTTGTGAACATTAAATTCGAAGCAAAGCCCGGGCGGCGTTAGCAGCAAACTCCTATCGGTTTTTTCGTCGCGTTAAGTATATTGTCACCGCAGCTCAGTATATTACCTGTTCTGATCATATGTATCAATGCATGTATAATAAGCATCACATACAAACTAACCAGAAAACCTTTGAATTTTTGTCAGGTTCCACAGGTTGGCACAGACACTGCAGTACCCGGAGCTGAGCAAGCTCTACCCGTCCCCTAAATCTAATCTAAATCTATAAACGGCTCTTTTTTTTAATATTTTTTTGGTAGGTAAGGAGTAAGGATTGTAGATAGCGCTTCTCTGACAAGTGGTAATAAACTCTGTTTTATTGACCTATTCACATGTAAGTGTGCAATCAAGGCTGAAATTAGGAGCTGCAGCTAAAGATTGACTGTTTCTTACTGAAAAAGTCTGCTGTGCTTATTATTAACTAATTTTTTGTTTAGTTCAAAAATAAAAAAAAAGATTTGATAAACTAAATTAATGCTGTCGGCTCCAAAGGCGCTTTCTTGATGAGCCGTTCGGAAAATTGTAGGTCCCCTACATTCCCTCACAAAGCATGGTTGTGAGAAACGCGCTAGGCCCAGGGGTTCCTCGCTCTGTTGCGCCACCCTATTTATTTATTTATTTAACTCTTCACTTACAGCCTTCACTTAAATCACGGATATGAATTCACTATCATGGTCTGTCAAACAAAACTGTAGTTTATCATAATGAACACCTCTACGTTTTGCGTCATTTGCTTTGTAGAATGTTTAAAAAAACAATATTCCAAAAATGTAACCCGTTTTTAACGTTTTCCCGCCAAAAATATTGTAAATGAGACATTTTGTTTATTTTGAGAAAGCAATGTGTGAACCAATAGTAAAAAGAGGCTAAATTTGTACTTTCTTGAAAAAGGACAAGTTGAATTTCGATTTATCTAACACGCTGACATATTTTACATAGGTACTCGTTAAGAGCATGTGGAGTCGAACAGCTCTTTTTGTTTTCAAGATGCTCAAGCGCTATTACTCTCAGTAATATTATCAAAAGGATATACCTTAAGTTTGAAAGGTAGCATGTAAATAAATAATTTTTCGGCGGTCAAATACATATGTCGAAACAATTGCTGAAAATTCTTCATTCTTTTTTAGGTACATCCGTCCCCTTGAAATGTAGTAAAAACATGAACTTTGGTAAATCTTTTTTAGAAAAACCGAAAAAGAGTGGCAACTGCAGCAGTTTTTGATGTCGCCGGAAACAGACGTCCAGAGAAATTCAATAACGCCGCAATTTTGTTGGTCATCGAATAGATAAAAACTTTTGTGAATACTGGACAGCTCTAATAAACATTTCTTCGAATTTTGAAAATGATTGGTTTATTTTGTTCCCAATCGGAAAAATTAAGTCGAAATAAAAAAGCTTTTCTTGTGGCACGAAGATTAAAAATTAGTTTTTCAGCAAATATGATTTTAAGCAATTGGATTCTTTTTACAAATAGAAAACTTCATTACGTGAATACCTCCCACAATTAAATAACACTCAAGTGAAAAAATTTGGACCTTCCATCTCTTCATAGCTGGAAACCCTTTCTCAGAGTTTTTCTGTAGTTCATTTACCTTGGCACCCGTGTTCTGTTGTGTTATAGTTTTTACGTTTGAGGTCGGGTTTGGATTCCAGTACTATCCAAAAACTACCAAACTTCTTGCGATCTTACCGGAACTGAGGATAGACATTGGCTATGAGTGTTATCCCCATACTCCCACGGGAACGGGAACTTAAAAGTCACTATTCCAAGCGTACGAAGTCGCGGGCACATCTAAAAATATAATACTGACAATTGATTTGGGTAAGAATTTTAAGAAATTATGCAAAATGGCTGTAACTAGTCATTATCATATTAAAACACACTTTATTGTAAGGTTTCTTTATAAGTTCGAAAACTCAACTTTAAGATTATAAAACGATTTTTAGTTTACAATTGCGTGGACTATGAGTAATATTAATTTTAGTAAAAAAGGAAATTTTCCAATGTTAATCAAATGGGAGAAACTAAAATAAAAATAGCGACCCCTAAGAGTTGAGCTACAGGGCTCATTTTTGGAGAGGATTTTTTTATATCAATTAAAAATTAATATTTAAGAGGATATTAAAAAAGCCCCCTGCTGCCCACAGTTCAGACGTTTAGAGCCGTCAGAAAATTGTAGATTCTTTCTATTCGCCTTAATTATTACAAAGACCAAGAGATCAAGTTAATTCAATCAGCACCAAATCAAAACATAGAATAATTCTCTGTCATTCCTTGTCATTTTTTCGGATTTTTTCCTGTTTTCTTTTTATTATTATGTTCTTGAGAACTACACAGTACACACACATCAGGCCAATGCCAATGATAAGCTTGTTGCACCAGTAGGTTCCGTTTTTTATTTTTTAACATACTTTATTCAGTAACCAGCACGTTTGAAAGACGAGAAGAAAGGCTCCACCCGGAGAAGTTAGCACCTTAACTTACACTTCTTTTGTTAAAAATTCTGACTTCAAACAGTGGTTCAATTAGCTCTCCAAGCGAAGGATCTCAATTTTAAAATTAATTAAATTAATTATTTTTTGCAGTTTCTTTGGCGTAGTGTAAAGTGTCTTCTATAACCCGAAAATTAACTTTAGTGCTTTAGAAAATGTTCAATGTTATAGCTTGCGTAGAAGAATTTCCACTGATCTCCGAACCGTATTATAATGAGCTTCAGAGAAAATTGCATAGCATATGCAGGACTGGCCCCAGTTAAACTTGCACCTTTTGCAAGATTTTAACAAAATACCCTTCTTCCAGTCTCGTTCTTTTTGTATACCTGATGGTACTTTTCATTTTACATTTTTTTGAGCTACATTTTATTTGAATTTGCCATACTGCAAGTTATGGGAGTAAGTAAGCAAATAATAAATCATCATAGGTGTGATGAATGTTTTTATTTTACATTTACTTGATCAACTTTTTGGTATAAAATGTAAATTTCTCGCTCAAGATAAAATAAATTTTTTCTCTAGGCTGAAAGTTCAATTGCTTATAGATTTATTTACTCTTCCAAATGCCCCCTCCTCCAGAATTTGGTGTTCTGTGCTTTTCTACATCATGCACATGAGACTGGTCCGATGCTTTGCATCAGTGAATATTCATCCTTCTGTACAAGTTTCTAAAAGAACAAAGGAAGGAAGGAACGAAAAGGGCGAAGACATTGAGGTTTGGTTTTGGAACATTTTCAAGCTTTTGATATTAGAACTACCTCAACTTAACTTCCAATCTGCATGTCAATGACTTTTTTTTCGATTCAGCTTGAAGATTCCTGAGGATATCTGCTTCTTATCTTTGTCTGGTTGAAAGGATTTTTATGATTTGAACAATATTTGTGGTTAGTTTGACTTTGTGACGTGTACCCCGGGCTTTTTAGTTTTTATTGATTTTATTTTATTTCTTATTTAAATAGAAAAAATTAAAAAAAAAAAATTTATCCCCATCCTTAGGCTCATCGTAACAATTGTGGACTACGAACGCCAAGAAGTCAGCATCAAAAACAAACTCGTAGTGAATGTTTTCCCACTAAATTTGTTATTACCAAAATTTTCAATTTCTATTGCAAATCATTCACTACGAAGATGTTTGTAGTCCTTTCCCTTTGGAACTCGTAGTCCGAAATCGTTACGACATGTTGTACCACTCAGACTTATTTTGTTATTTCTTAAAATAAAAAAAGGTCTTTCGTAAGCAGCTAAATATTTTTGCCAATTCTTTACATATAGGTTAGGCTAGATTAGGTTACAGTGGCTCTTAGGTCGGCTAACACACTTACGCCCGTTGGACCCATTGTGATACCACGTTGAATCTAATGATAAAAAAAAAAAAAAAAAACGGCAAGGAAAACACAATTGAAAAATATCCTTATCCTAGTGGAACCAGTTCAAGCCTACAATGGAGCGGGAGAGACGCAGGACGTCGATTTGACTAAGATCACTAGGGTCAACAACGAAGTACGAACCTAGGTGTATCCTAGGTTTGTGAGCTAATGCTGCGCATGAACAGAGAATTGTGGGAAACAGTTTCCTCCTCCTCCTCATCCATGCAGCTTCTGCAAAAACCGTTTGAAGCGACTCCTAGCGTTGCGGCGTGTCGTCCAATAAGGCAGTGTCCTGTGATGACACCTATCGTTGCACTGATATGCTTTCTTTTGAGAGAGATCAAGCCGTTCGACCACTTAAGATCTAGTTTGGGCCAGATCTGTTTCGTTGTGTTAACAGCTTGACCATCTCAGATTAGTTTTCTTGTATGCGTCCTGCTTGAGCAGAAGTTTGTATGAAGCGATTGGTATGCCAATATTCTCCGCTTTCCGTTAGAGAGGCAGAAGTGTTCCATTGCTGGCAAGATCATCTGCCATGCACTTTCCTAGTATGTCTCTTTGTATCGGAACCCATCACAGTTGAATGTTGAACTGCTCTGACATCTCCCTGAGAGATCATCGGCAGTTGAGGGCTATTCTTTACATAAGTAAAAGAAAAAATAAATAAATAAATAAATAGAATGGCGCAACAGAGCGAGGAGCCCCTGGGCTTAGCGCATTTCTCACAACCATGCCTGGTGAGGGAATGGAGGGGACCTACAATTTTCTGCCAGTTCGGAAGGGCTTATTGAGAAAGCGCTTTTCAAGATCTTCCTACCTCTTGAGCATCAGTATCAGTAAGTTATCGATAATCCTAGTCATCAATGATAATCAAGTCACTTAAATTTAATAAACAAATTGTTTAAGTGGGGTTCCACAAGGTGACATCATACCACCGAAACTGTTTATTTTACTTTGAACCAAATGGATTTTAGAAAACGGCTAATGAAGTAAAAAAATGACTTAAAAGCATCGCCCAAAAATATAGATACGTGATTGTTGACCAGAAACTCAAATCTGAGGCTGAAAATTCTTACCGCAGCAACAAAAAAACATGCATTATCATTTTTTGGAAGCAACAAAATAGGTGGTTCTTCAATTCAAAATTCTTCATTGCAAGAGAAACAATGAAACTTCATATCCAGGCACTCAACATCTCGTCATTCAATAATACCAATGAGATAAGCTAAGTCATTGTACTTACAACATCAACAAATGTCCACTGACATAAACAGAAGCACTCAAATCTCATTGAATACTCATTGGCTCCATTCTCATTTCGAATTACTTTATCACATCCCTTTAATACAATCATCAAATTCCTAAATAGAATAAATGAATCCGAAATGAGTACCTACCTATAATACACTTGGAAACGATAAACAGGTCTTCCCATAGATTTCCGCCATCTTTCCTCCCTCAGTATTCATTCTTTTCAAAGACATCGCCATCATAATGAATATTCTATAATGTGGCAATAATAATTCAATATTTATGTATAAGAAATCCATCCATTCAGAGACATTATCATTCTCCAGGTTGCTTGTCTGTATTTGAATGAACTCAATGCCAAATCTTTTTCACCTCATTTAGTCATGACTTGAATACAAAATTAACAAGCCCAAGCCCACAAGACATGTAAAAGTAAATATACATAAGGGAAACAAAATCTTTCATTCTATTTTCTTTAGAATCCTGATGAATATTTTCGCGCAACAAATTCATCAGGGATTCCTCATGAATCCATTTCTTCCCATTTCACCCCTCTTATGTTGGGTATTTGGTTCTCATGCACTCTAAGGGTGGCTTATTGGTCATGGTCACATGGACATAACATTTGAGGGACATTGAAATGGGAAATCAAATTTCTTCTCTTTCATACAGACACACAAAAATTAGAAAATTCATAGCGAAAAAAAACTCAGCCTAGACGATGTTAAATTTGTATGGATGAAGATGAAGACAAAACCAATACTTGGTCCTTTATGAAAACATAAAAAAAAGAAGAAAGCCCTCATCTTGCAAATCCAACAAAATCCAGAAACAGCATTAAGGCTACAGCAGAAATAGAAACACGAACGAACGCAGGACTTCCCAAGAGTAAACTTTTTACTTTATTTGACATACGTGACCGACATTATTATGAGAAATTAACCTCACATAATATAAACAGGATGAAGCGCTTATATAAAACAACAAGAAATAACGAATGCGAAAAACACAAGCCCCAAACAAAGCCGTAGGATGACAGCAACACAACAGAACAACTTCAGAGCCAACTTACTCTCAAGTATGTATTCGAAGATGAGGAACGATGTTGTATACGTAGCATTCATATAAAGAATAAGTGAAAGGAAATTATCAATTAAATTTGGCTTTTCTTCAATAAAACGAAGGACGAGTGAAAAAAAATGAGAGATGAATGGGGGCATATCTACACGAGAAAAAAAAAACCAGAAGAAATCCATAGAAAGTACGACAACGTCGACGGAAGACAAAGTAAGAAGAAACTAAGTCCTTGTTCGGAATGTCAAGCAGCGAGATACTTTTTTTCTAAGTTGTTTTAAGGACGGCCCTATCTCTGCCTCCCTGAAGGCACAACCAACTCACCCAAACAAGCATACGTGCACCCGAAGAAGGAGAGCTAGTTGGGAAAAATCAAGCATATTTAGCCTATGAAAAAGAAAATTGTGTTTTCCTTGCCGTAATTTTTTTCTTCTTTATTTGTTTGAAATCTTCCACCCCCCACCGCGCCAGTCTTGAAGTAGGGAAAACATAGGAACGAGTTTTTTCCTTCGTTATCTCTGCACGAAGTATTTGTCATTTGGGATCCACATCCATGGTTGCCACCCAATCGTCGTTTTTATGTAGACTCTAATGAAACTCTTGGAAAAAAATAATCATAAAAGAAAAACACACGCGCACACAAACACAAGGTTCGAAAAATTTGGAAGTTTGTAAAAAAAAAAAAAAAAAAAATGAATCCATGTGTAGGAGTGTCACAAGCTCTTGTCAATCAAAAGACGTTTCAAGCGTTCAAACACAGATATACGAATGGATATAACTTTTCCGGAATGCCTGCCGTGGAGTGTTATTTTTCTTTTTTTGGAACAGCTGGATATCGGGTAATTTGAAGTTATTTTTAGATGCGATTAGATGGTTTCTATTACCGTGAATTGGTGGGCTTTTATGTGGTAATTGGGAAATAACGAGCACAGCTTGTTGTCAACATTTACATGCGCTCGCAAAAGAATACAGGACAACAACGATATTGACAATTGTAATATGATTATTTTGCCTTAATGTATAAATACATAATTCTATCAGCATGAGGGAGATTTGAGTTTTGAAGGAGTGAGATCCTTGGAGAAGAATTCTAAGGCCAGAGTTTCTTTCTGCTTTCACTTTATTCAAAAGTTGGCGACAATTGTTGGTTTCTGTTTTTAGAGGGAACTTAGCACGACATGAAAATGGGTTCTATTATTTGAAAGTGGATCCTGGAAAGAGGAAGTTTTTCTAGACTAGTCGGTAGTGGAAGTGACCAAATGAATTTTGACAGACATTTTTGAGACTTTTACTTAAATTTAATTTGATTTACCTGGGTTAGGTTAGGTAGAACGGGCTGACGGTTGATCTTATTTCCGTCACACTTCGATCAATGTTGATCCATTATGATACCCTGTCCGGTTCTAGAAACCTGTGAGTCTATGTTTGGTCAGTTTTTAACTATTTTGTGACCTTGATGAAGTTCTTCTAGTTCATTGAAGAAGTAATTGCCTAGAAATTTTTTCCTGGTGTGGCAGACTGCTGGGCAGTGACAAAGACAGTGGGTAGTATCCTCATGTTCATCTTCGTCATTGCATTCTCTGCACAGGTCATCGGTGCGAAGACCCATTTTCTTTTTTTGGTAACCTAGTAGGTTGCATGCTGTGTGCCCTTAGCTCTTCGCGACAGCAAGAAGTAAGCTTTGATTTGAAAAGAGTGGCAGAAATCGCTTATATTACTGCTTGGCTATCAATGAAAAAAGTGATATCAGCATGTGATAGCGCCGTCATGGACACCTGTTCTGCAGCTTTTGTAACCGCCAAGATCTCGGCTTGGAAGACACTGCTGTGATTTGGTAGTCTAAGTGAACTGGCTAGGTTAAGGCTTTCTGAAAAGAAACCGGACCCTGTTCCAATTTCCATTTTCGAGCCGTCGTCGTTAAAATTGATATAGACGTCTCGTTCTTGTGAGGTGTTTCATTCTCCCAATCCTGTCTATTGGAGAAGCTGGTTGTGAAGGTTTTGTTAAAGTCCAGGTATGGAGTTAAGTAATCAGATATTGTTGTCTGCGTATTGTGATAAAGCCATTGTGTGTCCTTCCTGGCTGGTTTTTCAGTCATTACACTACATTTCTTCTTTTTAAGCGGCTTTCCCTACGAGCGGATCACTAGTGTGAAGCAGTTAAGTGTGATCGTTGTTATCCCTTCCAAACCAAGAAGGGAATGTCTTTTGCTAACAGACCTTGACTAGAAATAAAAAAATGACCATTCCCTCCATTCCCTCACTAGACTTGTTTGCGAAATGTGATTGGCCCGGGGCTCTCAGCTCTGTTGTTCCACCCTATGTATGTATGTAACGGAGAAAGGACTTCTTACAAGGACTTGCCATTTTCTCGCCAAAGGCAATACCAGTGCTAAAACTTTGGATGTTTCTCTATTTCGAACCTCGAACTTCCACTCAACAGTCATATGTGAAGGATATCGAAACACTTTTGTGGTTAGGCGACGACTCGTCCAATGGGGCAGATTCTCAGTGGAAAAATCACTACGTGACTTGCTTACTACAATACTAATATCTTGCGCTATCGGTTCACTCGATCAGCATGGATGTTTGTTATACTCTTTGTCTATAAAAAGCAGCATATCGTCGGTGACGGAACCAATGAATAACGGAGCTATACTTTTTCTTAAGGGTCATTTTAAAGAGTTATTTTGTTTAAAAAAAAAAATTCCCCGTATGAGATGGCATCAAAATTTCACTTCGATAATTTTGGAGATACACCACCGACGAAAGATTTTCGCTCTTCTGACGTCATCCTCACTGACTCCTTTTTCAGCAATCATACTGCCTAGCCAGCAAAATTTGCTACTGCGGTGACGTCTCGGTCATAAGGAGCCGTCGTTCCACGGACTTACGGCAGACGTAGTAGATTAGCGAAACCGCCAATCTATCCGGTTCCAGCCCTTCCATATCAAAATAGAGGACAAATCCACTGAAGTGTGTTCTCTCCATATATTCAATGTTGGGGTAGTAAGCTCCAAATATCAGGCCATTGTTCGAAGTCATCATTTATAATGAAGTTGTCGATTCTGTTTATTTGAGCCCCGTTGTAAAGGACCCCATTAGGGTAATATCTTCTGTACTCCGACTCTGGTGTTCTGTGCAATACAAGACAGGTACGCAGACACTGTCTCTCAAACACCCGAATCTTTTCCATCTGAGACGCTGTAACATTGAACCACACAGGCCACCCATAAACAATCATTGGCCTTATGTGGGCCATGTAGCAAATCACCTTCACTCTGCTGTCAAGTTGACTGCTGTGAAACATTTGCCTTGTCAGAGCAAAAGCTCCTCTAGCCCTGGCCAGAGCTGCATCCATATGTTTGTTAAAATATAGATACTGATCTAGCCAGATGCCGAGGTACTTGACTACTACTGTGTTTGGCAGTGGGTGGCCATGTAGATCAACGATCACCAGCTTTCGCCAGTTCTTTCTCGTATCCCATGAGGCCCAAGCCAACGGGGTTCTAAACACAATTGTTTCCGGTTTCTGAAAGTTGATTTTCAACTCCCAGTCAATCGCAATATTGCTGAATCTTATCGAAGTCACGCTGCAAGAGCATTCTGATTACCTCGATCTTTGGACCTGTTTTGTATGCGATTAGGTCGTTGGCGTACGCTATAGCAAGGTGAAGAGAACCATTTAGATCGCCACCGGTGAAAATGACAAATAAAATAGGTGAATTCACCGCTCCCTGTTGCAGACCGTTCTGTATTTTAAAAGTTCTGGTAGGAGTTATATTGCAACTTTTGACAACAAACGTTCTACATTGATGCATGTCATTCAGAATGTAAAGCAGTTGTTTACTCATGCGGCATGTCATATACCTGATTAACTTAAAGAAAAGACCGTCTAACCAAACGGTATCGAATGCCTTCTCCAAGTAAACCAGACATGCACGCGTACACTGATTTTAAGCTTTGTTCCATTGAATATCTGATACTAGTTTAGACTCAGCATGTGTGGTATCATGGCCCGCCTTGAAACCGAACTGATCTGGATTAATACACACATAATGTATATTTTTCCTCAGCCCATGTGGACAGAGGAGCTCTATTTAGAACTTTCTCGAATATCTTGCTGATCCTCTGAAGAAGACTAATTGACTGAAGATTTGCTGGATTGGACCATCCTTCATCCTTCCCTTTTTTAGGGAGAGAATGGACCACTGCCGTCTTCCAACGCACCGGATAAGAGCATTGTTAAACAACGTGGTGTAGATGTCCACCGGGAGGTTTCGCAGCACAACATTAGGTATGCCGTCGACTCGTGCTGATTTCTTTTTCTTTATTTTGTGAACGATGTCCTCGTCGTCCATCATAGAAACGAACATGGTGTTTTCCCCGTTTCGCTCGGTGATGACTGCATTTGCAAGTCGGTCGTCATTGAATTTCGTTGTTCCAGAAAAGAGATATAGATATTATGTAATTTTCTTTCATTAACTGTTGGAGATTTTTGATCTATGACTTCAGAGTTCTAATCTCCAAGTCGTGTCGTTGCGCAAGAGTTTCAGTCTCGACAGAAGTCGTCTACTTTTTTGTTTGTAGAGTGCGTCTATTGTCACGTTTCTGTACATGTTCTTGGGATCGTTTTGCCTATACTTAAGAATTGGTCTGTCCATTGTTCTAATTGTCTTGATTTGATTACTCCTTTAGTCGCCAAAAGAGGCAATGCCGCCCTATTGTTCTATAAGTGCACTACACTAAGTGTTTTATGTACAATTTGCAATCTTGAGGCTAGTTTTTCTGAAACAACAGATCGCGTATGTTAATGTTTGAAAGGAAGAATTGTTATGATTTCAACTCACTGAAACGTCACGATTCAGGTTAAGTATTCAATCTACGAAGTCAGAGGGCGGGTACGAAATAGCTATGTTAAATTTTCAAAAGTCTTGGTAGAGTAAAAATGGTTGACTACTAGCATCTTGGGATTGACATAACAAAATGGCGGTTCAATTCAATTCTCAAACATGGCCTATCACGGCTCAAGGCAAATGGTTGGAAGAACACTGCATTAGGCTTTAGCTGAAATCCAAGCAAGTTCTTCATTAACACTCATTGTAGCATGCTGATGATGCTATGAATGCATAAGTAGTACATACTTATGATGATCATTAGCAGTATCCCCCAGCAGTTTTTAAGCAATAGATCAAAAGTTTTTACAAGCAGACTTTTGGCAATAAGCACAGAAATCCGCTAATGGTTTGCAAGAGGAAATCAGTTCACTCAATTCCAAACTCTCATTTAAGAAAACATTATACTCCTCTTATAGTTAAGAATAAAATCCAATCTTGAGTTTAAGGTCACAAAAGTTTCATACCATAAAACGATGGTGTTGTTCTTGCAAAAGACGAAATTCCTTCCACTTCAAGCAAAACTCCCCATCGTTCATACCTTCCAAGAACCAACTATGCAATTTACTGTCTCCTAAACAACTACCCAATAAGATTAAAACTCTTAAAAGTAGTTGTTCTGCATAAACAAAACACAAAACCAACAACGCCAAGACAAGGCACAGTCTCTGAAAATTACTTAAAAACTATGCACACCAAACAGCATTTCTTACTTTTGTGTTCACGAATTCACACAAAAAAAAAACTCCTGAATATTCACCGCGCCACAATGTTAACAAAAACTTTACTGCCTCCTTTCGCGCAAAAGCTACATAAATATTTTACGATTTTAATTGTACCAGTAATGGGTTTCCACCCGCATTGTCTTATGGAGTAGTGAGGTGTAACCATACCACACCCAAGACTTCCGAAACAATAGCCAACTTTCTCAAAATTTACTCCACCGAGTCAGCTACGATTTCTTTCTTTGCATTCATTACAACAACCAACGGGAACAGAAAAACTTTCAACTCACACAAAAAACAACGGTCTTGAGAAATCTCAGAACTTTAAATATTGTTTTGCCAAATAAAGTGCGATAAAATGTGGAATTATGCTCGCAGTAAAGAACAACAGAAACAAAACCTTCAATACCAACTAGTGTAGCAGGGGCGTTAACATATTCGCGGCCAGAATAGTGTCAAAGTTATTGCATAGTGTTTCTGGTGATCTCAGCTTGCCGCGGTTGCAATAAAACGCGCTGAGGTAATTCAAATCATCCGCATTCAACAACTACGAAATAAAATGGAAATTTCTCGACAAGATGTAACAGCTCCATAACATCGTTCCATCGATTAGTACTAAAAGAACAGTTGGGTGGAGGGTGGTACTGGTACAAAGTTGGGGAAAAATGATATTCTATTCTAACGATGTGATTGCCGTTAAATGCTTGAGTGAAAATCACTCGGTGAAGATTCTATGGTGGCAATTTGTTTGACAGGAGAATGGACGAGTGGGGTTTGGTCGTGAAGTCAAGAGCAAACTTCAAACGAGCAGTTAGACAACTTTTTCTTTGGCGGTTACTGTTGGCCAACTTTTTGTGTCTTCGTTTGGCTTTTCTTGTTTTCCTTTTTTATGAAATTTAATAACGAAACTTTTTTGATTGAAATAGATTCGTCGTTATGGTTAGCATTGTGTCACAAGTAGACACACGCAAAGACAGAGCAGAGGAGGAGGGATGGCTGTTTCGCCCACTTTGTCTTTTTTTCGTGTTGACTTTTGTGCTTTGAAGTGACATCTGTTGGACTGTAATAAAAGCTATACGCGTTATTGTTCTTTTCTTCTTTCATTGTTTTTTTTTTTCTCAACTCAGTTTTGAGAGGATGTTTTGTGTAGTAGTTGGCTGTTGGTAGCGCTATGTTTCAATATAACGACACCCTTAAGTGTTGAAGTGTTGCGGTAGAAGGGGGGATGTGAATTCTTTTGGCAATTGATATTTTGTTTCATTCAAATCCATTTAATTTGATTCGAATATCCTTTGAAGTGTCATTTGTTTGTAGTGTGTGTGTGCGGGCTGATTTCTCCCTCTGGGCTTTGTTTTGTAGGTTGGTGGTTGAGAAAAAACTTTGTTGATAGCTTTGAGATTGTTTCCTGATGTACCTACTACGGCAAAGTGATTATGTTCATTGTAGTTAAGGGAGTTTTTAAACTGACTGAGAGTCTTGTGTCAACAAATGGGGTAGTTAATGTGGCAATGAAATGGAGCTGTTGCTTTTACTTATGAAGATGGAAACTCACCTGCCAGTCGAGTTGTCAAAATGAAACTTGTTAACTTTTGTTTGAGTTATGGTAGGACTTTTTATTGTTGAGGAAATGGGAGGGGTAGACTTGGTGCGATTGAAACAACTGACATATCTCGAAAAGAATATTTGGTGAGTGGATATGCCTTTTGGGGCCACCGAAGCGGCAACTGGCTTGAAAAAATCTTAGTATAGCCGCTTTTTTAAGTTGGTATTCATTGTTCTTTAAGACGAGTTAAGATCGAAGGAAGTCATATTATTTCCTAAAAACCGCAATGTTAGCAGCAAAACTAATGCTAATTTGAAAGCAAAAAAAAATAAAAAATAATAACAATAGCAAACAAGGCAAAAAACTTGGGATTGTATCCAGAGATTTACGGAAGGAAGAGGAATTTGGGAAGAAATTGAGTGTCCTCTCTACAATCTGCTGCACTCGCTGGTCAACTTAGCGTTCTGGAAATTTGGTTGAAATGGGCGAATATAACGGATGTGAGAGAGGTTTACAAAATGTAAGTGTGGATTATTATTATAAATCAGCTCGTCTAACACTGAAGAGTCTATGGTACCAGTTATAACCTGATTAACGAAAATTATGTCATCAGGGAAACTACGAGGTGACCCGCGTATGGAGAGGGCACGCAAATAAGCTGGTTAGAAGCGGCCTTCATATAATAGATTAAATGATTAGATTAGACCAAGGTAAGCCATGCGAAACAAAGAAACCTTAACTGTATAGCTTCAGTTCTACGAGAGCTTTTGAATAAGGAAATCAAACTTTATCAGCGTTTTGAAGGATAGGCCAAGGGGCTTTAAAAAATTTCTACAATGACTATGTTTGATGAGCACAGGAACAGCCGAAATCAGGCACTTTGTCGCAAATTAGTCCAAGATCACGAAAAGACGAAACTATTGAGTCATAAACACGCCGCAGAACTAATTACTTCGAAGATTTTAAGGTGCTGACGTGAAAAAGTCAGCAGGTAGGAAGCACCAAGGAAGGAAAGTTGCCAGTGGTCTAATCGTTTCGGGGTCTGCCGATTGCGTAGAAATTTCGGGGTTTGAATCCAAGGAACATAAAAAAATGTTTTCCCACGGGTAGGTATTGCCTTTTTAGAAGGAATTTGAATTATCTACGATAATCATTTCTGGTCATTGAATCTCGATAATCCGTTCGGAATCGGGGAAAAAAAATTGTTGGTTCATTCCAATGCCGTCCGTACAAGTAGAAAAATGCGCTATACTCCAGGACTCAATACAAGCAAGAAAAGTTCTAGTTTTTTTTCAAGCAAAGGATCAAAAGGTTATGAATGGCTTTTATTGTTTTAAAGTCGCCTGTACAAATAAACGGATCCGAGAAAGAAATAACATCACACACCTTATTGATAGCAAGCACAAATAGGAGTCGACCGATATATCCACCTTGTGGAACACCGGAAGAGGCAAATATGGAATTGAAGACCTCTTCTTTGAGAAGAACCCTATTTTTACGGTTCCAGAGATATAATTTAACCGAATCGTCAGTTAATTCTGTTTTTCAGTTTGAGGTAGTTAATTTGGCGACTAATTTTGTTAAATGCTATACTGAAATCAGTAACAGAAACATCATCCTTATAGACTGTTTCTAGAGCCAAGAAAGAGAGAGAGAGAGAGAGAGAGAGAGAGAGAGAGAGAGACAGAATACAGATCGAGGTGGAGTCTTTCTTTAAGAAATTGAAGTTCAGAAACTATTGGTTTGCAGTGAATATCGACACTTTAGAGTGCGATAGAACATTCTTTAAGGATCATTACTAGTATGTCGACGGGGGACAGTTGAACAGCAGTCTTCATATCAACCTCATATGTTGATCAAAACGCTTTCTCTTAAATTTTTCTGATGACTTACTTCACAAGCTCATATATGCTGTCATGAAACAAAAACAGAGAACATTGAGGAATTGGACAAAAAGTCACATGCCGTAGGCGTAGTGGATATCATGTCTGCCTGCTATGGCGCGCCGTAGGTCCGTGGTTCGAATCCCAACAGAAAACAAAAATGTTTTCCACTGGAATTGCCTTTCGCGAGGAACTGGCAAGTCCTCCGATGATAAACTCATTGCCACGAAAAAAGCTTTGATCGGGATCGGCAGAAACCTGTAGGCCCCTTCCATTCCTTCACAATGCATGTTTATGAGAAATGCACTAGGTCCCGAGCCTCTCCGTTCTGTTGGGCCAACCTATTTAGCCGGGGAGGACTTAAGTGGCTCACGACACGATTCACTTCTCCCATAGGTAATAGGATGTGATATTCTGCCTTAGCAATGAAAGTAAAAGTACCTTCTTCCAATATACAAAGGAAAGGAAATTTTACTAAGTTCGATAAATTAGACCCAAAAATCCCACAAGAAATAGTTGCATGCTGTGATGGTTGGGTTTCAAGCGAAGAGGCTTATTTGCTTTTGATCAAGGATATGTATAAAGGAGCAATGGCAAAGGAAAGATGACTAGCTGGAGTCACTGAAGCGTTCAAAGTAACAGGTGTACACCAAGGCAGCATCTTGAGTCCTTTGCTTTTCATAACAGTTTTTTACTCCCTGCTGGAAAAGAAAGCAAATAACCCCAAAGTACAAAAACTTATCTTTACCGACGATGAAGCCATCATGAGTGAGAATCCTACGACCTGGCTAGTAGCACTTTATGTAGATATTGGTCTTTAATTTTAGTAGGAAGAGGGTACCTGTTAGTCTAAAATAGACTCTGTAGGTATTTGTGTTTCCCGTTTTGCTATCCAGACGTGCCTTTTCTGGACATTTATTTGAGTGATTCTTTGATCAATGGTGCGTAGTAAAGCAACTTGTGATGACAACATCGATTATGGATTAAGCTTAGGGTGGATGAAGTTGCGTAGAAACTGCGCCATCTAAATATTTTGCCTCCTGAGCTAAAAGGAAGACCCTATACGGCAGCTATCCATCGCATACGATTTACAATAACGGAAAATGTACAAAAGGTTGAAGAGTTAGTCGATCGAACCTAAGATGAAGATGTTTCGTATGACAGCAGTAGTAACGAAGCCTGTTTGTATTAGACAAATACTGACATCCGTGGAAGCCTTCACGTCAAAAAAACCGTCTAGGGAAAAAGAAGCACGACCAGCTCAGTAGGTATTATCGTTTTTAAAGAAGAAGCCCAGGGAACCCCATCAAAAGCCAATCATTCAACGTTCCGACAAATTTGGAAAGAAGCAAAAAGAAAGGCAGATCAAAACAAACTTTGTACAGACAAATGCAACGACACCAGCATTTCGTTGGTTCAGACATCGAAAAACCTAGAACCGGGCGGTTCGATGTGCCGACTCATTTTGAGGTCAACGTGGCGTAATCTACGAGCGAATTACTAGCGTGAAGCTTTTAGTAGAAGAGGTGTGAGCCCTTCGATATCACGATGATTGTAACGTCGAAAAGGAAGAAGAAGAAGACTTTTCATAAAAGCAGTGCAAAGTCGTTTAAGTTCATTGTTGCTTCCGTCTATATCTTTTTTTTTTTTAATAACAAAATAAAGAAATTGATAACTCACAACCATTTCCATGTGCGGAACAGAGGGGACCAACAATTTTCTGCCGATTCCGAACGGCAAGTTGAAAATTGCCTCTCACAGCAATGAATCTACTATCGTAGGACTTGCCAATTCCTCGATACCAGTGCAAAAACATCTTACTCCTGTTGGGTTTTAAGCCACTAACCTCCAGGTTAACAGGCAGACACGGGTACCACGATAACAATAGTGTAATAACTGTCGTAAATATTGTGCGTAAAGTGGTGCTACTTCCGGTCCTTCACCTCTAGGCCTTTTGCTTAGACTTCCCAAGAGCTTTTTCCGACATAAAACGTTTTCTAATTCATGGTACTCAATTAAGTTTCCCTTTTCCATACCATAAAACAAACCTAATCGATTAGGAAAAAGGGTTCACGAGAAGTGCCAAGTTCACACATGTAAGCATCTCCAGTCACTTAAGCAAAGAGCCCCCAGGATATCATAAAATATAATTTCTCCCCCTTTAATAAAGTCTTCACATTGCATTTAATTCGTCCCCGTCCTTCACCACACCACCTATACAATACTTACCTAACCATCAACGACTTTATATTTATTCTTCATGAAGCCAAAAAATGTCTGCCACATCTGTGATGTCATTATCAGTCTCCGTTCGGGTATAATTTATGGCTTGTGACATTTTGTCAAATAAACAAAACGAATTGTTCTTATCCTGCCCATACAAAGGGGTTTCACGAGTATAGGATAGGAGTGTAACACACGCAAGTATGTGAAGCAAAGTCACGTGTAAACGCCGCACTGCGCCATCAACTTTATCTTCGAATCCACATATACAGTGCGGTGTTGCAATAATAATCTTCAATTGGAAAAAGTGTGTTTTCGTTTCGGTAGGTATATAGAAGGTATGGTATACCAATTTGGTCTCCTTTACGTTGCCCTTTTTAACATACCGAGAGAGTCTCTGGAAATAACATGAACACATAACAAATCTTTATAAAAACAGTTAAATTCCAACGTCATAAACACACTCTCGCACTAAAATGGAGATGGGGGACATAATAAATCCTTCCCAGAGCATATCATATCACAGATACGTTTTGTTGTGTTGCAAGGGATGTTACCGTCATATACCTTGTATATGATTTCAGCCCACCCAATGCTGGAGGGATTGAGCAACAAAAAAAGGAAAAAACACAAAATCTGCGAAAAACGACGCACGGCGGACAGACAATTTTGTTGCTTCGCCGTTTTCTTTTTTTTATGATATTTTTGTGCATACTTTTATGGCTCCAATGAGAATTCGATGAAGAAAATCCGAATGTCCTTTGGGAGAGTACATGCTACTGATGGCTATTTCTGGTTTGGTTTATTTGACTGCTCTTTATAAGGACCCCGAAAAGGGAAGCGCTCGTGAAAACAATGGTATTTATGTCAAGGATCTTTGCTTTTTGTGTGGGGGGAGGAAATAAATTTGTCAGGAATGTTGTTTCGAAATCGTCGTATACGAATGAAATATGGATTAAAGGACTTAATATTTTATCGGGTACTAACGAGATTATGTCACTCTCAAATGGCCTCGATATAATCAACTAGGTGTTGTAAGTTGGTTGTAAGGTAGAATGGAGCGTTGTTGTTAGCGTTGTCTTATGATGAGTTTATTGTTGTGAGAAAATAAACCGATGCTTTTATTCAACTTTTTGTGGAACTTAAGTAGCAACACGAGCTCCCTTTTGAAAAGTGTCAGAGCGGTATAGGAAACCAAGTATTGTGTTAAAATGCCTTTAAAGTTTTTTTATTTGCAATGACTTTATCATCTGGTGATCTAAGAAGGTGTATGTTATGTAGGAGATAGAGAAGTTTTAGAGTATTGATTTGTTAATCAGCTGCATTTGGTGCATTCGAGAACCAATTGCACTGAGCCAGATGGGCCTCAACCAACTTCTTTCGCCTTCTTTGATTTTGGTCGAGCTCTCTCCTGTTTTTTTTTTTTACTCCAAGTCGGCTGAGGTACCTTTTCACCTTCTACGCTCACTCTTACACTTAGTACCTACAAAAAACCGTAAAGCCGGAGTATTGACATCAAGCCGCTCTCCATGTCCTAGCTATCGTAACTTTTAGTTATAAGCTGCTGTTGCAGAAAAGCTCATTCAATTCGTTATTGAATTTTCTTCTCCACACATTGTCTTGACATACCGGAAAAAACATCATTCGTAATATTTTTCTACGACGTCCGCTTTAGATAAAGTCCATGTGTCCGCGCTGTAATGCAGGACTGGTGTGATCAAGGTCTTATACATGGTGACCAGATTTCTAAGAAGGACTTTGGTTGCAGTTCCAATCAAGAGAAGCAGCAATGGAAAACGGTGACTGTCAGTTTGATCTCCACACTGAAGCTACTTTCCACATATTTGTCTCAGAATGATCATCATAATATTTTCTTCTCCATAGTCCTTGCAAGTATTCGTTTAACTTTCGCAAGGCAAACTTCAAGAAAATTAATGAAAACCTCACACAGACCTCTTTCAATGAATGAAGCTACCAGTTTGCAATACGAGAAAGTGCAGCACTTCATAGATCTCTAAGTTCCCCTTTCAGATGAAAGGTCCTCTTCAACATCTACTCCTCTGTGCGATCATAAGCTAAGCAAACTGCTTAACAAGAGAAATAAACTTTGGAATGCATTTCTTAGCTCTCGTCCAGCTTTCCGTTATTCTGACTACATTGGAATATTTCATAAGTTTGCCAACAATATAAAATGACTTGAGTTTCAAACCCCATGCAAATTTAATTGCGGAATATAAATCGTTTCATAAATTTACTAACAACAAAGCGAAAAATGATGGTTTCACTCCATGTCTTGACTATAAAATCCAATCATTCCATAAACGATCAAAAATGGCTAGTTGCTTCAAAATATCTTTTTTACTTTATAAATCTCGAGATCTAGACCAACCATACTTTTCCTATATTCCGCATTTCCTTACAGGCCTTTCAAATCTTAGTTCTGGTCAGTCAATAACGAGTTCAATCCCGATCCAGATAACATTCCAGCCATATGACTGAAGAAATGGAGCTGCATATAGTGTCTCTTTCCATCACATCCCTTTCAAGTGAATTTTTTTCGCACCTGTGGAAAATTTGCGTTATTACACCTATCCATAAAAGAAGTCCCCTTGGTGCTCTTGGCGTAATGGTTAGTTCGAGTTCCAACAGAAACCAAAAATTTTTCCCACGTGTATTGATTTTCGCGAGGAATTGGCAAGTGCTACGATAGTATTCGGAATCAGCATAAAATTTAAGCCCTCCTGTGTGAAGAACATACTTTATTTCCAGTGCTATGGTATCCTCCAAGAAGTATGAAAGAATGGTTTGTCTCTTCGATGGAAGGAGGAAAAGAAGTGGATTTCATTACTACTGATTACAGCAATGCTTTTGTCAAAACGCAATTCTTCGCAGTCGTGCAGTGCAGTCGTGTTTTCTCTTTTTTGCTCTCTGTATCTAATTTGCATATATGTATATGTTATTTACTAACAAGTAAAAAATGGCTCTAATCTGTGTTAAATGTGATAAATCTATTGATAATATGGGCATAATATCATGTGGCATTTGTTTTAATAACTTTCATTTTGGGTGCATAAATGTTAATAAAAATCTGCTTGAAATTCTTAATGCTTAAAACAACATTTGCTGGAGGTGTAATGTTTGTCTAAATAGTTCCCTTGGAAAGTGTGTAACAAAACTCAATGAAAATAATTTAAAGCTAGATGGTAGAACCTCTTTCAAAAAAAAAAAACCTAAGTAAAGATTGTGTGTGACAAGATTAATTTTCTTACTAAGCAAGTCATATCTGACTCACAGCATGGATTCGTCCAAGGAAGATCTACAGCCACAAATCTTACAATTTTATGTGACTCAGTTATAAATGGTTTTGTAAAGTGTTGTCAGACTGATATTATATTCACTGATTTTTCCAAGGTGTTTGATAAGGTAAATCACGAAATCTTATTATACAAACTGTCTAAAATAGGATTCAGTTCAAATTTTTTAAACTGGATTTGTTTATATCTTTTAAATCGACTGCAATACGTTAAGATAGGTAAATTTATGTCAAGATGTATTGAGGTATTAAGGTTACTTAAGAAGTTCCACAAGGAAGTCACATTGGCCCTTTATTGTTCAATTTATTCTTGAATGTTATACCAGATATTTTCAGCATTCTAAACATTTATTGTATGCAGATGATCTAAAAATATTTCAATACATAAACATTTGCTCCAGGAAGACTTAACAAATCTTGCTGAGTGGTGTGAAAAAAATCAACTTTTTCTAAATGTGTCCAAATTGTATGTTGCAGGAAAAAGTCGTGTATAGTTTTTAATTACTCTATCAACATTCAACAGTATAACACTAGAAAAGTTTAGTAAAAAAAAAAGACCTAGGAGCTATTTTAGTTATCTTTCACACTTCATATCTTATCATATAACATAGTAAAAAATAAAGTCGCTTTCTCTGTCCCTATGTCCCGATGTATGCTTAGATTTTTCAATCAACGCAACGGGTTTTGATGCGGTTTTTTTTAATGAAAAGAGTGATTCAAGAGGAAGGTTTATATCTTTAATACATACATTTTAAAGCAGAGAAAAGCTAAAAAATTTAAAGTTTTGTAATGCGATGTCATATCAAACATATTATCTTCTTTATATATATAATTCTGCTGTACGTGTGTATGTAATTGAACTCCTCCTAAACGGCTTGACCGATTTAAATAAATTTTTCTGTATGCGTTTGAGTGGCACCCTGAATGGTTTAGATTCACAAATCAGGCCGGCAGATGGAATTGGAATATAGTAAAATTGACAATTTCATTATTCTTAACTGTAATGAATTAAAAATTAAATTCAAACAATGATTTTGTTTTTTTTTTTTTTGACAACAAAAAATTAAAATAATAAATAACAAATAATAAGGTTCGTTTTGAAAAATTCTTTTAATTTTTTGACTGATGTGATAAGAATAAAGATTAAAATTTTTTTAACTTATTGCACCTGAGTACCATAGAAAAGTTTTTGTTTGTTTTATAATAAGCCACACATCAATGGGTTATGACTACCCTTATAAAGTTGTTATAGAGCACAGTGCGAGCATTTAGGAAAATAGGAGAGGATTTAATAGGATACACCGATACACAAGAGGAGGCTTATATGCTAATCTGGAGAACTAAGACTTAATTACCGGTCCATTGTACTACCAGGGTAGCAGCCTTCCCTTTTTTCTGTGTTGCAGTAGTGGAAATAAGGTGTTAGTTATTTCACATATAACCTCAAGGGTGGCGTCCATACGAAACTGGGAGGCTGAAAGAAAAGTAGATGCCCAGAGCGGGATTCGAACCCACGCATCCGGCCTACCTACCTACTGAACACTCTACCACTGCACCACGGCTGCCCTTACCTTGCTTTTGAACCTTTGTAAATCGTAATGTAGTTGAAATACAGAGCCAGGTAAAGCATTCCACATACTGGTGGTGCGACTAAAATAAGAATCTCTATACTTGACTGTACGGCCGAAATTGGGCTCAAGGCAAAACTGATGGGCATTCTTAGCAAGGTGGGTGTTGCGGCTAAATTGTTTCAGGGGAGGAATGCAACTGACTATTTTACAAGAGCACTGTTTGTGAAAAAAGTGATAATAAACAGTGAGACAAGTAACGCTTCGACGATGTTCAAGAGAATCAATCGATTCTACGATTTAACTATCACCCATCAGTTTTAACGCTCTATTTTGTACCATATCAAGTAGGTGCAAAGATGTTTGAGCAGTACCTGACCAGATATGGGAGTTATACTCCAGTTTTGGGCGGATGAAGGCCTTATAAATTGTAGCCAGATCAGAAGGGGTGAAGAACTTCCTGCATTGTCTTAAGAAACCTAAGCATTTAGCAGCGTTTTTGGCGACTTCAAATATGTGGTCATTCCAACGAAGATCTTCGTTTACACACATACCAAGTACTGACAGCTTTTCGGTTTCTTCGATGCAGGTACCATTCATGGATAATGGTAAAGGGGGAATATTTAGATTCATCCTCAAATTCTCCCAGGAACGGTAATGGGAACGGGATTGGAAATTCAAAAACTATTGGAACGATTTGTAATTTTTGTCGCTATTACAGTACGATGTCATCCCCATATTCCCACGAGAATGGGACGGGAACAAGAACATAAAAGGGAACGGAAGCGGGAAGGTGATATAATCAATAACCTGGAAAGTACTTAACTAATTCCAAAAATTTTTTCAGGGTAAGAGTGCTTCAATGTCCCTGAATAATATAGACTATAGTTCATCATCATTCACCCATAGGAACGGGAACCGGAATTCAAAAACCACTGTACTGATTTCAGTACGGTTTTCGCCATTATAATACGGTGCTACATTGACTATATTTCATCCCCATATGGGAATGGAACGGGAACTGGGACATATTCGGGAACTTGGAAAATGCTATACCGATCCCACAAATTCTGTCATCGTTAGAGTGCTTAATTGTCCCTGAGTAACATTAACTATATTTCATCCTCACTCTCCAACTAGAATAACAACTTTGAAACGATTTTACTTTACTTTCAATCTGATGAACGTAGGGCCTGAGCTACGCCGGGCGGGTCAGCTAGTTTTACTATAAAAAAAATTATTTACTTTTACTTTTACTTCAATTTTATAATTTTCGAAATCGGTTTGAAACTCGCACGAATAGCAAACTATTTCTTAAAGCATCGTAGTTTATGTTGAAAAGAATAGGTATCTTTTGTTTTTGTTTCTGAATGGTAAGTATTCAGATATTTTTTACTGCGGCACATACTAATAATATGCCAATTTGTGCATAGGTAATCATACATATAGAACTGAGAAAATATTGTAAGTCTGGAAGACGTCGTCGTTCGAACATAGGTCGTAGTACAGTGGATGCCAACTGAATGGTTAATATTCAGATATTTTGAGGAAAAACATTTTTAATCAATCTGCTTTTAAAAAAAGTGAGATCTACCGGAAAATTACGTTAGCTGTTGCGTCATCGGGTATTGCCGCTACTCTTTTGGAAGGAGGCCGAACCGCACACTCTACATTCAAGCTCCCGCTGAAAATCGCCACCGATGGTAATAACAGCGTCTGTAATGTTTCTAAACAGAGCAATACAGGAAAATTAATGCGTGACTGCTCATTAATAGTCTGGGACGAAGCTACCATGTCAAACAAGACGTCTGTGGAAGCACTGGATAGGACAATGTGCGATTTGCGCAACAAAAATTCACCTATGGGTGGATGTATACTTCTGTTCTCAGGAGATTTCCGTCAAATCCTAACAGTTGTGACTCAAAGAACACGTGCTGACAAAATAAATGCTTCCCTAAAAAGATCAAACCTTTGGTCACATGTCAGCAAACTAGAGTTTAAATCTAATATGAGGGTTTCGTCATCTTCACATGAGAACAGGCTTTTTCCAGAGATGCTGCTAAAAGTTGGCAATGTAGAGTTAACACAAAGGGTGGTATGCGAAATGCTTTGTCTCAGTCTCATGAGAT
Organism: Melanostoma mellinum; assembly: GCA_914767635.1. Taxonomy (NCBI): domain Eukaryota; kingdom Metazoa; phylum Arthropoda; class Insecta; order Diptera; family Syrphidae; genus Melanostoma; species Melanostoma mellinum. Next base: position 203,354,266 of record OU612058.1, read on the forward strand.
TGAGCTCTGAGAATGAGCTCGAGATTGTGAGATAGAGCATTTGCAATGAGACAAAGCTCAATTTGGTATGCAAGAGCTTTGTCTCATCTCACTATCTCAGTCTCAAAATGTCTTCTTCAAGTGAAAGTAGTGTTTGTGATAACTCTTCAAAAAAAAAACGTCATTAAAAACGGAGTAATTCCATAGCCCTCGTCGCCAATGAGTACAGTTGATGAACTTTCAAGGAGAGTTTGGTAAATTTCGGAATTTTTAAAGATTCTTGAATCATGTACCGACCCTGGCCAAGAGATGTCAACACTCGTAAACAGTGTTCTGCTCCGTTGCAGGTCGCTTGAACATTTATTGAATGAAAACCTAACACAAAATAAAGAGAATTATTAATTATATTTTTGAGAACACTCAAACTTTGTGTTATCTACCTTTTCTATTTACAAATTCATCACTGTGACGGATAGGCTTTTTAATGCGCACGTGCGTGCAATCAATTGCTCCAATACAGGATGGGAATTGATACTTATTTAGCCAAATTACTTTTTCGGCGTCTGTCTGCTCCAACGTATTCGGAAATTTAATCCAGTCCTCTTTCTTGCTTACAATTTTTTCACCAACTTCGATGATGATCCTAGATACCGAACTTTGGTCGATTCCGAAATCTTCAGCAATTCCGCTTTGGAAACCAGGATCAGCAACGAATCGTAGAAAAACCATCATTCTGGTTTTATTAGATAAACGACCACCCCGAAAAGTATCACTACTTTGAAAAAAATAATCAGTTAAGGCCTCAATTTGAGTTTGGGTAAACCTATAAAGAATTTTATAATTTCTTGTTGACTCAACAGGAGCAAAAATATTCATGTACTCAGCCATTGTTATTCCTGAGACAACTAATTTCCAGTCTCAACATTTTACGAGCTTTGGCTCATTTTAATGAGACAAAGCTTTTTTTCTGCATACGGAAACATCTCAAATGAGATAGATCTATAAAATGAGATCGATCTCATTTTTGTGAGATTTGTCTCAAAACAATTTTGCATACGAAAGCTAGCAAAAGCTCAAAATAATGAGATTTGAGACTGAGACAATGCATTTCGCATACCACCCAAAGTGAGGGAAGGATTAACCTAGAAAACCTTTGTGTTTTGATAGACAACATCCAAGAGTTAGTCAACAATGTCTATCCTGACATTGATAACATAAGTTCAAAGACAATATCTTGGTTTAAAGAAAGAGCGATTCTGTCACCAGCTAACGAACAAGTAGATAAGGTAAATAACTTGATTCTTTCAAAGATTGTTGCGCCGACGAAAATATACTACTCGGTCGATACTGTTCTTGATTTGGAAGAAGCTGTTCATTTTCCTACATAATTTCTAAACGCTTTGAACCCATCAGGACTCCCTCTACACAAAATGGTGTTGAAAGTAGGTTGTCCTGTTATTTTATTAAAAAACCAGAATTCACCTAAACTTTGCAATGGCACGTGTTTGCTGGTAAAAGCACTGAAAACTGTCATAATAGAGTGCACAATACTCACAGGATGCGGTACCTGAGAAGATGTATTGATTCCCCGAATCCCTCTGATACCATCGGATTTACCCTTTCAATTTAAACGCTTACAATTTCCGGTGAAGACATCTTTTGGAATGACCATTAATAAATCGCAGGGTCAAACCTTTAACGTTGCAGGCTTAGATTTGAGCGTTGACTGTTTTTCACATGGCCAACTGTATGTCGCTCTATGAGTAACTTCCAGAGAAAATATGTTATTATTGTCTAATGACAAGAAAGCTGTGAACGTTGTATATAAAGACATTCTGTAATATGTTAATTATTGCAAAAATAAAATGAATAATTAAAAATGTAAAAAGTAAATAATTTAGAATGTTGTGTATTTAGTATCAGCATTGTACCCGTGTGAAGCCGGGGCGGGTCGCTAGTTGATTATATAGTCAATAAAAGCTAAAAGATGTTAAGTTTTATTAAACGAAATGCAAAAGAGTTCTCAGATCCTTTTACACCGAAAACGCTTTACGTAGGACTTACTAGGTCTATTCTTGAATATTGTTCCGTGGTATGGAATCCATGTTATAGTACACATTTTTTTTTATAGAATAGAGAATATTCAAAAAAGCTTTACGAGATATGCTTTTAATAAGCTGAACTGGCATATTGAAAGGCCACCATATAATGCCAGGTGCATACTTTTCGACATAGGAACACTTGAGCTTAAAAGGAAATATTTTTCAAGTATGATAATAGCAGATGTCATTAAAGCCCATATAATTTGCCCAAACTTGCTAGAGCGAATTGATTTTTATTCTCCTAGTAGGAGTCTCCATTTATCTTTTCCCCGGGAAATATTCGTGTCTACAAATTAAGGTAGGGATTGACCAATATCTAATTGCATCAGAGAAACTAACGAAGTAGTCGATCTAATTGACATTTTCAATTTTCTAGATATTCTTTCAAGAAAAATGTCTTGTTAGTATTGCAAGCGATATAATAATTTTTTTTTTGCATTTATTATTTATACTTTTACTTTTACTATCACTATGTTGTTAATTTTTGTTATTATTACTATTATCTTATATACTCTATTATTTTTTTGTAATTTAAATGAGAATGTAAATCTCTACATTGGGAAATAAACAAATAAACAAACAAATAAACTAAAATCCCTCACATATTACTGTTCCTTAAGCTTTCCTTCCTCTGTTACAGTTCAATCCTACCAAAGTGATCTCTTCAAGTCTAGACAGCCGCCAATATACCTATGTAGAGCTCGTTTTCATTCGAACCCTTCTGTTTCTTTTATGGCAAACTTTGATGTACCTAAAGGTAACAATCTTGGACCCCTCTTTTTAATCGTGGCCAAAAATAATGTCGAGAAGATCAACCAATATTATTCTATCTCCCTTTATATAATAACGTAAAATATTTCAAAATTATCTCCTCTAATCGGGATTCTTTCCTGTTTCTAAAAAACCTCACTTCATTCGTCATTTGGTTTTCAAAAAAAAAAAAAAATATTTTTAAATCAAGCAGCAATAGTTAAAAATGGGCACGAATGTTACGAATGTTATTAAAGTCTTGAGACTGAGTACATAGTTTCACGCTCTTTATAATGGTGGTACAGGGTTGACAACTACACATTAATTACGTAAATTTAATAAAATCATAAAAAAAATAGAAAACCTTATTTAAATAATCCAGAGGTTCCTAGTGAAAATCTAAAAACGCCACTTTTTGGCACTTCTTAATAAACATCAACACTTTAATGAAAATCATTGTAGCAGTTTTGTTGAAAACCAATTTTTTACTTTTCACTTTTCCAAAAAAATATTTTTTTTTCAAAATCAAGTCATAAGAAGATGCCAAAAGATGTTTTGACAAAAAAAAAAAAAATAATTGAAAAAATCAAAGACTTAATTTTGAAAATACTAAATTTTATTTTTCCAAATGTTAACATGCTTTTCTATTCAAGCTACTTCGGATTTATTCAATATAACATTTCATCAAAATCGTGTGAGCCATTAACGAGACAGTCTGTTAAAAAAAAAACGCTACTGTGGGAGGTATACCGTTTTTCGACTTTTTCCAGTTTTGTTTTTCTGTCATAAAAGACCTGTATGGTAGCTACCATTGTTTAAGGGCATAGAGACTCAATTCCAAAAACCCCTCTGTAGGCTGCCCCACAAACACTTACTGCAAAATTTAAAGAAAATCAGTCAACGGTTCGACATATAGACAGACAAACAGACAAACAGACAAACTTACAGGACCCACTTCTCCAATATCGTTATGTCATGTTAAATTGTTTAGTTGTTATCTCAATTTTTTTTTGCACAATTGCAAAACTTGCCTCATAAAATCATAAATAAAATTTTGTCGCCAGATGCAGAATCTACACATTAACCGTGTGCAGAATACCAGTGATTTAGGCGTTCTCTGTGACAGCGAATAAAATTTCGGTCTCATATTGACAAAGATATCTCAAAAGCTGATTCCGCCCTTGGCTTTATTTAAGACACGGTTTAAGAGTTCCGCAACCTCTTTGTTACGTAATCATTCTATATCGCCATTTCTCATCCTCTTCTTGAGTATACATCACAAGTTTGGGCTCCATTTCAAGCGGTTCACATTTCAGGGATAGGAGGCTTTGAACGTTGTTTTCTGCTCCTCCCTACCTCGAACGTCTCACAAATGTTTATCTTCATTCTGTAGAAATCGGACGGGAAGTTTTTGACATCATCTTCATACTCCGACTGTTTCCTCTTGGTGACACTGGCTCCCACCTTTTTGACACTATTTTTTTCAACACATATCCCCGAAAAGTAAGATCCTTCCTGTTTCTTTACCTTCTTTCTTATTGTACATCCTACGTTCTGAACGAACCCTTAACCCAGATACTGAGTAAGAGTAAATTCTGTCTTTTCAGTCGGACATTGAAGCGAGGGAAACTTTAGAGCTAAAATAGAATTAGAGATTCTTCTTATCGAGTTTCTTTTGAATGAGTCATCAAAATTGAATTTTCATAAGAATTGGTCGTTTGATTTGAAGAAAAAATCTACTTCAAGTAGCAAACCATAACCAACATTCAAAAAAGTTAAAAGATTAGTTCATTTGTGTTTTTAAACTTTTCAAGACTCAATTGTCATGACTTACGCATAAAAAAACACTTCTTAAGTATTCACATTTTAGCATTTTGCTTCATATTCGTTTCAAAAGAGTTCAAAGCAATTTTGGTTCCCTTGGAAAATCATAAAATGTAAAGAAAATTACAAAATAAGGTTGCTTCCAATCGGTCAAATGAGCGCCAAAAACTTAACAAACCTTAAGCACATCTTTTCATCATCTATTTCAACCCTCCTCCCCCCAAAAAACACAATTAAGGCTGACGAAGTTGAAGAAATAAAAAATCAAATCAAGAGATAACCGCGGCTAGTCTAAGAACCTGCCCCCTATTCTACTATGAAAACCATCAAAAACTTTACAAAGTATTGCACAATAACTCAAAATTATGAAGAAACCAATAAAAATGCACCAAAACTTGACGAAAGGAAAAAAAGAAAAAGGAAAATACAAGACGAACTTTTCAGTTTTCTGTTTCTCTGGAATTTATTGAATCATCACGTTGATTTCTTCGTTGAAAAAAAGATGCGAAGAAACTTTCCAAAGATAAACAGCAACAACAAATCCCGCTCACTTTATTTTATCTTAAAGACTTTTTTTTAATTTAATTTTGTATTTTTTCATTTAAAATGAACAATTTTCGTGCTCTAAAGAGCCAAACGGAACTAGTTTTGATGACACTTCGTTATCCTGCAATTGAACTGGTAACCAGAGAAAATAAGTTTCCCAACCACTTTCCGAAACCAAATGTCTACCTAGGATTCAGTAGAAGTGTTTGTAAGTCTGAGTTCGTATTTGTTTGAATATGTTCGTGTCCGTGAAACTGGCCAACCACAAGGTATTTCATTTTGCCCTTAGTGCAGAGTTGAGGAACTTTTTAGGATAGCCAAAATACATGCTGAGATACTTTTCCAATTCCACAGCTTTGCTCTCCCGTTTCCTGTCATTTAGGTGAGAAAGTTTTCGTTTAGATATTTAACTGTTCCTCGGTTTTATTTATACATACATGTACTTCATATATATAGAAGATGTGTATATTGAAGAATATGAGGACCATAACCAAGCCATTGCAGTAACCATAAACACAGGTACAAAACATGGGATCCCACATTCGACAACATATCGATACAGAATTTTGCAGTGTGGCTGGTGGGTAGCCACCCACCTCCTCTGCCCTGACCTGCCTCTTTCTCGTTTTCAAATAGAACAGGAAACTTTATTTAGGCTAGGTAATAGGTTAGCAGAAGAGACGTCGGCACTGTCCAAACTCAAATAAATTCCTAGCTAAACAGGAAACCGAGTACAATGTCTGAACAATGAAAGGTAATGCCCTGGTTAACTGGTCCAATTGTCCAGTCAGGATTTCCGAAACCAGAACAAGAAGAAATAACTTTTAATGGGTTTCCAAACGCCAACAGGACGGATGGTCGGGAGTGCAGTAGCCTTTCACAAAAGACGCCCACACTCCAGTATATATGGCAATGTCATAAGGCAATTGTACGGAACGGAAAGGAGATGTATTTGCTCGAATTCGCCACCACATCCATTCAGGATTGCTTTTTTTTCTTGTTTTTCTTATTTTTCTGCTTTTCACTTTTTTGCCTTTTTCCCTCAGAACGTCAAACAATGTCTTGTCGAAGGGATTTTTATTTCGAGTCAGTTTCAGTGAGGGAGGGAAATAAATGAACGCATGGAGTCGTGGAGAACAACTGTGTGTGGTTTCTCAACTCGGTGTCACTTAATTCTGTCCAACGATAAGATCTTTGATTGATTTTGAAGTATATGACGGATTTGAAGTACGATTAGTGCTGGAAGTTCAGTATTTCGATGTCGAAGAGACGCATTGATAACAACGTTATAATGACGATTTTCTCTCTCGACTTGTGACATTGAAGGGAATTGGTTTTCGATTGTCATGATTTATTTTTTATCCCAAAGGCTCTTTAAGAAGAAGGGATATCATTTTTTTGGGGATGTAAATTGGAGATTTATTATGCTCAAGTTTGAGTTTGCATTTTTCTTGCATGAAGTGATTTCTCTGAGACAGGTCGGATCAAAGAGTGAGGAAACGTGCCAATCCTTGACAAAATAGCTCTGTAAAATGGTAAAACACATTATGGGACTTTTGTAGATCGCAATTTCTCAAAAACTGTAAGTCAGAGGCTCAAAAAGCTTTGTTGTCATAATACCGACCAAACTTAATTCTCCAAAATGCAATTATTTGACTTTGTCTAACTCCCAAGTCCCAACCCACGCTGGTTCTCTATTTTTTCCTTTGCTCTCTCATTATCTGTCTCTGTTCATTCTGTTTCTTGTTTCTCATTCCTCTCGTCGCTCTATCTTCTCTTCTTTATCACTCTCTTCATCAGTCTACTTTTTTTGTTATCTTATAAGTATCGAGGTCTAGAAAGCGTGTGACACTAAGTAGTTCCTAAAAGAAGTTAAAACATAACTCTCCATCTCTTTGGTCTTTGGGTTCCCAGTAGCCAATAGCATGCGTTTTTATTTTTAAGGCAAGTTCACTTCTAGATTGATTTGGTTGATTCTATAGATTGTATTTTCATGAATGGTTAAATGCTCTTCGAACAATAATGTAGTGTTAAGCACAAGCACAATACAGTAAACTTTTTGACAATATCAACCAAAATACGCAGGGTTCATTTGTTTTTCTCCCTCCTTTTTATGTTTTTAATATCAGGATTATTCAACAATGTTCCCTTTTCAAAAAATTATAAAATTATGCGTTCCTCCACAGATTCTTTGATTCTTTTATTATGACTTTCGAAGGTGGTAGCGCCAAGCTATGAATATATAGGTGGTGAAATGAACGCGTACTAAAGTTTATAAATGCAATCAAAAATTATTCGCGAAAGGCAATACAACGTAAAAACCAATCTGATATTTGTAGGATTCTAAACTCGGACTCTCACGAAACAATAGCCATTTCATTTTGACATTAACATTCGTGTTGCCGTTAAACTTTTGTACTTTAACTTTTCCCGTGCACTTAGAACATGTATTTTAAGTATGGTTCTATGCAAAAACAAGAAATCACAACTGAGAAGGGTAATTTGATTGAAAAAGAAATCGTGTAGTTCGTGTTGCCTCGTTTCGCACGAGTTCTGCTTACCGTCGCCTTTTGTGTTGAAAGTTCCATGATTTAAACCCAATTATGTTTTCGATGTTATTTTAGTTAAATTTTCGACGACCGACAGGCGCATTACAAAGGGATCACATAAGCTGATCAGATTAGAATTTTTTTTTGATTTATCTCTTCCTTCTTCTTAATCACTTACATACGATATTGCCGTAACGGGTAGAAGCAAGCGTGATGTCATAGGTGCTGTTGAAAGCATTGAAACAAAAGCGACAAAAATCGGTCAATATAGGGCAAAACGAAGTTCATGAAAATAGAATATCTTCTAATTTTATAAAATTTCACACTATGCAAACAAAAGCGTTGGTGCAGGGGCCTGTAGGACAAAGAAACAAGCTTACATGTCCATTGCCTACTCGAAGGATTATGCCCATTGCACTCGTTAAAAATCAAACTAGCTTGTATCTTTGTGTTACAGTAATTTCTTACACTTGGCATAGTTCACTTGTATTACAAGTAATGTCAGTTATATGCCCTTGGACGTTTATTTTTGACCCACTGTAGAAACGGAGAACAATATCAGTGCATTACATGTACAGACTGAGCTTTTCTCTTGCCAATCGCTGATTCTTTGGGTTAAGTATAACTCCCATATTTGGTCAGGTGCTCCTCAAAAACCTTTGCGTCTACTTGGTAGGGTAGAGCGTAGAAATTGATAGGTGATAGTTAAATCGTAGAATCGATTGATTCTCATTAACATCGTCGAAACGTTACCTGTCTCTCTCTTTCTGATCGCTTTTTTCACAAACAGTGCTCTAATGAAATAGCCAGCTGCATTTCTCCCCTGAAACAATTTAGCCGCAACACCCGCCTTGCTAGAAATGCTCATCAGTTTTACCTTGAGCTCAACTTCGCGCGTACAGTCAAGTATAGAGATTCTTATTTTAGTCGCACCACCCGAATGTGAAATGCTCTACCTGACCCTGTTTTTCCTCTACATTACGATTAACAAAGATTCAAAAGCAACGTGCATCGGTGTCTCCTTTCAAATCCTCTCCTAAAATATTCGCACTGTGTTCTAAAACATTATAAGTGTAGTCATAACCCCTTGATGTGTCATAACTCCTTGATATGTGCGCTCAATTGCCTAATTTTTTATTATAATAAAAGGTAGGCAATTGAGAAATAAAAATGACATCGTCATATGTGGCGCAATGAAGTGCAAGAAGCCTTTTACTGATTCGGAAATACATTATTCTTATTCAGTAGGTAGAGGTGGTTACTTCAGACGAGTTAAAAATTTCTTTCATTCGTCCCCATACAATAAAATCTCGTACAGTGAGATCGGGAGATCGTGCTGGCCAGTGAATTGGTCCATTCCTGAGTAAATCCATCGACCACCGTATTTTTCATCCAACCAATCCTTAACTTCATGACCATAGTCGGCACAATCTTGTTGGAAATATGATGAAACTAGCTGAAGCAGTAGAAATCTTCGGATGGGTTTAGTAGGATATTTTTAACTCCAGATAGCAGAATGAAGTCGGGGTGGTAATTTGAAAGGCCCGATTAATCTATTTCCAATTGCACCTGCCCAAATATTGCCACAAAATCTGCACTGAAACGATCTTTGCCACCTTAAATGTGGATTGCTAAAAGTCCATGAATGGAGATTATGGAAATTCTTCATACAATCTCTTCTGAGATTCGGCCGTCCGAAGAATTCTGTTTATAAAGTTGTTGTCATCGAAGCTTTTCTCTAGCAATCAGTTACAAATCTTGAATGAACTTGATAAACTTATGAACAAATTTGTTGTTCTTTTTTTTTTATACGACATTCATACCCCAAATAAAAATCTCCCTGAGAAGATGTAAGTCAATCAGGATGATGATAACAGGTCAAGTACACTTTAACTTTTTACATCAGGACGCAGTCAAAAAACTGCTTTTAAACTATCAGTTCTTGGCAAATGACTCCAATTGCCAAAAGCTGCAATAAAAGTCTGTAAAAAACCCAAAATTAGATTTCTTTCCTGTCCTGTATTTTTCCAAATATTATAAAATGTATGAGTTTTTGAGTGAATTTTTTTTTCATAATTGTTTTGTGAATAAAAAAAATATATAAAGAAACTCAATGTTTATCAGGCTTTTTTTTTTAAAAACAGACCTTCGAGTCAAATTTTGCTCGGGGAAGAAAATTTGAGCGCCATTTAAGCTGAAAATCTGGCAACCCTTAAATCATATGATTCAAACTTAAATACAGCCTCAAAGATATGTATTTAGTATTTCTGCTAAAAGTTAAAACCAAATTAGGTCTCTACCATCAGCACTGACACAGAAATCTCATTTAACATGGATGAGGGTACTCTAAAGTTAGTCAACACGAATTACGAATTACGATACACCCTGTAGAATACAAGCTTAATTTCATCAAACCTAACCGTTGAATAATGCCGTGACAAATTGAGCATTAGTTTTAATATTTTGTTTCGAACGCTTCGAATCTTTTTTAGATGAGTTTCAGAACAATCAAACCACACTGGAGCACCATAAGCTAGTAAAGGCTGAAAAATGGTTTTGAAAATTGCAATTCTTGATACGAGAATAGTTTTGTTTATTACATGAGAGCACTTTGAGACAATACTTTAGACGAAAAGAGAACAGTGTCGTTAGCAAGCATTGCCTGTTTGATGTATTCGTCTAAAGATTGTTAGTCGGACATGCAAGCATTGAACAGCAAGGGTCCCAGCACAGAACCCTTCGGAACACTATTTTTTTGCGTATACCTGTAAAATTTCTTTTCACTACCTTAATGTTGATAAATTTAAGTTTATAAGTTTATAATTCAACCCCTTGTGCCACACAGTGTCAAGAGCTTTTTTGATGTCTAAAAGTACTAGACCAGTCGATATCCTTTAATTGAGATGGCTTTTGACCTGGTTTTTAATTCTTAAAATTCTATGATTTGTGAAGTGACCAGCTCTAAAGCCAAGTAGCTCTCTAGGCCTAGGGTATATGCATGCATTATCTATATTGGTTAACAATTGATTATAATACTTAATGAACTAATAGCTCTGTAACTATTAGGATTATTATTTAAAGAACATTTTAAAAAGAAAAAAAAAAAATTTATTAAAAAATGTATGTTGAAGATCGTAAAGATCACCTCAACTCCATATTGCGTTTCGCCCAGGCACGGCAATTGGGCTCATCAGTTAGATGATTGCCGTACCCTTCTAAGACGCAATTTTAGTTCGGAATACACCGACACTTATAAAATTCACTGCGCTCACATGCAGTGAATTTTAATTTCTAAGCAAATGTACAAGACATTATTAAAAACTTAGAAAAGTAAACAAAAGTTTTCCTTGGTTAGGTATAAATTTATTTAAAAGAAAAATAACAAACAAGTGTTTGTTATTGTTTTGGTTTTGTCCTGGAGTTGTAATTGATATTATTTAAAGAACATTTTAAAAAGAAAAAAAGAAAAAAAAGAAAAAAAAAAAAAGAAAAAAAAAAAAAAAGAAAAAAAAAAAAAAAAAAAAAAAAAAAAAAATTAGGATTATGCTTCGGCTTACCTAGTTTGTAGATAGCTTCAATCTTTGCTATTTTCCATTTTTTAATGAAATACGAAAGAATTGTACAACAGTTGAAAACCATTTGGTGGCCGTTGATGGTAGGACTTTAAGTAATGTGTTGCTCAAGCCATCAAGCCCAGATAAGACTTTTTAGATTGGAGTTGTTTGATCAACTCCTTCACTGAACTATTCGTGAAAAAATTGTTTTAGTTAAAGTGGCTTCCAAAGGAATTGAGCCTTGGGTTACGTTGTGCAAAAAACAAAAAAAAACTTGGATCATCGCCTTTACACACTCCTCTCCATTTTCCATTTATAAAAATGATCTTAATCATTCGTTCTTAGAGTTTCATGTTCAAGTGCTTCCTGAGTAGATTCTGACATCTAATCAACTAACCAAACTACCCTTCTCAGAGTCCTCTAAAGAGTCCTTTTGTTATTATAGGAAGGGTGATAGGAAATCTGCTGATGTTCCTTCATGTCAATAGAAAAAAACCATCAAACTTAAGAAGTAAGGTCCTTGGATGCCTTTGAAACTCTGTTATTTTTGAATATTAATTTCATAAATTGCAATGTCATTTTCAAAGTTTTCTTTTCAATTGACATACAGGGCAGAAGCCCCAAAAATACTCAAAGAAGTTTCATAATTTAACTTTTTTGCTACCTCCATTGGTTGTGAAAATACTAACCATTCGATTTTCAGAGCTTTTTTTCTTCATTCATTTCAACATCTTCAAAAAAATAAAAAAGAAGAAGTGTTTATAAAAAAAAAGAGAGCACCCTGACAACTACGTTAGACATTCCTTTTGAACCACAAAGTACCGCATAAGCTGAATGGTCTACCCATACCTCCGCTGCAATCACGGCAAGGTGCAGGAATTCCCATTCATGGCACGCAATGACAACATAAAATAAGAGTAAAACTAGAAGCAATCTGCTTCCTTGCACACAAAACAGACTTCACCTTTATACAAAAAAAAAAAAAAAGTTCATTCACCGATCAGCACGCCGCCGACATAAATCGACAACTTTTTCTTTATGTCTTTAGCAGTAATTTCATTGAATAGGGAAGGAGCAGCAAGCACATCCTTGTGCAGGTTTTTTCTTCTTGTTTTTGTGAAACCAGACAATCGTAGGGAGCAGTGTTCGAATTTCTGTCGGTGGTTGGCACCTTCAGACGATGAATTATTAATTGGCATTGAATGCCGACAAACCTTCTACATGAAGCAAAAATGAAGAAATCACAAGTGCAATGAAGGCTTGTTTAAAATTTAGCGTATTTATTCAATCGGAACAGGCAAAATTTAAATTCCTCGAGAGAGGTGAGAATTTTGGTACGTAAAATGTCTTTTTCATCAAAAATTCATAAACCGATGTGGAAATCTTTTTATTGGCATAAGAGCGTGGGGTTCTCAATTGCCCCCCACCGTGGGTAAGGTTGTCATGGTGATTCAGAAATTAGATTTCGTTTATGATTTTTGTACACGATTTGCATGATTTTGCTCGTGATTGAGTCGATTTTATAATTAAGTTCATTAAGAGTGCTAATTAGGAGAGTCTTAACTGATAATGTGCTGGCTTTAACAGCAAATACCTACTGAGATTTGTTTTACATTGGGATCTAGTCAGGGCTGCATTTGATATGAGAGTAATGTAAAAAATACTAAACCTTAGAATTAGGTGTTGAATCTTTTTATTTTTCGTCTCGGTAGCTTTGTGGCCAAACAGGCAAACAACCTCCTTAAGTGTCCTTTGTGTAAAACTTCAAAAGCCATAGAATCTTAGTAGTATCGTCCATTGGCAAAATTTCAACAATTAAGGCTTTGCAAGTTAAGTTGTGTCAGGTAGAAGTTGAGCTGTCAAATAATGTTTGCATGACCATGTGAGAGTGTCAAAACAAATGGGTAAAGGCCAACACTGCGGAGAGCCTTTAAGTTACTTAAATTATGTGAACATTTAAAAACAGTTTTTAAATCTAGGCTAACTTAACAAAAAAGTCTTACATCAATGAATCATATTTCAGGGCTTTGAGGTCGTCTTAAAATTAACTCAATCAATTTATATAAGAAAAAGATGTGTACAATATGCCAAACAGCTTTAGAGAGCCCTTTAATGACCCTACCTCTTAGGCTCCTGTAACCATCAAGTGTAGACCTGTGTCGAACCAAAGTTATTTTAATGGGAATTTCTAAATTCTCCGCACCATTGCAACAGCCATTCACTTATTAACACCTCGTCTTCACCTGCATACTTAGTAAAGGAGTGCCGCTCTAAATGGGGCTCTACAAGTTGAACTTTGCTGGAAAGTTTTTCAGTTTAAACTCGAACACAGTCCGCCGACGAACACTGCACCCCCCCCTCAACACTACGACCATAATTACTTCATCGTGTCTTTTAGTGTAAAATTTTGAAGTAGCTGAAGCAGAAGCAACACCAAAGAGTCCTTTCTGAATGCTGCGATGCTGCAGGTAGTTTTGTATGTATGTGTGTGTGTGCGTCTTCACCTACCTTCTTCCAATTTATAATTGTATGCTGCTTGTTCATTTCTATATGAGAGCGATAGAAGACAAAAGAGCCATGAGAGCTTTTGCATTATTGTGCTGCTAATTGAGTTGTCGTTAACGGATGTGCGCGAAAACAAAAGACTGACTACCAAACATCATGGGTATACAATTCAGGATGATGCTAAACGTTGAAAGGTGTGATAATTGGAGGGTATTTTTAGGGGGAATGCAATATGTTGTTTGATAAAATATAATTGATATTAAATTGTTAATTAGTTGATTGGCAATGAAATATACAGGATGTAATATGGTTGGATGAACAGACAGATGATTTAATTTGTTGGGTCGTTATTTCCCACTATGGGGAAACTGCGAGGACAGGGAATTTCCTCTTAGATGAAGGCTAATTGCCTTGTGAATGCAAAAATTATTAATTTCGTTCAATGTCATAGAACTTGTTTAAGTGATAGACAAGCGACGTGACACGTTGTGATTGAGGTCGAACTTAACAGTGAACAACCAAATAAAATGACATTTGTGTTTGATAGTTTGCTTGGAGAAGAGGAAAGATCAATATAATTGCAGTGGCATGAAATAAAATGTTTAAAAATATTCATCTCAAAATCTTCATCTTCTTTTCCTTTGATGGAGGAATCACAGCTCACACTTTTCTCTTTTCAAACAAGTGATCTGCCTGTGAGTTCGCCGCACTGTGAAAAATGAAGGTTTGTTTTGCTTAAAAAATTGACAGCTTTTGGAACCTAAAAGGCTTGAAATCTTCGCAAATGCTGGCAAGAAATGTAGGTGCGTTTCCAATTTTTTTTTATTTCCGATGGAAATTTTTAAAACACTCTATGAAGACGTAGTAACGTACTCTTACCGCACTTTGTCCACTGGCAAATCAGATCGAAACTATGAAGGACAAAAATAGGGCTGATTTTTCTTTCAAGTAATAAAAAGGGGTACATAATACAGGGTGTCCTGTAATTCATGTTACATACTTTGGGATGTGACTCTTGGTCATATTCTAAGAAAAAAAAATTGTTCTACAGTAAATTCTGTTTCTAAACTTTGACATTTATTTTTGACAAATTAAAGTAAGGCTAACTTTGGTGTACCCTGACATGTGTTAAATTCGATACCTCTGTCAATACAGATGATAGAGACTTAATCTAAGACTTAATTTTTTTTTTGAAGAAATAACAACTTTAAAGATTGTATTTAAGATGAGCTTCCATAAGTTTATTTTTGCCAGATATTCAATTTTAAATGGTGTTAAAATTTTCTTTCCCAAGCAAAGTTTTGACTTTGAGGTCACTTTTTTCAGAAAATGCCTGATAAACATAAAGTTTCTTTATTTTTTAACGATAAACAAAACAATAATAAAAAAAAACAAAGTAATAAGTGTACTCAAAAACCCATACATTTTATGATACTTGAAAAAATACAAAATGGGTAAAATTAAAAAAAAAAAGAAGTTTTATAGCTTTGTTTGAATAAAATAATAACAATAATATGGGCACTTTTAAGGCAGTGTTACACTATCATATATATATGAACAAAGTTGTCATATAATGTATGGCACATTTTCTGTAAATATTGCAAGTGATATTACACTATGCCATATACATATAATATGGACAATTTATATGGCAAACAATAATTATATGACAAAGAAAAGTATCGCTATCACACTTATGTATATGACAGCCTGTGCCATATAAAGTATCGCAAGCATGAATATAATGAACTAACCATATAAAAATCGATTGATTTTATATGACTTGCGCTTGTCATACAATCGGCATCCTATGTTTTTTATTTTTATTATTTTCTCTAGAATTATTGTCATATACAGGGTGATTCGCATAAGGTGTGACAAAAAGATAGGGTGTGTAGGTTGGACCTAGACAAGCAAAAAATCGTATGGGAGGGGGGGGTCCATTTTCCCCCGTTTAGGCGGGAGGGGCAATTTAAGAAAAAAGTCACTAAAAATTGGAAAAAAATTATTTAAAAATAACGGTAGTACCTACAGAGTCTTACTATAGCATTTTGAAAAGCCAAAAACCTAAACATTAATTTAAATTTAAAATTAAGTTGTTCAAGTAAATAGTTTTTGAAATATTAATTTTCAAAGTCAAAATTTTGAAAAAAAACATTATTTTTTTTCTTAAAACCACTTTTTTTTCCAAATTTTACGTTATTAAGTAGTATTTTTCTAGCTTATTTTCAATGCTCTTATTTATTTTTGATCAAACACAAAAAACCGGATGTCAAAATAACCTGTAGTTTTTGAGAAAACCAAAAACTACAAAAACGACTTTCGTCAAATTTTTTTTTTTTTAATTTTTTTTCCGTTATTGGACTTTTAAGTGAATTCTCAATAAAAAAAGTAAAGAGAAAATCCATCCTTTATTTCGTAAGTTCACTTAAGAATCCAATAACGAAAAAAAAAACTTAAAAAAAAAAATTTTGACAAAAGTCGTTTTTGTAATTTTTGGTTTTCTCAAAAACTACAAGTTATTTTGACATTCGGTTTCTTGTATTTGATCAAAAATAAATAAGAGCATTGAAAATAAGCCAAAAAAATACTACTTAATGACGTTAAATTTGGAAGAAAAGTGGTTTTAAGAAAAAAAAAATGTTTTTTTTTCAAAATTTTGACTTTGAAAATTAATATTTCAAAAACTATTTACTTGAACAACTTAGTTTTAAATTTAAATTAATGTTTAAGTTTTTGGCTTTTCAAAATGCTATAGTAAGACTCTGTAAGTACTACCGTTATTTTTAAATAATTTTTTTCCAATTTTTAGTGACTTTTTTCTTAAATTGCCCCTCCCGCCTAAACGGGGGAAAATGGACCCCCCCCCTCCCATACGATTTTTTGCTTGTCTAGGTCCAACCTACACACCCTATCTTTTTGTCACACCTTATGCGAATCACCCTGTATATGGAGACATACAAATACTGCCATATAGTGCTCCCCGGTTAATTGCGTCACCTTAAATGCACAACTTTAGACGCATTTAACAAGGGAACGCAATTAAAAGAATCCCGCTTAATTGATCTACTGTCCCATTCAGAAAAACCCCGCTTAATTGAAATGAAAACGCAATAAAGCGATTTTTTTTACGACTTTGGCAAGAAGGTCAAGAAGAACCTTTTTAATGAAAATCAAAATTTTATTGAACGGAAGATTAACATATAATGGTAAGACATAAAAAAAGAACAAAACAATTTCAGCCTAGGAATGATTGAAAAGGAACAATTTTTCATAACAACACAACACATAAATTATGAATTGGTACATAGTGGTTAGTCAGATTTGCTTTTTATTTGGCTATAACATTATATCATGTTAAGAATCTGTAATTTTCACCTGCATTGTTTCCTTACACATTTTCAAGATTTTAATTTGCAGTCGCGAAACTCTGATGTTTCAGCAAACAATAGGCTCGTTCGTTGAACTTTACCCAGGGTTGACCCAAGTTTTCTTGACAATCCTGGGTCAAAACCTGGGTTTTCCAATTCTCAAAAAACGCAAAGCCACAAAATCACCACACATCCCTGTCATTTGAATAAAAAAACATGCCATTTGACAGCCCTCAACTCGCCACAGCAAAAACCTAGGGTGAGTTGAGGGAAAACCCAGGTCAACCCCAGGGCTAAAAAACACTCTATTTGACATTCAGGGCGACCTTAGGTTTCTCAAAAAACGCTTTGTGGCGACCCCAGGGTTTTAACGAACAAACCTAATAATAAATAGGTGTGTTTCTTTACTGTAAATTCACACGAAATGCACCGAAATTCGGTGAAAGTCAGTCTAATCCTGTTCCAGCACAGCGATTTTTCGTAGCGGTGCACGAAAGAGAGTGCTCACTAGAGAGTAAAAAATCTCACAACGATTTACATAAGTCATGTCAATTTGACTATTAACTTGTAGGCGCGCAACAATGCGACCAATTCATCATCAATCATTTAAGGTGTAAGCAAAAAGTGACTTCAATGATTTGGTTTTTTTCGTTCAATTAACCGGGCATCAAATTGAAAAAAAGAGTTTTGATTTTTGGACCATTTAACCGGGAAACGCAATTAAGCGGAATGCATTTAAACGGGAAATTTTATGTATATTTCTTATGTGATCTTTTTTTTGCCTAGGATTCAGGTCAATTAAACGGGTAACGCAACTAAGCGGGGGGTATTTATCCGGGGATTACTGTATATATATGACTATCACACTTATATGACAATGTTGTGCCATATTTTTTTGTCAACTTGCCATATTTGTATGATTTTTGTATGACTATTTTATGTATTTTATACAAATACAATTAGAACAAGTGCTCAAAGTGCCTTCCTTCGCTTTGAATGCATGCCAGAGCCCCTATGTTTTGTAACTTGCTGGTATCATTGAAGCTTTATGCTAAGTTGGTTTTCATCTTACCTCAAGGAAAGAAGACAGTTAGTGAGAATTGATGATCATCTTAGTAACATCCCTGTTTACCAACAAAGGTATTCCCCAAGGCTCTGTACTTTGCCCAATATTTTTTTTTAATCTTAATTGATATTCCCGCAAGGTTTTTTAGGTGAAATAACAGCTTTTGCTGATGAGTTAGGGATTGCATATACCTCGTCGAGTCCACTTAATTTGGTTACTGACATTAACCATGATATTAGATTATTAAGTTTATGGTTCATGGCACACAAGTTAATGATAAGTAGCAAAACGAAACTGATGTTTTTTAGCCTATCTACAAAGGATCCTCCTGATTTAGAGTTTTGCTTTCACTCCTTAACATGCAGTAAGCTCAGTTGTTTAGACTGTTCTTGCATACGATTTAATGATGGACTCAGTTATAAGGATGATTCAATTTGCGGATCGTCTTGTTTTAAAATTGAAGTTGTGGAAAAGTTTAAGTATTAAGGTGTGATTATTGATCAAAACTTAAATTTGTTAGATCACATATTTTATCTGAAACAACATTTTCGAATGTCTCTTCGTTACATCTAAGAAGTACTTGAGTAGTAATTCCTTTAAGACGGTTTATTATGCACTTTTTCACTCTAGACTACAATATGGTATCTCTTGTTGGGGAAGGACCTTTGCTACCAAGCCAATGCCTTGTTGTGCTACAAAAAAAAGTTATTCGTTTACTATCAGCTGCAAATCGTAGGAGCACTTCAATATTGCTATTTAGAAGTTTGAATGTTCTTCTTGTAAAACATTTATGTATATGTTACTTTAAGGTTTTAAAAATATGTTTCATAAAAAGTGGTACTAGTCACTTCAGAAACTTTTTTACAATTACTGCCTGTAAGCTATTCAATAGTTTGCTTTTTAATTTAAGACACATAAGATGTTTTTATTTTTTTTTGAAGCAAGTTAAGCTGTTGCTTCTTAGTTTTGATCACACCGCAATAAGAAAGGTACTTAAATATATGTCATAATCTTTAACTTTTTCTCAAACAATGTTCATGTCTTGGGTTATCCGATCCCCAAACGGGTTTCTTTTGTTCTGGTTCTGTTCAACACTGTGTTTTAACCTATCAACTCAAAAAGGCATATTTCGCAACGGCCTTGCTCTCTCTAACTATCCACATTCTGTATATTGGATTACAACTGCGAATCTGTAAAATAAAATATAAATCAACAACTTATGCCGCTTGAAGAGCATTCAATGCCTTATCTCTTTTTAATTAAATATAAATACAAATGGTTAGATCTTTGGCCGTGATTATCTGTTCAATGTGTTGCTTATCTTTAAGTCTTATCATTACAAGTGGGTATAAAAGCTAAGCAAATGGCAACAAAGAAAAAAATACTTGAAATGTTATAAGTTGGTATGACACAAATCACAACAAGAGCTATTGAGCACAACACGTCGCAATCAAATAGATTGGATATTGTAACACATCTTCATATAAAAACAGCTTCAATCGTCTTCATATCAAGTCCTTCTTGTATGCCTTATCACAATTCTGGTTAAATTTTAAATTATTACTAGCAAACAGCTTATAGGAGCAATTTGAGGGTTTTTTCTTAAACGCTAAAGCTAATGGGTTCCTTTTGGTGCAATCGCAGCTTTTGGATTCCGGATAGAGTCCATTGATTTAATAATAATTTTCTGTAGCGCTTGGAGTTAGCAAACGTACAATTTGGACATTCTGGGCAGTGAAATTAGTTGCATGACACGCAAAGAGTAACAAGTTTCGTGGTTGTACTTTCCAAGCAAACCGCATAAAGGCCCCAGAGTAGAGTGCCAGTGCTGGAATGAGATTTCAATTAATTACTTATAAATTGAGAGTGTAGTAGTACACGATTCGTAAAATGTAAGATGTGCATACATACGTGCTTATAACAAAAACAATTCTTACTTACCTACTGTCATGTAAGGACTTATGAACTTTGGGTCTTTTTTAAAGTCTGCGATTGCAGCAATTGGTATTGCCCAATTGCAGACAGGCCCCCAGAAATGTGTGCTATTGGAGAAGACATTATGTACAGATTATTTTGTGAATCTGAATATATTTATACAGTTCAAAGTACAGGTATTATTATAACACACCTCGTAAGATAGTCGCGAGACTCTTTGCTTTTAACGTTATTGATAAATCTACTGATGAGACTCCCACTGGCTTTTGGAACCTTTGACATGATGTTGATTGGCTTATTAAGTATAAAGCAAGGAGATAGATGTTTTTTTTTTTCTAATAACGCTCAGTACAGAATTACTACTCCCGACTGTCGAAGTCGATTGCCAGATAAGAACTGAACTCTTTGAGCAGAAATAATTTTCTTCAATTCGCTGATAAGATTATTTTGTTCGTTTTCTTTCCAACTTGTTATGTAAATAAAACAACACTCAAAACAAAATGTCAAATATTATTTGTTTTGGTTTGCACAGGTTGCTGTCGATAAGAATTGATTACTTTATCAATCAGGCAGAGCCATCTGACGAGCAATAGACTTACTAATGTTGATCTCTTTTTGAATATGATTGTATGATGGCTTTCAGAACTTTGTCAAAATAAACGTGTGGAAGTTGCAGACACAAAGATTGTATAGCCGCTGGGCACTTCTCTTCTTCCAAGATGCTAGGCTTAAGTAGTGATACCACACACTGTGAATACTGTAGAGAAGATAATTTTTCTGCATGTTCTTCAATCAGCTTATATTTAATCAGGACAGATATGGTGGAAGCTGGTAACATTTGCCTCTTGTCATGGCAGTGTCTTCGTTCTCCTAACATCTGGAAAGCAATAAAAAAGAAGGTTGCTTTATGGTAGAACAAAAGATCTGCATTTACGTCGGAGTGCTCCGGAAAACATCAGGCAGATATACATTTGTATGAGAATTAACATGACTTTACACGACGCTACTGCTTTGAAACTAACAATTTGTGGAGGAACGTAATATCTTGGCTTCGATCAGTTTTATAATTGGTAGTATGCCACACAAACTTAACGTTAAATATTATTAACGAGCATATAGGTTTCCTAAATCCATCTTCTGTATTCTTACTGAGAACTTGAGAACACATAAAAATAAGCTTCGCTTTCGCAGTATTGGTTTTAAATAAAAGCTATTCTTATGACAATAGTACCAAAAAATAATGACAAAAATAAATGACAAAAAATGCAATTTTTTGTTAACATTATGTTTATTGAAGGATATATATGTTACAGCTTCTTCTTTTCCATTTTTGGCGTTACGAGTAGTGATCTTGAAGCGATCACAACTCTCCCACTTTTCTGCTTCACACTAGTGATCCGCCTGTGGGGTACGCCGCGTTGACCTCAGAAATCGTCGGCAAGCCTCCCGGTTTTGGATTGTTCCATGTCTGAGGCCAACCAAATGCTGCTGTTTTTGCATTTGCTTGTACCAGGAGTGTTTTGGCTGCCTTTTCTTTTTCGTCGCGAGTTTGTTGAAACGTTGTACAATATTGCCTTTTTGACGGGGTTCTGCGGATCTCTCCTTTGAACATGACAATACCAACTGAGCCGGTCGTGCTGAATTTTGTCCAAGATGGTACTTTTGACATGAAGGCTTCCACGGATCTTAGTACTTCTAATTCGATCAAGCTTTGTTACTCCTGCTGTCATCCGAAGCATCTTCATTTCGGCTGCCGTCAATTTGCTCTCATACTTTTTGTACATTGTCCAACATTGTGAACCGTATGTCAGAGCTGGACGGACAACTTCTGTGTAGAGTCTTCCCTTCAGCTTAGGGGGCATTTTTCGATCACAGAAGATAGCGGAGTTTTCTCGCCACTTCATCCACCCTACGCTTACTCGATGATTGATGTCGTCATCACAAGATGCTTCACTATTGATCATAGATCCCAGATATTTAAACTTTTCACACTTGGGAAGCACATTTCCATTCAAATAAATGTCTGGAATAGGCTTGTCTGGATCAGAAAAAGGGCAGCACAGGTATTCAGTCTTTTTAGCGCTAATACGGTACCCATTTCCTTCCAGAACATCAATCCAAACGTCAAGTGCTCGTTGCAGGGATGTAGGATCCTCGCTTATGATGGCTCCATCGTCAGCAAAGAATAATTGTTGTACTTTATTGTCCGTTACTTTTCCTTCGAGCAAATAATATAGAACAGCAATAAAGAGCAGTGGACTCAAGACACTCCCCTGATGTACACCTACTGTTATTTGGAATTCTTCGGTGACTCCAGCTGGGCATCTCACTTTTGTAACTGCTCCCTCGTACATGTCCATAATTATTCGCACATAGGCTTCAGGAACTCCTCGGTGTCTGAGGGCCACCCATATCAGATCTCGTGGTTGTCGATCGAATGCCTTTTCGAAGTCAACCAACACAATATGCAAATCCTCTGATACATCTCGGTGTTTTTCCATAATGATCCTTATGCTTTGGATTGCGTCTGTAGTTGACTTACCCGCGACAAACCCGCATTGGTCATCAGACAGCCTTATTATTTTCCGCAGTCGGCTATCTAAAACCCGCTCAACGATCTTCATAGTGTGGGACATCAACTTGATCGAACGATAGTTGTCACAGCTTCTGGTATCTCCCTTTCCCTTGTACATTGGAAGAAGAAAACTTTCCCTCCATTGATTAGGCAAACTGTCACCTCTTATAAGTTTGGAGATGAGAATCGTGAGCCATCTTAACCCGATGTCTCCCATATTTTTCTAAAACTCATATGGTACCTCGTCTGGCCCAATCGCTTTGCCTTTTTTGGAGTTCTTAACTGCCTCCCTAACTTCTTCGATTGTGACGTCGGATACTTTCGTAAAGTTTGGTGGAGCTGTTGGAAAGTGGCGCCGAGGAAACTGTTCATTCAAAAGATCATCACAATACTGTCGCCACCTGTGAAGAATTTTGTCGTCATCCACAAGTAGCACTCCTTGAGCATCATTGATGAACTTCGGCGAACGAATCTCCTGCGCATTTCTCCTTCTCTGAGCGGCTATTTTGAAAATGGTTGCTCCCTTATTCAAGTTGCTTTGTCTTAGCTCTTGGATTGCCTGATTTGCTTCAGCAGCTGGGGCAGAAATCTCTTCCAGCTCTCGATACAGGCCCTCCGTGCTTTTTGCTTGAAGTTGGGCGCACTTTTTCTTCGCTTCTTTTCTGCAGCTCTTGTATTCCATTTTGAAACGCGCCTTTTCATTTGTATTTCTTGAGGGGCACTTCGACCAAGCTTGGAAAGCTGCTTTCTTCTTTCTAATCACTGCTTTAGCTTCATCATCCCACCACCAGGTTTCTTTAGCTTGTTGGTGGTGTCCTTTTGAGACTCCTAACAGTGATTTGGCTCTCTCTAAGCAGGTTCGTTGTAGGCGATCCCACATATTTTGTGCCGTGATTGCATTTGAAACTGCGTCGATGGTATATATGTTACAGCAAAAGTAATAAATCTGGATATTATGTATAATGGCTAGCCATTATGCATAATATCTACTCAGTTTGGTTAAAGTGATAATGGACACAAAACTAATCACATTAACTAGCTATTATATATAATATCTTCGATGACTTGGATAATGTAATAAAACACGTAGGTATGCGTTCAAAATTATAAAATTATATTTCAATTTGCCTTAACTAATCACAAAGATTATTTAAAAAATTAAATTATAAAATAAAAGCGGTAAGCTGTTGCATACGGAAATTAATTGCTTTTTTCATATTTAGCATGAGCAGCTTAACCCTGCGGAAAAAATGGTTAAAATAATGAGCCTCGCGAAGCGGGCCATGCGGAAAGCTGTTGCATACGGAACGCGGTAGCGGGATGAAGAGAGGGAGGGGTAACAAGTCGGCTAGACCGTATTTATTACTTTGACTAACTTTGACAAGTTATCTATCTATATATATAAAAATCAATTGCTGTTCGTTAGTCTGGCTAAAACTCGAGAACGGCTGAATGGATTTATATTATCTTGGTATTCAAATGTTCGTGTAGGTCTAGGGAAGGTTTAAAAGGTAAGAAAATATGAAAAAAAATAATTGGAATATAGTAAAAGAAACTATTTCATTATTCTTAACTGTAATGAATTAAAAATTAAGTTCAAACAATGACTTTGTTTTTTTTAATCGTTTTTGACAACAAAAAATTAAAATATTAATTGACAAATAATAAGATTATGGGATTGCTTATTTTGAAAAATTCTTTTAGTTTTTTGACTGATAAGAATAAAGATTTATTTTTTTTTAAATTTATTGCCCTTGAGTACCATAGAAAAAATTTTTGTTTTGTTTTTTTATTAGCGCACACATCAAGGTGTTATGACTACCCTTATAATGTCATAGAGCACAGTGCGAGCATTTAGGAAAATAGGATATGAAATAATTGGTCACGCCGATGCACATTGCTTTTGAACCTTTGTGAATCGTAATATAGGGGAAATACAGAGCCAGGTAAAGCATTCCATATACGAGTGGTGTGACGTAAATAAGAATCTCCTTACTTGACTGTACGCCCGAAGTTGGGCTCAAGTTAAAACTGATGGGCAAGGCGGGTATTGCGGGTATTAATTGTTTTAGGGGAGGAATGCAACTGGCTACTTCACTAGAGCAATGTTTGTGAAAAAAGCGATAAGAGAGGGCGAGACAAGTAACGTTTCGACGATGTTCAAGAAAATCAATCGATTCTACGATTGAACTACCACCCATCAATTTTAACGCTCTATTTTGTACCCTATCAAGTAGGCGCAAAGATGTTAGTGGAGCACCTGACCAGATACGGGCGGATAAAGACCTTACAAATTGTAGCCAGATCAGAAGGGGTGAAGAATTTCCTGCATCGTCTCAAGAAACCTAAGCATTTAGCAGCGTTTTTGGCGACTTCAAATATGTGGTCATTCCAACGAAGATCATCGTTTACACACATACCACTGGCAGCTTTTCGGTTTCTTGGATGCAGGTACCATTTATGGATAATGGTAATGGGGGAATGTTAAGCTTCATCCTCATATTCTTACAGGAACGATAATGGGAACGGGATCGAAAATTCAAAAACCACTGAAACGATTTGAAATTTTTGTTGCTGTTACAGTACGATGTTATCCACATATTCCCACGAGAACGGGACGGGAATATAAACTTAAGCGGAAACTTGGAAAATACTGTACCTACCAATTCCAAAAAAATTTCAACGTTAGAGTGTTTCCTTCCTCCTGAGTAACAAAGACTATAATTATTTTCTTTACATATTCTTTCGGGAACGGAAACGGGAATAGTGACACAGCCAAAAACCTGGAAAGTATACTTAACCAATTTCAAAAATTCTTTCTTTCTTAGGTTGCTTCAATGTCCCTGAGTAATATAGACTATAGTTCATCAACATTAATTTACCCACAAGAACGGGAACCGGAATTCAAAAACCACTGTACTGATCTCAATACGGTTTTCGCCATTACAATACGAAACACGATGTTACATAGACAATATTTCATCGCCATATGGGAATGGAACGGGAACTGGAACATATCCGGGAACTTGGAAAATACTATACCGATTCCAAAAATTCTGTCACCGTTAGAGTTCTTAATTGTCCCTGAGTAACTGAACTATATTGCATCCCCACTTCACACCCACGTAGGGCCTGAGCTACGCCGGGGGGATCAGCTAGTTATGAATAAAATCCAGACAAAGTGATTAATTTATTACTTTGTCTAGTGAATTTTGCCATTATATATAATGACCAGTCATTATGTATAATAGCTATTTAATCACTTTGACTGTAACATATATATACATGTAAAAGTATGGTAGTGATGTTGTGGATCTTCAGCTAAGTTATTGAGTTCCACTTTGCTTACAAGTACTTTGCCTTCATTCTAAAACCTAATTTATGTTTGCTTTTGAAGTCAAGATTGTGATAAATATTTTTAAATAGTTTAATAAATATTTTACATTTAGGGGCTCAACCTATGTAGACCTAATTTTCTATTAGTTACATGACTCTTGGTACATATACAACTTGCGGAAGAAGAAGAAATTAATTCAATACAATCCTAACCGAAGAGAAGTGAAGAACAAGAGAAATCAAACCTTTCCGACAATCCCCAAGTCGTCTTCCACCTGATGAAGGAGAAGTAGTTGAAAAACAGATTGAGGAGTGGATGGAAAAGGATATCATACGTAAGTCTACTTCTAATGTCGCTAGCAGAGTCGTTGTTGTAAAGAAGAAAGATGGTTCCTGCCGAACTTGTGTTGATTTCCGGAAGCTTAACACTATGGTTCTGAAAGACTGTTTTCCGGTTCCACTGATCGATGACGTACTCGAAAAATTACAGAATGCAAAATATTTCACTGTAATGGATTTGGAAAATGGTTTTTTCCATGTGCCAGTTGAAGAATCTAGCAAAAAGTATACAGCATTTGTAACTAAAAGTGGCTTGTTCGAATTTAGCAGGACACCAGTTGGTTTTTGTAATTCACCTGCTGTATTTATTCGATTTGTCAAACATATATTTCAAGACTTGGTTAATCAAAACGTCATGGAGCTCTACATGGACGATATAATCATATATGCTGAATCTGCTGAAAGATGCCTTAAGAAAATGGAACAAGTATTTGCTGAAGCTTCTAGTTATGGACTGAAATAAAATGGAACAAGTGCCATTTTCTTCAAAGTACTGTAAATTTCTTGGGACATACCATTGAGAATGGAAGTATTCGACCAGGCAGAGAAAAAACAAACGCGGTGAGTAGATTTTCTATTCCAAGGAACGTTAGATCTGTGCAGTCTTTTCTAGGACTTACAGGTTTCTTTAGAAGATACATAAAGGATTACTCAAAAATAGCCCGTCCACTTACAAATTTATTGCGAAAAAATGTTCCTTTCAAGTTTGATGTAGAAGAACTTAAGTCTTTCAATGATCTCAAAGAAGCGTTGATTAGAGAACCAGTTTTAAAGATCTTTGCGAGAGGTGCACCTACAGAAGTTCATACTGATGCATGAAAAGAAGGGTTTGGTGCTGCTCTCTTGCAAGTGTTTGATGATCAACTGCACGCCGTTCTTTTCTGGAGCAAAAAGACGTCAGCTCAAGAGTCGCAGCGTCACAGTTATATACTCGAAGTAAAAGCAGCTTACCTCGCTCTGAAAAAATTTCGGCACTACTTGATTGGTACTCATTTCAAGTTGGTCACAGACTGTGCAGCATTCAAACAAACGACCAGTAAGAAAGATATTCCACGAGAAGTAACACAGTGGATCTTCTATTTGCAAGACTTTGACTACGAAGTGGAACATAGACCTGGTGACGGAATGAAACATGTTGATAAGAGGAAACGATCTGTAAGAAAGAGAATTCTTGATTATAAGTCGGCTGACTTGAGTTGTCTCGAGATGTTCCGTCACGGTTGTCGCCGCTTAGGTATCTTGGCTCAGGGTGTCGGTCCTCAGTGGTCATCTTTCTTATCAGGGGATTAGGGTGGTTGTTGATATTTGCAGCCGTTTTCAATATAGTCGATAAGACTTATTGGTCCAAGGGCGTCATCTTGACTGTCTCGAACAGATGCTGTTACTGAAATGTCTCTGACGATGGTCCTTCATCACGGTCTTCGAGATGGTGAACCAAACTGGGCTTCCGTAATTGATGACAGGTCTCAGCAGCTGCTTGTACATCAGTAATTTTGTTGGCTGACTTAGTCCTGTCCTTCTCCTCAGCAAAGGGTACAGTCGGTGGAAAGTAAAGTTGGCTTTCTTCAGTACAGTGCGTGAGTGCGGGTTGAATCTAAGCACCTTATTGAAATTGAAGCCTAGATCTTCACGTTTCTTTGGGCAGCCAGTCTGGTTCCATCAGGTAGAGTAATGGATGCAGTTCGAGCAGAAAAACGGCCTCTTACTTCGGACCTTCTGAAGCAGACGAGCTCTGACTTAGCTGAATTGACCCGGATACCCCACTTACTATAATAAAAATATAGTTTCTGGATGTGAGTTTCCACTCTCCGGGCAGCAATGGTTAGTGATATAGATGTGAAATATGTCAGAGAGTCATCGGTGTAAAGCAGATTTTCTCAGTCCCTTGGGGTAGGTTGGTCCGACGTCATAATGTTGAAGAGAAATGGTCCCAGTTTTTGGTGGCGGACTTTGCGAATTTGGATGAAAAAGTTCCTGTGGGAGAGAAAAGAAAAAATATTTTTAATAATGGAGCTGAAAAGCTTAGAAGATTTTACTTATGGGTGAGAGCTTCAAACCAAACGCTGTCAAATGCTTTTTCGACGTCCAAAAAGCATGCGACGCTGACACGATGGCTGTTATGGTCTTCGGCGACGTCATTGTGTAGTTTCATCAGCGGATGCAGGTTTGAATGCTTTTCCCGGGACCCGAACTGCATGTTTGGGATAACTTTATTATCCCTGCAGAACTTTTTCAACTTCCTAAGTATTAGCTCGTCCAGGAACTTACTTAGATTGTTGAGAAGGGAGATGGGCCTTAGTTGTCCAACAGGTTCGGATCGCCTTTCTTCGGAATCGCCGCTATCTTGGCCGTTTTTCACTTCCTGGGAAAGTAGCTGTTGTTAATGCAGTTGTTTGAGATGATAGCTAGAAAGTTCATCACTATCTGTTGGCAATTTTTTTGTTTTAAACTCTAAGCCTGTTGTGGAACATCTTGAAGTACTTAAATCTGTTTGGGTTTTGTTTGTTGTTTTTCTCTTATTCGTGGATTAGAGGGATTTTCGTCAGAAGTTGTACTAATTTAAGCCTCAGTGTTATAAAAGGTTGAATTTTTCAGCGGAAAAGCTTAGCTCGTTTGAGTAAAGTATTGTGTTTCTGAAAACACTTTTATTTAATCACTTGAAATGGATATATTGTGTACTAGTATAAATTTTGTTTTATTTTTTTCTTGTTTAGGTATGTGAATTTTTATAATTTTTTGGAAAACTTCTTTTTAATGTTTAAATTTGTTTCAACTTGAGGTTTAAGAAAAAATGGCAGAGAATTCATTTATGTCATTTTGTTCTGTTGCTGTTTTTGTGCTGTGAAATTTGGGAAGATTGGATACCTTGAAGTGTTTAGTTGGTATTAGATGCCTACAAGTAACCATACATTTCTGATTTTTCCTTTGAAAAACCTATAGGACAGTTTTGTGAAGAAGCACAAGAGAGAAGTCACAAAGGAGCTCGTAGAAATTGCCTTTCTCATACAAGAAAATCATCTCAGATCAATGCAAACAAAGACCTCTTGACAGTATTACTTTCAAGGTCCGATCCATTCATTTCTAATCTAAGAAAAACGGATGCACGACTTTCAAAAGAGGACCAAAGGACAGGACTTTACATCAAAGTGGATGAAAATTTTACAAATTTATCATCTTCACCAGGTACTCTTGAAGACTCTTATAGTGATCTTTCTTCGTAATTGTTTATCTTTTATTTTTCATCGTCTACATGTTTTGCGGTTGTTCAATATGTTAAACCTTTTGTAGCGCATAAGAATTATGAAATAAAAATGAAAAATCGTACGATAAGTTTTCATATAACCAACTCATTACTGCAAGTGGGAGTGGTAGGGGATTTAAAATCAAGTGAAATAAGCAATTTATTTTATTGGCTTATAAATTATTGTTCCAAGTTGAATTATTTTCGAAAACTAGATTTTTGTTCACTCTATCCAAACAATCGACGCAGTGTGTTTAGAATAAAACGTAATTGGAAAATCAAATTTCCAACCTATTTTGTGAAACGGTAAAACGTACTGACCACAAATATGCTTTCAACTGTAGAATTTACAATCACTAGAAATAATGTTGTTAATTATTTAACCAAACTTGTAAAAAACACCCTTTACTTATTTAAAGGCAAATTAACACAGCTTAAACTGTATTTTTGCAAAGATTCAATTAGCTTGATACCACCGTTCAACATATAAGCACATACAGCTCATCTATCAGGCTACTCTCACCAAAGTTAAGGAGTTGATTTATTAATACAAAGCCCCACATCGATCGAACGCTACAATAGATCTGATAGGAGAAAATTTTGTTTTGTTTTTGAACTTTCTGGTGAACCACTAAGCTTGATTAAGCACGAAGTGAACCGAACATGCCTACTCAAAACAAATATATTCAATTGCTGCAGGCGATATTTGTATTGTAGGGATTCAGGCAAGTCTGATATGAAATTAAAAGCTCCACATTTTTTTTTAGACCCGTATAACTCCTTAGTCCTGGTGCCAAGACATATCCGCTGAGAAAAGACTAAGCACGCTTTCCCTCAAATGCTTAGCAGAGAATACAGTTGTGTGTTCTACAAACCGTTCTGATTCCTTTTTTTGGTCCTACATTGAACAGATTGACATTGTTAAATCAATATACTCGTACTTATCGAGAATGAACTCAATTGCACCGCCAGCAATGAAATGAAAACTTTTTGTTATTAAAAAACTGTGTTCAAGACAAACTAACTGCATTCAAGTAAAATAAAAATAAAGAAAAATCCTGGAGTATCCTTTCTTTCACCTCGTCACGATTTTACAATTTGCTTTCAATCGCAAACAAATGAATAGCTTGCTGAGAATCCATTTGATGTACTCAAACGTGTCAGTGCAAAATACTTGCCAGCAGAAAATTGTTGCCCAAGAATGCTCAAATAGAATGCTCCCTTTTTGAATGTCATTCATAACACAAAACACATCAATAGCAGACAATTTAACCGGAAATCACCTGTAAAATGCTTTCAAAGCGGTCCTGTTTAGGTAAAATTCCACCACAAGCAAAAAAAAAAAGACAACAACAATACCAAAACACATTTATAAAAGACGACGAAAATATAAGAAGAATATAAAAAGCTTGAGAACAAAAGTAAAACAGAAAAGCAAAAAGTATAGAGATACATGTAACTTGCTCCAAAGGAACATAAAAACAGACAAGAAAACATTCTTTTCTATATCGTCAGGACACCAAGAAGGAGTTCCATTCACCAGGTCGTACAACTGCCGCCAAAGACTGAAATCGCTGACATAAATCAAATTAAACTGTCAGCTTTCCTTTCGTTTTGTATTTCATTCGTTGGCTTTTTTTCAGTAGTTTTTTTTTGTCGTTGTTTGTCCGCCGTTTCCGTTTCGTCCCGCTGCCATCAGCTACAGCCAATGCAGTGCACCGTGTTTCCTTCTTTGTGTAGAAGTGAGTTTGATTCTTTTTCAGTTCTTTTTTGATACAGAAACGAACTTCAAATGAACTACTTAAATCCGCCTTCGTAGTTGCGGTGGAGGTGGCACACCCTCTTACCACAAAGTGCCCTGTAAAACATGGCCGCATTTGGAAGCACAGTAAACACATCTGAGGCCGAATGGCCGCTTGCGGTATTGTGTTATACGTGACTAAAATATGTGAGTTTGCCTTTATCATTCTCGTTGTTGAGCAATCCAGTATCACAATTTGGCAATCTCTCATCAGGAATTTTGGAATAGGTGGCCTTTGTGTCATTTAGCGTGAATTTTGAAAGAAAAACTCCACTCACTGATGCGGTGACTTGGTCTCTGATGTCTTAATAACTCGCTAATAACGACTTTGGCTTTGCTCATTGACAATTTTTATTACCCAGTGCCACACTCGGTTCGAAAGGCCTTAAGTGTTTCTCCATAGAGCAACACGCTCGAGTGTCTGTAACAGACTTAGTGTTACAGGGGCCCCATCCAATTTAAAAGTCTTAGAACCCAAATCCAGCCATGGTGTCAAGTTCGTAAATACGTATCAAAAAGCACTTAGAAACTCCGAAGACAGGAAACAAACAACTCTGGCACGGTGTACATGAATGTTGTAACTCTAGTGCAGGTTTGAGACTTATGCGGAGGCGGAAAGAGAGCGTCAAAGTTCTTGTCTACAAGAGCATTAGATTATAAAACTACAACAGCTAGTCCTTGGTAAAAGTGTCTCCCTTTAAATCTTTCTATTGCACACTGAATGCCTGAGGGTAGGTATCTTTACTGTTCCGCATTCAAGTAAAAGCTACAAAACTAACACCAAGTCTCGGTGCTTATGTCGAATAAAAAGATCTATGCTTAGAGATGTTTTCAATTGCCGTCATTTTTTGTTTCGTTTTTTTGTTTTATTATCATTTTACAAACGAAAGCAAAAGAGGATCCTTTTCGCAAGATTTTATGATTCCCTCTCTGTGACTTTCTATGTTTTTCGTTTTTGTTTGGTTTTTATTTTCCATGAGAAAAATGTTAAAATGCTTATTACTCAGTTCTGCATTTGGTTTGAAAATTGAAAAATTTAATTTCGTTTTATTGATTTTCTATATTTGTTCTTTTTTATATCCGTGTGCCGCCCGCCGCCGGAGAGAGTTTTGGTTGAAAAGACGATGTTTATCGTGTAAGTAATTCGATTTTTATGTTTTGTGCTACTCTTTCTCCATTGTGTGTGTTTTGTGATGTTTACTGCGACACATGGCAGTAACTTGTTTTATGATTCGATTCTGAACGAATGACGTATCTGGAAAATGTTTGATGTCAGATCTGTTTATCACTCTGGCGTATGAGTAACTTTTTTCCAGTTTTTTTTTTAAATAACCATGTCAATTTCAAATAAAAAGTTAAGCTGCCTTTGCTGATAAAAGAAATAAATTTAAATCGGTTGTGGCTTCTCTTTATGTACAGAACTTGCATAGATAGGATTCGATTCCGACCTTTTAGTCTGTGGATAGTATTACGGACCAATACATTCGTTTAAAAGCTAAGCACAACGAAAAAAGACATAAGAACGCTTCTATTCAAAGCACTTCGTTATTTCAACTAAGCCTAGTCAACTGCTATAAGGAGGAAGGTTGAAAAGATTTTCGAGTCCAAGACTCTGAGAGCAAATCTCAGGAATATTTTATGAATTCTCTCAATCAATAATTCAGGTAGGCATTGTAATAAAGTGATCAATTCTGGCAATCATCATCAAAGCAAGGGCCAATAAACAGTTGTCTGGCTAAACTGGGACCAGAAATCTGATGGTCTATCTGACTCCATGTTCCATGATCCTCACTCTGAAAATTGCAATTATTTATTTCATTGTATACAGTTCTGGCTTACTTTTTCGTTCTGAAAAGACAGCACCCGAAGGTAGGTAAATTGATATTTTTGCTGTTTCAGATATTGAAGACCATACGGCCAACACTCTCTACTTGTTTCTCGAGTTATAGTTTCATTTCTTCAAGTCATATCATATTTTACGTATTCCGTCAAGGTAAAAAAAGACAAAGTCCCTAAATGAACTGTGCAAACATAAATATAAGAAAGCCCATTAGGACAGCCTGAAAAAATTTCTTTTGAAATTTTAATTAGTCATTGTGCTTTCTTGACAGAAACGAAGACGCATCAGCTGATATAATATCTAGCGTGGCAGCCAAAAAAGTTTGGCCGTGTGTAGACTCAAAACGCTCGAAGAGTTTGTAAGCCCTGAACTGCCTGTATCTAGGTTCTACCATAGGTGCTCTTACGGGACACAGTCTAATAGGGAGACATGCCAAAAGACTTGGTTTGTTTTCCAATGATCTCTGCAGGAGCTGCATGGACGAGGAGGAGGAGGAAACTTCAACACCTTCTTTGCTCACGCCCTGCACTACTTCATAGGAGGAAAACTCATCTCGGTGAATTCTTCTTCGATGATACTAGCGACCTAGCTTACATAGACAATTAAAGTCTTTCGAAATACATTAAAAGTTCCGCGTGGTTCGACTACGCGTAATGGAAGATAAAAAAGTGATCAACTCGTTAATCTTACATCGGGTTTCTGTGATCAGTAGGTGATTAACTTGCTGATCTCTGTGGTATCCCAATGGG
Organism: Melanostoma mellinum; assembly: GCA_914767635.1. NCBI lineage: Eukaryota > Metazoa > Arthropoda > Insecta > Diptera > Syrphidae > Melanostoma > Melanostoma mellinum. The sequence goes on from OU612058.1 coordinate 203,388,328, forward strand.
CCCTTGTGGCCTAAGTGTGTTAGGCAATGTCTCATTGGCTGACAGCCTAACCTAACCTAACCTATTCCAGCTTCAAAAAAGTGATTAGGGATAGAGAAAGAAATTTTCGAATTTGTCAAGGTAATCCTTGAATAGAAAACCGAAATTATTTCCAAAAAGGTAGAAGTATCTGTAATATTCATACGCGTTCCGTCAAGTCTGTCGTACCCATGGCGTGATGGTTAGCATGTCTGCCAGTTAAAAGAGAATTTCGGATCCCAACAAAGGCAAAAGTGTTTTTCCACGGGTATAGCCTTTCGCGAGGATTTGGCAAGTCATCCATTACTAAATTCATTGCCTCGAAAACCACTCCGTTACCTCATAAGGCAATGGTTGTTAGAAATGCGGTGGGCCCCAGAGCTCCTCACTCTGTTGCGCCACCATATTTATTTATTTTTTAACGCCAAGTCTTTCATGATCACGTCGCAAAGCTCATCATTAATGACTACCAGTATTTCAGCTCCACAAATAAAGCCATTTTACTCCTAACTCGAAACTTCCCGATAGCATTTTGGCACCACATGAATTTGATTGATATTTGATTTTTTTTTTTGTACTCACTCGGTTACGAGATTCCTCAAAGATCTCTACGCAAGCTGTTTCATCTTTCCTATTCTTTTAGGTTTTACCCGAGCAGACGGATATTTGCATTTATCCAGTCCGTCATTTAAAAAGACGAATCTTCTTGCCCTTGTAACTACCGTGCGATTGAACAAACGTTTTCCCCGTTATCATTGAATCGTTTATAAATCGCCGACTCATAAAATATCTTGAAGACCAAAATGCGGCTTTCGTAGCATTATGTCCACAAGTCAGATTGTGTTAAGTCTGATACTCACCTTATGATTATTGGTGTGAGCCCCAAGGCTCCGTTTTGTCTCCGATTATTTTCCTTATTTTTAAGAAATGATCTCAAATTAAACATATCTAATCATCTTAACTGTTTTACTGAGAACTCAACCTTTCATATCCAAATTCACGGTGAAAGAATTTTTGAAATCGGTTCAGAAGTCTCAAGGTTCCTGTTTGAATATAGGGATAATATATATGCCCTATGTCATTCCACAGGTTCTAGACTACTTCTCTGTACCAAAATTCATATTAAGTAAACAGGCTCAGAAGTTTGGGTGAGAGATGTTAACATAGAAAACGAACGGACAAAGTTACTATGGCAAAGGAGGTTAAATTTTAAGGGCCGATGTTGAATGTGAAACACTCTCAAACCTCAAGTTATTATATGGATTTCATTTGACATTTCTCAATTTTTTACTAACTCAATGTCAATGAACTTCTAGTTGACTTAGAAGCTGAGGGATTCAAAGTGATTGCATATGCAGATGACGTCTCCATTGCGGTGTCCGGCAAACATGCTCACGTCCTTACGGACCTGATGCAGACCGCTCTAAATAAACTTGTAAAATGGGCGGGAAAATGTGATCTAGGGGTCAACCCTCAGAAAACTGAACTCGTTCTCTTCACCAGGAAATACAAAATTCCTCAACTAATAACTCCATCAATTAATGGAATCTCACTTGTACTTTCAAACGAAGCCAAATATCTAGGTATAATCCTAGACAAAAAGCTAAATTGGATAGCCAATATACAGGAAAGAATCTGGAAATCCACCGTGGCCTTATTTTCCTGCAAAAAAGACATTGGCAACAAATAGGGTTTCTACCCCCAAATCACCCACTGGCTCTTCACCGCGGTCATCAGACCAATACTCACATACGGAGTAGTGGTATGGTGGACCGCTCTTGATAAAAGGACCTACTGCGATAATCTAAGCAAGGTCCAACGAACAGCCTGTCTGTGTATAAGCGGAGCACTGAGATCAACACCATCAGCTGCACTAAATACACTCCTCAACCTCACACCACTAGATATCTTCAGCAAACAAATGGCAGCCAGTGCAGCCACTCGTATGAGAGCTATCTCCCAATAGACCGATAACAAACATCGGTCACGCTACAATCCAGAATTTATTTGCCACTCCGACTACATCATCCCCCAATTGGTTTTTGATAATAAGTTCCAAGTCTCAATCCCACCGAGAACAACCTGGGACGACGAAGAATTTTTGAGAGATGATTCAATTCATTTCTATACAGATGGTTCAAAAACCGAAGAAGGGGTAGGCTGCGGGGTATACTCAAACCGACTTAAATTAAGTCTCTCGTTCCGCCTTCCAAACCATTGTAGCGTGTTCCAAGCGGAAATTCTGGCGATCAAAGAGGTCGTATCATGGCTAAAAGAAAACGTGATATCCTCAACGAATATCCGGATTTTCTCAGATAGTCAAGCAGCCCTCAAATCACTCGGCGCTGTTTCTACGAACTCAGTAACCGCCCTCAACTGTCGCTTATCTCTTAAGGAGATGGCTGAACAGTTCAATATTCACCTTTTTTGGGTGCCGGGGCACAGAGATATCGCTGGTAACTGCAAAGCCGACGAACTCGCCAGAGAAGGAACCGTTCTACCGATCTCTACCAGCAGGTTGAATATTGGTATACCAATCGCTACATGTAAACTTATGCTAAAGCAAGAGGCGATGGACAGAACAAATCACAGGTGGAACAATATCACCACGTGCGTGGCAACAAAACGTATATGGCCAGGAATAGATCCAAAACGCACAAGACATTTGTTATCCATTACCAGATTGCAAGTTAGCTCCGTAATCAATGTCATTACCGGACATTGTCTGATAGGAAGACACGCTATAAGACTTGGCGTTCCCTCTAATGACTTCTGCAGAAGTTGCTTAGATGAGGAGGAGGAGGACACAATCCCACACCTCCTCTGCTCATGTCCTGCACTCTCTTTTAAAAGAAAACGGCATCTAGGAAAATATTTTCCTGATGATCCAAGCGATCTGGCGCACACAGATCCCCTGCATCTCCTTCGCTTTATTGTAAGCTCCAAATGGTTTTGTTAAGCGAGGTACTCCCTCGCATAATTTCTATGGTATCACAATGGACCTAATATTGGTCTAAGTGTGTCGGGTGTATTCCTGACAGCCATTGTAACCTAACCTAACCTACTAACTCAATAGGACTCAATGGTAAGAATGGTGGCAAGAAAGACAACAGTGGATGGATCAATTTTCTAAGAAAATTATCTTCTGTGATGAGGCTCATTTTCACCTCATTGAATAAGCAGAATTGCGGCATTTGGGTGAGAAATTCATTGGCCGTGCTATCTCACGTGGTGTCGATGCCAATTGGCCGCCAGGATCCTGTGATTTGCACCGTTGGAATTCTTTCTTTGGATTATTGGAAAGAAGAGGTGTACGTCGTTAAGCCAGGAACAATTTAAGAGCTAAAGTTCTATGCCGGAACATTAACGAGATGCCTCCGCGTCATCGAAAATTTGGACCATCGGATGGAGATGTGCCAACGTTATCGCCATTTGGCCAGTATTTTGTTCCATACATAATTGAACCATACCAAAATTGTCATAATGAAAAGAAATGACAATAAGTTTCTGAGTAATTTGTGTTTTATTTAAAATCAACATCGGCCTTAAAAGCCCTTGATGACTGCTAATTATAAAAGAAATCAGGGTATAAGCAAATGGAACGCCAAGCACGGGAAAACTCGAAATTTAAACAAATATCAAACGAAAACTCGGTTCAGCATGTTTTAAAATTTTTTTTTGCCTTCTTATTTGGATGTGTTAGTTATGGACGAATTCGGAACTTTCAGCTCAAGCCTGCTCTGTTCGGTTTTGATAAATGATTTTTAAAATACAAAAGTGTCTGGCGATTGTTCTTCACATTTCTTTCAACACTAAACTAAATACAATTGCAGATAGATTATGTGAAGTTGACTATTTAAACAAATCTAAAAAGCCTTTCCTCAAACATCAAACATTGTCATTTAATTTCATAAATATTAAACCCAACACAAAACTTGTTTCAAAACTTTTCTCTTCTTTTCTTTACAGGAAACTTCGGAGAGTTGCAATAACTTCCCGCAAAAAGGTGAATATACATTTAAATGCCATTTCAAAATATTTAAAACTATAATTCTATATCCTATCACCTTATATCCTACTTTTAAGTAACAACAAAATAAATGCCAATACATATTTTTGGGTCATACGCAGTAGAAATGAAAAAAGAAAAAGACAAAACTAATGCCTCCCTTCCCTTTTTGGTTGTATTCATAAGATAAGAGTGCTTAACCTCACATACAAAAATATCTGCTCAGTTCACGCCCTTCAACCAGACCAGAAATAATAAAAATGGAATTCAAATTTAAAAATCCACCCAATACCGAATCCGACAGACCTGAACTCATCCAATAATAAAGTGCTTAAAGCCAATCCCATAACCTTTATGCTTATTTGAATTTAGCATATTTTATTTGGTACATATTTCTGCCGGAATTGTTGGATTTATTTTTTTTAGTTGTTGCATCTTTCCATTCTTAAAAGTCCTTGTGAATAAAATGAGAGCAGAAACAAACCAAAAAAAAGTGCACCCGTAAACGAATTTATGATTTCAAAGGGAAATTGCTTTTGATATTTCATTTAGTTTTGCGTTTCATTTGTGTTTTTTTTTTTATTATTTTGACACGGTAATGTGTGTAACTCCATGTGTGTGCTTACTTTTTTTTGTGCTAGGCCTCCTTTCGGAATGGGAACATTGTTTTGTTTTTAAATTATAGTAGTTATTACACATGAGTGCGGCCACAGTGAAAAAGGGAGAGAGTCCTTGCGGAAAGGAGTTCCCTGGGTGGAAAAGAGGAAATAAAATAAATAAATGCATTCCACTTCTACATGCGTGGGCCATTTTTGTTTTTTCTTTTTTTTTTTTGCCAACCGAGGATTGCAGCAGTTTGCGGCTGTGTTATTTATGTATGAGTCGATTGCGAAGAAATCCAATAACAGTCGATTATGGAGTCGATATAAATTAATTTTATTATTTTTGTGGCTTCGAAGGGGGTTTGCTGATAGAATGAAACGACCGGGAGATTCAAATGTACGCAGTTAAATTTTAATTAATTGACTTTTAACAGTGGATTTGCATCAATTTGTTCAATTTTTGAGCTAATACGTTGAATTATACACCAAAATAATCGTTGCAGGATACTCTTAGGGGAGTCATTGAGCAATAAATGCGACATTTCAAATTCGTCTAAGCTGCGATTTGATTAATTTCTATTTCCCCACATTGGAAAGAGTCTATTTTTGTCTCTCTGGAATGCGCCGAGTGAAGATAACGATGAGACTTTGAAAGAAAAACACGACACTCTCACGACTCAGGCAAACTAATTCTCTGGCGAATTTCGCACAACTTGTGATTTATTTTAACTAAATTTATTCAGTTGACAGTAAAAATGATTTATTTTAATGAATGTTAGAGCCATTAAAGTTGTATAGTAGTAGCCCACCATTGGATCCTTCCTGTTCATCCTTTCTATATTCTCGCTACTCCTACTGTCATCGTATTTCCACTCTTTCCTTGTTGGTGCATGAACTCTCCGCGATAGTGGTTTTTGTGTGAAGTTTGTCATGCCCGCGAGCTGGGAACAGTTTTTGGCGGTTCATGTTTTAAAATGCATCATCCTCTCTTCCTATGATGGTAGGTAGGAACTAGAAATGCCATTCTGTGGAATCCTATTATGCTGATAATGTCTATTTCGTCCTAGTTAGGTGGGGTCACAAACTCATGCATTTGTTAAAATATTTCATGTCGCGGAAGGTGGTTTTTAAGTGGTAGCGGTGATGGTGGCGGGCGTTGTCATGGTGTATCTTTTCGCTTGATTCGTTTTGCTGCCCGAGGGTTGACTTGGTAACAGAGTGCAAATGGGAAATAGTAGGCGAATTTATGTCATGGAAAGACTATGGACTCTCTGTTTCTTCCACTGGCTGCTCTGGGCCCTGTTTATCGTTGGGAATTTTGTGTTTTGTAACAAAACTTTTGCGATGAAAGATTCTGGGAAGTGCAGTTTGGTATCTACATATATGTACCTTACATTCAGCGAAGCTCTGTGGCAATCTGTTGTAAGTTGTTATTATGTTTGTCTCTGTTTGGATGTAACTTCCTGTTAAGTTAATTTGGGCAAAAGAATCGTCTATCAGATTGGACAAGCAAAAATATAGTTCTGGAGAAGTTGTGACAAAGAAAGGTTGGTTTTCTACAGCAGTGATACTAGAAGTTGGATACAAAACAGAAGTTTTAACCTATTTCAAGAACTTGATCTCTACTTTTGTGAATCTTGTGAGCAAAACTATCAATCGGTTGTAGTTTGTGAGCAGACAGAATTTATTTAAACTACGTTCATTGTAAATCTGTTTAACGAATTCACATCGCTAGATCCAAATAAATAAGTGAAATTAAAAGGGTGAAGCAACAGAGCGAGGAGCCCCAGGGCCTAGCAAATTTTTCACAACCATGCTTTGTGAGGAGACCTACAATTTTCTGCCTGGTCCGAAAGCGCTTTTCATGGCAATGATTTTATTTACGGAGGACTTGCCAATTCCTCGCAGAAGGCGGTACCCGTTTAAAAACATGTTTGCCTCAGTTGGGATTCAAACATCGAACCTGTGGGTTAAAAGCCAGACATGCTAATCATCGCGCCACGGGTACCAGTAGATCCAAATACAGTGTTTATATCGGGTTTTTTAATAACAGCGCTACAAAAGTAGTCAAAAGCGGCTTCAGTTCTTGCGTCAATTTAATCTTGTAAAGATGTAGGCCAATAACTTTTCGCAAAACTCGCCACAACGACGTCACAGAGAAGCCCAACGCTTGAGAAACACGCCGAGAGATGAGAGACTCTGCAACTGAAGCCTCAGCGGTAGCAATATTCTCGACACTGCGGGCACTTCTTTGTCTCACTGGCACGGGAACATTTTGTACTGTGCCTGTGAATTCAAATTTTTTCGATAGAGGCTCAGTCGCTGATCTGCTAGGACCATTATGACGACCATTAATTGGACGTAGCGCTCTTAACGTTGCCACTGAGTCCAAATTTCGGTAGCAAACTTTGATAATTTTGACTCGTTGTTCCGTCATGAAATGGCAATGTCGAACGAGCGGCAAGAACGGCGTCGTTTTCTGTCTCTGTCGCTCTGTTTATGTCAGTTTTGCTTTCGGAAAACTTGCCACTTTCTCCCGAGTTTTTGGATATTACTGGGATGAAATAGGTACATCTTTATCCCTAGTAAAGTTTTGGCAATCAAAGCTTCAAGTCCGGGATCCCTTGTCCAATTTTTTTTGTGATTACTATCAAGGTACTTTTCCCTGAGTGGCTTCATTTTGTTTAGACGCCCAACAATTTTCTAACGAAAACTTTCGACTGTGGTAGCTAGCAGAAGTAGCAAGGGTGAAATATGTCGATTTCATGATACTAAAAAATTTAATAGTAACAGTTTCTTTCTTAGTTAAACTTCAAGATAATTATCTGAATTATGTGAAAAAATTTTTGTCCTACAAATTGTATGGTTTGATCCCAATAGTCTCCTTCCTCAAACATGTAACGATTGCAAGGTCAAAAAAAGTGATTACTAACAAGCTGATTTTTTGGTTTTTACTTATTTAATATTTATATAATTCAACAGTCAGATCGTCCTACAAATTCCGTGGTATGTTTTTTCAGCCCTAAGCTCAGAAAATGTCAAAACCACCAGATCGTTATTTTCAACCTATGAGTTGTCAAAAAAACCTGTGTTTTCCAGTCATCAAAAAACGCTAAGCCACAAATTCTTTTTTTTCAACTCGACTCGCCACAGCAAAAGAATAGGGTGAGATGAGGGAAAACCTATTTCAACCCTAGGGCTTCAACAAACAAAACAAAACTACAGTGAACAAATCTTCCTCTAAATTTAAATATTTAGTTTATTTTTTAGTGAATTAAGCACAGAGATTTCGGTATTTATATTAAAAAAAAAATAATCCTCCTCTGATTCATCTGACAAGCCTTCGCTGCTATCGCGACAGACAAAAAAAAGCGTGGTCAAATGATAAATGTTTACACGCTTGTGGTCGAAACAAACGTGGGATACCTAATACGGAGTAAATAATGCTCTACGCACGCGTAACGGTATGACTCAGTTGATGTAGAAAAATACAACAAACTAGTGTCCGTCCAAATGTCAATTTCTATTCGAAGTCGATTATTCGGCTTAACATCAACCATCGGCCGAAGCTTCAAGCAAAACTACGGCCGATTTATTTTAGTTTAGCCGACTGTATTATTTTTAGCCGAATGTGGCCGAAGCTGAAGCCTCGATCGGACACTAACAGAGACAGAAGCGAAACAAATTTTGTTCGTTATATTTTGTCTTAGTTTAAGTTGACGTGCATTAATTTTTTAACTTATTGTTAAGTGGAATCTACCAAAAAGTCAATATTTTTTATGTCACGTTTGAAAAATAAATTGATTTTCTATTTCATGAATTTCAAATACATATAAATTCAATTGGAGCACCGCTATAGCGTAGCCCGCTATTTTCTACACCAAGTATCTGTAATACTACTTTTGGGCGTAGGACCGGGATAACGTACCACGGAATTTGTAGGACAATCTGAATGTTAAATTATATTAATGTTAAATAAGTTAAAACCAAAAAAATCAGCTTGTTAGTAATCACTTTTTTTGACCTCGTAATCGTTACATGTTTGAGGAAGGGGACTATTGGGATCAAACCATACAATTTGTAGGACAAATATTTTTTGACATAATTCAGATAATTATCTTGAAGTTTAACTAAGAAAGAAACTGTTACTATTAAATTTTTTTGTATCATGAAATCGACATATTTTACCCTTTACTAACTCTTTTAGCTACCACAGTCGAAAGTTTTCGTTAGAAAATTGTTGGGCGTCTCAACAAAATGAAGCCACTCTTAGAATAAATTTAAAAGTTACAGGAACATTGAACCGCAGACCATGATGGCTCCGTTTTCTTCCAAGACTAGTTAACAGCCTTTCTTCTTTGGTTTTTTTTTCTATATTTTCCAACAGTATGTCAAGGACTGTGATAAAAAGCAAAGCGTTCTCTAGACGCTTGATGTGCTTCGTTGACTCAAGCTGGACATCTTGCCTTCATCACAGTCATCTCATAAACATATCTTCCATCAACCGCACACAGGTCTGGAACTCTTCGTTGTCTGAGGGTCACTCATATTAGATTCCATCGTCGTTGAATGCTTTTGCACGGTCTACCTATTACAACATGCAAATCCTCTTAACTTGTGTTTCCATAACGATCCTTATTCCAAAATCTCACTCAACGAGCGTCAAAGTGTGGGATGTCTTCTTGATCGAAAGGAAGTTATCAAACGTTCATGTACATCCCTTTCCTTTTGAAAGAAGTAATAGTGCCTGTGACGTAATGGCTAGCATGTCTGCCTTTTACTTGGGAGATTTGTGGTTCAAGTCCAGACTGAAACCAAAAATACTTTTCCCTGGGTATCGGCTTTTGCGAGGAATTGGCAAGTCCTCCGACGGTAAATTCATTGCCATGAAAAGCGTTTTATCGATTTATCCGTTTGGAATCGGCAAAAAGTTGTGGATCATCTCCATTCACTCATGGTTGTGATAAATGCACTAGGCCCCGGGTAACTCGATCTGTTGCACCCCCAATTTATATATTTAAATTGCATATAACTTTTCTTTCATTGCACAGACTTTCACCTACTATAAGCTTGGAGATGAGAATCGTAAGACATCTGAATTCCACGTCTCCCTTTTTGTAATTTTCGTAATGCTTCAATAACTTACTTCTTTGGCTGTAAAATCGGGTAATTTGGTTGAGTTCAGCTTCTGTAAAATGCTCTGGCTCTCGCAGTAGAATCTGTTAGCTCATGACAATTCTGTCGCCATTTGTGCAGAATTTTGTTGTTATCCACAAGGAGCTTCTTGAGCACGGTAAATGAACTTCAGCGAACGAATCTCCTGAGTGTTTCTTTTTCATTGAGTGGCTATTTTGAGAGTGGCTGCCCTTTATTTAAAATTTTTTTCAATATTCCACGCTTCCTCTTGCATCACAAAGACGTCAATATGCTTGAAAATGGTCAACACGCTGCCAAGTAGTTCTTTTGCAATGATGATAATGATTTCGTCTTTACCATAATCTGTTCCACAGAAAAACAACTTCAAACTCCGAAAAGGTTTGTTTCCTAAATTACGTCATTTCTTTTCTTGAATGCCAAATATTTCCACTCGCGTTATAATTAAAAGGATCCAAATTGAAGCTCTTGAATTTTGTTCAAACCGTCGCATTATTTTGCTAGTTTCCCGTTAATGTGTGTAGCTTTTACCCAAGCATTCTACAAGGTTCACTATCAGCATTATTCGTAACAGCGCCAGCTGCAGCAGTATCTAAGTATCTAAGGGGGTAGTGACACTTCATATTGCCAACGCGCGGCACATTTGCAGCGGTCGATGCGTTGGACATATTTGGACGCAATGAAATTGACTGTTTTGGTTCGTCTGGCTTCGGAAACCTGAAAGGCAGCAATATTTTCGACACTTCTCCCAACCTGTTGTCTCACTGACACTGTAACTTCACATAAGGAATACATATGTGGTCATTTCTTACACTAAAATTGTTGTTGACTGTCAATACTGGTGACAATAACGACCGAAAATTGGAGTTAACACTCTTAAAAATTCTGTCATCGACCCCAAATTTCGATAGAGGATAATCATAATTTTCAGGTGTTGCTCACTCGTGTACATTGATGACAATATTGAGTTTACTGAATAGACTGACAATGACAAGGGTGCGTTCATAATATGAACTAAAAGTTGTCGATTCCTTATTGGAAAACAATTTGTTTTTATAACGCTCAAAACTTAACAAAGTTTCCCGAAACGTAATTTTATTTTTCAAAATTTATTTACATCACGTTTTGAGTTTGATCGGTGATCATCGGGCCTGTAAGCCCTGAGATTTATATGCACTTTTCTGTAAAAGTTTGTAAGCCTGACGGTTCTCGATAGACTCACTCTGATATTTAGTAACTCCTTTAGTGGCTTGTTACTACAAGGGAGAGGCGATGCAGTGATATTGCAAGCTAAATTTCTACTATATGTAATGATGGACTTTAGCATCTTTACATCCTTTTGTAACTAATGATTAGGTATATGATGTGACTTTCCACGTTGACGGTTTTGTCTTAGCTCATGGCTCAGGAGCCTCTGAGACGAAAAAACTTATCAAAAAAAAGAAGAAAGAACACAAAAGCGTTTTAAATTTTCATTCAAGAATATTATAATTTAATTCTCCAGTCAAATGATACGGCTTAGGCATACTCCACTTTACTTTAATTGATACATAGACATAGGCAAGACACACGTTCCACATCAACAACATCGACAGCAAATTCCCTAACAAATTAAATTATTCCATTCGAAATTGCACGGATAATTTAATCCGGGCACAAATGGTAGAGCGCACGTTTATCAGAGAAGGTTGCCTTATTAACACGAAAATTTCGCAAACAAGATAATTATTATATTGGATATATTGCACGGTTCAATCCTTGCATATGAGCAGTCTTCATGTACATATTTATACCAACAATATATGAAGAGTATATAGAATACAACATTTTGCTCGTTCGGGCATTGCAAAGGCTCTTCGGTGAAAGGAGGCAATTTGTGTGTGCGGACGTTGTATATTGAAGACTTTGGATAAGTTTAATAGCAAAGCTCAATAATGGATTAAAGCATTTAAACCTATTTGTTAAGTGAGGTAAATGAGTAGATGCAATTTAACTGCTACTGCTTTTCAAAAGAGCCACAACTGAAGTGAAATTGTGTGTGAGTGAGTGTTAATTTCATGATATACTCGGGAACCAGCTACCGCAGATATAATTGTAGGAGAATTCATTAAATAAAGAGGTCAAGGCAGGAGAGCTCCTCTTACTTTTTTTCTGCAAATAAAATTAGTTTTGGAGTTCCAGAATTGCTGGGCTGTCTCCATTTAAGTTAAAAAACTATGTTATTCTACTTTCCATGAGCTTAATAGATCTTTTAAAAAATGCTCGCTCAAAAAAAGTGATCAGGATATCTAGTAATGGACTTTAAACCAGCAAATAACACATCGGGTTATAAATTGGCGCCCAACGTGGAGCTTATTTTTTCTGAATATTTCTTTGCAATAGCCTCAGAAGCTTTAATTTGAATATTAAAGCGGTATAAAGAACTGCCGTACCGGTCTGATAGAATAATGGGTGGTTTTAAAATGAAAATTCTTTTGAATCAATTTGCGAGTAAAAAGAGAAGCGAATAAAATTTGCCTCCGGGTATAGTACAGGGTTGTGGTTGAACACGAAAAATTCGAGTGAACGGACCGCGTTACTTAGCTTACATGTAAGGCATCGAACATAATTCCTTAAATTTTTCTTATGGACGTGTGCTCCTCTTTGGAATGACATAAATTCCACAGCCAGAGTTTTGTTTTTTGAGGAAACGCTTAAGGAAATATCCGCACTTCCTCGTGTTCTGGACTTTCAAGGTGTGCTTACTTTGGCATACCGGCTAAAACTACAAAATCTTCGCATTGTTCTGTTCCTCTTGGGACCACTTGCGCATTTATTTGGGAGAGGGTCCGTGACTATTTTGCGGGTTTTAGTTCCTCATCTACCTCTTTGTGTTTTTTTGTTTTCAGAATCTACGTCAAATACGTGCAAGCTTTTTTTTAAACTTTCTGCGCCTGTCAGCAGCTTTTGGATGGAATTATTTGAGCTCATTTTTCGTTTATTTTTGCTTATATCCAACGCAGAGATTCCTATCTACTTCTCTCGAACACTGTATGGTAGGCGTTGACTGTCAGCAAATATTCGTATTGGCACCAAGTGATTCTTCGTTTTGGGATCTTGTGCAGCAATACACGAATCCGGTGAGGAGCTGTATGACTTATAATAATTCACTTCAGTTTGATTCCGGGTACTCCAATGGCGTAGATCCCCGATCAGGCTAGCAGTCCAGGGCCCCCTGCTTTCCGAATCCCATCGTTCTTGCCACTTTTTCTATACAAGAGCTTTTGCTTCTGTATTCGCCATTTTAATTCCATTTTCTGCTTTGTTTTCTTGAATGTACATGTTTTCTTTGTTCTGCGAGGAGATAAATTGGTATAACACCTGCAACTAAAAGAACTGATGGCTAATACACTGAGCTGTGCACACTTCCTTTCGCAAGACAACGCGCCTCTGTTTCGATGCTAGTATACGTAAAAATCAGAGTGTGGACTTATGTCTCTTGGTGCCACGTTCCTGTGCCACTTTATACTATTTTATAATTCAAAGATTAGCGAGTTTTCCATGCAAAAAAACTATGTACGTCTACATAAATAGGTGCTAAGGTCGCGTCATTACTACTGTAAGAGACTTCATCTCTCACAATATGTGCTCTCCAATTAATATACCTGGCAACCCATTTACGATATCATGCATTTTTATAAATATTCAAATATCTCGGATTCCGTATGAAAAGGTATGTTGCCCTGAAAGCATTAAACCCTATGTACAAAGATAGGTTAGTTTTGTTTTGCATGAATCAATTATTTCTAGTTTCGTTAATTTATTTTTGTAAATAATTGTTAAATTTCGTCTAGAATCATAATCGTTTTGTAAATCTATAATCTATTTTAAGTGGAAGAAAAATTTAATGAAAGACATCTATCTGTATAATGTATAAAGTATTTGTATAATGATGTACTCAATTGTGCTATTTTAAAAGTCAAATGTTACAAAAAAAAAAAACAATTTTACTACAAGTAATGTCGAACAATGTATTCCAAAAATACAAATTATGTAAACGTTAACGCAATTGCATAAAATCATAAATCGAGGGCGATTTATTTTTTTCAGGCTGGTCGAGCTGTAAGAGACTTCATCTCTCACAATATGTGCTCTCCAATTAATATACCTGGCAACCCATTTACGATATCATGCACTTGCGTAAATGTCAAATGAAAGCTTTGATTTTCAAAACACATATTATTTTTATTATGTATGTATTCGTTTCTATTAAGATCTCTCTTAAGTAACTGAATGATCGCACGATCTTTGCACAGTTTTATATAATTGCCATTTGATTACTGTAATGTTACAAACAGGTTATCATATATGTATGCTTCTAAAAAGCTTTTCTCATAACATTTTCTGTAATGACAAGTCAGTCTGAATAAAGTTCTCGGCTGAAGACGATGTTCTGATGCAAAGAATAAATGTAACAAAGTTTTGATTTGAGTTTTTTTAGTTTGAACCTCTTACACTACCATTTCAATATGGAAATATCCCCCGTGGGTTTTAGGTTAGGTTAGGCATTCCCATCCTTTATTGGATTTTCGCATTATTTTGCTACCAATGATCTGTTTGTGGAATCCTGATTGATTGATCAATGAGAGAAGTGGTCAAGTGTTGATCCTTTTCTCGCTAGTTCATCCGCTTTGTCGTTTCCCGGTATACCACTGTGACCAGGAACAGTCTAACGCTAAACTTTGTGCCAAGAACCCTTAGCTTTTCGCGACAGCAAGAAACAAGCTTTGATTTGACAAGAGTGGCAGAAATCGCTTTTATTGCTGCTTGGCTATCAATGAAAAAAGTGATATCAGCATGTGATAGCCCCATCATGCACACCTGTTTTGCAGCGTTTGTGACTGCCAAGATCTCGGCTTGGAAGACGCTGCTGTGATTTGGAAGTCTGAATTAACTGGCTAGGTTAAGACTTTCTCAATAAAAATAATAATAAATTTCTCTATCAACTTGTTTCTTACATAGGTACTGAGTAAACTCTAATATAATTCTCATTTAAATTCTTTCTACCTTTTATGCCCCTCGTTTCAAGACAATAACAAATTGTGAAAAGAACTTTTATCCCTCTAATCACTCACTGCTGGCAGTTTAAGATTGAACGTCGAGTAATTGGTGACATTTGCATTCAAAGCATTTAATGAACTGCTACATTCTATTTTCATCGTCACTCATAGTCCGTAGATCAACGTCTTCCCGTGCTAAACAAGTGACATTCAGTGTAAATGGACTTTCTGAGTTAGCCAAGTGAATTTTAAAGCAGAATTAGTCAGATGACTATTTAAATTTGTATGAGAGCCAAGCGAAATTGAATTTAAACGCCAAGGACCCATGAATTAAATTAAATTTCATCAGAAAGTTCCATTTGGTTCTTCTCACATACAAAACCTATACCAAGAAGAAAAGTTGCTGGAAACTCGATAAAGCCAAATTCTTTCTGCACACCCTTTTATACGTATTGTACATATATGTGCGGAAGGATAATCAAATTCTTGAAATGATCCCATGTGAGCCCAATTTTCACTCTTTACTATACTTGCTGACGTTCATTCCAATGTTCCATCTTCATCAATAGGTGCACTTTGAAACAAAGGAACAGCAAAAATGAGGAGTACCCTCCCGAGACTGTTGTGGAGCACCATGCACAGACAATTTAAATAAGAGCAAGGGACTATCTCTTCTACAGTTGTGTGTGTTAAGCTGTTGTTTTTCTTCTTTCTTCGTTTTTTTTTTTTTATTCGTTTTGTTTCAAGAGACATCACCACATCACACACATATGTGTATGCTTATCCCGCCTGTGCATGCTCTTCCCTGCCATAGGCGCCTTTCTCGTTGCTCACATTCAGCTTTAGAAGGAGCAACGTTCGTACACATACACTCGTAGTCGTACTCGTAGCCCATTTAGTTAGGGCTAAGCGATTTCTAGCAGTTAAGTGCGAAAAAAGATGCAATCCCAACAAAAGGACAATAGAAAAGGCTTCATTCTCCTGCCACACACACAAAACGCACCCTCTTTACCGCAATGTGGATGCAAAGTTGCATAGTTTGGTGGTTTAAAGAGGACAAGGCGGGACCCCCCCCCCCCCCCCATTATCCTTTCTTTAAAGTCAACCCATTTGCTACACGAGACGCACGAACAATGGGACAAAAGCTAATATGGTCCTACTGTAGCACACGAGCATGCATGTGGTAGGTTGTAGTTGGGCAGACGAATCCCTGCTATATACCTAAGTGTAAATATATATAAAGGTCCTTTAGCATACTTTGAATTGTGCTTGCAAATGACACATGCATTGTGCGGCAGGAAACACACAAAAATGCGAAAATAAATTCATATTCCGAAGCCATCTGCCCAGCAGTTGTGTTAGGTGGTAGTGGGTGCATCCAGATGGGAGGTATTGAGCAACGAGCGTATTAAAAAAGAGTACGTTGCTGTTGCTGCGAGAAACCACCAACACCTACATATGGTGCCGGGTGGGGTGACGGCAGTGGCTTTATTCTTTTCCTTTTGTTTTCCACCCGCAGCTTGTACAGCTTTGATGGGGTAATAACCGCTTCTGGCGCGTTACCAGGAGTAATAGCAGTAGTGCTATCACTTATGGAGCCAACTTGAGCACTTAATACCTTTTGCCATTACCTCTCCCGTCTGGTCCATCCAACCTACAGAAACCGCCCTCTTGAGAGGGGGGATGATGCACCAAAGTTCGGGTTACTAAATTCAGAGATAGTTAGCTGGTGTTTATAGGCTATCTTGCGGTTTTATGTATATTACAAGTGAGTATGTAGCTTAACTACTTTTTCTCGCACCATCAAATTGAGGTGGCACAAGTTTTCCCAAACTGCAACTGGTGCGCTGGGAAAGATGGCCTTTAAATTAAGAGAGTTGTTCAGAGTTTATGTTTAGTACGACGTGTGTGGCTTTAAGGTAATCTTTCCTAAGAGGGTGCTAAGTGATGGTAAGGATAATAAATCTTTTGAGAACAACGTAGGCTTGTATTTTGTTACCCAAGGAGCAAAGAAACCTCTTAGGTAATGAGACAAAGGCTCACTCTGCATATCAACACTCTCCAATACTCTCCCATCAAAATACTTCAACGATTTCAAAAGCCTTTTCTCCTCTCAATGACATTGTGAAAAACACCTTGACAACTTTATGACTATTTGCCACAGATGCTTTAAGCTACCGACTGAAAAATTGATCGTAAAAATAAACAACAACTACAATAACTGTGCCATAAATCAACTTAACTCGCTAAGGGCAAAACTCTCCCTTAGTATCCACCAACAGAAATAAAAAATAAAAAAAAACTTATCGATACGTTAGATGAAGTGAATCGGCATCAACCTCCTTCTGCTCAACCCTTTCCTTTTGGAATGCAAAAATTTTTCATCGAGATAAACAAAAACTTTAACCATTCGAAATCGTTCGGAAAATTTATGAATCCTCAGATATCCTACCTTACGACGACCACCGGTAAGTAAAGGTGGCCGATGATCGGGGGATAGAGCAGCAGCATCATTCGATGTGCCAACTTTATGTGGACTTTTGATTGCGGTGTATTATTCTGAATTTCATAAAATATCTGATTTAATCGATTGCGGTGAGCTGCAGGAGTCTGAATATTCCATTCCATTCACTTTGCTCCTTCATGTTGGAAAAAAATATAAAAAATAAAAATTAAAACCGGAAAAGTTATCGGACACTTTTTTCCATGGATGCGGTGATGATGATGAAAGCGAAGTTTACGTGATGCCTTTGGGGTATCAAGAAGCCAACTTTAGCAAGGACCAACACTCAGTTTTGAATGAATGAAAAAAAAAAAACAAAAATCGAATTCTTTTTAAATAAATTGGATATTGTTTGTAGAGTTGCACGTGCTTTCCTTTTTTCCCCGATAGTAGTTGCAATGTAAACAATAGTTCGGGGAATAAAAACTTTAGCAGGAAACTTGAAGAGGAAATTGGAAAAAAGTGTTTCTTTTGACAGTTGCAGTTCAACTGAAGTGCGGTTTCGTTTCAATTCATTTTTCATTTGGATCCGTCGGACCTGCTTTAAGGGGGATAAAGGACATTAGTAAGCGTCTGCCTCGGTTTATAAAATCAGTCGTTTAAGAATCGTAAACCAATAGGGCGATAAACAGAGATGGTACTTTATTTCTCGGCTGAGTTTTGAGATCATCAAAAATTTTTTGAAGTCAATTTACTTTACAGGATCTGCTTCAACAAGATTAGGTTAGGTTCACCTAATATGGCTGTCAGAAAGACAGAGATACTTAGGAAACTTTCTGAAAATGCCGCAACCTGTAGCAGTCTCCAATTTTGAGCCTTCCGCAAGCCAGACCATGTCTCGCCTTGGAGGGTGGGACTCCCAGTGTTCTCCCAGTCTTCCCTAGGAGGGATGGCAACGGAAAAGTTGAGTTTGAAGTTGTACATGGGAGCAGTGACGTCCAAGCACACACTAAAGGTGGTGTTAAGGTTTTATAGACTGTCTGACAGGTGTCCTTTCGGGTTTGGATGTGATTTCATGTGTCCTTGATGGAAAAGACCGTGTGTCGCCAGTCTTGCTTCCATTTTCATGAAAAGGTCAATTGGTGGTATAGTCCTACAATGACGTTTAGAGCGTATCTAGGAGTTGTGCGCATGCTTCCAGTAATGCATGTTGTTGCCAATCTTTGAATCTTTTCTAGTTATTTGATTGCCGTTATTTATCTTTTGTTTTTGTTCACCATACACCGGCTGCATTATTATTGGTCTGACTACCAGCGTTTATAGGTCGTACATCATTTTAGGCTTTAGACCCCAGCTTTTCCCGCATATGCTTCGACAAGTCCATAGGGACTTGGTTGCTCTGCTGGAAATGCCCTCTAGTTGAAGGTTCCATGACAGTTTGGTGACTAGGAAGGTATTTAGATTCCTTGGGAAATGGTATTGTTTCCCGATAGAGATTGGGGGTATAAGAAGATATAGTTTTCTTCTTATTGTTAATGGGACAATCACTGTCTTACGGGGATTGACAGAGAGACCTTCATCTGAGCACTAGCTTTGTACTGTGTTCAGAGCTGTCTGAAGTCTTCTTGATATTAGTGATCCTGGTGAGCTTTGTACAGGGTTTTCCAATGGGGACTATCCATTTTGTTTCTTTAATGTAAACGCGCCCTTAAGGTCTTTTGACTATTAAAGCGTACTATCAAAATTTTGAGTCAGTCGCTGCAACTTTAAGAGCGCTAACTCCGATTTTTGGTCGTTATAATCGTCCCACCCGTGCCGAAATTCTTAGTTTAGTGCACAAATTTGAATCCACGTTTTTGCTGCACAATGTTCCCGTGCCAGTGAGACAAAGATTAGGACGGAGTGCTGAAAATATCGCGGCCGTAAGTGCATCCGTTCAGAACGACCCAAATCAGTCAATTCCACGTCGTTCACAGGAATTGGGCATCGCACAAACCACATTGTGGCGTTTTTTTTTTTTTGGCGTCAGTTGCGTGGAATGGATATTAGTAACATGTGATTCCAGCAGGATGGAGCTACAGCCCATACAGCTCATGCAACCATCAACATTTTGAAGAAGAAATTTGGTCAACGTGTTATTTCAAGAAATGGACCGATCAATTGGCCTACGCGCTCGTGTGATTTGACACCTTTGGATTTCTTTCTTTGGGGCTATGTCAAGTCGTTGGTCTACGGTCTACGCCAACAGGCCAGAGACTTTGGAGGAGCTTCAAGCCAATATTGAACGCGAAATTGCCGCAATACCGGTCGATATGTGCGAGAGAGTGGTCGAAAATTGGGTTTAACGTATCGATCGCTGCAAGCGCGCCCGTGGAGGACATATGAACGAAATAGTTCCATTCGTGATTGGGTGTACTTTAATAAATAAATAAATAATAAATACTTTAAAAATTAATGTTTTTTTGATATCTCAAATGGCTGGCGTTTTTATTTAAAAAATAAAATGGATAGCTCTTAATGGAAAACCCTGTATGACAATTGCTAGATAATCTGCAAAGCCCACTGCATAGATGCCTTTGGTTTCAAGTAGTCTTAGTAGGCTGTCTACAACTATTGACCAGATGAGTGGTGAGAGGACGCCACCTTGTGGGCCGCCTCTTGTTGTTAGTGCTGAGATTTCCACTTCTTCGATATTGCTGCGGATAATTCTGCTGTTTAGCATGGACATTATCCAATTGCGAATCAATTGTGGAAATTTGTGGTGCCTTAGAGCACGGTCTTCGTACACAAAGAAAGTGTTGTTGAAGGCTCCTTCTTTGTCGAGAAATTCCACTACGAAATTTTCCTTTTTATCGATAGAAAGTTTCCGTTGATTTCCCTGGTTGATATGCGTATTGTGATGTGGATAGTGGATGGGTAGCTTATTACTTATCCCGGATGTGTTTATCAATGTCCTTCTCCATACATTTGAGGATTAATGAGATTAGACTGATTGGCCGAAATTTTGGAAGCCCCGTTCTGCAGTAGGGCAGCGAAGATGCTGTCTTTCCCAGGGTCCTTGAATGGTTAAGAGATTGCCAATTTGATGACATTGGTGTTGCAGATTTGTCTGGCCGTTGCCCAGTCTTCCCTAGATGGAAATATATGCTGTCCCCTTTGGGATGATAGGTTTATTGCTGGAGTTTATATTAGGAGTTGCTGAGTTTCTATTTTTTTCTTAGTCTGAATTTTGAAAGCCGTTTTCCTTGGTAAGCGTACCTAGGTTTGCGGCTTGTCGGACGCGAGAATTTTGTGGAGTCTTCAACTAGAGGGGACTTCAGAGATACTTTTTACAAATTGTTTAAAAGAGGCCTTTTTGGCTTTTTCGTTATTGTTTTTGGTGAGAGCAGTTGAGTAGGTTTTCCAGTCATCATCGCGTTGTGTTTTGTTGAAAAGAAGAAGTCTGCTGCTCTTTTGGTCTTCAAACCCAAAATGGTACAATTCTAAACCATTAATCTGGTAATTGGATCATTTTTCGACACACAATTATCATCAATCATCGGTTAAAGCACATTAGGAGAAGATTGGGACACATATGAACGATGGATTTTGTGGTCACAAACGTGTACCGTATTAATTTCATTTTCCTTAAGATACGACCTACAACTTCAAATAGAAAATATTGACTTGCAGTTCAGTTGAAGTGGAATATGAACAGAGCTCCAGATTACAGACGTCTTATTGTTTTGCAACTCTAAACGCAACAAGAAAAAGACTTAAGTAAACTAGAGTCTTTAATCAAGACCTCATACCCACAGCCAAAGGAAACCAAAGTTAGCAAAGAGCCTTGGCTCGATGGTGCATGTCAATGTGCACATAGTAAATCATTTGCATGGCTCACAAGTTTCTTAAAATCAAACCAAGGACTCTTCAAGCAGATCTACATCGAAGCTAATTAAAAGTTCAAAGAACTATGTACAACTATGAAGAGAAAAATTATGAAGAAATGCAAGTGAATATTTTGGCCAAATGCAGCCAAATGCAGACTAGCGTAGGGGGTAAGCCTTTTACTATAAGCAAAACGAATAAAAACAAAGTAAAGGAGTATTTGAGAATGTTTTTAAACTGACATTGTGCAGTTTCTTGGCTTCGAAAATGATATTTTGAACACAGAAATGGCTGCGGGTGAAAAAGGAGTAGTCCTTGGAGCAAATGAAATACCACTCGATTTTTTTAAATATTGAACGAATAACCGGAGAAGAGCTTGCCAACACTTTATATTAAAGCTTAAGAAGGTGATATTACTCCAAAGGAGTTCCAATATTCGATAACATTCTCGATTTACGCCGCATTTGGTCCTTTAAACTATCAAGGCGTTTCATTTCAAAATGCCACTTACAAAATATTTACAGCTATGCTTCAAAATGGTCCTAAAACTTGCATCGAATCACAAAATTTACTGAAGGAATTTCCAGCTCGTTTTAGAGCGGGACACTCAACAGTAGACAACATATTTATTTGAAGAGGTGAGGCTTTGTGTTCTCCCAGTCTTCCCTAGGAGGAACGGCAATGGAAAAGTTGAGTTTGAAGTATGTTTGAAGCATATAAAAGAGGTGTTAAGGTTTTAAGGACTGTCCATTATTGACAGTTGTCCTTTCGGGCGATACACTCAACAGTAGACAATATATTTATTTGAAGAAGTCTAGCAGAGAACTTTATTTCACGGAACGAAATATCTTATGCTTTTTTTTTATTAATTTTAAAACTGCTTTTGATACGATCGACCGAAGAGAATTATTCTATCGTTTGTGCCTATGACATAAATTTAGACGAGTTCAAAAAGGGTTGTACAAAGAAACAAAAAGCTGCGATGGAGCTGAACTTTCTGATTGGTTCGAGGCTTTAATGATTTGATTGATTTATCTATCCGGAAGTGTGGAATGAATGGTGGAATTTCATTGCAGAAAATTGTCAATGAATGCAAGTATCTGAGTATTTATTTAACTTGAGAGCGTTGAAGCACTGCAAAGAAAGTTGGAGCATGCAAAAACCACAGTAAAGATCTCATGGCGGACTTGCTTTATGAAGAAAAACATAGCGCATAGCACCATCATAGGCTTGGGGGCGTAGGAAGGTTGACGTAGTTGAAGACTTGATTGATAAGGAAATTTGTCCTCAAAGCTATTCAAACGAAAAATACAACAACTGGTGCGCCAATCTAAGAAAATTGCCCAATAAAAAGAAATCTCTTTTATCAAAAACAGCATTATAGCTCACATAGTTTTTAAAAAAAAATTTCTTATAACTACACAATTTTTTGTTATTTTTTCTTTATAATTGTACTCAAATAAACAATCTCAAAACATATCAACAGGTTTTTATAAGAAAAAAGCAAGAATAATATCTTTGGACGCACTTTGTATCGGCGGGTACCCACTGTGTGTCGTGGTGAATGGTTGGGTATAGCACAACGTCGTAATATGTCATACAAGATCAAAAGTATTTTTCTATTGAAACGACCATGGATTTCTTTATCCGGTTTAGATAATGTATGTGTGTATGATTAGGTAAGGTTTAAATTGCTGTCAGGAAAACAACTGATACACTTATACCAAATATTTGGTTCATTGTGATACCATAAGAATTATGCGAAGAAGAACCACACTTAACAAAACCATTTGGAGCTTTTATTAAATCGAAGGAGATGCAGGGGATCTGTGTTTACCAGATCGCTTGGATCATCAATAAAATATTTTCCTAGATGCCGTTTTCTTTTAAAGGAGAGTGAAGGACATGAGTAGAGGAGGTATGGAATTGTCTCCTCCTCCTCCTCATCTAAGCAACTTCTGGAGAAGTCATTAGAGGAAACGCCAAGTCTTATGGCGTGTCTTCCTATAAGACAATGTCCTGTGATGACATTGATTACGGAGCTAACGTCCAATCTGGTCATGGATAACAAATGTCTTATGCGCTTTGGATCTAGTCCTGGCCATATAAATATGTTTTGTTGTGTTGCCACACACGTGGCATAAGTTTATATAAGCTTATAAGTTTTTTATGTGTAGTGATTCAACCTGCTATGCTGGTTGAGATCGGTAAAACGGTTCCTTTTCTGGCGAGTTCGTCGGCTTACCCACGATATCTCTGTGCCCCGGCAACCCCAATAAGGTGAATATTGAACTGTTCAGCCAGCTCCTTAAGAGATAGGCAACAGTTAAGGGCGGTTACTGAGTTCGTAGACACGCTACAATGGTTTGGAAGTCGGAATGAGAGACTTACGTTAAGTCGGTTTGAGAACACCTCGCAGACGACGGTTTTTGAACCATCTGTATAGAAATGCACTGAATCATCTCTCAAGAATTCTTGGTCTTCCCAGATATTTCTCGGTGGGATTGAGACTTGGAACTTACTATCAAAACCAATAGGGGGATGGTGTAGTCGTAGTAGCAGTGGATTGATCTGAATAAATTCAGGATTGTAGCGTGACCGATGTTGTTATTGGTCCATTGGGAGATAGCTCTGGAACGAATGGCTGTACTGGCGGCAATTTGTTTGCTGAAGATTTCTAGTGGTATGAGATTAAGGAGTGTATTTAGGGCAGCTGAGGGTTTTGATCGCTTTGCTTATAAACAAACAAGATGTTCGTTGGACCTTGCTTAGATTATCGCAGTAGGTCCTTTTATCAAAAGCGATCCACCATACCACTACTCCGTATGTGAGTATTGGTCTGATGACCGCTGTGTAGAGCCAGTGGGTGATTTGGGAGGAGGAACTCCATTTTGTGCCAATGCGGCTTTTTTACAGGAAAATAAGGCTACAGTGGATTTCCTGATTCTATCCTGTATATTGACTTTCCAGTTTAGCTTATTGTCTCGTTTGAAATTTCAAGTGGGATTCCATTTATTGATGGAGTTTTTAGTTGAGAAATTTCCACATCACACATTTCCGTCCATTTTACTAGTATCTTTACAGCGGTCTGTATCAGGTCCGTAAGAACGTGAGCATGTTTACCGGATACCGCAATAGAGACGTCATCTGCCTATGCAATCACTTTGAATCCATCAGCTTCTAGGTCAAATAGAAGTTTATTGACGAATATATTCCATTGAAGAGGGGACAGAACTCCGCCTTGCGGTGTTCCTCTACTGACAGATCTCTTTGCAGAGAAATTTCCTAGAGTTGAATTGATTCTCTTGCTTTTTAGCATTAGATTTTTCAATCCCACTATGGAACGTATGTGTTTATAGCAGGTCTGCAATGATGAAGGTCTTGCAAAGAGTAACTTTACTTTTTCTATAAGGGGTCTTACTTTTCACTTGCCTTTTTAAAGTTGCAGCGATTGGCAAATGTAATTCTCCGTTTTATTTCCGCACTGGTGTGATTGTTCGTGTATATAGCGGATCCTAGGTAGACAAAGTTTTGTATTATAATGCCTCGAAGTTATGTCTGTCTATTGTGACGTTTTGTCCAATTCTTCGATGTCATTGTTTGACGACAGCATTCGCTTCGATTTGCGCATATTAAATGTTAAACCTATTTTTGAAGCTACTGTTCCAATGCTTTGATATCAGGCTGACCACTTCCCATTACGTCAATTGATTGTAAGAAACTTAAAGAGATTATGCTTCTTATATCCGACGTTTAGGAGCCTTATTCCTGTATATAATTGGTGCCATTGTAAGGTTCAGCCTTGTTGAGACAAGTGATACTGATGTTCGATTCAACGGATATACTTTCCAACGACCGTCCATGTCATGAGGAGCAGCTTGTGCAAGCTACTTTTCAACTGAGTTCCAGTTGCCTTGAAAAGCTCGCTGTCTTTACCTTCAGCTTTATTTGATCTAGGCTTACATTTGCCAAACTTAACTTCTTCAAGATCGGGAGGACGGCTCTCTTGATAATCGTCCAAGTTAAATAGAACACTTTGCCCGACAGACAGTGGAATTTGTATTTTCTTTGTCGTTATGCAGTTTGTAGAATGGCCACTGCGATTCTATCACTATGCTTCCTTGGACGTTTTTATAGGTAAGAGTTTGAGGTTCGTTACCCAGACATGATCTTTTTACCTTTTGGCAAAACTTTGAATGTAATTCCTGTCATGGCTTGTCTTTATTTCCTCAGACGAGCGCTTCTCATCTCTTTTTCTCTTTGGGAATCTAGTGTCCTTCCCATCCTTTCGCGTTGTAAGTATCCTGTTGTCTTAAGCAGTCGCCATAACATATGTCGGAGCTTCTAATCTTCTATATGTCTGATGGCCCATCCCATCTCACTTCCCGGATGGTGGTTATGTCTGCCTTGCAGCAGTTAAGGGCCCCTCCATTTGCACGTAGTCCATTAAAGAATCGTACGTTGCACTTGCAGACTATGAGACCTTTTTTTAGATTCTCGGTTGTTTTGGCACCTGGTTAATAAAATTAAGTCAAATCCTGGGCACATTTACAGCCGGTAATTTACATTCTTTTACAAACAAACAATGACCACAAAAGGACTTAACAAACGCAGCAGTTAATTTTTGAACCGAACGTCATCACCATTGTCCTCATCGGCATCATCATCACAGTCATCGGCCTCACAGCACTCATCATCAAAGATTCTTTAAATTTTCTGTTGAGTATCGTGTTTGTAGTAAGGAAAGCAAGCCATCCACGTCACTTTTGTTTTTCCTCCACTACCGGTTGAAGTCCTTGCTGCCAGACCGGAGACCAGCGCATTTCTTTGAGGTGATTTTTTTTTTCAGTCGAAATGTCGGTTCTAATTCTAAGTTTTATCTGGACAAAGCTTTTGTTTCTTTGAAACACACTGACTCGTGATTTAAGGAAACACGGACACCCGATTTCCTGAAAACGTCAGTTACACACAAACGGTGGTCAGAAGTTTTTAATGAAACAGTTTTGTGTACACACACGTTTAAATCGAAAAGCACTTTACTGCGCCAACCATATGACTTGAGTACGAGCATCGACTACAACTACTCACAACCAAAGGGATAATCGACATATTTTTCAATTACAATCGAAACAAAGGCAGAGTGCACCACTCGTAGTATCAGGGAGCAATAACTTGAAAACAAAAGTAAAAAAAAAAACAGTAACCAAACAATAACAATTCTAGCATTTTAGAGGATTGTCTGTATAACCCTACCGCACACCACACCGCACCGCATATCGTATCGGTGCCTTCATAGTCATCGTCGGTCGTCGCCAACAGATCAATACTACAACAAGAATCAGTTTTAAATCGTTCCTATCCTGGGAATAGTGGCAATTGTTGGTTGTGAAGTTGATTAGATCCTGTTCGTGTTTTTCTTCTTATTTCACTGATTTTCCTGTGCTTTTTTATGAGAGTGAGAGGATGTTGGTTGGAAATGTAAAAAATCGCAACAAAAAAATAAAACTCTCCTTAGGGTGAAATTAAAACGCTGAAATAAAATGTAACTTGTTCAGAGAGATACCCCATACGCCCTACCTAACCTACCTTTGGTCCTTTTTGGATTGTTCCATAGAGCTCTGGCGGAGCAGCAAACCTGCAGTCTACATCGGTCGCAATGATGGCGATGGCATTTGTGCACGTGAACAAATTCGTTGAAAGCTGCACTGGGATTGTTGTGTAATTTCTGTGAGCGAGCGAAGTTGGAAATTATTTTTCAATCGATTTTTGATCAGAATACAACACAACGCTTTGATTGCAGTTTGCAGTATTGCAGGAGGGAACCGACCCATAACGACGACGACGACAACGACAAAGACGATGTAGAAATTAAAGTAAAATGCTTTTTATTTGTGTGAGTGGGGGTTAGTAAGCCCGTCTATTGGTTATGCTGAGGTTTTGATTTCGTTTTGGTTTTCTTTTCCAAGAAACCAAAGAGACCGACTCTTTGTCTTTTGAGAGTAGTAGTGGTGAATCGATGAAGCCTATGTTTTCAGAGCAGAAATCGCGAAACTTATTAATTTTATAATCGAAGGGACGTCATTAACAGAAATTAAATTGGGATTTCATTTAAATTGGTTGACCCAATATCTTGAGATTCAATTTTGTGGTTCATTTTACTCGACTTTATTAGGATTTGTTTAGGTTTGTAGGTATGCCAAAGTGCTCTGTTTAAGGACTGAAGCATTAAACTTTGCCCTAAGAGTTTTCAAACCACTTAATGCTATGTTTGGTTTACAAAGGGTTTTATAAATTCATCAATTTGCCTTAATTGGAGGAATAATTTTATGTCATTAACGTTTATTTCAGGCATGTAGCCGCCGCGGCTGGCTCGAATAAAGCCAAGTCCAATTTTCAACCACTTTTTCAAGCATTTGAAGCCGTATGTCGGCAATAACGCCACGAATGTTGGCTTCCAAGTCCGCTAATGTTTCTGGTTTGTTGACGTAGACGAGTGGCTTCACATATTCCCAAAGAAAACAATCCAATGGTGTATAATCACTCGATCTTTGTGGCCAATTGACAGGTCCATTCTGCAAAATTATAAGCTCATCGAATGTTTCCTTCAATAAATCGGTTGTGACGTGCACTGTGTGCCTTGTAGCGCCGTCTTGTCGGAACCACATCTCTTCCACATTCATGCCATCCATTTCAGGAACAAAATAGTCAGTTATCATTGCTCTGGACCGGTCTCCATTACCAGAACCGTAGCTGGTTCGCGAGCATCATTTTGGAAGAACTATGCGGCTCAATGACTCTACCAGCCCATAGAGCACACCAAACAGTCAGGATGTTATGGCGTCTCAAGGTACTCATATGGATTCTCTTCACTCAAAATGCGACAATTGTGCTTATTAACGCAATCATTCCACCAAAAATGAGCCACATCACTGAACAAAATTTTGCGATGAAAATCAGCATCGAGATCAATCTCATTTTCGGCCTATACACCAAATTCAACACGCTGTAACGAAGTTACAAATACACACCCTACCACCAGCCAATATACATACCATTATTTTCGTATGATATTTTTCATTCACGCCATAGAGCTCACACTCACTTATTACAGAAAACTTTATAAGGCACCCTGGAAAATACGAGAATAGAGAAGCCAGCCCGTGTTGAAAGGTACCAATCTCGTGTACAGGCTACTTCCACTAGAGGAAAACCAGGGGTACGTAGTGTACACAGAGATTCCCAATTTTACGCAAGGTCTCCTTGGAGTTCCTAGCATAAATCCCTGCACTAGCCTCTTAAGGACTTTTGGGTTTTATTTTGCCGGCTACTAAGCCGTTGATGACAGTGTTTGACTGTTGATGCCAGTATTTTACTGTTGATGCCAGGATCCGCCTGTTGATGCCAGTGTTTGACTGTTGATGCCAGTATTTTTACTGTTGATGCCAGGATCTGCCTGTTGATGCCAGTGTTTGACTGTTGATGCCAGGATCTGCCTGTTGATGCCAGTGTTTGACTGTTGATGCCAGTATTTTACTGTTGATGCCAGGATCTGCCTGTTGATGCCAGTATTTTTACTGTTGATGCCAGGATCTGCCTGTTGATGCCAGTGTTTGACTGTTGATTTACCAGCGATTAAAAACCCGTACTCGATGACCGTTTTACCAGCATAGAATTAAGGTTCTACCAGCATTGGAACCACCGATCACCAGAATTAGCGATAAGAATTAATAACCATTATATAAGATTAGCTTTAAGACAAATAAAAGGATTGGACCTTCTTTATAACCGAAGTTTTACGTGTTTTCTTTGGTCAACCCTGGACCCGACGAGCATACCCCAGCTCTAAAGAAAAAAGCACGTCACAACGCATCGCACTATCTCACGGCTTTAATTCTTGCACAAGCTGGATCTTGTAAGGTCGTAAGTCAAGATCTTTGCGCGAAATATTCCATACACAAAGCTCCAATTATTGTGCACGTTGGCGAATCCATTCAATCGGGTCCTCTTCAGCACTACAGCGGCATTTGTTTTTTCGGTGCGCAGAGTTCGACGTCTCTGCGAATGCGTATTATATCATATATAGTAAACCTAGTGCGAAAACGGATCCATGGGTTATCCATGAAAGACCATAAAATGGACAGAGCTTGCGGTAAACTTGCTTTTTTGCTTTTTTTTATTGCAAAATGGTTTCTCTTCGCTCCTTCGAACAAGAAAAATATTTCCTAGAGCAAAACAAAATAAATGAATCATTGTAGCAGCCACACAGGAAATTATAGGTTCAGAAACCTTACAATGGTAATCAGTAAGGTTTATTCATCAACAAGATTGAGTGTTGTTGCTCTAGCCATCGAATATCACAAAAATTCGTTGCTTTCTAATGTTGGAAAGCTTTTTGAGAGGATTTTGGCCGAAAGTCTAGACAATTTTTGCGAAGAAAATGATGTTATACCAAACAATCAATTTGGTTTCAGAAAAAATCATTCAACTGAACACTCGTTACATGTGACAGAATTTTACAAAATTTAAGAAGCAAAATGGTACAGTTGTCCTTGACATAGATCTACAAGCAGCTTTCGACTCAATCTGGCATAAAGGACTTATTTTTAAATTGATAACGCTTAACTTTCCAATTCCTCTTATACGAATGATATCTAGTTTACTGCGATCAAGAACAGCGATGGTTCCTATAGCTACTGAATTTTCAGATGAATTTTCAGTTGCTCAGGGATCTTTACTTGGACCAAAGCTATTCAACATATATTTATCAGATTTTCCTTTCAGTGACTTATCTGAACCTAGTGCTATTATGTATTAAGCTATTATGGTCTTATTTTAAAAGCCGAAAAAAGTAGATTAACGTGTTTTAGGAATGTTTACGGAAAAGATATCGCAAAGCAGTCCAAGAGAGCAAAAATCTCGCCTTAGACATATGTAAATAATGTTCCGATTCCACTGAATCTAAATATCTTGGAATACTATAGGATCATAAATTTAAATTTAGGTAATAAGCCCGGTAGATACGTATTCAATAAAGCTAAAATGGAATCTGTTATGCTTAAACAGCTTCTGTTATCAACCTTCATTTCCAAGAATACCAAAATACTTATATATAAGACAATTGTGAGACCCATATTAACGTATGGCTTTGGGTGTTGGTTCCCTGTTTCGCCAACGGTAATGAACGAATTAGAAAATTTTGAAAGAAAAATGTTAAAATGCTGTTGTGGAAAATACAGACGCCCAAACAAAAAGTTGTATTCAAACGAAATACTATATAGAGAAACAAATATTGAACCTCTAACAGTATATGTGGTGAATTCGATGAAAAAGAGATTAAATTCCTTCTCAAATCATTCAAATCCTCTTATAAAAAATATTTGGGAAACAAACAGTAATGAGAGCGTATTTGATCAGTTTTATCTATCACCTTTCAATACAATGCACACACGATCAAAAACTCAATTCGAACCTATCCTCATCTCAATACCAAAGTTGCCCTTTTACGAAAAGGCTTCATACCTGTTTCAGAGGGTAATTGAAGAAAAGTGGTTATCATAAAAGATGGTAACCAAATATACATCGCGATGTATGCTTAATACAACATAGACTTTCGCCAAAAAAAAAATCTCAATATATTTGAAAGATCAATTGATTCATTGACTGCAGGTGCAGATGGCCTTGATGTCAAACTTTTCAAGGCAGCTGGAGATCAGTTGGAAAGGAGCATGCACCAGCTGATCTACATGATATGGTCGGAAGAAAGCATGTCCGATGAATGGAACCTCAGTATCGTTTGCCCAATCCTAAAGAAAGGAGACGCTCACAATTGCGCCAATTATAGAGGGATAAGTCTCCTTAACGTCGCTTATAAGATCTTGTCGGCTGTAATATGTGAACGTCTGAAACCCCACGTCAACAACTTGTATATATTGTCATCAAACAAGGACACAGAACATCGACGAATTGGACAAAACGTCACAATAGACAGACATAACTTCGAGGTAGTACAGGACTTCGTCTACCTAGGATCCGCTGTAGACACGGACAACAACATCAGTGCGGAGATCAAACGGAGAATAACTCTTGCCAACCGTTGCTTCTTTGGGTTAAGAAGGCAATTGAGAAACAAAACCCTCTCCAGAAAAACCAAGGTAACCTTGTATAAGACCTTAATCATCCCAGTCCTGCTTTACGGCGCGGAAGCATGGACCTTATCGAAAGCGGATGAGGAAACTCTTGGTCGTTTCGAAAGAAAAATTCTCCGAATGCTCTTTGGTGCCGTATGCGAAGGCATACAACAACGAGCTGTATGAGCTGTACCGCGACATGGGCATAGCCAGAAGAGTACGCATCGCGAGGCTACGATGGTTGGGCCATGTTGAGCGGATGGAACCAAACGCTCCAGCTCGTCGGATGTTCGAAAGCACATTGCAGGGAAATCGCGCAAGGGGAAGACCTCGTCTTAGGTGGCGCAATCAAACTGGAGAGAGCTCGCCCGAAATCGAAGTCGTTATAGAAGGATGTTGGTTGAGGCCCAGGTTCACCCCGAACTGTAATGCCCACCTAAGTAAGTAAGTAAGTACTTGATTCATAGTTACTAATTCTACTTTACTATTAATATATTACATACTTAAGTTAATAGTTTTGGTAATTTCCTTTTGATGTTCTTATTATTCGGTATTATAATATTTTTACATTATTTTGTTTATTGTGTAAGTTTTTCTAGTCATTTATTTTTAATCTGGCCACTTGGAGCCATAAATGGAACGTATGTCGGGAGCAAACATACGACAAAAAGCATATCTAATTTTGTTAATTTATCAAAAGTTCATAGTGTAAACGCTCTTAGAAAAGCATTTCAAAAGAAAACAAATAAGTCTCACCAGATAAAGTTTAAAGTCGGTTATCCAGAATTCAAAATAATGTAATCTTAAATAAAGCAATGTTGTAAAGTCTCAATAAAAATTTGAATTGAATTGAATTGATTAGATTAGGATTTGTTTAGGTTTGTAGGTATGCCAAAGTTTTGCCATAAGAGTTTGTTAAATGCTATGTTTGGCTTACTACAATTAACGTTTAAGCACACGAGGCCCCCTTTTTAAGGGCAATAATGCAAAATAGTCTTGCCTTCTTCTTAGAGCAGATCTAAATAAATGTAAATCAACCCTACCTAACCTCAACCCTCACAATTGTTATCAATAATGTTTACTCATCAATAAGGTGACATGGCGATAGCCATCTAATTACAGAAAATTTAATGAGAAAGGTTATAAATCGTGATTACTTATCATTAAGAATTTCATCGAAAAAAGTTTAAAGTTACTTTTATTGATGTTTATCATTTTTCCACTCGCTTTCCTGTAGTCGGTTGGAGTGGTTTCGCAAAAACATACAAAGCTTTTATGAAACGCAAACAAAAAGTGTCCTTAATGTGAACCTTATGGAAAGCCTGAGCTAACGTGCAATTGATTAGATCTTTCGTTACGTATGCCCTCCCCTATAAATCATTTCGTTTTCTATCAAACATTCAAACCCTATATGATACACATGTCCCCATAGAAACTAAAATTCTTAGACAGAGTTTACTCAAAATATGTGACATTTAATGCTACAATGGGATAAAGCATATTACAATTGCAAGCGATATCGCTTGGCTGAGTCGCAGTCCGTATATCGTTCGCTGCGAAAAAAAGTTAGTACTGAAATTCGATTAGACAAATCGGAGATTCTCTAGGCCTTAAGCTAGGTGTAAAAGTTCTTGTTCGCTAAGTTTCATAATGTCCTTTTCTTACTATCTCTTTGAATAGGTGAAGTATCAGTTCTTTGAAGTTTATGGAAGTTTAGGTGAGTTATAAAATCTTATTGAGCCAATGTAAGCTCTTCCAGTGGAATAAATGTATTAGTAAATCAGCAAGCCAAATCCTGCACCTCATATACATTCGAATAGTGGCAAGCCCTATTCCCTTCTACTCTCAATTTATTGCTTACATTTTCTTAATCGAATGCTTACATCGTTTTCCGATATGGACCAACTTATTGTTTAATCGAACAAATCGTTTCCGCTTCAGATGCAAGTGACTTAAATTCTCTAGAAAATACAATGTGCTCCTTTCGCCGTACACAAGTACGTGCACAATTATCTTCTCATTTCGATTAAAAAATAAAAGATGTCATTTGATGTTTTCCGTCTGAACGTTCGGACTTTGGTGCTTATCTTTAACTTCCTTGAATTTCACATTCAAACGGTCATATAATAAGAACCATTCATATTTATGATTCGAGCAAATGTGCGTTCCTTTTCTGTTGCCTTTTTATTATTTTATTTTTCAAAAGGTGAGTATACATATCCATCCAATCAAGTGCAACAAATCAAAGCTGAAACACCATACCCTTTCAAGAAGGATACAAATAAATAAATCAATTCAACTTGCTCGAAGAATATGAATGAATAAGTATCCCCACAAGACCCAAGGATTTGTTCGTTGTTCAAGATTTATAAACTCCTATACACTCAAACTAGGCAGAATGGCTGGATTTAAGTTTTCCTTTCTTGCTTCTGATGTTTGAATTCAAAATCTCTTCACGTTATGCGCCGCCCCCAAACAAAATTACTCAACCGTATAAGAAAATTCTGAAGTGGTACATGTGTGCGATCTTATTTACATAAATTTCTTTTAGATTTTAAAGTGAATTTATGGGCTGGTAGATTGTTGATGGCAAGACGAGCTACTTCAGCAAAAGGAAAACAAAAAGGAGTGCGAGTGGAGCTGGAGGAAAGCGAACGAGAGCTCAACAACATATAAAACATGTGACAGCAGCTCACGCAAAAGTTCTTGGAAATTTTCGAAATAT
The DNA here is from genome assembly GCA_914767635.1 of Melanostoma mellinum. NCBI lineage: Eukaryota > Metazoa > Arthropoda > Insecta > Diptera > Syrphidae > Melanostoma > Melanostoma mellinum. The sequence goes on from OU612058.1 coordinate 203,422,312, forward strand.
ATTACTTGTCAGATTAGTGAAGCGGACGAAGTTGTAAGGTTTTTTTTTGTCGATTGGGATCTACTTGTGATACTATTTTTTTGATTTTACTTTTGTTGTGACGATAGGAACTTTCTTTTGACGACAAGGGCTTTGTTCAATGTTAATTAAAAACTTTTCCGGTATTTTATTGCCTTTTTTTGTTGAGTGTTTTCTTTTGCTTGCAACTTACCTTTGAAATTAGATTGAGTTCTTGACAATTTTAAGCGTGCGTCTCGCAACTCGCAAATAAGCAGTAGCTTTATAACTAAAAATTGTCTTTGACAAAGAATATTGAACACGAACAGAGGAAAACATATGAGCAACAATATTCGTTTCTTGGAATGCTTTATGAAATCTTAGTTCACAAATTATTATTTGAAACTTTTGACTTTGGATGGCCGGAAGATGGGGTGGAGTTTCACTGGTTGTACTTTTGAACTATTCAAATAGTTTTTGAAGTTTTTGAATATGAATATCACTGCAGAGTTAAGGATACTGATTGAATATTGAGTTATTTTGAGTATTACAAGGCCACTCTTGTTGACTATTTCTAATTGTAGCGTACTCAAGACCTCGATGAATGCAGCTCTGCTGGTCTGATCCAAATGATTCAGCAACGAAAACACATAATGAGCTCTAAATATAGTTTCAGAATGTATAGAAACATTAGGTATATTAGTTGAAGTGTTGAAACCAATATACTTCAATTTTACAAACAAAAAACTAATAGCTAATAACCTGCCTATCTTGAATTTTTCGCCCGCGTTTATTACGAGTATACCTCTCCTAAGTAAACACTCGGTACACAGGCCTCGTCCAACCAAAAATTAGCAACCTCTTCAAACTGCCCGGATCTCAGTGGTCATGCAGAGCTTAAGGGGAATGTCATAAAGGATGAATTGGACATACAGAACCAACAGTGCACATCAGCAGTCAAAAAGTAGACACCCTCAAATAATCTACTCTGACTCTAGACTTAAAAACATTCAAGGGGTTTCACTGTTTCAATATTAAGACAGCGTATTGAGTAAGGTATACTGACCCCAAATTGTCTAGCTTTTTATATCCAAGGGCCTTCCAAGGGGATTTACAGCCCTATTCTGCTATTCATCGGGGGGAATTTTTCTTTAATTTTCACTGAACTTTATTCTACTATTCATTCGAATTGAATCTCTGGATTCACCTCGTTGATGTCGATAAGGTCGGTAATGCTGCGCGGTATTCTCTTATTCACGTGAACGCTTACTTTGTATACAATTCAGATCCGCAAGTCAAATGTTGCGGGTTTTTAATTTAGTGGAATGTCTGGGTGGCTGGTTATTAGTAAAATGTAAGTAAATACTAATTATTGTTTGTCGATTTGTTCAAAATAAATATTATTAACATTTTAAGGGGAAGAACAACAAACAGAGATCAGTTTACTACCCCAATTTCTGCTATAAATTTTAATGCAGAATTTCTCTGGCCGATGATAATCTTACTCCACTGTTTGCAAGTGGTAAAAAAAGCCCAATAATATCCATAACACTGTTTTTTTGTTTTATTTAAAATAACGATCCAAAATTGATTATAAAAGTTGCAATTTCCAAACACATAAATTACGATTTTCACACAAACAGCTGTAACCTCAATTGTCAAATTGGTTAGGATAATGTAGCTCACCCGACGGATAGCAGAATGCATAGGTAGTGCAAAAGGGGATCGAATGGGTGAATCGAATGTTTGATTCACGTGAATAGCAGAATAGGGCTGTTAGTCTTTCAGGGTGAGAGTTTGGGGCTAACTCCAAACCACTTTAAAATTCTATGTTGCAAAACAACCAACAGCATTGAATAAGACAAACAACTTTACGTTACAAACGCAAAAAGGTCAGACTTTCGGATATGAGCGTGAAACATAAGATCCCTAAAGGCTTATTTGCAGCTGGAGAATCGGTGGAGGTCCTAGTCTGCTGCTAAGCAGATAGAACCGCCATCAAAGAGGTGCGATGAAATGGACGTTAAGAAGATGAGAAACAATGAAATCTGCTTTGGCGACTGCTAAATACTCAGGAATAAGGTTATCAGCCGAGATTTGGTCGGTGAGCTATAATCTATGTCAGGATCGAATTCATCAACATTAGACTGATATTTGTAAATGTTCCAAAGGAAGACTTCTTTTACGGCCTCCTCGAAGAAACATATGACCAATGCCCTAGACATGAAGTGAAAGTCGTCCTTGGCGATTTTATCGAAAAAACTAGGGAAGGAGGACATCTTTGGAAGCAAAATAGGTAAGCGTAGCAAAAACCTCTGAAACTAGCTCAGGCAGCCTGAGTCAGGCTAATTTATCTTACTGCAACACTTAATCATGTTGTAAGAAGCACACGCTTCCTTCATCTCAAAAAAAAAAAAAAAAAAATACATAACGATCCCAAAATCAATCAACCTTTAACAAATTTAGCCATATTTCGATCGACGCAAAGCACACTTCCAGTGTTATCACTGTCCGAACTTTCCGAAAGACCAACTTCTACTCTGAGCACTACCTTGTTGCCGCTATGGTACGAATGAGGATATCCTGTTCACGACTTGAGCGAACTAATGCTGTGAAATGTTATGCTAACAAAATGGTACCTATCTATGTACAATCGCGTAAAAAGCAAACTTTGGAAATCAGTGCCAACAAGCCATTAGAACCGCAGCCTCTGAGGTTCTGGTGCCACTCGAACTGTAAAACGAAATCCTTCGATGAAAACGGTGGATAAGCAAATGCAGCTGAACAAAAAGTACGTTAAATGTTAATGCAAATGTAGGCCAGAACTGCCTTTGACCAGTACAGCGCGATTTCCAAGGAGAAAACAATGGAAGAATATCGAATTTTCAAAAGGAAAAATAATCAGCAGGAGAAGCGCACGCTTGAGGAAATTGAGAGATGCCATGGCAGAATCGCAAACATTGAAGTAGAGTGTAAGGGCCAACAGTGAAGCATGATAGAATTATAGTCGCTGCCAACTCTGCGACTGCTTAGTGGCGATGAAGACATCGATTTCATTGTCAGGCCGAATGCCCCATTCGACTTGAGCGATGACAAAGAATGCCATCCTCCCGACCGAGAAGAAGTTAAACTTAGAGACCCACAGTGATGCCAATTACAGAGGAATAGGCGTCCTAAGCGTCGTCGTCGCATAATAGATCTTTGCTTATGCTGTGATATGTGAAACCTTACGTTTTTCACTACGGCAGGATCTTGGAAAAAAACTCGGGAATATAAAATCAATATACACCATCTTTGTAAACATTTAAAAGCTGCATATGACAGTATTTATAAAGACGAGCGGTACAAAGCCATATCTAGTTTTGCCATCCCTGCAGAGCTCGTAAGTCTATGAAGGATGACTTTTGAGAATTCACGCTGCTCCGTCATGGTTGCCGAAGAAGGGAAAAGCTTTTGACACCGTCATTCGATTTATTTAACCTCATACTTCAGAAGATTTTACAAAATAGACTAAAAAGAAAACGGCATCTAGGAAAATATTTCCTTGATGATCTAAGTGATCTGGTGAACACAGATCCCCTGCATCTCCTTAGCTTTATTAAAAGCTCCAAATGATTTTGTTAATGAGGTACTCTCTCGCACAATTCTTATCGTATCACAATGAGCCTAATATTGGTCTAAGTGTGTCGATTGTATTCCTGACAGCCATTTTAACCTAACCTAACCTACAAAACGAAAGCGTAAAAACTAGGGAAATAATCTTTCAAAAGTCCGCACAATTGTCCTCTCTGTAGACGTTACTCACGTAAGTGGAAGAAGCAATGGCGTTGTGCTTTAGCGAGTAGTGAAACAGAATCGGCAAAAATGGGTTTGATCTATTAATGTGGGCAAAACAAGGTATGCCATCAAACAAGGGCAGAAAATATTGATGTATTGGACGAAACGTCACAATAGACAGAAATATTTTGGAGGTAGCATAAGACTTCGTCAATATAGACACAGAAAAGTGCACGAAGGTCTGACTGAGATATAAAACCTTTCTTAAAATAACCTCGGTAACCTATTATAAGACATTGATTATCCCAATTTTTCAATGCCGCACAAAATCATGGACCTTATCGAGAGCAGAGGAGACCGTTTCGAAAGAGAAATACTCCGAATAATCATTGGTCCCGTGTGATAAGACATAAATTTGGGAAAAAGAAGATTAAACAACGAACTGTCTGTGCTGTACCGCGATATGGGCATTGCTGGAAAAGAACGCAACGCGAGGGTTCGTTGGTTGGGCGATGAGTGGATTTACATCAACGCCGCTCCGGCTTGAAGGGTTTTTTGAAAGCACATTGCAGGGAAATCGCGGAAAGGGAAGCCCTCGTCTTAGGTGGCGCAATCAAGTGGAAGCCTCAACTGACTTAGAGCGCAAAATTGAAGGAGCTCTATTGTTGATGGCAAGAGCTAGCAAGAGCTAGATTGTTGATGGCAAGACGAGCTACTTCAGCAAAAGGAAAACAAAAAGGAGTGCGAGTGGAGCTGGAGGAAAGCGAACGAGAGCTCAACAACATATAAAACATGTGACAGCAGCTCACGCAAAAGTTCTTGGAAATTTTCGAAATATATTACTTGTCAGATTAGTGAAGCGGACGAAGTTGTAAGGTTTTTTTTTGTCGATTGGGATCTACTTGTGATACTATTTTTTTGATTTTACTTTTGTTGTGACGATAGGAACTTTCTTTTGACGACAAGGGCTTTGTTCAATGTTAATTAAAAACTTTTCCGGTATTTTATTGCCTTTTTTTGTTGAGTGTTTTCTTTTGCTTGCAACTTACCTTTGAAATTAGATTGAGTTCTTGACAATTTTAAGCGTGCGTCTCGCAACTCGCAAATAAGCAGTAGCTTTATAACTAAAAATTGTCTTTGACAAAGAATATTGAACACGAACAGAGGAAAACATATGAGCAACAATATTCGTTTCTTGGAATGCTTTATGAAATCTTAGTTCACAAATTATTATTTGAAACTTTTGACTTTGGATGGCCGGAAGATGGGGTGGAGTTTCACTGGTTGTACTTTTGAACTATTCAAATAGTTTTTGAAGTTTTTGAATATGAATATCACTGCAGAGTTAAGGATACTGATTGAATATTGAGTTATTTTGAGTATTACAAGGCCACTCTTGTTGACTATTTCTAATTGTAGCGTACTCAAGACCTCGATGAATGCAGCTCTGCTGGTCTGATCCAAATGATTCAGCAACGAAAACACATAATGAGCTCTAAATATAGTTTCAGAATGTATAGAAACATTAGGTATATTAGTTGAAGTGTTGAAACCAATATACTTCAATTTTACAAACAAAAAACTAATAGCTAATAACCTGCCTATCTTGAATTTTTCGCCCGCGTTTATTACGAGTATACCTCTCCTAAGTAAACACTCGGTACACAGGCCTCGTCCAACCAAAAATTAGCAACCTCTTCAAACTGCCCGGATCTCAGTGGTCATGCAGAGCTTAAGGGGAATGTCATAAAGGATGAATTGGACATACAGAACCAACAGTGCACATCAGCAGTCAAAAAGTAGACACCCTCAAATAATCTACTCTGACTCTAGACTTAAAAACATTCAAGGGGTTTCACTGTTTCAATATTAAGACAGCGTATTGAGTAAGGTATACTGACCCCAAATTGTCTAGCTTTTTATATCCAAGGGCCTTCCAAGGGGATTTACAGCCCTATTCTGCTATTCATCGGGGGGAATTTTTCTTTAATTTTCACTGAACTTTATTCTACTATTCATTCGAATTGAATCTCTGGATTCACCTCGTTGATGTCGATAAGGTCGGTAATGCTGCGCGGTATTCTCTTATTCACGTGAACGCTTACTTTGTATACAATTCAGATCCGCAAGTCAAATGTTGCGGGTTTTTAATTTAGTGGAATGTCTGGGTGGCTGGTTATTAGTAAAATGTAAGTAAATACTAATTATTGTTTGTCGATTTGTTCAAAATAAATATTATTAACATTTTAAGGGGAAGAACAACAAACAGAGATCAGTTTACTACCCCAATTTCTGCTATAAATTTTAATGCAGAATTTCTCTGGCCGATGATAATCTTACTCCACTGTTTGCAAGTGGTAAAAAAAGCCCAATAATATCCATAACACTGTTTTTTTGTTTTATTTAAAATAACGATCCAAAATTGATTATAAAAGTTGCAATTTCCAAACACATAAATTACGATTTTCACACAAACAGCTGTAACCTCAATTGTCAAATTGGTTAGGATAATGTAGCTCACCCGACGGATAGCAGAATGCATAGGTAGTGCAAAAGGGGATCGAATGGGTGAATCGAATGTTTGATTCACGTGAATAGCAGAATAGGGCTGTTAGTCTTTCAGGGTGAGAGTTTGGGGCTAACTCCAAACCACTTTAAAATTCTATGTTGCAAAACAACCAACAGCATTGAATAAGACAAACAACTTTACGTTACAAACGCAAAAAGGTCAGACTTTCGGATATGAGCGTGAAACATAAGATCCCTAAAGGCTTATTTGCAGCTGGAGAATCGGTGGAGGTCCTAGTCTGCTGCTAAGCAGATAGAACCGCCATCAAAGAGGTGCGATGAAATGGACGTTAAGAAGATGAGAAACAATGAAATCTGCTTTGGCGACTGCTAAATACTCAGGAATAAGGTTATCAGCCGAGATTTGGTCGGTGAGCTATAATCTATGTCAGGATCGAATTCATCAACATTAGACTGATATTTGTAAATGTTCCAAAGGAAGACTTCTTTTACGGCCTCCTCGAAGAAACATATGACCAATGCCCTAGACATGAAGTGAAAGTCGTCCTTGGCGATTTTATCGAAAAAACTAGGGAAGGAGGACATCTTTGGAAGCAAAATAGGTAAGCGTAGCAAAAACCTCTGAAACTAGCTCAGGCAGCCTGAGTCAGGCTAATTTATCTTACTGCAACACTTAATCATGTTGTAAGAAGCACACGCTTCCTTCATCTCAAAAAAAAAAAAAAAAAAATACATAACGATCCCAAAATCAATCAACCTTTAACAAATTTAGCCATATTTCGATCGACGCAAAGCACACTTCCAGTGTTATCACTGTCCGAACTTTCCGAAAGACCAACTTCTACTCTGAGCACTACCTTGTTGCCGCTATGGTACGAATGAGGATATCCTGTTCACGACTTGAGCGAACTAATGCTGTGAAATGTTATGCTAACAAAATGGTACCTATCTATGTACAATCGCGTAAAAAGCAAACTTTGGAAATCAGTGCCAACAAGCCATTAGAACCGCAGCCTCTGAGGTTCTGGTGCCACTCGAACTGTAAAACGAAATCCTTCGATGAAAACGGTGGATAAGCAAATGCAGCTGAACAAAAAGTACGTTAAATGTTAATGCAAATGTAGGCCAGAACTGCCTTTGACCAGTACAGCGCGATTTCCAAGGAGAAAACAATGGAAGAATATCGAATTTTCAAAAGGAAAAATAATCAGCAGGAGAAGCGCACGCTTGAGGAAATTGAGAGATGCCATGGCAGAATCGCAAACATTGAAGTAGAGTGTAAGGGCCAACAGTGAAGCATGATAGAATTATAGTCGCTGCCAACTCTGCGACTGCTTAGTGGCGATGAAGACATCGATTTCATTGTCAGGCCGAATGCCCCATTCGACTTGAGCGATGACAAAGAATGCCATCCTCCCGACCGAGAAGAAGTTAAACTTAGAGACCCACAGTGATGCCAATTACAGAGGAATAGGCGTCCTAAGCGTCGTCGTCGCATAATAGATCTTTGCTTATGCTGTGATATGTGAAACCTTACGTTTTTCACTACGGCAGGATCTTGGAAAAAAACTCGGGAATATAAAATCAATATACACCATCTTTGTAAACATTTAAAAGCTGCATATGACAGTATTTATAAAGACGAGCGGTACAAAGCCATATCTAGTTTTGCCATCCCTGCAGAGCTCGTAAGTCTATGAAGGATGACTTTTGAGAATTCACGCTGCTCCGTCATGGTTGCCGAAGAAGGGAAAAGCTTTTGACACCGTCATTCGATTTATTTAACCTCATACTTCAGAAGATTTTACAAAATAGACTAAAAAGAAAACGGCATCTAGGAAAATATTTCCTTGATGATCTAAGTGATCTGGTGAACACAGATCCCCTGCATCTCCTTAGCTTTATTAAAAGCTCCAAATGATTTTGTTAATGAGGTACTCTCTCGCACAATTCTTATCGTATCACAATGAGCCTAATATTGGTCTAAGTGTGTCGATTGTATTCCTGACAGCCATTTTAACCTAACCTAACCTACAAAACGAAAGCGTAAAAACTAGGGAAATAATCTTTCAAAAGTCCGCACAATTGTCCTCTCTGTAGACGTTACTCACGTAAGTGGAAGAAGCAATGGCGTTGTGCTTTAGCGAGTAGTGAAACAGAATCGGCAAAAATGGGTTTGATCTATTAATGTGGGCAAAACAAGGTATGCCATCAAACAAGGGCAGAAAATATTGATGTATTGGACGAAACGTCACAATAGACAGAAATATTTTGGAGGTAGCATAAGACTTCGTCAATATAGACACAGAAAAGTGCACGAAGGTCTGACTGAGATATAAAACCTTTCTTAAAATAACCTCGGTAACCTATTATAAGACATTGATTATCCCAATTTTTCAATGCCGCACAAAATCATGGACCTTATCGAGAGCAGAGGAGACCGTTTCGAAAGAGAAATACTCCGAATAATCATTGGTCCCGTGTGATAAGACATAAATTTGGGAAAAAGAAGATTAAACAACGAACTGTCTGTGCTGTACCGCGATATGGGCATTGCTGGAAAAGAACGCAACGCGAGGGTTCGTTGGTTGGGCGATGAGTGGATTTACATCAACGCCGCTCCGGCTTGAAGGGTTTTTTGAAAGCACATTGCAGGGAAATCGCGGAAAGGGAAGCCCTCGTCTTAGGTGGCGCAATCAAGTGGAAGCCTCAACTGACTTAGAGCGCAAAATTGAAGGAGCTCTCTCCAACCGAAAGATGGGGGTTAACGATATGTCGTTAAAAAAGGCATTTTTTCGAATTTTTTGTGATAAACCAGTTCAATTTTTTTTATTAAAACCAATTACACATTGAAAATGGTATTACAAGAGTGTAAAATTTTCACAAAGAAATATTTAAAAATACAGCAATGGCAGCAAATATTTGGACGTGCCTCGAAAAGAAGGCGAGTTGCGGTACCCCTCATAGCTTGGTGCTGAATCATCGGAAATCAAAAAATTAAAGTTGAAGGGTTTTTTGAAATTTTAAGTTTTCACTTTGAAAGGAAAAATACAATTTTTCGTGAAAAAATCGACTCATTTGTTATTGTAAAATATCAATCATAAACAAATTTGGAAAAAATCTTTGGCACTACCTTAAAAATTATTTACAGATATAATAGTGTTCAAAATTTCAAAAGGATCGGTGCAGTACTTTTAAAAAGTGAGTTGTGGGAAAACGCTTTAAAGTTTTGAACAATAAGAAAACAAATATACTGACAGGTATGAAAATATTTGTTACTTTGTCAATTTTCTTTAATCCACCCGAAATTGTGACACAATATTCTTAAAATATCAAGCATTCATTTAAAAAAAAGCAAAAAAAAAAATTAATACGTTGCCCACTCTTTAAGACAAAAAGTGGCTCTTAATAACACAAATTTTATTTTAAAAAAAATCTTGAATTCTTTTCTTAATTTTGACTTCGAGACTTGATTACTCCAAAACTATTTGCGAAATCAAATTGAACTAAAATATATAAAAAAACAAAGTATTAACCGTAAAAATTTTTACAGTTATTGGTATTAAGTAAAATAGTTGATTTTTAACTTTTGTTTTTAAATGAAGTCACGTTTTATATAACTGCCGTCTTGCCTAAACGTAAAGAGATAGACACCCCTCGCATGCCTATCCGTTCAGAGCGTTAGTCGCAACGTATGCAGATGACCTTGTATGTGATACAATCATTACATTGTATAGAACAAAGTCGCTTTCAGTTGTCTGTCTGTATGCTTATATCTTTGAAATTACTGAACGCATTTTGGTGCAGCATTTTTTTAAAATGTAAAGTGATCCAAGAGAAAGGCTATTATTTATATTTTTTTCCTTCATCTATAAGGGATCAGAAATGGGTATATATACAGGAAAATGCACAAGAAAATATAAGGGAACTTGGAAACTGACTGACCGATTTCAAAATTCTTTCAGCGATAGAATGATATTCAATCTCATATTCCCGTAGGAACGCAAAATAGAGCTGAGTGTTTGTATTGAAAAGGCTCCAAAACTTTTTTTGCCGAATTGAATGAAATTTGGAACAGAGCCTAATCTAGAGCCTGATAAATGACATACGCTATATTTCTTTTCCTTTCAATATAGAGTTCGTTTCCGTTCTCCTCTTTTAGTTCCTTTTCTGACAACCTCCGGTGTACCCTAAGGTAGCCATCCTAGACCTTTTTCTTTTTCATCCTGTCTTTTTCTTTCCTGCACATCTTACATCCTATAGTCTCAACGATTAGTGAACCCGGATGGTGAGTAAGATTAATTCCGTCCCTTTTCTTTTTGACCTCAAACTTCCAAGTTTCTGTTAGGAAGAAATCGTTTTAAACAGTTTGCTATGATTAAAGTTTAATTTAGTTTTATAGTTTGAATAAGTTCACACTTAGTATTGTTTAAGTACTTTTAGATTGCAGTAAAGTAATAAATAGGGCGTAAACCCCACCAAAATTAAAATATAAAGCTAAAATTAATATTTCCCTTGGAAACGGAAACCTAACTATGAACTAAAAAAAATATTGGACTGGTTTAAAAGGTTCTTTCATTGATTAAGTTCTTCATTGCTTCTGAGTATCATAGATAAAGATTATATTTGATCCCCATATTTCCATGGGAACGGAAACGAGAACAAGAACATGACCGGGAACTTCGAAAACACTGAACCAATTTCAAAAATATTCTTTCACTGTTAGAGTGCTTAATTTTTCTGAGGAACAGGAACAGAAACAGGAACAGAAACAGGAACAGGAACAGGAACAGGAACAGGAACAGGAACAGGAACAGCAACAGGAACAGGAACAGGAACAGGAACAGGAACAGGAACGGGAATTTAGAAACCACTGGGCCGACATCAATTTTTGTTCGCTATTACAATTTAACGTTTTCCTCAAACAGCTTTAACTATATTTCATTCCCATTCCCACAGAAACGGGAACGGGAACTCAAAAAACACTGCTCCGATTTTTATCACTATCTTAATACGACGCTTTCCCTAATTTCTACTAGAACGAAACCGGGAACTTTGAAAATTCTGAACCGATTCCAAAAATTTTATCACCGTTTATTGCCCCCGAGTAACATAAACTATATTTCATCGCCATTTTCACACTTTAATAGAAGCTTGGATACTATTTTACTTTAATTGCTCAATTTTTTCAACTTTGGGCCTGAGCTACGCCGAACGGGTCAGCTATTATTAAATAAATCATCATCAAATATTTAATGCTAATAAAAAAGCATGCACTTCAGTTCCTTACTTTGAAACCACTGCTGCCAAGTCAGGAGGATTATTTAGGGAACGTACCACTGCTTGGCCATGGGACTTTCTCCACTCAATGTGTTTGATTTTGTATATATTTCATTAGTACATACAGTTTTCAATTCTTTTCGCTTTGTATTTCATATATTTTCAACTCACCACTGGTGATTTACGATCTCAAATTCCCTTTGCAATTGATATTGACTATTTCCAAAAGCCATTGCGAAGTATGTGGAAATCATTTGATATTTTGTAGTTTTCTAATCAAAATTCCCTTTCTGACTGCAACTAATCAAAAATCTATTAAATTTCATGCGTTCATTGTGGGTAGATCATCATAATCTTTCAATCGTCAGCATACCACAATCACAATCATCTATGGTATGTATTTCGGTTGTGTATGGGAGGTACATATATCCTTCAAAATATTCAAATGGATTTCGAGTTATCTTTGTATGGTCTAATACCCACAAGTACTCAGATTCAAATATGTACCTACCCGCTCAAGTAACTATACTCGTTCTCATATACAATAACTGTGTATCTCTAAAACAACATCCATTGCTCGATTACACTATCACTAAAAACACCATGTTTTTGAAATACTGGATATTGTGTTCGATAATTGCGTTGCTGCAATCTGCCATATTCAACGACTGTGGATGCAACACTACGATACGATCGATATACATTTTCGAGTATTATATAGAAGGACGAATTAATTACCAAGAACAACTCATGAACTTTAGCATCAGTCTCTGCACTCCGAACTGCAATAGGTACTCTGTTTTTTGAATATAGTACGTCGTCGTCGTGTAAATATTGTGATTTCAAATGTCCATGATATCGATATGAGTCATGTGATAGAGAAACTATCAGATAAATTGAACACGAGCACACGAGTATAAAACGTGATTCTAATAAGTCTGTATGCAGCTGAATGGGAAATATTTCAATGCTTTTTAATGACTTACATTCATCGAATGCAACTGTATATTTTACTGAATTATTTTATGTATTCTGGAAATTAGCAGCATTTACTTCCGTGTGTTAGAAGGATATGTGAACCCTGGGTTGGGCGATGCATTTATATTCCTTACTGAACTTTATATCGATGAGGATGCATTCTTCTTTGTGAGGGTTTGTTTGATTGGTGTGCCTGTATCGCAATTGTTAATTTGGAAATTCTCTTTTGTACATTATCAGGCAGGTATAACAAATCGTAAGTTACTACAACAAGATGAAGTTATGCTCAGAGGTTAAGCTTATTGGTCATATCAGGGAATTGTGTGTTGATGTAATATCACCACTGAGATTTATTTGGCAGCAATTTAAAATAGAAACTCCTAAGAGATTACTTCCAGTTTGTGTGTACATATTTGTATGTGGTGCCCGTGGCGTTAAGGTTCGCATGTGTTACGTTATTATATGTTATTTCAGAATCATCAACGAAAAAAGAAATTAGTTTTTTTGCGTGTATCGCCTTCCGCGAGGAAGTAAATACATTGAATTGAATAGCGTTTTTCAGCTTAGTCGTTTGGAATTGCCATACAATTGTAGGGTTTTAAAATACGTTAGGCCTTTATTACTTTGTGGAACCAGTCTATTTATGTTTATATTTAAGTTTCATAACAAATCTGACTTACTTCATGCATTCTGATTCTTTCCGTTTTGGTTTCCAACATCCAACACTTTTGAGCTTTGCAGAGTTCGTAACAGACACGTAACACTCCTCCAACGTTTTTTTTTTTCTTTTTCAAAAATATGTCTTTTGAGCTTTGGTTATGCGGAGAAAAGAAAGCACCTATCTTTGTCTTCCATCGGGTGCGTAACTGCAGTAATTTTCTACGATTAGCATATTGAATTCAGATCAGGATTCAAATAATTCAATGTCGTCTTTTCTAGTTAAAGCTTAAATCACCCTCAGTGCGTTGTCAATTATTAATGGTGCCTGTCCTAAACAAATCAAAAAGGCTTTAAGTGTTTTGTTTGTGTATAAACGATGACAAACAATGTGCTGTGGCATCTTATGACAGCTTCAAGTCTGAAATGAGTTTCTTGTTATGTGTGTTGTTCTAGCTTCTTTGGTTCCAAACATGTCGAGCTGAAAACTGCTAGGGCACTATTAGTTTTCTGTCAATGGTAAGTCATGTGATCTGCCACCTAAAAAGGTCCTTTTGATTTACACATTCTGCTATGATAAGACCAAACACCTTCTATGCGTCTCTTGTTTGGTGGAACAAATTCTCGTTGCCTCGTTCCTCAAATTTCAAAGAACAATGACCGTCATTACGATAGGCGTTTGAGTAAAACGCCAGTAAAATAACGTACCTTTAGGTGCCAGTAAAATAATTTAAGAAATCAAAGTAAGAACAATGATAAACAGAGAAAAGACTAAACTGCAATTTCTATTCAAACGCAAACTAAAGTTTCCAGAGCTCTGTCATTTTCCAAGCATTTAAGTGAAACGCCTATACTATAATGAGGTGCATATCTTGGCAGTACTGGCCCTTCTGCTGATGCTGCCTCAGAGCACTACTAAATCTTTCTTAACTTGATAGCTACATCATGGATTCTACTCTAACTATTTCCCCATTAAAACCTGGTCTCTTGTACGATTTGCATTTTTTTTTTGAAGACTTCGCTGTAAACGTACGCGTCTCCAAGCAGGGACGCATACTATTCAAACGGTTTCAAGCTACATTACGATGAATGGCTGGCTAGGAGAAGTATTTGTAACAGCAGCGACGGTCAGGCATCGATTTAAGCAGTGTTCTTAGAACAGGAAGTAGGGCTTGGTTTAGCAGGGTCCTCAGTGAGGGTTTCAGTCAACGATTGGATCGGCCAAGAGGCTGACCGTAAAGGACATAACTACGTTGGCCCATTGGATGCGTACAGACTAAATGTATGTGGTCCAAGAAAAAATGTAGAAAGCTATTGCAATGGGGCACTTCTCTTTTGCCAAGCATTCAAGTCTGATAGGCTTAAGCTCTAACTACTCTGTAAATCCTGTGGAGAAATATGACGACACCCCAGATAACTTTCTGTGTGAATGTCCTGCATTTTCTCGACTCAGATCACATGTTCTGAAAATATCGCATCGATAACATCGATCAAAAAGGTGTGGAAAACGAAAATGAAATTTCCACCATTTTTTGTAGTATTTGTCGAGTCTATAGTTACAGAACTATAGCCCAAGGGGCCAACTTTGACTCAGACCAACACCTTGTTGTAACCAAGGTACGAATGAGGATATCTTGTTCACGACCTACACGAACTAACGCTGTGAAGAGATATGACGTCAGAAAGCTACAATTGCAAGAGATTGACAATGCCTTTTCGAATCAAGTGTCCCTTCAATTATCCTTGATTCCTATGCCGTCAGCATTAAACATTGAAGACCAGTGGCAGCAATGCCAACAAGCCATCAGAACCGCAGCCTCTGAGGTTCTGGGTTTCACTCGGCCACCAAAACGAAACCCATGGTTCGATGAAGAATGCAGGCAGGCAAATGCAGCCAAACAAAAGCACTACAAATGTTGATGCAAAAACGAAAGAGGGCTTACGATCAGTATAGCGAGATTTACAAAGGAGAATAAAAATAAAAAGAAGACAACATGAGAAGCGCTCGTTTGAGCAAATTAAGAGATGCCACGTACATAAGGTACTTAAGTTTTAACCAAAGATAAAACGAACCTGCCTGGCTGGCAAGCCCCGAACTCAAGCCTGCAAAGACCTGCAGGGAAACATAGTTATAGAGTCCCAGTCGCTACTGAGGATCTAGAAAGATCACTTCTGCAGACTGATTTATCGGCGATGGAGACACTAATTGCGTTGTCAGGCAGATTGCCCCATTGAGCTTGGACGATGATCAAGAATGCCGTCCTCCCGACCTAGAAGAAGTTAAGCTTGCCATTTGCAAACTTAAATCAAATAAGACTGCAGGCGCAGATGGCCTTGACGCTGAACTGTTGGAGAGGAGCATGCCCCAGCTGATCTGCATGATTTGGTCGGAAGAAAGCATGCTCGATGATTGGAACCTCAGTATCGTATGCCCAATCCTAGGGAAGGGATACCCCCACAACTGCGCCAATCATAAAGGAATAAGCCTTCTCAACGTCGCTAAAAAGATTTTGTCTGCTGTACTATGTGAACATCTGAAACCCCACATCAACAACTTGATAGGTCTTTATCAATGTGGTTATAGACCAGAAAAGTCCACAATAGACCAAATTTTCGCATTACGGCAGTCCTTGGAAAGAGCCCGAGAGTAAAATATGTGATATAGCAGCTTATGACAGCAATTACATAGACGAGCTGTGCAGAGTCAAGTCTAGTTTCGAAATCCCTGCAAAACTCGTACGACTATGCAGGATGACTTTGGAGAATTCACGCTGCTCCGTCATGGTCAGTAGACTACTCACCGAGACCTTTGATGTCGAAAAAGGCTTAAGACAGGGTGACAATCCGAAGGATTTGTCAATAGGTATGATAAGATTTTGCAGTGTTGTTTCGGCCATTTGTGGTGTGTAATGATTTGTCATATTTTGCTTTGTTGCATTCAGAAGTGTTTAAATTTCACCATTGGACCACCGTCAACGTCTTGAACTTTCCGATTTTGCCTTGGAACTACTTGAAATCGATAACGATTTTTTTAAGAAAATCAGATTTTCCAAAGAGGCTTGCTTTCATTTGACTGGTGCGTTTAGTAAACAAATTTGGCGATAGAAAGCCACAAAATATTCATGAAAAACCATTACATTCACCTAAATTGCCGGTTTGATGTGGTTTTTGGGCTGGTTGAATCATCGGTCCGTACTTCTTTTGAAATTAAGCTGGTAACACCATTACTGTCAAGGGAGAAGATCGATGATAATCTACTTTTTATGAGCGAAATTGGAAGATATTCACCCCCCCCCCCCCCCCATTATGAAAGGCGTTACACTTGAGTGACGATAGTCACTTTATTTGTCGAGTCACTTTTTAGGCGTTTAAGTGTCGGTATTACGTTCCTTGAACGCCACTTACTTACAATCTAAACGCCTTCCACATGATCAGCTGATCATGTCAGATTGGGATTTGAATAGAAATTCTGGTTTTGTCTTGAAATTTAAATTGTTTTTGAATAACAAATGAAAACAAATTGGAAAACCCTTTAGCATGCGATTTCAAAGCTCAAACGTCAACACCAGGTTAACAATCTTTCAAAAGTCTGTACAATTACTGCATACACAGATGATATTGACGTAATGGGAATATCGAAAGCGGATGAAGATACCCTTTTTTACGCATTACACATCGCGAGGCTACGATGGTTGGGCCATGTAGAGCGGATGGACCCAAACGCTTCGGCTCGACGGCTTTTCCAAAATACCCTAGAGCCCCATAGCCAAATTACATTGAAAATCATGTCTCAACTTTTTTACTTGCTCTATTATTACGATGATAAAGAATACGAAAAAAGTGGAGACCCCAATTCTGTCTGTTTATTTATTTGTCTCTACGTATATGGATCGACAGCCTAAACCACTTGACGGATTTTCTTCAAAATTGGATCTACAGTTGTGTTATAATTGCGTTTCTAGATTTTGAAATAGCGGTACCTGCGCTACCAATATAAGGGCGGCCGTGGTGTAGTGGTAGAGTGTTCAGTAGGTAGGCCGGATGCGTGGGTTCGAATCCCGGTCTGGGCATTTACTTTTCTTTCAGCCTCCCAGTTGCGTATGGACGCCGCACTTGAGGTTATATGTGAAATAATCAACACCTTATTTCCACTACTGCAACACAGAAAAAAGGGAAGGCTGTACCCTGGTAGTACAATGGACCGGTAATAAAGTCTGAGTTCTCCAGATAAGCATATAAGCCTCCTCTTTTCAAATATAAAAAAAAACAATATGATAGTACTTATTTTTCTCCAACGATTTTAATAAGATCTTGTGTTAGGAATTAGTTTTTCCTATTGATACATAAAACTTACCAACTTTAAAAATTTGCAGCTGGTTAAGTGATTAAACTTTATTATAATTGAAAGCTTTTTGAAAACGTGCTCTTAATTGGGAAAAAACAGTATCTTTCTTTCGTCAAAATGATTTCAACCACGCTGAAGCATTTTTCAACCAAATATGATGATCGAAAAGCAATGAGAATTTTTTTAGCAACAATGTTTCTTCAATGCAGTATATCGAGTTTCAATACTCGTCATTTCACAATAGCGATGACAAAAACCTATTCAGTCGCTATACTACCTCCATCCCCGTTCAGCATATTCTACCTCTATGTTACGTTCAAAAAGTTCAGAGATATTTTAAGAGGAACATAGCGCTATTCACTCCCTATTATGGGTTTATAAATAAGGCTGTAAATAACTGAAAGTAAACATCGGTCATTTAATTCTTCAGATTTTCTTCCAAAATCTTCCCTCTCTTCAGTACATTCTTCGGCAATTCCTGAGCGTACTCTGTTATAAAAGTCTTGGACATCTTTTGGTATAGTAAAGAACTTCATGAGTTGCTTGACATCAGCCAGCTTTTTAATGGACACTTTGTTTTATGATGTAGCTTCGTCAAGTAAGCAATTTTCATAAACAGGTGAAAACTTCTTTTTAAAATGGCTTAACCATGGTGGGGATACCGCTGAAAATTTTCTTCGCAGATTTGGAAATTTTTTGGTCTTCGTAGCTTATTACCAATGTCTAACTTATGTTGAAGCCTTGACTTAATGAGCTTCTTAGAGTCTTCTTATTGTTCACGAAAGCCCAGTCCTTTCCAAAAATGACTGTTTCTTGATTCTTAAGAACAGTGTTGTATTCATCTGGTAAAGTGATGATTTCCTTTTCCTTATGTACAGCGTGTCCCATAATTCGTGGTACATACTCTGGCACGATACACATACTCTGACGATTTTTGGTCATATTCTAAGAAATGAATTGTATCGGATCGAGGGTCCATCTCCCTCCATTGAGGCAGAAGGGACAGTTTAATACAAATTGACATAACCTTAAAGAAAAAATCAGCTGACTCTAATCGAGGCAACCTTATGGGCTATCAGTAGGTATAATCTTTTGGTTTGTTCATTAAGCCGAAATTGAACTTCGAATAGAAAAATCTTTTTATATTTGGACACACTGCATGTGGAATTTCCTGTTTTCTTTTGATCTTCTTTAAAAAGTGGTCAATATCGACCACTTTGCGAATCACTGCCTAACTCCTTACTTTGAACTCAAAACCCCCAACTCCTTACTCCTGCTAACTCCTAATTCCTATCTCCTAACTCCACACTCCTAGCTCCTTACTCCTTACTCCTTACTCCTAACTCCTAACGCTTAACTCCTAACACCTTACTCCTAAATCTCTACTCGAAAAAACTAACTCCCATCATTTAACAAGGCTTTCAATATCTCAAGCATAGCTCTTTAATCCTCCAAGCGATGTGATACATAGTGTCTGCAAAGAAATTGCTATTTCCAAAACCAATCATCAATCAATTTTGAGTATAAGACTAAATTCAAAAGACGTCTAACACACATTTTCACCCAGAAATGTCGCTTGAGCTTATTCTTATAAAACCGCACAACCATATTTTTTTTCTTTTCTGCCCTTCCGCCGATTCACAACTTAAGCCAATCCCTGTTAGAGGAAATGTGAAGACTTAAGAAATTCCCGTCAAACCGCACTTTATTTACTTCCAGCCAACTAAGAAAATAAACCAAAAATTAATCAAAAATCTAATGGTCTACATCGGAAGCTAAACACTTCTTTTATTTTATGATTGCCCACTCAGGGCTTAATATTTCATTCGCACACCCTCTATATACAGACACTTAAGCTTTCAAATAACATTACTCAGTTAATTTTGAGAACAATCCATAAAACAAAATCACCATATCCGTCATCTTTTCATCACAGCATCATAACTCAAATGATTGTATTAAAATTATCTTCCAGACTATCGCCTTCTGACGGTTGTCGTCGTCGTCAGTCTATTGAAATAACGTTTCGTTGTAAATCCTTTGAGAATGTCCATGGACATGGCCAGGGCCACGGCTAGGGCCTCTCTCCCGGCCAGAGAAATTAAATCCATTCCGAATGCCATCCCTATAAATAAAAGGCCAAATTTTGACATTGAGTATAATTATTATTTTTCTTATAGGCCGCCTCCACAGGCGTCTAACTACTGCCAAAGAGTGGTAAAAGGGCCGAATAGACGTGGCTATAATTAATAAACGTCCATTCCATTATCAATAACGTTTAATCTTTTGGGCAAATAACTTTTGCGCTACATTAAATTTTCTGTCCACATATAAAATCCTGACTAGGAGTTGTGTTTGTGCTAAACACACTGTCGGTCGTTTCGTCGGTTGTTGGGTCCTTCATTTGCAAAAGGACGAACATCAACTACACAACACCAAGGAGAGTTGTCGGTGGCTTTGTGTAGCATTGCAGCATCACCATTTACTGACGCCATAGCTATCAATTTAAGATCGGCTTGGGAAATTTATTACCCATTACTGCGAAGAGATAATACTGGCATACTAATCCTTATTATCATTGTTATATTATGGTAAAGCTACCGTGACTAACGCCCGAACATATCTTAACTGTTCCATGGTACTTAGAGCTAAAGCAGGGTTCATCCACCCTCTTGGCCAGGATACAGGACGGCATCACGTATATATTTTCGATATTGCTTCATAAGTGTCAGTATTTTTATAGGGGTGTGTGTGTTTGATTACTGTCCTGCTTCTCACAGCTCCACTTTTCGTCGTTCTCCTGGCATTCCATCATAGAAAATTCAAAACGATTAATCATGGCAATTCATTGTGAATTACGCTGCCGGAGGACATTTTCATCATTCGTCATATTGTTGAGGTCCTGTGTGTGTTGGTAATGATGGTAAATGCTGATGTACCATATATTCTGTCATGGTGATGTTATAGTTGTTTTGCTCTGGCTCTGGTAGATCTGTTCTCTGTCAGAATTGTCGTTCCATTCGAACGAATGTTTTATCATCAGCATACAGCCAGAAGAGCAGCAGCTCCCAATTATGGGTTATTTGTTTATCCAACGATATTTTAGCTCTATCTGTCTTAAAACATAACAGCGGGATTCATGTTGTCTTTGTATATTTTGAGTGGTTAGAATATGTTGGTTCTTTTCCTCTTCTATTTTTGTTGCTGCGGTTGCAAAGGAGTTCACACGACTGTTCTGATGTCCTTTTGTTCCTTAAGTAGCGCATAGTATAAAGAGTTGCATCATTTGTCTTAGCTGTCATGTTCGGTTGTTTGGGTTTTTATTGTGTTGCTGTTTAAACCGAATGTTTGACACAGGAAATGAGATAATTTAGGTTCCATTGAAGTTAATTGAGCTAAACTTTATGTTCTTGGCTTAAGTAATAATGGTGAATGATGATTATTTGGAAACAAAGACATGAATAGTCCTTTCATAAAGATTTTCAATTCATTCAAGCAAAGAGTTTATTTTTTCAATAACGTGTCACTTTTTCTGCAGGCCTTACATTACCCTTGCATAAGATTTTCATAAAAATTCGTTGATTTCTGTGAAGAACATGCTGACAACTGGCCATGTTCAAATGGAGCTTTTATGCTTATGTATAATGAAAGTATAAGATTGTTGAAGTTGATATAAAGATCGAAGTATGTGTTGTAGTTAGAAACCGTTCAACACCTTCTTTGCTCATGCCCTGCACTACTTCATCTCGGTGAATTCTTCTTCGATGATACTAGCGACTTAGCTTACATAGACCCTAAAAGTCTTTAAAAAACATTAACAGTTCCGCGTGGTTCGACTAGCGGGTGATTAACCGGCTAGTCCCGAACTGACAGATTAATGGATGATCAACTCGTTAATCTTACATCGGGTTTCTGAGATCAGTGGGTGATTGACTTGCTGACCTCTGTGGTATCACAATGGGCCCTTGTGGCCTAATTGTGTCAGGCAATGTACTCATTGGCTGACAGTCACTTCTATCTAACCTAACCTATATGTTGAAGTTGTATTAATAAAAAACCCGTGGATCCCAAACCACCGATTTTATTTATAAAAGCTGAAGATTCGTCAGCAAGTACTTCCAACAAAGGAAAGATCGATGGACTAAAGCAAAGATACAATTTTGCTTTCTTTTCTACAAATATAATCGGCATAATCCTACAAGGGGCTTTTGACTTGTAGACTTGTAGCTTTATGTTACATGTGCCAGGTAGTCAAGTGGTAATGTCCGTGGCTAAGAAAGGTTAGCATGTCTGCCTATAAGGTTGGAAAAACAAAAAATGTTGGTCCACTCGTATTGCCTTGTGCGAAGAATTGGCAAGTCCTCCGTTAGTAAATAGTCTGCCATGAAAAGTGCATTCCCGATTATCCGTTCGGAATCGGCAGAAAATTTGAAGTCCCTTTCGTTCACTCACAAGACAAGGTTGTGAGAAATGCACTGAATCCAGAGGTCCCCCTCTGTTGCAGCACCCGTTGTTTGTTAATAGGCACAACTGTTATGAAAAGCCATCAAAGACTTAAGCCGCTTCCTTGGTGTACACCTATCTTGGAATGCTTGTGTGACTCGAGTTGGACATCCAATCTGCGCCACCGCTTCCTCATTTATGTCTTTAATCATTAACATAGACCTCTGGAACTCTTCCTCTTGTCTGCAAGCCACAAATAAAAGGTCTGGAGGTCGTCGATCAAATACTTTTTCGAAGTCAACCTGCACGCACAAAGAGTCATGATTATTCTCCATTTGGATCCTTATACTCCGGATTGCACTGCAGGTATCGCAATTACGTCCATTTCCCTTCTCTGTATATGTATACAGATGATAGAAGGTAACTTTCTCTGCATAGCTCAGGCAGACCATCATCTTCCATATGCTTGGAGACGAGGTAATCGTGAGTTATCTAAGCCTGATATGATATGATATAATGTGATGGATAGCATGTCCGCCTGTTAATCCAGAGGTTCGAGTTCGAATCCCAACAGAGGCAAAAATGTTTTTTTCCACGGGTATCGCCTTTCGCGAGGAATTGGCAAGTCCTCCGTTAGTATTCATCGCCATGAAAAGCGCTTTATCGATAAGCCGTTCGGAACCGGCAGAAAATTGTAGGTCCCTTCCATTCCCTCACAAGACATGGTTGTGGGAAATGCGCTAGGCCCAGGGGCTCCTCGCTCTGTGTCGCCACCCTATTTTTATTTTTTTTATCTAAGCCTGCTGTCTTCTTTAAGCTTTAAGATGAGAACCGTTAGCTTTCTTAATCCGATGTCTCACACCTGATTCAAACTATCATCTATTGTCTCGTCTGGCTCTTTTTTGAGTTCTCAGTTACCTAACCATCTTCGACTGTAACGCCGAGTTCAGCTCACGAGATGTGCCCTGGAGGAAAATGTTTGTTAATACTAGCGCCGCCTTTGCAGAGTTTTGTCATCATGCACAGTATGCTGTGCTTGAGCATCGTTAATAAACTTCGACGAACGAATCTCCGTAGCATTTTTCCTTTTCATCTCTATCATTAGAGAAGCAGGTTGATCATGCTTTTAAAGCTGCATTCTTCTCACTTATCACTGCTATAGCTTCATCATTCCATCACCATGCCTCTTATGGTTATTGTTAGTGGCCCTATGAGTCTCCTAGCAATAATAGATAAGATTAAAAAACTTTTAAAATCCGTAGGTACACATAAAAGTTTGATGATGAATATCTTTTGAACGGTTAATTTAATCACCAAAACATATGAAACAATTTTTTAGAGCAGTTAATTTCCAACAAAAATTTGTATTGTGCATTTTTTAAAAGTCATTGATTGTCGAGTTATAAGATTCATAAAAACATATTAAATTTTTCTTAAATTAATCAAAATTAAATCCTCAATATCTTTCAAATGGTGAGGTCTACGAAAAAAATACAAGACACCTTTTCTGTAGAGCATCAAATTTTCTAAAAAATACTTTTGAACATTTTCTGTTCAATCGATAAATTTTGAATTTTTTTCTATTGGATGGAGAAAAAAATATGAAACTGCGATGCAGAGGATCTTCCTATTAAAATTAAGAGCTCAGGCTCGGTGAGAGTTTTTTTAAGGTGTCTAGCAACCCATTTTTCCGTGTCACTTGTAAAAAAATCGATTTTTTTGACCCACCCTGGTATATCCATAGGACAGACTCCAACAAAGTGGTAAGTGTTTTCAGCATTCATGTTATAAATTTTACAAATTCCCACCGACTCACTATTGAATGCTTAGGCATTGAGGCTGAGCAATCCGTTACGGGTTTTGAAAACTAAACTTATCATTTCACGAGAGTTGCTGTTTTCAAAATAATTTGGTACGTTTACATAAAACAGATTACAGTACTCATCGTCGAATTGCGATTGACGTGCTCGGTTGGTGTGTTCTGTCCAATGATTCACCATCAGTTTGGTACAGGTTTGTTTATGTTATTTGATCCAGTCTGACTTTATAAACCAGTTGAACTCAATTCCAATGTCGTTAGAAGCTCGTGACCATTCGCTTACTTAATAAATCTGTTTTCCTATCATTATATCTGATAGCTCTCTAAGAAGTCTGCTTTCAAGAAGTGTAACGCTGAATGTCCTTGTTGTGAAGTCTAAATGTTGTGATGTATGCTTTATGAAGTCTTGTTTCTATATTGAGCGCGAAGTTGGGAGTGTGGTTACAAGAAACATCTTTTTGGAAAATTATAATGAAGGTAGTTCATGACCGATTTTGAACATGCTTCGTAAATCATATATTTTGATGAATGCAATGTGCTTACATACATACAACACTTATTTCGACGCTGTTCATGAAACACCGTTTCGTAGCCGCTCGACGTCCGCCGTTCCTGAAAATTACCTTCTATCCCCGATTTGTTCAGGTTTGTACACAGACTCCACTTTCGACAATAGCTCTAAAAACCAACAAGGCTTTTATTGATAGGTTTTAAACAGTTACTCTACCTGCTAGTTCCGAGTGAGGGTCATTTAGAAACATACTAAACAGCAAAGTCCTCAAGACGCATCCTTGTTTCACACCTTTCCTTGCAACGATTGGGGTCTCTCCTGCAAAGATGTTACCGATTTCGTTTTTTACCAGATCCTTTACGTTACGTTAAGTGGACAGTGTCCACTGGACACTGAAGATATTCACTTTCTTCTCATCATTTCTTCCAGCTCGAGTCTTCTACCATTCATACTATAAACGTTTCAACTCGCGACTTTAAAATTTCTTCCAACCCGTCGCATTATTTTTTAGGCCTTACTTAAAAGCATTGCTTATGTTTGGGACCGGCACGTTTGAAAGAAGACATTTGATGATGATTTGATGATCAGGCCAGAGAAATAAAATGAAGCACACCGATGTGGACACCCAAACGGATAACATATCATCGTACTTTAATTTCAATTCAGTAACCCAACCAGACATTTCGTCAAAGCCAGTTCTGGTGGGAGACCAACAGGGTTGTAGTTCAAATTGTGTCTGTCTTCACAGTTTATAACTTGTTTGTGCATTTTAGAATACATCCGTAAAAAGCTCTCTAATCTATCAGGAGTGCGATTTTTCCAGTACCAACATAAGTTTTTTGTGGTGAGCGAAGGGAACAGGTTTGCATGTCTCATGTTTTACGAGTATCACCTTTTGCCATTCAGAATCGGCAAAAATTTGTAGGTCACCTTCATTCCTCATTAAGGAATGGTTAAGAGAAATTTGCTAGGACCCCGGGCACCCCATCTTCTGTTTACCACTTTTTTTATTTGCGCATGTATTTATTAAGAGATAGCATCCTGCATCAAGGTTTCTTAGCTAAGCAAATTATATGATTTCACTGAAGTTAAAAAAGATAGTGATTTATTGTCTTTGGAATCTTGAAATAAACTTGTATATCCTTAAGGGCTCCAAAAATTACAAAGCTGCTTAATTGCAAGGCATTTTGTCGCTGTGGCTTTTGACATCATCGCAGTCCAACTAAAATGCTACAAATACTACACAGGAAGAGAATTTTTCTGTAGTCTTCAGCGTAGAAAGTTTTGTTTCTCCTCTGAATAACTTTTCTTTGAGCTTTTTTCATTCAATTTATTTAATATTTCAATTCAATCCACAGCAGCTTCATTTCTCATCAATTTCTGATTTGTTTGAAGAGCCACATTAAAATATCATTACGTAGTAATTTGCTTGCCACTCGAATCTAATTTAAAAATTAAATTAAATCACAGAATTGAAATATGTACCTACCTATTATTAATTATACACCCAAAATACCTAGTTGCCTATTCTTATCATAACAGACAATCAGAGTCTGGTTATAAAACACAGCAAATAGAACAAAAAAGGATGAAATACAATTTTTTTTGTTGGGTTTCTTCCTTTCTTTTGTAAAGCCCAACATAACAAACAACCCCCCCACTTATAAAACAAAATTAAAGCAAGAGGCCACAAAGTCGGTTGTTGTTTTTGCTATGAAATTCCTTTCAAAGGGTTTCCATGAATAAACTTTATTTTTTTTAAATCAATGCGTGGGTAGGTGGTAGATGGTAGGTACATTCCTTCCATTTATTCATTTAGAAATAAGCCTCAATCACAGAAGGTCGTGTCAGAATTCCGTTTGTTATATGATGGCACGTTCTAATGCGTGCATAGATATTAATTATTTAGACAAAAAGTAATGAGAAAATAGAAACATCGTGGAAATGGAAAATCCCAAGTCTCACCATTAATGACACATTAAACCAATCGCAAATGCTCCAAGTCCCTCTCTCTCCCTCTTCTAACTCTCCATTAAAATGAGAAAAAAATGTAAACAAAACGACACGACACGAGAAACAAAAAGCAACTGAAGTATAGCACTTGGACCGGAATAATTTTAAGAAAAACATCCTTTCTCCTTGACACAAAGGATATTGTAGAAGACGTTGAACTAAATACGAATTTATTTTTGCATAAAATTAAATGGGAAATCTTACTGCTGCTTCTTATGTTACACTAAATACACGAGCAACAACACGATGGCGGAGTGATGAAGTGGTAAAATGGTGAAAATTGCTTAATACCGAAATAGGGCCAAGTTTTTGTTCGAGAAAATAATGCTAAATTTTTTTCATTTTTTGTATGACTGTGGTGTATAGTGGTTTTTTCTTTGGGACAAATAACATCTTGTTGGGGTGTAATGATAATACCTTTTGTATTGTCGTATCTACTTGTGCTACATTTATATGCACTGAGTGATAATATAGGATCATGAATAGCAAAAATGAAATAAAGTTTATTATGCCAAGAGCCCCACGCTTGATGGTGCTCTGCGGTGGGGGGAAAGGCTGTTTATTATAAAATTCTAGAAATTTGATTCGATTTGGCTGCAGGATGTGAGGAGGATGATTAATTTATTGGCTTCTGTTTTGGAACAGTCGGATGAATAATGTTTACTGAATTTATCTTTACAATGTGTGTCGGGCTGGAATTGGCTTCTCTTTTAACCGGACTAATTAATAAACATCATTTGAGAAAAAATGTGAGGGGAGCAATGAATTGGAGTTAAAAGTTTTCCTTCGTTGAGGCAAAGCACTTTTTTTATAAACTGAAGTTTAAACAATAATACAGCGGCTTATTTCACCAAAGTAAAAATTGCAACCACAAAATTGGTACTTGTAAATTATAGTTAAGAGTTTTGTAATCTGATTTTTTGTTTCACTAAATACAAGTTTTTTTACCCCTGGTGTGATGGTTAGCACGTCTGCCTGATAACCCAGAGTTTCGTGGTTCAAAACCCAATAGAGGCAAAATGTTTCTACACAGGTATCGTATCGTTATTAAATTCATTGCCATGAAAAGCGCTTCCTGAACCGGCAGAAAATTGTAGGTCCCCTCAATTCCCTCAAAATAAGGCATATTGTTTTGAGAAATGCGCTAGCTCTGTTGTACCAGAAGAGTCTTCAAACATCTTCTATTTAGGATTTATCTCCTGAAGTTTTCGATTTACAGGGCTGCACAAGCACATATTAATAAGATGTAGTCGATGTGAATTACGAGGCAAGACAAAACTGTCGGGGTTCCATCCAAGACCTCTCAAGGCGAACAACAAAAATTACTTTTGGACAGATTCAAGTTTCTTTATATCAACAGCATACAACACAGACCGTACGACACTACAGTACTATAACAGTAACTGGACCAATGAACAATATATAGCTTTAGTGTTGTATAGGGATCACTAAATTCCTTGGATCTTCGCTTAACGAAACCAAGCATAACCAAACTCTTGGAATGAACGTTATCAATATGATGTTTAAAAGTTAGTTTTTTGCTTATGGAGTAGTCAAAATTTATTGCACATGTTTTTTTCTTAAAAATAAATTTTATTGCATTTCTCCGCATTTAACATCATTCCGTTAGTTTTACACCACTTAACTAGGCTGAGTAAGCATTGCTGCAATAATTGCGTCGGCAATATTGTTAATTGTATGAAATGAATGAATTGTCCTTTGCGGCAAATACGATTGGATCCACAATAATAAGGTGTCATGAATGACATATTTTTTAAATTTAAAAATAAGCAGATTGTGAATGTGATCAACTTTGTCGAAAGCATTGCTGAAGTCAGTATAGATGGCATCAACCTGGTCCCCTTTTTCTATTTCTAAAAGCATGAATGAGGTTTAATCTGCTAAATTAGTAGTTGTGGATCTAGCTTTAAGAAAGCCATATTGATGCTCGCTTAAAACTGAAATCAGCTCCACGTTCAGCAGTCACCAGTTTCTCAATTAATTTGGGAATGACTGACAGGATTGCAATACCTCGATAATTTTTTATGTTGGATCTATCTCCGTTTTTAAAGGATGGCGTTGAAAACGAGTTACGCCAGGTGTTGGGAAATATCCCATCAGACAAATATTGGTTGAAAAGTTGAAGCAGGGGCTTGGATATAGTTTCAGCGGTGTTTTTAAAAAACATAACAGGAATGCCATCGGGACCACTACCTTTGTTAACATCGACGGTTTTAAGGTTACGGATAAGGATTTAAGGTTTAAGGATAAGGTTTGGTTTTATCGTTAGAGGTAGACTCAGGGATAAAGCGATTGCCATATATGAAAAGCCACATCAGAGCTTAAATCGCTGATAAGCACACGCCCCCACAGAAGAGAAAGACGAAATTTCAAAAGAATTTTTTCGAAAAGCTCTCGAAAGATCATTTGAAAAATGACTTAGACATGACGTGAAAATCGCAACTGGCAATTTTAACGCAAAACGAATGAGGAAGACATCTTTGGAAATATAATTGGTAAGCATAGCTTGCATGGCAAAACCTCCGTAGTCGATTTTGTTCCGGGATAACGACTTGCTGTGTGCCGCACAAACTTCTCGTACCTCAAAATTGAAAATGGCGCATTGCAATCTTCAGATCATACAAACGTCAATCAAATTGGCAATATTACAATTGACACAAGACACTCTCCCAGTGTTATTGATGTTCAAACCTTTCGAAAGGCCAACTTTGACTCAGATCACTAACTTATTGTAGCCAAGCTGCGAATGAGAATTCCTGTCCACTGCCTATCGCTCTGAAACGATATGACGTCGAAACGATATGAAAACGAAAAAAGCAAGAAATATGTAGCCAATGCCTATTCCATTAGAGATTCCTACAACTATCCTTTGAATATAATGCCGCCAGCATTAAGCATTGAAGACCAGTGCAGTGGCAGCAATGTCAAGAAGTCATCAGCATCTTCTGTTGTTCTGAGTTTCACTCGGCCCCCAAAATGAGACCCATGTTTCGATGAAAGATCCATTCACCCTAAATCAGACAATTAAAGAAAACGACAAATGTTGTTGAAAAGGAAAACAGAGGCTGACAGTTACCAATATCTACCATTAAATTTACAAGAATAAAAAATCGAAAAGCACCGAGTTCTCCTCAAAAAGAAAGAGAAGCGACATGATGGGCGCTCGTTTGAGGAAATTAAAAAATACCGTGAAAGAAATGAGATTTAAAAGTCTTACCAAAATATAAGAAAAATCATGCAAGATTTTCAAATCAAGGTTTGCCAACCTTGCAAGCCTCAAAGCCTGTAAAGACCAGCAAGGAAACATAGCGATAGAACTGCAGTCGCTATACTGAGGATCTGCTACGATTACTTCTGGAGAATGTATGAAAATATAAGTTCCGCTGTCAGGCATCATAACCCATTCAATTAAGACAATGATAAAGAATGTCGTCCGACCAAGAAGAACTAAAATTCATCATAAATAAGCTCAAATGAAATAAAAGTGTAGGTGCAGATAAACGAGCTTCTCAAGGCAGCTGGAAGTCAGATGAAAGGAGAATGCACCTGGTGATCTAGTCGTTCAGGAGAAGTAGACCCAATGAATGGAATCTCAGTATAGTCTGCCCCATTTTAAAGAAAGAAGACCCTTAAATTGCGCCTGTTATAGTAGAACAATTCTGTTTTTTCTCGCCATAAGATCTTGACTGCTGTAATTTTTGAGCGACTGTAGCCCCACGATATTTATCAATAGAGCCTTATACCAAAAAAGTCCATAATCGACCAAATTGTCAAAAGCTTAGGTACAATCTTTCAAAAGGTATACTGAGTATTTGATTATTTGTTTCTATTAAGTAACCAGTGGTACCCGTGGTGTGATGGATAGCTTGTCCACCTGTTAATCTAGAGGTTTGAGCTCGAATCCCAACAGAGGCAAAAATGTTTTTTCCACGGGTATCGCCTTTCGCGAGGAATTGGCAAGTCCTCCGTTAGTATTCATTGCCATGAAAAGCGCTTTCTCGATTAGCCGTTCGGAACCAGCAGAAAATTGTAGGTCCCTTCCATTCCTTACAACAAGGCATGGTTGTGAGAAATGCGCTAGGCCCAGGGGCTCCCCGCTCTGTTGCGCCACCCTATTTATTTACTTTTATTTATTAACTCCCAGTCATTACAGCTGTTCAAGGCTCAAAGAACCGATTCTAATTGTTAAAAAGCTTAAAATCAAACAGATTATTTGAGAAAAGACAATGGAATACACACAACAGAGCGAGAAGCCCCCGGGCCTAGATCATTTCTCACAACCATGCCTTGTAAGGGAATGGAGGGGACCTACAATTTTCTGTCGGTTCCGAACGGCTTATTCAAAAAGCGC
This sequence comes from Melanostoma mellinum, assembly GCA_914767635.1. Classification (NCBI taxonomy): domain Eukaryota; kingdom Metazoa; phylum Arthropoda; class Insecta; order Diptera; family Syrphidae; genus Melanostoma; species Melanostoma mellinum. The sequence goes on from OU612058.1 coordinate 203,453,033, forward strand.
TTTTCATGACAATGAATCTACTAACGGAAGACCTGCCAATTCCTCTCGAAAGGCGAAACCTGTGGAAAAACATTTTAGCCTCTGTTGAAACTCAAACCACGAAACTCTTGGTTAGAAGGTGAACATGCTAACCATCACGCCATGGGTACCACTAAAAGACAAATGAAGCTACTTTAAAATCTTCGATTTCATTTCCCCTACCACAGTTACAGCTTAAAATTTGAGCGAAAAGTTACATTAAACGTGGAAAATCGTCAGATTTAACATAAAAATAAAATCATTTTTTTCTTTTGCAAAAACTTCATTCAGAGATCAGAGCATTTTATAAAAATAAATTCGAAACAGACAGGATACAGCGATTCGTTTACTTTGTCACAGAATTATATCGAATAATTGCCATTTCCCATTTGCCACGATGCATCACGAATCACGATGGAAATGCACATTTACATCTGCAATTTGCAATTTTCCTCTTATTTTGAATAATTTTTCATAGCCTCGCTACGCAGCGCCTCTCAACTCTCTCTCTTTCTGTTACTGAGTTTTGTTGCACTTAATGCTTTTTTTTCTTGCACTCGTTTGCCAATGGCTAAAGTTTATTTCAGCATTTTTCATTCTTAATGGAAAATCGGCTGTCGGCTTTTCCAGTGTAATATCACTTTAGCATCATATATCACATGGAATGCCATCATTACTCGGAGACAGATATCAGTTCGGTATTATCAAAAAAAAAAAAAAAAAGAAGAAAAACGCAGGCTCTACAATATAAAACTTTTATATCCGCTCAAAATTGTGATATAAAATTGAGTTGAGCTGCACAAAACAAGCACAAGCTAAAAAAAAAGGAAGAACTGACGAACAAAAGGATTCACTCTCTAGCGCTCCCATCCATAACCATCGACCGAAAAGTACATCATTTTGTTTGCACGAGTGGGTTCGACAAAATCAATTGCATTTGTTTTGATTTCGTTTGGACAGAGTAAATATGCAAATGGCGCATAAAAATCTGCAACCACGTATATTTTAAATATTGTGTTTGTGTGTGTGTACAATGTAGAGTGTGTATTGAAGGACATTACACCCAGGCCGAATGCTATAGCTATTTGCTCAGATTGAAACAATGTTGTTTTCAGATCGAATTTAAAGTTTTTCATCTGCTCCTTCCTTTTTTTTCTGGTGATAGGTGCAACTACATACATTTTTGAATGTTCCAGAGAGGATTTTCAATATTTTGTTTAAATTAATTTGAGTAAACAATTATTTAAAAATCGAAATGGATTTAATTTTAGTTTGCATGCCAAGGTTTTGCAGTCTCTTGCATGTCGCATGGCATAACTTAATTCAAATGATTTGCGATTTGAAAAATAAATGGGATGTTTTTGGAACATTTAGTTCAATGTAATTGCTGTGAAAATAATCGCCAAATTCAATTATTTGTTAAGGCTTTCATGGAGAGTCAATAGGAAAACTTTTTCTGTTTGCTTTTCATAATTCGTGTTGGTGTTTTGATAGTTGAAATATGCAAATCAATGTAATGTTCAATATTGAGCTATGTATTTAGAAAATTTGATTTAAAAACTGCTTATGTTTTCGATGAATTGATGTTGTATTTCTTGTATTGTTTTTTAAACAAGAATTATTGACAATTTCATTCAATGGGACTTGTTTAAAGTTTAACCCGCCTCACGCGACGCGACGTAAATCTGCAATTCATGGGCTGAAAAATTTGATGTTAAATATGATCTACTAAGCATACACTAAAACAATCGACTGTGCCCACAGCACAACACAAAAAGATTTTAATTGTATTGTATTGTTTATTTATTGTAGCAAAAATTATTATACATGTTTTCATTAAACCTATATTGCACAATTTACAGAGATATGGTATTAGGCTACCTTACTACTGAAAAATTTTTAACATTGATTCTTAAATAATATATTTTTAAATTGATGGTGGAAAGAAAAGCTACGAAAAACCTTCATATAATTGGATACTTATAGAGAAGGGGAGGGCAAGCTGAAAAATACCTCCTTCAAACAGTGTCTTGTTAACAAAATTTGTTTTAACATAGATAACAATTCTACCATAGAATCTAACTTAAACTTGGTATTGAATGCACTAATACAGAAAGCAAATAAATAAATAAATAAATTAATAAATATAATAGAAATATGTAAATAAATAATGAAAACAGCAAAATAATAAATAGATAATAAAAAAACAAAAAAGGAAAACAAAAATGACAAATTGATTAGTAGATAACAAAATAATAAATAACAATGATGTATGTGTGACAACAACATCAATAAATAAATTAATTTTTGGTTAGATACAAGAATTAGAAAAAATAAATAAATAATAATAATAATAACAATAACAACAATAACGGTAATAGTAAAAATAATATAAATCTTAATGCTAATATCAAATAAATATCACAGATCTAAAGCAAGTAATTTATTGATTAAATGCTTGATTTAAGATGTGACTATCAAATTCATCACAGGTTAAGAGGAGATTTCATAAGACATAATTTGTAACATAAAGACCTGTGAACATAATACATATATGTATATAAATGTTGTTTTTTTTTTTTTTTATGAAGACAAGTTTGAAATGAGATAGTTCTCAGATGAACTACATGATAATTCGTATCTATCTAGAAGATACGCTATTCTTGAATGAATTTTATCAACTTTTGCTATTCTATGCAACTCTTCGGTCGAAAAGTGCCAAGGTAATCTTAGCATCATTTTTAGGATTTTATTTTGCATCCTCTGTAACCTTAGCAAATGGCTTTTTGCACATTTACCCCAGACCGGTGATCCATACATCATTATGCTTTGGAAGATGACCTTATAAATGATTAACTTGTTTTCATCACTAAGCTTAGAGTTCCTATTAATAAAGGGATATAGAATTTTTATGGTAACATTAATTTTATTTATGGTTTGCTGTATATGCAGTGCGTAGGTTAAGGTTTTATCAAGGTGAACTCCTAAATATTTGGTGCTAGACTTCCATTCAGTTTGAACTCCATCAATGGTTAATCTTCTGCTGGGTAAAAAGCAAGTTTTTCTTTTACGAGTGAAAAAGACAGCTTGAGTTTTCCCAGCATTTAATTTAATTCTCCACTTTGATAGATATTCCCTAACATTATCTAAAGCAGTTTGCAAATTGGTTTCAATTACGAAACCATTTGAATCTGTAGCATAAATGCATGTATCGTCAGCGAAAATACCAATTTCACATCCTGTTAGCTTAGGAAAGTCGGATGTATAAATATTGTAGAGGAAAGGTCCTAAGACCGATCCTTGAGGAACACCAGCTATGATATCCTTTTGTTCTGAATGTTCAGCACTAACAAAAACTTTGAAATTTCTTCCCGTTAAAAATGAAAAAATTATTTTTGTTATGTGGAGAGGGAAATTCAACATGAACAATTTGTGAATCAAACCTTTGTGCCAGACTGTATCAAAGGCCTTTTCTACATCCAGGAGGACTAATCCTGTGCTTTTACCTAATGCTAGGTTATTTTTGATATCCTTAGTAATCCTATGCACCTGATGAACTGTACTGTGTTGACATCTAAATCCAAATTGTTCTGCGGGTAATATATTGTTGGAGTTTATATGATCGAGAAGATGTTGTTTTATAACTTTTTCAAGGCATTTACTAATAGTACTTAGCAGACTAATCGGCCTATAGCTAGACGGCATTGAAGATGTCTTTCCTGGCTTCAAGACAGGTATAACCTTAGCGTGTTTCCACTTGTTTGGAAAATAACCTAGATTGAAGCATCCATTGAAAATATTTACAAGAAACTCTAAGCCTATTGTAGGAAGTTTTTTTAGATATATGTTTCTAACACCATCAAGACCAGGTGATTTAGAAGCTTTTAAATCTAATATGATTTCTTTGAGTCGATCAAAAGAAACCACATTACCTTGCAGATTGAGTATAGTTGCATTTACTGTGTTGCAAGACTGTTCAACTGCAAATTCAAGATTACTTAGCCTATTTAAATTGCTTGTAACCAAATAATTTGAGTAGAATTCATTAGCTAAAGCATCAGCCTTTTCTGAGTTTGAAACCATTATGGCACTTCCTACTTTAAATGCAGGAATGTTATTTTTTTTCTTAACAATCTTTGCAATGTTCCAAAATGGTTTGCTTGCCTTATCTAACTTTTTAAGCTTACTGTTCCAAGATTTATTCCTATATTGCATCACTAAAGTCTTGATTATATTATTTAATGACTTCATTTCAAGAGCATAAAACCGATCTCTAGTTCTCATCCACAAGGATCTTATTTTGTTTCTAGCTTTTATTATGTTTAAGATAATAGGAGGAAGTCCATTTTGTGTTTCGGTATGAATAGGCTTTTTTGGGACAGATTCTTCAATGCTTTCATGAATAGCATTTGTAAGACTATCTACAGCTAACTCTATACCATCACAAGTTACCTCACTAGGGACAACTTGAGGTATTCGTCTTGTTTTAGCTCGAATACTTCTTCTATAACTTTTCCAATTTGCATGTTTGAAATCATATGCTAAATAATTATTTAGGACTGGTGATCTAAATATACTACAAACCACTGGGAGGTGGTTAGAACTTAGCTCATTTGATACCATTGGCTGACTCAAAAGTTCTGGGATATTTGTTAAAAATAAGTCTATTGTAGACGGATTCGATCTGTTATTAGGACGGATACAGGTGGGATGAGGTGGATACAAAATGCTAAAAGAGTGTCTTGTATTTAAGTCTGACAAAATGTTTCCCCACGCGTTTGCTCTTATGCAACCCCAAGTTGAATGCCTGCAATTAAAATCCCCACCAAGCACAAGAAAACCATTAATTCTTAGCAATTTAAGCAAATCATTCTTGAGGTCATTTCTTTTATCTGGCGATGTATTTCCTCCTGGAAAATAAACTGAAATTATTTTCACTGTCCTACCATTTTCAAAAGGTATTTCAATTCCAATATTTTCAATTAATTTTGTGTTTACTACTGAAAGTACTCTATGCCTTATTGATCTTTTTACAACAACGGCAACACCTCCTCCCCTTCTCTCAACTCTATCTACACGATAGCATTTGTAATCCTTATTACCTATGTTAATGTTCTTATTTAGCCATGTTTCACTTACTAGACTTACATCTATATTATGCTTATATAAAAAAGCAAAAAATTCTATTGATTTAGATCGAATGCCTCTAGCATTCCAACAGTTAATTTTCAAACTACCATCCATCATTATTTACCAGAATATAAGTATTTAATAGCTAATTGTGCAATACAATTGAATTGATCAGCTTTTGTTCTGCATTTGCCTAAGAGTGTGATCATCTCAGCCGTGAGAGCATTGATTTCATCCAAGGAAAAGAGCGAATCATTTGGATTGTTACGTTGTGCACTAAAACCGGTTTTGTGGGTGTCTCTGCTGGCGCTGGCGCTGGGCCATGCAGAGCATAAGTTTGCATCGACCACTGCTGCAGTTGGTGAGGAATTTTGGTGTCTTGGTTTTTTAAGTGCAGGAAAGTCGTAAGAGCACGATTTAAATGGTTGATGATGTTGTTGTTGTGAATCTTGTCTAACAATTGTAATAGGAGCTCGTGGTTTATTTTTTGAAGAAAGTCTTTCTCTGATATTGAAAAAACTTTTTCTGCTAATGCAGTCCGGGTCAGTTGACTTGTGTGTCTCGTTGCAATTGGCACATTTAATGTTTTCAGATTTACATTCTTCCGTTGCATGGTTGTCCGAGCAGTTTGCACAGTGTGTTTTGATATTACAATTTTTTTCGCCATGACCATACATTTGGCAATTGTAGCACTGAGTTACTTTATTTCTTGGCCTGCGTGCGAAGTCCCATTTAATTTGTGTTCTAAAGATTGAACGTATATTTTGTTTCAGTTCATTTAGCCTTACGGATCCAGTTTCGAGGGAGACTAAATAGAAGATATCTATAAACTTGTCATACTTCTTTTTTATAATTTTAATGTTTTGGCACTTTAGCCCACATGAAATTAACTCTTTTTTAAGCAATTCAGTGTCTAGTTCATGAAGGCCATACAACATAACCTTAAACGATCTCATGGCTGGTAGATCATGAGTATAGAACTGCCAGTTCTTTGCTTTTAATTGGGAACAAATAGTTTTATGTATTTCGAGACTTTCCAAATTTATTTTGATGCCTATTGACATTTTTTTAATGCTATAACTTGAAAGCTTGAGATCACTAAAGAATTTGTGCACCTCCTCACTTGTTTTTTGCAAAACGCATACCGAGGGAATTTTGGATTGTTTTTTTTGATATTTTTGGATTAGGGTCCTCAATTTCATCACATTCGATATCACTGTTATCTGAATCTGGAAGTGATTGTAAGGGAATAAATTTATTGTGTCTATTTGGTTCATTTGAACTCATTTTTAAAGTTTTAACGTGTGAAGACGGAGTGTCTTCAGCACTGGTTGAACGATTTCGTTTACCGATTTTGTTGTTTTACTTTGTTATACCGCACAGAGAGAAAGCGTGTTACGCATACGAACCACTGAACGATACTGAAAAGATTTTAATATTTTCAAGTAAAATAATAAATAAATAATAAGGTTGGCGCAACGTAGTGAGGTACCCCTCACTACATTCCTCTCAACCATGCCATGTGAGGGTATTGAGTGGACCTACATATTTCTGGCTTTTCCAAATGGCTTATCGATAAATCGTTTTTCATGGAAATGAATTTACAATCGGGCCCTTGTTATTTCCTCGCGAAAAGCGAGACGCTTGAAAATTTGCCTTCTGATGGGATTGGAAACACGAACCTCCCGCGTAACAGGCAAACATTCTCACTATCACGCCACAGGTACAACTGTTTTCAAACAATCCTTTAAATTACGTGCTGTAAATTATTTATTATTTTACAGCAACATAAGATCACTCTATCAGAGTATGATCTAAAATAAGTAAATAGGGTGGCGCAACAGAGCGAGGAGCCCCTGGGCCTAGCGCATTTCTCACAACCATGCCTTGTGAGGGAATGGAGGGGACCTACAATTTTTCGCCGGTTCCGAACGGCTAATTGAGAATGCGCTTTTCATGGCAATGAATTTACTAACGGAAGACTTGCCAATGCCTCGCGAAAGGCGATAAACGTGGAAAAACATTTTTTCATTTTGCCTCTGCTGGGATTCGAACCTCGAACCTCTGGGTTAGCAGGTGGACATGCTAACCATTACGCCACGGGTACCACTAGAGTATTATACTCTGTCCAACAAAGATTGTCAGTAGGTACAGGCCCTATGGGAGAGCTTTTTTCGAAACTGTGGTGCCTGTCAACGCTCTCAGGACACCACACAAGTAATAATGTACGTAGCACCCACTGAAATAAAAACAACCCACTGGCCTACCTATGAGTTTTTCATGTAGTTTTAATAAAAATTTTGCGATAGTCCCCCATACAACTTGTCTGCCACACAGTCGATGGCATAATGACTTGTGTTTGCTATTCAACCCTCGTTTATTTGCTGAGTGCAATGAGAATGCGTACATTCAGACGGCGTTGCCATGACCAAATTTGACCGAAATAATACAACTCTTCCTTCAGAGTTTGTTAAAGAACTTTGAAAAATAATGCTTTTCTGAAGCTTTTGAGATAAATTTAATATGTAAGTACTGCCATCAGTGTATGTTGTTTTACTTTTTTCTTTTGTGTGCAAATACGTTATAATGCAACTATATAATGATATTTCTCACTTTGGTTGTACAGAAAAGCCATTTAAATCCGTTATGAAAAATGATGTGGGACGTTGAAAATGAAAAATATATTGAACGACAATATTATTTTCATGCACGTGTGTCGCCACTGATTACAACTGTCTTTCAGGAAGGATTCGTTATGATGGATGATGGATGTTTTCACCGAAGAAGCCACAGAAAGGCTAGTTATAAATCTGAACGAAGATAGTAGCACTAGCAACTACTCGTCAGATTGTAATTAAGATCTTTTTCTATATTGAATAGATGTAAGTATCCAATTATTTAAATTTAAATTATTTTATGATGTTTTTGTTACGAAATGTATATTTTTATATTGTTAAATAGATTATTTTTAAATAAATGAAGTTATATTTATTTTTTGTTATTTATGTTGTTTTTGTTAAAAAAGGATTAGGCCTACTGGGGATACCTTTTAAAAAAAACGCACCTATTATCTTACCTCATAGTGGTGTGGAAAAAGATGATCAAATTTTTGTTTAAATCGTAATTGTGAAATTAAAAAGCAAAAGTGGTAGCGCTGGTACTTTTCTCTCTCATTTTGAAGCGATTTAGTATGATTTTTTATACATGCTATGGGAACGCTGAAAGAGCTTTCACGTGTGATAGACTTATGCAATATGTTGCAGCCAAAGTGAGATGCCAACGTCCTATCTTCCCTGTACTGACAATCTTTGTTGGACAGAGTATAGAGTATGATCTTTTTACATAAAAAGTCACTGAAAACTTACAAAACTGAATAACTGTACAAAAATCCGCAAATGCACTACTGGTGAAAATTAAAGGATATTAAAAAAATCCAAATTTTCAAGAGAGGATAACTCAGAGAGAATTAGCCGTAAAAATAATTTATGGAAGTGAACTTGTAGCTCTGAGTATCTTGTTTTCATATCTGAGTAGATTTTTTTTTTTTGCTTATGGCCTTCCTCAAGAAATATTCCAAAGACCACCGTAAAAAAAATTTTAGGATCACTTTTGCTCGTCCTTAGAATAGTCTCTAGGCTGATGCGATCACATTTCTTGTTTATTATATTTAATAAGCTTTATTTTGTACTCTAGTTGAGCTCTATAAAATGTTTTTTTTTTTTGCGGAGTTATTGTCGATCAAAGCATAAAAGTCCGTCATTAAAACTTTGAAAATTAATTACTCGCAAACTTACAATGCAAACTTTTTTTTCATGTTTTCTGGATAGTCAACGCCTTCCGGGCGTTTTGCAACTTTGAGGGACGTTTTGATATCGAAAAATTGCCTACGATATCCTTCGTTCGTGCATTATGTTATACCAAATTTTCCGATTACATTTTAACTCGGCAGTTTTTAACTTTTTTTTTCAATTAAAATTGTTAATTTATTGCTTTGACAATTTATCAATAGTCACTGATTGCATAAGTAACTTACTTAGGTGGGCATTACAGTTCGGGGTGAACCTGGGCCTCAACCAACATCCTTCTATATCGACTTCGATTTCGGGCGAGCTCTCTCCAGTTTCGCACTCCAAGTCGGTTGAGGTCTTCGTCCACTTGATTGCGCCACCTAAGACGAGGTCTTCCCCTTCCGCGATTTCCCTGCAATGTGCTTTCGAAAACCCGACGAGCCGGAGCGTTTGGGTCCATCCGCTCTACATGGCCCAACCATCGTAGCCTCGCGATGCGTACTCTTCTGGCTATGCCCATGTCGCGGTACAGCTCATACAGCTCATTGTTGTATCTTCTTCCCCACACATTGCCTTCGCATACGGGACCAAAGATCATTCGGAAAATTTTTCTTTCGAAACGACCAAGGGTTTCCTCATCCGGTCCATGCATCCGTCCGTAAAGCAGGACTGGGATGATTAAGGTCGTATACAAGGTTACCTTGGTTTTTCCGGAGAGGGCTTTGTTTCTCAATTGCCTTCTTAATCCAAAAAAGCAACGGTTAGCAAGAGTTATTCTCCGTTTGATCTCCGTACTGATGTTCTTTTCTGTGTCTATCCTAGGCAGAGGAAGTCCTGTACTGCTTCGAAGTTATGTCTGTCTATTGTGACGTGTTGTCCAATTCGTCGATGTTCTGTGTCCTTGTTTGATGACAACTTATACTTCGTTTTGCCCTCATTAACCAGCCGCTTCTGTTTCAATACTCGCAAAAGCACCTATGACATCACGCTTATTTCTTCCCATTACGTCAATATCGTCTGCATAGGCGAGGAATTGTACAGACTTTTGAAAGATTATTCCTCTGGTATTGACGTGATTGCATATTATAGAGAGTATTTTGCAGTCTCGGAAACCTTTTAGGTAATTTTGTTGGATTATTGTTAGTTTCCCAGTAATTGATTGTCAAGTTCAAATTGACTTTAAAAAGCTACAAGTACTCACAGCTTATCGGTGTCCTGGATACAGGTAACATTCATGGATGTGGCAATGGGAGATTTTGAGTCTTAGCAGCGACAGAAGACAGCATTAAGTTTTCGACGCAGTGAAATCTACAGTTCTTACTACCCCATGTAAAAATACAGCCAAGCTCAGAATTCAATGAGCTAACCGTACGCAACGGTCCTAATTCCTCATCTCAAGAGATGGGACGTGAATTTTGCAAACGAATATGGAATGCTGAGTTCTGAGTCGTCAGCAAAACAGTTAAGAGGATTTGCAGTTTCAGACAAGAGATCGTTTATGAAAATAAGGAAGATAATCGGAGAAAAAATGGAGCTCTGGGGCAACCCAGTGTCTATAAACTGGGTATCAGACTTAACTGGAAATTTTACTACGAAAGCCGAACTATCGGTCATTAGCAGCATTCGTTCATAAAGATATTTCATGATTTGAATAGCTCAAGCAGTGGTCTTACCAGCGTAGAAAAACACCTTTTCAAAAAAACAGCGGTCATACCACCTTGGCTACCAGAATTATGTATATGTATATTGAGATGTTTCAGGGCACTCGCAAATGAGCGAGCTCGGAAAAATATCTGTTTCATCACAGAATTAACAGACTCAACCTCAGGCGGAGATAATTTGCCATCAGGAAGTGTCGAGTTATCAATGGAGCTGACATACGGAGAGTCATTGGAGACGAGCGTTGAGATCGATGACGTGTCTGAATGTACCACTTTCTTTAAGGTCATGCAAAAACTTGGTCTCTTGAAAACGAGCATTAAAAATATTTCTGGCCTATCTTCGACAAACTTCGGTTTTCTACTGTAGGGTTGTCTTTAAAAATATTCAAAACTTCTTCTTCTATGCCTGGACGCCTCTTTTCAGCTTGAATCAAGTCACGAATATTTTGCTGGGATGATATTTTTTATTCTGTGAGGAATAAAATATATCATGCCTTGATATCAGCTGATGCGTCAACGTTTCGGTCGAGAAAGCACAATGACAAATAAGCCGTCCCAATTGGCTTTCTAATACTGCTACATAGTTCTGTAAGGGACCTAGTCTTTTTTGTCGTGACGAAATACAGGAGATCTTCCAAAAGATGATGTTATATCCTTGTTATTTTCGGGATGAGATTTCTTGTATCGGGTTTTTCAGTAAGAGCGCTACAAAAGTTTTTTTTTAAATAAAACAAAAACGGTTTTGGATATCAATGAAATTCTTTATTCCTGTGAAAGAACGTTTGGTGACATTATAATATGGAAGTCGATTTCTTTTGCATGGCCTCCAAGTCACTATTGCAGAAGTCCAGACAAAAATGTTGGGTTATCATTGAACGATAACGATCCCCATTCACAGTAACGTGCCCGTCTTGATCATCACGGAAGAAGTACGGCCCAATGACGCTGCCGCCGCCAACCGGCCCATAAACCACTCCAAACCGTAATTTTTTTGGGAAGCAATGATAATTCAGTCAGAAATGAGCCTCATCGATCGATGAAAATCCCAATCAGTTGTTGATCAGCCCAATTCACGAACATACGACGCTTCCGGTGGTCAAGCGGGTCAGTTCTTGCGTCAGTTTATTCTTGCAAGAATGTAGGCCAATATCTTTTCGCAAAATCCGCCACAACGACGTCACAGAGATGCCCAACGCAGAGAACGATGTGTGAGAGACACATTTGGGCTTTCTGGAACTGAAACCTTAGCGGCAGCAATATTCTCGACACAACGGCTCGGGAATATTTTGTACTGTGCCTGTGGAATCAAATTTTTCCACTAGACGCTCAATTGTTAATCTGCTAGGACGATTATGACGACCGTAAATTGGACATAGCGCTCTTTAACGTTGAGGCTACTGACTCCGATTTTCGGTAGTAAATTTTAATATTTTCGACCCGTTGCACAGTGGTTCCACCGTAGGCCAAAATTAAAAAAATTCATTGCAACGGTTATAATAAAAACCCGTTATAATAAGCTGAGAACATCCTAAAGTCATAATAAATGAAAACCTAAATGCCGTTAACTATTTACTTTCGAAGTTATAATATTGCAAACACATGACATTTGAATTTTAGTGCTCCTTCTTCTTTTTCATTTTCGGCGTTACGAGTAGTGATCTTGAAGCGATCACAACTCTCCCACTTTTCTGCTTCACACTAGTGATCCGCCTGTGGGGTACGCCGCGTTGACCTCAGAAAGCGTCGGCAAGCCTCCCGGTTTTGGATTGTTCCATGTCTGAGGCCAACCAAATGCTGCTGCTTTTGCATTTGCTTGTACCAGGAGTGTTTTGGCCTGCCTTTTCTTTTTCGTCGCGAATTTGTTGAAACGTTGTACAATATTGCCTTTTTGACGAGGTTCTGCGGATCTCTCCTTTGAACATGACAATACCAACTGAAACGGTCTTGCTGAATTTTGTCCAAGATGGTACTTTTGACATGAAGGCTTCCACAGATCTAAGTACTTCTAATTCGATCGAGCTTTGTTACTCCTGCTGTCATCCGAAGCATCTTCATTTCGGCTGCCGTCAATTTGCTCTCATACTTTTTGTACATTGTCCAACATTGTGAACCGTATGTCAGAGCTGGACGGACAACTGCTGTGTAGAGTCTTCCCTTCAACTTAGGGGGCATTTTTCGATCACAGAAGATCCACTTCATCCACCCTACGCCTACTCGATGATTGATGTCGTCATCACAAGATGCTTCACTATTGATCATAGATCCCAGATATTTAAACTTTTCACACTTGGGAAGCACATTTCCATTCAAATAAATGTCTGGAATAGGCTTGTCTGGATCAGAAAAAGGTCAGCACAGGTATTCAGTCTTTTTAGCGCTAATACGGTACCCATTTCCTTCCAGAACATTTTAGTGCTCCAAATGTTAGTAAGACTTCATTTGTTGGTTTTGACGTTTTCTTATCTATTTGTGAAGCGTTTCTTTAATGTGGATATATTATTAAAAGGTTAAGCCTCCACAATTTTTTTTTTTTTTAAATCAGTGTTAGACTAAATATAAACGTTTGCAAACTGGGCTTCGATAGAAAAACATAAAAAAATGGAAAATCTTAATGTTATTTGCCTTAAACTGTTATGCCCCGCACTGCCCCCAAAGTGTTATATATTGCCAAAAAGGTCATTAAATATTCTATTTAGCACACGTTCAATCAGCTGCGGAAATTTGCGGATTGATTTTTAATTATTTTTTAAGCGAACTAAGAAATTTATTATTTTTTCAACTTTAATCGAGAATAACTTCTGAAGGAAGCACTTTATTGAAAAATATCAAAAAACCATTTTTGTAGAACATTAAATTTTCTTTTAGAAACATATGTTTGCAATATATCGCATATTTTTTTTTCGTTAATTAAAAAAATTCAAAGTAAAAGAGCAAAAAAACATTAATACCTTTTACAGGATTTTTTCCAATCACAATAGCTAAACTAAAGCAAACCGATCTTGAACCCTTTTTCCGCCTTTATCTCAAGACACTTAAGAGATACATCAAAACTGATGGCAGATTCGTAATCAGAAAGCCCAAATCATTAAAGAATGAATAGTCCTTAGATGTTATCAAGTGAGTAAGTAATTATGGCCGCCTTTGTTCGAGAGTGGAACCACTGTGCGTTGTTGGCTCGCATATCTTTCTGGACGGCAATTCGGGAAAGCGTTGTTCATGGCAATGAGTTTATTATCGGAGGACTTACCAATTCATTGTGGAAGAGTCCGATTTTCCTGAAAATAATTTTTTCTTCTGTTGGGATTCTAACCCGATTCTCCCGGTTAACAGGAAGACATGTTAACCACCCCGCAACGGGTACCACGGGTGCATTTCAAAACTTAATTGTAAATAAAATATTTTATTTTAAAATATAAGCTTAACATAAGAAAAAAAAAAAAAACAATTTACAAACGTTACGAGACTGTGCAATACTTTGATAAAATATTCTTCGCCCCTTAAAAGAAAATAAATGAGAACCGTCGGTTCGAACTGTGGTTTTTCTTATCCCTTATCCTTTTAATTTCTCTCCAAACCAAGTAACAACAAATCATTAAAATGTTGCTGATTTTCTATTTCACCAGTTTAAAAATGTTTTTTTTTTTTTGCAGAAAACTCTAATCAAAGGAAAAATGTGTAATGGAATGCTGTAATAATTTCCTTTGGCCAACATTTGATCCAATTAAATCATGGAAAACCGCTACAGAAGAAAAGGATATAATTCCCAGAAAAACTACAAGAGACACAATTTTTTCTTGGAAACTAGCTCATCAACTCAACAACATACCTTCCAATTATGCTAAAGCACAACAAAATAACTAGAATTCTTCGCCACTCAAGAATCTTTACCAAAAGAAGTCCCAAATAATTCATCTTTACTGACAAACATCCGCTTTCGTCTTCCTGCCATTTTGATATACAACTTTTCACAATAAAACAGAAAAAAAGACGCCCACCCACCCTCTTTGATTCTGATTGCACAGAAAACTTCATCAACAAAAAAAGAAGACAACCAACAACATGAATACAAAAGCAGGACAGGGAACAAAAACAAAAAAGAAGAAAATTACACATCGAAGGAAACGGGCGAAACTCTAAACCGACATTTCATCAATCACTTCGGATAATTCGGGTATTAATCAAACTTGATGCTATTGATACCCATCCAACAGACAGACGGAAATACCCCACGAGATGGAACGAATTCATCAGGAAACTTACCACTTTCACAGTTTTCCTACTAAATCGTTATTTATTTGTTTTGGTTTTGTTTTTTGTGTACAACTCGAGTGCGGGTTATTTATTTCCATGCGAGACTATTATGACAAAAAGGATTCACTAGAATACCGACAGAAACTGGATAGAAAAATATTACAAGGAACTTTTTCCACATGAATTTTGTAAAGTAATTTTTTTTTGTTCGTTCGACTTTATCAAAAAAAATATTCTATCTTCGGCGAAAAGATAACAGATTTATTTATCATTTCAGATTTATTATTATCTGAAAGTGTGCGTTTGCACACAAGTACATATACTCGCCTGTGTTTGTTCCTTTTTTTATTATTGTTTACCAATTTTTTGCATACGTAAACGGATGACTATGCTTTGGTGCGGATTAAATGAAAATAGATTTCAGCTGCAAGCACACGATATATTACAACAAATTGCATTCTTCTAACGATATTCAACGAAATGCCGACCTTGAGGTGGAGCACTATTCAAAATGGTAATATACCATTTTTTGGTTTAAGCAAGGATCCTGGTTCCTGTGTACATAGTACTCAATGAATACGAAAGAGTAGCACTAAGCAGTTTCAGTTTACTGCAAAGGAAAGGCATTGTTTTTGGTAAGTTTACATCATTTTTTATTTTCCCTATTGACTAGCAGACAAATTGCGTTTTCTGTGAGGGTAGCGGCGGTGGGATAGAAGAGTTATATCCGTGTTCAAATAAAAGCGGAGAATATGTAAATTTCGAAAGATATTTATAGCTTTAAGGTACTGCAAGAATATAATTCCTTAAATATAGAAACTGAATCCTTGGAAACCTCGTTCTGTTGGCTCATTCGTAAAATGTGTGGAAATAATTACTACCGAATTACAGTTTTCGAATGAGTTTCTGATGAGTTGCGTGGATACTTAAGCAATACAGCCACAAAAGTTTGAAATGATATATCGTCGTTGAGAATTGCTTTGATTCCGAATCACTTAACTATACCACTGAACACAAAAACAGATCAATACTGAGCTAAAAGTGCTTTGATTTGTTTTTCTGTTGAGTCGTAAATTTCATTGCTGATCTGACCATTGCTGAGTTGCGACTAAAATACACCTATAATTGGATTTGTAATTGATCACATGCACATCACTGTTTCAACTTACTTGCTAAAGTATGCGCTGATATAGCTGTTTAAAATAGACTTTTAACAACGGGTTAGAATTCTACTGTTTCCAGTTTTGCACTAAGAGTTGGCGGAGCTTCCACTCTGCTGTCTTGGATAAGAACTTTTCAAAGTGGTTTTGAACTCTTTCCTCACCATCATCTGAAGACCAAGATTTTTCAGTCAAGTCAAGACTTGCCAGGTTTTCGGTATTTTACCAAACCGTTCGGTATTTTAGCTCTGTGTTCGGTGTTCGGTACAACAAAAATACCGAAGTATGGAAGGTTCGGTATTTTTTTTTTTTTTATTATATTAATAAATAAGGCTATTAATATTGCCGCTCTATGCACGTCGCGAATTAAAACATTTGTTTTGTACTTTTAAAAGTAAGGAAATTTTTTTTAGAACTATGTCCTTTATTTTCAAATATTTTACATTAATGTTAAAAGGAGCTTAAGGCTCCTATTTTTTTTTTTTTTAATTTGATAGGGTGAAAATTACCTTTACAAGCATGTCGACCTGAAAGATCTTTTGTGCTGTTTCCTTAGATCTAAAAACACGTAGTGTATAGGTTAGTTCATTCGAAGCTGAGATCATGTAAGAATCTAAGAATCTTCGAGGAAGAGGTGTTTCTGATATCAAGGGGACTGGGGAACCCTTTATTGAATATTTTAAGCCTGGATCTAGGTAAGGCAGGGCATTCGCATAAAATGTGATCAGCTGTTTCTATGTCTTCAAGACAGAGACGACAGGTGTCATCTTGGCTGATGCCCATGTTTTTAAGATGATACTTGAGAGAGCAGTGTCCCAGTGAAGAAGTAACTTTGCGTCACGTTTGCTCATGTCAAGAATATCTTTCATACGTTTGTGGGATAAGTCAATGAATAGTTTTGACTGACGATGGCCATTTGAGTTTTTCCAGGTGCTGATCATGTTCTGTCGTTCCCAGGCAGCTAATTCGTTTTTAAGGCTACTGATTGGGAGACCGCAGTAGGGTTCAGGGCCTTTGAATTGGGACTGAGAGTTGTGTTACCAAGGGATGTAGATGATTTTAAATTGGGACCGTAAATCCCTGCACATACACCGTTGTTTGTTTTAGGCTCCTATGTAGTTACTATAATACTGCCGATCCCTCATCATACAGTGCGTATTTATATCCTTCCTTACCTTTGTACAAAAAGACCAAAGCATGTTATCATCTTGCTTGATAATGAAGAAGAGATAATATAATCTATGCAACATTGTATACAAACAATATTATCTCTTTTTCATAAATAGTGTTGTGGTGGTGACAGATAGCCGTAATAAATTAAGTGCGGAGATGGTAAAGGCTGAATTATGCATACGCTGCAATTTCGGTCTTTCATGTAGACAAATGCATGTTTTGTGTGTGTTTTGATTTGTAATGTTTTTTTACCCCATGTTCGGGTTTTTTTTTTTTCAAAAAAGATCTGGCAACTCCGGGTGTGACCCAAATCACTTTTAAAGGCGCCAACACTTCGTTATTAAATAAAGCTTTATTTGGCATGTAGAGTTGAAAACAGCTAAGAAACTCTCATTCTTCTGGCAATGTACGAGAGCCTTTGGCAAAAATTAGGGTCTGTCATCGAAAAGGCTCCTCTATAGATCTGAACAAAACGAAAACGAATTAGCACTACATACAGCAGCACTGGTTACAAAGACCGACGCCAACAGCTAATACACCCACAAAAGACACAACCGAACAATCAATCAATCAATGAATGTGCATACAGACGGTCCCCCGTCTAACCACTAATAGCGCTCCTTTGGATCTATACGGTGATGATAATCTCCTGTACCAGATGTTTGGTGAAACAAGATCTCACGCAAATAACACTTTATAACCTAGTTCTCCAAATTTCAATTTCAAACATGGGTTTGACTCTACACCACGCCTATTGCAAGGGAAAATCTCTAGAAACGGCCCTATACACCCTGGTACGTGCTGCTAAAATTGCCACCATTACAAAGAATAAACTCTAGCTACCATCCTCGATAGAGAGGGTCCTTCGATATCGTCACTTACCTTACACAATCAAAACGGCAGAGATAAATCTGAAAAGGGCGGCCGTGGTGCAGTGGTAGAGTGTTCAGTAGTTGGGCCGGACGCATGTGGGTTCGAATCTCGCTCTGGACATCTACTTTTCCTTCACCCTCTCAGTTCTATCTGAACTCTCGCCGTCCTAGAGGTACAAAATACAAAATCACATCCACACAATTTTAATCTATTCCACCACAAAAAAGGGAAGGCTGCTGCTCTGCAATGACCGGCAATTAGGTCCAAATTAGCAGAAGTCTCCTCTTTAAGAAAAAAATTCTGAAAGTGAATACTTCAGTGGCTGAGCTGATGAGTCAAAAAGTGGGGAAATTCACTCAACTCTATGGCGTTTTTGTATAAAGAGATCATCTATTAGTAGATTAACACCGCGCAAGGCGAAGTCCTATTCCCCTTTCTATAGAACATTCTGGTAACCGAACTTCTATTTGCCTTGGAAGTTGAGAAGTTCAAAGTGATTCCATACACGAACGACTTCATCATTGCGGTATCAGACACTCATTCATCAAAAAAGACATCGGAGCCATCTTTTCCTGCAAAAAACCGTTGTTGATAAATTTGGTTTTTCTCTCCATATCACCCACTGGATATACTCTGTGGTCATTAAACTGATACTTACTTACGGAGTTGTAGTATGAAGGACCACTCTAGACAAAATGACTTATTGTGATGGTCTAAGCAAGGTCCAGGGATCAGTCAGTTTCTAAAGCACCAATAACAACATTGGTGACTCAACAATCCTAAACTTGTTCGGATCAATCCCAAGTCACTCCGACTTCACTACGATTGGCCATTGAAAACAATTTTCAAACCTCCGAGTCTCCATTGAAATCTATTTGAGATGATGAAGAGTTTTTAAGAGATGATTCATTTCTGTTCAATATAGATGGTTCAAAAACTGAAGAAGAGGTTGGGCGCAGGTGCACTACGAGAGACTAAATGTACGTCTGTCATTCTATCTTTCAAGCTTTGTATCGTAGTACAGGCTGAAGTTACAACGATAAAACAGATCCTATTCATGGCTTAAGGAAAACGTGATATCCTTAGTGAAGATCTGAATCTTCTCAGAGACAGCCAAGCAGTACTCAAATCAATCGCTCAACTGTTTCTCACGAAAATTGCTTTATCGAAAGCTCCAAATGGTTTAGTTAGGAACTTCCTCGCATATGGTTTCACAATAACCTGATAAACATTTAAACCGAACCTATTCCTACGTCACGGTAAATACTCTCCACACTATTGCCCGTTGTTGACAAAGTTGTCTCTGGTACCATTAGCAGGGAAGTTTTGAGAATTTTGCCAACAGCATGGGCAAAACATCCCATATCTACAATGATATCAAGACTCAAACTCCGTCAAAAATACACGGTTTCCTACGATTAAGGACTATTTCGTTCTTGAGCTAGGAAAAGGTTGTAAAGGTTGTAATCGGATCTTCCCTGACAACTCCAGAACTGACTATAGATCTGACGCTGTTGCCCTTGTGGAGAATGATGACAGAGATGACTGAAGACCTCAATAGGCGCTTACTCGTCCGTCCTCAAAGTGCAGACGCATGCTATCTAAACGGCTATGAGTTGCATTACGATGAATAGCTGAATGGGGAGAATTATTTGTGTCCACAAGGAAAGCCTTACACTTTCATTCAACCCTCTAATTACTTCGATAGTGGTTTAGGACCTCTCTAAATGCGTTCAGAACATTAAAATCCTTGGGTTCCAGATTTTCGTTTTTCGACTTTGCCTTAAGCTGAAAATGCTTTTAAATTTGATCCTTTGTTTGTAATGACAAAAAGTGCATTTTCATTGATTCAATGTTTATACCTACACATGACTCCGCTCGAGTAATGGGAAAGTGTAAAATTTACAACAGACTTAGGTTTCATTTTTTAACAGCTAAAATGTAACAAAGGCCCTGAAAAGAATTTTCAATCTGCAGTTACAATTTCCTAACATTTCGAGAGTGAAACAGAAACCCAAAAACAGGAAAATATTCCAAAAAGTGAGGCAGTTAGATGAAGTCAATAGACAAAAAAAAGAAACACACCTCTGGTGTCTTAAATCGTTTTTTTCCAATCCTCCATTTCAAACAGCTTACAGTCAATAACCATTAATCAAACGAAATAATCACCTCAAGCAGTAGCTGATACCAGCCACTCCAAGAAGAAGAAGAAAAAAACTCCTTGTCCGTCATCAAATCCAACACACTCGCCTCCATCCCTCTCGAAACAACCTCCTTCATGTTGCGTGACAACGCAAACCAATAATGTTTTTACTTAAATGGACTCGCAACAACAACAAAGTGCTTCACTATTATAACTCATCCTGACCAGAACTTCCACCCACCGTGCATTTAATCGATACAAGCAGCACACAAAACTTTTTCGGAAGCAATCTTTCTCGTCTAAAAGTAGACGCCTTCATTTGTACGTCATTAGATTCTCTCCTTTTTTTATGGGCCTATACACAACATCTTCATTGGAATCAAAGGAAGAAGTTGAACGAGCAAACTCAGCCGTGCGTTGAGAGAAGAAATTTCCTTTCGGCTCAATGGAAAATAATTTCCAAATTATGATGCTCAACAACGGCAACGCCATCGGAAAAAGATTTCACCTCTTCTCTGAGGGCCCACCCTCGAGCTGTCTCTTGCAGGACACAAAAAAAAGGACTCGAAAGCTGCGTCATGGCAGTCATCCAAAATAAAAAAGAAAGGTGGAGAAATAGTGAAAAAGAAGAAAGAGGGACACAAAAATACTGCTCTATTACTGCAATGAATCAGCAGAAGATGAGTCCCGTTCGTATCCTGCAGCACCCTAATTTCAATAATGGGACAAGGAGTCGTAGTCATTGCCATAAAAAGGTTCCTGTACCCTAATATAAATGTATATACGAGTGAGATGAGAGTGAATAGCAACTCTATCGCAAGAGTTGTGATAGTTTTTTGCTGCTTTCATCTTCTTCAATCCCCCCCGACTTCATTCATCGCAAGTTTTTGCCATTTTCGAGCGATGAAAATGAAAATGAGTCTCTTTTGCAGCTCCCTTTGACAGCGTCAATCCATAATGAAAAATGCAGGCAATGAAAGAATTTGTTCGCCATCTTTATATCCATCATCATCCAATGGTGTGGTGGTGGTGATGATGCTTCATCATTGGATTTGTATAACGGCAAAGGTAGACATTTTGCGTTTGGGTCCTTAAAGCAGCATAGGTACATTGATCCTTGCATGAAGACAGAGATAAAGTGAATGAGGCACTTACGCCACCGTAGTTGACAAAGTGCCTTTCATCCATTAGCAATTTTCGTGCTCTTTTTTTTCCTTCTTTTTTGAACTCGTCGTTTCTCGAAGTGAGTTGTGTGAGAAATGATTTTTTTTTTCTTATTTTCTTTTGAATGAAATGCTTGCTTGATTGGATTTGGAATGGCAGATTTAAGTGGGTGTTAGTTGTCGAAATATGGCAAGGTTAATAAATAAATCAAGACCCTTGCACGTGGTGCTCTTGAGGATTGTCTTCTTTTTTTTTTGAGGGTGAAAGAACTTGGTGATTTAAATTTTGGAATCTGTTAGAGCCTGTAAGGCATCCCAACGCATAACTCTTTTGCTTAACAGCGAATTATGTTCCTTTTCATATCAAAAAAAGAAATAGTGTGACGAGTCTAAGCTCAAGGAAAAACAATCCAGAACATCAGAGGCGGCGGTTCTGATGGCTATAACAATCATTGCTACCATTCGGTCTTCAATGCTAAGCCCATAGGGTTCAAGAATATTTGGAGAGACACTCGATTGGAAGTTCATTGACAATTGTATCTTTCCGACGTCATATCATTTCATCACCTTAGTTCGGACCAGTCGTGAAAAGGATAATTTTCTTCAATCCTACCTTGATGAGGTATAGTTGTCCGAGTCAAAGTTGGGTCCTCGGAAAGTTCGAACATCAATAACACTGGAAGGATGTATTGAGTTGATCGCAAAGTGTCCAAATTAGTTGGCCCTTTGTATCTCAAGATGAAGGAAGCGTGATCTACTAAAAGCCAGACATATAACCGCCGCAAAATCGATAAGGGTTGGTTCGTTTTCGAAGTTTTTCCTGTGCAGGCCATGTTTACTGGTCATATTTTTTCAAATATGTTCTCTTTCCCTCTCTTAACCCAATCAACAATTTTTGGTTAAAAAGCCGCTTAAAAACCTGATTATAACTGGGGTTTAGAAACCTAACAAGTTTGAAATTGGTTCAAAAGACGTCTTAAAGACCTTTCAGGAGCATCTTCATGACCGAAAATGGTCAGTTACTTTTTAACCCCAGTCAAATTGAAGTTAAAAAAAAACCCTGTATTTATGACCCGTTCCAGGTTATTTTGCTACCAATTTTTTAAGCTTTTCTAAAACCGTTTGTTGACTGTTTACGCAAACCTATTTTTGATGTTATTTCTCTACCTCTTGCTAACGTTTTTTGAACGTCGTTGAGACGTATTTTAGAGCCGTTCCAGTAAGGTTACATCGCTACTAATTTTTTTAGCTTTTTTATAACCGTTTGTTGACGGCTTACACAAACCTATTTTTGCAGTTATTTCTTTCCCTCTTGCTAACGTTTTTTCGAAACGTCGTTGAGACGTATTTTAGAACCGTTCCAATAAGGTTATTTCGCTACCAATTTTTTTTTAGCTTTTTTATTACCGTACTAATATGAAGCAAAAAACATCAAAAATCATTTTTTAAATTATATTTTTTTTTCAACTTATGTAAAACGAGTGCGACGTTGAACGCGTATGATAATTCGCCCTCTGGTATGATAATTTTAAACCAATTGTATAATAAGTCATTCGCTCAAATATGGCAGCACTGAGGTTGTTGTACTTGTTGCACTTTCATCCCTGAAAATAAAATTTAAAAAAGAATAAGATTTACTATAAAGAATTAAGAAGAAAGTAATTAATTAATTTAGGCTACTCATAATCATATTACATAAAACAATTTCGAGTCAGAATTACATACATGCAAAACATAATTAAGTATGTGTATCAGAATTTATAAGTAATAAGTACGTTGCTTGAAAAAATTTACGATTCAAGTTATTGTTTTTATTTTACTTACAAGCATTTTCAAAGTCTGAAACGGGCTTGCTTGAGATACGACTTGAAAAAGGCGGCTGCATCTGCATCGCTGAAGGTTGGAAATCTTTCCCTTACGGCTTCCAGAATGACGTCGAATGTATATTTGTAGTGCTCGAAACTCTTCTTAGTCGCAGTTCCCAAGCAAGAAAATTGCATCAGCAATTCGTCGCAAAACATAAATTTGGCTATGGTGCGAATATTTTTATTCGAGGTTAAACCTCCAAAAGAAACCAGCTTCCGCACCTTTTTGAGTAAAAAAATAAAAAACGGAACAATTGAGATACAATTTTAAGAAAATATAAAAAGCTGAATATTATATGAATATTATATGAATATATGAAAGAATATTTACCGATAAAAAGACCAGGAAAATGTAAGAGAAAATAAATGAAGGACGAAATCAACGGAATATTGTTTCACGCAATTCTGAAAAAGTTTCAAATTGACAATTTACGTTTTCGTTTTCATAAATTTGTTGACTTTAAGGGCACGAACAATAAGCAGACACACTTTACAAAATACGCTATGTATGTATGTATTTTAACCGTAAAAAAAGTTATTTCACAACTAGTCTGCCGTTCTCATTAACGCAGTCCTTTTTTGTTTTGTTTTTATAATTTTTGTGAACACATAGTTAATACATAGTTAAAATCAATTCAAACAATATTTTTCGAACCAACTCTAACAGCACATTACGATAATATTTTCTAGCTATGTACATACAAAACAAAACAAATTTCACAAGCCCGAATTGAATTAAACGATCACAATTGCATGCAATATAAACTTACCTTAAATTTCACTTAAGATTCTTTCACTTAGATTCACAAGCAAACTTTTATTTTTAATTTTTAAAACTTATACAATTTTTTTTTGCTGTGAGCAACTTTGCTAGGTATGTTCTTTCCACTTTGATACACAAGACAACAATGAGATTCCTATCTATCCAATTTGTAACCAAGGTTTTAAGAAGTAATATTAGAACTGGTTTTATTTTTACTTCATATTTGCAAATCGGGTTGCTTGATGGCTAAAAAATAACCATTTTTAAATGCAGGTACCATAGACGATTTTGGGTACCCAATTTCTAACTCGTGCTCTTAAGAAACCTCAAAATAACGATTGAATTTTGCCAGGAACTAACTCAAGTCAAATAAAGGTTTGGGTTAAACCCAATATTTAACCGTGGTTACGACATAACTTTTCTCTATTCAATTTGTAACCAAGGCTTTAGTAAGTTATATTAGAACCGGTTTTATTATTACTTCATGTTTGCAAATCGGGTTACTTGATGGCTAAAAAATAACCATTTTTAAATGCAGGTTCCATAGACGATTTTGGGTAACCAATTTCTAACTCGTGCTCTTAAGAAACCTCAAAATAACGATTGAATTTTACCAGGAACACACTCATGTCAAATATAGGGTTTGGAAAAAACCCAATATTTGATCGTGGTTGCGACATAACTTTTTTCTAGCCAATTTGTGACCATGGTTTTAAGAAGTTATATTAAAACTGAAGTTATTCTACAACCAAGGTAACAAATTGTTGATTGGGAAAGCTTTAATGTAGTAAAGGACCATCTTCACGGCATTATCGAATTTATTTTCTGTGGGACTTGGGTGTATATCCAGATACTGTTGATGAATTTAGCAGTGACGAGGATCTCGTTATATGCTTATTGACTGGATTTTGGCTGATAACCTGAGTCTACCTCTATAACAACATGTGCCTGTAGAACTCGCAGTTTTCCGTCATCTTAATGCGCGGTCATTCTATAGCACTTTTTAAATGGCATTTATTTCTGCTTTGCAACAGATTAAGGCGCCCGGTGATTCTCCATCTGCACCTTAAGATATCTAACGTAAGGCGTTTCGATCCGGACATTATGTTTTTGTCCTCTTTTCGTTTGCTAGGGTCGTCGTTTGCAAGTCATCCGATAGTAAATTCATTGCCATGAAAAGCATTTTTTCGATTAACCGTTCGGGACCGGCAGAAAATTGTAGGTCCCCTCCCTCCATTGCCTACCATACCTTTGGAGTACTAGTTCTAGTGAAAAATGTGCTAGGCCCCGAATTTCCTTGCTTCTGTTGCGCCACCCTATATATTTTATTTATTTTATTTAAGGGTATGTGAGCTGCCGTTGGCCTATTATGAGCTTCTCCGCTGCCAAATACATCGAAGTAGCTCATACATGGATTTCTGTTTTTTGATCGCTGAAGTCCACCGTTGGTTCCATAAGTTGAACAGAGAGATTCAGACAGTTGGTCATATCGAAGCATTGTTAAGTTGCTCTTTACACGTGAACTTATTAGTTAAGCACGTTACGTTCGGTTGGAGGAGAACAGTACACCCAGTATAGTAAGAACAATTTACGAATACCTTTAGTTAGGGCTACCGTGTGCCGCAAAGTTAACACCAATCAAAGCATTTCAAAGATATGCACCCAACCAGATGCCTTTAGTCTTACTTGTATGTTGAGTTCCTGGGATGTCCTACAAGAAACTGGAGTAGCTAACTCAACTTTTGGTGTAATTTGACACAAATATTCAAAACCGCTCCTTTCACCTCGCCGTACCCAACGGGGTTCGAAATCGAATCTTGTCGTTCACAGAAGTTAGCGGAACTGAAACCATCTTCAACTTTGAAGCCATCCTTAACAGATCAGCAAATGAGATCTGGACAAGAGCAATCCAATAGCTTGGTCTTATAGTCATTGCATATAGAAGTCGCTTAGATTGTGACTGCATCATTCGTAAAATCCTGCCACGGTGCTTCGATTTCAAGGCCTTAAAATGAGTATCAATTTATTTTCAATTTCATAAACAAACCCCCAATATTACCTTCCGTAAAGATGGCCAGTGACAATTCAACTGGTTCCTCTTTTGAAATGCGAGGTATAGGCTTTCTTTATTTCCTCTTCCTGTTGTACTTCTTTTGTTGGAGTTTTTTTTATCATCAAAGGTTACACATGCAACTGTGACCCACTCACAAAAAAAATATGTCAAAGCCTCAAGCACCTCATATTCTTAAAAGCCTGCTTGCATGACATCACCATAAAAAAAAGGAACACCCTCACACTTCTGCTCGAGCGTATTCATTTGATGATGTGAATGCTTTTACGCTTGAATTGAAAATTCAAAGGATATACATGTGATGAAAGACGACGACGCGTCGTGTCGCACGTATTTCCATTAAATTCAACTCCAGCTTTTCTCTGAATGCGTTTCCTTGCCTTGAATCCACTTCACATGGTATACACTCAAAATGTGTTTCTTTCTGCATAAATTTTCCTGTTTTGCAGAGATCCTAGAGACGCTTTTCGGGACAAACGAATAATAATAAATCCTTTCACACAGTATGTACCCTACTCGTGCTTGCACTAAGCTGGTAAGTAGTAAGCGCTCCGGGGTAATCCGGTGAGAAAACTTCTTATGCGAGCTTTTACGTCTGCTGATCCAACAACAAATGCAGACTATCGCTCAGGTATTCACGAGCAAAATGTTTTTATTGCATTATGTAATTGTAATTTTGTCATTTAAATGAGACATGTCGGTGAAACCTGAAAGCATTTCCCTAAATCACACAGAAGGTAGGAAGAAGGAACTTCTGCTCTCGCTGCTAAGGTATGTAAGGATGATGATGATTTGTCATCCTGATGTCTGCATATTCTAATTCGATGAAAGACCGGATAAGTGTAATGCGTTTGAATTTATTTGTATCCTCTTTTTCAAGTTGTGTTCATTCATACGAACGTGTTTCCTTTTTATGTTAAAAAGCAATTGCACTTAGAGTGCTTATATAGCCGTAAGACGTCTTATCGAAACGGAGTGAATGGTGAGTTCTAAGCCAAACAAATTTTCAAAGGGAAGGAGATTCTTGGTATCACACCGATTGGTCACCACTGCAAGTCAGTTTCCTTGCCTCTAATTCTTTCTGCTTTCGAAATGAAGTCAAGGAAATACTCTTCCTCCGTCTTCATATCCGATTATTCCCCACCATAAACCAAAATCGCTCTCATTATATGATCACAAAATCATCTTTAGCATTTAACTTTTCATAATACACCACAAAAAGTTTAAAAAAAAAAAGCTGGAAAAGGAATAAGAAGTTGAGTATTCCCGATGTCATTGTCGTCATCGTATTGTTTGCTTCCTTTCCAACATGGAGACAATCATGAATGACAGGAATTAAGTTTATAGCAAACAAAGGACAAGAAATAAAACGAGAAAAAAATACAGAAAATTTCTTCACAACCACATGGGGGCATCGGTACATTCGTACTTTCCACCCAAAGACCAACAAACCCAACAATGAAATAAAGAAACCGTAGGTATCTTCTCAGGACTCACCAAGTCAAACATTAACGATGGGATGTAACGGACTTTTTGAGGGCAACACACAGTAGTATTTCATCATCTTTTTACAAATAAACTACTCCAGGGGGCTGGGATGTTTGTGTTTGCCGTTATTAGAGTGTAAGGAAATAACAAAAAAAAAATTGTTATAATAAGGAGGAGTTTTTGGGTACATCCTCCACCGAAAGCGAATTAAGGAATTTTATTTGTTTTTGTTTAGCTGTGCTTTCTTTTGGTTCGGGCTCTAGAGGAGATAAACTTAATGGGCTTAGCCATGATATGCAAGTCACACCATTCTTAAACCAAAACCGTTGGATTTGTAGTGTGACTAATTTGGCTTCCCCAAAAACGAACCATTCTGTGTTCTCAGTTCTTGAATGAATTCGCCGTTTGAAAAACTTGAACTTTTGAAAAGATTAAAACAAACGTCTGTGATTTTTGTTTATTTCGTATAAGTAAAGTGGCGTCTGGTGGATTTCGTTTTGATGTTGAGAGTTTTGTATACTGTCATCAACTAGCAAGGTTCTAGAAAAAGTGTCTGCTCTCATCAATCGCCTTTCTTCAAATATATATTGCTGGCTGCTATACTTAGCGAATAACAAAAATTTCTGGTTCAATTTTTGGGCGCCATTTAAGAATTTTGTTTCTTTCCTAAAATTAATCCATTCGGAAACATTTTTAGTCATGACAGACAGTTGTAGCCAAGCACCGGCAAGAACATAAATTAAAATGCTTTAATCAGAGTCTTATGTAGGCTAACGATATGCCACAGCTGTAAATTGTGTTTTCACACTACAGATTCGCTTTTCCGTTTACTTCCGGTCTGGTAATAATTTTTTGATTTTAAAGACATTGGCACCAGAGAACTGGTTCTTCTCGACGATCATTAACCTGATTTTCATAGATTCAAAAGCAACGTACATCGGTGTCTCCTTTCAAATCCTCTCCTATTTTCCTAAATGCTCGCACTGTGTTTTTATAACCCCTTGATGTGCGCGTCAATTATTAAAAAACAATAGAAAATCGTGGAGGGGGAGGGGGCTTAAGTAGTTAAACTGAATCGAATTCGATACGGAATGGGTGTTATAAGGGTACAGATAAATAGATGAAGCCGAGAAATGATCAATGAAATTATGGAAAAACTGGAGAGGCTCGCCCGAAATCGAAGTCCACCTAAGTAATCAAGTAAGTAAGGTGGTAGTAGTCAAAGCGAGAATCCATCCGCAGACTTATAGATTACGACAGGGGCACGGACTCTGGAGGTCCAATCTTACATACAAACCCCTGTTTTTTTCAGGTGTGTTTAACAGTTCAGCTGTTGGCCAGGATGGATCGAGTGAAGCTGGACAGGTTGATCTTGATCCAGTGGTGGCGTTTTCAGGTGGACGGCTCTTCAACCGCCAAAAGAGAATAGATGGAAGGTTAGCAGTGAATCCTCAGCGCAAAGAGGTTACTAGGGTGGTCAAAGACGCTGAGTGTTACTGCAACACTGCGGTAGCGACAGCAAAAAGGAGCAATTTGGAAAGACGTTCTCTCGTAACCGAGCATGACCTTTTTGTGCGAGGCTCTGCTGAAACTCTTGGTAGTCCAACCGAATAGAACTGGAACTGCAAGAGGCACACACTGCAACTTCGGCCCCGGGCTTGGATGATCACGATCAAACCTGCTGGAGGTCTTACCAGAAAGGAATAAAATCAGGTCTTCTACCCAGTCTGATCCACGGACACTGACCGGAAGGGGAAATACCGCCAAAAGTTGCCTGCAAACTAACCTACAGCATTCTAAGGCTGCTACCGCTCTTGTTGGAATAGCAGACTTTCAACGCAGAGTACAAATGCACACATCGTAGTCATTCTGGAGCCATCCGGGCCTGGAAAGGTCTAGTTCTTTGTACTGACTGACCCCGGACTTGTCTTATCACATCAAGTTCCTTTCCACCTGATAGACTTGATCAATTTTGCGGTCAAGCCTTAGTTGCGATGACTGTAGACTATGAAAATAAATAATACAAACAATCGTCGGCGTCGTTGCGTCGGATTACTTCCCTTGGAATTCCATTTTGCACCCTCTTACTAAACAGGCTACCAAGCTAGTGGAGTTCTTTGAGAGCTGGGAGCTGTGGGGTTTATTATGTACTCCGATGCTATTGTCCAAAACTTTGTTGGATTGGAGGAGGTACCAAATGCGAGGCAATGCGAGGCAATCGTTTTCTTTGCTTCGTCCTGTCTTCTAATTTTAACATTAACAATGATGCCAACAGGCCAACTTTTTTCACGGCTAGAAGGCAGGAAGTGATCTAGACTCAGTCTTATTCGCATAAACAGGGTCTTTTGCGTAGGTTGTCAAATAGCATGATCTTGATGCGCAAATAAAGTGACCAGAAACTTCTCACGAAATGAAGGTGCATAGCTGGCCGTGCTGTGTGTTTTGTTGCCCCATCATGTTGAATCCATAGATTGTCCAAGTCCCGATGGGTTATCACTCCCAATTGAATGCAACTGTTTGTTGAATGGCATCTTCTTAGGAAAACGAACCAATGAAACGTTCTGAACATGGGACACATACAACAGTCACTTTGTGTGGATCCAACAGCACCATTTGGATCATTTGTGACTTTTCTGAGCTGATAGTAATCGGCGATTTTGTTTGTTTACATACTCACCGAGTAAGAAATGTGGTTTATTGCTTTACAGAATGCTGTTCAATAAATCTTTATGCAACCATGAAGCGTATCTACGGCGGGTTTCGAATCCCAACAGAGGCAATAATGTACTTTCCACTGGTATGGCATTTCGAGAGGAATTGGTAAGTCCTCCGTTAGTAAATTCATTGCTATGAAAAGTGCTTCCTCGATCGGAACCTGCAGAAAATTGTAGGACCTCTCCATGGCATGGTTGTAAGAAATGATCTAGGCCCTGAGACTCCTCGCTCTGTTGCGCCACCCTATTTATTTTGTGATGTGCTTTTTACTCTAGAGCTGGGGTATGCTCGTCTGGTCCAGAGTCGACCGAAGAAAACACGTAAAACTTCGGTTGCGAAGGTCCAATCCTTTTATTGGTCTTAAAGCTTATCTAATATATCTAATGTTTATTAATTCTTATCTCTTATGCTGGTGATCCGTGGTTCCAACGCTGGTAGATCCTTAATCCTATGCTGGCAAAACGGTCATCAACTATGAGCTTTTAATCGCTGGTAAATCAACAGTAAAATACTGGCATCAACAGACAAATCCTGGCATCAATAGCCGGCAGGATAGAACCCAAAAGTCGTTAAGAGGCCAGTGGGGGATTTGTGCTAGGTACTCCAAGGAGACATTGCTAAAATTGGGAATCTCTGGGCACACTACGTACCTCAGGTTTTCCTTTAAAGAAAGTAGCCTGTGCTCTAAATTGGCCTTTCTCGTATTTTTCAGAACACCTTATAAAATTATCTACAGTGCGTGTGAGTTTTATGGCATGAGTGAAAAATATCATGTGACAACAATGGTATCTGTATTGGCTGGCGGTAGGGTGTGTATTTGTTACTTCGTTACAATTTATTTATTAGCATTATGACATGGTTTACCAATTTCGAATTTAGTTTAGCAACCATAAAAGCTGTTTCACGTGATTCCCCTTAAAAATTTTGTTCAAAATGTTTCAAATGATGCCACTGCAAAATCAGGCTAATTTCGTTCCATTTGGTACTTGAGCTTTATGTTATTCGTTTTCTCATATCTAAAGCCATCTCTACTTTTTGAAGGACAGGTTTTCATCAAACAAATCCCACGATTTAAACTTCTTTACTTTAATCTTTCTAAGATTACCTGCAACTCAAAAAAACAATAACTGCGATAACATTTTTGTCTTTACTATAAAACAATTCTCTAGTGAAATATTTCCAATCCATAGTTGCTAAAGTGCTAGTCCGGCTCTCGATTGCTGTTGTCCTGATTCACAATTTTATTCCCTTCGAAGGTAGTTTTTTGGATTTGTTGAAGTTCTAGGATAATGCCTTTATAGGCTACAAATAGCGTTTGTTTCTTTTTCTTAGTTTAGCGTTCCTCTTACTCCTCCTCTCTCTCTAATACTCGTTTTTATGTTTCAATCATTTTTCGAGCATGACGAGAAAAATAGAAACAAAAAAAAAAATCAAATACATAAAATAACACAGCTAAGTGAGCTAAATGTGCAGCTCATTTGGTTGAGTCGTTGTTCCTCCTTCAAATTTTCAGCTTTAAAAACAAATTTGTGAAGAAAACTAAAAGCTTAATGGCGGGTGCACCCAATCTACGAGAGATCAAGACGAATATACAAGGAATACTCTGTGTATAGCAATATGGCATGTATAGTTATCCCTCCTTCATCTGCTTGTGTCAGTTATTATGTGCATATTTCAAGTCAAGGATGTGTATCCTTGTCGTAGACGGAGTAATAATAATATGCGTGCAGTTTCACTGAAAGTATCTGTGATGTTTTTCAAAAGTCGGTATTTGTATTTTGCTTTTTGTTTTCTTTTCTGGGCGTACGTACGTATTAAGGCTGCAGACGAGGAGTTTGAATAAATTTTATGAATGAAAAATGTATAATGGTAATGCTTTCCTGTCATGAAAAAATTAGGTAATTTGCTTTTATATCTTTTAAAAGCAAAATGATGGAATGAAGTTTTTTCTGCAAATGAGAAATAGTAAAGAAGAAGTAAGACGTAAGTTTAAAGTTGTTTCTTTTAGGTTTTTGGTTTAGCGTAGCGTATTCATCAGATAAGAAATAAGGAGACAATGAATAATTAAATTCACGGATAGCTTTTAGTAACGTAGCTGAATATTTTCTTCTGACAAAGAAAGATTCATACCAAGTCGATGAAAATGACACTGAAAAAGATAATTTTACTGCTTTAGCCGTGTTCACACTGTACAATTAGCTGGACAGACTTCGTTTGATGGAAGTTGGATGGTCGGATGTACTTTGCGTTCACACTTATCAAGGCATACTCTCCCACTCCGTCCAACTTCTAGATTTTCAAAAATATTTGAAAACCATCCAACAAGTTGGTCAAGCGGTCGTCTGCGGTTTCACACTACCAAGCGTATGTCGTTCAAGCCAAAATCTGTCCAACTAATAGTACAGTGTGAACTCGGCTTTTGAGAGCCGATTACTTTATAAAAGAGTAGTTCCAATAATTTTTTTTTCCGGTCAAGCTTTGCTTCCAATCAATTGATAATTTTATTTCACACGCATTCAATTGCTTGTGGATTTTCTTAGCTCAAAATCAGTTTTATTCGTTTTCCAATTGTTTTCTTCTTATTCGGAAAAGAAAGTGTGACTTCCAAACTCTGTCAGAATAGTAAACTTTGGAAAATATGTGATGGTTTGTCCATTTCCAATGAGAAACGGCGTATAAAGGATAAGCGTACAATTTTTCTAAAAGTTCTATCAAATGAGCAAAATTGAATTTTTTCGTGTATTATTTTCATAAATAAGCGAAAACATTTCCAATAATTATGGAACACAGTGTCGTGGTCGTCGTTCGTTGTCGTCGCTGAAGTAGCTGCTTAGGCAAGCTTCGAACCAACGCATTCTTTCACAGTTTTTCGAGTTTTTCAAGACCTTGTTGATTATTCAGGCAATAGATCTAGAATTTCTTGAACGATATTGGTCTTTCTTAAGTATTTTCATCTTTTGCAGACTGTTGGCCGTTTCCTACAAAAAAAAGACGTCAAATCGTCGCGCCAAAAAAAAAAAACCAAATAAAGCCAAATAAAATCGCTTAAAGCGCTTATCTTTGGTGGTGCCTGTGGATTAGTGGTTACCATGTCTGTGTTTCGAATCCCAACAGAAACCAGAAAAAGTTTTTCCACGAGTATCGTATTCCACGACAGTTGACCAACGATACTAAATTCATTGCCATGAAAAGCGCTTTCTTGATTGGCCGTTCGGAATCGGTTAAAAAATGCAGGTCCTCTAAATTCCCTAAAGATGGAAATGGGTCTTAAATGCACTAGGCTCTGTTGTATTTATTTGTTTGACAGGGCTTGTAACACGATTTTAAATTTGGTGCGCAAAAGATCGATTGTAGAAGGGATTGTGTGGCATAAGGCGAAGGTCAAGGTTTCAATAAAAATGAAAAATCTTTCAGCATGACTCTTCAACTCTCATTGTTGAAAGAAACTTTGTTTCATTTTCAAAGAGAATTGATTATGCTACAACTCCAAAGTACTCATTATGAAAGGTGAGGAAGTAGGAAGTGAAAAGAAAGGGGGACTATGTAAATGACTACAGCTTTCAGGTTTTGAAAGCCTTACTGAACCATTTGAAGCACTAAGAGAGCTGGAGAATGCAGTTGAGTGTAAAATAAGAAAGTGAAATGCCTCTGCCTCTTCATCGTGGGATCATTTTCTGAAGCCAGATGTCCTAATGCTCATTCACAATGAGTTGTGACCCGCGAGATTGCCGTTGCCAAACCTCCTAAGCAGGAGATGATATCTTCCTCTTTCCTGGAAGTGTCTTTCGATATGATTACCTGTCATTTAGAAAGCTGCACAAGATTATGTTCTCTGATTTGCTCTCTTGATGGTTTGAATACAGAAGGGTTGTGTCTCGCTGGATATGAAATATATAATAAAACGTTTCATTACCAATTTTATGACTGTGTCCTGAAACCCAAATTGAAGCTACGTTGTTCATTTCGCTGAGCAGTCTTAAATTTACTGTGGCAGCTTTCAATTAATTTGGATTTAGTGACTTTGGTTGAGATAGCCTCCCTGGCTTTTATGAGGAGATGTTTTGCGGCTTCATAGACTTCTGCTTGGAAGACACTACAACAACTTGGGAGCCTTATGGTATGGAGCTATTCATTGGAGAATTAACCTGAGAAAATACCTGGCTCTACCCATTCATTTGTTTTGGAACCTAAAGACGGAGACTTGCCTTTCCTTTACATCCATGTCTTCCTCCCAGCATTCCTTTTTCGGGATGTTTGCTAGGGTCACAAGGGTTTAAATCAGTATGCAACAAAGTGTAGACATCAACATGCGGGCTTACTAATCCCTGGATATAGTTTGTTAAACCCTACAAACCTCCTCGTCAGAAATGATGAATTTTCTCCAGAAATTCTTGCCCAATTCATGCTGCTCATAGGCTTGTGCTTGAAGATCGTTGAGATCGATGGAAAGTTAATATGCCTGGAGCAATTTTTATATTTTTGGCTACAACAGCCACATTCTCGTATGCGTGACCGGTACGATGCGGCGGGTGCTTAACATTGATTAAAACTTCTTTTCAAAAAAAAACTCTCTGGCTACACAGCCGTCACTTGTTACATTAGTTTTTAATATTTCACTAAGCTTCTCAGGCTTGGCCCTCTATGTTGGGAGTTGTGCGTAGGGTTAACTACCCAACAAAAAAAAAATTAAAGTTCCGGAAACAACCAACAGCCTCGGATAACGATAATGATTTCAAAGTTGACGACCCAAGTAAACGAAAAAAAGACAATGACCTCCGGATTTGCACGTGGATCGTAAGATCTCTTAATGGATTACGTGCAGCTGGAGAATTAGTGGACGCCCTGAACTGCTGCAAAGCAGACATAACCGCCATCCAAGAAGTGCGATGGAGTGGACCGGGCATAAAGAAGATGAAAAACTGTGACATATACTATGGCGACTGCTACAACAGAAACAGCGCTTATTTGGGTGCGGATTTGTCGTTAGAGGAAGACTCAGGGATAAGGTGATTAGCCAAAATCCAGTCAATGAGCGTATAATGACCATCCGCATCAGCGCTAAATTCTCCAACATTAGCCTTATATGCGCCCACGCCCCCACAGAAGAGAAAGACAACAATTCCAAAGACTGTTTCTACGAGCTCCTCGAAGAAACGTATGAGCAGTGCCCTCGACACGACCTGAAAATCGTTCTTGGCGATTTTAACGCAAAGCTAGGGAAGGAGGGCATCTTTGGAAATACAATCGGTTAGCATAGCCTCCACGACAAAACCTCCGAAAACGGGCTGAGGCTAATCGATTTTGCTGCGGGGCTAAATCTTGTTGTAAGTAGTACACGCTTCCCGCATCTCAAAATTCATAATGTACCTGGCAATCTCCAAATAAATTAACCGTCAACCAAATTGACCATGTTGCGATCGACGCAAGGCACTCTTCCAATGTGCTAGATGTCCGAACTTTCCGAGGGGCCAACTTTGACTCGGACCACTACCTCGTTGTAGCCAAGGTACGAATGAGGATATCGTGTTCACGACCTGCACGAACTAACGCTGCGAAGAGATATGACGTCGAAAATCTACAATCGCAAGAGATTGCCAATGCCTTTTTCAATCGAGTGTCCCTTCGATCAAACGAAGAATAACTCCTGCCAACCGTTGCTTCTTTGGCAATTGAGAAACAAAACCCTCTCCAGAAAAACCAAGGTAACCCTGTATAAGATCTTGATCAATGATCATCCCAGGAAGCATGGACCTTATCGAAAGCGGATGAGGAAACCCTTGGTCGTTTCGAAAGAAAAATTCTCCGAATGAGCTTTGGTCCCATATGCGAAGACAATGTGTGGAGAAGAAGATACAACAACGAGCTTAACCCCGACATGGGCATAGCCAGAAGAGTACGCATCGCGAGGCTACGATGGTTGGGTCATGTAGAGCGGATGGACCCAAAAGCTCCGGCTCGACGAGTTTTCGAAAGCACATTGCAGGGAAATCGCGGAAGTTGAAGACCTCGTCTTAGGTGGCGCAATCAAGTGGAAGAAGAGTTCAACCGATTTAGAGTGCAAAACTGGAGAGAGCTCGCCCGAAATCGAAGTCGAAAGTTACAAAAGGATGTTGCCCAGGTTCACCCCGAACTGTAATGTCCACCTAAGTAAGTAAGTAAGTTCAAGCTTAAAGTAATCCATTTCGTTCAGCGGAGGGATGGTACTGATCTCCTATCAAAACTTTGAGCGGGAAGCAGCTGTCGCGTCGTCGATTGAAAATAGACAATGATTTGAAAAAAAAAAATAAAATCATTAGATGGCACCTTTTATGTATAAACACAGTTGTCTACAGTTGTGGTAGCTCTAGTAAGATGGCTACCATATGACTGCCTGTTACGCGAAGAGTGCCACCCACTCTTAATTTCCATATTTTACATGATTCAAAATAACTCTTTTTATTTATTCAACTTCAAGTATAACCACTGGTTACCCATTGCATTAGAACGTGTGATTTCAAACATCGTTCATAATTTTAAGAAAAAGGTTTCTTTTTTGATAAGTTTAGCAATTTTATTGATTGCTGGAAGTAGGTCTTCAGATCCACTCTTATATATTTGACTAATTTGTTGCATTAAAAAAATTGTATGGTTCTGTCAATCTTCGAAAAGCTATCGCCTTCCAATTTGAATATCATTATACCATCGACTTCATTACAATGTATTTTAATCGCTCCTTTCTCGACTTCAATCTTTTTTAATCCTGATTTGAATGGAAACCATATTAAAACGATTTTCGTATTTGCATTTCAATAGATTCTTCACACAATAGAAAGTTTCCTCTTTTCGTTGCAATTTATCCTAAGTGCGAATAAAAATGCCACAAATCTCTCAATAGTTTTTTGTAAGGACTACGGTTGTTTCAAGTCTAGACTATTAGCCTTCCGAACTTTTTTATAATAAAATCGAATATTTCCAAATACGTTCTCCCGTTTTTTGTTTGTTCCTTTGTTGTATCTAGTTCTAATGATATATTTCCAGATAGAGGGGAAACTATAGAGACACAATCTCCATGCAAAAATATATTCGTTGCATTTTAGCCGTTGGCGACGACGACAACGACATTGGGGTGATGAGCTCTAGAAAATTGCCCACATATACACAATAGAGAACAGAGAGATACCAGCTTGTAGAGTTTTTGATTAAAAAAGTTTCAATTTGGTTCTTTATTGGAATTTCCAACTAGATAAAATAATTGCTCCGAGTGCAGCTTTAAGAATTCACAAATAATTCACAAACACACACACACACATTCTCATAAACGTACAGCAATATGGGTTCGGGTTCTTTAGGAAAACAACCACAAAAAGGGTAACTGCAAAGGGCTAGCAACCATGAAGAATGCGGTTAACCAACTGAAACTGTGCGCCGGAATGGTTTACGTGAATAAAATCAATGGTGGAATTTAATTTTAAAGGATACATTGGTCGGGTGGTTTAGTTTTTATTTTAAATATAATAACAAGGTGCCTTAGTGTGTGGACTAATTAGCCTAATTTGAGTTAAAATGCTTTTTTCAATTATTGATGTGCTGGCGTAAAATCCGGGTGTAGGATGGTTTAAAATTGAACTATGCAATTAACAAACTCCGCAATAGTCGATGCCAATTAGATCGAGAGCTTAGGGTAGTGAACTGAATTTATTAATTAGTGTGTAAAGAAGTAAACAAAAATCAAACACAATGCTTTTGAAATTGATCAATGGGCGGTTAAATAAAAATTATAGAGGTGCCTTCTAAAACCTAGCTATAGTTAAACATAATTCAAATTTAGTTTTACCGCGAAAAGCGAAAGTGAATTCGAAAATAAAAATTTTGATAAATTAAAGCAACAATTTAAGTATGAAGTGCTGTGCATACTTTGGAATTTGTTTCAAGTTACAAATATTTTTTTCAGGACTCCAGAATCCTTACCTATACCAAAGTCTTGAATTTGTATCATGAACAATTTTTAAGCATTTCCAACTAAATTGCATAGTTTCCTTAATCACTCTTTTTCTGTGCTCTTATTTTGTCTAAACGAAATCAAAGAACTCGCAACAACATTACGTTGAACGGCTTCAAAATAGCATTAGATATGACTAACCAGGTGATGTCTATAATTTTCAGGGGCGTACCTACGGAGCCGCAGCCGTAAAGTGCTCAGTACAAATACAGTACAAAGGAATTTATAATGATGTGAATGCAAGCATAAGTTGACTTTATTTTAACTCTTTCGGTTGCGACTCCATATTCCAGTGAAGCGAATTGCGTTCACCCAGTTAAGATAATAATATGGTGTTTGATATAGAACTGGGAACAAGGGGGGACTGTCGAGTGGCTAATCGCAGTTTCAGACTAATGCAATGTACTGGAGCCGGTGAAGTACGTTGAACAGCATAACAAGTCGATTCGTATTTGTTCTGTGAAGATTTCAGCTTATCGCACATCGAAGTTTTTATTGATTAAAAATATTTTGTCTCAAACAATGCAACAATTGGAAAACAGACATATGAGGCCATAGAACCGTCATGAACCATACAGATACAGTCAATCAAACATACTCCAACCCCCTGCAAATTGATTTCAATCCAGTGGCCCTAACAGTCTTTCCGACAAAAGAAAGAGAAAAGAGGAAAACAGGGTTTTAAAAGGAAATCACATTTCCGTCTTCACAGATGGTTCCAAAACGGACGAAGGGGCAGGGTCAAGTATCTTCTCATATAACCCTACCATGAATAGATCAATAAAGCTTCCCGACTTCTGCAGTGTCTTTCAAGCAGAAGTACTCGCAGTGTGCGAGGCCGCTAAGCACCTAGCTACGCAAAACTTCATAGACAGTCAGGCGGCTGGCCATTAAAGCTATCTCATCCAATACCACAAAATCCAGGCTAGTAGAAAGCTGTTGCAGTAACCTTAGTCTGCTCAGCGAAACAAACACAGTAAGTTTAACCTTGGGTTCGAGGACATCGTGACATAATCGGCAATGAAATAAGCGGATAAGCTGGCTAAAATCGGGTCAGCACTCGAATCCAGCGAAACGAACACACCAGCAAGAAATCAGAATCAAACATACTTTTCTGAAAACCGCCAATGACAGGTGGTCATCTTTAGAAACATGCCGAGTCTTTAGAAACCTCTGACCAGATATTTCCAAAAAAAAAAGAATTTCTACTCCAGCTGCTTAGCTGACCTCGGTTCTATCTGTTGATTTGCATTCTCATTCTCACGGGCCACAACTCGTTGGGTACCCACATGATGAGAATGGCCATTAACACATCCGACTCATGTAGAGGATGCAAAAGAAGAAGAGGCAGAGATAGGATCATTCCACTTAATCTGTGAATGTCCCAGCTTGGCCCACATTAGGAATAAGACCCTCGGAGAATACTTGTCCTGAAATTAGTCAGGGTTCTAAATGGTTCAATGGGCATTCCCTACCCCAGTAAACCAACCACCAACCCAACTCTCTACCTCTCTAATCCTCCCACCTAATCATCCTCTGTTTTCTCGGGGAACACAATGGATCGTTGAGATCCGAGTGAGGTGCTGCCACTTGTATTCTATTGATCATCATTTACACCCCAAACTTAAATCTCCCTGAGAAGACTAAAGTCCATTGGTAACAGATCAAATAAACTTTCTACCCTTTTCAACAGTACAGTCCTAAAAATTACCTCTAAACAATCAAATCTGAGAAAACTACTCCCACAGCAAGCGGTTGCAATAAAAGTTCGTAAAAAACCCAAAATTAGATTTTTTCCCCGTTTTAGATTTTTCCAAGTATCATAAAATGTATGAGTTTTTGAGGGCACTTATCAGAGAGTTTTTTTTTATTACTGCTTTGTTCATCTGTAAAAAATAGTGAAAAAATGACCTCAAAGTCAAAACTCTGCTTGGGGAAGAAAATTTGAGCACCATTTAAAATTGAAAATCTGGCAACCCTAAGAGTATAGGAACCCAACTTAGATACAGTTTTAAAGATTATCACTTCTTTAAAAAATTTAATCTAAAATTAGGTCTCTGCCATTAGCATTGACAGAGATATCGAATTAAACACAGGTCAGGGTACACCAAAGTTAGACTTTTTTTTAAATTGTCAAAAAGTGATGTCAAAGTTGAGAAACAGACTTTACTGTAGCACAATTTTTTTCTTAGAATATGACCAATAATTACATACCGAAGTATGTAAAACGAATTACGGAACACCCTGTATATATAGATAGAAGACAGATCGATTGACGAAATTGGTTCGATGGCCGTCTGAATTATTTTTGGAGTTAACAAAGGACCAAAAGCTTTTGGGTCATTTTTTAGAGAGCAACCCATTTGTGTTACACAGTTGCAGTCAAGATTTTTAGAAAGCGTTCCTAAGTTTCAAAAAGACTAATGAACACTTGGTGGCCAGAGAAGGAGTGGTTATGTTTTCCACCATCATACATCTGTAATCTGTCATCTGTCATTTGTCATTTTTCATTCTTCAGCATTTGCCTACTCCCTAAAGCCAACAATTTGTTTTCAGCTTTAAGAATTTGGTATTTTTATGACTTGTTGTTGCTTGGGATAGTAAAATATGATGTCGGGAAACTCAATGGAATGCGACATCGTATCATCTTTCGTAGGATTTTTTGTATGTGCTTGTAATGTGATTTCGTTATTGTGAGACCTGATACACAAAGACCTTTTTTGTGGTTCTTTTTTTTATTTATTTAATATCAATTAGAATTAACAATCAAAGATAGATGACGAAAAATTAAAATAAATTTTTGTAGAAAAAACGTACGGTGAAGAACTGTTGATGCTGAGATTAGAAGTTATTGGTTTTATTACCTTAAAGAACTTGAGAGAAAAAGACTCATATCCCTGCGTCCATTTCCACATGCTCGGAGGAATAATATCATGCTTCTATGATTCTAACCTCAAACTCCAAAAAGATCAGTTTTACTAAGGGCACCCACCAATCAAGACCTTAGCAATTATGTCAAATTTGGATTGATGTCGTTTGGGGAAGATCCAGTTGCAAAGATGGACACACCTCGCTTTTCCTCAACACTATGGACTACCGTGGAAGTATTTTCACGTTTCTAAGCAACGTGCATGAATACCGCAGGTGCCTGTAACACAAAGCTACTAGTCTACAAGTTAAGAGCCACTGATAGGATTATTTCCACTATGCTTGTAGAAATTCAAGGAAACTTGTAGCTTTGTATTACAGAAATTTCTCACACTTGTCATGTAGGCTTATTTTACATGCCCCCAGGGTTTTATCAGCTCAAATTTATACATTGTTTCTCATTCATCATATTTTTATCAATTGGGTAGTTTTTACTTGTCATCTGCCAAGTAGTGACAGCTACAATCACCACACCTGTAAAAAAGCTGGTTATTCAAAATGAAACCACTTACTGAAACAAATGAGAGAAAATACAAATGCTGCCACAGTTGTTACTTTAAATTATTTCCTAACTTAATTAAAAAGCGTAAATGCAGACGCATTTCCTTTACCATTGCATAAAAGATGAAACTTGAAAATAATTCAATTAAAACAAGTTCGTTCAAAGAAACTCTGTAATAAAATTCGAATTTTCCATAACGTTGTGGCTAAAGCTTTCAGTTGTGCAATGCTTTTCATTCTTCTTCTTCTTCTTCTTCTTCTTCTTCTTCATTTTCGGCGTTACGAGTAGTGATCTTGAAGCGATCACAACTCTCCCACTTTGCTGCTTCACACTAGTGATCCGCCTGTGGGGTACGCCGCGTTGACCTCAGAAATCGTCGGCAAGCCTCCCGGTTTTGGATTGTTCCATGTCTGAGGCCAACCAAATGCTGCTGTTTTTGCATTTGCTTGTACCAGGAGTGTTTTGGCCTGCCTTTTCTTTTTCGTAGCGAATTTGTTGGAATGTTGTACGATATTGCCTTTTTGACGGGGTTCTGCGGATCTCTCCTTTGAACATGACAATACCAACTGAGCCGGTCGTGCTGAATTTTGTCCAAGATGGTACTTTTGACATGAAGGCTTCCACGGATCTTAGTACTTCTAATTCGATCAAGCTTTGTTACTCCTGCTGTCATCCGAAGCATCTTCATTTCGGCTGCCGTCAATTTGCTCTCATACTTTTTGTACATTGTCCAACATTGTGAACCGTATGTCAGAGCTGGACGGACAACTGCTGTGTAGAGTCTTCCCTTCAGCTTAGGGGACATTTTTCGATCACAGAAGATAGCGGAGTTTTCTCGCCACTTCATCCACCCTACGCTTACTCGATGATTGATGTCGTCATCACAAGATGCTTCACTATTGATCATAGATCCCAGATATTTAAACTTTTCACACTTGGGAAGCACATTTCCATTCAAATAAATGTCTGGAATAGGCTTGTCTGGATCAGAAAAAGGGCAGCACAGGTATTCAGTCTTTTTAGCGCTAATACGGTACCCATTTCCTTCCAGAACATCAATCCAAACGTCAAGTGCTCGTTGCAGGGATGTAGGATCCTCGCTTATGATGGCTCCATCGTCAGCAAAGAATAATTGTTGTACTTTATTGTCCGTTACTTTTCCTTCGAGCAAATAATCCAGAACAGCAATAAAGAGCAGTGGACTCAAGACACTTCCCTGATGTACACCTACTGTTATTTGGAATTCTTCGGTGACTCCAGCTGGGCATCTCACTTTTGTAACTGCTCCCTCGTACATGTCCATAATTATTCGCACATAGGCTTCAGGAACTCCTCGGTGTCTGAGGGCCACCCATATCAGATCTCGTGGTTGTTGCAATGCTTTTCATTAAAATTCCCAATTCATGTTTCGTAGGTTTTAATTAATACTTCATGAGAATAAACGACAAACGAAAACGTTTTCATGAAATAATCAAACAATATGTGTGTGCATGCAAAGGTGCATAAGGATTAAGGCACCGCACATGCAAAACACGAGATATCATTTCAGAGAGCTGTTCCTTTATTTGAATATATCTTATCATTGTACTTTCTTCAGTTCTTATGAGTGTGTGCCGATCCAAAGCACATGATGCAAGCAATTTAAAATTTCATTACCAAGGAAGTGAAAATTGTAACATCAAAATATGAGTATTACTAGCGTAATTGGCATATCAAAGGCGTAATGGTAAGCTCAATTGCGTTTCATAGAAGTCCAATGCTGTTTCATGAGTATACGGAAAAGAGCAAGCTAATACTCGAGAGCAATTGCACTGTCATGAAAAGCTTAATCGTTCGGAAACCGCAAAGATTGTAGTTTTCTGAAATACTTCAGACCCCCAAGGTCCCAAGCTTTGTTGCAGAATAGTTTTAGTTAGGTTGGAAAGAGGGTTCAACCGCAGAAACACCTCACTTGTACCTGAAAAAATCCATTGTGCTAACTGGGATAATGAAGACGGGACGGAGGTCGGAAGATGAGACAGGGGTGGTGATTGTGGGAGACTGACTGGTAGGGTCAGAATAAACTTACCAACAGGAGCCTCAAATGAATTTTATGATGCCAGTAAAAGGTTAGGGATGCCCAGTTTTTAAGTCTGCCAAGCTTGGGCGCGAAGTGGAAATATTCTTCCTCCGCTTATTCGTCCTGGCATCCTTTTCCGAAGTCTAATGTGCCAATGCTCATTTGTATCATGTGGGCACCCAATGAGTTGTCACCCTAACTCTTCCGTAAGGAGACTATGGCCAAATATGACCCTTAAAAACAAAACTCCTGTCTGTATCTTTTGAAACGACTGTCGTCCATCTATTCGTCTGCATTGTCAAAAGATTAATTCATCTACCCTTTCTGTCAGCAAATTGAAAATAGCAAATTTACTATTGTGCTCTTAAACACTTCTTCAGAACTACATAAGTCTTTGGACGACTGCAATGCCCGTGGCGTAGTGGTTAGAATGTCAGCCTGCTACATGGTTGAATTCCAGAAACACCGTTGGAAAAAAATGTTCTTTAAAGGTATCGCCACCGCTCAGAGTTCTATGAGAGAAATGCACTCACCCATGAATGACGCGTTCCAACTAAGGCATTCGGATTCGGGACAAAATTGGAGGTCCTTGCAGTGCATAAGGCTCTGAAGATTCAATAGTTTTGTAGATGCATCCTATTTATGGTATTTATTTGATCCTGAAGTCTTTTCCACAATGAAGCACAATCGATAGTCAACACGAACGAAAACAAA
The DNA here is from genome assembly GCA_914767635.1 of Melanostoma mellinum. Lineage (NCBI taxonomy): Eukaryota > Metazoa > Arthropoda > Insecta > Diptera > Syrphidae > Melanostoma > Melanostoma mellinum. The sequence goes on from OU612058.1 coordinate 203,497,476, forward strand.
TTGTAGCAACTTTCACAGAGAGTCCTTCGAGTTCAGATTGCTGTAGGTATATTATCCAGGGTGTTCGGCAATTCAAGTTACATACTTCGGCTGGTGATTTTTGGTCTTATTCTAAGAAAAAGTTGTTCTACAGTGTAAAGTCCGTTTCTCAACTTTGACATAACTTTTTGAAAATTTAAAAAAAAAAACTAATTTGTTGTTCCCTGATGACCTATGTTGAGTTCGATTTCTCTGTTAATTCTGATGATAGAGACCTAATTTTAAATTTAATTTTTTGAAGAAATAATATTTTTTAAAACTGTTTTTAAATTGGACTCCTATAGGCTTAGGGTTGCCAGATTTTCAATCTTAAATGGTATGCAAGTTTTCTTCCCCAAGTAAAGTTTTGTCTTTGAGATAATTTTTTTTAGAAAATGTTGTCTTTCTCTGTAACAGTCTCCCGAACAAACTACTGAACCGATTTAAATGAAATGTTGTACAAAGATAGTCTAGAACCTGGAAAACATAAATAATTCATATTTAAATGAAATGTTGTACAAAGATAGTCTAGAACCTGGAAAACATAGTTTATATGTTCCCACGGGAACGGAGACGTGAACGGGAACTTAGTTACTGAGCTGATTTCAAAAATTCTTGCACCGTTAGAAGACTACACTATTCTCTGACGCATTCCCCTCAATCAATTCCTATGAGGAATAGAGGGGGCCTAAATGTTATGCTGATTCTGAACAAATCAGTGAGGAAGCGCTTTTCATAGCAGTATAGTTCCGCTTGAGAATTTGCTAATTCCTTGCGCTACCAGTTGGACATTTCTGGGATTTAAAAAGTAAAAATAAAGAGATAAATCACAAAATCTGGAGTTGAACTTGAATTAATGAACAAAGTCAAAAAGTAGTAATCTGAAGTGCATATACCATTTTGCCGCAGGTATCACAATTTCTGGTTAAAAAACTCAAAAGCGTGGCCCTAGACGCAGTGTTTTTAAGAACATAGTCATGTACTTTAAAGCCTTACAAATGAGCTATTTTTTGAAAAGTTCAACTGTGCAGTTATGAATTCGATCAGATGAAAGAAACAGAAGAGTGGTTTTTAGATAGATGGCAACCTGTCGGCTCAGAAACTTTCCAAATGATTCGAAATAAACAAAGGGATTGAGACTCTGAAGTGTTTCTTATGAAATGATTTGAAAAAGTTCCTTGGGGATGAAGAATCGATTATCTCTTTGTATAAAAATGTATGCGTTGCTGTAATTAAAAAATTATCAATAGGGTGACACAACAGGCTGACATGCTACCCAATACGCCACGGGCTTCACATGCGTCTTAAAAGAACTAGTAAATGGTTTGATAATAATTCTAACAAGTCTAGAGTGCACATTGCAATTGTCAATAGCAACTGGTGATGTAATGGTTTTTTAAAAGCTTTGAAAACCTTGTCATGGTCTCTTCTAAAGACTAAGCGTTCGTTAAGAAGCTAATGTGAAACACTTTAATAACTTCTTCATCTTCATTATCGTTAAGATATGAATTATTGATTGAAACCCTTTACATCATAGTAGACATTCGTTGTAACTTAACCAAACAATATTAATAACAATAGGTTATGGCTGTCGGTTAATTCATCCAATTTATTTATTTTCCAACAAATGTCCTTACCACAGGGTAATGTAATTGAGTTTGCATTGTATGCCCGATCAATATTTCACGACACTGCGGTCAAAGTGGATATTAATTAAACTATAAACTTCCCTATCAATTAAATTGCAACGTATTTTGCATTTGTTTGTGAGTTTCGGTTAAAATTGAACATTTTACACACATATACACACCTGTTTCGAGTGATATGGTGGTTGTTTTTTGTTTATTTTTCCCAACTCATAAGACCTCTTGATTTAAATTATTGTTGTGATAAAATGTATTTTGTTCATTTTTACAGCAAGAAAACATACAATTTCATTACCATTCATCACAAAGGGCTGGGGGAGTTCTCAGCCAAGTGAAACCATGTTGTTACCACAAGGACGTCAATTTATTAACGTCCTTGTATATTTGTGCTTTTCGATTTTATAAATTAAAAACAAAACAGAAAAAAAAACAACAGCGATGGCAACCAAACGCAAGGGCTTTTAATTCTTTATTAATGTTTGACTATTTATCACAGCATTTGCTTTTACATGCGTCTGTGGGGAAAGGAGCAAAAATATATTAAAATTACTGCCTGTTTTGCGGTCGCAACACTTTGTGCGTGCCCTTAGCCCAATGTGCACCTTTAAAACATATAATTTTGCATAATTGAATTGCATATTTTTAACAACAACCGAACACGAACACGGATATTGGCCAATTTGAGTGTGAGCTCTCTAAGTAGTATTTGTGCATATGTAGTACCGATTTTATGGTTCAGGTGTGAGATTATGATAATTTTTGATGAGAGCTTACGCCAGACACATCATAGATTGTCATTTTGTTCAAATAGCTAGTGCGAGTGCAGAAAAAAAAACCATTCAATGGGATATTAATTCCAGATATGCGAATGAACTATAGACACACACTATTGGCTCGTTTATTAGCCATCGTCGGTTAATTGGAAATTTTAATGAGATTCTTTAAAATAAAAAAAATTAATATGAATATACAATGAAAATAAAAAACAAACTCGTAATACTTTTAATTAATTTTTATTTGTTGCGGGATCAGTATTTGATGAACGTCAAAATGACAAACACAGTTTAAATGTATCATAAAATCATTAATTTTGAAAAGGCTTGTTGTTGTTGTTGGTGGTATTCTTATTTATTTTCAACTGCTTAAAAACCCTATTTAGAGCTATGAAAGTTTCCAACACTAACACACGTTTTGCATCAGAATGAAAAATGTTGCCAAACGCTAAATGGTCTTTTCACAAAGACAGAAGTATCGTCTTAAAGCTTTAAATGGTCTGGTAAATTGTATCAAGCAAAAGCTTTATTTTTATTATTTCTGGTAAGTACTTATGGCTTTGGTCTCATATTTACATTAAGATCCGCACTTAACGTTTTAAATTCTTACTTTTGAATTCGTTGTCCGTCCGGTCTCTAGAAAGCTCCCTTCTCTTTAAGGACACTGGTAACTTGGTCTCCACTAAAGTACTGTTCTTAAATCGTTGGTTTATTATCTTCTACAAACAAGTGTAATTTTGACAGCAGATTTTTTAGCTCTCTCGTCATTTAACTGCCGCTCTACAACCCGTTTGTAGTTCAATCTTCTTCAAATTCAGAAGTATTCAGTATTTAATTAGAAAGGGACGAAACTTTACCTGTATGACTTCGTACCCGTGGCGTAATGATTGGCATGTCTGCCGATGACACAAGAGGTTCTCTGTTCGACCCACAGAAACATAAAGGAATAGAATGCATTTTATTAGTATCACCTTTCGTGAGGAATTGGCCAGTTATTCGAGAACATTTACACTATGCCATGAAAAACGCGCTCTAACTTGGATTTTAGGTCTTTGCAATACGTTGGACCCCGAAACTTTCGAAGCTTTGCTGTGCCACACAATTCATTTATTTAGTGGCTATAAGGACCAAACCATTTCTGCACGGAGCAGACCTACCGGAACAGACTAGGTACAGCTAACTTTTGCTTAGAAGAACTGTACTAAAAAGTAGCCATTATCAAGAGATGGTGGCCTCTGAATAGGCAGATAGTCTTTGACTACTTTCAAATTATGTACATAGCATCGTCCTGATTGAGTCGTTAAGTCTGTTTCTTTGGTTTCTTGTGCTCGTTGTTAGTCAACTAGATTTTCATACTCTTCTCTTCAATACCTGTAAATGTTGGCTTTGTTTGCTTGACTAAGTCAAAATTGAAAGCTCGCTTATGGTTTCTAAAACCCTACACCGCTGCGCTGGCTTAAGATAATGAGTTTGGTATGGTTGTTTTTAAGAGTGGCATTGAAACCTAACTTTGATACCAAATGACCTTTCTGTCTCCGTCTCCGTCTCCGTCTCTGTCTCTGTCTCTGTCTCTGTCTCTGTCTCTGTCTCTGTCTCTGTCTCTGTCTCTGTCTCTGTCTCTGTCTCTGTCTCTGTCTCTGTCTCTGTCTCTGTCTCTGTCTCTGTCTCTGTCTCTGTCTCTGTCTCTGTCTCTGTCTCTGTCTCTGTCTCTGTCTCTGTCTCTGTCTCTGTCTCTGTCTCTGTCTCTGTCTCTGTCTCTGTCTCTGTCTCTGTCTCTGTCTCTGTCTCTGTCTCTGTCTCTGTCTCTGTCTCTGTCTCTGTCTCTGTCTCTGTCTCTGTCTCTGTCTCTGTCTCTGTCTCTGTCTCTGTCTCTGTCTCTGTCTCTGTCTCTGTCTCTGTCTCTGTCTCTGTCTCTGTCTCTGTCTCTGTCTCTGTCTCTGTCTCTGTCTCTGTCTCTGTCTCTGTCTCTGTATCTGTCTCTGTCTCTGTCTCTGTCTCTGTCTCTGTCTCTGTCTCTTTGTTTTTGTGATGTTTCGTTCGATTCAAAAGTTAGTTCACGTCGCCGTCGGTGATGTTGATGATTGTAAGTACCGCACTTATAGGGGCATATAAGATTATTTACGAGCTTTTAGGCGAGGAAAAGCTGACGGAACTGTGGTTTGGTATAGCTCAAAGTACTAATGTATGTGCACCATATGATATCGAACTTTCAAATAACAAAAAATTACAAATGACTCAGTTCTTTCCAAGTGAACCTTGAAGAATTTACATGAACGGATGGCCATTTTAAAATTTTGTTGGAGTTAGGTTCATTTTTCAGTTTACAAATGGGTCAGTTCTTTCCAAGTGAACCTTGAAGAATTTACATGAACGGATGGCCATTTTAAAATTTTGTTGGAGTTAGGTTCATTTTTCAGTTTGCACATTCGCCGGACGTGTTTTGCAGAAGCAGACAAATTGCCATTGCATTTAATGGCAGACGGCTCTGCATATTCGAGTGTCAAACGTTTGAATGCACAATTCAAGTCGACCGAGGCTTCACGCACTTACACCAAACGGACACCAGAATAAAGACGAGAGCAACGTGGCAAAGGTGGATCCGAAGCAGCAACACCATGCAAGCGCACAGGAACTCGCTCTCAAGTATTTTTAAAATAACCCTGAGTTCAAGGATAAAAGCGAGGAGATTGTGTGTTTCTGCTTGGAAAACGATTCAAGTCACAAACCAAACACTAAGATGGACGTGTTGTACTCGAACCGCCCTTTTGGAAAATCACGTTTCAGAGCTTCTATGCTGACCTTCAGACTTCTTTTCTTGCCTAGCTTGATTGGGCACACACGCATTAGTCTTTCAAGAAGTAATATATGCTTTCCATGCTATAGAAGTGTTGTGTCTGCAGTGACAAACAAGCTGTGTTTAAAGCTCTACTCATTTATTCGACACTGGTCCATGAATGCAAGACCTACCTAAATGCTGTCGGAGGACTTAATTCTTTGAGTCATGTTTGGGTTTCAGGTCGTCACGGCCTAAATGGAAGCGAAATCGCCAATGACCTTTTAAATCTAAACTCCCCAAAGAAAAAAAAAAACAGAATTTCTGCTCCTAGGCCTAAGCTCAATTTGTTGATTGGCAACAGAGGAATGAGCATTAACACACCCGACTTATGTGGAGGATGCTAAAGGCAGAGGAAGGTTCATCCAGTTAAATTGCCAGTTCTCAATCCTCAGAAAAGCCCCGGGGAATACATTTTTGACAAACTTTCGGCGACATCACTTACCTCCTGATGAGCAGCATCCTTAAGTTCAATCAGGGCTCCAAAAGCCTCAGTGAAGCTCTCCAAACCCAATAACCTAATCGCTTCAACTGTGAAAAGGGTAGGACCAACCATTTGTGCACCATGTACAAATGTAAAGAACAAAAGGTTCTGAAGGCGCATTGGTGAAAGCAAACAAAACAATTATTAATGACAATTGAGCTATCAGCTCATAATAAAAAAAAAAACATGAATAAGGTCGCGCAACAGAACGGGAAGCCCCGAGGCTTAGTGCATTTCTCTCAACCTTACCTTGTGAGGAAATGAAAGAGACTTATAATTTCTTACCATTTCAAAGCGGTTTATCGAGAAAGATTTTTATGGCATGAAATAACTATCGGAGAAAAGATGATTCCTATCGACCAAAACCAAATTTAATTTTATCCTGTGAGAACAAACACTGCCATTTGTGCATTTTGAACAAAAAATGTGTTCAAGTTCGATTATAGCAGCCTTTTCTCAAATGTTAGTGCTTAGTTATTGCTTGCACATCAATTCACATTACTTACAGTGTTGCTGATTCAAATAGAATTCAGTTCGCAGAAACACAAAATGAAAGATCCGACAAGACCGAGAAAAAAGGAGCTTTTGTAAATCTTGCACAGGGTGCTAATTCATCTGCGGCCGGCCGTATCTCTGAATTCCCAGCACTTCCTGAAATCGGAGTACTGACAGTTGCATACACATGGAGAGACCAGGAAACTAAGACTACTTAAAAAGGTAAGCGTATTCTGGCCTTTCAACAAACATCAGAGAAGCTATATCTGATTCTGAGTGTTCCGCATATTTCGTATTTAAGAAAACTTTACCTTTACTATACCATTAAATGTATAATAACCATGCTTGTGTGTACCTCCTAAAGTCATATGCACTTAGAGTTTTAAAACCTTTTCTCTGTTTCTTTCAACTTAGAGAGGACGAAGGTACTTTGATAAAACCACTTCCAGATTTGTTTTTAAGGCAACAGCTTTCCATTCCACTGAAAAAAAAAAAAAAAAACAATAAAAACAAGTAATCTCGTTTTAACGGAAGCCCAAACAACTTATTTTTCATGTTAACGAAAACGCTAAGCAACCTCCTAATAGCAGTTCCTTCCCAACCCCATCAATATTCTCGATAGATAAACTAAATGGCTTCCTTTTCGCATTCGTATCCAAACAAAACGAAGAACAAACAAACAAAGTCGAAATACCCCAACACACACACACTGTCACGGTTGAAATCGTTGATTGAAATTACCAAAAGTCACGTCATTTGTCAATCTCAGGCTCACATTTGAAATAGTTGAATGATTTTCCGGATACACACACAGAGCTCCAACACAAATTAAAGACTCCCCCTAAAAGTAATCTATTCTATTCTCAGGATAGTATCGTTCCTTTCTTTCTCGTCGTTTCGTTTTGTTTCTTTGGTATTTTCGTGTTTATGGGTATGTTGTAATGGAAAGTCATTGCAGGACGAAACCCAAGAATGAAAAAATCAAGAAAGCGTAAATGAAATGAAATGGTGCTGCTACTAATACGAGCGAGTATACCTCTACAAGTATGTCGGGGGAGACCTCTTTTGATTTTCATTTATATGTCCTTGCAATCAGGATAACTGACCATCTGTGACTTTTGCTACTTCTTGTATTCTCTTTTGCACCATAAAAGCATTATATATTGACACCGATATATCAATTGTGAGACAAAAGATCAAGCGGCATACATCCCTTTACGTTCATTTAAGGTGCTGCGGGGCGGGGAAGGCAACTCTTCAAAGACGACTTCGACTTCCCCGTCTGTTTGTGTGATTTTATCATTGTGAATTAGACTATAAATCTAAAGAGGCTCTTAACTTTTCCATTACAAAGAAACAAAAACCGCATTGGGTGTTTTGAACTTGATTTCATTGCTCCCCGAACTGAACTCAATGACCAGCAAAACTTTAATAAGTGTTGTAGTTGTGTGTAGAACATCGCGCTGTGTGATGGAAGTTAAATTCTTGTATTCGTGTCAAATGGCATTTTATCTTTTATTTTCCGTTCTATTCATAGTCAATGGAGTTCTTTGGTTTTTATTTATAGACGTCACGCCAAAACAAAAAGCACAGCTTTCCCCGAAACTATAAAAATGTATTATGTAAGTGTAACACAACACTACAACAGAGTTATTTTGGAAATAAAAGATTTCGCAGTCGACTTGTACGAATTACACCGGAAATTTCATCTCGATGACAGCAATTTGTAAAAGAGTCCTGATTTATTGTTTTGCACAATCAATGGCATTTATAAACTGGCATGAGCTTGAGCATAGCATTTGTTGCCATTGCCAGTGAAAGACATAAAGGACACCGTCCAACATCGGTCGTTTGCCGTCGTCGTTGTCTTCGTTGAAGTCCTGGAGAGGACGAAAATCTCTTTAGAGAGAAATAAAGACTGACCAGCATGCATTGGATAGATTATGCGCGTCTAAAAGGAGGTAGCAAGTCATGTAATGACATTTTCTTTAGCACTTTATCGTATTTATAGTACTGAGAGACTGGACTGGCAGGGTGTGGTTTGTATATTAGATGGCCAGCAATTAAGGATACTAATGGTGTGTGTCAATCAGGAGTTTTTTTTTTTATTTTCGTTTTCTTTTTGTGTTTGTCTTTTGTTTCTTACAATGACTTGAATTGATTTGGGTTACTATCGCTATGGACGTGTGCATCTAAGGGTTGTTGATTGTGTACTTAAAATAAATTTAATTTGCTGACGTCATTGATTTCAATTTCCGATGGTCATTGGTTTTTTTTTTTAGAGAAAAGCTTTCGAAAATCTTTTGATTTCACACATTAATTCTACTGTAAAATTGTTTCGTAAAACATTCTTTTTATCAAATATTTTTACTTTAATTTGTATTTCTTTTGCTTTTCCTCTTTTATATAAATGCCTGCGAGTGCAGCTAACAATACGAAGGGGTTCACTGGCGGTACCATGGATACGAACTTGTACGACATGATAAGAATTTTAAGGGCTCAAAATAATAATGGGCTAAAGATAGGTTATTTAAACGCCCAAAGTCTAACCAATAAACTAGGGGAGTTTAGATATTTGTTTGCTAATTCAAATATAGATATAATTTCTGTGTCCGAAACTTGGTTTCAGCCAGATTTATGTGATAATGTTTATAGTTTGAAGGATTTTAGGCTTTTCCGAGTCGATAGGAGGTTTTCTTCTGGAGGAGGTGCGGCCTTGTACGTGCGTGATAGGCTTGCCAACAGGTTTATTTGCAAATCGGATTATAACTGTCCTTTAGAGTATGTTTTTGTCAGCATTACATGTAGCACTGAGAGTGTTTTGGTTGAATCTGTACAAACCATAATAACAACATCAGCACCATACCTTTGATAACAATTTTGGAGTCATCTTCCTGTTCCTATTCGTATACTTTGTTATGTGGTGATTTTAATTGTAACCTGTTGAACAATCGTTAAGCTGAAAATTTTCATAGTGAATTTAGGGCACTAAATTTGAGGTCAGTTAATAACACTTCTGCTACCCACTTTACTAAAGAGTCTAGTACATTATTAGATCTTTTTCTCGTTAGTGACGTTGGTAAAATAAGTCTTTATAGCCAACTTTTGGCACCTTGCTTCTACAACCACGATTTGATTTTCATATGTTTGGATGTAGCTTGCCAAGTGGATGAACTAAAGTTTCAATATCGAGACTACAAAAACGTAAACTCAACTGAATTAGTTCATGACTTTGAGTGTATAAACTAGAACTCCTACAGCGCAATGTAAATCAACTTTTTGATCAGCATGTACCTTTAAAGACCCGCGTAGTGAAACACGGAGCACCACCTTGGCTGAATGGTGACATCATACGGCTGTGACGACACGTCGGGATCCCGCCTACAGTCAATGGAGGCGATACAAACTGGAGGACTTCCACAAATCCTATTGCAGACTACGCAACCAAGTCGTCGTAATGATCAGAACGGCAAAAAGAATTTATTACGTACAAAAGCTTGGTAATTTAGAAACTGGCAAAAAGCTATGGAAAAACCAGCGGGAAATCGGTATAGGCAAACCATGTAAGAGGTTAGTTGACGACATCGATTGTGACGCTCTCAATAGAAAGTTCACTTCAACACCTCCTTCTCCGTCCCAACTTCACCTACTGTTTCGCTTACTGAAGAATCAAATGGCATAAGTAGCACATTCAACTTTATTAATATACAAGAAGAAGATGTTGTGGAGGCAATAATATCTATAAAATCCAATGCTACAGGCCTGGATTAAATGGAACCTTAGTTTGTAAAATTGTTACTACCTTATTTAAAGCGTTTTATTATCCACATATTCAATAGCATACTTACCACATCCAAGTTTCCTTTAGAATGGAAGAAGGCTAAAAAAAATTCCTTGCCCTAAAAAGCCAACTGGTGCTGCTAAGGAGTTCCGCCCCATTGCCATCCTCCCATTCCTCTCTAAAGTGTTCGAAAAAACTATTTTGAAGCAAAAACAAAAGTACCTATGGATCAACAACTTGTTAAGTTCCTGCCAATCAGGTTATCAAATCAGATCAGATCAGACCCGCTACGTCTATAATCTGCGGCGGTATGACCATGTATCTAATTTTGTACCACGTATCTCTGGCTGTAGCCTCGACAGCTTAATAGACTTCCGTTCAGTGAGCTATCTGCACGAAATCATCAAACTCAACAACCTGATTATTTACATGCTAATCTAAACTTCCCTAGTTCAAGAAGGTCTTTGATACTAATACAACCTCGATGTAAATATGTTATTAATGATCGTCAATTTTTTGTCCACGTTACTCGCCTCTGGAACTCCCTACCTATTGCGATGAGAAGTATAAGAAACACGAAAAGGTTTAAATCATTAGTTTTCAATTATTTGGCAAATCGTTGATAATCACTATTCTTAATTATTATTATTTTTTTTTCTCTCTTCTTTTTCATTATATTTCTCATTATATTCTGTTCTTTTTCATAATATCTAAAACTTATGTACATTTTGTAAATAGACACCCTTATTTTCTTTTTAGTTTTATTTTTCTTAATTCTTTCTTAATTTTTTTTTTTATTCTTTTCTATTTCATATAGTTTCATATTCTTAAATTAATTTAAAGGCTTGCAGAATTTTATAAGGCTTATGTTCTTCTATGTAAGCGTTTTTTGAAATAATTAAATACAAATATTTTTGAACTCGTATTTGGAAATCCTTTAATGTTGAGGCATACAAAAGTAGTACCTGCCTTGGCTCTTCTTAACCCTCTACTTCGAAAGTGATCCAGGAATGCAAGAGCTCTCTGAATGCGGTTGGAGGATTTAATTCTTTGAGTGTAATTTGGGTTCCAGGTCATCACGGCATAACTGAAAACGAGATCACCGATGAACTTGCTGGGCAAGGATCTCAGACAGCTTTCTCAGGACCTGAACCGTCGATAGGTCTGCCAGCGTCCTTAGTGAGTGTTTCAACCAACGATTGGATCTGCCATCAACCAACGTTGATGGCATGCCTCCATTGGATGCAAACAGACCAAACGTATGATTCCTAACGTAAATAAGAAGACTGCAATATTTTTGCTATCCCGCAGCAGAAAAGACTGTAAAAAGCTTATTGGTGTTGCCAACGAGCACTTCTCTTTTGCCAAGCATTTAAACGTGTAAGGCTTAAGTGATACCATACTCGGTGAATCTTGTGGAGAGGATGAGGACCCCGAAGAGCACTTCTTCTGTAAATGTCCTGCTTTTTCTCGCATGAAGTTACAGATACTCGACATGGTGAGAGCTGGTAACTTAGGCTCCTTATCATGGCAGCGTCTTTGGACTTTTTTCCCCAACATCTGGAAAGCTTTAACAAATAGAAGGTTGCTAACTGGTAATACAATGCACCGGTATTTAGGTCTGTGTGCTCCAGCTGGTATTTAAAAAACCTCCCACAGAAAAAAAAACAAAGAAACTGCTTTCGAAAACCCCTGCATCTCCTTAAGATTATTATTTGCCTGGAAAAGAAAAGTGTTGCGAAACCTCTCTTGCGACCGAATACTTTTCTTCTAAGCCATCTTCAATTAAATTTTATCACAAAGTATCAATAGACGACACTGCCTCACTCATCCTTTCATCGCTTGCTCCATGCTGCCTTGGAAATGACTCAATTTTGTAAGAGAAAAAAAAGCGTCCTCGCATAGCGCAAAAGATAAAATGTGAAATATTTAATATTTTAAAATTGATTTTTTTTACATTGTGCACTGAACCAGAGATTAATTCGTACGAAAGGAGAGAGATTTTTGCTTTTAAAGTTTCGACTGGTGGTGATTGAGAGAGGAATCCTTTAGTCCATCGGCTTGGTCCTTAATAATACTAAAAGCCAGAGCTAGTGTGGGAAATTTTGAAAAATTCGTATTCTATGTGTGCAATTCGGTCTTTTTTTTGTCCTCTTCATTTTTCAGGGTTGAGTTGCCTGAGCTAACATTGTGGTGCCAAAGCTGATATAGAACCAAGGTTGGAAAAAGGAGTTAGTAGATTTTTGGAATGGACAGCTTTAATCCGGACCATTGAAATGTGAAAAACCAATTTCTCTTTTTTTTTTTGGTCTATGCCAAACCCTCTTATTCGAACTTTATACAACAGGAATGCCTGCTTCAGGCTGCTTGAATGAAAAAGGACGTGGACACACCAACAAGCCTTGGTTTCTCTTAATATGCATAATCCTGATGAGGCCAACGTTTTTGGAGTGAAATGTATGCTAGAATCGACATCGGACGTTCATGATGTTCATAGTGGCATGAATATTCTCCGCAACAAATGGGTTATCCTAAAATCAGTTCACGATTTTCCTTATCGGGAAAGAGGCAAAAAAGCACATGATTCAGGATGTCCCTGTACGATATGGGCGTTATTATGTGGAATGTGTGTGATGTGGTATGCAAAATATGGGAAGTGATTTCTGCAGATAAAGGCAGTGATGCGAAGGTTTCCATTGCAGGAGATAGGAAACGGGTTCTAATTAGATTACTACATTGAGTACTAAAAGGCAAGAGTCGATTAGGGAAGGGTGAGTAGATGATTGGGTACATATGAGAACTTGTGTTACTCCCTCGTCAAAAAATAAAAAAGAAAGAAAAATTCAAACGTACAAATCTTCAAGGTTCAAGTTAACATATAGATTTTGAGGCTGTTATTATGAAGACTAGTATCTGAGCGTATATTATTCGGGAAGGTTTTGATTGGTGTCAACTTGATGGCACCCAGTTGTTGCAACTTACAATACATGATGATTGTGCTTGTCGTACCATCACCAAGCAGCGTACTGGTCTCGTTGAATCGTATGTGACTTGCCGAACTAGAAAGTGCGTGTGTTGACAAAGAAACGACAAACAATAGAGCAACACCATGATGCTCGTGACTAATTATGGGGAATGTCACAGCGGATAATTTCGACTTACTCCACCAGTGGTGGACTTCAAACACCAGAAATCCCTAAATGAGCTGTTATTACATATTTGATTCAGGGGCTTTCGAGGTACTTTCAATACTACGACAGGGTATTGAAGTAGAAACGATGGCGGTAGAGCTCCTGGCAACTCTAATTGCAGCTCTCAAGCTGGGAACTGACACCAGACAATCCACCTCTTTGTGCCCAAAGAGATTTCAAAAGAATTTGGCCTTTCTGCTACCCAACTACGTAGAAAGCAACTGACTCCGAAAAAACCAACAACCTATGAAAAAAAGACAAAGAAATCCCGCTCTGCACGTGAAACATAAGATCCCTTAACGGAGTATGTGCTGAAGAATCAGTGGAGGTCCTAAACTGCTGCATGGAAGACATACCATCCATCCAAGAAGTGTGATGGAAAGATAAAAAAATGTGTCATCTAAAAGACAACAAAAAAATTTTGGATCTACAATCGGTAAACGAGGTCTGCGCAACAGAACCTCCTAAAACTTACTCAGGCTGATCAATTTTGTTACGCACAGATCACAAGCACACGCTCCCTCCATTAGAAAATTCATAAAGGTAATTGGCGATCCCCAAATCAATCAATCGTCAAGCAAATTGAGCATGTTGCGATCAACGCAGGACACTCTTCAAGTGTTATCAATGTCGAGAGACCAATTTTAATTCGGACCACTGTTTTTATAGTCAAGGTACGATCGAGAATATCATGTGCAGAACTAGCACAAACTGACGCTGTGAAACGATATGATGTCGGAAAGTTTCTGTTCCAAAAGATGGCCAGCGGATTAGCGTCGGTCCAGCTGTCTTTGAATCCTATGTACAACATTATGTATTGAAGACCAGTGGCGACAAAGCCAACAAGCTACCAGGGCCGCAGCATCTGATATTCTGGGTTTCAATCGGCCCCAAAATGAAACCCAGGTTCGATGGGGATGGGGATGGGGAATGGCAGGCAAATGCATGTATATGTAGCCAATGAAAAAGCACGGCAAATGATCATGCAACAGCAATCAAGGACTGCTTTCGGTCAGTATAATAAGATTTACAAGGAGAAAGAAAAAGGAGCTCCGTGAGAAACGATCGTTTAAAGAAATTGAAAGATGACATGATAGGATTGAGATTCGAAAATTTTACCAAACGATAAAAAGATTATTCCAGGGTGTTGATAAAAACCAAACTTGAAACTTAGTGATAGAAATGCAGTCCGTAGTAAGGATCTGAAAGGATAGCTTCTGCAGACAGCTCAACGACAGGAGATGAAGACACTGTTACGCTGTCGGGCAGAATGTCCCATTCAACTTGGACGATACGAAAGAACAGCGTCCTCCCAACTTAGAAGATGCTAAACTTGCCATATGTTCACTTGTACCGAATCTGAAATAGCCTGATCGCGCAAGGTAGGGATCAGTTGGACAAGAGCATGCACCATAATATGGTCGGTTTATAGAAAGCATGCCCGATGAGTGGAACCTCAGTAGTATATCCGATTCTTAAAAATGGGAAATCTTCACAATTGCGCCAAGTATAATAAGAATTAAGCCTAACTATCGTACCTTAAACTGTTATCAAAATTATTCTCTGCTGATAGAGATTCACACTTACAGTGTGACGCTAATAGTCGGGAGAGTGGTAAAACACGTCAACTAAAGGGCTATTAACGTAAGACAAAGACAAAAAATAACATTAATTTAGTTTTAAAGCTAATCACTAGATTGTGGCTAGCAAACCAGACTCAAAGATTACTAAGGTCCCAGTTAATTTCAAATGTCATGTCTTATACCCTTTTTGTCCCGTATGCAAATTCTATGTCAAAAACTGCTAACGCACCCTTGAAAGGCAGCTCGAACACAGAATTAATATAAATTAAAAACAGTAGAGGTCCCATGACAGATCCTTGTGGCACGCCCATATTAGAATATTCAATACTGTTTCTAATACTATTAACTTGAACCTTTTGAGATCGATTCTCAAGATAAGACGTAAGCCATAAGAGTATAGAATCCCTAAAACCTGCACACTCTAGCTTTTCTACTAAGATTTTGTGGTTGACCATATCAAATGCCTTTGTTATATCTACAACAAAGCCTGCTGTAGATTTTTTGTCGTCTAAGTTTTTGCAAACCATAGGAGAAAAATTCAAGAGTGCATCTTCTGTTGATTGTCTTTCGCAAAACCCATACTGAGAAGAAGCAAAGAGATTTTTTTTTATCGAGAAATTTCGCGATCCTTATTTTGATAAGTTTTCCAAAAATTTGACTTATAGACGGAAGCAGCGATATGGGTCCATAATTAAAAACTTTATCCTTTTCACCTTTTTTGAAAAGTGGTAACACATCAGCAAACTTCAATGCATCGGGAAAAATACCAGATGTCACGCTATTATTGAATATGTGTGCTAAGATGTCAATAATATTCCATTTAATGTTTTTTTAACAGAAGGTTAGAAATACCATCGTTTCCACAACTACAAGAATTTTCGTTATAGCTTTCGACAATACTTCGATTGCAATTCTGACAAAATTGTGAACTAACATTTGGAACGGTATTTTCAGCTTAATTAACAAAACAGTTATTAAACTTATCACCTATTTCGCTTTCACTCTTATAAACAGTGTTGTTGATGCACAGTTCAAAAGGGTTGTTTACTGAAGACCTTTTGTCAATAACACTATTCACTGTTATGTTTTTCTTTTGTTTTAAGGAAAACACCGACTTTAATATTCTTATATTTTATTTATAAAATATATCGCTTATTAATAATATAAAATTCAATGGTTATGATTCTTATGCTGAGGCGCGTGTGATCGGCTTGACAGACAGAATGAGAAGAAGGTTTTCTAGTCCTTGACATACCGATTACAGCGCATTCCAAATAGGAAAAAGGATGTTCGAAAAGAAGGCAGTCATTTTATAATAGTTGATGTCATGTTACACTATTTCAGGGTTGTCATTAATTCATATATAACAACTCTCCCCTTCTTAAAAAAAAAATGACTTCCTTCATTTCACTTTTTACAGACAATTTCAATATACTACTTCTTCTTTCTATTTGTTTTAAATTCAGATACATATTTCTTAGTCATTTTTCTTTCTCTATTTGATCTTCGTAATTGTAAGTATTTACTTTCTTTTATAGAAGGGCTTTCAATATTTTCATTTTCTTCTATTACTTTAATTTTCTTACAATTTTCAAAAGAACTATTTTGATTCTTATTTCTTAATATTATTTCCTTGTAATTTTTGTCTAACTCTTTTACATTCACGTCTGATAAGTAAATTTTGCTTTTTGAAGGTGAACATTTAATTTGATTTTTATGTACATACTTTTTCAACCCGTTTACTTTAATTAAATATCTTAAATTACTCAAAACTTCCATAACCTGAGCTGGTATCCAGCGTACAAAATGTTTGAATGGATTTTGATACAAAATTAAGTCACCTTTTTTGAAATCACTTTTTACAATATTCATTTGATTAGGTGTTTTTGGCTTATGAGATTTCTTAAATTCACAAAATTTGTTACAAAAATCAAATTTTTCTTTAAATTTATTATTCACAAAATCTAAATTTGACCTAGGCTTATATGAAAAAAGCATTTCCGATGGACTTTTAGATGTGGATGTGGACGGCATATTTCTATCGTTATATAAAAAGTTTTCAATTTTATTTAAGAGTAACGTCGTGTTATTTTTATCCAAACAAAATTTCACTAAGACGTTTTTTACAGACTGTACTCCACGCTCAGCCAAACCATTTGACTGTGGGTGGTATATTGGCGATTTTAAAACTTCTATATTCTTGTTTTTAAAAAACGATTTAAAATGAAACGAATTAAACGGTGGACCGTTATCTGATACAAGTTGTTTTGGGTACCCGAAAGTTCGAAACGTTTTCTCAAGTGCATTTAGTGTTTTTAAAGCGTCAGTCGAACTCATGAAATGTATATCTTTGAATTTACTGTAAGCATCCACAATAATAAGAAAATTTTTGCTTTGAAAACTAAAAAAATCTACATGAACTCGCTCAAATGGAAAATGCGTATCGGGCCATTTTGTAGTTACCACTTCTTTCTTGACGTTTCCAGTTATGGTACAACTCTGGCAGCATTTCATGAATCTATCAATGTCTTGATCTATGAGAGGCCACCAAACATATGAACGAGCTAGCATTTTCATACGATTAATACCACAGTGATTTTCGTGAAGCAAATTCAAACAAGAATTCCTTAAACATTTCGGAATTATAATACGATTTCTATAAAATACGCACTTGTTCTCTGTAGATAAGTTATTTTGTACTTTTTTGAAAAGGTTCGACAAACTCTCACTTTGATAATCATGCAACGATTTATACAAATCCATCAGCTCATCATCATGCGCCATGTGATGCTGGATAACGGATACATTTAACATTGGATTTTCTAGTTCTGAATAATAGTTGATCGGTATTTGTTCCACCTCTGTTTTTTTATTCAACGGCAATCTAGATAAGGCATCAGCAGGTGCCAAGGACTTTCCTTTGCGATACTTAATGATATAGGAATATGATGACAATATTATGCTCCATCTTTGGAGCCTAGAGACAGATACCGCAGAATTGTTTTTATTTGGACTGAAAATTTCCTGCAGAGCTTGGTGGTCTGTGCATAAGGTGAATCTTTGACCATAAATGTAAATATGAAACTTTTTTATCGCAAACATTATAGCTAAGGCTTCGCGATGAAGCTGCGAATAGTTTTGTTCTGCTTCATTAAGTGTGCTCGACACGAACATTACAGGCTTTTCAACCCCGTTTACCACATGTAAGAGCACTGCTCCCACCCCATAAGGAGATGCGTCTGAAGCGACAACAATTGGTTTATTAGGGTCATACAGCTCTAATAAGCTTTCATTTGTTAGAAATTGTTTACTTTTTTCAAAAGTTTCTTGACAACCCGAATTCCAAATAAATTTTGCATTTCCTAAAAGGTCATAAAGCGGACGTAATTTAGAAGATAAATTTGGGATGTATTTTGAATAAAAATTCAATAACCCCAGATATGACTGTAGTTGCTTGAGGTTAGACGGTGGTGGCGCTTTGAGAATAGCCTCAAGTTTTTCGGGATTTGGACAAATACCTTTAGCTGAAATCACGTGGCCCAGATATTTAACAGACGTAACTAAAAATTTTGATTTTTCGATGTTAATTCTTATATTGTGTTCATTAAGTCGAGATAACACCAAAAGTAATTTTTTGTGACAATCGTCTTTAGTCTTACCCCCGATAATTATATCGTCCAAATAACAGAAGACACCTTTAAATCCCAATAACACCCTATCCATGACGGATTGAAAAATAGAGGGAGCACAAGATACCCCATATGGGAGACGAGTATACACTAGAAGTCCTATCAGAGTATTTATCACTAATAGTTCCTTACAATTTTGATCCACCGATAGTTGTTGATAGGCTCCTCTTAAATCAATGACACAAAAAAACTCACATTCTGCTTACTCCGCGAAAATATCGTCCATTTTCGGTAATGGGTAATGTTGCATCATAATGCATTTGTTAATGGTAACTTTACAGTCCATGCAAATTCTCAATTCGCCATTTGCCTTAGGCACTATTACAATTGGGGTAGCCCATCGGCTAAATTTAATAGGCTCTAAAATTTTTTCATCTACAAGACGACTGAGTTCCGCTTTAACTCTATCCCTCAACTTAAATGGAACACTATATGCACAATGAAAAATTGGTTTCTGACAACCATCCAAAACAATATTCACGGTATACCCTTTAATTGGATCATTATTTTTGTTATCAATAATGTTTGGATATTTTTCCCGAATAAACTTTAAGATCGGACACCCTACTTCTGTTTTTATATAATTCATACCTTTTGCACTTTCCGTATACATTTTACGCCAATTTGGGAATAAAACATCTTGCCAATCTCTTCCCAACAAAGGCTTTCTTGGACAGCTTCCTTTGACAACAATTATAACGCAGTTCCAACATCCACCTCCAAACTCCACCGCCACGCTCATAACGCCTAATTCTTCAATTTTATTACCTAAAACAGTGCACAAATTATTAAATGACTTTTGTAATTTTGTATTGTAAAAATAATCGCAATAATGTTTTTCTGACATAATAGTTACCGATGCACCCGTATCGATCTCAAAACTGGTTCTTACGTTATTGATGAGCAATGTACACTCTGCTGGCTCTAGGTGATGATCGTGATTGCTCCTCTTGTTATCTGCATTCTTTTTATTCTCTGCGTTGGATGTTGACACTTCTTGGCTCTCAGCACTGACTATATTGATTCCGATCTTTGGCGTTTGTGTTTTTTTGTATCTGCATACTCTAGAAGTATGCCCAATTTTGTGGCATGTAAAGCACTCCCAATTATCTCTCTTTGCTGGACATTTATCTTGGTCGTGACTATTTCCACAGCGATGACAAGATTTTTTTGATAACGAAAGCTGTGGTCTCTGACGATTTGTTTCGTAGCGTTCACCTGACGTTTGAAGTGTGCTTGACGAATGACGACTACTTTTTTTATTCTGTATTGCATTTGAATGTGGTTTTGATGGCACGCTTCTGTTGTTGTTTTTTTGTTGAAAAACTGCATGTATATTTTGGTGGGAATGTAAGGATTTTGATGTTTTTTGTGAAAGCTCCATGTTTAATGCTTTCGTAGTGTATTGTTCGAAGGTTAGGTTCTCTTCACTAAATAAGGCCTGTTGTATTTTTTCACAGGTTAATCCCACAATGAAACGATCGCTCAATACATCATCTAACATTTTAATTTTATCTTGTGCACATCTTCTGCTGCCTTATCTGGAATGATGTCTCCGAAACTACAATTCTGCGCCTGGGCTTGCCATTCACGCCTGGAACTACCTTTCCCAGAACTAAATTGATTTCTATCTATAATAAGAATCCTTACATAATTTAATTTCCTTTTTAGGTTCAGAGCTGAGTTGTTGGTATTTCTTCTTTAGTTTTCTTTTTCTTAGTTTATTCTTTGCTTTAATCCTTTCACTAACTTTATGGAAATCCAGGGCATTAATCTTTTGTTTTTGTAATTTTAAATGAACATAAAATGAACGTTAAATGAACTTATTTCCATTTTACCTGTTAAGATCTCTATAGAAAGATCATACGACCTTGATACATCACTCTCACTATAGACTTGTTCCCAAGATTCAAACAGAATTAACACAATCAACATTGCGTATGACAGTGTAGACAAAGAAGACCTGTACAGAGCCGTGTTCAGTTTTAGCTTCTTTGCAAAACTCGTACGACTATGCAGGATGACTCCGTCAAGGTCGGTAAAGAGCTCACAACGACCTTGGATGTATGAAAAATTTTGCAAAACTCAAAAGTCAACAGCCAGCAGAAACAAAGTCCTTCAAAAGTCTGCATACTCGCTTACGCAGCAGACATTCACGTAATGAGAAGAGGTAAATACGATGTCATAGTAGCTTTTGCGGGCATTGAAACAGAAACGGAATAACTTTTACGGTTGATTCTAGTTCTTTGAACCCTGTTATCAGTATCAGTCTCATGCTGTAAACCATTTCATAAAAAATCACTACATTTCAACTCCAAATTTCTTCAGCTACACAAATGCCATACACAGGAACCTCTACTTCACCAACGAACTCCCTAAGCAAATAAAATATTCAACTAAAATAGTCAACAAAATGTATTCCCTTAATATCACTTAGTGACAATCGGTTTCATCAAATATTTAAAAAGTCCACACTCCATTTGGAAGCAAAGATGTCCTCAATAAAGACAACAGCTGTAGTTGTGTTCATATAATCTCTCTCAACACTCAAAATGGTTCTTACAACTTTGGTCCAAAGAGATAAACAAATCATGTAGCAATATAGCAAAAGCAAGTCCCCGGCACACAAACCATAATAATAACTGGTTCTTATTTTATTTAACAAAATTCATTTTATGATGTGTTTGCTGATCCTAGAAGGAGACATAGGAAATGGCATTTAAGCCCTCTGGATATAATAAAAACATATCATTAACTACCACAGAGTCTGAGGATTGGGCTGTTGGTTGAGTAAAAACAAGGAGGGAGGACAGAGGATAGCCAACCCTTGGGGAGGACAAATCCTTTTTGTTCAAATTTTTATTTGTCTCCGGTGCAAGTGATTTGGGTTTTGGTTATTTTAGTGCAGTCAATGAAGCGAAAAATAGGGCCTTACCTCCGAATTTTTTTACTGTGAACCGATTTGCATGAAATTTTGGAATTAGGCTCATCTTACCCTTAACTTCAAAAGTGAAAATAATTTGAACACCGCAACCACCCTGGGGGTGGTTGCCACGCCTTCTCGGGGGTGAATTTTTTTCAAAATAACCTCGGATATCGATAGAAGGCCTAATTTTAAGCAAAAAATCAAATATAAAGTTTTTCATTAAGTCCAATACTTTTCGAGTTATTGGCAATTGAATAAGCGAGCTGTAGTGCAAATAAGGGGAGCATTTAATGTTTTTTTCTTTTAAATCAATTAGTTCTTGGACCATAACTCCTTCAATTTTCATGCTATCACAACTTATAAGAAACCATTGTAAAGGTGATTGAAAGAGCTACAACATCCTTTATTGCAATATGTAGTGAACAACCTTTTGCTAAAACGGTGAAGGGTTAAAGGACTTAAGAGAGGCGGCGATTGCGCTGCCACGCGCTCTTTAAACAATCATATCTCCGTCAATTTTTATCTGACAGAAAAAACTAAAAAACCAAATTGTTTGTCAAAAAAATACCTAAATTTTTCCTCTTTACACTTTTATACGTATCTGTCGTCATTTTAGAGATATTATGAAAAAAAGTGGGTTTTTTTTAAATTTGAAAATTTTTTGTTTTTTTTTAAATCGTGACTTTTTTGAAAAATATGTGTCCTGAAGCAGCCAAGCTGATACTATCTATCAAACTCTTCATAACAAACTTAGTTTTAGGCGGAATACGATTAAATTTAATTTTGGTGGAAATGGCACTTATGGAACCCATTGATTTAAAAGAAAAAAACATTAGATGCTCCCTTTATTTGCACTACAGCTCACTTATTTTACATGCAAAAGACTTTAAATATTGCTCATTTTAAAGCTTATTTCAAGCACTACAAAATATCTCTTTATATTAGAATGCATAAAATGCATCTGCTCGCCGCTAGATGGCATTGAACATATCGATTAAATTTCAGACAAAACAAAAAAATACTTTGAACTTTAATATCTAGCTTAATATTGCACTTAGAATACATTAAAAAAAAACAAATTTTTAATTGATTTATCTGCTACAATTTTGTTCTTTATAAAATTTTCGATAAAACGTATAGTTTTGGAGATATTTGCAATAAATAGATGAAAAACGTGAAAAAATTGTGAGTTTTCAATTGCCAATAACTCGAAAAGTATTGGACTTAATGAAAAACTTTATATTTGTTTTTTTGCTTAAAATTAGGCCTTTTATCGATATCCGAGGTTATTTTAAGAAAAAAAAAATTCACCCCCGAGAAGGGGTGGCAACCACCCCCAGGGCGGTTGCGGGGCTTAATTCATTTTCACTTTTGAAGCTAAGGGTAAGATGAGCCTAATTCCAAAATTTCATGCAAATCGGTTCACAGTAAAAAAATTCGGACCTAAAATGCTTCATTGACTGCACTATTTGTAACGTCTACTTTTTTCGATCATAAAACCTGAGATGATGGATGAATACTGGGACAAGGAAAAAGAAGAGCTATATTTTATTTTGCTATGTGATTTGATTTTTTCTTGTGAGTAGATTTTTTCTTTGTGCTACAGAGTTGATCTTGTTCCTGTAGTTATGTGTCAAAATGAAATAAGTTTGGTAGAACTATGGACCACTAAAAAAGCAGATATCTACCAGTGTGCTAAATTAAAAATATTAGTGAGAGCTAAGCGGTGACTGCTCACAACTTTGCAGCTAGATACCTTGCCTCGACCGTATAGTGATAAGCTAGTGCCGTGGCGTAAAGTTTGAAGCCCAGAAACATAAAATTGTATTTACAATGACACCACTTGTCGCAAGAAATTTTGAAAGTCCTCTATGCCATAAAAAGCGTATTCTTACCTCCCGTTGAAATGCCTAATACTCCACGGTTCTCCGAGCTTCGTTGTTTCACCAGTAATGTGATTTAATCTCTGTACGGTTGGTTTCTTACTGGTTTTTCCAACAAAGACACCTAAAATCACATCCAAACCCGAAAGGACATTTGTCGATAATGGAAAGTATAGAAAAACGTAATACCTTTAGTATGTACTTGGATGCTATTATTACCATGTACAACTTTAAGCACAACTTCTCCATTGTCATCCCCCCTTAATAGGGAAGACTGAAAGCACATAAAGCCCCGTCCTTCAAGGCAAGATGTGGCCTGGTATACTAACGGCTGAAAAATGGAAACTGGTATACGTTTCGGCATTTTCAGCGACTCTCCCACAAAGAATTTCTCAGTAATAAGGGTAAGTCACAGGTCCATTTTCCAAGCTGCAGTCTTTGCCATTAACTAATGTTCGAGAATAATATGATCATCGAACACGAAAAACACAACAATATTCATTTTCTCAGACAGCCAACTGCAGCTGCACTAAAGGCGTTAAGCTCACCTGTCATAAAATCCAAACTAGTCCAATAGAGAGTCATGTAACTCTCTGAAATAGCTAGGAAAAACGCTGTAATCCTCCACTGGATCCCAGTTCCCAGCATACAAAGGCTATTATGGTGACGAGAAGGCAGACATCTAAGCTTAAGACGGCGCATCTAAACCATTCGTCGGACCTGAACCCTTCTGCGGTGTAAATAAAAGCACCTCCAAAAACACTGCCAAGAACATCTTACTGGAAGAATCAAATAAATCTTTGCCTAACTCATCTGGCCAAACCTTTTCAAAACTATTTTTGCCAAAATATATTGAAAAAACATCAAAATTCCTACTAAACCTCAATAGGAAAACCATAAAAATTTGCACAGGACTATTAACCGGCCATTGTTCTTTTAAGAAACATCTTCACCAAATGAGGCTGGTAGCGGACCCCATCTGTAGACTATGCCTCGAAAATGAAGGAACATCTCTGCACATTATTACAGAATGTCCAGAACTTTTCCGCCTCAGAGAGCAAATACTTGACTATGAGATCATCCCCCTAGATAAACTCAAACTCATTCACCCACAGAAGATTGTTAATTTCTGGTTCAGCTCAGGAGCAGGAGAACTGCCCTGAAACCTCACATGGCCTGGCACAATTGGCTTCATTCAGATACCGTAAGGCCCAGAGCTGCGCAAGCTCAAACCGCCCTTAATTTAATCTAATCTAATCTACCGTTTATTTTTTAGTGCAAAGGCCATTCAAAACACATAGACATGTGAAAAAACTTCTTATTAAAATCGCATTCATCCTACGATTGGAATTTTTTTGATAACATCTTTAAAGGCCTTAGGTATTGAAAAATTAGCTTCAAAGTAAAAAACGTTTACCATTGCAATAGGGTGTCTGGGCTTGCTAAAGTTTCATAGTTAAGGTAATTAAAAGAAAGCTTGGCCACTTCTTGAGACGTGTATTTCACATCAACTTGGTTTCTTTTTCATGTATTTTTCTGTCTGATGTCTGTACCACACAACGCGCAATATAGAAGTGGACCAAAGACGGTTACCTGTGGAACTTCAGATACGTTCTCCTTTAGTTTAAGCAATAAGTTTCTTTGCTTTGTAGGGAACAGCGCCTCGACGCAGGTCTGCTTTTGGGAAATTGAACAGGTTAACTGAATTCACATCCTTACGTAATTTGAGAATTAGATCATCAAAGTAAGAGAAGGCTTAAGTCAAACAAAGTGGAGTCACTTACTATGAACTCATTATAATTTCTTGTTAAAGAGCGTGTGACACGCAAATTAGATGGAAAACGAAAGAAAAAAAACAGAAATGTTCGTAAATAGGGTTTAGTCTGCGAAAGTATGTGGTAGATTGCAAATATTTCGAAAAATATTCATCTCTCTTTTGTCGAGCTTTCGTAGCCGCCTAGTCTCTCCTAAAGTTTGACGAATTCCGTACACACACTTACTTTTCTATTTTGTAAATATTAACTAAGTGGTTTAGCTATAGCTTCCACAATTTACTCCTAGGTTTCATAAATTCTAATTTACATTGAAACAGTAGGTATTAGGGTCTTTAAAGGCACGTTCACTTCCTTTCATTAACTAAAAAAGGAGGTACCTGAAACTCCTTAAGAAGTGACATTTAACTCATATGTTACTCTCCTGGGCGGCTGTGGTGCAGTGGAAAAATGTTGAGTGGAAAAGCTATACACGCTTGTTAGAGTCCTGCTCTGGACATCAACTTTTCTTTCAGCCTCCAATGTTCATAGGGCTCGCCTTGAGTTTATATGTAGTAGAAGGACTAGCCAATGTCTCGCTAAAAGTGATTCCCATGAAAAAACATTTTTGCCCCTGTAAAGATTGGAACCATATGAACTAACATCAGAACATCACTCCACGGGTATCACTATGTGAAATTACAACCACCTTATTTCCAACTACTGTATCACATAAAAGGGAAGGCCAGTTCTCTAGTTGTACAATGGACCGACAAATAGGTCTTACTAAGTGCACCAGATCAGCTTAAGCATCCTCTTTAAAAAAAAAAGTTTCCTGCATCTGTACTTTTCACTCAGCCTGGCAGTCAGGAATCTTACAATCAGAACTGTTTTGGAGAATATTGAGGTACTTACGGTATAAGGTGATATATTTAAAAAAATAAAAAAAAGGAAATGAACTTAATCCTATAAGCTTCTTTACTAAACTGTCTGTAGAGAAAAGACACCACAAGGTGGAGTTTTATCCGCACTTAAATGTTAAATTGTTGCCAACGAAATTCTGCTTATTGTTTCAAAGTGTTTTCATCATCCTCATTGGGTTCCTCTAATACATTTAGGGCTGTAACGAGGATCAGCTGCAAATAAAGAAATTCCTATATTCCGCTACACAAAAGCGGCGCATACATGGACAAAGCTAAGAGAACGACACTGGGAACGCCACGAAGCATAGCACAAAGAGGAGACCGAGACTATAAACTAATGTTTTGTTTATTAGAACTCAATCTCACGCACACTTAATCAAACACATTTATTCGTGTTTTCTTTATCGCAACGCATTTTCATATCATCGAGCTTCATCTCACAACGGTTTTAAAGAAGTTTCTTTTTAAAAATTAGACAATAAATATCATTTCCTTTCATTCAATTCATAAATAAGCACAGCTCGGGGAGGCTCTGGGCCTAACGAATTTCTGAAACCTAATTCTATACCGATTCAGAAGTAAGAGGTATTCCCGATTCTTCGCTAAATGCGAAACCCACGGGACAACAGTTTCATGTGTTTTTTGATGGGGCTCGGAGCGCAAACTCCGACGTTGCAGACGGACATGCCAGCCATTCCCCTACACAACGATTAGCATAAAAAATCATAAGTAACGTGCATCGGTCTCTCCACATAAATTCTTTCCTATTTTCATAAGCCCTTAATTTAAAAAATAGCTTTTAACCCGGGGGCTAAAACTAGTTTCACTTTAAAAACATGTATGTGGAATCTTTGTTGCAATTTAGAAACATCAAACTAATCATTTATCACAAATCATATCATCTGCTCTCAGTGCAAAACTACAGAAAAAAAAGAATCCTTTTTATCTCTTGATGTTTGCAAATCAAATTTTACGTAATTCAATCCCACCTAATTAAAATTTTTTGAAAAAACAGCCTTTTGTATTTTTGACGGAACTTCAAACAATGGCTGTTACGAATGGCAACTTAAACCATTCGTGTTTTGAAGAGTCATAGAATTACGCAGTAGTTATTTATGTCTCTCTTTGAAATATATCCTTTAAAATAAGAGAAAAGGGTAGTTTTTTAGTTTTGTTCTGTCCGGCAGATAGACAAGACGTGTATTGCTTTTTGTTAAACCGGAGAAAATAAATTGTGTGTTTTTTGTATATTTTTCACACAAACAAAATTCTTACCGTGTTTTATTTTAATAAGAGTGATATACATTTTGGTCCTTTGAGTCGGTAGTGTTAAAAAAAAAAAACCCGAGTGAAAAGTGTAAATAATATTAAAACCAGCGCCAGGAGGTACAAGGAACAAATTCTGCAAAAGAATCTACGCAGGAGCGCAACAAATGGAAGCAAGCGAACAGATGGTTTGTAAGTGGTGAGTAACACTGCATTTAGGGATATTTGCAGCTAACAAGCAGCATCTATTTATTTGGAACAAAAATAATATTCATTTACAAAAATAAACAAACTTTTCGGTGCATCATAACCATCATTTCCAGCATTTTTCGGTGATTTACAACCACCACATCTCGCTAGGTAGTTATCTAAGTTACCTATATGTAGTACATTGGTATTCATTTCTATATTCATTACCACAGCGTAGCGTCTCAATACGCAGTTTTTTTTATGTACTCAGCGGAGCTACATTGCGAACAAAATGTTGTTCAACAGGAAAAAAGGGGTAAATTCAAAAGTAGATACATACATGGAAAAAAGAAGAGAAAAAGTGAACAAAATATTACGTGCATTAATTGAGTGGTGTGAGATTGTAGTTTGTAGGGTTAAGATAGGAAGTGCGTGAAAAATAATCTTTGGAAATCAAGATCACACTAGGAAGTGCTTGAATTGAATTTTATTTTAAAAACAATTTATTAGGAAAAATATGATGATCAAGGCGAGTACAGTGACGCGTGTATCACATAACATACACATACACATACCTACTCCAGGAAGAATTGAGGAGTATTCTAAAGGATTAGTAAGTAAATATTCTAGGAAGAATTAAGAAATATTCTAAAGGATTAGAAATGGAAGTTCTAGCGCTAGAAAAGGAAAAAGTGTTACGTGCGAGCATTTCATATAGTGCCATGACCGCTAGCACAAAGCAAATATATAATTTCTTGGGGACAAGTCATAACAAGTAAATAAATGGGAATTGCCGAGGACAGCGGAAGAAAAATTCAGGAGAAATATGACAATTATTTAGTATGTGTATGTAGGTAGGAAGGAAAAGGAAAAGTGTTCAGGTCGAACTCTAGCTGTCATAACAGCTCATTCGGTTTGTATGTTCTGGGAAGAATAGAAAATTTATTTAAATGAAAATATTGGAACTCAAGTTCCCGGAGATCAAGTAAAAATCGCAAAGATAAGAGATTTCCTTCATCTTGAGGACAAGATATCTAAACGTTTTTCTCCTTTCTCTTGCGGAAAGAGAAAATGGATATATAGTTTTTTTTGAAGACAAAATATTTTTTAACCCTTTGTCGACCGACGGTACTTGTGAGTACCACTAAATTTTACTTTAAATAAGTTCCCTATACGAGCTGAATTTGAGACTGTCGGCCAAAGCAACTCTTATTAGAACTATGTAGTCTCCATGTTTCAGCTTTGTTTTTTTGTTTTTATCTAAGTTCACGACATGTTTACAACGGCATTTTTCGACAACATGTTTCTTATAGCTTGGTCAACAAAGGGTTAAGTAATTCCTTTCTCTCTTGAGGACAAGAGAGTAGGAATGTATTGTGTTCAAATTCAAATTTCAAACTCGTTTTTTTCTCTTTCACACACACTCATATTGCACGCCAGTTAACAATCGGGGAGATAGACACAGTGGAAAAATTTATTCACAGACGAATATACATACAAATATCAATTGCTAGGAAGCTGAGAAATTCTGTGTCTCTGTCTATACACAGTTGAAAAATATATTCTCATACGGATATTATGATCAATGGCTAGGAAGTTAGGAAAATAGTGTTCATACTTCGTACAATGGAAAAATATATTCTCATACGAATATATGATCAAGGGCTAGGAGACTAGAAAAATAGTGTTCATAAACACAGTATAAAATATATTCTCAAACCAATATAATCTTAATTGCTAAGAAGCTTGTGAAACACAGTGAAAAACTTATTCGCAAATGAATGAATGAATTGTGGCTAGGCGGCAGAGAGGTGTTCATAAGCACTGGGAAAATATGATAAGAAAACCAAATTAAATTCAGCTAGGAAGTGAAATGTCCATAAACACAAGGGAAAATATTTATTCATATATTAGCAAATCGAATAGAGATATCTAACAAGGAGGGTTATAAAGAATATTTATAAATATAAATTGGAACTAGGAAGATATACTAGGAAGAATTAAATTTGAAGTCATGATTGGAAACAAGAAATGATATTCTAGGAAGGATAAGGAATTTTTCCCAGAGAATTAGGAGTGGATGGATGTTCAGCGCGATCACAGATATGCCATGATCGCTAGCATTAATTGAGCAAAAGAAAATTATTTTTTTTGCGTTTTCTTTCAACATGAACCTAGAAAGGTTCTGAGCAAAGTGTTCTCTATTTTCCTTGCAGAGAAGGGGGAACAGTCAGGAGAATATTTTTTTTTAAATGATTTTTAAATTTTCAGGAGAAAATGGAAATAAAATTTATCAGTCAAAGGAAATGTAACTTGATTGATTGATTTCTTTTGTACCCACATAAACAAACATACGTTAATTTCTACTAAATCTTAGGCAGGAAATATTTCAGGTTCAGGTTTTTCGTTAGCCAAAAAAAAAAAAAAAAACGGAATGTAGGAGCAGGCCGCTCCAGCAACCAGCGAAACAGGAGACAAACAGGCGATATCGCTCCAACGGGCAATCAAAAGATCGCTGACATTTGCTGAATCGAAGGATTTGAGTTCGGTGTCTCAGGAGGAACACTAATATTGATTCGAATGGATAGACTCCTACAAAATTGGGAGAAGGCCAACCAACTTTTCTGAGAAAAAACAGCTAAGGGATTAAGCGAGGCAGGAACAAACGCCGGCACCAACGAATGAGGAGGGTACAAAAAAAAAAAAAAAAAAAAAAAAAAAAAAAAAAAAAAAAAAAAAAAAAAAAAAAAAAAAAAAAAAAAAAAATTAATACGTGGCCAAAGCTTTGGAACACAGTGGATCGATGCAATACAGCTTGGAAACAACAGCAGAAGCTAGGTCTCTAGGTGACTATAGGAGATCGGTAGAGTCGTCCCAGCCAGGAGTTTCATCAAGGCCATTGCCACCACAAGGACTTTGCGAAGGATGCGGAATAGAGACGCATCCACTGTACCACTGCCTGGAGTTCAGTGCCTTGAGTTATAATGCAACGAGGGATTTGTGTTCCGACGCAACATCTGCCCTAATTGATTGAAAAAGGGCATCGGAAAGAACAATGCACTGCTATAAAGTGCAGGAACGATCAATGCCGGAAGGATCCAAACCACAACAGTATGCTGTGTCCAAGTAAGCAAGCTAGAGTAGACAACATGCAGGGGAAAATGAAACCCTGACTCGTCGAAAGATCGATAAAACGCAGGAGGCTGCAGGACGCAGAACCGGAAGACAAAAGTCAAGCTAACCTTGGAATAGGAAGAAAAAGGGATGTTGAAGTTTGAGAATAATCTTTTTTTTTATTTTATCACACGCAAATTTATTCTTACTTTTCTATTTTTATTTTTTTCATTTCTTTTCGATCTTATTATTATTATTTTTCGAGTTTATTATTATGGCAACTTTTGCAGTGGGTATTGAGGTAGAAGGAGTTAGATATGGTCCAATAGGAGGTTTCTTGATAATGGGTCACAACCAAATATTTTAAGTCACAGAATAGTACAGGAGTACAAGCTCTCAACGTTGTCCACTAGCAGGAAGGCTGTAGGTATCAACGGGGCACCCTTTTTTAAAATTACGAAAAGGATTAAACTAAAGATAATTCCTTCGTATAACTCACAAAGACATGAGGACCTGGAAGGAATTTTTTGGGTTTTACCCAAACATTGTAATTGAGAACTAATTGTACCATCCTGAATTTTAGATCCCGAGTTGGTTCATAATCCAACTGACATTCCCAGGGGGGATCCAGAATTTTGGAAACCAGATCCGATTCATTTAATCTTTGGGGTGGGATTTTTTGCAAAGGTGGTATAGTCAGTTATATTGAGAGATATGAGGGATATAACGTTAATACAATCTTAGGTAGGGGTTATGATATTTGGAGCTCATGCGGATCTGGTGAATGATCTGACTCGACAGTCAATATCATGTATCCAATATAAAGAGGAGAGCAACTGAATAAACTCTAGGAATAAATACATGTCCACAATGGACCGAAGAGGAAATGTAAGTTGAAAACCTTTTAAAAATACTTTCAAACGGGATGAATCAGGAAGATTTGTCGTATAAATTCCGTTGAGAGAAAGAATCAAAGAGCTAGGAAGTTCTAGGGAAATTGCTTTAAGACACTTTTTGTATTTAAAAATACGTCTTGTTAAAAATCAGGAGATAAGAGAAATTTACGTTGATAAAATGAGGGAGAGTTTGCAAATCGGACATCTTGTTTTAGCTACGGAAAAGCCAAGATCAATGGAAATAGTATATAACATACCGCATCATTGTAGTCCGAAGGATAATAGGATTGTTTTCGACGCAAATTGTAAAACGGACACAAGTTTGTAACAAATTATTCAAATGCTGGAACCGACGCCGACGCCGACGCTTCAAAGAGATTTACACGAAACTATTATGCGATTCCATAGGCGTAAAGTGGCTATAGTGGCGGACTTTAGAAAGATGTTTA
This sequence comes from Melanostoma mellinum, assembly GCA_914767635.1. Classification (NCBI taxonomy): domain Eukaryota; kingdom Metazoa; phylum Arthropoda; class Insecta; order Diptera; family Syrphidae; genus Melanostoma; species Melanostoma mellinum. The sequence continues at coordinate 203,529,366 of OU612058.1, forward strand.
ATCAGGTAGGGCTTTATAAGAGTCAATGGAACTTGCAAAGAATTTTTTGGAGTGAGAACTCTTCACAAATATTACAGGAGTATTGGCTTACAGTAGTCACTTTTGGATTAACGGCATCACCATTCTGTGCCGTCTGGTCGGCCATAGAGACTGCCAAGAGGGCAGAAGAAGAATATACAATTGCAGCTAAAGCAATAAAAGAGGATTTTTACATGGATGATTGTGTGACAGGATCACCGTCAGAAGCAGCTATCAAATTGGCAAAGAAAATCGATTGCATCTTAAAGACTGTAAAATTTTAGTTGCGCTAATGAAAATCAAACAATCAGGAGGTTGTTAAGGCAATGGATGTTACACCTGAAAATCTTTAATATTTTCAGAGGGGGAAGGTACAACCATTTTAGAACTGAAATGGTTGATAGATGAGGACATATTTAGTTTTGTTGTCAAAACCCCTAAATTTGATGGAAAATAACAACAGAAGGATTGTGAGTCATGGGGTACAATTATAATGACCCAAATGGATATATTTCTCCGTTAACAATTATTGGGAGAATTTGAGTTATGAAAATTAAAAGCTGATTGGGATAGTAAACCGCTTTTGTATCTAGAGAGCAGGTGGATGGAACTCTATTGTTTATTTAGAATATTTTAAAATAGACAGATGGCTGGGGACAGCAAGGAATTCAAGGATTAAAATCCACGTATTATCGGATAGCATAGAGTCAGCATTAGGTGCTGTAATTTATATTAGGAGGTTAGAAATGAAATAAAGATATTTTCTATCTATCTTTAGAAGAAATAGTATACACAAGACTTAACAGTAGTCACTCTAGTGTATCAATACTGGAATACAGAAATCAATTAGAGAGAAAAGTTAACATTCTCAATTATGTCGGGAGATATGTGGTAAACTGGATTAAACAGAGAAAGGAACGAAACAAAAACTCTAAAGAAATAGAGAGGAGATTTAAAAGAGGAAGGATCGAACCGAAGTGTCGCCACTTACTTTAACGGAACAAGTGACAGCTATGATATATTGGATCAAGAAAAATCAATAAGAATACTATAGCCTGAAAATTACGGCTTTAAATCCTGGAAGGCGTTTGTCAGATAAAAGTTTGTTGATAGGCTTACAAACTATAATGGATGAGCAAGCATGCTGATGTTAGGGGGAAGATTAGGTAGGTCGAAATTCGATTACGAGATGAAACATTCAGTAATCATTGCAAATTGATTAAGATTATCTATCAAAGTTGGTAATTGATTATCAATATTTATATATTTATATTTTGGTGTATTTTAAATTACCTTTTATTAATCTTCAGTTTTACAGAGCAATAATTTCCAACATTTTTGATTTTTAAAAAACTTTATGGTATAAAAATAATTTAAGTTGGCAATGGCGTTGTCATCTGCCTAATTGATTATTCTCAGCGGAGCATGGAGGCGTCCAAGTAATAATGCAATTTATTAGACAATTACATTGAATACCGAAATTACGTAGTGGACTACGAAATCACATTCATAAATGTGTAGTTTGCGTGCGTTTGAACGCAAAGATGGAAGGGCCAGGTGCAGGTTAGGAAACCAGTTTTTGGCCACAGGAGTGGATTACGCGGGTCCCTTTGAATGAAAGGTGTCAAGCGCGATTGGAAATAGAAATAGGAGAAAGTGTTGGGTGGCAATATTTGTTTGTCTCAGAACCAGGATAGTTCATATTGACATTTGTATCAGATTTGTCCTCAATGGTATTTATTGGTTGTTTTTAAAGGTTTATCGCCAGGAGGGGTAGAAGTGCAAAAATATTCTGCGACAACGGAACAGCTTTCGTTGGAGCTTCAAAAGAACTAACTAAGGCTTTAAGCATATTTTCAGATGAAGAAACAGTACATCATTTACATCTAAGAGACACGGAGTTGCATTTTATGACCCCAGCGCCAGCGGCACCTCACCAAGGAAGGATATATGAGGCTGCTGTCAAATCGATGAAGTTTCATCTGAGAAGTATAGTGGGGCAAAGGACGTTGCCCTACGAGGAGTTTGGAGCATTAATCACCTAGAGAGAGGCTATCTTCAATTTCCGTCCTCTGTACCTATTGAGCGACGATCTTTCGGACGTTCAGGCGCTGACGCCGGGACATTTTTTGGTAGGTGAACCATTAATTTTATCTCTTTCTTTCAGATTTGACGGAAGGTCAGAGAAGACAGGAGTTAAACTTTAGAAGGAAACAAGTCAGATGGTCCAGCATTTCCGGGAGCGATGGCAATCCGAATAACTGACTACCCTGCAGGAGCGGAAAAAATGCAGAATCCAAATGAAGAATTTAAAAACCGGTCAACTCGTAGTTCTCAGGAAAGAGAATTTCCCACCAGCTAGTTGGGCTATGGGCCGAATATGCGAGCTGCTTCCAGGAAAGAATGGCCTAGTCAGAAATGTCATTGTCCAGCCGGCCACTAACAAACTGAGCCGTCCAGTTCAAAAAATCTGCATCTTACCGGTTAGTCAGGAGATACTCAGCTAGAAGACCATCGATCAGGAGATCATCCATCAAGATGCAGGAGTATAAAAACCGAGGTTTTTAGCTGGGACTGTTACGAATGGCAACTTAAACCATTCGTGTTTTGAAGAGTCATAGAATTACGCAGTAGTTATTTATGTCTCTCTTTGAAATATATCCTTTAAAATAAGAGAAAAGGGTAGTTTTTTAGTTTTGTTCTGTCCGGCAGATAGACAAGACGTGTATTGCTTTTTGTTAAACCGGAGAAAATAAATTGTGTGTTTTTTGTATATTTTTCACACAAACAAAATTCTTACCGTGTTTTATTTTAATAAGAGTGATATACAATGGCTAGGGTTTCAAAAATAAAAAATTTGTTAGCGCAAATAATGGCAGATGGAGTGAACAGAAAAGTTTCACATAAATTGCCATTGCCTGAACTACTACTGTTGGAGAGACACAGTTTCAAAATATTAAACCACGCGTCCGTTTTGTATCATTAGCTATAAAAATGGCGAAGAAGAAGCGGAAGGGGTATAGTGGAATGACTTCCCTCTGTGACTGAGGCATTGCCATAGCACTGATTAATCATGCAACCGTTGAAGCGGGCATCATGAAAACTACTAAATGCCATTTTTGACAAAAAAGCGTCCTTTGCCAGCCCCGCATCAGTGCATCTACACTGTTGACGGTCAATTAAACCAGTCGAAGAGACACGTCCTGATGCTGGCGTTCAACTGTGTTCCCAAAAATCTATTAGGTGCGGGAATGTGCTGTTACCATCGATCGGCCTATTGCAAAGCCACACACACATCTACACATGACTAACCTGAAACCCAATTCAACTGGAACGGGTAGTAGAACCACTGACCGTGTCGAGAACACCTAGTAGGAATTAAATTTGCAAAAGTTACTCATCCGCCACAGTGTCCCAGCGCATCGTTGTAGGTAAGTTTTTGAATTTTGCATACAACCCAATGCTCCAACGACCAGACAGTGTTTTACTGCCGGCCTTATAACGGCATCAAACCGAGAGCCCAGTTAGGGGTGCTATTGATTTAGGTAGAGTGTACCTATGCATCCAACGGTACACATAACCCGCAGACTGAATAAAAGATGAATTAATAATACGTGGTGGTTAACTAATTTTCGATAATGAATAAATGACGATACCACCAACCAACGGGCTTATGACTGTAAGCCTTGTGCCTTATCACCTACTATACGGCAAAGTAGTTCAGTGGAAAATTACCATTCGAGTGTGTTATTAAACCACACGGGGGGCTTTAATCGCTGTAGCGATCTTTGGTGGTGACGCTGCGGTGCGCGCTGATGCACGCTATACATTTTATCACCTACAACTTTGGCAGCGGCTTTTAAAATATTAAAATGTTAAAAGACCTGTCTCAACAGAGCACGGGGGAGTTTTTGTTGCGTGAGATTGGGATTTATCTGTCGCCATTCGGTAGTAGTGACTTCGGAAAAGCAACTCGATTTAATGCGCTATGCTGCGGACGATATGCTGGACGATGGTAACTTATTGCAGCATAAAGTAATTGCTTTTAATAGAGTCGCGAACGCATTTAATTATTGTAGTTTTATATGGGGATGCATTTAATGAGAAAAACAGTAAATGATGTTTGTAATCTGGTGCTTGGGGATATTGTTTTTTGTTTTTAATTGTGATTGGTATATGATCATAAAGAAGCTTTTTGGAAATTGGTTTGAATCGTAAAATGGAATTATATTTATCTGTGTGGTAGAACATTTGTGATTTTTCCAGGAAAAAGGTTCGCTCATTAACGATATCCACAGTAAAACTCGCTGATGCAAAAAATATTATGTTTGGAAAGATATGCGGATATCCGAAATACTTTTTGAAGCTTAATTAGAGCACTGGTTTTTAAAAAATAATTCAATTCATTATTTTCTTATTTAAATTTGATACAGAGTATGTAGTTGGTATTTTTATTTTATTTATGATAAGCCTACACTGTAAGACAAAAAAAAACTTATTTATAGTACAGCTCTTAAAATGTACAGTAGCTACTATCAGCAAGTTAGCCACGTTCGAGGTTTCACCTTGACGTGATGGAGGAGCTTACGTTTCGACACTCCAGCAAACCAGTTGCAGAATCAAACAACAAAGTAAACTTCAAACAGAGATGTCTTTAAAAAAAAAAATGGAAAGAGAAAACAAAGAAGAAAAAACTCGAACGGGGATATACGCTTAAAAGTCGGCAGTAGTCACGGGAAGATAAGTCGCCAGTGACAAGAAAGAACGAAAAGATAGGCAATGCAGAAGATTGCATTCCTGGCTGCAGCAGGAAAGCCACTGAAACTGAAATGAGGGAAAACCTCATGGATTTCACCGACTCCGATGATGGAGATGGAGGAACAGGCGAACGAGAGATTATTCGGAAGAGGAACATCGCATCCTTGAGGAAGACGACTATCAATCTTTCGCTAATTCTGACGACTCTGTCGTTGATGTCACTGTGGCCGAAAATCCTGACCAAAGGCGGCCAAATCTCAAAAAAGGCGAATTCCTGACGAAAAATGAAAATTCGGCCAAAGTAACCTCAACTCCAAACAAGGGTCCAGAAAAAAGCGCTCAGCCCAAAATCTGTGTGGATAAAGCCCCAACCAAAAGCCATATGCAGGATGACGCCACAAGCCACACAGCGAATGTCTCAAAAAATTAACTGGAAACCAAGTTTGGAGAACGTGTTATCTCATGAAATTGTCCAGTCGCTTGGCCGTCTTGGTCGTGCGATTTGACGCCGTTAGAATATTTCCTGTTGGGCTCCGTCAAGTCTTTGTTCTATGCCAATAAGCCAGCCATCGGCGATTGATGAACTTCGTATGAATATCGGACTTGAAATTGGGTTCAGCGTCTGGACTTCTGCAAGCGTGCCTGTGGTGGCCATGCAAAAGAAATCGATTTTCATACATAATGGCATCAAACGTTCTTTTACATGAGTAAAGAATTTCATTGATATCCGAAACCGTTTTTGTTTGATTAAAAAAAACTTTTGTATTGAAAAACCCGATATAAAGTTTCCCTTATAAAAACCTTTAGCACTTTTCTTCTTTCCCTTTTCACCACCACGAGACATCAAAATTTAAGATCAATTCACTTTTTCAGTGAGTACATACGCAGGGTGGCGCAACAGAGCGGTGTTGTTGTTGTTTAAAATACAAAACCTAAAAAGAAATAAATTTCTTTAGGCCTGTTAAATGATCGTGAAGATCAACCTTATAACTCCAAACGTCTTCACGATTATTTAACATGCCCTTTGAAGAATTTTATTTCTTTTTAGGTTTTGTATTTTAAACAACAACAACTTTTTTTTTTTTTTTGTTATTGTTTAATTTATAATTTGAAAATCTTATGAATGGTACTCTTCATACTAATTCGCTTAATATTTATCAGCTCTTCACTTCCTATCCTTTTGGGAAGTATTTTTTCGCAAAATTTCTAATGCCAGCTTTTTTCTTTTAATTTATCGATTTCATAACCGCCGTAGTTGTCACGCTCCTTTAAAAACGTATCCAGGGTCCCCGCTTTGATTGAATCAAATCTGAAGCTAGTCTTGATTTCATGTAGTTGCTTAAATTCCACAAATGGTGACAAATTCCCATCCAACCACTTGTATCTCTGCCAAACACGTTCCTGACACATACTTTCTTCGGATACATTCACACGCCACGTACGTATAAAGTCAAATACTACATAGGTGAATTCCAATTTACCTAATGGCAAATACCTGCCATTTCCATTCCAGAGATGGAATTTGGGGAGGCCATTCATGAGACACCCAATAGAACCCGATAGTAGAGCAATTTTATGCATCCAATCATTCTGCAAAGTCCTTCTCGTTTTTTTTTCATCCTTTTTGTTGTTCTCTCTTGTCGTGTCGTTTTCTTGGTCCACTTTATTTTGTCAGCCGGAATTTTTCCCAAACCGTTGCCAATTTTTTTTACATCTTGAATGTTTAGTTAAATTTTCTCTATTTCTGTATCCTTTTTGTGTTTTTGTGTGTCCCTTTTTTCTCGCAAGGAATAGAAAAAATATTCACTTTAAATGAAATTCCTACTTACATTGTAGTCATCACATCCGTCATGGGGACTAGATTGTTGGCAGAAAGACTGGCTGTGGGAGATATCAAACCCATCCCAATTGAGATTCAATCTAGACTCAGCCTTCTTACTACATCAGGAATGCTTTTCTCAACAAAGCAAGGAATATCCCCATTTATTGTGATTACCATGTAGTTGTCGTAAAAGGGATGAATACTCCTTCCTTCGATTTTCCTACCATTGTACATCTCGTCCCCTTTTTTTTATCTTTCTTTCTCATTCTCTTTTTCTATTCTTCGACACGGTGTGCAAGCAAACTAAAATACACCAACAGTTCTACAGTTATCGTGTCTCTACAAGAGAATCCTTTTCCACTCTCGAACGTCCTTTCACTCTTTGCCATTCAATAAAAAAATCCTTTTATGCAAACAAAGGATGTTCAGTGAAATCACTGTTCCTAAAAAACAGGATATTCGGTGAAAAGACTATACGGCTGTGATTGTTGTTGTTATTCTTGGTGATATCGGTTCTGTTGAAATTTTCTTTTGTTTAATCACAAATTCAGCTCATGATCCCATCACAAAAGAGGAGCTCTCCTGGCGCAAACAGCACAACATTTTCTCCCGTAATGGCCTACAAAATAAAGTGAACACTATTCTCCCAATGACACTGTGGTTTCACGTATACCTATGGTATAAGAGGACACACTTGTAGGGACATATGGGAGCCATTCATGGCGCTGGAACTTAAATCGACTTAAGCAAACAAACCTTTTGCTTATACCATGTGCTGCTTGTTTCAAAGATTCGAGCCGAGGCCGAGGCGAGCGTGCTACCAGAGCAACGTCTAATGAACAAAATCAAATTAAATTCGCTCCAGACGACAATTTACTGGGATTTCAGGTGCTAACAGTAAATTGCTTTATTAATTTGCTACTGTAGCTTGGATGCTGTAAAGAGCTTCGCTGAAATGTTACTGTTGCCTCAACTCACGAAGTGCTGGTTGTTTTATTATTCTGAAGGAAGGGTGACTGGGATTGCGGAGCTTGAGATTACCTAGCTGTTACATTGTGTCCTTTAATCACTCTGGCTTCAGTTGAGGTGGCAGGAGGTAAATGGTAGAGGAGTGCCTTTAGGGTGTCGTAAAAATGAAATTAAGGACCACGAAATTAGAGCTATGGATGTGGTCGTTGAGGGAATCAGGTATTTGTAGTGCCAGTTGGATATAAATTGCGATTCGGGGGCACAAATTTCGGTTTGGATTTGAATTTTTGATTAGGGAAGACATGAGACATGACAAAGGAATGACACGAGAGGTTTTCGAGGCTTAAGCTATTAAATATTTACTTTTTTCTTTGTCTTTTTTGGCATTGCGTGGTGTGACAATGTTTTAATATTATTCTAAGGGATGTTTACGTTAATCCGAATGAGATTTGCATGTGGCTTTACTTGAAACACTGATGTCCTAAAATTTTCATTGTTGTGCAAATGGAGAGCCACATTGTGGTGGAAATGTCGAAGCTTAGATGTGGATTATGGTTTATTGTGTAATTTTGGGCTTGCATGATACTTCAGGCATAATATCGAACCAGCTGCATGACAGTTCGTTAGTCTGTCTTAAGGTGAGGACGTGATTGTGTTGCAGAATTACGTAGAGCCCATCTTTCAACTCGTCTTATAATGAGACGTATTGGCATGGCAGGAATTATAAGGCTGCTACAAAGTTCATCCCTACTTTCAATTTCAGTAGCTGGTTTAAAATGGATGTACAGGTGATCCGTCTTGATACTCAATTCCTAAGGTTTCTTCAGGGTATCAAGTCACGATAATTATATAGTCGGTCGTAAATTTTCCCGGTCTGAGGCCTAGTTGGTAGGGACCTATTAGATCGTCTTCAAATGGCTTGAGGTTTTCTGATAGAGCTATAAATAAAAGGGGAGGTGCAACAGGGCGAGGAGTCCCGGGAGCCTATCGCATTTCTCACAACCATGCCTTGTGAGGGAATGGAGGGGACCTTCAATTTTCTGGCGATTCCAAACGGTCAATCGAGAAAGCGATAAGCGCTAAAGTTCAACTTAAAAAGCTTTATATATTTATATTTAATGGTAAGATTTGGAGTTCTAATTAGACTACCCTAAGGGAATAAGTTGTAGCCGCCTAGGAACATTGAGGTTAATTTTTCTATAAAGTGCACATTAAGAATAGAGTACTATTTGAACTACTACGTTACTGCTGCTGTATTTATTACGCACTTCTTCTTTATAAAGGGTCCGCCAAATAACTTTTTTCTTTTTTTTTTTAAATGTGCGCAAAACAGCGAGTGCAGCTTCGACTGTGTGGCCAATATTCTTCAATTTCTGTGCACTCTAATGCAATGAGTTGGGTAAAACATTCCACATCCGGTTTGAGGGAGAAAGATATGAATCTCTGTGTTTAACTGTTCGACCAAAATTGGACTGAAGGGAGAACATTGTGTGAAAACGGGTATTGCAGCTAAATTGTTTCAGGGAAGGAATGCAACTGACTTTTCACTGCAGCACTGTCTGTAAAAATTGCGATAAAAAAGAAAGATACAATTGAACTGTCACCATCAGCTGTTCAAATGCCTTATTGAGTGTATCTGAGCATATATTAGGAAAGCAGTCGATAATAATAGCAAAATCGTATATTGCTTTGTGAAAAACTGTCCCAGATATTCAAATTCTACTATTCCGCAAGCTTTTGTTTTCTTATCTAATCAATTTAATGCAAGCTGTTAATGTCAACAATATTTTATCCGACTTTCTTCCTGTCATGAGTGGCGTTCCACAAGGTTCTATACTTGGTCCGCTGCTTTTCTCATTGCATGTGAATGAGCTTCCTGCTGTTGTACGACAATGTTCTATTCATATTATGTACGCTGGCGATACTCAGTTATACTTTAACAGCCCCCCTTAGGATGATCGAGCATTCGACAACTTGTACAAATAAGGATTTAAAACTTATTGACGAAAATGGACTACTGTTGAATCCAATAAAATCTAAATATCTGATTATTTCCAAGAGCAAACTAGGCACTTCTAATGGAAAGTCCCATTGACGTCGATTCTGCTTAGAACTTAGGTGTAGTGTTCAATCGGAATCTTATTTGTGATCTACATGTAACAGTGTCGCAAAAGGTTATGGTATTCTACGAACGGTCGAGTCGTTATGCTGTCTCTCTTTCTTTGACTGTTCTCTTAGGGCTTTTTAAACCTTTCGGTTTTAGGACCATCCAGTGGTGGTCTTCTGGGTTTTTTTTTTGGGCACCGCAGTCTTTGCCAATATGGTTTTCTTTTTTGTTTCTTCTTTTGTGACTCTACCTCTGGGTTCTGCCAAGTGTAAGGTCTTGGCTTCCATTTTCTTAATGAATTTCCGAGCCCTGTTAATGCGTTTCTAATCACGGAAACACATCGTTGAGGTGTCACCTTTGCCGAATCTACGTACGGTCTGTCTGTAATTCTTGAGCCTCTTTTGACCTAAGTCTTGGTCATCTTCCTTATTCTGTACCCTCGGATTAGCGCCTTTACATTTAGCCGGCTCTGATGAGCTATCATCCGATTGGGGCGAAAAATATTCGGTTATCATTGAACGGTAGCGATTCCCATTCACAGTAACGTGATATGGCGTTGGTTGCTGTTCCTGTCGCTCTACTTTTGTAGCGTCCTTGTTGAAAACCCCTTCCTTATTTTAAAATAAATAAATAGGGTCTTGCAATATGACGGATTTCAATGACCTATAATCTTTTGCACTTTTCGAACAGCTTAGTTTCACTCTCGGAGGAACTCGTGACCGTTTTCTGCGAATTCTTTTTGTCGCAACACTGGGACACTGCTTTTGCAAACTAAGACCTAATTACTTTCTTATAATCAGGGTTAGGATTTTGTTGACCTAAAAAATTGGAAAAAGGCAAAACAAAACACTTAAAAAGGCAAAGAAAAGGCATTTATTAAAAAATACAAGGAAAATAAACAAAAATACATTTAATTGAGAGTTTTTTTTGTCAGGAAGCAATCTTCTTCAGCTGTCCCTAAAAAGGGCTTCGAAGGAGCTAAATGATCTCTCAGCTTCAGCTGAAACGAGAGGAGTCCATCTAAAACTTTCAACATTATTCACTTCAATGTTTCCTGGGAGTTTGGAATCCACTTCGCCTTTTATTACAGATTTTATCTGCACAATCATTTTTAGGCCTGTGTTTCCATTGGAAACGGCAGTAATCTTCTTCAAGACTTCCTCAATGTCTTTCAAAACGGGCAGCACTTCACCAATTGAGGTTCCTGTTTTTAGTAGGTCTTTGAAAATGTGTTTTTTCAGATCGACTACAAACTCAAAATTGACTTTAATGTACGCCAGCTGCGCTTGCAGTTCTTCATCTTCAATCATTTCTCTAACAGTCAAGAACGTTCTAAATGTTGATGCAGGTATGCATTTTACGCTGCGAGGAAGAAGCACCGAGCATGGCTGCGTAGAAAAACATGCATACATGCCAACATTATGTTAACGCAGGTATGCATTTTACGAAGGTGAGGAAGAAGTACCAATCATGTTTGCGCTGATAAACATTAATACATGCATTAATTCGAACATTTTCCATAGTTTTTGTGTTTGTTTGAAACTGTTCAAGATTTTAAACGAAAGGTTCTCAACGGCAAACGAAAATGTTCGCATTTTTTCTTTATGCTAAACTAATTATTAGATATTTCTTAACAAACTTTAATAAAAAGCAAAAAAGGCAGAAAAAGGCAACAATGGCGAAGAAAGGCAAAAAAAGGCAATTATGGTATGAAAAGGCAAAAAAAGGCAAAATAAAATACATATATTTGCAATCACCAGGGCTTGAAACATGTTTGTCGAAAGTCTATTTCATATTCCGTTTAACCAAAAAAAAAAGGCAAAGTTAGTAAAATCCTATCCCTGCTTATAATTAAACAGCATGGTACTTTTTAGACAACTTTCTGTTATCCTGTGCTGTACTATGACCTCTCTCTGCCAATGTGTGTTCACATGGTACTTTTTTGATATATTTTTTTTTAACATAACACTGGATTTAGATTTCTTTAAATCTTAACTCTCGTAATAGGCTATTCTAAGAACCCTAAATGCCCTGTTTAAATCATTAATCGTATTTTGAAAACAGTGTCCAGACTTATCTAATTACAGTTTAAGTGAGTGAGTTTCTTGCTTTCACTCACTGCTGTTAGGTGAGCGATCTGACAGCTTCGATTTACCTAACTCGACATTCAATATGGAAAGTGACTCACTTCATTTACTCCTTAGAATTAACCAAATCTCAGCACAAAATGGAAATTTGAGCAGCCAGAAATATATACCGTCTGCTTTCAGTTTAAAAATTTTAAAAAATATCACTTGGCTGTGTAATTGTTTTCCAAATCAAAACGCCTACTTACTAAGAGACGTTTAATGTTAACTTACTTCCAGTTTACATTTTTGCAATTAATTGTCTCATTCTGAAAAAAAAATTCCATTCCCATTACGAGCCTACACTTTTCATCTCAAGTCCATACTCAGCACAACATGTGAAAAATCTCTTCAACAATTTTCGAACTTTTATTCGATCCAGTGAAGTACTTTGCCAGAGCATCCTCTTAAAAAGCTCTTCAACGGTTTCATCATCAGCAGTGAAAGCAGCAGCAGGAAGGCAGCACCACTTGCCATCCAATTGCTATTTGGCCGCTGGGGTTAATTTTAAAACGTCTGCATGCAAAAATAAAAGAGATTCCATGTTTCCTTTTTTTTAACATTTCAACACGTTTTTGCATACACATCTCATTCGCAACAAGTAGCTACTTCTCTCTCACCTGTGTTCAAAGTGAGAAGAAAAAAAACTGAAGTGATTCTCAATGGAGTTCAGATTTTTCTATTCACATGCATCTGAACTCCTTTCAACATCAGTAAAATGGTAAAGCAGCAGTTGGAAGCAGTTAGAAATCACATGGATCCATTCACAAGAAGATTTGTAGAAAATTGTTCAACAATCTCAAAAATGTGTCGAGTTGCCGTAGTGAAACTTTGCGATTGAAAATTTTGTATCAGAAACTCGTCTCAAACTGAAGGAATTTTCTATCGGAAAGTTGAGTGACAGTAAAAAGTGAAAGGCATTTGAATTTTTAAAAGTGTGATTTTAGAAGAGAACTTCCGGCTTCTCCCTATAATTAGGACTTTAAGACCTTGCCAAAGTCTTTACAGTCTTCACTTGGTCACATCGAATAAAGAGAAGTTTTTTTTTTTGGACAGGAGTACCAACTTCTTCCTACTAAGCCTAACCATCCTTTCTAAGAATTTTCATATACCGTAACTCAGTGATGGCCTCAAAAGCTCCAACTCTTTAACTGATAAATAATTGCTTCTCATTCTTCTGGATAGCAGGAGTTCGGTTGTCCTGGTGCACCCCTCTGCCAGGATGACATGTTTCGTTTAACATTTAATGGCGTCTATTTCGTGTGCAAAGCCAACATCGTTACTCACATGCACACAGTTTTTCGACGCTAAAGGGATACACAACGACATTGCTCCTGTAGGTAGCATGACAGAAAGACGTTTAGCCTAAGTGCCGTAGACAGATTTAAGTCAATTAGTTGGAAATGGGTACATCCCTTCAAAAGTTCGTTCTACATATATTCCGCCATGCTGTCGTTCCAGGGTGAATGGCTTAACTTGGGCAATTAGTTTACCAACGATAATTACAAGGTCAAAGACAAATCGACGAGAAAATGATCATTGCTTCGGCAATGTACAATGAACACAAAAAAAAGGACATTTTTTCAAACTCCAACTGGATGATATTTTTATTTTCCCTTTTTTTATTAAGTGATAGGATATGCTCCTACAGCCCGTATTCAGTGGGCTGGAAGCGACCTCTATTAATGGGATTAGAGCGAAACAAATCAAGACATCAATCAATTTCCTTGAAAGGATCCTTTTTTTATGGGAGCTGTATGTGTTGCTGAAATTATGCAAAATAGTGATTTATTCTAAATTGTCAACATTAATGCAGAGGCATTTTTGTACCTCTACTGGCATCAATCCCCCAACTTTTTCTGCTTTTCAGGGGATGAAATTGTGTGTATAGACAGAGACTAGCGTGTGTTTGTTTGTGAAAGTGTCCATGTCCATTTTGCCCTTCGTCTCTTTGAACTGGAAAATACATTAGTCCTTTTTGTCGTTAAAGATTGAAATCTGATACTAAATTGAAGCTGAAGGCCCTTTACTTGTTCCTTCTTTTTTTCATCAGGCTTATTTTTTTCTAAGCAAGGAACTCCGATTTATTTTATCGATTCAGTCGGCCTCTTTTCGGTTACATTAATGTGGTGCAAACATTTGGCTCGTTTATTTCTGGCATCAGCAGCCCACCCTTTACTTTGAAGGAGATAGGATTTTGTGATGGTCTTTTTGGACGGAGGAAAAAAGGTGCCTTCCAAAATCAGGGAGTTTCTTTTTTTCGTATTCTTAAGGTCAGAGGGATGGGGGCCTATAAATTTGCATACATTTTGCGGCTTGTCCCTAATAGATAAGAATGTAACCAAGATAAGATTAAGTGAAGAGATCCTAATAATTGGTGTCATTGACTGGGGATGGAAAAGCTGTATGTTATCATGGACCTATTGTTTTTTTTTTATGGGTTTTTTTTGTTGAAAATCTTTATCTTTATTTTGGAAATGAATATAGAATAAAAGTTTTTTCTCTTTTCTTTCAGATAATTTTAATAATCTCCGGGGGATTTTCTAGAAGAGGTGAGTTTAAACACGTACCAAAGAACTTATGGTTAGCTTACAGTTTTGAAAGAAAATATTAACTTTGATGGGCTAAACGAGATAACAAGGATTGCCTAAAAGGCACACAGTACTGTTTTAAAGGAGACTTTCGAAATAGTTAAATTTAATGCTTTGGTTTCATGTTTTCCTCTGGAAATTACTTCTGGTTAACAATGAAATAACCAAAAATATGTTATTTGATTGCCTCCGATTTTGTTATCCGGATATCACATCCTTAAATTGATAATTTAAATTGAATTCAAGATAGGGAGAGTTAATTTTGGAAAAGGAAACACTATTTGTTATATAGCTTAAAGAAATGTTGGTTCTTAATCCGTCTAAAGTTTGGGGATTATTAACGTTCACACGGTCTTTTATGTAACACAGCAGAAAAAATTCAACAATCATGATTTTGTTAGCCAGTTGACGTTTCGAAAACGTGAAACTGCGTTGCCCCGTTTTATTGAATGCACATATGCCATTATTCTTTTCCTCCCATGGCCTCGCCGTAGGTATTTGAAATGATATTGCTTACCAACTTGTACTACAATACGGCCTCTGTTCTAATACGATCTTCAATTCATGTGGTTTAAATACACCGTCCGTAAGCAAATCATTCACTATTGTTTTATTTATTATATATAGAAGCCCCAATTTAGATAGCAATTCAACCTCTTACGAGTCTGATGCGCTATCTGACTCCATATCGAGAATTGTATCCCAATAACGTTACAGTGAAATCGCTATTGCGGTTTGCGGGTGACTTCAATGTACACAATTCTGGTTGGCAACGACATTCTGGCCGCACAACACCCTAAGGAAAATATGTTAGGATCTCCGCTGAGTTTAATCATTTAACTCAACTTGTTGATGAGCCCACTGGGGTCCTTGATATTGAAGGCAAATACATCCAACACTCTGGTCCTATTCCTCACTTCTCATCCCGAAAATAACAGGGTTTTAGTAACATCTCCTCTGACGCATCAGCTGATATGATATCTAACGTATCTATTTCTCAACGGTATGAGGAGTATTGTTCCTCCCAGAACAAAAAGTATCATCTCCAAAGAGAATTTGTGGTTCGATTCGAGCTGTAAAGAGGATTAGGGATAGAGAAAGAAGTTTTCGAATTTATAAAAATATACCCTTCAGTAGAAAACAGAAATTTGTTCTAACGCGCCAGAAATATCTGTAATGCTCAAATGCAAAATGCTAAGTTCTTACATGACCAAAAAATATTACTGTGTCCAAAAGGATGGTAAAACTTTTGATCTTATAACTCTCCGTATGTCAGCTCCATCGACAAAGCCAATTTGCTAGCAGCTCAATTTGCTGCTCACTCGACACTTCCTGATAACATATTGGCTCCACCTGAGCTCGAGTCTGCAAATTCTGTGATGAAGCAGTTTTTTCTCGAACTCGCGCTTGGTTGCGAGAGTCCTCAAAGATCTCAATATAATAAATCCGCCGGTCAATGTGGTACCGCCGCCGTTATTTTGAAGTGGTATTCTTATAGGCTGGTAAAACCACTGCGTGAGATTTTCTGTCTCTCCTATTATTCTTTGCTCCTTCTGAACAGATCGAAACTGCATTTGATCAGCCCCTCCCTAAATTGTTACAACCTCCCCCCTTTCCAAGGTCATGGAAACGTTGATAAACCGTCAACCTATGGAATATCTTGAAGAACGAAAGCTTCTTAATGACCTTCAGTACAGCTTTTGTAGCAAACGGTCCACTGGTGATTTATGGCTTATCTCACCGAAAAATGGTACAAATACTCACATTGTTTTGGAGAAAATAAGATTATTGAGCTTGATATTTCTAAAGCGTTTGATAGAGTTTGAGCCTGATACCTCTTTTATCGAAATTCGTGCTTTTGGTGTGGAAGAGTCTCTTCTTCGTTAGATTAGAAACTAACTTCCCAACCATTCAATACAAGTTTTGTTGGATGGCTTCAAGTCTGATACCCACTTCATAAATGCTGGTGTGCCCCAGGGCTCCGTTTTGTCTC
This sequence comes from Melanostoma mellinum, assembly GCA_914767635.1. Taxonomy (NCBI): domain Eukaryota; kingdom Metazoa; phylum Arthropoda; class Insecta; order Diptera; family Syrphidae; genus Melanostoma; species Melanostoma mellinum. The sequence continues at coordinate 203,545,750 of OU612058.1, forward strand.
TGACTCTCTTCCTCATTTTCATCAATGATCTCTTGTCTGAAACTTCTAATCCGCTTAACTGTTTTGCTGACGACCCAACCCTCAGCTTTTCATATTCGTTTCCAAATTCACGTCCCTGCTATTGAGATGTGGAGCTGGAACGGTTGCTTATGATAAGCTCGTTGAATTCTGACCATGACAGCATTGTTACATGGGGTATAAGAAACCGAGTTAAATGCTTAGGCTTCTTGAGACGATGCAGAAAGTTCTTAACCCCTTCAGATCTGGCTACAATTTATAAAGCCTGCATCCGCCCTGAAGTATAATTCCCATATCTGGTCAGGTGCTCCTCAAACATCTTTGCGCTTTGCGAAAGGGTACAAAGTAGAGCGTTTAAATTGATAGCTGATAGTTAAATCGTAGAATCGATTAATTCACTTGAACATCGTCGAAACGTTACATGTCTGTCTCTGTTTTATCTCTTTTTCACCAGCAGTGCTCTAATGAAGTAGCCAGCTGCATTCCTCCACTGAAACAATTACGCCGCAACACCCGTCTCGCTAAAAATGCTCATCAACTTCGGACGTACAAGTTAGAGATTCATATTTTAGTTGCACCACCCTGTTTTTCCCCTGCATTGCGATTGTCAGAAGTTCAAAAGCAACTTTCGTCTGTGTCTCCTTTCAACCCTCCTCGTATTTTCCTAAATGCTCGCATTGTGTTCTTATAACACCATAAGGGTAGTCACAACCCTTTTTTGATGCTTCCATTTTCCCAACATCATTGACCCCTCCACTACAACTCTTCGGTACATCTACATACGTCCAGAACACAACCAGACTGATATGTTCTTTGTCATCTGTTCTCCATTGGTAAGCTTTCAAATATTTTCCGGAGACAGTCAGTCAAATCTAATGGAAGTCTATCAACTTTTTGGTGCTCTTATGGTTCGGTAAAGATTTTTTAAAAATAATTACTTTTTTTAGTAACTTCCTTTCATGAACGAAGCTTCTTACCCAATACTGTCAACTCATTTCAAGTTTTTTTTTATTTCATTCCTTTTGTTTCTGGGATCTAGAACTGCTGTTTTACCTCGTGAGGTATTCGACTTGACTTAACAAATTAATAAAGGAAAAAAGTACCACTTATTCGCGAGCTGTAAGCCCTCTGCAAATCCTTAATGAATTCTACGCGAGGATTGTACACACAAAGGCTGTGTAACATTTTTTTATCCTTGGAGGCATTTTTCGGTCTCGGAAGACAGAGCCACTTCCTCCACTCTACGTGTATACGATAAGATGTTGTCTTCAAAAGTTGCTTCACTTTTGGTCATATATTCCAAATATTCAAACTTTTCACTCTTCGCTTTTCCATTCAAATTAAGATGCGAACGAGTAGCTCTACTTTTAGTCATAATCAATCCTTTGGACCCTTATGGTAGGAGGTAGCATATGTCTGCCTTTTAAAAAAGAGTTCAGAATAAGAATTCCAAAAATAAAAAATAGTTTTTCCACGGTTATTGTTTTTGTGAGTATCTGGCAAGTCGAGTGAAAGACTCCACTCTACATTTAAAGTGCCTTTTCACTTAGCCGTATGGAATCGGCAAATGGTACCCTTAGCGTGATAGTCAGTATATCTGCCTGTCAACCAAGAGGTTCGTGGTTTGAATCCCAGCAGAGGCAAAAATGTTTTTCCACGGATATCGCCTTTCGCGAGGAATTGGGAAGTCCGCCGTTAATAAATTCATTGCCATGAAAAGCACTTTCCCAAGTGGCCGTTCGAAACCGACACAAAGTTTTAGTTCCCCTCCATTCCTTTGCAAGGTATGGTTGCGAGAACTGCACTAGGCCCTGGGGCTCCTCGCACTGTTGCGCCACCCTGTTCATTTATTTATTTACTTTTATCTTTTTATATGCTAAGTTTTTTCTGCAGCTTTGAAGGATTCTTGTTAATGGTGGCTGCATTGTTAGCAAAATATAATCGATGTAAATCGTCGGGCACTTTGATTTCAAGTAGGCAGGGAAGAAGGCAATAAAAATTAGAGGACTGAAGTCGCTTCCCTGATGTTCGCCTACTTTTTCAGCTTCTTTTTTTTAAACGGAATAGGATTCTACCTCTCTGCTTCGCATGAGTGATCCATCTGTGAGTACGTCGACAAGCCTTCTGGTTTTACATTATTGAATATCCGAGATCTTGTTGATAATTTCCGTGTTTTGGCTATTATTTATTTTTTCCTTACCGTTATCGTTACGGTAATGTATGTACAATGTACATAGGACTTACTTACCGGAAGCTAACCCATGCAAACATTTTCTCTGACCAGCTTCACTGTGAGAATAGAAACCCTTCCCAAAATCTTGCATTATTCTATCTCATTTGCGTCTTTTAAACTTCAAGTCAAGTCCGTGTCAATTGTGTTCTTTTTTCACTTCACAATTTAACATGGCATTAAGAACACCAGAGGAAATGAACCAATTTCATTGGAAACTCAATGTTTCTATGAATGTAACTAAGTTTTTAATTTGTTTTCGATACTTTGATATCCAAAGCCTTTGATAGCTGGATACTAGCTATGCAAAGCATGAAAGGTTGCTCTTTTTAAGGTTGCTTTCAGGTGTCGTTGTACTTAGGATATATCTCAATGCAATCCATGTTTTCATTCGCTCAAATGAGAAACCTTTTTAATAAGAACTCAACAACGCATTCATTTGATCCGATGCCATCATCCATTACCCGACTGAATCCCATAAGACCCAAGAACTTCTTTTCATATTCCCTAACAACACAATGCGATTCTCTCTCCCTCCTCTCTGCACCACAAGCACTTGTGTAAAAACAAACCTCTTGTCACCATTTTCATTTCACTTGAAGCCACTTAGCTAATTCAGTAAAGTGAATAAAAATTATTTATTTTAAGAAAGAAAACACTTGCTTCAGGCACTTCTCTTATTCAAAATATATATATTTTCCCGAGAACGAATATCTCAACTCCTCTATCATTTTGCGCCCTTTATTCAAGTAATTTTATTGCAATAGACCGGGCGAAGTAGAAATGAAACTTACACAAAATTGCTTTCAACGCTAATTAATTTAGAGCAAAATGCAAGACTGAGATAGAGATAGGAAGATACTTCAGTGGAATATTCTATAGCAAAGCGCAGAAGTGCCCTCTCGACACAAGACTGTAGTCATGACAAAAGTCTATTGAATCATTTGTAATTATCTGAAATCTTCAGTCGTCAACTGCTTTCATTAACCGCTGTTATCTATTGGAGTTTGTAGGCACAGGGTGTTGCTAAGACATGACACTTTCTGACAGAGGTATGGCTTCTAGAGCCTTCATCGCTCAATTGAAACGTGTATTTCTTGTAAGTTTGCTGTAAAAAGAACCTAAATTCAGAACTTTTAAAAAGTTTATTGCATTCCGCCCTCTTGACAGCAGCTTACGAGACACAGTTAATGAAACACCCAGTAGTGGATGCTCTTTGTTACCTGTAGACAAACTTCAAGGAGTTTAAAATGAAATCTCTCTTTCTTAGTGCCACTCCCAATAATTTCACCTAAGTGAACCCAAAAAGTCACAAGAAGTCTTTCTTGCTTGCTTACTTGCTTCCCAGCCAACCTCATTCCGTTGCTGTTTAAATATGTACACATCATCGTGTAAAACATTCCTCCAACCTCCAATGGAACCCGCCGCCGGTAACAGGATAGCAAGCAAAGGATAACAAACCAAAAATAAAAAAAAATACGTCCCTCAATTTCTTAATTAAAAGCCCTTTATCCTCTTACCGTATCCGTTTTCATACCCTCGCTTGTGTATAGTTCTTGTACCTTATGGCTGAAGATGGCCTGTATAGGAAGGATCCACTTCTTCGCATCCCATCGTCAAGTCGAGTCGTCTTCTTGTGTTCTTCCTCCTTGAAAGTCACGAGGTTGACTGGGAAGTTTCTTCACCTGAAGTCATTCAATTTTATTTTCCGTTCTCGTTTGGGTCTTCCTTGTTTTTTTTTTTTAGTGAGTTAAGTCGTGTTTGTTTGAGGGAACGAACAGTGAACAAGTAGAACTGGCTACAAGAGAAATAAAACGAGTGAAGGTTGGGGTTTGGTTTGGTTTGGTTGGCGCCACTTATGAAAATCTAGGTGAAAGTTCAGGCAGCTGCCAACTTTTTTTTTATGAGGTATTCAAGTAAACAGACCGAAATGAGTGTAGAACTAGATGGTGTGTTGGTGTAGATTGTTGTAGGAGGTTGGTCGTCCTTTGGCTCTCAACTTCGACTTCGTGTTTAATTTTCACCCAAAGAGTGTTTGTATTTTAAACTTGGCAAACATATTAAGGGCCTGTCGTGGCTGATCTTTGGAAAGAAGGTGTCTATTTATGTACTCCAATACTAATTTCTCCGGCCCATCTGTGAAATAGGAAGGTTAATGGTGAAGGGGCAACACTTTGAATCCATATTTTTCGGAGAGAAACTCATTATCGTAGCTCGAAGAAATTGAGATGAACCTTTTAGTGGTAGGGTTTTGCGTATGTGAAATGGCGAAAGTAGCAGCTTAAGAAGGAAATTATAATTTTAGATTACAGCTAATTTCAGATTATGGAAAAACGAGGCTATAAAAGGAATACTGCCAAAGGCAACTAAATACGCTCAACTACGTTGAGTTGAGTTGAGTTTAGTTTATTTCACTTGAGCTTAATTTAACCTAGAAAAGTTAAGTTAAGTTTGGTTAAGTCTAGTTTAGTTTTGTTTATTTAAGTTTAGGTCCCTATTATGAGTAGCGAATCGAACGTTCGACTGGAAGCGAATGTTTTAGAGAAACTCATTTATTTAATTATTGTCATTCGTCCATTCTCTTTTCTGACATACCTTAAACGTCGAAAAAAAAAGTTTTCTACAAATTTTTTGTTTCTACAACCTATAATACGGCTATAAAAGAAGCTCGCAAAAACATTCGCTTCCAATCGAACGTTCGATTCGCTACTCATAACAGGGACCTTAGTTTCGCTTAGTTTAGTTTAGTTTGGTTTGGTCTAGTACAGTTTAGTTAAGCTTAGTGTATTCATATAAATTATATAAAATTGACATTCTTCAAATTTCCCAGCGCGTATCATCATCTCCAATAGATTCAGAGATTGTGGTGTCATTTGAGCTTAGCACAAGTAAATGCTTCACGAAAGGTAAATGTCCCCTTGACAACGCAAACAAGGTTTCTATAGTCTTTTCTGCTACGGGATGGTAAAAATCTTGCAGCTTTGCTATAAACGTTGAAAGCATACGTTTAGTTTGTTTTAATCCGAAGGAGACCAGGGAGACTGGTTCAAGTCCTGTCTGAGGTCCTTGCTTTACGAGATCATCCACGACCCCGTTTCTAATTTTGCCGTGGTGTCCTGGAACCCAAACGAAACTCAAAGAATTTGGTCTTCTGTCCGCATTTACGAAAATTATACATTTTTGTATAGCTTTTCAAAAAGGTAAAGGGTTGAGTAAAGTTTGGTGTGTTTTTTGAAATGAAACTTCGATCCGTTGCGATTTGAAACTCGATGAAAAGAAAATGAGTCACGCTAAAGTAACAAACAGATAAATTTGAGGGAAGGAGAATGAGATGGAATACATGCGAAATGCGTTGCTTCGTGGTGTCCATATTGTCGTCTAGTAAGCAATGTCCATGTGTATGCACTTTGTTTAGTTAAACAGGTATAAGTATCTGTATCCACAGTTCAACCTCGTTAAAATTATTAGTTTCTCTCTTAAACTATCGGGAGACCTGTTTAACAAAAATACATGTGTTTGCGCTTGCATATTGCAAAGCTTTAAGGCCCCGGCCCATAGAACGCGTTGCGTGCGGTCGGTGGGAGCGTCCGTCGAGGCAGCTGAAGCGGTGGGTTTTGCCGCGACCAACTTATAGGGCTGACGGGTGACCCAATGAATGCGGCGCGATGTTTTGACAATTGTTTATTTAAAATTATTATAATACACAAACGTCAAACGAACTAGGGATGAGTCGACAAGTCACTTAAAACTAGAGTTGGGTGAGGTTGTCACTGGTACATGGACTATATTTTCATGAATGCTTCAAATACCTCATTTTTTCTAAGGTTTGAATCACGTTTCAGATCGAATTAGTGTCAGGTTATAACTTCTTATGATACGTTAAAAACAAAACAGCAAAGTTTTTGACTTTATCAATCGAAATTTGTTTAATCTTGTTTACGAAACAGTGTTGCGTGCGCAAAAAATTATAAAATCATACGTTCCCCTGGTTTTACGATTCGCTTTTTCAAATTCAATTGTTTGTGAAGCTGCGATTATGGGTGGCGGTGCCAGCGTTTTTCCTACTTTATTTTTGTATTTGAATACATAGATAGATAGATAGATAAATTCTTTATTTCATCAAAGAGTTTACAAATAGAAAACTTAAGATTAAGGACATGGCAATTTAGCCGTCTGCCTGATATGACATATCATGATGAATTAGATATATTTTTGTATAAAGTATTAGGATTTTGAAGTAACAATTTTAATGATTTGAAACATAAACAAATAAATATAAAAATAAGAGCATACAATTCAAAATTTAAGCTTATTAATAATATTATTATTATAAATTATAATTTGAATTTCTTATCTTCGTAAAAAAAACAATTTTAAGTGATTTGACACAAGAAAATTAATTAAATTAAATTGAAATAACTGACTCGTTTAAGAAAAACTATTGCGATAAGAAAGCGCGTGCTGGCAATACTGATAGAGACTAAGCCAACCTGCTGCTCCATTGAGTATCTCATATAAATGTTGCAACGTGAGAATATTTTGTTTGAAATAGAGTCGCCGAATCTCTTGTAAAATAGGGCATATCGCAATGAAGTGATAGACATTTTCCGGATCCCTTCTATTACATAAGTCGCAAATTTGTGGCAGGTCTTCTCTGTGTGGCATGTAGTTCAAATTTAAAACTTCGACTCTAGCTCGGAAAATAACACTGATGACATCGACGGAAAAATCTCTTCTGAAGTAGTTTTCATCAGACCTCAACTGGTGATTTAAGTTCTTGTATACACTTCTGGATAATGAAGAAGCTGCTCTATCCAAACATTGCATATACATTTTTTCATCCACTTTGGCGATCACATCTGCGAAATTATTCTGCCAAACATCCGTATTGGTCTCATTCAACGAAAGAACGCATAGCTCGGAGTTGAGTTCGGCAAACGAAATAAACGTTTGAAGAAAAGCCTTTGAATCGCCCCAAAAGCATCGAGAGGTATATATCCGAACACTTGACCTCCATAGCACAAACATGTATTGACTGTTGCGTTAAAAACACGGTACTTGGAGGCCACATCAATATTCCGGTTGGCAAAGAATTTCGGCCACATCATATTTAAAGCAAGCTTGGCTTCGTTGCTTTTCATTTGGGCGTGCTTAATCATATTGAGGTTGTGAGTAAGCAAAACACTTAGATATTTAAATTCTCGAACAACTTCAATACGGATGTTGTTTAAAAACCAGCTCTCTTCGGGTCTTCTGTTTCTCAGACGTGGTTCAAAAATAAGTATTTTTGTTTTTTGGCCGTTGATTTGTAGGCCCCAAGTTTCGCAGAAAGTGTTAAGTTTGTTGATTTGTAACTGCAACGTGAAAGGGTTATCCGCCATCAGTACCAGGTCATCTGCATATAGTAAGACTTTTACTAAAACACTTCCAAATATTACTCCACCAGGAAGGATGTTTTGGATTTCATCAATAAATAGTGCAAATAGAATCGTGCTCAGGATACAACCTTGAGGCACACCACTTGTTGTTTCAAACCATTCTGAGAACTCGCCTCCATCCCAGACCGATGCCGTAGACGATGAAAGAAAACTAAAGTACGTTAAAAGGAATTTTCGGGATACTCCTAGACAAGAAAGTTTGTAAATGAGCGCCTGTCTGCTTACTTTGTCAAATGCAGCTTTGAAATCCACGAAGCAAACGTACAACTTCTTCTTGTGTTCGGTAAATTTCCTGGCTATGCTGGTTATCGCAAACACATGGTGCATCGTAGAAAATCCAGAACGAAAGCCTGCTTGAAACTTACTGAGGCGATTAGTTTCCTCGATCCATTCTATCAGCCGTTCGTACAAAATTGAAGAAAAAATCTTTCTCAAAGAATTTAGGATTGAAATTCCTCTATAATTTTCTGCAACATTTGCATCGCCTTTCTTAAAAATAGCGAAAATTACCGCTTTGTTGAAACAACTGGGAATACCTGCATCACTGTATATTTTGTTGAAGAAATTAACAAGGTAGTTTTTGAGCTTCATAGTGCTATTTTTGAAAAATTCAACTGGAACACCGTCTATACCTGGTGCTTTGTTGTTCTTCATCTTTTTAAGGGTTATCTCCAGCTCCGAAACTGTTATGGGCGAATCCAAACTATCCACGGTCGTGTTTGGCAATGCGTAATCAAAAGTTTGACAATTTTCATCTGACACCAGAAGATTTTTAAAGTGGGTTGCAAGGACATCAGCTTCCAGACTATTATTACCATTTTGTATGCGGCCATTTAGCTCGTTGACGTTTTTCCAAAATTCCTTTGAGTTTTTGCAGTTTTCTAAATTTTTCGCAACATTTTTAAGGTGATCCGCTTTTTTAAGCAAGCATAATTGTTTGAACTCTTTATTAATTCTAATGTAAGTATTTTTAAAAATCATAGAATTTGTTTTTCTGAAAAGTTTCAAGTAGACAAACGACAGTTTACGAACTTTTCCGCATTCTTTATCAAACCACTTATTACCAATTGAAAACCTGGAGCTGTTATTCATAGCAAAAGGAGCAGATGCTTTTATTATCTGTGTAATATTTTTGCTTATTTCTTCGGCGCTAGTAGATGACAACGGAGGTAAAGAACTGCAATTTCGATCTAACAATAATTTATAAAGCGGAGCTTTACTCTCCACCCATTTGAGATTCTCTAATTTACGAGAGAAAGATTGTTGCACTCTACAATGAATACATTGCTCGATACTAAATTGAAAAAAAAAAAAAAAACACGACTTACATAAGTATTTTATTGTCTTTAATTATCACAGGAAAATCAGGGGTGTTCTTACTTTGATAAAATATAATTCATAGTGCTGAAAACAGTTTAGTTTCGATGATTACAAAAAGTTTTTAACGTTGAAATGAAGATGGTTCCATCATTGACTACGGAAAGAGATTTTTTTTAACTCGAATACTTTACAAGCTACCGGCTTGGAAAAAAACACGACTATAAAACTGCAACGACGGTGCTGCTTTTTTTGTTGTTGTCGCCATATTTCGTCGTATAGGGGTGGTTACCTCTGCATTCTAAAGAGTTGTTAAAATTTTATATGTAAAACTAAAGCCATCACATTACCAAAACAGTGCTTGGAGTGAATGGAGAACAAACGAATTCAGCACCTAAAATAATAAAATGCTGAGCTGAACCCAAGATACACCAAAAAGACCTTCAGGCATGGCGGCAATTCTATAATGGTTTGGGCGTGCTTCACAAAAGCCATGGTGTGTCGGTCCGCTGTGTCAAATAAACGGTAAAGTGACAGGTATTGACTACCGTGCCATATTGGACACAAATCATCTCGGCGACTCCCAGAACCAATTACCCCAATGATGGATTTTTCAGCCCGACAATGATCCCAAACTCAAGTAAAGAGTTGTGAAATCTTTCCTTGAAGAGCGTAAAGTGAATTTTTTGGGGTGGCCAGCAATGTCACCGGACTTAAACCCTATTGGAAATTCGGGAACATTCTAAAAAAAAAGTTGCGGAAAAAAAACCAACCAGCAAGACTACTCTCTGGAGTTTTTTGCAGAAAGAGTGGAAAATAGTAGCGTGGAGCAATGGAAAGGTTTGGTGGACTCCATGCCAAGGAGAATATCCGCCGTATCGAAACAGAAAGGCTATCCTACGAAATATCAGCTGTGCGGTTAAAAAAAAACTATGTTTTTTATTATATTTTGCTTATTTTTTTCATGTGACTTAATTATATGGCCACACTTACTATATATTATTGATTTTTTGTTAAAGAAATGACTATTCTTATAGTGAATTTTATTTTCTTTGGTTTTTTTTAATGATTGTGATTGTAAATATTTAGAATTTGAACAAATTTTGCTTTCGTTGTAATTTGTACTTAATATATGGATATGTAGACCTAATTTTATAAATATGACTTAATTGTGTGACCATGAGTGTATATACCTTCATAGCTAAAGTACCATGTTTTCGAGAATGAAGCAATTTTTTTTCAACTTTTAAAATCATTTTACAACAAATTCCGACTAAAAATACTACTTTAACTGTTATTTTTGCAGTAGTCACATCTCTGAGGTATCAGTTTGTCGTATCTCATCACTAGCAACAAGAGAGAAGTTCAAATTGGTTTTGACAGCAAATGTCACCGCGTGACCATCACGGCAAAGTAGAAAATTGGGTTACTCGGTGCGTTGCTCACGGTGCTTATGGGTCACCTCTCATAAGAACGTTACCTATGTATTTAATCGATCTGTCATTTGGGAGCGGTCCAACGCACGCAATGCGTTCTTTGGGCCGGGGCCTTTAATGCAAAGCAAGCGTATTTTTTATTATAGTAGTGAAACTTCTTTAGCACCATCTGATTTCAAAGTTCAAGAGCAAAAACACTTAAATAGGATTTAGTCTGCGAGAGAATAAGGAAGAATAGAACAATTTTCTATAATTTTCTTCCCCACTTTGCTTTCGCAAGCGTATTGGCTTACCTGAAATTTCATTTTTGCAGCGTTTGAACTGCCCACACATACTTTTAAATTTGTTTGGGTTAAAAGGTAGTTAACTTGGTCAGCTTCCAAAGGCACTACCTCCTCCTCTGCTCAAGTCCTGCATTCTCCTTTAAAATAAAACGGCATCTAGGAAAATATTTCCTTGATGATCTAAACGATCTGGCGAACACAGATATCCTGCATCTCTTTCGCTTTATCAAAAGCTCCAAATGGTATTGTTAAGTGTGGTTCTTCCTCGCTTAGTTCTTATGGTATCAAAATGGACCTAAAACTGGTCTAAGTGTGTCAGTTGTTTTCCTGACAGCCATTTCTAGCCTATGTATTATCTAGCTTCTGTTGTTTTCATAGGTTAATGGTAACAATGTCTGTCTGTTACGTGGGAGATACAAGGCTCAAGTCTCAGAGACATAAATGAAAAAAAAAATTGTTTTCCAAGGGAACCGCCTTTCGGAATTAATTGAATTTACACACTGCCAAGAAAATTGCTTAATCAGCGGTTTGGAAACGACACATAAATGTAGGCCCTGGAAATGCATTATCCTCAAAGTTTTCCATACCACGCAATTATATTCTTTTTCTTGTTTCTTATAAATTTTTTTTTAATTGCTGATCTTGAATTACCTGTAAGGATTGAAGGACTTTTGTAACTCAAATATCTCAAAAGTAATATGAGTAGCCCCCTTCAAACACGTACCATAGCTCAATGGCTGCGACATTATCGACAAGTACTTAATTAATCGACAAACATAAGACACAGACATAAGTCCCTACCACAAGGGCCTCTCATCTTAAATTAAAATCTTGTAATTTCGTTTTACTTTTTCACACAACTCAAGATCAAATAAAAGCACGTTTTCAATTTGTTTTGAAGTCCTTTAGATAAGCATATCCTTGAATATCCACCGACAACTCCAACAATAGGTAGAGGTTTTCTCACTCAACCCTCAAACTTACTCTCAAAATAAACTTTAAAATCAGACACTCGACTCCCAACTCGTTTGAAAATAAAACGCCATATGGCCAACATTACAGACGAAGTTATGTACCAAAAGGAATCGTCATTCTGTAGAAAGAAAAGTCTTTGGCTGACGACATACACAAGGCGTACAAGGACAAACTACACTCAGAGCACAGTCCTTTTGGGAATGAGAAAAGACCACACTGTTTGCGAGAGCTACTTCGTTACAAAGTCAAACCCTTTTTGCATAATAAAATAATTACTTTCGCTGTGTTGAAGCATTTTTCGGTAGCTTTTGAGAGCAAAATCAAATGATAGTTCTCTGTTGCTGTTCAACACTACGTTTGTTATCCGTTTGGTGTTTTAAGGTACCAACTCATAGTATTAGTGTAGAGTATTTGTATTTCACTGTGGTAGGTACGAACCAAACAATCCAACTGAGACGCATAACAACAACAGCAACAAATTTATTTTATTTTCCTTTGCAGCTGCAACGGAAAACAAAGTTTTCTTCATTTCAAATTACAATTCCACAATGGGCTCTTTTGTGAGGCACTTTTATGTCTTGGCAAAGTGTTCTTTTTGTATGTTTTCTGACACACCACCTCTCCTCCCCCATGCCATGTTTTGGCATTGGGTAGGATGGATACCTACATGCATTTCATTTGTTCATTTATTAAATGAAAACTTTAGCACTTTGCCAAAATATGCTAAAAATTTTACAAAAAGAAAGCAGTGAGTGCAAAAAAAGGAGGAAAATAAAATATCAAACAAAAATATTCCAAAAGAGCAAGAGAACGGAAACTTCGACACACAAAATTTTCCTTTTATGCAGCAAGGACTCGTCGACGCGCGTTTAGTTTGTTGCAGCACTGGCTGTTGAATACGTGTTTTTGTGTCCAATTTATACCTGCCCTCTGCACAGCCAGTAGCACACCTCTCAGGCATTATTTAAATGAAAAATAAATACAATAAAATAAATAAATGGTAAGGAAAGGTATCCTTGCAGCCCTAGAGCCATTGCCTTACCCTGTAATTGTGGCGATGAAAATTGTGTTGGTAATGCAGTGCTGATGGACAAATTTATTTGTGCAAATTTAAACGAAAAGCATGTAAAAGAACAGGAATGTTTTACATTATTGAAGTACTGTTGATAGCTATTCGGATTCACTATCATTAAATTTGTTGGGTTCAATTGCATTATTAGGTCTTTGGTTAGCCGTTACGTTTAAATTGACCACTTTTCCAATCCCTTTGCGAAGAAGATTTAATGGACACCCGGATGTGTTTTTATCACTTATGTTGTAAGTCCTCTTTACAATAGACCAGACCGGAGTAAAGATGGAACGCGGAGGACTTCCATCTCTACATATGGCCTACATTTAACTGCCATATATGATGGAACTGAGGGACCGCCAGCGGATATCACTTATCAACTGGTAGAATACACAAGTAAGAGTAGACTAGACATTATTATGGGCTGCGACGCCAACGCACACCATGTGCAATGGGGAAGCACCGACACAAATTCTAGGGGGGGGGACTTTTATTTGAATTTATTATAAGAAACAAGCTTTTGGTTATCAATAGAGTAAACACACCTACTTTTGCTACAAAAAACCGTAAAGAAGTACTTGAAATTACCATCACAAACAACTCGAACACTTGTCCAGGAGAGCAATGGAAAGTACTAGAAGAAATTTCTCTATCAGACCATCGCCTGATAAATTTTATCATTCCCACTGCGGATCGCCCATTCTTAGTAATAGTCGAAAAGATTGGGCTACCTTTGGCAGGGAGGTAAACGATAATATAAATTCCCTCAAAACAAATAGGAACCTTAAACCGCAAAGCCTTGATAAGTTGACTACAGAACTCACAGGGATTCTTAGGAACGCCCTGGATAAAAGCTGTGCTCTGATCACAAATGGTAAGAAAGAACAAGAAACCAATCTGGTGCAATAACGAGCGGAGCAGCATTAGGAAAGAAACTGACTTTTCAAAGCTGCCAAACGGACCGGCTCCGAAAATGACTGGGAGCATTACAGTCCAGCCAAAGGAAATTCAAAAACGAAACTCAACGGGCAAATCGCTGCTCATGTAGAAATTTTTGCAGTGAAATTGAGTGCTCGAACAAATCGGCCAGACTACGGAAAATCCTCTAGAAGGAGACCATACCTTTTGGTTCCCTGAGGAGACCTGATAATCACTGGACTGAATCCCGAGTCGAGAGTCTGGAACATCTGTTCGGTTCTCACTTCCCTGGATGCAGCCCTATCGAGAATAGTGAAATAGAAACCACTAATTGCTCTAGACACGAAATCCTGACAGATATTTAGACGGAAGAGAAGTTGGAATGGGCTATCTACTCCTTTTCCCCTTTTAAATCTCCGGGTCATGATAGTATTTTCCCTGTGATGTTACAAAAAAGCAGTGGAATAGTCTTCCTACATCTCAAGAACATTTTTGAGAATAGCCTCATATGGCGTTACATTCCCAAAATATGGAGGGAAGTCAAAGTCGTTTTCATAACGAAAGCCGGCAAAACCCAGCCTTACAGAAGCAAAAGACTTCAGACCTATAAATCTGACCTCCTTTATACTGAAAACGTTTGAAAGGTTACTTGATTTACACATTCGTAGCTTTCTGAAACCGGAAGTAATATCTACCTTTCAACATTCTTACACAAAAGGACGAAGTGTGGAGACAGCACTTCACTGTGTAGTAAGAACCATAGAGAAAACGCTGCAAGATGAGGAATACACACTGGCAGCTTTTCTGGACATTGAAGGAGCCTTCAACAATGTTCAAAACAGTGCAATTAAGAAGGCCTTAAATGATCTACAAGTAGAAGAAACAATCACAAATTGGATCATGCTAATAAAACGTCAGATCCACAGCGAACTGGAAGGTGCAAGCTTGAAGAAGTGTGTGTCACGAGGAACCCCACAAGGAGGCATCATCTCACCCCTGCTCTGAATCCTGGTTATGAATGAGATCCTCGTAACTCTTAAACATGATGGCGTGAAAATGGTTGCCTATGCCGATGACCTAGCTCTACTGGCGACGGGGAAATTCCCTACCACTATTAGCGCACAATTGAATAATAAACTAACCAAGGTATGCGCTTGGACAAAAATATACGGCCTTGCAGTTAACCCCCTCAAAACAGATCTGGTACTCTTGATAAATAGAAGAAAAAATTACTACTTTTGGAATCCTTCTTAAGATCTCTGATCAAGCCAGATACTTGGGAGTGATCTTAGACAAAAAACTAAATTGGGGTCCCAAGAAAGACTCAAAAAATCTATGATAGCACTGTATTCGTGCAACAGGATTTTTGGCAAAAACACAGTCTTTATCACGATACGCAGACAACAATATCTGCACGGATTACATAACTCCATACCTGGACTTTAAAAAAATCCTTCTCAACCAGCTTCCCCAATAGACAGGATTGGGAGAATTAAACACCTTGCACAATCGAGACGTCTATATCAATTTATACCGACGCACGGCTCAAAAATGGAAGTTGGAACCGGTACAAGTTTCTTTTCAGAAAGCCTTAACCTAGCCATCAGTTCATTCAGACTTCCAAATCACAGCAGCGTCTTCCAAGCCGAGATCTTGGCAGTTACAAACGCTGCAAAACAGGTGTCCATGATGGCGCTATCACATGCTGATATCGCTTTTTTCATTGATAGCCAAGCAGCAAGAAAATCGATTTGTGCCACTCTTATCAAATCAAAGCTTGTTTCTTGCTTGCGAAGAGTTAAGGGTTCTTGGCACACAGCATAGCGTTAAACTCTGCTGGTTTCCCGGTCCCAGAGGTATACTATAAAAAGCTATAAAAAGCGGACGAATTAGCGAGAAAAGGATCAGCTCTTGACCCTTCTCTTATTGATCAATCAATCAGGTTCCCGTCCTGTGAAATTCAGAAGATCATTGGTGACAAAAATATACGAAAATCCAATCAAAGATAGGAATGCCTAGACTCCTGTGTTACTTCCAGGAAACTATGGCCAAAATCCGATAAGAACGGTAGCCACTAGGCTACCACAAAAAGAAAGTGGGTTTTTGCACCGATCACTTGTGCAGAGGATGCAATGACGAAGATGAATTTTTTTTCCTTACTCATTGCCCAGTAATCTGCCACACTAGAAAAAAATTTCTAGGCAACTACTATTTCAATGAACAAGAAGAATTATCAGACACTCCAAGAAGCAGCCTGTTGAACTTCATTAAGGCCACAAAATGGTTAAAACTGACCAAACATAAACTCATAAGTTTTTAGGACTTTACACTACTCTGGAGTATCACAATGGATCTACATTGATCTAAGTGAAGCGGAAATAAGATCAACCGTCAGCCCATCTACCTAACCTAAGCTAAGTCCTCTTTACGGCATCATTAATGTTCAAACATAAACAAACGCACTTGACACAAATTTACTGAAACAAATTTAAAACCAGCTCGTTTTGCTTTTGTGTAGAACGGTTTTGGCAATTCCGGTCAAAACAATTAATCACAGGATATTTGATTTGTTCATATACCAAAGCAAAAAAAAAAGGAAAAGCGTGAAAATAAATCTACTGCAATTACAATCGCTGAGTAATTTTTCAGTCAAAAACAAGGAAACATAATAAAAAGACAAAATGTTTGTAATAAATCGCAAAATTACTCTCTCGAATATTTATTATTTCATTTCGTCCTTTACTTGCTGGCTGCCCCTCCTGCTGCCTGATGGCCATTGCTTCGTCGCTGTGCTGTAAAAAATGGGTATGCATATTCACATCGAAGGCTTTGGTAGGTTTCTGTATATTTTCATACATCAAACACCATTCCCCCCAATTGAAAACACCGTCCTTGTTCAAATAGATCATTTACATTCAGATGACACGATGCAGGAGTGAATTGGATTTTAGCTTCGAACTGAAAGGAGCATCAGAATAATAATAAAAAAAAAATAGAGAGATGTAAAGGAGTACGACAGTGGCAGCAAAAATTTGCATATTTCCATTTTCGCCATGGTATCGCATCGGATTCCCGACTTACCACCAAATAGGAACAATCCGTATGGCGAACTTTATATCCTTCAGGGTATCCTTGATCTATACCAGAGTTAAGTTTGGGTAACAACATTAATCTGGAATGATTGAGGCGTACCCGTTACGTGTCTATATTGCGAATTAAGATAAACTCAATGGGACAGTATTCTATGTGGAAAATACACAGAAAAAAAAAAGAAGAAAGGAGGATAGTGCTGAGTGAGTTCAAGATGTTTCGTCATGTGTTTGTTGAATTCACCCTTAGAAAATGATATCGCGATGATATACGAGTAGGTACCTACTGTGTGTTGCAAAAGATACAAGAACAAGAGTGTAGGTACCTTAGCTTTGTTCTAAAAATAAAAAGCTACAATCCCTTACGGTCTTGATCCCAAAATGAATGTGGGATTTCAAGATTACTGCGAAAGAGTGATGCAAAACAAACAATTCCAACATGGATTTTGCAGTTAATGCTGGATTTGATTTATTACTGTTGGCCAACACATACTGGATAAGCTCCAGTTAAGTGAAGCGTCAGCAAGCGAAGTATTATGGTCTGTTGTGAAAGGGGTTTGGTGAGATGTTTGTCGATAATTCCTTTGACAAGGATCTGTTGGAGGATTTTCTTTAAAAAGAACCAAACACATTATTGGATTTTAACGAGGGAACTATGTTTTTGCTTGTAAAAGACAAGATAGGAAGTTTGAGGAGTTGAAATAGAAGAAGGAAAATTGTAAAATACAGTTTCTTGGAATCTGTTTTGGCAACAATCAAAAGAAGGAGCAAAAAGAGAAGGAAGAATCAACAAAGAGGTTGTGTTGGGTATACCGACCGTCTTTAATTAAAGTCGACTAGAGAGGAGACGATCACACTGCTTAAGTTTATTGCAGATCCCAGATGACAAATCCCAGGTTAGTTTAAATGGCTGTCAGGAGAACAACTGACACACTTAGTCCAATATTAGATCCATTGTGGAAACACATGAACGATGCGAAGGCGAGCCTCATTTACCTAAACCATTTAATGCTTTTGATAAAATATTGGATATCTGCGTTCATCGGGTTGCTTAGACCATCAAAGAAGAAATTCTTTAGATGTAGTTTATGTTTTTATAGAGAGAGAGAGTGGAAAGGAGGAAACAAACATATGAGATTTAGTAGTGTCTTCTTTTCGTGCTCAGTTTCTGCAGAAATCATTCGATAGGCCGCCGAGTGTTGTTGCGTTTCTATTTTTACCAAGGAGGGAATCATCCTTATTACAATAGGCGTGTCCCTGAAAAATGACAGAGCTAATTTTCTCTGCTGTTTATTGCCTTTTTTTAAAGCAATTTTACTAGAAAGTTAATTTTTCTGTCGAGAACACCTTTTGTAAGAAGGATGAATTCCCGGTTATGACACAATTAGGGCAGCTTATGTCCAATTAGTTTAAAAATAATAAAATTTTTCGTGGGTTTCCGATACAGTCTTGGACAGATCTGTTTTGTTTAGTGATGGTATATTTCACCACCAGCTGTAGGTACTTTTTTTATCCATCTTGTTTTAACATCAGTTTGTTTCTTGCTAGTGGTCTGCCAATGTTCAGCTGTGTTGCTGAGATCTCTGTCCCTGTTCCATTTGTGGCGAGTTCATCGGCGCGCGTTGTAGTTTTCTTGGATATCTGTGTACCCTGAACTAAAAAGAAGCGAATGATGTTGAACTGTTATCCCATCTCCATGGAAGATAGTAGACAATTGAGGGTGGCTATTAAGCTCATGGAAATAGTCATCCAGATGACAAGACCCAATTAACTAACAATCCTGAGCTGCAAATTTTTGTCCGAAGTCCTGAACTAAATTTTCTTTCTCTAGCGGCCGCCCTGACATGACGGGTTGTTTGATAATTACTTACTGACTTACTTAGGTTTGCATTTCTGTTCGGAGTGAACCTGAGCTTGCTCCGGTTTTCCACTGCCACCTGGGGCGAGTCCTTTCCGTTCTGCGTTGCAATGTACTTTCAAAAACCCGTTGTTGTACTGATGTTCATCCGCTCTACAGCCATCGTAGCCTCGCGATGCTTACTTTTCTATCTATACCTTTATACTATATAACTATAGAAGCTAATACAGTTCGTTGCTGTATCTTTTTCTCCACACCGTATGAACTACACGGCACCAGTTCATTCGGAGCAACAATGCTCAACTGTCTGTTTTTGTCCTAAGACTTTAACAAGCATTTCTTTCTTGTCAGCCATTTCATGTAGTTAACACTTGGTCGATCCGTAAACTTCTTCTTCTTCTTCTTCTTCTTCCTTAATCCATTTGTTAGGATTTTGTTGATTTCTCTTAATCTAAAACATATGAATTTTAAACAAATGAAGGGGACCTATAAATGTTTGCTGAAACTGAAAGACTCGCTGAAAAAAGTACTCTTCATGACAGTCAAGACTTGCCAACTTCTCGTGGAACGTTTAATTCATTACATTTAATGAAAAATGGCACATTTCTTTCTTTGTGTTGTTTCTGAAAATCATTCAACAAATATTTTTCCCTTGAAAGTTCACCAAGTCACAACCACTGGAACACCCTGAAAAATCAATGCAAAGAATATTCTTATATGAATAAGAACACAGAACAATTGAATAAAGAACAATTAGGCGAAGTTCAAAAGACTATCAAAATTAATTAAAACCTTCACAACCGTTCTTCCATCAATTTAAAATATTTCTTTCTTCTGAATCTCTTTTATTTTGTCAACGGACCTGTATATTTTCTAAAAATGTGTGCCATTTCTTTTTCGTGTTTTTTCTTTGACTGGATGAGAGTTTCTCGTCCCTTATCACAACCATAAGTTATGCCGTTTTGTGGCTTCTTTGTAAGACAAGAGGTTTGAGCTCTTCTTTGCATATACTCATATGTGAATATTATCGCAAAGGATTTCACTTTCAGCACTTAAACAGAATGCCTGACAGATTTTGAAAACAATTATCATCCTCGACGATTTGATTTGGCAGAAATTCAACGCATCTAGACGTCCCTTCACCAAATATCACAAATTCCAAATTGCAGCGGACTGAATTTATGTTCTTTTTTTGGGCACCACCAGTTTTTATTTTATTTTTTTCTCTTACGTTTTCAGCAGTTTCTTCCTCACGTATTTTTTTTTACCAAGCTTAAAACAATCATAGAAACAATTTATCACAAACTTTTTTTGCATTCTGAAATTGATTTTGTTAGGTGGCCTAAATTGTTAAGCCCATTTCCATTTCTTTCCAAGATTGTAAGGCCTTCTTTTGACCGTTTTGTGGTGACTTATTTTTGATTATTGCCTATTGCTCCGTTTTCAAGCTCGACAACTAAACAGCGGAGAAAATTTGGGACAAGGTCACATTAATCGGAATTTTTATTTTAAATCTCTATAAGGACGTCCCCAAACCAAATTTCATTATTCAAATTGTATGATTTTTATTGATATTGAACATAGTTACGTTTATGAAGTACATTGCCGGGTAGGGGTCAACTCGCGCTTTTTTCTCGTAAACGTTTACTTCGCGAAGGTCAATACTCAATTTTTAGTTTCGCATATTAACAATTCGCATATTGTTTTTTCGCAATTCTTTTTGGCAAATTCATGTTTGGTTTGGCGTTCATCTCGCTGTAAGATCATCTCGCATTGATTTATTTCGCTTTTTGATATTTCGCTTTATGTTCAAAAAGCGAAATAAAAAAAAACAATTGTTTCAGTGAAAGAGCAAACAAAACAAAAAATTAAGTGGGTAATTACTAATTACAAATTTTAATACACTGCACACTCTTTCTGTATAGTTATTATTATCTATTTTTGTTTTCAAATTCAAATTTACCAATAGATTTTAGCATTGAACTACTCCAAAAAACTATTACAAGATCACTGTATGAAGCGTCAATAAAACTTATAAAAAGAATTCATGCAAAAAGAATTGACTTAACTAGTGGATTACAGATTAACAGTTGATTGGAATGCAAAAGAAGAAAGTGCATAATAACTTGTGCGAGTTAATGTTTCAGCGAGATGAGTGGAAGACGAAATTACAATTTGCGAGCTGACTGTTGCGAAATAAATGACAAATTTTTAGACATCCGCGAGATCATCGTTTGCCAAATGAAATCCGCGTGTTGTTCGGCACCCTACATTGACGTGCTGAATATTTTTTACTTAATTAAAAACTAGATGAGCCGCCCATTGGGTTTCTGTTCCCAATCCCGTTTTCGTGAGCGTATAAGAATTAAACCTTGACAGAAACCATACCTGGACTAAACTTTATGTACCCTAAAAATTTCATAAAAATTCACTGTATGGCTTAGGAGTCTATATCGGACAAACAAATCAAAGATATCAAAGATACATATTGATGAAATGATACAGACCATGAGGACAAATTTAAAGAACATATTTAAAACAAATAACTTTATCAACTACTTTATTTTAAAAATGCCTACAAATGTTTGTGTCCTACAAAGGAGGGAGGGAGGAGTGTTACTCGACACCTACAATTGCCAAGTTTGGCTCCGATTGCACAGGAAAAGGTCTTACTCATACGGCTTTACCAGCCAACTGCATTTTATACATAACTAGCGACCCGCCCTGGCTTCTCGCGGCTACCTACAATGCTGAAACTAAATACACTACAGAAAAACTGTGAACATTTAAATTTGGAGTAAAACAATTCCCCTTTCCCTATACCATGAAGATTTCCTGCTATCTTTGGAATATTCATACACAACATTTTTACTTATTTACTTTTTACATTTTTACCTCGCCGCAATTTTTAACCCTCCTTTACGAACCGGCAAAAGTCGTGTCCACCCGAACTGGGGTCCAAATGGACCCCACGACTTTTTCTTCGAAATTTTTTTGATTCCTGACTTATATTGTTCAGTTATAGTTCCTCTGGCTATTGTATGAATTGTTTCTAAGTATTTCATATAGCAGTGATAAAGAAATTTAGGCAGAAATGTCATTATGCAGGTATGTGTAGGAGGTCATCAATAAAAATTTTCAATTTCAAAAACGATAGAAATTGCATAATTTCGCAAATCTGGGATTCCCGCTTCTCTCTTTCGATATGTCTGTTTTACGTAATTACTGATTGTAAAATTCATCCATATCAATTGTTCCTGTCTGGTATGCCTATCAAAAGAAAAAATAGTCATTGCTTCAGTTTGTTCAAGTCATCATACCACTTTATGACCTCAAAAAGGATTGTATTTCACCAATACATGCCAAGCAAGCCTGACAAATATAGCTTGAAGTTTTGTTGGCTGAATGAAAGCTAAACGAGCTATCCACTGAAGCCTTCTATCTACACTGGTAGCTCTGACCAAAGTACAGGATATGATGAGCTCATGTCGTTGATTCCATCATATTTCAATTCTGGACGCAACCTCACTATTGATAATTTCTTTACGTCGGTGGATTTGGCATTGACGTTGCTGGATAAGAAGATCACTATTCTTGGCACGATTCGGAAAAACAAAAGAAATTTGCCTGAACCTTTTATAGCGAAGGAGGTTCTTGATGAACAGAATGAGCCTGTAAAGGTCAATAACGAAAAGCAGTATCGTCCAGTCCACTCAACCATCTTTGGATTTTGTGGAAAAATGGCGTTGGTGAGTAATGTTCCGAAGCCAAACAAACAAGTGGTATTGCTATCAATACAACATAACTGCGAGAAAGCCACTTCCACTCTTCAAAGTAAATCTGCCATGACACTGGATTATAACCGAACCAAACCGAACTAGCTGGTTGAGTCAGAATTGAATAACCTTTCACAACCTGCAACACAATCTGGCATTGGATGCTCTCTGTATTTTGGAGTGAGTTCAGGAAAAAATACCAACAGTCCACGAAAGGCTATCTTGTAAAAGAAGCAAATGACACCTTTGCCCAAGAGCAGACGACAAGAAAACCAGAACCACCTGCGGCAGATGCTGTTACCCTTGCCAAACTAGAATCTTATGTGTTAAATGTTTGCCGGAACTGCCAAAAACTTCAAACTAAATCCTTCTAAACATAAACTATGCTGCTTTTGAAAAAAATAATTATTTATTAGAAAAAATATGATATTTCATAGAATTTCAGTAGTGGGTCCAAATGGACCCCAGTTCGGGTGGACGGGTTCTTTTCACAAAAAAATCGCAGAAAAATCTGTAAACATCTGATAATCGTTACAACTTGAGAAATGAATAAAAAATAGAATTTTGTTCACTGAGTAAAAATCCCATTTAAAAAAAATGAAAAACAAAAAAGTTATAAGTGTTCAAACATGCTCTGGGGTCCAAATGGACCCCAGTTTGTAAAGGAGGGTTAAATCTGTAAATCATCGGAAACATTCATTTAAATCACATGCTGTAAAGGGCAATTTTGATCTACATGATATACACAACGTATCTAAATGTATTTGATTGGATAAGAAATTATACTGTATCGTTTAATATAGCTTGGTAAATAACCCATATTTTCTTTGTAATATGAAAAAGATAAAAACGGTTACTGTGGGTTATCCTTAGGAGATAAACATATACTGTTGCGGACTTTTTTATTCATCTTTTTAAGATATGCAATTCCGTAGTACATTAATTTCATCTATCTCATAAGGTTTAGCCAGCGTTTGCAATGTAAGCGCAGAATATGCTTGTTACGACATCACATTATACATATAAACCTTTCTCTTGAATCACTCTATTCATTCAAAAAAAAAAACCCCTATCAAAATCCGTTGCGTAGTCTTAAAAATCTAAGCATACATAGCGACATAGGGACAGAGAAAGCGACTTTGTTTTATACTATGTAGTGATGTTATCTTAATTAAGATGAAAATTAAAATGCATTCAATTTCTTGTTAATTTAAGTACCGCTAACAACAACAACAACTTCGACAACTTCGAAGCTATTCTCATCAAATAACGCTTCTCATTTTCAGTCATATTATCAATTGGTCAGTTAAACGGCCAATGCAGATTTTCTGATTCTGTTGTCATTAAAAACTGTGACAATTTTTGTGAAGATGGAAATATTAAATTGGTTTCCAAGTTTGCAAAATTGCGCACTGAAGTTTGAAGTGACCAGGTGAAGGTCACTTGATGTAAAAATTGAAAAAAGTTTCCAATTTTGCCCAATTTTTGGAATTTGTTCGGGATGAAAAAGCTTCCAACAGTCCATATACTTTTAGTTATTTCAATTCTCCTACTAAGGATTATTTCAAAATGAGAACGATAGTCAGTAACGTTCAATAATACCAAGCAGTACAGAATTGACTGGTCTTTTTGAATTGAATAGTCTTAAATAGTGTGGAGTTCCTGAAATTGAAAAATTGAACGTTTTCACGAGTTTTTCACAAAGAATTTTGAAAGCAAATCGTTTTCATGGCACTAGACTAATAACAAATCGAAAAAATCGTTTTTTCTAAGATTTTTTTTTTCTCTCTAAAACATATACGTATACGCTCTGCTGTTTCGTACCATGCTGTCGAAGTCACCCTCAATTCAAGAAAATAGTTTCCTACGAAAAAAAAACCATCAAAACTTGACACCAAACAAAACAAACAAAGTAGAAAACAATCTCCACCTCTTCAAAGTAAAATCCACCCATGGTTTGACCAAATCCCTGTTTTGCAAAAAAGTTAATAGCAAATTCTATAGAAACTTCAGTAAACGAAGCAAGTATAATCCGGATTTTGCATAGAAAGCTTTGTTTTACGTAGTTGGAATTTGCCATGTTCTTCATATTCATCTCGGACATAAGCCCCTTCAGAGGGCGTATGCAAAAACATGCAATTATCGGTTGCGTTGGCAGCAAGCAAAAACAATTGAATGAAATAGATTAAGCTGTTATCAAATGCCTGTGATGGGTATTGTTTTGTTGGAAAGACATGAAAAAGTTGATAGAGATTATGACGTCATAGCATCCTTTAATTCGTTCATGAGTCATGACAAACAAAAATTTTTTTCGATCTGCGATTAAAGTCAAAGAGTTTTTTTTTTTTAATTTATTTTTCAATTTGAAGGATCGTGGAATGTGTTGTTTCTTTGGAATTTTCAATAAATAAATTCCAAACACGGCGTAACACGTAATGTTAAGTCAACAAAAGGAAAGTTCAGCATCAGAGAGACAGACACGGGTCAGCCGAATACGGTTCTATTAAAAAATAATTTCATTAAAGGCCTCGTGTATTCACGATGAATAATAATAATTTTAATTACCAGTCGCGCTGTACCAGAAAAACCCTTCTCTGCATACTGATTACTTTCTAATTAAATGGAAACAGATAATGAAGTTTGTGCCAAAGGTATGGGAGGGTGTGCGCTGGGATGGGAAACGCGTACAATGAATGAAAAAGAAGAAAACTTTGAGCTGAAAGATAATAATTCAATGCAATTCGATAGAATTAATTGTAGACACTTCTTAGTAGCAGGTGCTGATTTTGGTGCCCTTTAATTAATCAAATTGTTTTCTCACTTTCCCTTTGCAAAAAGCATCCACTTCCAAATTATTATGATGATAGGTTCGTTTAGATGGTAGACCGACCGAGCTCACTCGCATCCCCGATAATAATAACCACACCCCCATCCATCTAAGTTGATTAATTTTCAATTAAAGATTTTCTTTCCGTCAAGCCTTGAGGCTCAATGAAATTCGTCCTTTTGCCTTCATCTGAAACAATTTGTGCCATGTCCAATCTTCTATACTTTTCTTTTTCTAATGTATGCAAGAGTCCTTGGAGTTGTATTAATTGAATTATTAGTACAAACAGACTTAATAAACCCTATAGAGTTTTATTGTTTGTGTTGGAGAGGACTAAAGGCGAAAATAATTACCAACTAAGACCCCCCAAAAGCCTAATAAAGTGCCTGAACAAATTTGTTCCCAAATCAATTGCTCAAGTTGTTTGCTGGCACGTATCTCCATTTCCATTATCAAGAATTCATTATCCTTTTCCAAATAGATAACAACAAAAACAACACCACAGCTCACACACGACAACGAATATGTTTGTGTATATGAATTCGAGAGCATATTTCCCCGGTTTGTTATTAATATCTTCAATTTATTGAAGGAATGTTGTTCTGTTTTTGTTTGTTATTACTTTGTCTGGGAATTGTTATTCTCGTAATGATGATGAGCTCTTGTCGCCGAAAATTCCGTAAAAAAAACATTACCAAACACAGAGTAACGGTGAAATGGGGATTGATATTGATTTAATCTTGAGCGAGAAAAAAATGCAAATTGGCGTAGACGTGAGGGATTCACTGAAATAAATGTCATTACTTTCAGCTTTTTGATTGGAACAGTAGCAGAGTCAATATTGCTGTTTAGAGAAGAATTCTTTGGGCACTACACAGGAGAAAATGATTCAAAGTGAGACAGTAAAGAATTAATATTGATTAAATTTGGCAATCTTTTTTATGAATGTGTTAACATAACCAGAGAATGTTCAAGTGCGAAATTTCATTGCGTATGGAACAGGCAGTGTGGTACTCATGGTGCGATAGTAAGCATGTTTGCCTCTAACGTGGTTTCAATGCCAACAGAAACCAGAAATGATTTTCCACGGTTATCGCCCTTCGCGAGGAATTAGCAGGTCCTCCGATAGTAAATTCATTGCCAAGAAAAACGTTTTCTCGATTAGACGTTCGGAATCAGCAGAAAACTGTAGGTCTACTCCATTCTCTAACAAGCCATAGTTGTGAGAAGTGCACTAGGCCCGGGGCACCTTTATTCTGTTGAGAGTTGAGCCATCTTATTTAATTATTTATTATTTATGGAACAGATAGAATGATGCAAAAGGAAATAAGCATTTGTGGAAGCGTTCAACGAAAAAGTACATCATAGTAATGACAAGCCGTAAATTTTTAAACACTGTAACAATTTTAACACTTCAAGTCTCAATAAAACTTTTGTAACTTGAAGACCAATGCTAAGAAACCACCGATATCCAAATGGTATATGGAATATTCTCAATTCTGTAGTCTTTTGCATGAGCCGTCAAATAGTGATGCCATGAATATCAACATTTACACGCATTCCAAGTACTGACAGCTTTTCGGCTACTTGGATGCAGGCACCATTCATCAATATTGGCATTGGGCTCTTTAAGGACAAGAGGCAGCATTGAGTTTTCGAAGCAATGAATTCTACTCCTTTTTATTACCTTCTTCTTTTTCATTTCCGGCGTTACGAGCAGTGATCTTGAACTCTCCCACTTTTCTGTTTCACACTAGCGATCTGCCTGTGGGGTACGTCGCATTGACCTCAGAAAGCGTCGGCAAGCCTCCCGGTTTTGGATTGTTCCATGTCTGAGGCCAACCAAATGCTGCTGTTTTTGCATTTGCTTGTACCAGGAGTGTTTTGGCCTGCCTTTTCTTTTTCGTCGCGAATTTGTTGAAACGTTGTACGATATTGCCTTTTTGACGGGGTTCTGCGGATCTCTCCTTTGAACATGACAATACCAACTGAGCCGGTCGTGCTGAATTTTGTCCAAGATGGTACTTTTGACATGAAGGCTTCCACGGATCTTAGTACTTCTAATTCGATCAAGCTTTGTTACTCCTGCTGTCATCCGAAGCATCTTCATTTCGGCTGCCGTCAATTTGCTCTCATACTTTTTGTACATTGTCCAACATTGTGAACCGTATGTCAGAGCTGGACGGACAACTGCTGTGTAGAGTCTTCCCTTCAGTTTAGTGGGCATTTTTCGATCACAGAAGATAGCGGAGTTTTCTCGCCACTTCATCCACCCTACGCTTACTCGATGATTGATGTCGTCATCACAAGTTGCTTCACTATTGATCATAGATCCCCGATATTTAAACTTTTCACACTTGGGAAGCACATTTCCATTCAAATAAATGTCTGGAATAGGCTTGTCTGGATCAGAAAAATGGCAGCACAGGTATTCAGTCTTTTTAGCGCTAATACGGTACCCATTTCCTTCCAGAATATCAATCCAAACGTCAAGTGCTCGTTGCAGGGATGAAGGATCCTCGCTTATGATGGCTCCATCGTCAGCAAAGAATAATTTCTGTACTTTATTGTCCGTTACTTTTCCTTCCAGCAAATAATCCAGAACAGCAATAAAGAGCAGTGGACTCAAGACACTTCCCTGATGTACACCTACTGTTATTTGGAATTCTTCGGTGACTCCAGCTGGGCATCTCACTTTTGTAACTGCCCCTTCGTTCATGTCCATAATTATTCGCACATAGGCTTCATTAACTCCTCGGTGTCTGAGGGCCACCCATATCAGATCTCGTGGTTGTCGATCGAATGCCTTTTCGAAGCCAACCAACACAATATGCAAATCCTCTAAGGCATCTCGGTGTTTTCCATAATGATCCTTAACCCGCATTGGTCATCAGACAGCCTTATTATTTTCCCGCTCCCCCGCTCAACGATCTTCAAAGTGTGGGACATCAACTTGATCGAACGATAGCTGTCACAGCTTCTGATATCTCCCTTTCCCTTGTACATTGGAAGAAGAAAACTTTCCCTCCATCGATTAGGCAAACTGTCAACTCTTATAAGTTTGGAGATGAGAATCGTGAGCCATCTCAACCCGATGTCTCCCATATTTTTCCAAAACTCATATGGTACCTCGTCTGGCCTAATCGCTTTGCCTTTTTTGGAGTTCTTAACCTTTTATAAAGGGTGGTTAAATTTCAAGGGCCGATGTTGATTTTGAATAAAACACAAACTATTTAGGAAATTATTGTAATTTTATTTTATTATGATATATTGGTATTACTCAATTATGTATGGAACAAAATATCGGCCAAATGGGCGCCGCGACCACGGCGGCACACGTCCATCCGATGGTCCAAATTTTCGATGACCCTGAGGCATAATGGAGGTTCTATGCCGTTAATGTGTCGAATTATCTCATCCTTTAGCTCTTGAATTGTTGCTGGCTTATCGACGTACACCTTTTCTTTCAAATAACCCCAAAGAAAAAAGTCCAACGGTGTCAAATCACATGATCTTGGCGGCCAATTGACATCGCCATTACGTGAGATAACACGGCCATTGAATTTGTTGCGCAAAAGAGCCATTGTTTTGTTAGCTGTGTGGCAAGTGGCACCGTCCTGCTGAAACCACATATCGTCCACATGCATATCTTCCAATTCGGGCCATAAAAAGTTCGTTATCATCTCACGATAGCGAACACCATTCACAGTAATTGCCTGACCGGCCTCATTTTGGAAAAAATAAGGCCCGATGATGCCGCCAGCCCATAAACCGCACCAAACAGTCACTCTTTGTGGGTGCATTGGTTTTTCGACAATCACTCTTGGATTCTCATTCGCCCAAATGCGGCAATTCTGTTTATTGACGAATCCACTGAGGTGAAAATGTGCCTCATCACTGAAGATGATTTTCTTCGAAAATTGATCATCCACTGTTGCCATTTCTTGCCACCATTCTGCCCATTCTCCATGGGCAAATCTCTCCATGGTTCAAATTGAATAAGTCTCAAATAGAGAAATGTCAAATAAAATTCGGAAAAAAACTTGGCGTTTAGGTGTGGTTCACATTCAACATCGGCCCTTGAAATCACCCTTTATTACCAGATGCAACGAATGCTAATGAGCTACTCATACCTACGCAACCGTTCCATATCCACATCCGAAGAGTGGAGACGTGAATTTGGAAACGAATATGAGAATCGAGTCTTTAGCAAAGGGTATTAAGGATATTAGAAATTTCAGACAAGAGATCGTTTATGAAAATAAGGATTAAAGTCGGATACGAAGCAAAAAAAAACAGAGTCCAGGGTATGAGCATCAGGCTTAAGACCATCCAATACAATTTATATTCAACGGTCGGAAAGGTTTTTTAATCCATTGAAGAAGAGAGCACACACTTTTGATAAGAGATCTTGATGCCAAACTCTATCAAATGCTTTAGAAATATCAAGTGGACATTTTGCTATAAAAGTCCGACTGTCGGTCAGTAATAAGCTTTCTTTCTTCAAGATATCTCATGAGTTAATGGTTTATCAATGTTTCCATGACCTTGGAAAGAAGATAAGGCAATTGGATGGTAATTGGAAGGGGAAGAAGATTCCACTTTTTGTTTGGGTATGTGCTGGACAAATACAGTTTTTCATCTGCTTACGCAGTGGTTTTGTCAGCGTAGAAGAACATTTCTTCCGAATAACCGCAGGGATACCAACCTTACCATCGGATTGAGATCTTTGAGGACTCTCGCAACCAAGCCAGTTCGGAAAGATATCTGCTTCTTAACAAAATTTAGAGGCTCAAGCTTAGGAGCCAATATGCTACATATGAGGAAGTGTTGAGTTAGTAGCAAATTGTGCTGCCAGTAAATTGGCTTTGTCGATTAAATTAACGTACGGAGAGTCATTGAAAAAAAAGCGTCGCGAACGATGACGTGGTCGAAAAGGCCAACAATTTCTGCTTTCTTTTGGACACAACGGTTTTTTTTTGCCTTAATTTATAGTCATGCAAAAACTTGGCCTTTCTTGAAAAAATTTCGGTTTTCTACAGTAGGGTTGTCTTTAAATATTCGAAAACTTTTTTCTCTATCCCTAATCGCCTCTTTTCAGCTCGAATCAAACCGCGAATTCTCGTTGGGTCTGATGATATTTGTTCTGAGAGAAATAAAGAAAAGAATTCTGATAGATATCATATCATCTGATGCGTCAACATCGAGATATATACTAAACGTCTAAGAGGAAGGAAGGATTAATGAACCATACACAACACTTTTCAATTGCCATGCAATGTTGATCAAATGTAAAAATTTTCCAAATATGTCCCTTGATTTTCTATCATATCTTTTCAATTGTCCATTTGATAAGATGATTTCTTACTTTTGAATCACTGTGGAGAATATTTAAATGGCGCTTCACTAATCCTACAGAAAAGAAGATATTCATAAAGATTCCCACCCGATAACTCTCGTGATGGTAAGCATGTTTGTCTGAGCCAGAGGTTCGTGGTTCGAATCCCAACAGGAGGCAAAAATGTTTTTTCATGAGTATTGCCTTTCGCGAAGAATTGGCAAGTCTATTCATTGCCATAAAAAGCGCTTTCTCGATAAGCCGTTCGGAACCGGCAGAAAGATTGTAGGTCCCCTCCATTCCCTCACATGGCATGGTTGTGGAAATTGCGCTAGGCCCTGTGCTCCTCGTTCTGTTGCTTTACCCTATTTATTTATTTATGTGTCCGATAACTCTGCTTAAATTTGTGTACATTTTTCACACACACAACGAATGAGCGATATGTGAATGATAGCATACCAGGTTCAGGACTGTTCTGCCTTGTATAGCTAGCTAATTGTAGTCCAAGTCCACGGTTGCCTGTTTGGTCATTTATGAAAAGTGTGTTCATTATTTTTTTAGTTGGTCATATGGCTATTTTTTTATGTCAATTTGGTTCTTATTTCCTCGAAATAAGTGAAGTAGAACTTAATTTTAAAAATTATGTGTATTAGTAAGTGAAGTGTGTATCTATATACAGTTTTCTATATACAGCTCCTTAGCATCCTGCAGGGGACAGCATAAGTTTTCCAATGTCATCCTGTATAATAGTTGTAAGCGTATTGTGTGGATGCCAATACTAGACTTGACTCTGTACAACATATCTTTGTAAAAACTTTCAAAAGCGTTCTTGAAATCAATAAAAAGATCTGTTGTCAAAAGAAATTTTGTTAAATTGTGGTCCTTTTTGGTTTGAAGCCAAGTTCAAGTTCAAGTTTGTTTTATTGAACAATATTTACAATTTGGCTTACAACTAACATTTATGATAACATTGAAAAAATTTACATTTGTTGGCACATAGGGGGCAACACGGTATACAATGACTTAAGATTAGAATATTATAAGATATAAAATTACATGTCAAAAAATAAATATTACAATAAAGAAGTCGGTTGACTTTGTCTTCCTCAGGGTGTTCACTCCCGGTTGTCCTTGGTGGTTTTAAAGATGGTTTTAGGGGTTTAATGGCATTTAGCCGCGGTGGTAGGCTGACCCTGTGTCAGCGTAAAACGATATGGTGTCCTCGTTGTCCTTGATGATGTCGTCGTCCAGGGTTTCCATCACACTGAGGTACCTCGGCTCAGGATTTCATTACTCGGTGGTCATCCTTCTCATTAGTTGATTGGGGTGGTCTATGACGCTCCGCATTAGCTTCTTTGTTGAAGTAACTAAATACTTGTCCAGTGGGGTTATTTTCGCAGCTGAGTATAATTGCTCGTTTCTGTAGTGTTTTTGCCGCCGTCGGTCAAAGTGTAGGCCGGTGCAGATCCTGAGTATCTTTCTTTCAAATACTTGAATTTCTTTCATGGCTGTCTTGGATATAGTGAACCAGACTGGGAAAGAATAGCTGATAACTGGTCGCAAGAGCTGCTTGTAGACCAGTAACTTAGTCGGTTGGTTTAGTCGATTTCTTCTCTTCAACAGGGGATGAACTCGGTTGAAGGCCCAGCTGGCTTTTCTAAACACATTCCTGGAGTGTGGGTTGAAGTTGAGCAGCTCGTTGAAGTGGATACCCAGGTACTTCACGTTTGATTTGGAAGTTAGGGTGGATCCGTTTGGAAGCTTCAGGGCAAGATTTTTGTAAACGGAAGCAGTCCGGCCGCCTCTTCCATTAGAGATTAGAGGGTCTTCTGAAGCAAACCAGTTCCGATTTGGAGGAGTTGATTCTGATGCCCCATTTCTGGTAGAACGTGTAGAGTCTGTTGATGTGGGCTTCTACTTTTTTGACGGTGAGTAGTGGTGACATCGACGTAGCGTAGGTGAGCGAATCATCAGCGTATAGTAAATTTTCACAACCAGTTGGTATCGGTTGATCAGATGTCATCAGGCTGTAGAGGAAGGGGCCAAGCTTTGATCCCTGGGCGACTCCCGCTCCGATGTCTTTTATGTGTGATTTGTAGTTGTCAATTTGGACGAAAAATCTCCTGAAAGAAAGAAAAGAATAGAGAATTTTGATTAGTGACAGAGGTAGCTGCAAAAGATAGAGTTTATGGATTAGGGCGTCTATCCAGACGCTGTCGAATGCTTTCTCGACATCCAGAAAGCATGCGACGGTGACACGATGACTGTTGAGGGAGGTGGTGATGTCATGTTGGAGTTTAAGCAGCGGATGCAGCGTTGAGTGCTTCTCCCGAAAGCCAAACTGCATGTCAGGGATGGTTGAATGTTCATTGCAGAATTTCTTCAGTGTCCGGAGGATTACTTCTTCCAGTAACTTGCTGATGTTGTTGAGTAGTGAGACCAGCCTGTAGTTGGAGACTAGATTGGAAGCGCCTTTCTTCGGAATAGCCACGATTTTTGCTGTTTTCCACTTCTCAGGAAAGTAGCAGTTGTTGATGCAGTTGTGAGAGAATAATGGTGAGGAAGATCATCACTGCATGTGGGAGCCTTTTGATTATGTAGTTAGACACACCTCTGGACCAGCTGATTTTTTTTGGCTTGGAGATTCCGATGATCTCTGCAACTTCCTCTAGAGTGCAAAGATGTGGACTGTCGGTTGGATCATTGGCTGGATTGGTGTCGTCAAAGGTCACTACATGCGGCTTTTGGTTTGAAGCCGCATTGCTATGACCCTATCAACTGTTTTTACGGCACTATCTTCGATGCCACGTTAAGGATGCATTTTTCTTCCAAATCTTATTTAAGCGATACCTGTTTACAGAACTGAAACTGTGCCATCCTTTGAGTTTTCTTCGCAAGGCTGTAAGGAAGCGCCAAATGATTTTCCTTAAAAAAAAAATACTTTATCGTTTTGTTGCACTCTTTCTCGACAAAATAGTGATTTTTAAAAAATGCGAATTAAGAGCACTTATTAATCATAACCAATCAATTGTCAGCTATTTGTAAGAAAACGAAACTATATTTGAACACCGATGAAGTGGGAATGGTTATTGAATCTAAGTTTGTGGTGGACTTGCAATCGACACTAAGTGAGTCTAAGTGTGTCAGTTGTTTTCCTGGCAGCCATTTTAACCTAACCTAACCTAACCTGCAATCGACACAAATAACGGGTGATTTTTTAAGAGGCTTAGAACTTTTTAAAAAAAAAAAAACACAAAAAATGAAATATTTATTTGAATCGATAGTTTGAACCTTGCAATTTAATGTTTAAAGATAATTTAATGCAAATGTTGAGCGCGGCTGCGTCTCAGGTAGCCCATCCGCTGAGTCCAATTTTGACATACTCTTTCACACATATCGGCCGGTATCTCACGAATGAATGCATGGATGTTGGCTTCCAGTGCGTCAATCGAAGCGGAATTGTCCCTAAAGACATTAGCCTTGACATACTCCCACACAAAATAGTCTAATGGTGTCAAATCGGACGATCTAGGCGGCCAATTTACCGGCCCGAAACGTGAAATTAACTGTTCACCAAACTCGCCTCGCAATTGCGCCATTGTTTCGCGTGCTGTGTGGCATGTGGCACCGTCTTGTTGAAACCACATATCAAGCAAGTCAAGAACTTCCATTTCGGGCAAAAAAAAGTTTGTTATCATCGCTCGGTAGCGTTCACCATTGACAGTAGCGCTGCGATTCGCATCATCTTTGAAGAAATATGGCCCAATAATGCCGCCGAACCGAGCACGAATTTTGATAGTAAAATTCAATAATTTGCAAGCGTTGTTCATTTGTAAGACGATCCATGGTTAAATTGCAAACCAAACTAAAGCTGTTTGATAGTGACACAAGGTACTAAACACACGTCAGCTGTCAAAACCAGTGTTGCCAAAACCAAACCAGCTAAAAAATCATCTGTTACAACAATCAAAAAAAGTATGGTGACAACGCTAGCTGCTCAGCAAGGAGCGGTTTGGGGGCAAGTGTCCTTTAAGTATGAAGAGGTCTTCATATAAAAGTCTCCAAAAAATTTAATAAAAACGCATTGGAATAAACAATAGGGTGTTTATTCAACATGTCTATTTTAGAGGCCAAAAAAAAAGTGCCATTTTATGGACAGTCTCTTCATTCTTTGTCGCATTTAGTAGGTACAGTTTATTCAACATCCATCAATAAAATTTTGGAGGTTCGTCGCCGCTTATATGCATGACTCTCAAGACATTTGCGAGTCTGCAAAGTGGGCGACACGCATCTGCCGCTCTTTTCGAAACAATTTTATTGTGGTATGTTTGGGTCTGAGAAGATTTATAACATTTTACCTGAATGAACGCATCCAGACCTGTGGGATCGTACACCGTTCCAGAATAGAAAAATGAAAAACTATTGCTTAAGACAACTCCTCTGAGCCGACTCTATCATATGATCATACCATCGCAGAAATTTTGGGGACTGGAGAAAAACCCTAAACCTATAAACTTTTCTGAAGAAAGGCACTTTTGGTTGTGGACTCGGTTTTATGGTGAGCGCTCAGTCATTATGTTGGACATTTGATTATGAAACAGTGTATTAAAAATCGTAACCGATATCTTTCCATCGAATTATGTAAGTATTAGGTAGTCAAGAACCTAATGCTGACGATTTCATGATTTAAAAAAATTCTCTGATACGAAACAAAACCTATTTATTACAGAAACTATGATTTTCTTTTTACAACCTTTTTACAACCTTAGTTTTACATTTAATCAACTTCACACAAAACCATCAAAAAATCACGCAGGACTGAACAAAACCTTGAGTAAATTAATAAAAACAATCTCTACTCACCGCACTACTGCTCACAATAGAAAATGTTAAAATTCTTTTTGAAACCTAAATGACAGATGATGGCTCAATAACCATAAGAAACATAACCCTAGGGTTAAGTGAAGTTACATGATATAAAAAGAAAAAATGAAAAATATAGAAAAAGAGAAATAAAATAAACAAAAACGCACACACCCTTTAAAAACAAATAACAACATCAATTTCAAAATGTGTCCCATACAACAGCCAAACCATCGACAGTGATGGATAAGGATATACGCAATGCCTTATAAGGTGCTAGGCATTGACGTTAGAAAAATAAACGCGCGTGAAGGATCACTACACACAAGTCTAGAGTCAACATCCTGCCGGCAAAAAGTTGTAATCCTAACACAAACCGCCCTCGAGTGCTTTTTTCATATCCTTTCATGAGATATAAAATAATAAAAGTAATAAGGTTGTAAAAAAAGGAAGAAACCCTACGAAATTGTTTGCCAGAGTGTGTGTATGGTGTGTTTAATAATAATAAACGCATATAAATTGTTTGCTTCTTATATAATAACGCATCACAAGCAGCAAGCAATACCTCACCCCGGACGATAATACTATAACCAGCCCAAGAGTTGTGAGTTTGTTCTTGCTTCTTTTCTAGGAAGCACACCCAGGAGCGAAAAACAATATAAACCTAGGACCAGGATAAGAGGCTAACGTAAAAAAGCTATAAAGTTTGCAAATATAAGAGGTCGCTAGCTCACAAGTGAATGAAACGGAAGTAAGAGTTTCAAAATAAACAAAAAGAACAACCATTTTATATGTTGGTTGTTGCTAGGTTATCATTAGAGAATATCCTCATGGTTTGGCTTTGGCAACGTCCAGCTGAAGAATCGCTTTAATGTGCTCCATAAAATCGCGGCCGACAACAAAATAAAATTGCGGACCGTGGCTTTATTTTGTGCATTTTTGCACAGCCATTCGTTCGCATAACATTCATAAGACCATCGGACAGGCTGTTGTGGATAAGGAGAGACTTTCAAGTGGAAGGTCCTTAATCTCTGAGCAGAGTGATGAGATTTACTGTTTCTTTCAGGCTTTCATATAAATATTAATAAAATGGTGTTGTTGTCGGCTTAATGCTTGCGGTCAGTTTGGGTCAGTCACTTAGTTTTGTTGGCGTATCCTAGAAATTATTTTGGTGTGTTAGAAGGCGTACACATGACAGCAGTTTGATTTGGATTCTGATTACAATCTGCATCAAAGGAGAGGGATATGTTAGCTCACATGGATGACCGTACCCTGGAGTAGGCAAACGAACGAATTATGATGCCCAGGGAGTGTGTGGGCAATCAGTTTTTCGGTCAACCTCAAGACTTTCGACATGTGTGTTTGGTAAGGTTTGATAAAATCAAAGAATTTTTTCTTGAATTGCAAAGCCATTGATGTAATTAGATGTTTTCCACCTGAACGTAAAAAGAAGAACTACGGTTTACTTAAAAGTGTTTTGCTCTGGGAAAACATGTTAATGACATCAGTTTGACGACCGACGCGACGTGGCAATCGCATAGAAATATTTTTTCTATTTTAAGAACTGTAAAAGCAAAATATAACTTCTATCAAAAAAAAAAAAAAAAGGAAGAGAAACATGTCGAGCTTCATGGTTCGGAAGCACAGAGTTAGACGAGGGTTAACATCAAACGACTGTGTACGTAAGCAAAGAATGGTAGCTGTGAGTTTCTGTACATAGAGGGTGTTTTCTTAGATGTGTAGATTTCAAGAATAAAAAAAAAAACAATACATATAACATAGTGCTTAGAACGAAGTTCCCATTTTCTAATAAAACAACATAAAAAATGCTATGTATTTTGTGTCTGTACAATCAAAATTAGAAACACATTATAATCATCTTGACATAATTTCTTTAACTGTTAAAATCCACATTAAAAAATACACCAAATGGGCATTTTTAACGGCAGAAGCATATTGTTAACCTAAGGATATAGTCCTATAGGCCTGATAGTGGAGTATGGTCGACAGACAAAGACAACAGACGACCGACGACAGACGACAGACGACAGACGACAGACGACAGACGACAGACGACAGACGACAGACGACAGACGACAGACGACAGACGACAGACGACAGACGACAGACGACAGACGACAGACGACAGACGACAGACGACAGACGACAGACGACAGACGACAGACGACAGACGACAGACGACAGACGACAGACGACAGACGACAGACGACAGACGACAGACGACAGACGACAGACGACAGACGACAGACGACAGACGACAGACGACAGACGACAGGCGACAGACGACAGACGACAGACGACAGACGACAGACGACAGACGACAGACGACAGACGACAGACGACAGACGACAGACGACAGACGACAGACGACAGACGACAGGCGACAGACGACAGACAACAAACGACAGGCAGCCGACGAATAAATTCCAATACCCAATACCCAATTTTCGACAACTTCACTTTTTGTAGCATTTAGAGCTATATGGCAGCAACACTGCGCCGAACGCTCTTTTCTAATGCGACAGTAATCTCGAGCTGATCTGCGTAGTCAAGCAACTTCGCACAACCCCACAAAAATGGTCCAGCCGAGTTAAATCGCACGGTCTTCGAGGTCTCGCCACAGGCCCACAACGCGCGATATTGTGCTCACCAAAAGTTTCCTTCCATAATTTGATTGTTTCTTTGGCAAAATGGCATGTAGCGGCGTTTTGTTTAAACCGAAGATCGTCCACATCAACATCATCTTATTCAGACAAGAAAAGTAATCATGGCTCTATGGCGTTCCTCATCGATTAAAACATTATAGCGAGTTTCACTCTTTTAAAATAGGAACGAAGGATTTCCTCTGCCCACAGAGCACATAAAAAAGGGAAGTACATCATTTTGTGGATGTAAGGGCTTCTCAACAATGACTTGCGGATTATCATGCCTCCAAGTGCGACAATTTGGTTTTGTAACGTATCCATTCAACCTGAAGTGAGCTTCATCGCTAAACGAAATTTTCTTGTGAAAATCGGGATCGTTGGCCATCTCGTTCAAGACCCATTCACCGAACGTGCGATGCGCTTGATGGTTATTCGGGTTTAATTTTGTGAGGCAGAAGACTAAATCCGCAAAATATTCCATAAAGTGAATGGGCACAGCTCCAATTGTTGCTTGCAAAGGCGAATGGACTCATTCGAGTCTTCTTCGATACTCTGCTCTTCAGCATTGCACAGCGTTGCATAGCAACAGCGTCTGTGAAGACTCTTATAATCGACTATCGTTGCTAGAAATACCGGCTCTGCTGGGTGACTTTCTCGATCAAATATTGAATTCATTATTGTGGTAATAAATTTGCACGATTTTCAAACGATGTCCCGGAGTAGGTCTATTTATAATGAAATGGCAAACTAAATTGAGCATAAATCAATTAACAGCTGTCAAAAAAAACTTTTTTGAAAAAGTATACTCAGATTAAGAAAAACACGTCTAAGAAACCACCCTATACCCAAAGCAAACAGACATCCCTATTTTCGATTACGTTGTTATCGTAATGCTATCAATTTGTATGTTTCCTTAATTCTTTTTTGTCACATTTGTCATGATTGAAAAAACGTTAAAGGCAGGTCATAACAATTTTCGTTAAAAAAAAAATGATGACATCACATCAACATTTGGTTGCTCGAAGACTTGGAACAAGTACCATGAGTGCCTGTTACGTTGGAGGTCGGGTTTGAAATTCAAATATATAAAAAGTTTTCCTCGAATATTGCTTTTCGCGCGAATTTGGCAAGTCTTTCGAAAAGCATTTACACCGCCAGTTAAATCGCTTCCAAACTTAGCTTTTCGGAATCAGAATAAGATTGTAAGTCCTTGAGATGCGTTTGTCCCAAAATTTGCTTAGATTTGTTGCGCCACACTATTTATTTACATTTTTTTTTACAGACGCAAAATAATTTAGCACTTGCTTTTGAGGTTAACATGGCCAATGGCCATCACCACAGGCCAACAGCGAAGCAAATGAATATAATTCGTCGTAACCTTTTTGATTCAAAACACTTCAAACAGAAAGACTCATAACTAACGTTCATTGATTGAATTTGATAGCTCAAACCTTGCATATGCTCATTTCCACCTGTTGTCGGCAAGAAAAGAAAAAGAAAGTAACCCCAACACGATGCTGTGTGACATATTCAATCGTGCATAGATGAGAGAATAGACGAGACTTTGAACAAAAACAGAAGGAAAAAAATGAACAAAGCAAACAAAAATGAGTCCTTAATTGCTTGTGCCGTTGTTGTTGCGTCCATATGATAGATAACAACGTGTACATAGAACACAACCCGCAGCAGTCATTGATTGATTCAAATGAAATAACTCGTCTGTCCGTTCGCCAGACGAGAGGATTCTTCATTTCAACAATTTGATTAAGGCATCTCCGCACAATACGTTTGCTCCTTGGAGCTTGCATAAAAGTTTTTTTTTGCAAAAATCCATCCCGTCCCATCCCATCCCTTCATCGACCTTTATCATCATCGATGTTTGGACGGACAACAGAACGGTTTCGAAGACTCATCTACCAACGAATGTATTGTATTGCTTATGCCTTGTCGAAGTCAACAACACTCGGTATAAGGAGCATTATGCTGCCTGGTCGGTTGGTTGGTTGGTCGCTTTACAATCATCACCGTTAATTGTAAATGAAATCGATAATTCTGATGGGATATCGCCAAAGCCCTCCAGGGTGTGTCTTCTGTGCTCGTGTGAATGTCAATTCTATTCACCGCCGGCAATGGTGCGAAGTTAAATGACTTTCAAATGGAATTCAATTCCAATTATTTAAATGCAGATCGAGTTTTATTACATCCTTGCGATAGACTGACTGTATATGGTGTATGCCAGTTGGTCCTGTTGGGTATGCTCTAAGGATTCGTATGGCAAGTGGCATGTATGCAAAAATGTATATCTCAGTTGGCAGCGATAGAGGTTGTATGGGAAGCTTAACCAGGGTCAGATTAGTGTTTCGAACGGCCTTTGAAATCAAACAGGGGCTCCATTCGGTTCTGTTTGTGAGTAGAGACTCGCTTCATTAGAATCAATATTGTATAACTGAAAGTCTATGTGAAAGTCTCTTGAATGAGCTGAGAGTGACATTACACTCCTTGACTATAAAATGTCCCCAAAAATCCTAGCACGGCCCTGGTTTTTATTGGACTACTGCCACCAGGTGCTGACGTTTTATTATTGATGTGTGTTGTATTATTGTTGCTTTTATTAGATTAGAACACCTGTCTCTAGTAGTCTGAACGCACTAACCATGTTGGGGGTAACAAAAGGTCGGTTAATGGATAAATATTGCGATAGCACTTCAAAACTATGCACATACTCGTACACTTGCAGATTGAATGAGGTTTTATCCGACCAGGTGAAAAGAGGAAACAGAGAAGGTGGCACTCTGTTTCAAGGGGGCATTATGCTGACAGCAGCTATAAATGGAATTTAATTTGTAATTTAAACTTTCAATGCATACTCTATGGAGTTGTGTTTGCTTTTGTCTACAAAATGTAAACACGTGTAATGCACAGCCTTAAGTGGTGTGGTGACTGTCAAATGTATTGTCATAGTGTGTTTATTGACCCAACGGGCAAGTGACTTAGATTTGGATATAAGACGAGATAGCATATAATTTCAACTTGTTTCTGATTAAAAACGAACTAATTTTTTATTTTCAAAATCCTTTTTCTTCCACCTTAACAAACAGTTTGGTCATGGTGACTAAGCCACTCAATCTTAATTGCCTTTTCGATGTCATTAAGGACAGATTCTTTCGACTAAAAACAAAATGAATTAGAGACACAAAAACTTTTACAATTAACGACAGTTTTTTTTTTGTGTTGTATACGCCTGCTACCCCCGTTTGTCGTCTTTTGTTTTAGAAAACATATTTAAATCATGGGATAGACCATTTTTGCTTCACATTGGCAATAGTTTGAGAAGCAGCAATTTCTTTCCACAAAAGCATTTGCAACAGCTGAGCAGAATCATCAGCGGTTGCTTCTTTTCGGGGAAGGGAACAAATATTTAAACGAGTATGAGATTAAAGGAGAACGTAATGAAATAAGAATCAAGCATTAAAGATTCATTAATTTTTCGGTTCCATTTAAACTCTAATAGGAAGTCTTTATGGGTTGAGTAACATGACCTCAATCGAGCAATTTAAAAGGGAAAAATGAATCGTATGACTCGTGTTGGTTCGTTCAAAACGAACTCACTCAAGTTATTTTTGAATAACAGAATTTCGTTTTAAACGAACCTACATAACGTGGTTTTTCACCTCAAACTTCTTTAAAAGATCGTGTTTAGCGAATGAACAAAAACTACATTATCGTTTTTTACCTCTCAACTGATCCGAGTAAGCTCATTTTGGGCGCCTTAAGACGACCCAATAGGAAATGTCACAGAGAATTGTTCTGCTTCTTCTTCTCTTCATTAGCAATTAAGCTTCTTATCCATATGCTATGCATATTTTGCTTCCAGGCTTCTATAGGTTAGATAATAGGATTGGTTTTAGTTGCCAAGTTCACTTGTTTTTATGTTCAAGAGACTGCAAAAAGGGTTTACTTTGTATTGTCCCAACTTCAAATGGTTTTTTTTTTAAAGATCAATAGAAAAAGATGGTTGTGTGAAGAATTCAGGTAAGAAACAAAAAGGACGAAAAATTTAAAAGAAAATTATGGTAGGTACCAGTCGAAGGAGATGTACTAGGAGAAAAGTAGGGTAGAATACTGAATCCCCAAAAAGAAAAGGAAGCAGCATGGAGAGCGATCGTTTGAAGAAATTGAAAGATGCCCTTTTAAGAATAGGATTCGAAAACTTTACTGAAAGCTAAAAAGATCATGCCAGTGCGGTGATCATCTGTAAATACAAGCAGGGAAACATATTGATAGAATCGTAGGCAGAATGACCCATTTAACTCGAATGATGATCACGAACTCCGTCCTTCCAACCTAAAAGAAGTTAAGCTTACCACAACATGTTAGCTTAAATTAAATAAGACCGGAGGTGCCGATGCCGTTAACACTTTTAAAGACAACTGGAGAGAAGTTTGAAAGGAGTATACCACAGTTAATCTGCATGACATCGTTGGCCTGTAGAACGCATGCCTGATGAACGGAACTTAAAACATCACATAGAGCAATTCAAGATGTGTGGTAATGTGAAAATCTAAGAGCTCTTCAATCTTCGTGAACATTCACTCTTAAAGAGGTTTTTGATAAGTTTTAGAAAGGGGTCTTCAATAAAAATGTTTGAAAACAGGTGTAGAAAGCGTCTTAAATAGTTTTTGGTGAAATCATTTTAAAAGACCTAAGTTAATGAATCGAACCTTGAACAGAAGGACATGCTAACCATCACGGCTTGGGCACCACAGCTTCTTATCCTGTTTTACTTGAACGGAAACTTCTATCCTCATCATTTGCTTACAGTTTTCAATTTTGAACCTACATTGGCAAGATTAAGCGAAATCTTACCGCTAATCAGCTTCTTTGTTTCAATTTTTTTTTTTGTTATCTTTTTATTTGAAAAGAGGGAGCTGATGCTAATCTAATTAAAAATAGCAGCCTTACCTTTTTTCCTTAATTTGTAGTGCAGAAGATGGAAATGAAGTGGTTGTAATTCCACATCTTAATTTTAATTTTTTTTTTTTTTTTTTTTTGAGGTTTTTAAAATACCAGCTGGAGCACTCAGACTTAAATACCGGTCCATTATACTACCAGTTGGTAACCTTCTATTTGTTAAAGCTTTCCAGATGTTCGGAGAAAAGCCAAAAGACGCTGCCATGATAAGGAGCCTAAGCTACCAGCTATCACCATGTCTGCCCCGAGTATCTGTAACCTCATGCCTGAAAAAGCAACACATTTACAAAGGAAGTGCTCTGCGGTGTCTTCATCTTCTCCACAAGATTCACAGAGCACCATTAAGTGTTTAGCAAAGGAGAAGTGCTCCGTGACACCACCAATAAGCTTTCTACAGTCTTTTCTGCAACGAGCAAGCAAAAATGTTGCAATCTTCTTATTGATGTTTGGGAGCATACGTTTGGTCTGCCTGCATCCAATGGAGGCATACCATCTACGGTTGTGCTCTTCACAGATCCAATCGTTGATTGAAGCCCTCACTGAGGACGCTGGCAGACCTAGCGACAGTTCAGGTCCTGAGAAAGCTGTCAGAAATCTTGCTTAATAAGTTCATCGGCGATCTCATTTCCAGTTATGCCATGATGGCCCGGAACTCAAATGAGATTCAAGGAATTTAATCTTCCAATCGCATTCAGAGAGCTCTTGCATTCCTGATGGATCACTTTCGAAGTGGTTAGAGGGTTCAGAAGGGCCTTAAGCACAGCTTGGCTGTCGCTGCAAACACAGATACTTCTCCCCGTCCATCCATTGTTAGTAATATGGCTTAAGGGCATTAGGATAGCATACGTCTGTGCAATCGTATTTCGTCGTTCTCCACAAAGGCACCAGCGCCAGAACCCTCGTCGGTTTCGAAGCCATCTGTGAAAATTCGATAACAGTTCCTTCAAGGCTCAGATTCTGAAGCGAACCAGTCCTGAACCAAAGAAAAGTTGACTGAGTAATTTTGACGTAGTTTGAGCCCTGGGATCATCGTGTCAGACGGCACATTCATTAGACGTGAGTCAAAATTCCCATACTGTCGAGTAACTTTGAAATAATATCTTGCATGT
The DNA here is from genome assembly GCA_914767635.1 of Melanostoma mellinum. Classification (NCBI taxonomy): domain Eukaryota; kingdom Metazoa; phylum Arthropoda; class Insecta; order Diptera; family Syrphidae; genus Melanostoma; species Melanostoma mellinum. Next base: position 203,589,932 of record OU612058.1, read on the forward strand.
TTGCCTTTCACGTAGGATTTTGAGGTTTGAATCTCAGAAATCAAAAAACTTGTTTTTCCACGGGCATTACACCGTTTTCAACTCAGAATAGGCAAAAATTGTCCTGTTTATTGTAAACTAGCTATCACACAGAAGACAGAACAGCGGCAATCAATTTTTTCTTTTATTTCTTTATCATCACAATGCTGAGTCTTTTACGAAGTAAGCAAATCACACACGTTGCAGTAAAATTTATCCCTTACTTATATTGATTGAATATTCAATTACTCTTCAACTGTTGACTGGGTCTGAGTTCGAAAACCACACCACAAAAAATCACATTCTGAACCCCTAAAAAGTGATCAGTCGTCTGTTGAAATCAATTATATGAGTAGAATGAGCCAAGATAATTGACCAGACACCTTGACACTTTAAGAAGAAATACAAAATGAAAAAATAAAAAAATAAAATAGTGCAATTCTATGGTGAATTGAAATCGACCCACATAAAGGATAAACTTAATTGAAAAAAATCAGAAGAAAATGAGAAAATCCGATATTTGATTGACTTTCCAGAATTCTACTATGTCGCTATATAGCCGTGGTGCAATTTTGTTACTGATCAATATAAAAGCCAACGTGTTTCAGGAGAGAGAAGTCCTTTGGCATCACAAGGTTTCACCAAAACGACCGAATATAAAGTAAGATAATCGTCATTGCAAAACGTACAAGAAAATCCATTTCTTTTATGTCTCGAGTCTAGTTGTTTTTGTTTTTTTTTAGCGGTACCTTGGTTTTAAACTAAAGTTCTGGGTTTCGTTTTACATTAAATTATTTTCTCCTTTTGTGGCTATCAGCATTTCAAATAATTGTCCTTTAATTTTTTCTCTTTTTTTCCAGAAAATTCGCCAGAAAAAAGTGAAATCCGTTGAGCACAGATAATCCTCGAAGTTCATTCACTTAAGTTCATTTGTGAAATTTCATCACCGATTAGAGCGAGGAAAAGGACTTTAAGGACTTGGAGTCGTCTACTACATTATTGTGGGTTGCAGATGCAGCCGTAATTGCGTGTGCTGTCATCTGGATATAGAACCAAAAGATTATGATGAGTGTAAATTTCCAGTCCTCCAACATCCACAGCTTTCGAAAACTCTTTCACATCAGACACTTTTCTCTCATGATGGTGGTGATATCGTCGAAATGGAGTTTTCGGCAAATAGCATCCCTTAATAAAGAAACCTTAAACGAAGAACAAGTGCAATTTTAACCTCCCGCCATTTCATCACAGGATAACACTTTCATCCCACACATTATCCTCATTTTTCGCTCGGATGTGGAATATAGAATCCGCAAACTATATCTACACATTCGAATTCAAAGGAAAGACACGACATGAGACTGGGGCTCCATAGAGTGCAAGATCGGAAGCACAGTCGTTTTGTGTTCGATATTCCAGTTGAATGGACGATTTTTGTCACGTAGAGTCAGTGGTCTACGAGTGTCCTTTATTTTGTTATTTATTTTCATTCGACCGGAGCCAAATGTATAATCCGGAAGCTAAGATATTTTTTCGCCGCAGTTTAGTGTTCGGAATGTGCAGTGCAGTGTTCAGTTCTTAATATATATATATATATATGTGTGTGTGTGTGAAATGAGAAGGAAAGAGAAGAACTATCGATATTTCCGTTAAATATTATTTTATAGTGCGGTCGTGCAGAGCGGGTATCCTGTGGCTTATATTTCTTCTATTCTCGACAATTCAATTTTTAGCTCTGATTGTCCAAACGCAATTCTTGTTTTTCTCTTAGTATATACTACTTCAAGGATTGTGCCTGGACATCGTGGCTCGAAATACGATTTCAACTTTAATCATACAGACCGCCTTCCAACTGAGTGTGTGAATGTGAAAGTGAATATAACAGCAGTGTTTTTTTGAGACTTGCAGTCGTGTAAAAAGTGTTTGAATTAAATTGTGGAGCTGTCAACATAAAAGGATATTATGGTAGGTGTTGTGATTTTTCTTCTTTTTTTTTAACTTAAGCTCACGAAAAGGAAGCTTGTGAAGTGCCAAAATGGCACCCTCACAAGGAGGCGTAACTTCACAATTGAAAGTCATGCAACTTGTTCTCTTTTTTTATGCAACCACAACGCTTTTCTCAATTTTTATGAAGGAACTGTGTAGAAAAGTAACGAATCGTGTTTGAGAGTTTTTGTGTTTTTTTAAATCATTTTCTTGCACCATGTTAAGTTACGAGATTCTTTTACTCCATCGTCGTCGGTCGTCTTTGAATGTAATCCGTGTCGTCCTTTTCGTCATGTATATTGTTCGACTTTATAACTTTGAAGAGTGTATTTGGAAGGATACTATGCGACCGACTGACCGAACGGCACCGCCCGCCCTCGCCCCAATGCCTTTGAAAGGACAAAAGGAAAAAGGAAGTTATTCCCATATGACACGAGAACGAAAGGAAAGTAGTGCAGTTTTATAGTAAAGTATGTTACATTTATTGCCTTTTGGAAGTCCTTTTCCTGGTAATAAAAGGATATGGACATTTCGGGATGAGTGTGTTTGTTGGTACATTTAGTTTGGGGAGTATACAGTAAAAATAGCGCGACATACCATAGAATACGAGTGTAATGGCATTTGAAAGTGATATTGTTGGTAATATTGATGGGAGTTGTGTAACGAGGCTGTTAACATAAAAATAAAGCTTAAGAAAAGAATTTCCGCAAAATTCATTTGAACGTAAGTAAATGGCAAACTTTAGGAATAACCAGTTGTAAAAAGAGATCTTTATTTAACGGGGACGCAATTGCCGGCATGGCTTTAAGGTTTTTTTTTCTCCTCTTTTGTTGGGTAGGGGGAGGTATTTTTCGAAGAGGGTATAATGACGGGTATTATTATTAAGGCTTATCTCTAACCCGTATTCCGATAATTTTTCTTCAACTCATATTTGGTAACCGGTGTTTTTAAAGACTTAATTTTGTATGGGGGCTGGAGGTAAAGATATTTTGAAATGAGGGATGGATTGAAAAAAAAATAACACGTTTCTTGCCTTTAAAATGAGGAGAGTAATTTAAATGAAATATAAAAGGTTAAAGGTTTATTTTTAAATATGGAAACAAATTATAAATTTTTTTGGTCCGACACACGAAAACTTGTTCTTTGGTACCTCTAGAAAGTACTTACACAATTTGAGCTCTTAATATTAACGGGAAGATGATGCTCATCGTAATTTTCCATTTTCAGTTTAGAATCATATAAAAATGGTCATATCTTTTTAAAAATAGATTGTTCAACCAGTCGCAAAAACAGTTTTTATAGGAAATTGAACGTTCTACAAAAATGGTCTCTAATACTTTTTTCATTAATCTAACCATTTAAAAGATATTCAAGTTAAAAATTTTAAGTAGTTTAAAGAAAATACCTTTTTCGTTTTGAATTTTGTAACCCACTAAAAAATAGATATTATCAAATGAACATAGATTATTTCAATGGAAAATTGAACGTTCTACTAAAAATGTCTTTTGTTGTTAATCGATTACTCTAACCATTTAAAAGATATTCGCAGTAGAATTTTAATTACAACTAATTTTAATAATTTCTTAAACGTTTTAGGTTACCTGAGGACTTGATCGAATATCGTCTAATTTATCAGTCAGACCAATTCGTACAGCAAAAGTGACGGGGTACCAAAATTGTCTAAGAACGCCTCTAAGTGGACGTAAACTGTGGAAAAACCTATCAGAGATTACCTTCAACACAATTTTAACAAAAAGTACTTTTCCTACCCTTTGGAAATTCTCCAAAGTAATACCCAATCCTAAAAAAAGCTCCAATTCCGAATTCCGCCCTATATCAATCTTTTCTTTCCTTTCTAAAATCCTTGAAAAAATCATGTAATGGCAGTTAAACACTTTTTTAACAAGTAATAAAATATATTGACACCTAGGCAATCTGGTTATAAGCAAGGCCAAAGTGCGACAGCTGCCCTCATTGATGTCAATGAACATACCCGGAATGACCTGGATGATAATCATGGAACCTTTTTGACTCTACTAGTTTATTCGAAAGCTTTTGACACAATTAATCATGACCTTATGTGTCAAAAACTGTTACAAATGTATAACTTTTCCCCTGATGCTACTCAACTTATTTCGTCATATCTTACAGAAAGGAAACAGTCTGTTTCTATTAGTGGACGTTTATCAAAGTTTTTACCTTTGTTTTCAGGTGTGCCCCAAGGCTCAATATTGGGTCCTACCCTTATTTTCTTTTTATGTCAACGAGTTTCCTAGTGTTATAAGTTACTGTAAGTACCACATGTTTGCTGATGATATTCAACTAATCAGAAGCTGTCCGCTTGGACTAATTGAAGACTGCACTTCCAAGATTAATGAAGATCTTAAAAGTATTAATCAATGGTCTACTAAAAAAACAAAATGTTTAGTCACTTCGAAAACACGCCTTGATAGATAGATAAAATAATTTTATTTTTGCGACAAAATAGTTATAAAAACAAGATAATGCTGGTTTACAAAATTAATTAGGACAATAACTTATTAAAGTTGTCTGTCAGGTTAAAAAATTTCAAGATTTAAACTATGACTTAAATTTAAAGTTTGATTCTGTTCAATTATATTCGTTTACAATTAAGTTGCGATAGTTTAGAGCATGTTTCAGAGCATGTTTGTTTAGTTTAAAGTAACATTTGCCGTTCAGTATATTCAGAACTTCTGCATGATCAATCGTTTCAGCTCCCAGATATATTCTGCCGTAAGTTTTGAAAATAGCACAAATACTAACGAAATGGTAAGTGTTCTCCGTAGAATCAAGGTTACACATCGTCCGACAGTATCGTTGTGAAACGCCCGTGCATTCAAGTTCAGTAACCCGCATCGTGCTTTTAATATAAGGCTTATCATTTTTCGTGAATTTGAGTCATCAAAGTAATTGGGTTCATCTGTGAAGGATAAGTTACAGAATTCTTCATGGAATTGAGATAGAAGAGCACGATCGGTAAACGACTTCCATAGATTTTCCTAAAGCTTTTCCAAAAAGTGTTGTGAACATACTTCCATTGGCGGTTGTTGGCATTGACGGTGAAGGTCATTCCGTTTTCTTGGAAAAGGCTTGACCATTCTTGGTCAAGTACTGCCACAGTGAGTAAACGGGGCAATCCACTACGAGGAAGATATAAAGTTTTTCGTATGTATCCGAAATGAGCATTTAGTGTTGTGACAAATGGTTTGGACAGACCAGTTTCGATATTTACTACATAGTTTGGTGTATTATCAGGCAGGTTTAAACACATTTAACGAAGAACCATTGTAGTTTTTCAACTTGGATATACCCCCACACGTGTGCACAATAATACATTATCGATCTGGTGGCTGCGTCGCGTCGTGTACCTTAAATTTGGCTGACTGTGAGACGTATTTATTTCTTATGAATTTGGACCAAGTTGCGTTTATTGCATTTTTCGATGATGCCAGTCTTTTTGTCAGATGTTCAGATCATGACATATTGTAGGTAAATATGACGCCAAGATACTTTTACTGGTTTCTTATTTTAATTTCAGCTTCTTTAAAGTACCATATTTCACTGGCAGCTCTGCGATCTCCATTCCTAAATATAACAATCTCAGACTTGTCTAGATTTACTTAGAGATTCCATTTTGGAAAAAGGTGCTGAACTCATTGATGATAGTTTGCAGCTTGTTGGGACTGTCAGCTAAGAGCACAATCTCATCTCATCTCATCTCATCAAAAGAACGTTTAATGCAAGTTGTTCCAAAAATATTCCAATGGGAAGTTCAAGTCATTTAAAAACAGTATAAACAATAACACACTTAAAACACATCCTTTTTGAACACCTTTGCTCGTGCTGAAGAAATTTGATTTGATTTAGAATTTGTGGAAACATCAAAAAATCTTGGTGTTTGTTTTAAAAGGACATCAAATTGGAACAACCATATTAGTCAAGTCGTAGGAAAAGTTTATGGTGCGCGTGCGCTTCGCTTGCTTTGGCCTTCCGCAGGAAATTCACTCCTCTTAATATCTGGAAAATGTTAGCAATACCTTAATTGTTCCTATATAAAAACTTATGTAGCGTTCTTGTGTAGTTCGATATGTTTTTGATTTAAAAAGATATGATCATATTTCGCCTAATGCTAAACGCATCTATTAAATGTCTTTTGAAAACCTCTTAAAAGCGAGAACTTTAACTTTGCTCTTTCAAATAATAACTACAAATCAACCATCTTACCTTTATGAAAAAATTTACACTCGTCGTCTATTAGAAGTAATCAATTGATTATTAAACGTTTTTCTTGCCTTAACTCTGGTCACCAATTTTTTGTTAATGCTTCACGTCTGTGGAACACCTTACCACGAAATGTGCGGAACACAAATAGCATTCAAACTTTTAAAAAAAAAATTGTACTTCTACTATAGAACATTTCCACAGTTTCAGTGTAATGTTGTTTTATATTCTTTCTGTCGTTGTAGGGTTTGCTACTTGCCTTTTCTTGTCTTTCTTTTCTTCTAATTTTTTTCTCTTCTTCTCTCTTTTTTTCCAATGTATCACTCAAAATTGTTTTATGATGTTATTTTTTTTTTTTTTTTATATTAATAATTAGTTTGTTTATTTAATTTAACTTAGTAAATTATTTTTGTTTTAATGTCATTGTAATAAACTTCTTTTCTTAAGCAAATTATAAACAAGATGGAACTCTTAAAATTGTGCTATGATAAACTGTATTGAATTGAATTGAATTGAATTGAATTGAATATCTCCATTTACTTATTTTTAATTGGAATTAACACTGATTGCATTAAAAAAAAAAGGAAATTATTCTTAAAGCTTGAAAATCACATTTCTTGTATGCAGTCTTCACAAAATGGCTTCGAATATTGAAGGCAAATTGGCTTCAAGCAACCATAACAACAGTACGTTGCAACTCTTTTTACTTTAGGAGGACAAATAAATCATAATTTTCTCCTGGTAAGGGATATCGATAGATTTTTTGGAGATGGAAGAGGACGATCGCTGGCCAAAAGTCTACTGACCGTATTCCGCAGTTGCCTTGGTAGCCTCTCGTTATATACACGACTTTTCAAGTGGGATAGGAACGCGATGCTCTTATTCATGTTGCTCGGTTTGATTTCAGTTTCTGGTTGAAAATTTGGGTCTTCATCTTCATGGTCGAAGTCGCTGAACTCATGTTAGCTTTCTTTGTTCAACCACTGCAGTAAAAGTTGGTCATGGCTCGCAAAGGTTCCATTCGACGTTCTCTTGCGTCCAGTGGTGGATTTACACTAGGGGCAGTCGGGGCTAGTGCCCAGGGCGGCAAATTTTCTAGGGCGGCAAATTTTTCTATACAATATATAATTAACTAATTTTTTTAAATAAACAATTTATCTTTCAAAAAATATAATTTATGCATTATCTATCAAATTAAAACTTTGTATAAGGTTCCTGCAATATAGTTTCTTTTATATTTGTTATTTAGATGAATCTATCTGCAAAGACTTTCAATTTTGTTGAGCATAAATCTAAAAAAAAAATTTTGAATATGGCTGATGGACGCAAAAAATTAAGTGGATATGAGTATAGAAAGCGCGCTTTGGACAAAAGTCGCGAATAATGTAAAAGGGATTTATTCGGGCTTACAGGCAAGATTTCATGAAATTAATCATCTTGCAGAACATGCTCCTTATGCTGCTCATTATATGAATTTAGTTGGAGTTCACGCAGTAGAATGCGCCCCAGAAGCTGCGTCTTTCTTAAATAGAGTACCAACTTTTATACAACTTCTTTACTGCATCGACGCATCGCTGGGAAGTCTTACAGTCCCATACTGAAAAAAGAATTGCGTAAAAATCTTTATCCGTAACCAGATGGTCAGCTCGTTATGAAGCGGTTTAAGCACTTAATCAACATTTTGTTGAAATAATTGAAACTTTGATTATTCTTGAAGAAGATAAGGAAGAAAATGCAATTAAACGGCAAGGGGCTAAAGGTATTCGAATTCAGTTGGAGCGACTTGAAACAGCATTTATGCAGATATTTTGGCATTTCTTACTCTCAAGATTTAATGCTGTAAGCCAAAGATTGAAAAAAAATTGACTGTAGCATCGCTGATGTAATCGATGATTATCATACTTTAACCCGTTGCTGATACGCGAAATAAATTTGAAATCTATGAAAAATATGCTATGTTTAAAAATTTCAGAAATTCAAGATTATAAAACAACAGTTTCCAGACAAAGAAAGATAAAACAACATGCTGATGAAACTCGAGATGGAGATTTTCAGCTGTCAGGTCGAGGCCAGTTTAGAGATAATACTTTTAATGTCATTCTTGACAATCTGGGATCTGAATTTCGTAAAAGATGTACAGCGTATAAAAAGATTCAAGAAAAATTTTCGGTTATTACTGAATTTGGTGATTTAGATAATAGGAAAATTCGTAAACGAGCTAAACTTTTAGGAGAAATATTTTGGTCAGATCTTGAGTCCTCACTAGAAGACGAATCTGTGCACTTCCATGCTCATTGCACCGAAAAAAGGAAAAAATTTCACCTTCCGATCTTCTGAAACTTCTGCATTCAAACGACCTTTACACTGAGTTTCCAAACGTTGAAATCGCTTATCGAATATTTATAACTTTAGCCGTAACAAACTGTAGCGCAGAACTATCGTTTTCTTGTTTTAAACGGGTTAAAAATTACTTACGTTCTACAATGGGTACAAATATACTCAATAGCTTAGCTATTCTATACATACAAACAGATGTGCTTCAACGTTTAGATTGTGAAGATTTAATCGAGCCGTTTTGCAACTTAAAAAGTCAGGCGAGTTTGCCTCTTAAAAAATAAGATATCGAAACTATTAAAATAAAATTTAAGTCATAGGGCGGCATTTACCTCAGTGCCCCAGGGCGGCAAAAATTCAAATCCGCCCCTGCTTGCGTCTGTTACTTGAGTGAGCCATCTAAAAACCAAATATCAAGTTATACTTAGCCATACAATTTTACTGACGTGTTGCTTGGGAGACACTATGAAAATAAAACAATAACACTGACGTGGTTGTCTTTCAGACACATACATTATAATATAGCTGACGTGGTAGAATCGTATACACTCTTCTTCACACAATAAAGGATGATTATGCCACAACAGCTCACTATACACCAACGCATGGCTGAGCACATGACTGAAAGGTACTGGAGACGCGCGGGTCGATATTTGAAAAATAACAGCGAATTAAAAGTTTTTAGATTTTGAGGTGTCTGTCATACTACCACGTCAGACGTAGAGGGCTAAAATAAATTTCGAAGATCGAATTTGATCGAATTTGATAAAAGAACAGCAAACCTCCAAAACGATATCGTAAGCAGAACAAAAAAGCAGGCCAAGGCAAACACCTGGAAAATGATAGAGATCTTCACACGAAGGTTTGGGTCTTAATACAAGTGAAAATTAAACCTAGTCTCTGTTCATCATTGTTCTTACCATGATTCCAAAAATTATTTTCACATTGGCACTTACAAAGTGCCATTTGTGGCCCATAGAATTATGTCATTGTACTAGCGTTTTGCTTATATAAACGCTTATCGTTATTGTCTCTAAAGTTTGCTTGTATTGATAAAGCTGAAAAACAAAGTCTTATTTAAATCAAATGCAACAGGTATCGATGGCATGAATCCTATTTTTCTTAAAAGTATTTTGTCAATGCAAAATATCAACCTTCAAATATTGATCTTCAACATATGAATGAATAAAGGCTAAGACCATTAGTTTAAGAAAAATCTTTTAGAACCGATTTTCTTTCAGTTTCAACTTTGCCTTTTTGTATCTAAAGATTTTAATTATTGGTAAAAAAACAGTGCTGGGTTATTGGACGTCTAATGATATCTGTGGGCAAGGGGGAGAACGCTACTGAATATCTTTAAAGACTACACAAAATTCTAGCCACTGAGAACTATGCAATTTATTTTCAGTACTAAGGCCGTCCAATACAATTTGCAGTGAACGTTTCGAAAATAATCATTATTTATACACGAAGAAATATTTTAAGTGAATTTCAAGAGTGATTCCGATTGGGTTGCTCTGATATTGAGCATATTTTTGTGTTCAAAAGTACTGCAGACTCATGCCTTGCAAGAGGCAAAAAGCTTTGTGTCACTTATTGGTTTTATGGCAGCGTTCAACACTATCGACAAGGATTCCTTAATGTATAAGCTGTACAGACTTGAAATATCCTTAAATGGAGGTGGCGCATTTTTGAGCTCAGAGCGCACACCAATGAGACTATAGTACAAAATGAAAGCTTACGTTCAGCCCAATCTATCTTCCAAATATTTTTGAATCTGATATTGGCGATTTTGAGATAATTGGGCTTGAAATTGATCGCCAGAAATTGGAAAAATCCGACATTTTGGCAAATAATTACGTATACCTATAACCTACATATTTCGAAAAGTATAGAACGTAGGATAGTGACTTAGGTATCAGATGAAAGATCATAAAATTATTATAATTCTTTTATTAATTTTCTTAGAATATGACCAAGAATCACATCCCAAAGTATGTAACACGAATTACGGAACACTCTGTATGTGTAAAACACATTCACATATTTAAAAAACTCGATGAAACGAAAATGCAAACAAATAAATGTTGCATTTTTTTGCTTTACCACTCAGTTGTATGAGGTAGAATACATTTAGGGATTGCAACCCCGAAAGGTTTTCGGGATTCAGATATGTCAGTCCCAGAATCCCAGCACAAGTCTCATTTTCAAATAAAAAGTTTTGAAATGCTCGATGAAACGATAATGCGTCATAATAAAGAAACAAGCACATAAATGTAACATTTTTCTGCCACAGAGCTTTCAATTTTGCCGCTCTGTTGCCGCTCAGTGCTTGGTCATGCTCTAAGTCGACGTGAAACGCGATAAAATTCATTTTTTGTAAATTATTTGGTATTCTCCTTTGCGATGCATCGTATTGTTTCTACTTTCGTACACTTAGCATTGTCCATATGCTTGTGCTTTTGTGGTGGAATATTGAGTATATAGCGATTGGAAAAAGAATCAATTGATGGTATTAGTCAAAGAGGCTCAAAATAGTTTGAAGAGTGCCTGCATCAAATATGAGTTGATATATATACAGTGGTGGCCAAAATAATAAGAGTGGACCATTATGTTTGCTTCACAATAAAATCTATGCCTTAAGGCTTTTTAATTGGAGCAAAATATATATACATATACGAATTTTCTTTGACCTGACTGTTAAATATTTCCAGTGCTACCAAACATTAATGGTGGTCACTTGCAATGTACCGTTAGTTTTACTTAGAAATGTCAAATTTGTAATGGTCATAGATATAAGAGTGCTGTGTAGAATTTCATTATTTCTGGTCTTTTTCACGCGATCGGATTCTTAAATTTACCGTTAGACTTGTGTTTAAGTGTTTAAAAATCATTAATTTTTTAAATTATAGGACGCGCAAGGCATTGCTCTGAGGAAGAACGCCGTTTGATCCTCCAACTGGGAGATCGAGGCAAAACATTCAGTTTTATTCAATATGTTCCTCACCGATCTCAATGTGTTGTTGCTATAGTGCTAAAGCAGCGAGGTCAACCAACAAATTTCACCGAAAAAAGAGTACGCCCAAAAAAGCAAAAACTTTGCTGGCCAAAAGGATTGTAAGAGAAGTGCTTAAAAGCCTTTTGCAACATCTAGCGGTAAGAAAGCAAATCTATCATTGGAAAATGGTTTCACTCTTTTTGGCCCCCACTGTAGATGGCCTACGATTCTCTCCTCCAAGCATATGCTGGGTAATAATTTGAGTTAAAAATGGCAGAAGGCTACCGTCTACAAATGCACAAAAGAATGTGAGATACACGAAGTCTTGGTAACTATCTTTAGATCTAGCTGATGTGCCACTCTTTGAAGATCCTAAAGCGAGTATTTGCTAGCAAATAAGGCTATGTGATAACCAATTCGGGTTTGTCGAAAGAATTTCCTTTACCAATGTATTTGTCTCAACATTCCTAGTGGTTTCTTGGTTAAATTTTTTTATAAGTTTTATGCAGGAATTTAAAAAGGAGCCTCTGTGCGGGTTATTGAGAATATAGGATAGAATTGAAGGAGCGGTGACTACGACTACTATGTCCAGCTGAAGTCACCGAAACACTCCAAGTCAGGTACAACAAGGAAGTGTCTTAGGTCATGTGCTCTTTATAATAGTTTCAAGCTACCTGCTTTTAATTTAGGAATACCAAAGTATATATAAAACTGTTCTTTTCCAATTGGGCCATCATAAGTTTGAAGGGACCATATTCGTCCAAAAAAAATGAGTACTTGTGCACTCCAGACATGGCTTTTCCAGACATTTTTTGAATAGAAATAAGCTTCTCAATGGTGAAAAACTAAAATATGTACGACCAATGCTCCATAGTAAAGCAACTGGTGATGACGACATCAATCATTGAGTAAGCGTAGGGTGATAAAGTGAAAAATGCCCCTAAGCTGAAGAGAGATTCTACACCGCGTCCTGCACTCTCATATGGCTGATTAATAGTGTTGGACAATGACTAAAAGTATGAAAGTAAGTAGATAGCAACTGAAATGAAGATGCTGAAGTATGACAACAGTAAGAGTAAAAATGCATAGCTGGAATAGAAACGCCAAGATCCGTAAAAGGTTTCACATCAAAAAGTCCATCTTAAAAAAAAAATTAGAGCACGTCCGGCTCAGTTTGTAGTGTATAGAAAAATAGTAGATCTAGAGAACCCCTTCAAAAATGCAATATCGTACAACATTCCTCAGGCATGAAACAATCTTAGATCGTGAGCATGTCCACTCACTCTGGGGTCAACGCAGCCTACCTCGGAGTTGAATTACTGGTGTGAAAGAGATAAGTTCGAGATCGTGATGCTCGTGACACCGAAAAATAAATTAAAGAAGAAGATTCTTCAACACCTGAAGCCGTATGTAAGCTGGAAGCACGACTGCGGTGGACAGTTTTGGAATGTCTGTATTCGAAAGCCGATAACACATCAGTCAAACATCAGTTTCTTTACTAATACGGTACTTACTTTCTTCTTAAACGTTTTACCATACGTCAAAGGCTTGTTTCGAGAATGTGGGACCCTTATTGATGGTTGGTCTACCGTCAGCTAAGACAAATTGATTTAAAGAGCAGAGGTGACCTCAGCTGGGCATCTTCACCTTGTCAGTACTCCTTTGTACTAACTTTGCGTTGTTGGTTAGCGTTGATCGCTCCAACCATAAAACATGGCTTAAAAATTGCAAGATCCTATTCTATGAGCCTATTGCTGAAAATTTAATACATACATAGTTTTGCGTAGACGGATCAATGTGGCAGGGTGCTTGTTTCTTATTTATTATTTTTTTAACTGCCCAAAACTACACGCAATTGCAATCTTTTGGACTTAGTTATCTCAATTCTTAATTATTGTGTAGCGACTTTTTTCAAAAAGTGTGTAGTTTTTTGTACGGGCAGGCAAGCGAATACATTTTGTGTTTGACTGCGGCCCGTTATTTAGACTACGAAGAATGGTAACATATAAAACTAGTTGCCTTAAAAAAAACCTTGGTTGAGTAAAATTGTGTACAATTTATAGAAGCTAAGTCTAATGGCCTTATATACATATAAACAACCTACATTGTACATTTCCATCGTTTTGGTCGATTGTGGTCGGAGCTTCGACGAATCATTGAATATATTTACAAATAAACATTATACATCCTTTCAATGAAGCGCTTAGTTTTTTGCCAAGGTATTTGCAGATGTTTTTGGAAACTAATAAATTAATTTTTTTAAGAATATACACAAAGCTTAAGGTCACTAGGCCACAAGCTCGGCATTTGTGCAGTTTACTAAAAGTCTGTTGCTATCAATTACGCAAAAAAAAAAAATTAATTTTTCAATCACTCACCAATGTACAATGAATTTTCAGTCGTTGCCTCTTCTCTTCAATGGAGAGAACAAATATGTATTTTATTCAAAATACCAGCATCTAAATCTTTAAGCATTAATGGTCCATTTCATTTTACACACCACACTTATAGACAATTATGCAATAAAAACACAAACACACACCGCAAACAAATGAATAAACTAAGTTAAGGACATCAAAGGCACAATAATTATTAAAATGGATTTAATTTGTTTAAGGAATTTCTTATAACTTTTATTGGATTCCTTTACTCGAACCACTAAAAATTTACTGCAAAACTAAAAACATTGACCTTGTGCATCACACTACAAAGAACACGAATAATATTATCACAGCAAACAATGAATTAAATAGAAAAGAATTGATTTCACTTCAACAGAAACATTTGTTTTTATATACATATATGCATTTAAATGAAAGTAAACTAATGAATTCGAGTTGGAAATATTATTTTAGAAATTAAATTACGGGTCTATGAAATAACTCCCACGAAATAAGTCCCACTTTTAAAAACGAAATAAGTCCCACCAAAAATTGCTATTTTGAAAGTGGGAGTTATTTCGTTTTTAAAAGTGGGACTTATTTCGTCAATTGGTGGGAATTATTTCGTTACGCGTTTTTATTTTAAGTGGGACTTATTTCGTTTTGAGTGGGAATAAATTCGTTTTTTTAAAGTGGGAGTTATTTCATACCCCTAAATTTATATTTTTTCTTATGCAAAAAGTTATGGTTGTCCCTTTTACGAAATGTCCAATATTTCGTAAAAGGGACTACCATAATTTTTTGTCCTTATCTCTCATGGCTCTTCTTGCTTGTATACGATTTTTCTTTATTATTCCTCTGCTTTGATTATTCATATTATTCGACGTGTGTTTTTTTCGAAGAACCAAATACTTCTTATTTGAAATCGCATTAAACAATGAAAAAGTGGGACTTAATTCATTTAAGAAATATATTATTCAAGGGGGAGTTATTTCATTTTGAGTGGGAGTTATTTCATTTCAAGTAAATTTTTAAATCATTTCATTTTGGTGGGACTTATTTCGTTTTCAAAAGTGGGACTTATTTCGTGGGAGTTATTTCATTTTTTTAAGCAATTTTTGGTGGGACTTATTTCGTTTTTAAAAGTGGGACTTATTTCGTGGGAGTTATTTCATAGACCCTAAATTACATTTTTTCGGGAGAGCAACACGACTACGACCGATCGTTCCGCTGATTAGTTAAACAATGAAAATTGTTGACACTTGACAGCTTCACCACGATCCACGACCTTTACGCTCACGCTCTCCTTGTCTCTCTTTCTCTCTGTTTAGAGGTGAATGACTGCGAAGCGCGTGAAATTTGAATTTGAAATCATTTAAAATATGTAATCAATTCAACACTGAAAAAGTTTGGCCGTGTGTGGACTCAAAACGATCAAAGAGTTTGTTGGCCCTGAACCGTCTGTATCTAGGTTCTACCATAGGTGTTCTTACGGAACACAGTCTAATAGGGAGACACGCCAAAAGACTTGGTGTGTTTTCCAATGATTTCTGCAGAAGCTGCATGGACGAGGAGGAGGAAGAGACCGTTCAACACCTTCTTTGCTCATGCCCTGCACTGCTTCATAGGAGGAAGGCTCATCTCGGTGAATTTTTCTTCGATGATACTAGCGACCTAGCTACCTAAAAGTCTTTCAAAATACATTAAAAGTTCCACGTGGTTCGACTCCCAAGTAACAATTTTAGCTCTATATTAGCTCTTGCAGCGCTTAAAAAGCTGGGTTAACTGGCCGATTTAAATTCATGTTGCTCTGCAAGCGCTTCTAGAGCTGATATAACACTTATTAAGAGCATTTTTTTCGACTTTGAGAGCTAAAATTAGCTCTATATCACTTCTTGTATAGCAATTGTAGTCTGCAGTAGCATTAGTGCAAGCGTTATCACCATTCTAGAGCTGCTTAAAAGCTACTTTCGTGGTATTGAAATGCACGAATAGGGCTCTAAATATGATGCTATAATGGCTGTATGCTCTACAATAGAAACAAAATGACATTAGTGTTTTGATTTAGAGCACTCTGCTCTATTAAAGATTTATAAAAGCTGGTTGTATCACATTTTGCTGTAAAATGGAAATATAAAAAAGGTTTACTTAAGTGTGAGTGAAAAAACAATAATGCTAATAAAGACAATGAAAATTGTTTGCTGGTATTAGAACTTTGCAATAAGTATCTTTTCGAACATACACTCATAAATCTTGAGAGAGAAAATGTTCGAACTAATGAATAGAAAAAACTGAAACATATTTTCCTGACGGTGAAATATTAATTAAATAACACGATAAAGACAATGCTGAGTAATGATTTCATGTGCCACTCTATTTTCATCACAAACATAGATGTTGCACTTCGAAAATTTACAACGCACCTTAGAAATATTTAAGTTTTAGTAATAAATAAAAACAAAATCAAAAAAAGTGTATGGAGAAATTGGTATGAAAATTGGTAGTCATTACCAAAACCACCATTTTAATCACGCCACAAAAACATCTCCTTTAGAGCTACTATACAGCCCATAATGCTACACTGTTGTCTTTATAGAGCAGCATAACCAGGAAACAGGGTGCCTCGTTTAAAAATTTTTTTGCTAAAATAATTTTTGATGACATTTAAATATTATCTACACACATGTTTCATGTTTATTTAATTTGTTCGCAGTGATCAATACACAACAAAATTGAAACTGGGAAAATAGTTATACATATTAATTTGTGACCACTTTTTTGTATGTATTATGTTCTTAAAGCCCAAGTGTTTTCTTTCAATTAAAATTCAAAAAATACATTTTCCATGTTCTTTTTGACAATAAAAAAAATTAACAAGAGAGAAAACTACACATAAATACAGGTCTCCAGAAGCACATTTCACAAAGACAACTTCATAATTAGAACCTCTAAAATAGTTTGATCACGAGCAAAAACTTTTTTTATGTTAAAAAAATCTCGTCACATGTTGTCAATGTGAAAACTCAAATTGTTATGTCAAAAAAGCAGTGTAATTTTTTTTTGATTTAAAATATTCATTTTTTCACTTTACTTTGACTTTATGACCCTGTCGCCCCTGGAACGTCGAAAAAATTAGATTTTTCGTGATTTTTTTCCCCGCATTAAAATTTTTATTACAACTGAACTAACATGTCCTTCTTTTGACAGCTGAAAAACAACCTTCGTATATAACAGTGGAACTTTAGATATAGTAAATAATAGAGTGAAACAATTCTCTTTTCGATAAATATGTTCCGAATGAAAAGTTAGAAACGAAATATATTCTATGTAAGAGTATCACCCTGTACATTTACTTCTTCTTTATTCAATTCTATTTTTTGACACAATTGTTTTATTCTCAAGCTCCTTTAAGGTTAAGTTAACCTGCACTGTAAAGCGTTAAGCTCCCGATTAGCTCTTAGTACATCTCTCGAGCAGATATAATGCCTTTGTAAAGCAAAGAGATTTAAAATGAGTTAGGCTCGTGGAGTGTTGCAGTAAAGGTTGTAATAAAGCATATTTATAGAGCAACTAGCTTTATAAGGTTTAAGAGCTTGGAGATGTTGTAAGACACACATTTAGAGCATTAAATAAACTAAAAATTGCCAGAAGCTGTAACAAAGTTCAAAATAGAGCAGTAGCTACGGACTTAACTCTTGTAAAGCTTTTTTAAAGCATATTTAAAACTTGCAGCTCCAAAAATGTTACTTGGGCTAGAAGGTGATTAACCGGCTAGTACCGTAATGGAAGATTAATAAGTGATTAACTCGTTAATCTTACATCGGGTTTCTGAGATCAGTAGGTGATTAACTTGCTGATCTCTGTGGTATCACAATGGGCCCTTGCGGCCTAAGTGTGTTAGGCAATGTACTCATTGACTGACAGCCACTTCCACCTAACCTAACCTAACACTGAAACTGCAACCCATTTGGACTTAGATATTTTCTTCGAAGTGTTTCTTCTGTTTTAATTATTTTACAACATTTATTATTTTATATACATAAAAAATTGTTTCGTAAGCCATAAGGTAAGATATGATTTTAATTTAGATTTTGGGTGAACTGCTTCCAATTTGCACATGAAATCTTCTTCCACTTGACTGCGACACATGAGACGAGGACTCTCCCCGCATGATCTTCGAGCAATAATCGCTCGAACATCTAACCACTTTATATGTACCAGCCATCTTTTTTTGTGAACCGTGCTCTCCTAGCTACTCTTCGCTCATGTGGTACAACTTACAGTTGAATCTTCTTCTTCACATTGTTTTTACACACGGCACCAAATATAGCTCGGTCTGTTCTTCATTTGAAAGTTCATGCTTCTGGCCGTATAGCGCAACTGGGTTGATCACCTTAGTTTTTCCAGAGGGGGTTTAGGGAAGCAGCGATTGGCAAAAGAGAGTATTCTCCGTATCGTCTCCGCACTGATGTTACTTTAGGTTTCTATAGGCAGATCCTTATTAGTTCAGCTCTACCTCGAAGTTATGCCAATCAATTGCGACGTTGTGTCCAATTCGTTGAAGTTCTCTATTCTTGTTTGATCAAGATTATGCCTCTGTTGTTGACGTAAGTATTAAATTGAGAAAGAATTAAAAGAATTTTGCACAATCTTTTTAAGAACATATGATGTAAAAGAAATCACATGGCGATGTGTCGCCTCGTCAACATCTACTGTCTTGGTGAGTTCTCTACCAATCTTTACGAAGCAACGTTAATTCTAAGTCGTTCTGCATTTTCGTACGAATTTTCCAGGGATGCTAAAGCTAAACATGGCTCTGTACAGCTCGTCTATGCAAATAATGTAATACTTGGCCGTGAAATCTCTCTATTCGTTTATTCCCTTATCCCTCTATAACGGACACAAGTCGGACTCCGTCCTATTTTGAGAACCGGAAATACGATAATGAGGTTCCATTCATAGGGCATACTCTCTTCCGAGTTTAAACTCCAACTTTGTCTTTATTTCAACGACATGAATGAAAAAAAAAAATATAGGGTGGCGCAACGGAGAGAGGAGCCCCAGGGCCTTGCAGGTTTCTCACAACCATGCATTGTGAAGGAATGCAGAGGACCTTAAATTTTCTGTCGATTCCCAACGGCTAATCAAGAAAGCGCTTGTCGTGGCAATGAATCTACTAACAGATGGCTTACAAATTCTTCGCAAAAGACGATACCATTGGAAAAACATATTAGCCTCTGTTGGGATACGAACCACAAATCTCTGGGTTAACAGCAGACATGCTAACTAACCATCATGCCACGGGTACCAATTTCAAAGACAAACGTATTCATAATATAGTCAACTATAACTTGTAAACGGTTTGTTGTATTAAGTTCTTACACCGTTCAATTAAAACCTTTTAAAACAATTCGTATCTGGTTTCTTAGTCCTCCTAAGCTTAAATTGATTCCTTAGAGAACAATTTGCACCAAACATTTCATAAAATGTTTATAAACATCGCTTCAGTTGTTCTCGAACTAAGCGAGCTCTTCTGTAATGGTCGAATGACACATTAAGTTTTTTTTAAATTTGGAGTCCAAATCAAAAAAAATCAATCCCCTTTGCAGCTACTTAGTTTCGAAACGCTCGGACAAGTTGCTTTTATCTGTAGTTTACTTTTTTTTCAATTTCCTTACTATCGCCAGTTATTAACTTGCTTACTTTACTTATAGTAGGGGAGCCCAAGATGCTAAATTTGCAGTTACTAAAGCGTCATAGGAACTTCTTGGATAATGAAGTTAACGTTCTAAAACGAAAAGAGATTTCAGTTTTTCATTTTAATGGGGCGAGAGCGTGTATGAACTTTTAAAAATGTAAAAAAAAAAAAAACAGTCACATTGGTATACTCGAGAGCGTCAGATATTCATAGAGTATACGCGCTTTGTCTTTCTGATAACCGATAAATATTAATCTGACGATTAACTGGGGACAGGTGGGCGTATAGAGAGGTTAAAAAAAAAATTATTCGAGCATGTCAGATTTTTAAGGAGAATGTAAAGTGTACTCAAAAAAGTGTATATTTCAAGAATAATCTGGCGATTTAAACGTAGCCATAAGTCATGGCTGATTTTTAAAAATGTAAAAAAACACGAGACCTTGAAATATCCGAGAAGATTTTTATACAGAGTGGTCAACTTGATTTTTTCGCCCTCCAGGATGATAATCTGACAATTATATGGAGGGTTATTGTTCGTCTGACAATTTTATAGTAACAATTATTTGTCGTTTCTATTTTTTATTACTGGATGCAATAAGAAAAATGTGTGCATATATATATTATGTATTTACAAAATTTTAATTTGAAATTTTGTAAAAAACAAAAATTTACCAAAAAACAAACCCATGAAAACTTGAGCCCTTAATACTAGTTTTAAGTTCTCGATCAATAGGTGCAAAGATTTCCCATTGAAAATACACGGAAACTCAGACTTTTTATTTTTAAATTTCTATAGCTCAGCGCGTTTAATGGTATTGCCTTAACCAAAGATGGTTATTTCTCAAAATTGAACAAAAGTGTTTATTTTGGCAAAGTCGGTACTCATACCGGCCAGGTGATACGGGCCACTAAACCAGATTTTTCCATAAAACTCACGTTATTTCGCAGTTATCTCGTAAATAACAAAAGCTACGGACAAATTAAAAATTACAAACTTGTAGACAATATATTTTGTTAGCAAAAAGGTCCTTTGGACCAAAATTGCTAATAACAATACTAATCGAGATATTAACAATCACATATTATACCTTTTATTGACGATTTTACCTAAATCGCCTCAAGAAAAATGTCAGATTATATGTTTTCCGTAATCCTGATAAAATTACCTTCAATATAAAAAAAACAATTAATCGCGCTCGAGTATTTCAATACGTCGTTTTTTTTTCTTACATCTTTGTGACTCGCCTACTTACTTAGGCCCCGCTCAAATTGTCAGATTATTTAAATATACATTTTTCTTTATATAATCAACCTACCATATCTTAATCTGACGTGCTTGAGTTTTTCTGAGGGTCGACTTTACTAATGTGACGGGCTGCCCTCAACGTACACCCCAACAATAAGGGTTCATATATGGTAGGGGACTAATCTACTCCCCATATGATTTTCTTACGCGCTCGAGTAACGCGCAAAGTCCCCTCTTGAGCTCCCATACTATTAAGTAGGCATACTATTAAGTGGGACCAGCATCCTTCTATAACGACTTCGATCTCAGGCGAGCTCTCTCCAGGTTTGTACTCTAAGTCGGTTGAGGTCTTCTTCTACTCGATTGCGCCAACTAAGATGAGATCTTCCATTGATTTCCCTGCAATGTGCTTTCGAAAACCATTCGAGACGGAGCGTTTGGCCGCTTTACATGACCCAACCATCGCAGCCTCGCGATGCGTACTTTCTGGCTATGCCCATGTCGCGGTAGAGCTCATACACCTCGTTGTTGAATCTTCTTCTCCACACATTGTCTTCGCATACGGGACCAAAGATCATTCGGAGAATTTTTCTTTCGAAAAGACCAAGAGTTTCCTCATCCGCTTTCGATAAGGTCCATGCTTCCGCGCCGCAAAGCAGGACTGGGATGATTAAGGTCTTATACAAGGTTACCTTGTTTTTTCTGGAGAGAGTTTTGTCTCTCAATTGCCTTTTTAACCCAAAGAAGCAACGGCTGGCAAGAGTTATTCTCCGTTTGATCTCCGCACTGATGTTGTTTTCCGTGTCTACAGCGAATCCTAGGTAGACGAAGTCCTGTACTACCTCGAAGTTATGTCTGTCTATTGTGACGTTTTGTCCAATCTAGACATGCTTTCTTCTGACGATATCATGCAGATCAGCTGGTGCATGCTCCTTTCCAACTGATCTCCAGCTGCCTTGTAAAGTTGGGCATCAAGGCCATTTGCACCTGCAGTCTATTTTTGATTGTTTGGTTGTAGTTTTGGTCATGCTGTTTTCAGCAATATGCAAAGAATGTTCAAATACATTGATGGTTTACAAACTCAACACCAAACAAATAAAATAAAGCAGTTTAGTTTTAAAGACGATTGCCGTTCAATCGTCCATCGTCGTATTAGTGATCAAAAGATTGTTTCATGTTCACGGATTAATAGCTATTTTACTACCGTCTTGCTTACTTTTTCAAGTTTTTGAACACATTTCTTTGGTTCCTAGAAGTTAGACGATAGTCTTCGTAAAAGTCTCAAAATTCATGTCCTGATTAGCGTTTTTGTTTCTTTGCACTGGTAGTTGAGTGAATGCAGCTCTTCCCATTCAGTGATAGTACAGAAACGGAGAGTTTTCTAATTCAATTCAATTATTCGCTTATCGTGCTTCAAATGAGAAGAATTAGTCTTGCCACAGACACCACAACAAATAACAATGCATGGCGAAGACTTAAAGCAACCGTGTCACAAGATCTGCAAGAAAAATGTGCTTCCTTATAAATTGAGCCAATTGAAACAAAATTCCTTCCTCCAACCCTCGTATAAATACCACAACAGCCAAAAGTAATTCACTCAAAAAAGAAAACGAGCTCAATTGCGACATTTGCTCTAAGGACTAAGGATCATATACCTGCAATCGCTTTCATCGTCTATCCACTGTTAATTATTTCCCAGAAGCTGTTAAAACCCTTTGTAAAAGTAAAAAAAAAAAGTAGTGCAAGTAGTGACACTCATCATTAATTTCCCGAAAATGTCGTTAAAACTTAGCAGAACACACAATATGCACGCCTGAAATCCTTAAACGACAGACTTTCACAGTCAAAGTGAATGTAAGAGCTGCGATCCTCTAAAACCCAACTCAGGAAGTATCGTTACTGTAAAAGGGATACCTACATACATACCTAGATATTGAGGGCACGCGTTGAATAATTGCTTTTTAATTGCCAGCGTTACGTCATCGGGTGCGGAAATTGCATTTTGTGGCTTTTCAATATTTTTCACCATAGTCCTGTGACGGAATGCTGATGGATGATGGTGGACGACTATAACCCCCATTTTGGATGGAAAACAATATTTTCAGCCAAATCAGCCCATTGTGTAATTGTCAAGAAACCAGTTGGCACTTGATGGCTGCGAAGCAGAAATTTGTTCAGCTTTCTGCGACGAGCACAGCTGGATGGCTTGATAGCTGGATGGAGAAATTGAGTGCGGTTTAGTTTCAAAAGTCAAAAGTTTGAAAATAATCAACAGCATATGGCATGAGGTCTCACGATATTGCTGAAACGCCAAGCCCGAGCCCATTTTGTGGTAATTGTGACTGCTTTCATTTTAAAGTAAGCAAACACCCAGACTATTGTAACTTCCGCATCAGCACAGTGTAAATACGGACGACCAGCCAACAGCAAAAGTTGTAGACACAAACCTCATTTGGGTGGTACAAGTGCAACCTCTCATTGACTGATTTTCATTTTAACGCCGCGTCTTCACGGATTGAGTTCTCGAATCATTTATGGTAAGAGGATAAATAAATCTTATGGATTTCGAAAGGTTGAAAATCTTAAATTGAAAAGCGATATACATAGGTGCTAAAAGCATTTAAGTTCTTAAATAATACGCCTCTGGAACGAATGGGGTGAATGCGGCCCTGTCAAGACAGGTGCAGCTCATTGCAATGAAAGATACTGAGCGTACACTGGAAAGCTGAAAGAGGAAACCTAGACCACCGTCAACGACGCGACGTCGACAGTGTCCGTAGATTCAATTTTTCACTGCTTGCTTAGGGAAGAGCATAATTTCTTGTTGTCTCCGCACTAACAAAATACGCGTATCGTATACCCGCACTTGCATGGAGAACTGTGGCGCGGGTGTAGCAGCAGTCGGTTTAATATTTAATGGTTAAAGTCGAGTAGGGCTGTACTTAATGAGGAAACGAGTCGACGAGTATAGCACTTGCAGAGTTTTAATGAGACAGAAGTTTCTTTTAGACGGGTGTATTTGTGTGCAGTTGGTGAATCACTATACAACCATACAAGGACGACGATGAAACACTCGTCACCACATTGCCTCCACGAACCAACAGCCGTGCCGTGACGTGTTCGTTTTGTGGTGATGGCAATGGAGCACATAGATTTAAGTGAGTTTATTAACAGATATTTTCAGTGAGAGTTATTGTCGCAATTAGTTACACAAAGCCAAGAGGAGCTCTAAACTTTTAATTGCAAGTAAGTTTGGTGTTTTCTGCTATTTTAGCAGTATTTTCTTTTCTTTTTTTTTTAAATTGGCAGATTGAGTTAAGTGGAGAACAGCTTGTGGTTGAGACGATCCTTTTGGGATTTAATGGCGGCAAGTTGTGTCATTTAGATTGCATATAGATTTCCCCAGATGCAAATTAAGTCATTCAGTTTGAATTTGAGCTCTGCAGTTATGCAAATGATGTCTTGTGCCATAGTCTTAAATTAAATTGTGAGACAAATTAAACAAAAAATTAATACAAATTGCCAACGTTTCAATGGGTTAGTAAGGTTGAAGAAACTACATAAGAACAATCAATTTATCTTGCAGAGTCTAGCCCATTGGGATAGATATACATTGCGGATTCTTGCAGTCGTACAATCTGAGGACTAAAGATATGAACGCCGATTTCAGGCGGGAAAAGAGTCTGTTGAAATTCTACTTCGAATTAAAAAAAAGTCTCGCCAGCATCTAATGAGCATGTCACAAACTTTTGTCGAACCACAGATTGTAATAAGGTAAGCTCATAAGTTTCATTATTAAACTCAAGAAAACTTGAGACTACGGTAAGACCGTCAGCATAAACTGTCATCAATTCACATTATTAGCTAAATTTTTTGGATGAAATTTGGAGTAGGTCGAAACCATTCACGAATTTTTTCACCCATAATAGCACAAATCCTCACGCCACTTTGGCATGGTGGCTATCATAAGGGAAATCATCAAACCTCTGGAACATGACCAAAATCCAAAGACTTGCATGCATAAGCATAGCCAGTATCGTGAGAACGCCACCAAATGCACCTCTAAAAACTTTAATGTTGCTAGCTCCCCTAGAGGAGAAAAGGTTTTGTGCAAGACTGCTCTGTGGCTCAAACATTGTAAAAATTAAAAAGCAGACCGATTAGACAGAACTTCATTGAATTATACAGATATTCACATTCATACACACAACACACTACACCCCTTCGCTTACTGATTTCAACCCAGTGGCCATCACACACAAGTTAATGCTGGAATGCAGAAAACAGAATTTTGAAAGCTGAACCTGTCTCAGTCTTTCAAGCGGTGCTCAAACGCAAGAGGGGCAAGGGTCGCAGGCATTATCACAGGTAATCCTTTAATTAAATCAATGAAGCTCCCAAACTTTTGTAGCGTCTTCTTACTTACATGCTGTAAAGCCAAAAAACCTCTCCCTATGCCATGAAGGCTATCTCATCCACAGTCACCAACTCCAAATTTGAAGAAAGCTGTGGCTGTAATTTAAGACTGCTCAGCACAATGAACTAGAATACCGTTACTTTAATTTGGCTATCTGGGAACAGTAACATAGCTGGAAATGAAACAGAGGGAAAACTGGCCAAAATCATGTCATCACTTAATCTTGCAAATCCAATACGTTTGTATTGAAACCACAAAGGTAAATAAGGGACAGAATCTAACAATAGCCAATGACTGACTAAAAGCTATTGAAATTTGCGGGGTTTGAAGAGACCTATAGCCAAACACTTCCAAACAAAAAAACAAAATCTTTTCTGTGTTGATTGGCGTTCTCACAGGTCACCATTCATTACGTACTGATTTTATATATATAAAAGAAAGTCGTGTAAGTTACACTATTTATACTTCAAGAACGGCTGAACGGATTTGTCTGAAAATTAGTGAGGAGGTAGCTTAGAACCAGGAGACGTACATAGGATATATATAATTTATTCCTATATTCTTATGGGAACGGAAACTTAGAATCTACTGAGCCGATTTCAAAAAATCTTTCACCGTTAGAATGCTACACTATAACCAAGTAAACTTTAATTCATCCCCATATTCGCAAGAGAACGGGATTGGGAACGCAAACTTTGAAACTATTGGACAGATTCCAAAAACTCCTTCTGCTCTAAGATGCTACATTATCCCTCAGTAGCATAGACTATATTTCATCCATATATTCCCATGGGAACAGAAACGGGAACTTGAACGGGAACCTTAAGACCGCATGACCGATTTCAAAAATGTTTCAAACTTTGAGATGGTATATTATCCCGCATTATCTTAAATAATTTCATCATCATATTCCCACGAGACCCGGGCAACGCCAAAAGGCTCAGTTATATATTTTTTTTTCATCCGGGAACGGGACTGAGAACGGAAACTCCAATGTGTAATCGATTTGCTTTTGGACATTTGATATTCAATAATCAAGTTGCCACGAAAAATGCTTTCAAATTGAAAAGGTTGACAGTTTTAAATATTTAGGTATTATATTGGACAAAAAACTATTTTGGAAGGATCATACAATGTATCTGAAACAGTATCTGAACGGGGTTGTAAGACAATTATACCATCCTAGAATGTACTGCAATTTGCCTGTTTTGAAACTAGTTTACTATTCTTTATTTAAATTTAAACTGGAATATGGAATTTCTTGTTGGGGAGGTTCTTATTTTAATAAAATAGAACGTTTGCTGATGAAGCAAAAGCATGCTGTGAGGATAATTTTAAAAGCAAATCGTAGGACACCAAGTTTTGAACTATTTAAAAGACTTGCATTTCTTCCAATAAGGCATTTGTACTGTTATAGAGTTTTAAAAATATTTTTCTGTGATTCTGGCTACTTCGAAGCTAGAGTGCAAGAAAACTATAGCTTGCGTATCAACACTAAAAATCTTGCAACTATACCTAACATAAAAAAAACTCATTTTTCCCAATGCTATTTTGTCACTGCTCCACGATTGTTTAATAAATTGCCTGAAAACATAAGGTGTGAGAGAGAAAAAACAATATTTTTAAAATCAATCAAATATTGGCTATTTTCCATTGATCATTCTGAAATTGATGCTTTATTGGATCCAATGATATAACTTCAAATTTCCGAACATGTTTTATATTTGTATTTATATATTTTTTATATTCCATTTAATCTTCTATTGTTTTCCCCATCAATAGCTCTACTTGTCATAGTTTAAACTTGTAAAATATACATTTCTTCTTTGTTGCCACTCCCATAAAGTAGTTCGTCCAATCTTAAATCCTGTCGGACAAAATAAAGTGCAAACCGGAATTAAGATACTAACTCATTTTATTTTGTATTGTTTTCGTGAACTTTACTTCAAAAAGTCATTTGATTTAATTTATTTAAGTTCTTTTACAAACATATCAGTATTCATAAAAAAAATATAACCAAAATTAAAATAACAAGAAATATGTATTGCAATAAATCATAAAAAAAGAGAAGACAAAATAAAGTGCAAATTCAAAATATCAACAAAAAAAAAAATTTTCATTGGAAATCAGTAACTGGTGGCTCCCCCTTTATTTTGAATAACAGCTGCAAGTCGCTTTGGTACGCTGCGAACCAGATTCCACCAAAATTTTAAATGGAATCCTATCACATTCAAATTGGAGGCTTTCCCAAAAAGATCGTATATTTCGTCGACCGTCTAACGGAATTCTTTTATCTAATATGGACCAAAGATGCTCTATCGGATTAAGATCTTGGGATTGAGGTGGCCATTCCAATAATTCCACGTTGTTTTGTGAATAAAAACTGCTTTGCCACTTTGCAAGTATGCTTTGGATCATTATCTTGCTGGAAAATGTATTTGTACAGCGATATTTTTGATGCCGAAAAAGCTAAGTTTTCTCCAATAATGTTGACGTAATGAGACTCGTCATTTTGGTGTCAATTTTAACAATTTTCCTAACGCCACCAAAGGAAAAACATCCCCAAACCATAATAGACCCACCACTATGTTTGACAATTTTTTTTAATGCATCTTTGGTCGAGTCTTTCCTTGGGCTTGCACCAAACTCTTTTCCTTGATTTGGAATTTGTTAACTCAAATTTAGACTCATAAAGCCTAATTATGATTTCCCAAAACGATTACGATTTTGTTAAATACTTTTTTACAAAAGCAAGTCTTTTTTTTTATAATTATTTGGCGTAGCAAAAGTTTTCTCTTTGCCAAATAGTTTCGTAGCCCACTTTCATTAAGTCACCTTTGGGCTGTTCTTTGTCTTACGTCTAATTGTAGGTCTTCTTTAATGTTTCTAGCTATGGATAATGGTTTTTTCTGGCCTCTATTGTGATTCTCCGGTCACCAGGTGGTGTTGTTTTTCCTCTTCCTTCCACTTTGACTTCTAAAACTGGCAGCAGATCTCCGTTCAATGAAGTTCAAATAAACCTTCTTGATTCCAGAAGTTGACACACCATATTTTTCTCCAAGTTTACGAAAGGTCAACCCACTTCACGGTCCGAGACTAAAAATTCTTTTAACTCAACTGAGAGTTGTTCCATGTCAAAGCTTATGAAAATAAAATTCAACTTGAAGCAAAATTTTTGCAAACGGGCATAAGATAACCTCATCTGTTGACAAATTTTGGTTTATGTTTTTATTTTTAATTATTATTAGCTATACTTCGCAACGGTATTAAAAAATTGCACTTTATTTTGTCCAAGCTCAATGTCATTTGGTTGAAAATTAATGCAGTTCATGTTTAAAAGAGGTCAAAAATAACGGACTACTTTTAAAGGTTTGATGAAAGATGATAAAATATAACGTAGGAACATGAAATAGAGTGATAAATCTTTCTCATTGTTTATTCTCTGCATTTTTAAAACGAGTCAAGTCCATTTGCGCTTTATTTTGTCTGACAGTGTATACTATCGCCACTGTCGGTTAAAGACACAAGATTGTATTCAGCTATTTCTTTCAATATCTATCAATGTAAATCAATTTATTGAAGCTATTTTTTTAATAAAAATCAAAAAGATATTGTTATGAAATATAGAACTAATAAAAAAAAACTACTGGACAGATTTCACAAATTATTTCAGAATTGGGATGATACATTATCCCTCAGTAACTAAGATTATAATTCATCCTTATATTCCTACGCAAACGAAAACATGAATCTCAATACTACTTGACCGGTTTCAAAAATTCTTCCGAATTTAGGATGGTACGATAATGTGGTTGGGAACGCCAGCCTTATAAAACTACTTGACCAATTTCAAAAGCTCTTTCGAATTTTATAACTCAAGAACGGCTAAACCGATTTGGCTGAAAAGTGTTGGTTAAGTAGCTTAGGACAAGGAGACGGACCCGTTTATAACATTCTTTTCACATCAATGGAATGCGTTAGCTTTCGTTATAAGCCAAACACTGTTCTTAAAAAGAAAAAAAAACACACAAAAAGTTGACTTATCGTGACAGACTAAGCATAGTACAAATATCAGCAAATTTATGAGTCAGCGGAGATCTTCGCTCAACACCCTGGGCTGCTCTAGACATACTCATATACCCCTTATATTGATTAAGTCTGAATCTTTAGGGTCCCGTCCTGCCGTTCCCTTGGTAATATACGGAAGAAATAAGGTACATGTTACGTATCTTTCCAAAATGTGTCATCTTAAATTCGAAAGAACTTTTGAAATTGGTCAAATAATTTTAACGATCCCGTTAACATTTCTGATCCGTCTTGCATTCGCTATGACCATAAATGAATCACGAAGTCAATCATTGAATATTTTTCTCATGTACAATTTTATGTTGCATGTTCACGAGTCGGAAGATCATCTGCGTTATTTGTTCTTGCGTCTGATAATAAGATGAAAAATATCGTCTATCACAAGGTGCTTCAGTGGAAAGTGCAACGCATGTACCAAAATAAATGGTTTATAAAGAATTGAAATACTTGATTTTTTTTAATATATATTTACTATCCTTAAAACAATGAAATGTATAAAATCCAAACTCCGCTCATTTATTGCCTCTAAAACAGAACAAAGTCTGCCGGGTCAGTTAGTAAATATATAAATAAATAAGGTGGCGTAGTAGTAAAAATCAAATTTATATAATGAGAATAGCAGCTCTTCTTCTCGAAACATTGTCTTCACATAGGGGGCCAAAGATCATTCGGAGAATTTTTCTTTCGAAACGACCACGGGTTTCCTCATCCGCTTTCGATAAGGTCCATGCTTCAGCGCCGTAAAGCAGGACTGGGATGATCAAGGTCTTATACAATCTTAACTTTGTTTTTCTGTGGAGAGGGTTTTGTTTCTCAATTGCCTTCTTTACCCAAAGAAGCAACGGTTGGCAAGAGTTATTCTCCGTTTGATCTCCGCACTGATGTTGTTGTTCGTGTCTACAGCGGATCCTTGGTAGACCAAGCCCTGTACTACCTCGAAATTATGTCTGCCTTTTTTGACGTTTTGTCTAATTCGTCGATGTTCGGTGTCCTTGTTTGATGATAACACATACTTCGTTTTGCTCTCATTAGCCATCAAACCCATTTTTGCCACTTCTGTTTCAATACTCGCAAAAGCACCTATGTAATCGCGCTTTTTTCTTCTCATTACGTCAATATTGCCTACTGCGTAGGCGAGTAATTGTACAGACCTTTGAAAGATTGTTGCTCTGGTGTTGACATTTGGGTTTTTGTTTGATGTTAAAGAAATCGTATGACAGTTTGTCGCCTTGCCTAAACCTTTTTCGACATCGAAGGTCTCTGTGAGTTCTCTACCGACCTTGACGGAGCAGCGTGAATTCTCCAAAGTCATCCTGCAAAGTCGTATGTGCTTTGCAGGGATGCTGAAACAAGACATGGCTCTGAACAGCTCTTCTCTGTAAATACTGTCATACGCGGCCTTGAAATCGATAAAGATATGGTGAATATCGATATTATATTCTCGGGTTTTTTCGAAGATCTGCCGTAATGTGAAAATTTGGTCTATTGTGGATTTCTCTGGTCTTAAACCACATTGATAAGGACCTATCAAGTTGTTGACGTGGGGTTTCAGACGTTTACATATTACAGCAGACAAGATCTTATAAGTGACGTTAAGAAGGCTTATTCCGCTTTAATTGGCGGAGTTGTGGGGGTCTCCCTTCTCTAGAATCAGGCATACGATACTGAGGTTCCATTCATCGGGTATACTTTCTTTCGACCATTTCATGCAGATCAGCTGGTGCATGCTCCTTTCCAACTGCTCTGGGGTCGAGTGAATGAAAATATGTAGTTCAAGATACAAAGAAGACCCTCGAAAAAATTTCAGGTTGATTAGAACTCTAGAAATGGTGGGTAGGGTCAAGCGCCAAGAGTCCTCACTTCATAAGCTTCTATTTTAATAATTTATTAACCCTTTTAATTTCTTTTCTGTGTTCTTTAAATGTTAGTAAATAACATAAATGGACTGTGGAAGAACTTTTTTTTTACTTTTTTTACGACACTAACAATTACCTGAAATTCATGCCTCTACACCAGATTACCCCCTTAATTGAAAAGCCATACCAAAGCATTATCGAAACATAAATTTCAAAAATTTTAAAATCATTCAAAACACATTTCCAATGCACTATTTTCGAGACACTTAAATATCATTTCGAACTAATTGTTTGCTAAAAGTTGTTTTAAACTTTTCAACGTTTAATTTTTCACTGGCTCGACTCTAATACTTTTTATAAAGTTTTCCCCATAACCACTATCTCAACAAATCAAAAACAAATTTGCAAATTTTAATCCACCAAACTCATACATCTCCCACAGCCCAAAACGAATGGTTTATAAATTTTAATTAACAAAAAATTCGCTGTCAAGCAGCAACATTATTGCACAATGCCCTGCCATTTCCAGCACCGCACAGCTATACCATAAATCCCGAACGTGTCCCAATTTAGAATCGACCAATTCTTCTTCCCTATATTTTGGCCATTCTAAACGACAAAACACCTCCCTGTTAGCTTCTAGCCATCCTATAACTACGTAATTCCAGAGCATAATTCATTGGTTTATTTTGGGTATTTTATGGCCACCCGCACATTTGGCCCATACCTTGTCCCTTTTTTTAGATTCCTATGGTTTGATTTAAGTACCATCGCGTAGTAGCCGCCATGGTGGTCACAAAAGGACCTTATCTAATCACCTCACGTTCACCATATGACTCAAATGCAATACACATTTCGTTTTAGACCATTGCCGAACACAGCGAACAATCCCATTTTAGAGACTTTTCAGAAAATTATACTTTTTCCATTAAAATACTTTCGTGTTGAACACGGATCGAAAGAAGGTACGTAGACTTAAGTAGAAAGGACATTGCATTGTGTGGTGTCGTGGAAGCTCTAGGGAAGCTTCAATATTTGGATAGTTAAAATTATGACACCAATCGGTAATGAACGCACTGAGCTCAACGCAATTAAGAGAAGACCGATGAAAATTCACAGAAGCCATTTAGAGTAATTTGAATGAAACTTAGTTCTTTGCATTTCCAGGAAAAATAATTTATGGTTTTCTGCTTCTAACCAAGTTGAAACTAAAAATAAATTTTCAAATTAAAGTTTCGAGGTTTTTACACGATTCAATTAACAACTTGCTG
This sequence comes from Melanostoma mellinum, assembly GCA_914767635.1. NCBI lineage: Eukaryota > Metazoa > Arthropoda > Insecta > Diptera > Syrphidae > Melanostoma > Melanostoma mellinum. The sequence goes on from OU612058.1 coordinate 203,622,462, forward strand.
GTAGAGTAGCTATCTTTTTTGTTTCAAAACTACGACTGCTTTAACAGATGGACACTGGAATCACTCTCCATAGGCAACAGTGGTTCTGAATGATGTCGTATGGACATTGGCGAAACTTCTCGTTCAATTTCAATGAAATATGAAAACAGAATTTGATAACTTTATATTCAAATTCTTGGAATAACTGTCCAAATTCCAAAATACATTAATGGGGAAGTCTAATAATCCGAATTTTAATCATCAAAAATATAGTTCGGGTATTCCAACAGGAGGTAGAATGTATTTCAAGTTCTTCTCTGTTTTGACGTTTTTCAAATATTCCACTAACTACAACAGAAATTAAACTAAAATGCTTCGTATTTTTTCTGTTAAAAAAGCAATAAACTGGATTTCAGTCGGGCGAAATAAATTTCTAAAAACCCACCTGAACAGTGAATTTTTCAATTAAATATATCTGGTACTTCTGCCTTTGAACCTAGTTTCATCAATAATTAAACGATTTTGTGTAAACCTATATATAAAAAGAAGAACTAGACAAAAATGCTTGCTGCTCGTAATTCTAAAATAAAAGCATTATCGCCAGGCTGCCGGGGGATGAGTGAAATCGGGTCTGTTATTCAGTTCATGGTGGAACTCCCCGAAAGGAAAAAAAAACAATTCGATAGTTTCATTTAAAGTAATCTCCTGCACTCTGGTACTTCACTCCTTTCGTAAAAGCTTTCTATGCACAAAGTGGTACAATGCACACAATGTACAAAATAAAACCTGGCAGCTGCAAACAGGAGCCATGGGCTTCGAAATGTCGAGTTCTTTGTTTGGAGGTCTGCGTGGTTTTAACATAATTACTCTGGAAAAAATTTCTGGGCAGCTATTTCTTCAACGAACTAGAACTAGAAGAATTTATCAGACACTCCAAGCAACAGCCTTTTGAATTTTATTAGAGCCATAAAATGGTTAAAAATTAACCAACCATAAACTCATAGGCCTTCACAATGGGCTAACATTGATCTAAGGGTGGCGGAAATATGATCAACCGTCAGCCCATTCTACCCAACCTAACCTTTACTCTGCTCAAACTTATCTGCAATATTGAGCTGCATTCTTGCAACTTAACTCTGCGGTGAAAACTTGGTTGCAATGACAGCCTTAAACATCTTAACGAATGGTGAGTGGCAAATATTCGTCTTTAAGTCAGCTTACTTCCCCTGATACTTCATTTTGTCCCTTCTTACTAAAGAAAATACGGATTTTATACAGTTAATGCTAACGCTTAAATCTTGGTTTGGTACAGAATTAAATGCAATACTTGAGGCATGCACCTCAGCTTATGTCCTCTAATTTGTACATTAACACTGTTGGCAATAGGACAAACTTTGTTTCCGGCTAAAGGACGGTAAAAATGACAATATAGAGTAATTTTTTCATGCAGAAATATTGAAACATAAGCCGGTAACAGAGCTTCTCCCAGAACTTCTTGAGACAAAAACAATTTGCGGTGCTCACCATACATAACTCGGCTGGAAATTATTTGAAAAAAAAAAACCAAGAAAAATTATTCAAATTATGATCAAGTCTTCCTCCCAACGTTCTCTGATAATTTCTTTTTTCATTGAAAATTTTTTAGCGGCCATTTAAAGCGTAAACTGTTGTTTTCCACTAAAAATTCTGCCATTTTGGGGGTAGAAAACGCCCTTAATGTAAAAAAACAGTTTTCTAAATGTTGGGGGCGGTATTTTACATGTCAAAAATGTGTACAAAGTTTGAAATGAATTGGTCAAGTAGTTTTGAAATGACAGTGAACACGGACTTTGAAAAAGTAGTAAGGTGACAAAAAAAAATAATTTTTCCAAATTACATAAAATCATCGATAGACATAAAATAAATTTTTATGGCTTTTTCTACCTGAATTTCCCTACGGTCAGGACAATCAAAAAAAACCCCGTGCTCACTACATCGCTGGATGTTTTTATGGCTATCTGGTGCGATGTTGATGACGGGGGTACCATGTACGCGACAGTTTTATGCTGTCATCGCGATTGAAATTTTGATGGCGTTTGATTTCAATCGCTTCGCGTATAAGCCGAGGGATACAGTGAGGCTCGTGAGCTTAAACTTTAGCTTGGTCGAAGTGAACCCAGTGATGTTCATCTATTGTCTAGAATGTGCTCGACTATTGCCGACTTCTCCCGCTGTTTTTTGCTGACAACACTTATGTGTTCTTTTAAGCGGGTGGCTACACTTCGTTGGGTTTGTCCCACATAAGAAGATCTACAGCTGCAACGGACTGCATAGACGCCCGAAATCTGCAATGGAAAGTGGTCCTTTGGTGATCGGAGGTAGTCTTTCACCTTTTTTGGTGGTAAAAAGATGGACTTTACACCGTACCTCTTCAACACTTTCCCAACTCTACCGGTTACTCCTTTTTCGTAAGGAAGAAAAGCTTTCTTCTCTACTTCATCCCTTTCCCGTGGCAAACCTGGCTTCCATATTCTTTGTCTTTTGGAATACCCATTCGTATTATGGACGTTGTACACGAACGTAAGTTCAGCAGCGAGTTGGTCATTATCACATATTCTATGTGCTCGCTGAACGTAGACACAACCGATCTTAAGTTTGCCGGATGGTGATGGAAAGTAGCATGCAGGTGTCTATTTGTATTTGTGCTCTTTCTATAGACTGTATGTCATAATGTGCCATTCATATTCCTTGTTACCGTTACATCCAAAAATGCAAAATGTGTCATCCACATATCTCAACCAGACTTTGGGTTTTTCGGCAGCACTACTCCAGGCCTTTGTTTCAAAATCCTCCATTCACAAATCTGCAACCAAAAATACCCTGACGACAGACAAAACTCCAAAAGTGGCATATAGTTTGCATTGCTACCGACAGTTGACAAAAGTTTACGAATGGCAATAATCACCTCCTGTACTGGCACATTCGTAAAAAGTGACTCAACATCAAAACTCACCATCACTTCATCTACTTCGAGCTTTAAGCCACCTAAAATGGACACAAAATGTACAGAATCTTTAACGCTGTATGTCGAACTAATCAATTTTTTATAAACTTCCACCAAATGCTTTGATATAACAGATAGCATGGCGCATTAATTTGGCTGACAATTGGACGCATAGGATTCCCTTCCTGATTTATTTTTGGCAGTGCATACAATTTTGGTGGTTGCGTGCACGAAGGAATTAATCTTTTAGATGGTATACTATTTTTGTTATCATTGATAAGCTTTGTTGTTTTTCTTAACACACGGGCTGTGGGATCGTAATCCACAGGTAAATATGTGCGTGTGTTTTCAACGAAAACTTTCATCTTGGCGAAATAGTCACTTTTATTGACAGCAACAGTCACAATGACTTTGTCACCAGAAAGAATAAAAAAAGCTTCCATAGATCGATAGAGGATGACAAGAAGACTGTTCTGTTAAAATTTGAAATCGATAGTTTGAAGACTTCTCCCTCGGTAGCGTACACCGTTTTAAACACCATAGCGAGAAAAACTCGCCTAAGCTTTGACATCATCCCTAGTGAATACCGAACATAAACTGACGTGCTGGGCTTCCCAACGAACCATTTCTATACCTTCAATATATTTAAAGAACTGAATACCGATAGAAGGTTACGCGCAGGTAGGGGCACAACAAAAGGAATCAAGGTTGAACGACCGGACGGACGCGGCAGATGTGACACTCCGTTCCCTTTCTCTAAGAAATGCTGAAGTGACGAAAATAATTCGAGTTTCGATTAAAAATGTAACAGCATGTTTGTATCCGTGTTCCGATAGTCCGATAAAACTCTTTATTGAAAATTTAACACTAAGATGATCCCTCAACGAGAAAGTGCATAAAACAAAAATTAAAAACAAATTCCCAAGGGAATCCGAAAAAAAAGTTCCCACCACTCAAATCGATCACTTTCGTAGTTCGTGAACACATCCCCCAGAAAATAATTACAACCGTCTACCCGTACAAATCTTTCAAGGGTTAATTAACGACCTACTGGACTGTTTCCACCGATCAAAACAGAAAGACTTCGAAAAGTTGATTAGAAGATGAAAGAGTACCGAACGGCACCGATCAGCATATATGCCAATCGGCTATTTCGAATAAATGTTTCCGAACCGATTGGATCGGATCTCCGCTCGCAGCTTGTACCTGCCATGCCATCGTTAATTGCTACTAATGTAGCATTTTGCATGAAAAAACATTTCTCACCTTTAGCGAGGAGTAACAACACAATGCAATGAAAAGCGCTTCCCAACTTAGATGTCTGAAGTAAGCCATTGTTAATAGATATCTGATCATCTCTTTAGATGTTGCGAGTGCTCTTGGGCCTTACGTATTAGAATTCTCGAAAGCTGCTGCACTTGACTTCGGAAAATGGGAACAAAATCTTCAAGTGCCAAATACTTTTGGTCAAGGCTGTATTTGTGTGGACGCATAGCGATAGTCAAGCTGTGCTTAAGACTATAAATAATCAATCCTTTGGCGCTCAAAAGCACAGACGCAGATGGCATGCCTCCTTTTGATACAGGCGATTAAAACCCATGCTTCCCTGAGAGTATTCATAAGAGGTTTGCTATTTAGTAGTAAAATGGACAGGTCTGAATGCTACATGAGGTGTCAATAATATTCTCGAATAAGTTTTATAGAAATTACTGGGTAAACACAATGATTTGCCGTCGATAATGTTAAGTAGACACGAATACATTGATATTAGCCCCACAGTTGAGCATCACAAATTTACTCTATTACAGCACTTTTGCTAAGGCGTACTTGTTACAAAAAGATGGTATTGAAAGTATGTACAACCGGTTGCTTTTTTCACTGCTATTGATCTCTCCAAACATTCTTAAACTCTCCAAACATGTCTCAACAATAACACAGTACTCATAGAAGTTATGTATTTCTGTTCATTCAGTTTAATTTAATTTGATAACGTGAATTTTACAAAATAATTCAACAAAAAATCCCCTAAAACAAAAATTCCATCAAAGACTTCGTGTGATCAATTCTATCAATTAGTTTTATTGCTGCAAGCTTAGTTGTAACTTTTATTACTTTATTAACTTGACTGAAAGATATCCGTTTCCGTTGTTGGTAAAAAGAAAGGCAAAAGCAGAAAAATCTTTGGCCGGGAAAGCAGTTTGCTGGTACTTAGATATGCGTCCGGAATCTAAGATACGCACAATTCATTCAACGGATATACTTTTCCATTACATTTCATGCTCCTTCTCATTGCCACTTCTCTCCCATCCATCGGATATGGTGGCAGTGTATATAAAGTGAATTTAGCAAAGTTGTAAGGTAGGAGAACAAAGACATAATCGGAGGTAATTCGAAGGATTCAAGTGTGAAACTGGCTTGGAATTCTGTAATACGTGACATATCTTAGCAGCGTAGTGATTTAACTTTATTACCAGCAATTGCCAGTTAGTACCAGTTAAGTGTATTGTTTTAGTTAATAGAAAAATAGAATGTGGTGAAGCGTTTTTGTGTATTGTTTGAATAAGGAGTTTTTTTCTCTTTAAGGATTTAGGAGTCGGTATTTTGAAGTAAGTCCTTTTACTTTATCCCAGGACGGAGAGCAAGTATTGCTATTCATATTTGGCTTTGGTATAAACACGGCCAAAAATCTCACGAGACTACATTTGTGCAATTTGAAGAATTTTATATCACTCAAATTGAGTAGAGTATCTTTCCATCAATATGCATTCAAGCATAGGTATTCAAAAAATAAAAGGAAAAATTACATAAATAAATTGCAAAATGATTGCATATTGAAATATTCAATTGGCGGAATGATTTGCATTCCTAGTGAACCGGAGAAGGATTGAAGAAAATAAAGCGAGCATAGTTTGACTATTCCCAAATCTTTTTAAATCCCCTACAACAGATCCTTGGATTTCTTTTCACTACATCGAGATGCCAACAAAGCTCAGTATCTGTGCAAATAGAATAAACGAAGCAGATGATTTGTATTGGTTTTGGGTTGTTTGTCAGATTATTTTGCATTGCACCGTTCCGGTGTTGTTTAGAAAAAAGGAATAAAACAGAAGAAGAAAACTGAAGCAAAATACATAATGTCTTAAATCAGCTCCATTGATATTATGTGTAGTTTAAGGATTGTGGTGAAAGAAAAGAAGAAGTTTAGTGGCTTTCATCAATTTGTATTTAATATGCAATAGTAGTAAGCGCAGAGCAGAGTATATATTTGAGAGAGAGTTCCAAGATGGTCTTCCCTCTGAGTATATGTAACTCAATGGCAAAGGATTGCTCATTTGTGTGGCTTTTTTGACATATTGATTGAATCTTGAGTTACCTACCATTTTGTTTTGAAAGCAATGAGCTTTGTCTAAATAGGAACCGTACGAGAAGTGATAACGTAGATGTTGTTTGGAATGCGAGAGATTTTATGTCCCTAACTTAGTGTAGTTTCAAATTGATGTTTTAAGTATATTCTCACATAATTTAACATAATAATTTTTATAGTTATTTATTAAAAGCAATAATCAACATAAAACTATTAATTTCATCCAACAAAACAATTCCTCTTATCTATTTTTTGAATCTTATAGCCTTTTCAACAAATATTTATTTATTTATTTATTCATTTACGTCTAACAAGAACATTATCTTTCATAGACTTAATTTACAGAAGTAAAATAAAATGCAATAACATTAATCATAAATTATTAATATAATATATGTACATAATTGCTCACATCAAAAACATTATAAAGCTTTTGTAATATAATCTGTTCATGTTAAAATCAATAAAATTATCATAACGGTTATAAAAAATACATGCAGAAGATATAGGTTCGCTTAATCCATAGTTTGTATAATGTCTAGGAACATAAAAGAAATCCTGGTCTCTTGGACGCAAAGAACGAGACGGAGCATAAACATAAAACAAAGAAAGCAGGTGTGGACAATCAATGTGTCCAGTTAGAACATCCTGCGCAAATAAGACCGCATAATAAATTCGCCTTTTATATAGGGGCTTAATACCTAATAAGGTGCATCTAGCTTCATAGACTGGCAAATCACCGTTCCAATTCATCTTTCGTAGAGCAAATTTTGTAAACCGTTTCTGAATCTTTTCAATACGCGAAATGTTATTTTGGTAATATGGATTCCATATAATACTGCAATATTCAAGCCTTGATCTTATCAAAGAATTAAACAAGGTCTTCAATGTGCATGGATCTTGAAATTCTTTGGTATTGCGACGCAAGAAACCAAATAATGAATTTGCACGTGATATGATGTAATCATAGTGCATTGAAAAATTCAGCTTGTGGTCAAAGACAACCCCAAGATCCTTATGACTTTCCACTCTTGTTAGAATTTCATTTTGGATCGAATACTGAAAATTTACCGTCGAGAGAACTCTGTAAAATGTAAGAACTGAGCATTTGCTTATATTCATTTGCAGACCATTAAGATTACACCAATGTGTGATATTATTAATATCATCTTGTAGGTCATAAGCATCTGATACGGAAGCAATGCATTTAAATAATTTTAGATCGTCTGCGAATAAAAGAAAATTTGAGTGTTTAATAAAGGAAGGTAGATCATTGATGAAGAGTAAGAATAATAGAGGACCAAGATGGCTGCCTTGAGGAACACCAGAGTAGTTATAGACAGCAGTAGATATAGAAGAACCAATCTTTACGTATTGTATACGATTTTCTAAATAGCTGCGAATCCATTTCAAAATATTTGAATGAAAACCGAAGCGTTCTAGCTTGCTAACTAGAACTGAGTGTTGAACACGATCGAAAGCTTTAGCAAAATCAGTAAAGATTGTGTCAACTTGTTGACGTGTTTCCATTGTTTTAAGGCAATAGTTTGCAAAAATGGCGAGATTTGTAGCTGTTGACCTCCCAGAAACAAAGCCGTGTTGAAATTCAGATATATAATTCCGGACGATTTCATAAATTTTATTTTTAACTATAGCTTCGAATACCTTGGGTATTAGTTGCAATTTAGCTATAGGTCTGTAATTATTTATCTGGTTTTTGCAACCAGCCTTGTGTATTGGAGTTATTAAAGAAGTTTTCCAACTATCTAAAAATTCGCCATTGGCCAATGATTTATTGAAAATTATGCTAAGAGGTTTAGCTAAACTAGTCCTGCAGGATTTAAGAAGAATTGGTGGCAGATTATCTGGAGCTAATTTAACACTTTGATCTAAGGTTGACAACATTGAAAGAACTTCTTCTTCTGTAATGCTAAGACAACCTAAATCAACACATGACGCAAGAGTCAATGTAGATTCATAAACAATAGATTTGTCCTCATAGTTTGACTGAAAATAAGAAGCAAACATATTACATATCTGCTGCATATCATTGGCAGTAACACTATTGTGAACCATACACGCCGGAATACCAAAAGATTTACGTTTCTCATTAATATAAGACCAGAAAGACTTAGAGTTTTGTTTAATTTTTGATTCGATTGTCCAAACATATTGTCTAAAGATAAACTTTTTCAAAAATTCATATTCAGACCTTAGTTGACGAAATTTGCCGTGTAAAGATGGAATTTTCTTGCTTTTTTTGTGCATTTTAAGCATGGCATTTTTCAGCCTTAATAAACTTTTGTTAAACCAAATGGGCTTACTATTTTGAGGCTTTAATTTTTTTAGTGGTACATACCTAGAGACCGCATTATCTAATATGCTCCTAAATAACACAAAAATAGAATTTAAGTTGTCAGAATTTAAACATAATTGCCAATCAAATTCATTAAAAAAATTACACATTAATTCATAATCAGCATTAATAAAATCAAATTTATATTCATTATTTTTGGCATCTGAATTCCAAGAATATGTAACGTTTAAACTTAGAGAAATATCTAAAGCCGTATGGTGTGTATTATTATCTAACAATGGGAATGCAGATTCAACAACAGAAGCACCAATATCATTATCAAGAAAAACTAAATCTAATATTCTACCGAGTGAGTTAGGAACAAGATTTCTTTGCTGTAAATTAATTGATGCCATAGCATCAACGACTTGGAATTCTACATTACTAGTTACATTGAATGGCATTATACACTTATCTGGTTCAAAGAAAATCCAATTTAAATAAGGTAAATTGAAATCACCCAACGTAATTATAAAAGAGTTGTCATCTAAATTATCAACTAAGCTTTTAACATTCGATATATGAGTTTCATAAATTTCAATATTAGACTTAGGTGGAATGTATGACAAAAAGAAATAAATATGAAATGCATTTGAAATAAAACCATTACTAGCACGACCTTGATGATAATCCAAACATACGCAAGTTTGATCGATGTCGCTTGTAGATGTGGGAAGTGTTATCTGCTTTGTTTTGTAACTATGTCGGTACAATGACTAATCATTTGAAAAATGGGTTATTACGATGCGATGGTTGGTGAAAATAGCAGTTTATCTGCAAATACTGTATCTAACTTTTCTTATTAAAAAAAGAAAGGATTAGATCAATTTCATCGGATGGCTACTAAAAATTACCAAATCACCGCTATTGCCAGCAACAATCTCAAAGACACCTGCCTGTGATACTTCTGAATGAATTCCTTGTCGATTCCACATCAAAATATGCAAACAATTGTATATTACACCACCGCTGGGATATTTCTACAATTTTAAAAATTTCACGATACACGAAAATTTTAGAGAAGATGAGATTCTAAGGCATCGTAGAACAGGGTAATTAATTTAGTAGGATCAAATTAGCGCGTTCATATTTATTTTTATTGAACGTTATATATATACAATTAAATTAAAATAAATGATAATGTAGGGATGTTGGCACATAGGGACCTAACCAAATACACTAACTAGAATTAAAATAATAACTGAATATTATGTTCATAGCTGAAAAGAAAAGAAAATTCTGAATTATAACGCTTCGTTATTAAAGTCTAGTGAATTAATTTAAGAAGCTGCAGTTCTTCTCATAGTTTGAAAGGCTGTATGTCGCTGTTTTCGCCTTTCCAAAGTATAGTAATTAAATCATTACAATAATTAAGGGCGGAGGCCACTTGAAAACTTTCAAAAAATCGATTTTTTTTTTTATTACATATTTCGAAAGTTTGATATCCAAAGAACGTTATGACCAAAATAAAACTGAAAATATCGATTTGATGCAGAGTTATTGCATTTAGAGCGCGAGAACAACATGCGGTCGGATGACAACTCAGGTACCTCGGGCCGTTAGAGGAGAAAGTAAAAAGGCTCCCAAATTTAGAATTTTGGACTTTTTCCGTCTTTTTTATGTATATCCTTCCCCTTAACATGTCAGTAAAAGAATGAGCTTTGATATTTGGATTGATTTATTCCCTCTAAAACATCCCAAAAAAACACGTTTTTTTCAAAAGTGGTCTCCTCTCTTAAGAAGATCCTCTTTTGATATGGGGCTTAAATAACTGATATCATAAATAAAACCAAATCTTAATATGCACGCTTACTACCAATTTTATTTATAGTTTTTCCGTAGCTCTTGTTACTTACGAAATAACTGCAAAAAAATGCGAATTTTATGAAACAACCAGGTTCAGTGACCCGTACTACCTCGCCGGTGTGAGTTAAGACTTTGGCGCCATAGGCACTTTTGTTTCCGTGTATTTTCAATGGGAAATCTTCACACCCCTTCGTCGAGCAGTTTAAATTGATATTAAGGGCTAAAGCTTTAAAGGAATTTTTTTTTTTTTTTTGTATTTCCAACAAAATTTCACGATGGGGCCGAAAAAAATTAAAATAAGTAAAAAAAATCACCCCTATGAATACTGTAATATTCATTTAAAAATGCTTGACGAACAAAAGTTTTCGCAAAAATTTAGAGACTTGAGGACGTGATTTAAAAAGATCGGTTATGATACAAAAGGTAGTAAAGTACCTCGGTGTAAATTTTGTGGTAGGTATACGCTTTCGGGATCACTATGCAGATTTAAAAATGATCTAATATTTTATTATCATTATTTTTTTATCGTTTTTAAGAACGTTTTTGATCAAAAATGATTATTTATTTAAAATAGTTTAAGCATTCTTGCTTTTCTTTTCTCCTCATTTCTAATATTTGAATTAGTTAGCTTAACTCAGCCATAGAGACACAGGTAAACAAGCTTACGTCAGACATAATCAATGCCTACGAAAGCTCATGCCCGCTATCCAAAGGGAAAGGTAGATCCAACCCCATATAGTGGTCAAGCGAACTATCGACCCTTAGAAGGAACTCTAGAAGGCTCTTCAATAGAGCAAAATTTAGCAACCTTTCGGCTGACTGGGACCTATACAAGATCAGTAAAAACGAATACAAAAATAGAACTACCTACGCAAAAAGAGCAGCCTGGCGCAACTTTTGCTCAGATATTGAGTGCACAAATGACGCAGCAAGGCTAAGAAAAGTCATGTCAAAGGTCCAAAATACCCCTAGTTTTCTTAGAAGACCTGATAACACATGGGCTGACTCATGCTCTGAAACTCTAGAGTCACTCATGAACACCCACTTTCCAGGGTGTTCTCAAATGACATCCCCAGAACGCGCTGTTAGCGCTGTTAGATCCAACATAGGAAATCTATTAGTAGATAATAGGAAGGTAATGTGGGCCATTGACTCATTCTCAGCATACAAATCTGCGGGTCCGGACGGTATCATTCCAATGATGCTCCAAAGTCCCAAAGACTTGATTGTGCCGATACTAGTGGAAATATTCAGAGGTTGTCTAAAGTCTAAACCTCACCTTTATTCCAACTAGTTGGAGAGAAGTTAAAGTCATATTTATTCCCAAAGCCGGTAAGCCCTCACACACTGAACCCAAAGATTTCAGACCAATAAGCCTATCCTCCTTTCTACTTAAGACTCTAGAAAGAATTATAGAAACGCATATCCGAACAAAACTGAATAGCAGCCCAACATGCATATATAAAGGGCAAATCAGTTGAGACTGCACTTCATGAAGTAGTCGGAACCATTGAACAGTCAATCCAATATAAAGAGTACACGTTGGCTGCATTCCTCGATATAGAAGGGGCCTTCAACAACGTTGAATACAATGCTATTCGCATGGCATTAAGTTCCATAAATATCGAGCCAACGCTATCAAACTGGATCGACTCCATGCTCCAAACGAGAATAGTAAAAGCAGAAATGGGTGAAAGTGCCCTAAAAGTAAAAACTTGTAGAGGTACACCTCAAGGAGGAGTGTTATCCCTGCTACTCTGGCTCCTAGTAGTTAACCAAATCCTGGTTAAACTCGACAGGAGCGGAATAAAAGCAGTAGCCTATGCCGATGACATCGTCATCATGACTTCGGGAAAATTCACAACCACCCTTTGTGAACTTCTTCAGACAGCTCTAAACAAGCTCACCAGCTGGGCGAAAAACTGTGGGCTAAAAGTCAACCCTACAAAAACAGAACTTGTTCTGTTTACGAGAAAACGTAACATTCCAGATATACTTCCTCCCTCCATTAATGGAATACCAATAAACTTATCTGGTACGGCAAAATATCTCGGAATTGTCCTTGATCGTAAACTTTACTGGAAAGAAAATTTAAAAGAAAGAGAAAGGAAAGCTCAAATCGCTTTCTACACCTGTAGTAGAATTTTTGGTAAAAAATGGGGACCTGGTCCCAAAACCATTCACTGGATGTATACATCCATAACAAGACCAATCCTCACATATGCCTGTCTAGTCTGGTGGCCATCATTAGAGAAGGCTTCAAACCTTAAGACCATGACCAAAATCCAAAGGCTTGCATGCATTGGTTCAACCAGTGCCATGAGAACAACACCAACTGCAGCTCTGGAAACCTTCCTATCGCTAGCCCCCCTAGATCTCTTTACTAAGGAGATGGCGGCCAAAAGCGCACTGCGACTCAAACAATGCAACCATTGGAAAACAGGCATATCAGGCCATAGAACCATCATGAACCATACAGATATAGACATCCAAACAGACTATACCCCCCCCCCCCCCCCCCCCCGCATATTGATTTCAATCCAGTGGCCCTAACAGTCTTTCCGACTATAGAAAGCTGGGAGGAAGACAGGAACGGACGAAGGGGTAGGATCAGGTATCTTCTCAGACTACCCTAACATGAATAGATCAATAAAGCTTCCCGACTTCTGCAGTGTCTTTCAAGCAGAAGTACTCGCAGTGTGCGAAGCCGCGAAGCACCTTGCTACGCAAAACTTGATCAACAAAAATATTGACTTTTTTGTAGACAGTCAGGCGGCCATTAAAGCTATCTCATCCATTATCACAAAATCCAGGCTAGTAGACAGCTGTCGCAGTAACCTTAGACTGCTCAGTGAGACAAACACAGTTAGTTTAACCTGGGTTCCTGGACATCGTGACATTATCGGTAATGAAATGGCGGATAAGCTGGCAAAAATCGGGTCAGCACTCGAATCCAGCGAAGCGAACACTTCAGTTCTAAAGCCACTAGAGCAAGAAAAAAGCAGAATCAAACACAATTTTCTAAAAATCGCCAATGACAGGTGGTCATCTTTAGAAACATGCCGAGTCTCTAGAAACCTTTGGCCAGATATTTCCAAGAAAAAAAACAGAATTTCTACTCCAGCTAAGCAGACCTCGGCTCTCTCTGTTGATTGGCATTCTCACGGGTCACAACTCATTGGGTACCCACATGATGAGAATGGGCATTAGCACATCCGACTTATGTAGAGGATGCCAATATGAGGAGGTAGAGGAGGGATCTTTCCACTTCCTCTGTGAGTGTCCTAGCTTAGCCCACACTCGGAAAAAAGCCCTCGGAGAATACTTCTTCGACGAACTGGGTGACATCTTTAACCTCCCACTGAGCAACGTCCTGAAATTTACTCAGGGCTCCAAATGGTTCAGTTGGAGTTCCCTACCACAATAACCTCTCCAATCCTCCCATTTCCTCATCCTCTAATTTCCCGGGGAGCACAATGGATCCTCGAGATCCGAGTGAGGTGTTGCCACTTGTGGCTGCACCCCTCATTCAACCTAACCTAACCTAACCTAACCTAGCTTAACTCAGAGAGAGAGCTAGTGGTCTTATAGTGGTTTCAGAGTCGACACTAGTGGTCTCTCGAAAAAATTTCTGGTAACACTGCTCGGGCGCGAAATGAAATTTATGTTTTAAGTATTTAAAAATTTATATTTGCGAGGCCCCCTCAGGCGTGAATGTTGGAAAACTTTCAAAACAACAAAAAGGGAAGACGAGATCTAAAGATCTCCAGTCGGAAATGGCTGCATGATGAAAACTGTACAAGGTACAAAACGATTGAATCTACTCTGACACCCTCGGCGGAAAAAAACACCCTTTACTTGTACATACTTTCTATGTGGAGTTTCCAACTTAAAGTAAGGAAGCACTATTATTTTGCTATTGCAAATACATATAAAATCTGAAAATATCAGGGTTTTTCATTTTCAAAAAACGGGTTCTTATGTTCCTATTTCTTTTAAATAATTGTTTAAAGTATTAACAATAAGGTTGTTTATTAGGTACCGTTATTTGAAGACACAAAAAAACAATTGCGAAACCCCTTCCCTAGCTTGCCCAAACGACCCAAGCTGGAAATTTTGAAGAAAGTCCATCAAACAGTTGTATTTGTATTTGTATTTTATTTACTTTAAATCGCTTACAAAGTAGAGCATAAGTCTAATGAAATATTGCAAGCCTTAAATTGAATTTACATTATTATTACAATAGATTTAATATTCAAAATATAATAAAAAGAAGAAAAGAAAAGAAAAAAAAAATAATAATAATAACAATAAAAGTGATAAGTTTATGGAAATTAAAGAGATAAAAGAAATAAGAAATGAAAAGAAAAATTTACAATACAATTACTGTAATCTTACATTCAACTATTTGCCAAATATGTGAAAAGCAAACATCTAAACCTTCTGATGCTTCTAATCCCCTCATTGCGATTGGCAGGGAGTTCCAAAGGCGTATACCATGAATAAAGAATTGACGCTGAGTTGTGAGATATTTAAAACGAGGTGTTATGAGAGCGCGAGACCTTGTAGAATGAAGGAAACTCAGCCTACTATGTAGATAATCCGGTTGTTCGGATTGGATTATTAGATGCAGGTAACTTAGTGATCGAAATTGCAATAGTTTATCAAGGCTGCAGCCACAAATTTGTTTCGAAAATGAAGAAACATGATCATATCGGCGTAGGTTATATACATATCGGGCAATAATGTTATAAACAACATTAAGTTTACGGGTAGTCGCGTAGTCTAAGTCACCGAAGACTTCACACCCATAAAGTAATACGGGAAGTAACAGAGTTTTCGCAAGTAGAAGCTTAGTTTTGTTAGGAATGATACTTTTTGTGACATGTAGTGTACGGAGGCATCCATAAACCTTCCCTATCGCGCTATTCAGATGGTCATTCCATGTCAAACTGCGATTGAAAACCATGCCCAGATTTTTAGCAGAGCTTACGTAATCAATGGGTGTGTCGTCAAGCTGCAATGAACTTAAAGTTGATTCATCGAGGGCTTTACGAGAGATGGGTATAGCTTTTGACTTAACTGGATTTAGGATTAAGGCTAGGTGTCCCTTGCATTTTTCGTTAAAATTTGAAAGGTGCGTTGACTTATCGCTTCATAACTTTTGCAATTTTCTTGATAATTTGATGAAACAAAATGTACTGTAAAGATGAAAAACACACAAACATTTGTGTATCTTTTAAATGCTGAAAGTTATTCCGTAACGGTTTTTATAGGGACTGGAAGCCATTTTTTTTATTGAAAATTTCGATTTGTTCACTATTTTGGTCGGGGCATCCGTATTTATGAACTTTTTATTTTTTTCTTTTTCGTTTTATAACTAGAAAATATATATGCAACTAACCTCCGAGCGTTTTTTTTCAAATTTTGTCTCCTTATATGAAAAAAATCTTCCTCAATTTGTTGTAATTTTTCGGTTTTTGGCATACTCTTTTGGTAATAACTTTGCCGTTTATTAATATTTTTTCATGAAATAAAAAGGAAATAGTAGATAGATATCAGGCGCATCTTATAAAATCATTGCTAATAGTTTAAAGTGTTTTGAAACAGGTGTTATGATGAGAAGTTGGTGAAACTGCCTTTTTTTAGCTTATAAAGCATGGGGCACGGCGTGGGTGTTTTCAAGTACATATATATATACATTTTTTTGAAGGTAATAAAGCTCCCAAACTAACCTCCGAGCCCAAAATCAATATTTTTTTCTCCAAACCGCTAAAATTCAATTTCAATAAAGTCATATTTGCAAACGATTTCTGATTAACGAGAAGCCAAAAGAACCTCAATTTTTTTTTGGTATTTTTCTTTGATATAATCTCAATCAGTTTCAATTAAAAAATATACTCTTGTGGTCACAGAATTTGAAATATTAATTCTAGAAAAACTGTCTACTTTGGGTTTTTTACTAGAAAATCTTGCTTAAAAACATATACATACGCATTTTAGTTCCAAGCAAATCCGCCACCAAGTTTAGCGCCGATTTCTCTTTTTGACTGTTCTCTGTTCTCTATGATTTGAAAAAGGAGTATCGCTCAGATGATCTTATGCGTTGTGCTTTATGCATGCATACCTATATCATCTATATTCTATACCTATGACCTTATTTTGTGATTTTTTGTGCTATTCATTTCTCATTACAAACTGTGTGCCTGTTGTTTTTTTTTTTTGCTGGTAGAGTAGCTTGCATTGTAAAAAAATAGTTTGAAATGAGGAAGGATTGAATGAAACGGACATAGGCAAACGCACAAAGGGAAAGGGGTGAGAAAATAGCACCACTGCACTTATAGAATGGAATTTCTTGGTCAAGTGTACGCAACTTGATGAGAGTGTGTTTCATTTTTTTCTTCAGCTAAAAATTTTGTATTTGACTAGGTAGGTAGTTATTTTGTATTTGAGAACTTCTATTGTTTTGTTGATGACATAACGCGGCATGAAAATGTATGTAGGTATAGGTCAGTATCTTACATAGGCATATAGGATTCAACTTATTTGGAATAAGATGTGCGTTTGGGTAAGGTGTATGCGAAATAATTTTTACTTGCGATTATACATAGGTACTATAAGGCAAGTCTTGCAATCGTGCAGAAAAAAAATTTTGAGATAACAATTAAACATGACATTACGATGATAGAGAATACGAAAAAAGTGGTTCCTGCAATTCTGTCTGTCTGTCTGTCTGTCTGTATATGGATCTACAGCCTGAACCAATAGACCGATTTGCTCCAAAATTTGCAGTTAGGGTCTGTGGAGCAGTCTACAGAGGGGTTTTTGGAATTGGGTCTCTAGGGCTTGAGATAACGGTACCTGTCATACAACCGATATGATAATACTTATTTTTCTCGAAAACGGCTCTCAGATAATTACAAATAATGAAGATGTTGTAGGGTCGATATTTTTTATCTTGTGTTTTTGCGGATGTGGAAAACATGATATTTGTGTGATTTAAATGTCGGTCAGTTTCTTGGCTTAGTTTGATCAGCAAAATTAATGAAAAAGGGGATAACTTGGGAACTTAGATAATAGGTACTCATTTTTTTTTTCATTTATTTATTTTAATTTTTAATTTTTTTTTTTTCTTACCAATAACTTGTACCTATCCATTTTAATTTCAATTTGCAAGAAGATATATTTTAAGAATATAAAGGAATAGATGTTTTTTAAAAACTGCAATCGAAGGACAGACAATTCCCTAAGAAAATTCAAAATTTTTCAAGTTAAATTTGATTTAAAAAATTTTCCGTTACAATTATTATTATTTTTTATTATTCATTTGAAATTTGAACAAAAACTGTAATCTTGTGGGCCATAACCATAATTGAGATTTAAAGAAGCCATCTTATGAAACGGCCTGTTTTTTGTGGGAGTTCTTAGGATTTTTTTCAATCACCATTAAATAGATAGAACTTTAAATTTACTATAATTTACTAACATATATATCGACTGATAAGTATAAATTTTAAGTTGAAAATGTAAGGTAGAATATGAGTTATAGTTCTCTGTATACCCCGCTTCAAAAAATGAACTCGCAATTCCTCCACGATTTCAACTGGCTTGTCGAAAACAAAAAAAAAGTTATCGTCGTTTTCATCTGCAATCCTAAATGCATGGCATGAACTATTATGAAGTGAATATATACAAAATTGGACTTTTGGTAAATATTTGGAAAAAATAGTTAGGAATTTTCGTTGTTTTTTTTGGTTTTTGCTAAAAAAAAATCGTAAATTTGGGAGTGTTTGGTTGATAGCAGTGTGTAGTGTGTACTGTGTAGTATTATAGTATAGAGGAAAGTCTGAAAAACACAGTTCTGAAAAAAAAGGTTTTAGGTCCGCTTATTACTGTGAAAGTATAAAACTTTTTTAACTGCTGTATTTTTAAAACGACTTCGAATTTTCGAAAATCACATTGCTATCGTATTCTAGACAATTTAAGAAAGCAATTTATGAAAAAACAAAACAAATCACGTGGGATGGTCCTCTAAAAAAATATATATATGCATAAATAATAATAAAAAAAGTCTTTCTCATCACTACAGAATTTAAAACTTCATGTACTTGGCGGTATCAACACAACCTCCTAAGCTACCTACTTGTTTTTTTTTTTTTTTTTTAAAGGAATTCCATCTCTCTAGGAATAATCTACCTTATGAATAATTACCTTCCATAAATTTTTCTTGTAAAACGATTTTTGAGACCTTTTTACAAGTTTTGTTATGTTGAATGAATGGGCTGAAATTTTGTCAACAGCACGAATAAACAAAATTAGACACGAATACTTTGTTATAATATACCAATTGAAATTCAACATGTATCTAACAATCAGCACAACACAATTTAATGAATATTACATTGTAACTCTCAATGTATAATTTATTTTAAATTCAATTGAAAGAATTCTCGAATACAGAAGAGTTCCTTCTTTATCAGAAACTAGCTGACAGACCCGGCGTTGCTCGGGTCTAACTTATTTAAAGCGTTGTTAGTATGTGCCGCAGTAAAATATATATATGAATACTTACCATTCAGAAACAAAAACAAAAGATACCTATTCTTTTCAACAAAAACTACGATGCTTTAAAAAATAGTGTGCTTTTCGTGCGAGTTGCAAACCGATTTTGAAAATTATAAAATTGAAGTAAAAGTAAAAGTTAATATTTTTAATAAATATGTATCGCATTACAAAACTTTAAATTTCTTGACTTTTATCTGCTATAATATGCATGTATTATACATATAAACCTTCCTCTTGAATCACTCTATTCATTTAAAAAAAAAACGGCATCAAAATCCGTTGCGTTGTTTTAAAAATCTAAGCATACATAGGGACATAGGGACAGAGAAAGCGACTTTATTTTATACTATGTTAAGATAAAGAAGACGCTGAATTGCAATTAAATGCCCATAAACATCCGGATATGTATTTTCATAGATATAAGTACCTACTACCTACCCACACTTATCCACCCTCTGCTTGCCTTCCTACATGCACAATATGAAACAAAAATAAAATAAATAAAATATACCTAGGTACAAATAGGTACAAACCAATAACGAAAGAATAGTACAACCAACGACTTTGAAACAAAGTTAAAAAAATTATTTCGCATACACCTTACAAAACGCATATCTTATTCCAAATAAGTTGAATCCTATATGCCTATGTAAGTTACTGACCTATACCTACATACATTTTCATGCCAACCGCGTTATGTCATCAACAAAACAATAGAAGTTCTCAAATACAAAATAACTACCAACCTAGTCAAATACAAAATTTTTAGCTGAAGACAAAAAAATGAAACACACTCTCATCAAGTTGCGTACACTTGACCAAGAAATTCCATTCTATTAGTGCAGTGGTGCTATTTTCTCACCCCTTTCCCTTTGTGCGTTTGCCTATGTCCGTTTCATTCAATCCTTCCTCATTTCAAACTTTTTTTTACAATGCAAGCTACTGCTACCAGCAAAAAAAGAAAACAACAGGCACACAGTTTGTAATGAGAAATGAATAGCACAAAAAATCACAAAATAAGGTCATAGGTATAGAATATAGAATATAGATGATATGTATGCATGCATAACGCATAAGATCATCTGAGCGATACTCCTTCTCCTTTTTCAAATCATAGAGAACAGAGAACAGTCAAAAAGAGAAAACGGCGCTAAACTTGGTGGCGGATTTGCTTCGAACTAAAATGCGTATGTATATGTTTTTAAGCAAGATTTTCTAGTAAAAAACCCAAAGTAGACAGTTTTTCTAGAATAAATATTTCAAATTCTGTGACCACAAGAGTATATTTTTTAATTGAAACTGATTGAGATTATATCAAAGAAAAATACCAAAACAAAATTGAGGTTCTTTTGGCTTCTCGTTCCTCAGAAATCGTTTGCAAATATGACTTTATTAAAATTGAATTTTAGCGGTTTGGAGAAAAAAATATTGATTTTGGGCTCGGAGGTTAGTTCGGGAGCTTTATTACCTTCAAAAAAATGTATATATATATGTACTTGAAAACACCCACGCCGTGCCCCATGCTTTATAAGCTAAAAAAAGGCAGTTTCACCAACTTCTCATCATAACACCTGTTTCAAAACACTAAAAACTATTACCAATGATTTTATAAGATGCGCCTTATATCTATCTACTATTTACTTTTTATTTCATGAAAAAATATTAATAAACGGCAAAGTTATTGCCAAAAGAGTATGCTGAAAACCGAAAAATTACAACAAATTGAGGAAGATTTTTTTCATATAAGGAGAAAAATTTTGAAAAAAAACGCTCGGAGGTTAGTTGCATATATGTTTTCTAATTATAAAACGAAAAAGAAAAAAATAAAAAGTTCATAAATACGGATGCCCCGACCAAAATAGTGAACAAATCGAAATTTTCAATAAAAAAAATGGCTTCCAGTCCCTGTAAAAACCGTAAGGTAATAATTTTCAGCATTTGAATGATACACAAATGTTTGTGTGTTTGTCATCTTTACAATACATTTTGTTCTATCAAATTATCAAGAAAATTGCAAAAGTTATGAAGCAATAAGTCAACGCACCTTTCAAATTTTAACAAAAAAAGCAAGGGCCACCTAGCCTTAAGGCTAGGTGGACATTTTTAGCGAACTCAGAACTCATGTAAAAGTGTTTGCTTGTATTAGTAGATCATTTTATTCTCTTAAAAGTAATCCCTCTTGCCATCGTCGCGTGTGATTTCAAATTCTCCCTATTTTCTCTCTCTCTTTGGTCTCGGCAACAGCCAGAAACTAGAAAAGAATTACGCACTTGCATAAGCAGAACAAAGGGGTGACCATTATACGAGCATGCAAGTAGGCATATAAAAAAACAGATATCATAAGGCACACGACGAAGATATATGCATGTACACAATATGTCCGAATGAACATTTTTTACGACTTCTTGTTTTTGGATGGGTTGAGATTGAGAATAGAAAATGTATTGTGTCAAGTCAGGAAAGTAAGAAAACCGGTTCTTTTTTTTGTCAGTTTGCTTGCTGAGATAAATGCATATACCTATGTAATTACAAAATAATGAATTTGTTGTAGGGTCGATATTTCTTTTCTTGTGTTTTTGCGGATGTGGAAAACATGATATTTGTGTGATTTAAATGTAGGTCAGTTTCTTGGCTTAGTTTGATCAGCAAAATTAATGAAAAAGGGGATAACTTGGGAACTTAGATAATAGGTACCTACTCATTTTTTTTTTTCATTTATTTATTTTTATTATTTTATTTTTATTTATTGTTTTTATTTTTTTTACCAATAACTTGTATCCATTTTAATTTCATTTGCAAGAAGATATATTTCAAGAAAATAAAGGAATGGATGTTTTTTGAAAACTCCAATCGAAGGACAAAAAATTCCCTAAGAAAATTCAAAATTTTTCAAGTTAAATTTGAATTTTCCGTTACAATTATTATTATTTTTTTTTTTCACTTGAAATTTGAACAAAAACAGTAATCTTGTGGGCCATAACCAAGCAAATTGAGATTTAAAGAAGTCATCCTATGAAACGGCCTGTTTTTTTGTGGGAGTTCTTAGGATTTTTTTCAATGACCAGTAAATAGATAGAACTTTAAATTTACTATAATTTACTAACATATATATCGACTGATAAATATAAATTTTAAGCTGAAAGTATAAGGTAGAATATGAGTTATAGTTCTCTGTATACCCCGCTTGAAAAAATGAACTCGCAATTCCTCAAACCTATTTATAGTTGAGTAGCGACCCGCCCCGGCTTCGCACGGGTACAATGCTGATACTACAGAAAAACTGTGAACGTTGTATATAAAAACACAGCGGCCCGCAATGGCTTCGTACGGGTATAAAATTAAAAACATATTTTCTCTGAAAGTTACTCTTGAAAGAGCGACATACAGTTGGCCATGTGAAAAACAGTCAACGCCCAAATCTAAGCCTGCAACGTTAAAGGTTTGACCCTGCGATTTATTAATGGTCATTCCAAAAGATGTTTTCACCGGAAATTGCAAGCGTTTAAATTGGAAGGGTAAATCCGATGGTATCAGAGGGATTCGGGGAATCAATACATCTTCTCCGGTACCACATCCTGTGAGTATTGTGCACTCTATTAAGAAAGTTTTCAGTGATTTTACCTGCAAACGCGTGCCACTGCAAAGCTTATGTGAATTCAGGTTTCTTAATAAAATAACAGGTGGTACCCGTGATGTGATGGATGGCATGTCCGCCTGTTAATCCAGAGGTTCGAGTTTGAATCCCAACAGAGGCAAAAATGTTTTTTCCACGGGTATCGCCTTTCGCGAGGAACTGGCAAATCCTCCGATAGTATTCATTGCCATGAAAAGCGCTTTCTCGATTAGCCGTTCGAAACCGGCAGAAAATTGTAGGTCCCATCCATTTTCTCACAAGGCATGGTTGTGAGAAATGCGCTAGGCCCAAGGGCTCCTCGCTCTGTTGCGCCACCCTATTTATTTAGAAGTTATTTGACAAAAAGTTTGAAAAAAATCAAAGTTATACTTTTGAAGTTATTTCTAAAAATCAAAATTTTTTAAAAAAATATATAAAAAAATTCCAAAACTAAATTTTTTTAAGTATTGGTATGCAGTCTTTCTTTAACAGCTTACGATTTCTTAAATCCAAAATTTCATCAAGATCGCGTCAGCTATTAACGAAAAAGTCGGGTTTGAAAAAAACGGCACTATGGGAGGTACCGGTTTTAGGCTTTTTCCAAATTTTTTTTTTACATCATAAGAAAAACAATCTAAAATTAATCCTACGCACAAAATTTTATCGAAATCGTTGGAGCCGTTTTCGAGAAAAATAAGTATTATCATATCGGTTGTATGACAGGTACCGTTATCTCAAACCCTAGAGACCCAATTCCAAAAACCCCTCTGTAGACTGCTCCACAGACCCTAACTGCAAATTTTGGAGCAAATCGGTCTATTGGTTCAGGCTGTAGATCCATATACAGACAGACAGACAGACAGAATTGCAGGAACCACTTTTTTCGTATTCTCTATCATCGTAATGTCATGTTTAATTGTTATCTCAAAATTTTTTTTCTGCACGATTGCAAGACTTGCCTTATAGTACCTATAATCGCAAGTAAAAATTATTTCGCATACACCTTACCCAAACGCACATCTTATTCCAAATAAGTTGAATCCTATACGCCTATGTAAGATACTGACCTATACCTACATACATTTTCATGCCGCGTTATGTCATCAACAAAACAATAGAAGTTCTCAAATACAAAATAACTACCTACCTAGTCAAATACAAAATGTTTAGCTGAAGAAAAAAATGAAACACACTCTCATCAAGTTGCGTACACTTGACCAAGAAATTCCATTCTATAAGTGCAGTGGTGCTATTTTCTCACCCCTTTCCCTTTGTGCGTTTGCCTATGTCCGTTTCATTCAATCCTTCCTCATTTCAAACTATTTTTTTACAATGCAAGCTACTCTACCAGCAAAAAAAAAAAACAACAGGCACACAGTTTGTAATGAGAAATGAATAGCACAAAAAATCACAAAATAAGGTCATAGGTATAGAATATAGATGATATAGGTATGCATGCATAAAGCACAACGCATAAGATCATCTGAGCGATACTCCTTTTTCAAATCATAGAGAACAGAGAACAGTCAAAAAGAGAAATCGGCGCTAAACTTGGTGGCGGATTTGCTTGGAACTAAAATGCGTATGTATATGTTTTTAAGCAAGATTTTCTAGTAAAAACCCAAAGTAGACAGTTTTTCTAGAATTAATATTTCAAATTCTGTGACCACAAGAGTATATTTTTTAATTGAAACTGATTGAGATTATATCAAAGAAAAATACCAAAAAAAAATTGAGGTTCTTTTGGCTTCTCGTTAATCAGAAATCGTTTGCAAATATGACTTTATTGAAATTGAATTTTAGCGGTTTGGAGAAAAAAATATTGATTTTGAGCTCGGAGGTTAGTTCGGGAGCTTTATTACCTTCAAAAAAATGTATATATATATGTACTTGAAAACACCCACGCCGTGCCCCATGCTTTATAAGCTAAAAAAAGGCAGTTTCACCAACTTCTCATCATAACACCTGTTTCAAAACACTTTAAACTATTACCAATGATTTAATAAGATGCGCCTGATATCTATCTACTATTTCCTTTTTATTTCATGAAAAAATATTAATAAACGGCAAAGTTATTACCAAAAGAGTATGCTAAAAACCGAAAAATTACAACAAATTGAGGAAGATTTTTTTCATATAAGGAGACAAAATTTGAAAAAAAACGCTCGGAGGTTAGTTGCATATATATTTTCTAGTTATAAAACGAAAAAGAAAAAAATAAAAAGTTCATAAATACGGATGCCCCGACCAAAATAGTGAACAAATCGAAATTTTCAATAAAAAAAATGGCTTCCAGTCCCTATAAAAACCGTTACGGAATAACTTTCAGCATTTAAAAGATACACAAATGTTTGTGTGTTTTTCATCTTTACAGTACATTTTGTTTCATCAAATTATCAAGAAAATTGCAAAAGTTATGAAGCGATAAGTCAACGCACCTTTCAAATTTTAACGAAAAATGCAAGGGACACCTAGCCTTAAGGCATTTCCCTTAGACCAACGTGAGATGAGTAGCAAATCTTCATTCATTAAGGCAACTGCCTCATTTTTCGCCGACAAAGGTCGACTGATCAGCAGCTGCACATCGTCAGCATAAAGATGGATTTTGCAGTTTTTTATAACAAGTGGGAGTTCGTTTATATATAGGGAGAAAAGAATTGGTCCAAGTATCGATCCCTGTGGAACACCGGTTAGAACATTCATAAAACTGGACGAGCGATCATTAGCGATAACACATTGTTGTCTCCCACTGAGATAAGAAAGCATTAACTTACATGACTCGATAGAGAAACCATATAAATTTAGCAGCTTTTTGCACAATATTGAATGGTTGACAGTGTCGAAGGCCTTTGAGAAATCTAATAGTGTTAGAATTGATATTTGGTCGCCATCCATTGCAGTTCTTATTTCATCTGAAACTAGAAGTAGGGCTGATGTGCAGCTCCGTTTCGGGCGGAAACCAGACTGGCAAGAACTCAATAGATTGTTGGAAAACAGATAATTTTGTACCTGCTTATAGACTGCTTTCTCGAAGACTTTTGAAAGGAAGGGAAGAATAGCTATTGGTCGGAACTCTGTCTCTAAGCTTGTATTTTTCTTAGGAATGGGAATAATTTTTGCTTTCTTCCACTCCAAAGGAAATTCAGAGGTTGTTAAATGGTGTTGAAAATGTGCGTTATAAAACTGAGTAAGTATGGGAGAAGGAGCTTAATAAATCTAGGGTTTATTAGATCAAGACCAATGGCATTCGATCTAATTGATAATATCGCCTCAACAACGTCCTCTTCCTGAAGCCTTGCAAAACTGAAATTGTTTTGAACAGTACCTGTTTCAACTTCGTTCAAGAAACTGCTTGGAATTTCCTCGTTTGAGGAATGAGGCTTGGAGGTGAATTTCTTATTGAATGCATCGCAGTCTATGTCACTAGAAAGAGGCTTAGACTGTTTTCCAATACCAATTTATCTCAGTCTTCTCCATACGTTCTTACTAGAAACTGAGGTACCGAGTTTTTGTTCATAATAACGCATTTTTGCTGATCTTATCATTGCAACGACTTTATTTCGTAAACTGCGGTAAGCTCGGTGAAAGTATTCGACCCTATATCGTTTCCACTGACTGAAGGCAGCATCTCTCCGTGACATCAAGGCGCAAATGTCACCATTCAACCAAGGGGGAGACTTATGTTTTACAAGGCAGGTTTTAATGGGTACATGCATGTCAAACAAAGAATTGAGGTTACGTCCAAAGAAACTTATCTGCTCATTAATGTTCGGCATAAGGTAAAGTGAATTCCAGTCTATATTGTTGAAATCTCGCAGCAAGTGAGACGCGTTTAGGTTTTTGAAATCGCGATATTGAAATCTTTGATTGTCAGTTTGACAAATCATATCTAAACAAGTAAAGATTAGATCGTGCTTAGAGAAACCTGGAGCTTGAAGCTGACTATATAGCAAAACCTTTTCAACATCACTAGAAAGAAACAAATCTAGCAAAGAATTGGAAGAATCGGTAAAGTGAGTTGGCAAGGAGCGGTTTATGGGACTAAGATTGAGGGCTTCAAAGGAACTTACAAAACTTTGAGATAAATGATTGTCCAATAAATTACAGTTGAAATCACCACACAGTATTGTATGAGAATAACAACATGAAATCGACTCTAATGAATTCTCCAATTGTGTCAAGCTAATATAATTGTACGGCCGATAGACAGATCCAACCAAGACGTTTTCGGTGTCACATTTGATATTAACAAATAAATATTCAATGGGACTGCTGTCATCCGATTTACAAACAAACCTGCTACTTAATCCATCGCGCACATACAAAGCAGAACCACCACCAGTCCGAGACATACGATCGGCTCGAAAAAGCTTATAGCCCTGCAGACGATAGACTTCGTCACATATGTTTGGATGAAACCATGTTTCAGACACAGAAACAATATCGATCTTAGAATCCGCAAACAAGTATCTGAGTTCCCCTAATTTTTTAGTCAGACTCTGCGCATTTAAATGGCATACACTTAGTCCATTGTTTTGAGCTCGTAAAACTCGTATCATATTATATAAACTCGTATTCATGTGACTGCCAATGAACCCCCTGGTATCATTAGCTGCACTCGCAAATAATATAGCTACCAAAGTAGCAGTACCTTGAGAGAGAATAGGAAGCATAAGAAGTTAAACAGACAAGCATTGCTATTTTTTTATGCTCTAAGAATAATATTTGGCAAAACGTCGTTACAGAAAGAGCTAAGGGAAAAAGAAAAAGATTATAAATAAATAGAGTATAAAAATAATTTTTTAAAAAAGGCATGCATAAAAGTTTGCAGAAAATAAATACTTTCAAAGATTTTTTACAGTGTATCATTGCTTACGGCAAATCTAATATGACGATACGGCGGCTTTTAAATTCTCAACGCTGTTTACAGCAAGGCTTCTTCCATTAGCAGTTGGTTTGATGAAAACAGATCCATGCATAGTCCATGCATAGTTCTAGCTGTAAATTCAAATACGGACAGATAGACGGAATTGCAAACCCCATCTACAGACAGAACATCGCCAACGTACCCTGAACCGAGCATATCAATGTGACTTCATTCAGTCATTTGCTTTGTTGCCCCCTCACACTTTTTTTTTAATCACGTAAAGGTCGATAAGGAGAAGTGGTCCGACAGAAAAAGAGTACAAGCGTTCAGAATTCACTGAAAATAAATACTCCCATCTTTTTGGCAGCGATGCCAAAACTAGATATATGTAGCTCTGTACAACTAATCTCTGTAAATAGTGTCATACGTAGCCCTTATTTCGATAGATAAATAATGTATAGGTATCGATAATCCCGTAATTTTTGTAACATCTGTATTCACTTCTTTAACGGCGGGCGCGCTACGAAGATTGTGGTCTTGCTCTTCCACCTAATAGCTTCACACCAGGGCTCCACTCTTGGGTACTATCCGTCTTATGAAGAAGATGCCAAGACTAAGAGGCAGAGGAAGGATCATTCAACTTACTCTGTGAGTGGCGTAGTTTGGCCCACACTTAGAAAAAAGGCTTTGGAAAATACTTCTTCGACAAACTGGGTGCGATCCTCTGCTGTTCATTACCTTTCAACCTTTTGGTTGAGTTTTCAAATGTCATTCCCATCATGAGATCTCTCAATTTCCTCAAATGAGTGATTATTTATCTTCTTTTGTTTCTTTATCTTCTTGAGAATTCGGTATTCTTCCCTTTTTTTCTCCTTATTGTTCCGGCCAAAATCAGCCCTTGTTCTTTTTTTTTTGCGTCAATTTGCCGTGTTCTTTGTAAAGGTGCATTCACCTGTCTGCACTCTTCATCGAACCATGGGTGTCGTTTTGAAAGCCAACTGAAGAGGCTGAGGTTCTACTGGCTTTTGGCATTGCCACTGGTTTTCAATGCTTAATTCTGACGTCGTCGGATTCAAGGATAGTTACCTCTCTTGCGATTGAAGTCTTCCGACGTCATATCGTTGCACAGTGTTAGTTCATTCCAAGTCGTGATCAGGATAACTCCACTAAAGTGGTAAAAATTAACATTAATGAAGGATAGGGTGGTTAAAATAAAAAATTAAAGAAAATCAACATTGAGCAATCTACCCACTTTACAAAATTTACGTTTCATCAATAAAATGTCCTGGCCTGCAAAATATAAAAGCTAATTTCTTATTTGAACTGAATTCGTAAGGTTAAATGAGCTGCCATTGCATCAACCATTTTGGAAGTTTATTAAAACTGTTTTTCAGATTCCATATTTTGTTATTCATCTTGGCTACCAGCCCACTAACTTACAATCTCACCACCTATTTCAATGCAATACCAAAGAACAAATACTAGGAAAGAGGAGAAATGATTTCAATGATGGTATACTGACTTGTATGTTATGCCAGGAGTAGTGTATATAACTTTTGCGACTGCACCCAACTTTTGATTTCGATAGAAATCTATGCCATTTGCAGCAACAGTGCTTCATTTAGGAAACCTGGTTATCCAACTCTTTATTGGTTATTCTGATTTTCTGTTGCCATGGTATGCTCCCCTATTGACAATAACGCTGTTGATTACATTTACCCTCCATTTTCAAAGGCAAGTAAAAAATAAAACTGAAAATGATAAAGGAATAGAAAAAAAAACCACCTCTCCCAAACTCATCCAGTGCTCTCCCTCTGCGTTTATGTCAGTCACGTTGTCACGATTCTTTGTGTGAGCTGTGAGGGGTATGACGGTACGGTAGGAAACTTCGAGATTTTATTCCATCTGTGGACTATATTTCGATACTTTGATGGGTTTTTGCGTTTTAATGTAAACTTAATTGAAGTTCACAAGTCAGGTCAGATACAGAAACCCACCCAGCCCATAAGGAATATTGAACGAAAAGTCCGTCTCCGTTTTAGTATGCATGCTGCTGTTGGCACTGCCCTTGCCTCCTTGCTTCTGACTGGTGTGTCTGTGTGCTGATGTTTGTAGCTGGGCACGTTTTTCAAGCTGTTGGTTGTTTCTTGTTTTCCAAATAAAACGTACAGTTATATGTTAGTAGGCAAAAGTTTTCACCGTGGTTACCCACAGTATTTGCGAAGCCACAACAGAATGCAATTTCAATACTGAAAGGCAACTCCAGCCTCAACATTTTGGCTTGCTGTAGTTCTTCATCATATTTGCCATTGACTTCGCATAGACTCTGAACCAGAACTCAGGAACTGCAGAAGGTGATAAGTTATCCGTAAAACAATTTGCCTCGCTTGTGTTTTCACGCCACTGACTGTCATTACAACCGCCCGCCTGTTGAAGTATTAGAGCTTTCACAAATGTAACTACTTTCCTTCGTTGTAGTTTCTTGTCCTGACGTTGTCGGCGTCGGCATCATTCTCTCATCGTAGTCGTTGCTATCGTCGTCTAACACATTGGACAAGTAATTAGAAAGCAGTTATTCTGCGTGAAACGTGACATCAAGGAGACTTACTTTGTACCGACGAAAACAATAAAACTGAAAAAAGGAAACATCTTTGAGCGTGAAAAGTGGAAATACAAAATTTTATGAAACAACGTAACCCAGGGTGAGGTATGGTTATTAACAAAACAAAAAAAGGAAACACGTTGAAGTGTTGGTCTCGTCAAAGGATGAATATTACGTTTACATTAAGTTGCTTTCGGTTGTTGAAGCGTGCAGTGGGTTATAGGGATGCTGTTAGTACTAATTGAGATGTAAACGGGAAATGGCTCTAAAGACTGAGAAACTATACCTTTTCATTGACAATCACTGTTTTATGTTTCCAGAAATCTCTTTTTTTGCTGTTAGCCAAGTGATAACTTCAGTTTTATTTGAAAATACAAAAATGCCGTGAGAAAATTAATAATTAAAAGTCAATTAATAAATTAAGAGGTCAACGTGGCGCAGCCCACAAGCGCATCATTATACTGTGAAGTCGATAAGTGGGAGAGCTGGATCCCTTGCTCGTAACATCCAAAAAGGAAGCGTTAATGTAACAGAGACTATTAAAGAGACTTAATGTTGAATATCTCGTAAAAGCGTTACACTACAGTTCGTTATATTTAAGAGAGGTACCTACAGGTAGAGATTTCTCGAGAGACTGAAGTTGATTCTTTTAAGTACCTATCCATTTTTATAATGGTGAACAGGGGTCTCATTAGTTCAATATCGTCTGCGTAGGCGTTAAAGTTTTTTTTTATTGATTATGCCTCTGGTGACGACGTTTCAGTTTTTAACAATCTTTTCAACTATGATGTTACAGAAGTCGTATGAAAGTGTGTCGTCTTGTCGAAGGCCTATTCCTACATCAAAGATTATTTATCGACCTTGACGAAACAGTGTTAATTTCTCAAAGTCATTATGCATAGTCGTACGAGTCTTAGAAGGATACCAAAACTACACAATGCTCTGTATCGCTCGTCTCTGTAAACGACGACGACGATGTTAAGGAGGCTTATGCGCTATAATTGACGAGATTGCGAGCGTCTCCTTTTATCGGGCACACGATAGATACTGAGGATGAATTCATGGGTAATTCTTTTTCCAATCATATCATATAAATATTACAACAAGTTGTTTAAGTTCCATTGCAACCTCATCCCGAATTTGACATTTGAAGGCATTAAGAACAAGCATGAACGGTATAAGTTTCCATGTCTTGGAACGTTCTACAGATGTGTGTGAACTTTCTCGGATAACAAATAAATTTCACAAAAAATAATAATCGAACGCTAAGCAGTCAAATAAACGAAAAACTATGGCGGAGATTCTTCCAACCAAAAGGACTGCAGTGCTTTGCTTAAAAGTGAACTTTTTTGGTTGCAAGGCAGTTGTGACTCTCAGTCCATCTAGTGTTTGTTATCCTTGTGAGTTTACATGTAGCGACAGGTATACCTATGTTGTTGCATTCTAAGCGTAAGGAAGCCGTCGTGCCCTTTTTGGCTAGTTTGTCTGCCATACAGTTGCCTGGTATGTTCCTGTGCACCGGCACCCATGAAAGGTGAATGTTAAACTGATTTGACATCTCCCTCAGAAACATCTGACAATTTTGGACCGTGATGGATTTTGTAGAGACAGAGGCAAGACATTTAAGGGCAGCTTGGCTGTCCGAGAAGATTCGAATATCTGTGGAGGATATGACGTTTTCTTTGAGCCAAGACAACACCGTTAATCGCCAGAATTTCCGCTATGAACACACTACAATGATCGGGTAGGCGGAAGAAAAGACTGAGTTTCAGTTTCTCTGAGTAGAATCCACTTCCTACACCTTCGCTCGTTTTTGAACCATCGGTGTTAAAGTGTATTGCTTCGTTTTCCAAAAAGAGTGCCATTCTCCCAGGCTTCTCTTGAAGGTATGGTTACTTGGAAATAATTATCAAACATCAACTTGGGGGTGGTGTAGTCGGATCGACTCGGTGAGAATCTTAAGTTATCTAGAATGGTAGTGTGACCGATTTCATTATTGGTCCGCTGTGATGAAGCTCTGAGTCGAGTAGCTGAGCTAGCTGCGACTTGTTTGCTGAAGATATCTAGGGGTGTGAGATCTAGTAGTATATTGAGAGTGTCCGATGGGGTTGTCCTCAATGCGCCACTAATACACAGACCAGCGGTTCTTTGAACTTTGGCCAGCTTGTTGTAGTTGATCATCTTGTCTAGTGCGGCCCACGAGGCAATCACTCCGTATGTGAGCATCGGTCTAATTACCGAGGTAAACAGCCAATGGGTGATTTGGGGGGAGAAACCTCATTTCCTACCAATGATTTTTTTACAAGAGAAGAGTGCCAACTTTGGCTTTATTTACTCTTTCCTCAATATTGCGGTTTTCCAGGTCAGTTTTTTGTTAAAAATGTGACCTAGATATTTCGCTGATTGGATAGTGTGAGAGTTACCCCTTTAATAATTGAGGGTCTGAAGTTCGGAATTTTGTATTTCTCGTAAAGAGGCGTCCACAATCTACAGAAAAACTACTTTAACGATTTTGAATAAATTTTCAGCGCGAAAACATTATTAGATTTTCGCTTAAGACATTGGATAAGTGATGAAGTTTAAGCGCGAATAGACGTCAAAATGAGTTCGTCGGTCAAAACATTTTTATTTGTATTTATATAGATACATGATAAAACTCAAAGCGTAAAAAGTAATACTTTGAGGGCTTGGCTTTCCGAGTCAAAAACTATCAAAACTAATCAGAGTCTAAATAGTAAACCAAAGAATACCCAATGAATCGGGTATTTTTTGGCAAAAATTCGGTGTTTAAGCTGTCAAAAATTTTCTCTTCGATTTCCATAAAAACGCTCTTCGTGATCGTTTATTAAATATGACAAGCCGAGAGGGTCTACGAACTGGTTTGGGTGGCAATGAGAAAACCAGCGATACAGAAACACAAAAAAGAATGGGTAAGCAAAAAATAACCACTCCGCTAACGCTAACAGTGACTTAGACATGGACAAATTGATAAAGAGCATAACTGATGTCATCGTAAATCGCATCACAGCAGAAATAAAAGACTTGCGAACCGATTTTCTTCAAAAAATCAACACCATCGAAAACAACCTATCCGCCCATATCATCGAAGCTAACGCAGCTGTGGATGCCCTCAAAGTTCGAGTAAAAACACTGGAAACACGCCTTAAATCTCACTTAATGGTCAATGAAGAAGTAGCAGACCTACAAAAGAGATGTGATCTTTATGAACGAAAAGAAGTCTCCGCCGA
The DNA here is from genome assembly GCA_914767635.1 of Melanostoma mellinum. Lineage (NCBI taxonomy): Eukaryota > Metazoa > Arthropoda > Insecta > Diptera > Syrphidae > Melanostoma > Melanostoma mellinum. The sequence continues at coordinate 203,655,845 of OU612058.1, forward strand.
CGCCGTTCTTCTCGGCATCCCAGAACTTCAAAATGAAAACATCACCTCCATAGTCAACAATATATGCTACGTCATTGAGTGTCACCCCCCCCCCCCCCCCCCCTCTCCTCAGCAAGCTGTATTTAGAATAAAGAAGGGAAACAACAATTCTGTGTATAGCTCTCCTACTGTCTTCAACCTTAGAACGCCAAACGAAAGAAACAAGGTTCTAAAATGTATGCCAATTTCCACAAAATGAAAAAAAAGCAATTTTTATCAAAGAAGGATAAGCTTGTAGAAAGGTTTGTTACTCCCCGGCGGAATCTACCTATGAATATCTGTTTGTAGAAATATTTGGTGTTAAAAACAACATTCTTCTGGGGGTTGTCTACAGACCAAACAGATATGTTGGCCTGGAAGCATTCTATAGCATCATTGGTGAAATTAATACAACTTAACCAAATTTAATAATCTGCGGTGATTTAAATAACAACATTTTAGCCGATAGTAGCTTTAGCTAGCAAATGAATTCCTTCGACCTTCATCTTGTAAACTCTACTAAGCCTACACATCACAGTCAGACGTCAAGTACCCTTTTAGATATCTTTCTTGTGAACAGTAACGATCAAGTCTTGTTCTACAACCAGCTTAACGCTCCAACTTTCTCACGCCATGACCATATTTTCCTCACTTACGACTTCCAAGTTCCAAACCATGCCTAGACCCAATAGTGGTCTGTCTTATAAACGAGACTTCAAAAATATTAATAGTTTTTCTCTCGAAATGGACATTCGTTCCATACCATGGGAAAATACTTTCTCAATGCCGACACCGAATGACCAGGTGAAGTTCTTAAAAACAGACACGTCCCGTTAAAAGTCAATAAAAATCGCAAAGATTCAAAACCCTGGTTTTCAAATACAATTAAAAATTTAATTAATCAACGGGATCAAGCATACAGGCGGTGGGTTCGTTCTAGGGTCGTAGAACTATATGAAGTATACAGAGTGCTACGAAACAGGTGATGGATATTCAGTCAGGTGTTCAACCTAAGCACAACTGCACTATTGCAATATTGAAATTGGTTGAGGATATCAGGAAAAGCCTTGACAACAATGATGTTACTTTCTTGGTTCTCCTAGATTTTTCGACAGCCTTCAATATGGTCGACCATGCTCAACACCTTAAAAAACTACAGATCTCGTTCAACTTCTCTACTGACGCAATCAAACTAATCAAATCTTATTTGAGTGACAGAATGCAGGTCGTCTGTGTTGATGACACACTTTCAGGATTCCTTCCTGTGCAACGCGGTGTCCCCCAAGGATCAATATTGCCACCACTGCTCTTCTCATTACACATTAATGAAATTGCATCCATTATCACCCAAACATCTAGATACTTTTACGCCGATGATATCCAAATTTGTAAAAGATGTTCATTCGCGCTGATAGAGGATTGCATCATCACAATTAATGAGCAGCTTGGTTTGATCTCTGACAGGTCGATTAGTAACGGTTTGAGTCTAAATCCTACTAAATGCAAATCGTTATATCGAAAAAAAGCCTTAGATTTAACATACTTTCTATCAGTTTTATTAAACAATATTGCAGTAGAGTTTGTTAACACTGCGAGGAACTTAGGGATTGTCTTTGACAGAACACTGACTTGAAACAATCATATTCTTTCAATTGTCGGAAAAGTGTATGGAGATTTAATTGTCAAACATTTGAAAGACAATTTTTCATCAGCGCAATCCGTATCTGAAACTCATTTTCCTCTAATTTGAAGAAAAATAACAACATGGAAAAGTTTTACAACGAATTATTTGTTTGCTTAAACAGCCAAAGCAACTAGTTTCAGTGGTCAGCCTGATTTAGTTTATTTCAATTATACTACTCTCTTTGGAAAAGTACATCCATCATTTTCCACAAACTATCACTATTTAATAAGATTTTTCTAAAAGTGTTAGCTTATGTATACTTAAGAAACTAGACTAATCAAACATTTGGAATATTTGATTTAATTTCTTTGAATATTTTACGTGATTTTATTCAATTTTTATCATTAACATGCAGTAAGTAACCCTGTACCACCGAATCTATGTATAATGAAGATCGAATACTAAGTCCTTGTACTCAGCCTTAAGATTTTTATATTGTAATGTGCATACTATGGCAAGTGCGTGCGAACCAGTCGTGCCCATTTTTTTAATGGACTGAAAATTGAAAGAAAAAGGTAATTAGTCTACAGAACTTGGTAAAGGTTGTTTTTATACAACCGAACAGAAAGAAAATAAACATAACGAATATTATAAATCAGTAAGGCTTGAGACCCAAAGAAGCCCTTGTACAAATGATAAAGTTTACTCTTTAAGCTCTTGTAATCAACTTGTATGTACTCGACCTAAACCCTGTCCCAACTCCAACACAAGAAAGCGGTTGCACTTTACAAAATTTGTTATGTCACTCTATTTTACCTCAATAAATACCGAAATTCAAATGAAAATCTATACAAAGCAAGGAATTACAGTAGTAAGAATAACAGCAGCAACAACAACATCAAGAGTAGCGCAATCTGCTGTATCTACAACTTTTAGATTACAGGGAAGATTTCACATCACCACAGGTATCAACTACGGATATGCCAGTCGCACATTGTTAAATGCAAACAAATGAATTACATTTTCGCCCGAAAGCATCTTCCTATTTCCGAACCTCCGGCTGTCCTTGTGTCGTCATCGTCGTCCCTTTCAGTTTTACACAAATATTCATTACGCTACTATGCACTCGGGGCTAAGAGACATCTTTATATTCACATTAAATCTAGATACATTTTGATATTTGTATTTGATCGCAATAAATTACCATTTTAGACACCAATGCATCCGTCTTGGAGCACCTATAGCTTCACTGCAAAGGGTTTTAGTTCTTTTGGGGGAGGAACATTTGAAGCAGTGATGATGATGCGATGCTCTCCTTCCTATGGACTGCCTGCTGATGATGGCCAAATGTGTGTTACGTTTCAACCACATGTGGTGAATGACGACGTCAAAATGTTTGGTAATGCATTGGGAATTTGTGAGGCTTTTTGTTTTGATGCAAATCGAATATATAGTTAGACGAACTTATAGGTGCGTATACACAGTCAATACTGAGAAATGTGTTTGTTTAAAAGATGTGCTTTAGAGGGTGTAAATATTGCTCAGAGAAGGCTTTTTAAGATATTAGTTACCTCTAGCTACTAGTTTATCAGTGACAAGCGAAATTAAATTTATTTTGCTTATGGAAGAAATTAAATTCAGATTGGGAATACATCTATACTCAGTACTCATACTGCTCTCGGTTTATTGATAGAGTGAGTATGTTCTGTTGTAGACTTTATGCTGGCACGTGACACGAAAGTTGCTTAGATTGTCCTCTCAGGGATGTGCTATCTTTGATTGCTTGTGATTTTGCACAAAGGTATATAACTGTTTGCATTCTCAAGGCATGGCAATCACTTTTGCAAAGGCGAAGAATATACAATTTGTCTTCTGAAGGAGTTCAGATTTAAGTGCTTTTGTGGTTGTTAAAAGGTGAATTACAGAGCTAACCATGTAACCATGGCTATGCTCTGATTCAAATTTCAATTGAAAAAATTTTCTTTAAATGAAATAACAGGTTTTGAAGTGTGTAGTCATTTAATATGGTTATAAAATATACTCAAATGAACTTAACACCAGAATCCTTTTCGCTTAGTGCACAGGGGCCTTAACCAAAAATGTACGCTCTCAATTTCGATTTCTGGCAATCCATGTTCACTTCACACCTAAATTCGATAGAAGTTGCTTTCTAGTTAATTGCGCCACCTTAAACTAAATCAGCTTCTTCCGGGACTTCCGAGGAATGTATTTTCAAAATTCGGTCCAGTCGTTCCGTTGATATCCATGCCCTCTAAATATTCCTGCCATCGTAGTCTTGCGATGCGTAACTCTTCTAGACATCCAGATTTCACAGTGTTGGCCATGCAGCTTATAGTCTTATAATTTTTTCCATACATTGTCTTTAAATACAGGACCAAATATCACTTGGAGCAGTTTTGGTTTGAAAGATCCAAGGGTCTCTTCATTCGCTTTAGAAGAGGATAAAAAGAATACGGTGGCGTTGTGGAAACCTCGGGGCGCTTAACGCATTTCAAGGACCCACCATTCCATCACGATTCCGAAAAGCTTAAATAGAAAACACTTCTCATGGCAGTTTTAGATTTGATTAAATTAGATTTAGGGGACTGGCACTGCGGTGTCTGAATGGAACCTATTGTTCCAGCCCATGTGAGGTTTCAGGGCTGCTCTTGAATTGAACCAGAAGGTAGCAATCTTCTGTGGGTGAATGAGTTTGAGTTTATCTAGGGAATTGATCTCATAGTCAAGTATTTGCTTTTTAAGGCGGAAAAGTGCTGGACATTCTGTAATAATGTGCAGAGATGTTTATTCATTTTTGAGGCATAGTCCGCAGTGTCATCGAGCCAATATTTATGTATATATATCATTACTTCATCTACTTTGTTTTTTAAATATTTCCCAATCATAGTAACCTTTCAAATTTAAAATTAGTTTTACTTTGCATTTTTCATTTTCCAAATCGTAGTAACCCGTTTTTAATCCCTTTGTGTTGTTAAGTTATAGTTCCTTGAGTGTTTGTAATTTTCCGTAGTTGAAAAGGAATGTAAGTATATATATATGGTTAAGACTCTTCCAGAATATTCTGTATTTGAAAATTATCTTTCCTTAGAAAATAAAATCGTTTATTGGGAATCACGATATTTATATCCCTTTGAAACTGGTTGTTTTTATTTTGGAGCTATAACACTCAGCCTCATTTGATGAAGATGTTTCTTTAAAGAATAGTGACCGATTAGTAGTCCTGTGCAAATTATAAGGGGTTTTCCTATTGAGGTTCAGTAGGAATTCTGAAGTTTTTTCAGTATATTCTGGCAAAAACAGTTTTGAACAGATTTGACCAGATGAGTTACTCCTAGCTTCATTTAATTCCTCCACTAGGATGTTCTTGGCAGTATGTTTGAAGGTGCTTTTATTTACACCGCAGAAGAGTTCAGGACCGACGAATGGTTTAGATGCACCGTCTTTAGCTAATATGTCTGCCTTCTCGTTACCATCATAGCCTTTGTGTGCTGGGAGCTGGGATCCAGTGGAGGATTACAGCGTTTCTCCTTGCTAGTTCAGAGAGTGACATGACTGTCTCTTGGACTAGTTTGGAACTTATGACAGTTGAGCTTAACTCTTAACGCCTTAAGTGCAGCTTGGTTCTCTGAGAAAATGAATATTGTTTTGTTTTTCGTGTTCGATGAACATATTATTCTCGAACATTCTTTAATGGCAAAGACTTCAGCAGCTTGTAAAATGGGCGACTGACTGCTTAGACTTACTTGGAAATTCGTTCTGGGACAGTCGCTGAAAATTTCGGAACATGTACCAGTTTCCGTTTTCAAGCCGTCAGTAGGTACACCAGACCATATCTTGTCTTGAAGGATGAGGTTTTGTGTTCTCCCAGTCTTCCCTAGGGGGGATGACAATAGAGAAGTTGAACATGGGAATAATAGCATCCAAGCACATATTAAAGGTATTAAGTTTTTATAGACTTTCCATTATCGACAGATTTTCTTTCGGGATTGCCAATTTCTCGCTAAATGCAGTAGTCGTGAAACATTTTTTTATTTTTTTCACAATGGAAATAAAGCTTGTTTGTCTCTATTTCGTGCTCAAAACTACTGAACTTATTTAAATGAAATTTTGTATAGAGATAGTCTAGACGTCTAGAGCCATAGAAAAGCTAAAGGCTTTCCTCATCACAATAAAAGAAAACGGGAACGAGAAGGTGAAAAAGAACTACTGGACCAATTTCTGACATTCATTCAAATTAAGGATAAGTCACATAAACTAAATTAGTTACTTACTTAGGTGGGCACTACAGTTCGAGGTGAACCTGGGCCTCAACCACCATCCTTCTATAACGACACCGATTTTGGGCGAGCTCTATCCAGTTTTGCACTCTTAGTCGGCTGAAGTCTTCTCCAACTTGATTGCGCCACCTTTTAAGAAATTAAGGATCATTATCCCTGAGTAGCAAGAGCTTACGAGCGTGAAGGATGATGTCCTTCGCTAAATAAAAAAATCCAATTACAAACACAAACCAAAAAAAACTCTGCGAAAGAGAAAAGGGATTTTTCGAAATTTTTGTTTTTAAAAATTTTCTTTTATTTTGCTGTAAAACAAAAAAACCAATTAAAAAAACCCGAAATGAGAGTGCCTTAAAGCAAGAACCCATTGTTTTCTGAACGCAAAAGAAACGAAAGTGTCATTAGTACATTAAGAGTGAACGATAAAACAGGAGACTTAAAATTTGATTAGCTCGTGTATATGTTGTGCTCGTAGTATTGAACTCAAATTTATTATCATTTTTGTACAGTTTTAAATTCGCAAAATATGACCAAAGAGAACTACAGCACGACACTAAAGTATTGGTCGAAACAGTTCGTACAAATGTTTAAAACCGAATCAAAAACAAAGATTCGCGTACGATACTTTGATAGAAGCTGTGAACAGTGGATCTGATGGAATTCACTTCCTTCATGCTCCCAGAGTGACTGGAAAGGCTTTCCAACTTTAATTATTTATTAGTGAGGATCATATCGCAAAACTCTGTATGAAGCTTTAGCGCTGGCTTCATCTGGAATAGTTGCGACTCTATTAGAAAGTGGGCCAACTGCACACTCTGCCATGAAATTGCCATCGAAAATGCAAATCAACGAAAATCCACTTTGCAAAATGGCTAAAATAGCACAGTGGGTATGAAGATTCTACAGGTATATAATTTGTAGTCTGGGACGAATGCAAAATGGCCCATTAGAAGTGTCCGAACTCTGAAGGCACTGGACAGAGCTTTGAACCACAATATTTTTAATGATTCCATGATTCTGTTGTCAGGTGATTCTCGTCAGACCCTTCCAGTTATTCTTCGGTTTGCTGTTGCTGACGAAATAAACGCATACCTACCAGAAATCGTCAATTTTGTGGCGATACGTAAAACAATCCAATTGACACTAACGTGCGAGTTTTTCCAGCAACAAGATCAAACTGCAATTGCAGTTGATACACATTGGAGCTTATTTATAGAGTTCGCAGCAGTTCATTAGCCGTAATTGGCTGGATGAACGCGCAATATTGGCGGTGAAAAATAAAGATGTCGATGATCTCAATTTCACTATCTAGTTTTTTTTTCGGGAGAGTTGTTTTACTTTAAATCAACTAGGATGACATAGTCAACTATCCCAAGAGGTTTTTGTATTCACTGTACTTTGCAATGGAACGAGACTGACTATGAAAAAGCTAATGAATAACGTAATTTAGGTAACGATCATAAAGAAAAACACAATGGAAGGGTATAATTGATTCCGCGACGACCTATGATTCCAAATTATTTCTTATTTATTAAACGTTTACAATTTCCAGTGTATTTTGACCTGAAGCTGAAACATTCTGCAAATTTTCATTCAACTTTTTAATTAATTGATTTTGAGACGGTAAGAAATTTACCAGGTCAGCTAGAATTAAAAAAAAATTGCTAAGTGAGAATGAGCTCTTGAATTGCTTTTTAGTGAGTGTGTAGGCTATGGAATCCACTTCAGCTGGACAAACCCTTACTTGTCTCGCTGCACTTTTTCCATTTGTTTTTCACAAAAAGTGCTAGAGGAACAAAAAGAATCAGTCATTTCGGTAATTGAATCAATATCAGACTGGTTAGTCAGCTCGTGGGAGAATAAAAGTTAGAGTTTTGATTTATTTTCTATTCTATCCAACATCTTAGTTTTAACTTAACTGATTCTAGTCAAAACTGTGATAGATTAGTAGTTGCAATCTTATGATGTCTTACCTTGGGGGAGGGGGCGAAATCATTCCTCAAAATCACTTAAACGTAATTTATAAACGGCCCCTAACGCGTTTCTTAGAGCTGGACATTCTATTTAGACTGTTAATCTTACAAAAGAACTCGTAAGTGAAAATTCAAACAGCTTTTTTGGAGATCATATGGTAAAAAGTAAGAATCTGAAAAATGAAAACAAGCACCTACATTTTGCTTTCTGCTTTTTCATGCTATCTGTTATGATGTTCTACATTTTGCTCTCAACGCACGTGAAGAAGTTTCAATCCAGAAACCTAATTGAAAGTCTATTCTCCGTTATCGGAGTTTTATGAGGTTGCCACGACCGACACCTCATGATTTTTTTAAATTAAATTTTTCTTTTTATATACAAAATTGACGATTTTTATAGCACTGTAGCAAGATCACCGAATTCTCAAAAGGCAAAAGAAGCTACGGGAGAAGCGCTCGTTTAAGAAAATTCGGAGATGCCATGACAGGAATGAGGTTGGAAAACTTAAACTCAAGTCTGTAAAGACCAGCTAAGAAGCATAGTAATAGGACGCAGTCGCTACTGAGTATCTGGAAAGACCACTTCTGCAAACTGCTTACCGGCCGGCGCGGCGCGGCGGTGGTGCTTGTCTCGGAAAACATTCTTCAGTGCCATATCTACTTTGAATCAGTGTACAGTGTGGCTCGTTCTAAGATTTAGAAACAATAAAGTATCCGTGTGGAATTCTATCTTAATAAGTGAGAGTATTTACTGTGAACAACATAAATATGCGTTCTCACTTCCGAACATCGAACTATGTATTATCTGTAAAGAATTGCAAAAAATACTGTTGTGTCCAAAAGGAAGCAAAAACTTTTGGTCTTTTGTTAAAAACGTTAAGAACTCGACCACTTCATCGGTCCCAACGCCCGTTTTCAATGACTCTTCGTATGTCAGCTCCATGGATAAAACTGATTTGCTAGCAGCTCAATTTGTTGCTAACTCGACACTTCCTTATAGCACATTAGCCCCACCTGAGCTTAAGACAGTATATTCTGCTATGAAAAAGATATTTTTTCGAACTCACTCGGTAGCGAGAGTCCTCAAAGATCTCAAAATACATAAATCCGCTGGTCCAGATGGTATCCCCGCCATTATTCTGAGAGGTGTTCTTCGCTGGCGAAACCACTGCGAAAACTTTTCCATTTTTCCTATTCTGCTGGGATTTTTCCGAGCAGATGGAGAACTGCTTTTGTCCAGCCGGTCCCTAAAAAGGCAACTCTTCCTCTCCTTCCAATTACCGTCCAATTGCACTTAAATCCCTTCTTTCCAAGGTCATGGAAACGTTGATAAACCGTCAACTTATGAAATATCTTGAAGAACGAAAACTTTTTAAAGCCCGTCAGTACGGCTTTCGTAGCAAAAGGTCCACTGGTGATTTGATGGCTTATCTCACCAAAAAGTGGAACCAATCTTTACATTGTTTTGGAGAAAGTAAGATTATTGCGCTTAGTATTTCTAAGGCATTTGATAGAGTTTGGCATTAAGCTCTTTTATCGAAATGCGTGCTTTTGGTATCGATGAGTCTCTTCTTCGTTGGATTAGAAATTACCTTTCCCACCGTTCAATACAAGCTGTATTGGATGGTTTCAAGTCTGATACCCACTTCATAAATGCTGGTGTGTCCCAGGTCCGTTTTGTCTCCGACTCTCTTCCTCATTTTCATAAATGATCTCTTGTCTGAAACTTCTAATCCTCTCAACTGTTTTGCTGACGACTGGACCCTCAGCTTTTCATATTCGTTTCCAAAATCACGTCCCTGCTTTTCAGATGTGGAGCTGGAACGGTTGCGTATGTTAAACTCATTGAGTTCTGACCTAGACAGCATTGTAACATGGGGTCATACATAAAAACCGAGTAGAAATTAATGCTTCGAAAACTCAATGTTGTCTCTTGTCGTCGAAGCTTAACATTCCCGCATTACAATTATCCATGAATTGTACCTGCTTCCAAGAAACCGAAAAGCTGTCAGTACTGGTTTGTGTGTAAACGATGATCTTCGTTGGAATGACCACATATTTGAAGTCGCCAAAAACGCTGCTAAATGCTTAGGTTTCTTAAGACGATGCAGGAAGTTCTTCACCCCTTCTGATCTGGCTACAATTTATAAGGCCTTCATCCGCCCAAAACTGGAGTATAACTCCCATATCTGTTCAGGTGCTTCTCAAACATCTTTGCACCTCCTTGATAGGGTACAAAATAGAGCGTTAAAATTGATAGGTGATAGTTCAATTGTAGAATCGATTGATTCTCTTGGACATCGTCGAAACGTCACTCTAGTGAAATAGCCCGCAAAATAGTGAAATAGTGCATTCCCCCCGCAATACCCGCCTTGCTAACAATACTCATCAGTTCTACCCTGAACCCAACTTCGGACGTACAGTCAAATATCGAGATTCATATTTGAGTCGCACCACCCGAATGTGGAATGCTTTGCCTGACCCAAAAAGCAACGTGCATCGGTGTCTCCTTTCAAATCCTCTCCTATTTTCCTAAATGCTCGCACTGTGTTCTATAACATTATAAGGGTATTCATAACCCCTTGATGTGTGCGTAAATTATAAAAAAAAAAAAAAAAATAATAATGAGAAAAAGCCAGCGTGATATATTGTAGGTACCTTTTTGGAGAATTTCAAATACCCACACTAAAAAATGTAATACACGAAAATTCACATTCGTTAGATTGATACTGTGTTGGAAAACCAAATTTCTCCAGTTCGGGGTTTGAAGGCCTCGAATTGTATTTTTAATGTTCCCCATACTGATAAGTTGCAAAATAAGTAGGTTCTAACACATCCTTCAAAAGGATTTCCAGGAATAATACAGCAGATAACTAAAAATTGTAGCTGATTCTCTGATTCAATACTAACGACTTCAAAGCATATTACTTAATTTTAATGTTAACGAATCACTTGAATGATAAACTCGTATTTATGTGACAAGAGCGAAATTAAGATCCTCCACAACCAAACCCTCTCAGAATATACTCCGTTTTCATTCCCTAAAGCTCTTGAGATATTAACCTAATGTATCCGCCTCTGTACATGATTTTAGCCTTATGTCAATAAAGGCTTTTCCCTAGAAATATTGAATTTAAAATATGTATAAATAAAAATTAAGCCTCTAGTGTATTTTTAATGGAATAAAGTACATGTGTGTTTTTTCCATTGAAATTAGAACTTATTTTGGTATTGGTTTATTTTTATTTTATCTACGCTATAAACACAATTATCAAATCTAGTCAAACGATTAATATATACGACTCAAACTTAACCAGATGCACCCAGCACTGTGGGAGAAACTAGCAAATTAGCACTTAAACAGAAACACAGTAATACCCAGCTTTTACAAATGAAAATTATTGGCAGTTGCAATTAGAGTCATCATGGATGGGTGTTAAAACAACCACAATTGAGCAGTACTCAGTTTACATCCGCAAACTGACCATAAATCATAATTATTCATGTGAAGCTAGCAGTAAACATATAGGGAAACCAATGGCAAATATTTGGTGGTGCAAACCTACATTCGCATTGAGTTTATGTAGGATGGACAAGGACATAGAAATGGTGCATATGAGCAAAATCTGGAAGGTGTTGGTTTTTGTTTTTGATGAGGAGGCACAAGAGTCAATGGCGAGCTGATCCAATTAAATGATTCGTTCAACCAAGCACAAATCATGGGCAATTAACAAAATAACAACGTGTTGTGTTTGTACCAAACTCAAGCTATTGGGACTGAAACCACCAAAGAAAAGCGTTTGAAATTATACTTTACTGTATATTTGAGCTTAAACAACATGTTTGTGAATTTAAAAGTCTAACTTCTTTGATATGAGTACATATTACAAACTACCAAAATTACATTAGTTTATTCAATTTGTTGCGATATATATTTGTACAAAGTATGTACCTTTTGCGTAACTAGTGTAAGTGTCCTGGGACTGCAAATGTAGTTAATTACAGGAAAACACGTTTTTGGAAGGCAAATAAAAAAACTGTGCATTGCTGAGCAACATCAGAAATACAGAAAAACCATAAATTTAAGAACGTTCGTATCCATCTAGAGCGCATGCTGTTAACAGTTGAAAGCATTCAATTATGCACAAAGAAACAAGACTCCAGACTATAATTATTGACGTTGTTACATACACCATATGCTTATGTACACAGTCTAAGTTCCCAAATATTTCAAAGAGAGTAGTGCCTGCCAAGGTACCTACTTTCCACTCATTTTCACAGTGCATCCTTAAAGCGGCGAAAAGATGAACACTCAATTTCAAGGTTCTCTAACAACGGTACGGAACCTTGTTAGAAAACGGAAATGTAAATAGGACAGCTCTAACACAATTTTATTATTTAATTTACTTTTTGTAGTAAAACTTCTTTTATGCGACTTGCAAACATGAATGCGTAACACGTTTAACGCAGATTATCGACTGCATACTTTTCGGCACTGCTCGCAATACGACATTCTGCCAGACGATTTAATTGCAGTGAAATGTTTTCTTCGGTGAAAGTTTGCATTTTTTCCGAAAAAATCAAATTAAAACCAGTTATTTGCTATTTTTAATGCGATTAATTTATTTCTAATTCATTTCTTAAGAAAAATCTCAAGATCTCATTAAATTCTTCTAGATAGTTCTTCAATTTATGCCGTGTGTGTGAAAATCGTGTTTGTGATTTCAAAATTAATTTCAATTGCTTTATTGAAAGTAGTGTTGTGTTTTCTCTTTTCTTCGAATGAAGTAATAGAAAATATTTAATACCTAGTTTTTACGTAAAGTTTCACTTCTTCCATGCGGAGAGACTCTACGCACTTGTTTTGTTTTATTTTTTATCTATTTTATTTATTTTTATTTGTTTTATTTATTTTATTTATTTTAATTATTTTATTTATTTTATTTATTTTATTCCAGAGCTCCAAATGGTTCATTTGGGGCTCCATACCCCACTTGCGTCTGCAAACCTTCTATCGGTATTCAGTTCTATAAATGAGGAGTTCGAAGAAGCCGAAAGGGGATAATGTTTGGACCTGACAACGCCGATTGATCATAAGCGAATGATTTATGTGAAAATTCCTGATCTCAAACCTAAGCGCGCTTTTGTCGGAATGATGTTCTTCAAAACGGTGTCCGCTGCCGAGAGAAAAGTTTCTAAACCATCGACTTCAAATTTTAACAGAACATTCTTCTTGCAATTCTCTATCGTCGTATGGAAGCTTCTTTTCCTTTTAAAAAACTTCTTTTTTTTTGAAAAACTGTCGAAAAAAGGCCAAATTCATTACTTTTTATCAAATCGCCACCATTTTGTCAAAAAAAAAATTTAAAAGAAGCCTTCATAGGACGATAGCGGTTGCCCTACAAATTATTAATCTTCTTGGAATTTTTGTTTCAGATCAAAATTGAACCCGGAAAAGTGGACACCGATTAAGACTCTTTTTTTAACAACATTTTAAAAAAATTAAAAACAATAATATAATAACAAATAAATATAAACTATTTTGTTTTCTCCATCGTTGCTTTAATTTAATCAACCCATTTTAAACCCAGTCCGATTAGAATATCCTAACCATGAAAAAAAAAATTGCGAAAATCAGTGATTTTTTGGGCGGTCACACTGAGATGATCCCTGAACGTATTTACGATATGCACAAACTATACCTGTCAAAACACGCAGTGCGATAGCAATAGAATGCGTTTAGAGGCCCGGGGTGCGTGAGTGGTAAATACATTTGAACAACCGATCGCGAAAGAATAACCACGATACAAGTTTGAGCTCCACACACCGACCTAATATTCGGGTATTCGGCATATCGCCGAATATGCTTTTCGTTAGCAAGTCAAATTTTTTGTTTTCTGTTGTGATTGGAACCAGGAGCCTCCCACATAACAGACAGACAAGCTAATCATCACACCACGGGTACCATTATGCTTTACTTGCCAGCATTATATTGATCATCCGCACGTTTTTTGAGTGCCACAAGTAATTGTTGATTCAATACTTTTTCGAAGCACCTCATGCAAATTTTTATAGGGAACCACAATGTTTTTTCATTAGGATTCTTATGCTATGAATTGCATTATCAGATTGCTTTTGTTTATATATGTGGGGTGCACTGAAAGGGTTTTGAATGCCCTCAATAAGTTTTAACACAGTACGGCAGATTAGAACGATATGATAAATTATGAAAAGAGATAGCCAGGCAAATTGTTTTTATATGCGCCTGAATAAGATGCTCCTCATTCGTGTTGTTCGGCTTGTAAAAGAATCTATGTTTCATATATAACATCTGGAATTCGACTCAAACGTTTCCGTTGCAGTTCCTTCGCCAATCATATATTTAACGCACTGCCTTGGATTCTGTCAATTAGACGCAATTGAGTAGGTACTGAGGGGTCCAGTTTAGATTATAGGGATATACTCTTATAGTCAGCTACGCAATACATACGTGAGGGATATCAACACGAACGGTAGTTATTGAAATTCCGTGTACTGCCCTTCTTTTTGAACATTGGTAGAAGCTAGTTTTCCCTACACTGCTCAGGCAAATTATCACCTCTATGAGCCTAGGAGATAAGAATCGTGAGCCATCTTAGTCCGATGTTTTCCATCTTTTTCCAAAAACTTTTATTTTTTCCTTTCGCCCAACGCTTTCACCTTTTTGGAATTCTTAACTCCTTCACTGTGTGGTGGATATTTTGTTAATCTAGGTTCAGTTTCTAGAAAGTGCACTCAAGGAAACTATCCGTTTAAATGGTCATCACAATACTGTTACCACCTGTGTGGAACATTGTCATCATCCACTAGAAGCTGCTGTATAGCATTTTTAATGAACTTCGACGAACGAATCTTTCTCCTCATTTGAGCTGCTATTTTGAAGACTATTTCTACTTTATTCAAGTTCCTTTTTCCTAGCAGGGATGGTTTGCATCATCAATATGGCCAGTAATTTCTTTCAGCTTCTGATACTTGCGCTCTGTTTTTTTGCTTTGAATTGGGCGTGCTTCTTCTTCGCCTCCCTTTTGCATCTTCTGTATTTCCTTTCGAAGAGAGCCTTTCCAACTTTACTATTTGAACGGCAATCGGACCATGTCTTGGAAGTCACTTTTTTATTATCACTGCATTAACTTCATCTTAGCACCACCATATTCTTAAACTTGCTTGTAGTACTCCTCTGACATATTTAGCAATGATTTGGATTTATAGGCAAGTTTGTTGCAAGCCATCATATATACTTTGTGCAATGCTCCCTAAATTTTTGACTTGATCCTTATTTTTGCCAATAAACCAAATTTAGACTGCTAAAATCATGAAGTTACTTAATAGAGGTAAGAGGACTTAGCAAGTCAAAGCGGAGTATCCCGTGTATGATCGCATTGAAAGCAGTACAGGATATATGAGGGACCGCATTATCGCACACGTTGTCGAGTAATATGCCACTGAATTATTTGAGTTTACCGTTATACTTCTCACGATATCGAATTGTTGCTGATTCCGAGATCAGGAGTTATTTCTAGGTTTTATCTAGTACACAAGGCCATCCATCCACACCTCTTTTGCTGAGTACGTTGTAAAGCCACATTTCATTACCCTACTCTTACTTATAGTTTATAAAAAAAGAACATCGAAAGGCCCCCTTGAGTTTCACTACTTTTTAGGAAGACATTTAAACTTTAACATGCGATCATCGGCCTCACAAAATATTTAAACACCAACAATCCAACATACTATTAAACATTTTCCACCCACAAAACTATTCCGTATACTTTGACGTACTCTCTAAGATAAATTTGTTATTGTTCTTGTTCTTGTCGTTAGGTGAAACTTTGTGGCAGCCTTGACGCTTAATTTTCTAGGAAATACCTACTTGATGCAATGCATCGACGATATTTCCGCGCAGAATATTTAGGAGGTTGCACAACAATCCAATTAATTCATTATAATGCAGTGAATCAAATTCAAATTACCACTAAGGCTGCAAACATACACAGACACACTTCTATTCAGAAGTATACCTTTGCCTACCCTGCAATTTTGTATTAACGTTTTAAGGCGAACATAGGTAATTGTATTTATTCGGGGGTTGATTTTATGAATATAAGATAGGGAAGGTTTTGTCTTAATAGAGTTTGTGGGATTCCCATGGCGTTTCATAGTTTCCATAGAAATTGGGTTGAAGTGTGTGGGATTGCATTTTTTTATTTGATATGGAAAGCTCTTGTAATTATCTCGGTTAGGTGAGGAGGCACAAATGAAAATTTTTAAAAAGAAGTCAATTCCGTGAGGAACATCAAAAAGCGCTCGGTTTCTCCTCGTGAACTGCGAGGTATGGATTATCTGAATCTACCAAACTTGACAGTTTGTAACGAAGCATTTAGCTTCGACGTCTGCAAACAGTGTACCAGCTTTTTGGTGAATTATTAGTCGTTGGGAGAACAGGCTTGAGGTGATTCGGCACCAATCTCTGCACAGACCAAGATGTATAAAATAGGGAGCACCGTCATAGATAAACACAGCAGCGACAACCGAGACGGAACATCCCGAGATATCTCAATTCAGCCGACTTATAGTGCAGAATTTTCTTTTCTTTTCAGCTATATAATATTAAGTTACTATTTAAATTATAGACAATGTATTTGGTTGGGCTCCCTATGTGCCAACATTACCACATTATTATCACATTCTAAATTTTTAAATTATCTAGTATAAGTATCAATATATAAAGGGCTTTCCAATAGGTATGATATGATTTTGGAGTGGCGTTTCGGCCATTTGTAGTATTTTATTGCATTCAGAAGTGTCTACAATTTCACTATAAACGTCGTTTACGTTTGATTTTGCCTTGGAACAACTTGAAATCGAAAACGATTTTTTAAGAAAATCATCTTTTCAAATAAGGCTTACATTCATTTGACTGGTGCGGTGAATAAACAAAACTGGCGATGAAAATCCGCAAAATATTCATGAAAAACCATTTCATTCACCTAAATTGAGAGTTTGGTGTGGTTTTTGGGCTGGTGGAATCATCGGCCCGTACTTCTTTCAAAATGAAGCTGGTAACACCATTACTGTCAATGGAGAGCGGTATAGATAGATGATAACCAACTTTTTATAGACGAAATTGGAAGATATTGATTTTGACAACATTTGGTTTCAACAAGACGGGGCTACGTGTCACACATCAAATGCATCAATTGAATTATTGCGAGAAAAATTTTGAGATTCGATTATTTCAAGAAATAGTGATATTGAATGTCCTCCAAGATGTCGTGAGTTAACACCATTAGACTATTTCTTGTAAGGTTATTTGAAGTCATTGGTCTTTCAATATAAACAGGATTCTCTTCAAGCTTTACAAGTCAATATTGAACGTGCCATTCATGATATACGACTTGATTTAGTGGGGAAAGTGCTCAAAAATTGGGTTCATCGAATTTGTTGCTGCAGAAGAAGCCGTGGTGGCCATTTTATTGAACTTTTATTTAAAACTTAATTGTATTGATTAAACTGCACATTAAATTTGAATTTGCTTTACAAAAATTGTGTTTTTTCAAAAAAAATTCATATCACTCTTATTGAAAAACCCTTTATATCGTTCAATAAACATAATGTAAAAAAAAATTAGAAAACACAGTAACCGGCACCAGGAAAGTGTGAACATTTCTCCAGCAGCAGTAGTAAGAGTAAGGAACTAATAATTAGAATAATATTATCCAAATATAGTCTTACGTATTGTGCCACCAGGGGCAAAGACTAATACCTGTGATCCATAGGAAATACTTCCTATTTTATTAAAAAAGCTTGACAGAGCGTCCAGTGAAACCTGTCAACGTTTTGAATATCCGCCAGTGGGCTTAATACCTGTGAGGCGATTGCCCCCAAGGGTACCGATTAATACTTGTGAGCCTAAACAGCGCCTGAGAAATCAGAGAAATCTGTCAATAAAAACCAGCGCCTGACAGAGGGCCTCAGTGAAACCTGTCGACCTTTTGAATTACCGGCAGTGGGCTCAATACCTGTGAGCTGATTGCCGCCAAGGACACCTATTAATACTTGTTAGCCCCCTAATCTTCTATATTCCCCTTTATTTCTGTTTCTTCCTACTCTCTCCAGGAGGACGACACGGACCTTTAATTTATTATTGCCTGCTAGCAACCGACCGCCGATATTCTACTACTGCCGCCGCGCTGCCGTTGTTGCCATCCGCTGTAGTTCAGAGGAACGCTAAAACCGTGAGACTTATTGCTATTATTAGGTCTTTCTACATCGGCAACAGCCGATACGCCAGCGGCTTCATCTCTTACGCTCCTAGGAACGCCACGACATTGATCCGTACCAACTTTACAGAACTTGTTGTAGCCATTTGTCGTTTCATGTTGTAACTTCACTACAAAAATTTATTGAGAAATGAAGAATTGTTATTGTACTGAAGGCTTAACGTGTCTTTCTTCAGAACGAACCCTGCCGTACCGTGAGCTTTTACCCGGCTGGAAAAGCAAAGCACGTCACAAGTTTTTCCTGGTAAAGACAATCACATAAACATTGATATTAAAAACATACTGTACCCTAGTACACTTGATCTAACTACAAAAGTCGTCCAAGCTTTTGATTTTTATTTTTAACACAGCTCGGCTTGCCCATCGAACAATTCATAGGATTTTTGTTCATCTTTATGATAGTGTTAGTTTGGTAGAGACTATTATTCCTTGATTATAACACTCCATATTTCTCACTATCTAAGCTTTTTGGAGTCTCAAAGAATGAATTTTAAAAATTGGTTAATACAAAATGGACAATCTAGTGGCTTCTTATTAAAATATTGGCTATTGTGACGGGAGCGGGTCAAAATTCTGGCTTCAAAATACTGTTTTTCAAAATTCTGCTTTGAAAACGAAAATTCTGCTTTTCAAAACTCTGCTTTTTTTCATTCTGGTTGACAAAATTCGGCTTTCCGAAATTCTGCTTTTCAAAATTCTGACTTTTAAAAAAGGAAAAATTCTGCTGATTTTTTTTTATAATATTTTATATTTTACTAGCTGACCCACCCAGCGCGGCGTAGCTAAGCCCCTATTCTTATCAAATTGAAAGTTAATTGAAGTAATCTCCAATTCTTTTATTCTAGTGGCAGAGTGGGGATGAAATAGCATAATATATGCTACTCAGGAGCAAGGTAGTTTTAAGCCTATCTGGCATCCCAGTGCCGAAAGAATTTTTGAAATCTGTCCAGTAGTTTCTAAGTTTCCATTTTCAACTTCTTTCCTGAGGGAATCTTCCGTTCACGTGCAAATATGTGAATGAAATATAAGTTTATGTCACTGAGGGATAAACTCAATGAATTTGAATTGATGCAGACGAAATCATTTCAGCAACAATCAGCAACTAAAATTTTCTCATTGAACTCTTAAATATAAAATGTTTTGAAAGTAGTTACAATTTATAATCAGAATAAAACTTTAAAAAAAATAGTACGTATACGCCAGAGTTCATAGTATATACTTAAGAAAATGTATCAAAAATGTCTTTTTTGTGTTCAGATGAATAAAAGACCTACACATACTTTTGTAAAAATTAATTTCAAAACAAACAAAACGAATCCGTATTTAATAAAAAAACATTTTTTATGACGATTGAAATACTCGTATTATTATTATTTTTGGCACATCATGTTGCTTACAACTTACAAAACAGAGTTTTCCTGAAATACTGGCTATTAATAAGTTTTAAATTTGATATTGACAGACACACACTGCTATTATACAGTCTGTTAGTCAATTTAAAGCTCTCTCATAAACTATATTTTTTGTTTTGTTTGTGGTGCGTAAATAAACAAAGAAGACGGTTTTCCGACGCGCGAACATGCGACGTATATTTGTCCATGCGCGAAACAGGAAAACTCCAAGTTGATTCCGAAAACCTCTAACGACTGTCCTTGTGATTTTTTATGGTCATCAAAAAGGCCGGACGTACTGGAAGTTGTAACCGTTTAAAATCGAATGTAAATCCGTTGGAATCATCGGTATTCGCGGAATCAATACACCTTCTCCTTTGTATCTTCCTTTTATGACTGTTGCTTCAATGACGTTATTCATCAGCTTTTTCACAGCCAGTCTTGTCCCAATGCATAGTCGAGGTTGATTAATGTTACGCAGCATGATGCCAACTGATCCTACTTTTAACTGCAAATTGTGAAGTCCAGGCAATTGCAGTGAATTTAAAAATTCCGTGGGTAGTCAGCTAACTACGTCATTCTGGTTCATTACGGTGTCGACTGATTTGAAGGAAACCAACTGTCCTGGAAGAAAATTCTGAATGGTCGCATTGAAATCCTCTACATCTTTATTTTTCGCCGTCAATTTTGCTCGTTCACTCAGCCAATTATGGTTATTGAACTTTTGCGCTATATGTATCTGGGAAAACACGTTGAATAAGCTCCTCTCTTGATTGTGTGATGTGACTGAAATCTTTGGGTAATGTGATGAATCCGGTCGAGGTGTCCACTGCAAATTTTTTTCCAATGTCTAAAAACTGCTTCACAAACACATTTGCAGTTTCATCATGTTGCAAAAATACTAGCATGTTAGTTGTTAATTGGAGTGTCTTTACGTACCGCCACAAATTCGATGATTTAAGGCATGCATTTAGTTCATCAGCAACAGTTGATCGGGGAATAACTGGAAGAGTCTGAAGAAAATCACCTGACAACAGAATTATTGCGGATCATAGTGCAATGCAGCTCGTTCAAGAATCACAGGAGCACTGAGTCTGCGGATTCGCTCAATTTCATTATGTCGTGCTTGCTGTTGTTGTGTTCGAGGCGCACGAATTCGTTGCATTTTAAGCCTATCGACTTCATTGTCACTCACTAAATAACGCAGTTTTGACTCAGCAATACGACTATTTTTTTTTTATTTGTCTCGCTCTGATCATCAGTGCAGTTAGCACGCAAGTTAGCTCTTTGCACATTTGATTGACTGCGACGACCTACATAAGTCAGTTCTTCATCTCCTCGTCATCGCAAATTGTTAAATTAGTAGTAAATTATCACTAAGAAAAAAATTATTGGAAAAAGCACATTACCTGGAAAGTCACTATCACAAAGAATTACAAAAGTACAGAAAGTTCTCGCGTACGTAGCGGAAATCTTCCCACACAAAAATTGGTTGTCAAATCTTAGATAGTATGTTTGCTTTCAGAAATCTAGCATAAGAAATTGACTATTTGACGTTCCCATTCCCGTTCCTGTGGGTATTTTTTTTTTATTGTGCTCATGGGCAGTCAAATTCTTACCAGTCAATCAATTAAAATAATTTTTAAGAACAAGCAATTACATAGTCTTATTATTTGTTATTTATTATTATAAGAAATTGTTACTTTTACTATATTCCAATTCTTTTTTTTTTATATAAACTTACCTTTTAAACCTTCCCTAGACCTCCACGAACATTTCAAGACCAAGATAAATCCGTCCAGGCATTCTCGAGTTTAAGCCAGACTAACGATTCGCAAGCTCCAGCCCTAAACTACTAATTTGGAAAATTTAAGTAACAAACCATACGAGTCAACTTCTTTATCGACGCTGTGTTTCATATTTTTTAATGTGAAGGCTTTCTCTCATTAATAAAGACATAACGCAAGGAAAATGCTCAATACTACTCATCTTATCACATTTCGCTTCAAATCCTCTCTTCCAAGTTTCACCACCTCTAAGAAATGACAATTGGTTATTGTCAATTCCAAATGCACTTTTGTTAACCTTTATTTTATAGCAAATTATGTCACCGGAAACGGGTGTTATCAAATAAAATTCACCTGAAAAAACCTGATTAATACTAAAAAACCAATACATCAGTCAACTGCATTAGAAACTTTGAACATAAAGACTCAAATTCCTAGATAGATTCACTTTTCAACATTTCGTTGTAATATCTCGTTCCGTCTCAAATCAGTTTATGAAATAATTCATGTGAGCAATTCATTGCACCGCCACTAATGGCCTTTTTGTTCATCTAAATAAGCTTCGCAGTAGAGTTTGGTACTCGTACTATCATCAACATCATTCGTCGCATCCCAGCCATCACACAACCAGCGAATCGTAAAGTTCAACTGAATTTAATTAGCAAACAAAATTTTGGCGCAACGCTCGCTATTTCTTTATAGTCTAGGTTTATGTTTTATCATTATGAATTTTTGAACAGCAGGGAACTATTATAACGGCATCCTCCTAATGGGTTCGCACAGACGACGAGAAGTGACGACGGACGACGTCGTCGGTCGGTCGACGGGACGGGAACAATTTTTGCTTGTGTACTAAATTGACTCCATTATACTCCAAACTCCTGGGATAAAAATTAACAATCATCAATTAGTTAAAAGGATGCAAAACTGAATTATGAACTTTTTGTTATTTATAGTTTCAAAAATAACAAAGTTTATCAAAATTTTCGGAGTAGAATTAGGAGCGATAACTTTTCGTTCGAAGTTATGTGTTCATTTTCATTACTTGCAACATAAATATCCTTGAAGACAGGTTATTTGGCAGGTGTAACTTATTGATAGATAGAATTTACTACTGCCGTCTTATAATTTTATTTCTTTGTATTGGCACCCAACAATTGTGATGGTGTACGAGTAGAAGTAGCGATAGCTGGAGTGCTGATGGAAGTAGTGATGACAGTACTGATAGCTGAAGCGAAAGCAGTAGTGATAGCCAGCCGCTCATTAGCAACAAGTGAATGCTCAGCGATAGTAAGAGCGATAGCATTGTGACAACGTAGGGCCAGCAGTAGGGCCAGCAGTAGCGGCAGCAGTAGCGACAGCAGTAGCGACAGCAGTAGCGACAGCAATAGCGACAGCAGTAGCGACAGCAGTAGCGACAGCAGTAGCGACAGCAGTAGCAACAGCAGTAGCGACAGCAGTAGCGACAGCAGTAGCGACAGCAGTGGCGACAGCAGTAGCGACGGCAATAGCAACAGCAGTAGCTACAGCAGTAGAGACAGCAGCATCGACAGCAGTCGCTACTACAGATGGCAGTTGAAATAGCGGTAGCGATAGAATAAACAACAGCAGTAGCGACCGCAGTAGCAACAGCAGTAGCGACAGCAGTATCGACAGCAGTAGCGAAAGCAGTATCGACAGCAGTAGCAACAGCAGTGACGACAGCAGTGGAGACAGCAGTAGCGACAGCAGTAGCGACAGCAGTAGCGACAGCAGTAGCGACAGCAGTAGCGACAGCAGTAGCGACAGCAGTAGCGACAGCAGTAGCGACAGCAGTAGCGACAGCAGTAGCGACAGCAGTAGCGACAGCAGTAGCGACAGCAGTAACGACAGCAGTAGCGACAGCAGTAGCGACAGCAGTAGCGACAACAGTAGCGACAGCAGTAGCGACAGCAGTAGCGACAGCAGTAGCGACAGCAGTAGCGACAGCAGTAGCGACAGCAGTAGTGACAGCAATCTTCTTCTTTTCCATTTTTGGCGTTACGAGTAGTGATCTTGAAGCGATCACAACTCTCCCACTTTTCTGCTTCACACTAGTGATCCGCCTGTGGGGTACGCCGCGTTGACCTCAGAAATCGTCGGCAAGCCTCCCGGTTTTGGATTGTTCCATGTCTGAGACCAACCAAATGCTGCTGTTTTTGCATTTGCTTGTACCAGGAGTGTTTTGGCCTGCCTTTTCTTTTTCGTCGCGAGTTTGTTGAAACGTTGTACGATATTGCCTTTTTGACGGGGTTCTGCGGATCTCTCCTTTGAACATGACAATACCAACTGAGCCGGTCGTGCTGAATTTTGTCCAAGATGGTACTTTTGACATGAAGGCTTCCACGGATCTTAGTACTTCTAATTCGATCAAGCTTTGTTACTCCTGCTGTCATCCGAAGCATCTTCATTTCGGCTGCCGTCAATTTGCTCTCATACTTTTTGTACATTGTCCAACATTGTGAACCGTATGTCAGAGCTGGACGGACAACTGCTGTGTAGAGTCTTCCCTTCAGCTTAGGGGGCATTTTTCGATCACAGAAGATAGCGGAGTTTTCTCGCCACTTCATCCACCCTACGCTTACTCGATGATTGATGTCGTCATCACAAGATGCTTCACTATTGATCATAGATCCCAGATATTTAAACTTTTCACACTTGGGAAGCACATTTCCATTCAAATAAATGTCTGGAATAGGCTTGTCTGGATCAGAAAAAGGGCAGCACAGGTATTCAGTCTTTTTAGCGCTAATACGGTACCCATTTCCTTCCAGAACATCAATCCAAACGTCAAGTGCTCGTTGCAGGGATGTAGGATCCTCGCTTATGATGGCTCCATCGTCAGCAAAGAATAATTGTTGTACTTTATTGTCCGTTACTTTTCCTTCGAGCAAATAATCCAGAACAGCAATAAAGAGCAGTGGACTCAAGACACTTCCCTGATGTACACCTACTGTTATTTGGAATTCTTCGGTGACTCCAGCTGGGCATCTCACTTTTGTAACTGCTCCCTCGTACATGTCCATAATTATTCGCACATAGGCTTCAGGAACTCCTCGGTGTCTGAGGGCCACCCAGATCAGATCTCGTGGTTGTCGATCGAATGCCTTTTCGAAGTCAACCAACACAATATGCAAATCCTCTAAGGCATCTCGGTGTTTTTCCATAATGATCCTTATACTTTGGATTGCGTCTGTAGTTGACTTACCCGCGACAAACCCGCATTGGTCATCAGACAGCCTTATTATTTTCCGCAGTCGGCTATCTAAAACCCGCTCAACAATCTTCATAGTGTGGGACATCAACTTGATCGAACGATAGTTGTCACAGCTTCTGGTATCTCCCTTTCCCTTGTACATTGGAAGAAGAAAACTTTCCCTCCATTGATTAGGCAAACTGTCACCTCTTATAAGTTTGGAGATGAGAATCGTGAGCCATCTTAACCCGATGTCTCCCATATTTTTCCAAAACTCATATGGTACCTCGTCTGGCCCAATCGCTTTGCCTTTTTTGGAGTTCTTAACTGCCTCCCTAACTTCTTCGACTGTGACGTCGGATACTTCCGTAAAGTTAGGTGCAGCTGTTGGAAAGTGGCGCCGAGGAAACTGTTCATTCAAAAGATCATCACAATACTGTCGCCACCTGTGAAGAATTTTGTCGTCATCCACAAGTAGCACTCCTTGAGCATCATTGATGAACTTCGGCGAACGAATCTCCTGCGCATTTCTCCTTCTCTGAGCGGCTATTTTGAAAATGGTTGCTCCCTTATTCAAGTTGCTTTGTCTTAGCTCTTGGATTGCCTGATTTGCTTCAGCAGCTGGGGCAGAAATCTCTTCCAGCTCTCGATACAGGCCCTCCGTGCTTTTTGCTTGAAGTTGGGCGCACTTTTTCTTCGCTTCTTTTCTGCAGCTCTTGTATTCCATTTTGAAACGCGCTTTTTCATTTGTATTTTTTGAGGGGCACTTCGACCAAGCTTGGAAAGCTGCTTTCTTCTTTCTAATCACTGCTTTAGCTTCATCATCCCACCACCAGGTTTCTTTAGCTTGTTGGTGGTGTCCTTTTGAGACTCCTAAAAGTGATTTGGCTCTCTCTAAGCAGGTTCGTTGTAGGCGATCCCACATATTTTGTGCCGTGATTGCATTTGAAACTGCGTCGATGGTATTACACAGCTGACTTTGCATATACGAAATGAATTGCTGTCCTTTGGTTTTCTCCAGATTGTACCACTTGATTCTCCCAGGAGCCTTTGTTTGTTTGACTTCCTTCACCGCATCCGTAAAAGATTCTGTCAAAAGAAGACGGTGTTGTTGAGCGGCAGCTTCTCCTAGTATCACTTTGCAGTCTTTCACCCGAGATTTCATGTTATTGGTTACCAAATGGTAATCAATCTGGGTTTCATTTCCTCCACTGCTGTAAGTGATAAGGTGTCGGTCTTGTTTGATGAACATGGTATTTAGTACGATTAGACCGTATGACTTGCACATATTTAGAATATCTTCACCAGGAGTGTTCCTGGTGCCGAATCCCAAACCTCCATGGCAGTCTTCATAGTCCTCGTTTGTCTTCCCGACATGTCCATTCAAATCTCCTCCAACAAACAAATACTCTTCTTTTGGGATGTTCTTAAGTAGGTTATGAAAATCAAGCCAGAATGCATCTTTTTCCTCCTGCTCACACCCTATTTGGGGAGCATATGCACTGATTATATTCCAGACCTTTCCTTCCATCACCATTTTAAGAGACATCAAACGGTCACTGGACTTCAAAATGGTCAACACGCTGTTACATAAACTTTGGTCAAGGATGATACCGACTCCGTTCCTACCTTGTTCCGTTCCATAGTAGAACATCTTGTAAGCCTTGGTCTTTGCATTCAAAAAACGGGCTTTGTTTGCTGTGTTTCGCCATTTCGTTTCCTGAACACACAAGATGTCCACTCGCCTCCTTCTCATCATCTCTTCGAGTTCGAGACTTCTACCAGTCATACTTCCAACGTTCCAACTCGCGACTCGAAATTTTCGTCCAACTCGTCGCATTACTTTGCTAGCCCCCGGAATCCGTATAGCTCTGACCCGAACATTGCTGCTCGGTCCAGGATCAGCTCCATGCATAGCAATGGAACTGCCTGGCGGGGTAGTGCTTCTTATGTTTGCAAGTACTTCCATAATGCTCAAAATTTTTCAAAAATTTTTCTTTCATCCTTTTCGACACATGCATGCTCCATTTAATGAGTTTGATTTCCCTTTTACTACACCGGTGATCTCCAGTCGTGTAAACCCCGGGATCTGCATGCATACTTGGGGAGAGTTTTTAGGTGGTATGTGTGTCGCTAGACTCACTTTGATGTTAGTCGTCTAGATATGATTGTTCCTTTAGTCGCCTTTTACGACAAGCGGGGAGGCGCTGCAGTGCTATTCTAACCCGACACTGCACGGGGAAGCAGTAGTGACAGCAATAGCGACAGCAATAGCGACAGCAGTAGCGACAGCAGTATCGACAGCAGTGGCGATAGCAGTAGCGATAGCAGTAGCGACAGCAGTATCGACAGCAGTAGCGACAGCAGTAGCGACAGCAGTAGCGACAGCAGTAGCGACAGAAGTGGCGACAGCAGTAGCGACAGCAGTAGCGGCAGCAGTATCGACAGCAGTAGCAACAGCAGTGACGACAGCAGTGACGACAGCAGTAGCGACATCAGTAGCGACAGCAGTAGCGACAGCAGTGGCGATAGCAGTAGCGATAGCAGTAGCGATAGCAGTAGCGACAGCAGTATCGACAGCAGTATCGACAGCAGTAGCGACAGCAGTAGCGACAGCAGTAGCGACAGCAGTAGGGACAGCAGTCGCTGCTGCAGATGGCAGTTGGAATAGCAGAATAGAATAAACGATAACAGTATGGAAAACAGCAGCAGGAGCAATAGCTGTAGAAGTAACCGTAGCAAAAAGAGTTATACTAGGAGCTTTTTTTATAGCAGCAACAATTATTTTGGGAGTGGCACCCTTATTCAAGTGGTCTTGGCCTTACAGATAAAGCAGTTGTTGGCCAAAAAAGCAAGTAGCTTTTTAAACGCCACGTAATGTGGTCCTTGTAGCGTTATGGTTAGCATGTCTGCCTGTTACCTGTATTCAAATCCTAGAAATATCAAAGAAAAATGTTTTTTTCAGGTATCGCCTATCACGACGAACTAATAGTTCTCCGAGAGATTGCCCGCTGTCATGAAAACGCTTCCTGGCTATCTAACATAGCTGTTCGGAGTCGACATAAAATTGTGGTCTCTATAAATGCGTCCCGATGTTTCCATAGCTTTTTTGAGCCACCCTACTTATTTCTGTGTGACGTTAGTAAATCAGTTGACATCATTTAGTCTCAGAACATAAATCGTGTTTGAATCATAAAGTAATTTGCATCCTCAAAAATATTCAAAATTAATTCCTCCTGAAAGCGTTGTATACACACAGAAATATTACTTTCCAGGAAAACTTATCAATTTGGAGTGAACCTGAACATACACATAATTCCAAACAACATAAATTTAAATATACACATAAACATCACGACATAAATAACGCTGCATGGAGGATGCTGCAAAGATGATTGCGTTATGTATGTCGGTATAACACAAACAAACTTTTTTTCTCTCATGAACTTCGAGGTATGGATGATGTGAATCTATCAAATCTGACAGTTTACATCTTGTTAAGACAATCACACCTGTCTCGTGGGCATTAATCTGAATCTCTGAAATGTCTTTAGTGTGTCTGTACACATATATTATTATGTTGCCTGGGATGATGGTTGTATCTAGTTATGGAACAACATCACATCATCCAGATGAATGACAGAAACGAGTGAAGACGAAGATATTTAAATTTTTGTCAGAGCGAATGTGCATAGGAGTCCGTCTTTTGGGATAACCATCAACACATACTCGTATCTCTCCTTTTGAGTTCTCTTTCCTATGGGTTTTTTTTTTCCTTATAAAACAATCTCTTTAGAGAAATGGCAACTATTTCTTCTTTGTGGGTAAAAAGGAAGACTGTTAGCTGTGACAAGCCAGGACGGTATGCGCTTTATGATTGAAGCGTTATATGGAACTTAGGTACATAGTCTATTTGAGACAACCCACTGGAAGACTGATTTTAACTGAAATGATTTATAGTATGGTGTGGCAAAGCATTGTAATGAAAATAAATTGGCAACTTTGTCTGGCAATATTAAGAATGATTGGTAATGCTGAGCTTTTTGATGTGAATGTTTTTGCTAAATCAAAAGATGTATTGAAGAACTTATTTTGAATATACTAATGAAGGGGAGCTGGTTCTAGTAGTCTTTTAGAAGCAAAGGATGTTGATTGAATAGACATCTTTTGTCAACCATTTGGGGTGTTGTTAGAGCCTCACTTTATGTTCTAAGCTAAAAAAAGCATGTACCTATAAGCTATAATATACAAACAAAAATGGGCAAAAAGTATTTTACAAAAATATTGGTCCCACCAAAAGACTGCTGTAACGCGGATATAAAAGCAAAAGCAAAGTATCGGAACGCTACATGACAATTCACTACGCGGCTTAATTTGCTGGCATAAGTCCATAATGTGCAACGGAGTATGGCGAACATAAAGAAAAACAACGAATACTTGAGTGCGGATTTGTCGTAAGAGATGAAAGGTTAAATTAGCAATGGTTAACATCCAAAATGAGCATATTATGAGATTCCGTACCAGAGCTAATTTCGACAGCTGATATACGCCCAAAAACGGTTTCTACGAGTTCTTCGAAGAAACATATTAGCAAGATGCCCGTGGAATAATGCCTGCCTGCTACAAGAGAGTCTCGAGGTTCGACTAGGAACTAAAAATAAAAAAACGTTTTCGACCGATATCGTCTTTGGCGAGGAGTTTGCGAGTCTCCACACACAACATTGCCATGAAAAGCGCTTTCTCATATAAGCCGTTCAGAAAAGGCAGAAAATCGTAGTTCAATTCCATTCCCTCACAATGCACGGTTGTGAGAAATGCGCTAGGTCCTGGGCTCCCCTTCTGTTGCACCAACAAATGTATGTATGTGTAAGGTTATTTCGAAAGACAATATTTAAGCACATTGCCTACATTACAAATATGAAGGTAAGGTACGAATGAGGAAATCCTGTTTAATTCGAACGAACTGACACTGTGAAAAGATATGACGTCGGAAAGCTACAAGCCTTTTCCTATTGAGTGCCCTTGCAAATATCTTTGAATTATGTGCCGCCAGCAGTGGCAAAAAGTCATCAAAACCGCAGGCTGGGGTTCACTCGACCTCAAAAACAAAACCCGTGGTTCGTTAAAGAATGCTGTAAAGCAAATTGCAGATTAACAAAGAGCACGACAAATATTGGTACAACAGAATACCGAGATTGCCTGTGACCATTATAACGAGATTTAGATTTAGATGTTGCACCTTTTCTTCTCGTCACTTGGGTAGGTTTAGGTATTTATTAAGAATTAAAAAAAAGGTAAGCTACGTTAAGGAATTAAATAATTTTAAATGAAGACGAACTTGAAAACCGCGTATTAGCAAAGGAATTTTCGATTCCAAAAAAAATAAAGAAAACAATAAAAGAAGAAAATTGCACGACCGACGTGCACCGCGAGGGAAAATTTCGATAAAGTGACGTTTATGAAGGTGCGTTTGATTGATGAGAAGAAAACGCGCGTCCAGCAACAATTATGCTGGGTCCACGGCTGCTCAGCTGGGGGTGTGTTCGATGGAAATTTTATTAATTAGATGATTAATGAAATGAAAATTTTTAATCGATGTATTAAGTAGGTGGGTGGATGTTAATAAAATTTTTGTTAGTACAGTGACTAACAAAAATAAAAATGGGCGCCAGAAAATTTTTGTTGAAAAGGAATTTTCAAACCTTTGCTGAAAATTGTTAAAAAAAAAAAAGAAAGGAAGGAAAATACGACCAAGAATAAGATACGAATAGAGTGGAAAATACCAAAGACAGTTTTGACAGTATTTAAAAGTGTATTTAGTGGTTGGGAAAACCTTAAGAATTTAGGATTAAAAACCCAAATCTTTTCATAAACAGATTATTATCAAATCGGATGATAGTTTAAGTAATAGCAAGAAAAGAAGCAAACAGTATTCTTCGCCAAAAGAAAAAAAAAAGAAAAGTTAGATGGAAGGAAAACCCGTTATCGCACGGTCTTGAAAGTGCCGAAAAATGGCAATGACAAAAGGGTCACGAGTCCCTCAATAAAATCGGGAATTTTGCGGCACAAAAGCCAACCAGATTATTATAATGCAATTCACAGAGAAGTTAAAAATGAACGATTTTAGCTACTTATCTTTCAATGTGTTTTTATTTCCTGATACTCCTTCTACTCTTGTGTCCGTCTCTGACACCTCTCTATCACGATCCCAACAAATCTTCTTGTGTGTAAAATTCCTGTTGTCTGGCCCGTTCTGCCAGCAAAACCTTTTTTTGCCACACGCGAAAAACAATGAGAACTCAATCCAGTTCGACTATGTTTTGAAATTACACCACTTGTAATTTCAAAAATCCAGAAACGCTTTCTTTAACAAAATCTAACCAATATGGCCGTTCGCAAAAATATCTAAAAATCCTTTTATCGCTTTTTCCACAACCTCTTGTTCAATAGCCAACAATGAAGTGACTTCCCCAACTCTCTCATCAAGCTTCTTCATGATCGTCGTTTTTCTTGGCCGTTCATTCAGCCACAGTGGGTTCCATTACGGATATTTAGCACCAATCAGCGTTTGCGTGAGAGGACTACCGTTTTATTTGGAATACCCTACTGTCTCTCAATATTCCCCTCAGCCACCAAATTTCCACGATCTTGGGAAATTTTTGGTCGGCTTAAAGCTGACGGAAGAGTTCAGTACCCTTTTGTAGTGAAAACGATAAAACGATAATATGCACCATTCTGTGCAACTAAAAAGTGAAGTTACATCGGAGGTTTAAAAGATTATGTGCAGAACGGGTCTGCCAACAAGTTTTAAGTTAAATGTCGGAGTTAAATGTTTTGAGTAGAAGGAGTAAAAAGAAACTAGTAACGCGAATTTTGAAAATCTATGTCTGGTGGACTTTTGTTCAGATTTGTTTAGAAGGGGAAGACTGGCTGATACCGTGTTTTCCTTGCAAAAGAGATTTAAGTGGCGATTATTAAAATTTAAATGTTAAGTTAAAAGTCGGGCACTCGGCCATAGAAAAGTATGTTCGTTGGGTACTTTGCCATTGATGATTTGGTGTTGATCAACTTGTGTATCAGTGTTGTTGTATGTGGATGATGACTGATTTGTGTGTATATGTGTGATGGATGATTTGTGTGTATATGTGTGATGGGTGATTTGTGTGTATACATGTGTGATGGATGATTTGTGTATCAGTGTAAATGTGTGTATGCGATGTTTCTGAACAGTGTAGGTTTGTGTATGTGATGATTGATGTTCCTTCGTGTGGTTTGTGTATGTGATGTAATATGGTATGGTTAGTGCTGGTTTGTATTTTCGATCATCTAGACAGACTCCTTCTGTCATTACCCAATATTCACACACAACGTTGCGTGCGAGTCTCCAGCCAACCTGCTGGCTCAACACGATTGATGACCAGGTGGAAAGATGGGGTAGATAAAAAGGAATCAGGAAGTGATTAGGAGGGGTAAAGATTTTTGTAGAACCGTCCGTTCTACTCGCAAATGGTTGGTTGCTTTTGCAGGGTTCTCTGTGAGTACGCCACTGGTTGATGGGACCATGGCTGCCCTCAACTCACCCAGAACCATGCAGCTGCGACCAAAATCAAAAGAATAAGGTTCTCGGACAAACTATCGTAAGATGGTTTTTGTTGTGGTAAATTTTACTGCAACAAGGAGAACAGAAAAGACCGATACCGAATTTTTAAAAACAAAACGACGCAGCAGATTGAGATTCAAGGTTTCTCCTAAATCTAAAAGGCTCAAGGAATGGCGACAAATACCATGACTTGAATGTTGGCGATCCAACCAAACGAAAAACGGACAAACATCTACGGATCAATATGTTGAACGTAAGACCTCTTAACTAATTACGTACCGCCAGAGAATTAAAGGACACGCTTGACTGCATATAACCGCCATCGAAGAATTATAAGGTGGAATGTGTCAAGCATGAAGAAGATTAAAAACTGTGATATCTACAATGGTGACTGCTACAATAGCGGCTGAATTCACCTAGCTTAACAAAAGAATGAGCACGAGCTCAGCGAAGAAACATAGGAGCTATCCCCTAGACATGACATGAAAAGTTGTAATTAAAGTTGAATTTAAAGTTGAATTTAAAGTTAAATTTAAAATTGAATTTAAAGTTGAATTTAAATTTAGAGTTAAATTTAAAGTTAAATTTAAAATTAAATTTAAAGTGGAATTTAAAGTTGAATTTAAAGTTGAATTTTAAGTTAATTTTAAAGTTGAATTTAAAGCTGAGTTTAAAGTTAAATTTAAAGTTAAATTTGATGTTAAATTGAAAGTTGAATTTAAAATTGAATTCAAAGTTGAATTCAAAGTTAGATTTAAAGCCGAATTTAAAGTTGAATTTAATGTTGAATTTGAAGTTGAATTTAAAGTTGAATTAAAAGTTGAATTTCAAACTGAATTTAAAGTAGAATTTAAAATTGAATTTAAAGTTAAATTTAAAATTGAATTTTAAGTTGAATTTAAATTTGAATTTAAAGTTGAATTTAAAGTTGAATTTAAAGTTTAATTTAAAGTTGAATTTAAAGTTTAATTTCAAGTAAAATTTAAAGCTAAATTTAAAGTTGAACTAAAAGCTAAAATTGAATTTAAAGTTTAATTTAAAGTTGAATTTAAAGTTAAATTTGAAGTTAAATTTAAAATTGAATTTAAAGTTGAATTTAAAGTTGAATTTAAAGTTAAATTTAAAATTGAATTCAAAGTTAAATTTAAAGTCAAATTTAAAGTTGAATTCAAAGTTAAATTAAAAATTGTTGTTGTTAAATTAAAAAAGTTGAATTTAAAGTTGAATTCAAAGTTGAATTTAAGTTGAATTTAAAGTTGAATTTAAATATAAATTAAAAGTTGAATTTGAAATTGAATATAAAGTTGGATTTAAAGTTGAATTTAAAGTCGAATTCAAAGTTAAATTTAAAATTGAATTTAAAGTTTAATTTAAAATTGAATTCAAAATTGAATTTAAAGTTAAATTTAAAATTGAATTTAAAGTTGAATTAAAATTAAAATTTAAAGTTGAATTTAAAGTTGAATTCAAAGTTGAATTTAAGTTGAATTTAAAGTTGAATTCAAAGTTAAATTTAAAGTTAAATTTAAAAATGAATTTAAATTTGAATTTATAGTTGAATTTGAAGTAAAATTTAAAGTCAAATTCAAAGTTATATTTAAAGTTAAATTTGAAGTAAATTTTAAAGTTTAATTTAAAGTTAAATTTAAAGTTGAATTTAAAGTTCAATTTAAAGTTAAATTTTAAGATAAATTTTAAGTTGAATTTAAAATTGAATTTTAAGTTGAATTCAAAGTTGAATTTAAAGTTAAATTTAAAGTTGAATTTAAAGTTGAATTTAAAATTGAATTCAAAGTTGAATTTTAATTTAAATTTAATGTTGAATTTAAATTTAATTTTTTATTTCATTTTATAATTTCAGTATAAAAATAATAACAAAAACAACGATAAATGTCTATATTGAAGTGACAATATGACAGTGAATTTCAAACATAGAAAGTTTTCTGACAAAACATTTGAAAGAAAGTTTTATTTACTCTCTTTTTTATTGAGCATTGCCTTTCCCTATCTGTAACCTGAAATAAATGCCATTTAAAAACTGACAAAACTAAAAAATTCGGAAAAAATTGACTGTTTTTTGTCGGGAATTTTATTATTTAGGATAAGAAATATTTTTGTATAATTTTTAAAAGATACATATCGACGGAAAAATTTGATTTCTACAAAAAATATCCCTGGAATTGAATCAAAATTGTGCATCGTTTTTGAGATATATTGAAAAAACGAATGAAGATGGTTTAGAACCCATATCTCTGATTTGCGAACTCTAATTTAATAGCACTTTTTGTTTTTTTTTTCTTTAAAATTAGCCCATTAATCGATTCATTAAGTAAAAGTCGATTCAATTTCGAGTTGCTTAAAAAATGACATAATCAATAGGCTATTTGAATATAATTTGAAACAAACACGGAATAAGTAAGTATACTGTGGTGTTATTGATATGAAATTGATGTTATACTTTTTAAGTTTTAAGTATAAGATAATTTAAATGATAAAGAAACGAAAAATCATAGTCAGCTATATGCTTGTGGGTGTATGTCAGTTTATGTTCCAGAGATACTATGCGACGAGAGCGCGCGACATGTTTATCTCGCTGACTGACGGTGTTTCCCCCGTCAAAAGTACAGCTGACAGTTTTCTTTATTATTTTAAAGTATAAAAAATGAGATATATAAATTTCATGAGGTATAAACTCAGTTTATTTTTCAAGTCTTAAATGAAGTTCATGCTCGTGGCTGGCATTGAACCCTCCGCTCGGCAACACAACTGACGAAAATTTCTTGAAAATATATCGAAACAATAATTCAATAAAGTTTCGCTAAGTATAAAATTTATTCAAGAAAATTTTTTTCCAATGACTTTTTCATGCTTTCACCTTTAGCTCCAGCACTATTGGAGCAGCTGACTTTAAGAGTTGTTATGTGTTAAGGGGAATCTATTACTGTTATGATTTTCAGCCGGAATGAAATGACTTGCTCAACTATAGCCCTACCGTCCCAGTTGGAATCACTGCGATGTGGCGTGGACTTTATCGAAAGCGGATGAGGAAACCCTTGGTCGTTTCCAAAGAAAAGTACTCCGGATGATCATTGGTCCCAATTGCAAAGACAATGTGTGGAGAAGAAGATACCACAACGAGCTGAATAAGCTGTACCGCGACATGGGCATAGCTAGAAGAGATACGCATCGCGAGACTACGATGGCAGTGGCAAGAACATGGACACAAACGCTCCTGCTCGACCGGTTTTTAAAAAGCACATTGCAGTAAAATCTTGGAAGGGGAAGACTTCGTCTTAGGTGGCGCAATGAAGTGGAAGAAGACCTCATCCGACTTAGAATGCAAAACTGGATAGAGTCGCCCGAAATCAAAATTGTTGGCGAAAGATGTTGGTTGACGCTCAGGTTCACCCGAACTGTAATATGTACTTACCTAAGTAAGTATGAATTTTTAACTTAGATATTAATAGCTGAAATCTGCTGTAATGTATATGTGAACGTCTAAAGCTTCACGTCACAATTTAGAATTTGGTTTTAGACCAGAAAGCCCATTAATAAGCTTTCCAAACTAGTACTTACTAAACTGACTTATGTCATTAATCAACATAGCTGTGAAGATCCTTCAGAACTTTTGTCAAGATGTTAGCTCACACAAACTTTTTTTGTAACGCAAATACAAAGGTGTTCTTATTCTCGAATTTTAAAAAAGCAGATACCATTCGCAGCTGGTAAATCGTTAATGAACGAATAAACAGAGTTATGTGTAAAAACCCAAGTCATTTTCGTGTACTTCAACAATTTATCCAAAAATTGATTTTATATAACGTGTCGTGTCCCATGTGGATTGCGTGCAGATTTGCAAAAAATACCTTCCTGTTACTGAAAAACCAAAATATCAACAATGTACCATCGGTTCTGCATACAATGTGTTTAAACATATATCTCCACTTCTCTCTCTCTCTCTCTCGCACAAATTCAATCGACCTCCGACCTACTAACTGAAAAGTACAGCAATGAGAACAGCGGTAATACCACAGCCGTAACAACATAAACATGCCCCGCCGCATCAGCCTCCCAAAACCTGATCATTATAATAACAATAACAACATCAACCAACAACAACAACAACGACGAGGACGTTGAACATCAATATCCTCTCGTACCATCAACCAGCCAGTGAACCAAGGGCATGGGACATAGCATCATGTAGGTTAGGTAGTGGTGGAATATTTGGAGCATTAAAAGACCAAACCAAATATGAAGGAGCATCATACATTGTAGAAATCACAGAGATACGAAGGAGCAAAAGGAAAAACCAAAGAAAAACATAAAATTATTATGCAAATTGAGTTTTCCACATGACTGAGTATATCGATGTGTGTTTGCGTCGTTCGTTCGCTTACCCGCTTGGTGATGGTGACTGCTGGGTATACATATTCTTTGAAGCGTGTAGGTGTGTGCGTGTAGGGCCATATCAATTCTCTCATATTCCCATCGGAGCCACGCGAAGGGGTATACCGTATACGACTGAGTGATGATTTTACCCCCTAGTCTGATCCATTCCTTAGGATGTCACTGAGATTTCTATTTTCTTTGAGTTGCGGACGGGACCGGTGATGGTGATGATTATGATGACGATGTGAATAACGGGGGTAGAGGTGTAACAGTCATGAAATCACTAGCTATGGCAAAAGTTTCAATCTCAATCGAAATTCCTTGGGGTTTCATTTTTTAATAGCAAAAGTGTTGCTATCAAGAAAAATTTGATACGAAATCAATACACTGCCAGCAGACATCCGTATGTTGATGTTATATGTATTGGGCATTGTAAGGATTGACCCTGTATTACAATAAATAATTTTTGAATCAAATTTTTGGTCAATGGTATGACCCAGAAGTTAGCCTTTCCCCAAACTAAAGCAATTTTTGTAATGCGAGAGAATCAACACATTGATATACGAAAGCGCTCACTTTGATGTGAAAAAACGATCCCAAGTTTTCATTTATTTGTATAGTTGTCGCGGAAATAATTTAGATTTTCAGCGAAGTTACAGCCTGGATACCCACTGTAAGGTGTAAGATCGAGCTTAGTAAGAAACATATGCCATGTCTTAGCCCAAGAATACTTTCACGTCGTTTATACAAGAATTGTGTACGATACCATCACCAACTTCACTTTCCAGGTGACAAATATCGTAATCACCAACCAAGTATCAACCCCATGGGTACCACATACCTTCTACTCACTATGCTGCAATTTTCACTTCATTGCATTGACAGCAATAGCTTTGTGGTTTATACCTTGAGAGTTTTATGTCATTTGAATAAATCTACTGCGAAGCCCTTGATACAGACAAAATAACAGACCATGCGGGTCCAGAGAATCCTGTCAAACTAAATTTGTCATATTTCCCCCTAAGG
Organism: Melanostoma mellinum; assembly: GCA_914767635.1. Classification (NCBI taxonomy): domain Eukaryota; kingdom Metazoa; phylum Arthropoda; class Insecta; order Diptera; family Syrphidae; genus Melanostoma; species Melanostoma mellinum. Next base: position 203,693,484 of record OU612058.1, read on the forward strand.
ATCACGAATCAAATGAATTACAACAAAAATGAGCAAAAACCTATCGAAGACAATTGGATTTCGATTTGTGTATGCGCAACTCCCACGCATAATTTGTCTCGTTTATTTCCTTCATTTGTCTTCGTGGCAGCCTATGAAAACAAACAAAAATACACAAATCACCCCTCTAAATTGGAGCAGCAAAAGGAGCGAGCTTATTTTCCGGCATTTAAGCAAATCGCACAAAAAAGAAAGAAAAATACCCCCAAGGACATTGTTCTTAGACCTCCTCGGTGTAGAACATTGTAGGTCACCGCGCCTTCTGCCGGTAGCACCAATATAATCAGAAACAACTGCAGAGATTGTCGCGGCAAAATTATTGCCTTTTCTAGCGACACACAAATACACCAATTTAATTTTTTTTATGCTTTTCCATAAAAAATGAGAACAAACAAGAAACAACAAAAAGTAAAAAAAAAAAATGTGATGGGGAAAGCTTAAAAACTTAACAGCGCTCATACTCAAGTAGCACCTTCAAACAGTTTTGATGGAATTAGCCTTTAGGGAAATTAATTCACAGACGTGTGCTTTCAATTTAATATCATTACATTTAGACTTTTGCCCACCCACTGGAATACAAAAAAAAGGAAGAAAAATAAAACGAGAAGCACCATAACTCCACTTGTGTTCTTTGTGACTTGGGAATTGTAAAACGAGGTGGTACTGAGAAGCGACGCATTTTGTTTGTTTGATGGATTAAATTTCATGCGTATTATCAGCGGAAAATTAAGTGTGAAGTGTTTTGCTGATAAGAAAAACTTTTATTATAAGGACATGCATGAAAGGGCAAGTTTCATTGAAAGACTTGTTGTTTTTGGATGCAATGGAGGAGGAGAATTTAATGGCAAGAACATTTTGACCTAGTCTGATCCTTGGGGGTTTACTTAATTGGACTCGAAAGAATAGCTGCCCATCATCTTATGGCCTAGAAAGAGACCAGATCCGTTGTGTAAGCCTAGGTTAGATTTTTAGATTCTTACGGCGGACTGAGCATATGCAGCTCCATGAACTGCTGGTTGACGCAGACGAATGAGAGTGAGCGCTTAGTACTCCGGTTGTCTTATTGAGTTTTTTTTTTTAAGTGAGAGTGGGCGCTTAGTAGTTCGGTTTTCCAGTTGAGGTTCAATAGGAAATTTTGAAGTTTTGAACAGACGAGTTACACCAGACTTGTTAGATTCTTCTATCTTGGTTTTATGTTTGAATTGGTTTTTGTTTACTCCACACAATATTTCAGGGCAGAGTTTTTTCAAATTTGACTTATGACTAATGAGGTAAGTGCTTTTAGTGCAGCTTGGCTGTCTAAGAAGATAAAGATTGTTGTTTTATGTGTTCGATGAACACTATGATTGACAGCAAAGACTTCGGGATGAAATATCGACGAATGACTACCAAGACTTACTGAACAGTTTGTGTTAGGTGGGTCGCTAAAAATTCGGGAACCAGGGCAACTTTCCATTTTTGGGCTTCAGTATACCAGACCAGTAATGCATGTCGCTGCTATTCTTTGAGATTTGTCTAGCTTTTGAACTGCCGTCATTTCTTTAAACGCCGTAGTTGTTCTACCTACCAGCGTATAGAGGTCGTACATCATTTTAGGTTTTAGGTCCAAGTTTCTCCCGCTGCGGCAAGTCTATAGAAACAGGGTCGTTCTGTTGTCAGGTATGTAATTACAAGCTAGGCTGCAAGTAAACAGTCTTGATAGGGTGGTAGCGATTGTATCAGACCCGTTTTGTAATAAAGCCGGGGGCTTTGAACGGTTTTAAGCTTAACGATTTAACTATACTAAGTAGACACACAAAGAAAGCCAGAGTAATAATTAAAATTTCATTAGTTGACGGCTTTCCCCCTTGAAATGTTAAAGAACATTCTACTTGCTATTGCCTCTTACCTGGTTTGAAATTATAGCGAATACCTTTGCGGTTTATCACCGAGGATCTAAATGTTTACCTTTTTGCAGAATGGCAATCGTCATTAGGGGCGATAACTTGGTTCTCAAAGACGCAGATTATTGATTATCAGTCTGTGGAAGTTTTATTTCCTGGCTGTGAATCTATCACTAAGTTTCTCCACTGGTCTTTAGAGGCTTGAGCTCTATCTCCCCACCCTCGTGTGATCTTTTTACCTTTTAGTTAAACTCATAGTTTCATTCTTATCTCGATTCCCTCTGCTAATGCTTCGTTCTCGGAGGTTTATCACGTTGTCGGGTATATGCTTACTGATTGCATAACCAATGATTTCCTCTTTTAGAATTTAAAGCACATCTTTGAAGACAGCAATGCTCTTAACATGGTATTGCTGACATATATATTTACTTGCGATTATAGGAACTATAAGGCAAGTTTTGCAATCGTGCTTTGAGGTTACAATTAAACATAACATTACGATGATAGAGAATACGAAAAAAGGGGTACTGCAGTTCTGTGTGTCTATGTGTTTGTCTGTCTGCCTGTCCATCTATGGATCTACAGCCTAAACCGTAAAACCAACTTTCTTCAAAAATTGCAAGTAATGTCTGTGGACAGCCTATAGAGGTGTTTTTGGAATTGGGTCTCTAGTCTTGAAATAACAGAACCAGCAACACAACATTTATGATAATACTTATTTTTCTCTAAAACCGCTCTAACGATTTCGATACAATTTAATGTGAAGGATTATTTCTTAAAGGTCTCTCTTATGGTGCATAAAATTTTTTTGGAAAAAGTCTAAGAATGGTACCTCTCATAGTACTGTTTTTTTTTTTACTTTTTCGTTAATAGCTGACACGATTTGGACGAAATTTTATCTTAAAGAAGTCCTAAATGGGTTAGCAAAATTTAATTTTTTAAATTTTTATAAATTTTATGAAAAATTTTGATTTTCTTAAATAACTTCAAAGCCGTATCTTTGGTTTTTTTAAATTTTGTTTTCACTTACTTACTTACTTAGGTGGGCATTACAGTTCAGCGTGAACCTGGGCCTCAACCAACATCCTTCTATAACGACTTCGATCTCGGGCGAGCTCTCTCCAGTTTCGCACTCCAAGTCGGTTGAGGTCTTCATCCACTTGATTGCACCACCTTAGACGAGGTCTTCCCCTTCCGCGATTTCCCTGCAATGTGCTTTCCAAAAACCCGTCGAGCCGGAGCGTTTGGGTCCTTCCGCTATACATGACCCAACCACCGTAGCCTCGCGATGCGTACTCTTCTGGAATTGGCCATATCGCGGAACAGCTCATACAGCTCGTTGTTGTATCTTCTTCTCCACACATTGTCTTCGCATACGGGACCAAAGATCATTCGGAGAATTTTTCTTTCGAAACGACCAAGAGTTTCCTCATCCGCTTTCGATAAGGTCTATGCTTCCGCACCGTAAAGCAGGACTGGGATGATTAAGGTCTTATACAAGGTTACCTTGGATTTTCTGGAGAGGGTTTTGTTTCTCAATAGCCTTCTTATCTGAATGAAGCAACGGTTGGCAAGAGTTATTCTCCGTTTGATCTCCGCACTGATGTTGTTTTCCGTGTCTATAGCGGATCCTAGGTAGACGAAGTCCTGTACTACCTCGAAGTTATGTCTGTCTATTGTGACGTTTTGTCCAATTCGTCGATGTTCTGTGTTGATGACAACATGTACTTCTATTTGCCCTCATTAACCATCAAACCCATTTTTGTCGCTTCCGTTTCAATACTCGCGAAAGCACCTATGACATCACCCTTCCTTCTTACCATTACGTCAATATCGACCTTGACGGAGCAGCGTGAATTCTCCAAAGCAATCCTGCATAGTCGTACGAGCTTTGCAGGGATTCCGAAACTAAATATGGTTCTGTACAGCTCGTCTTTGTAGATACTGTCATACGCGACCTTGAAATCGATAAAGAGATGGTGAATATCGATATTATACTCTCGGGTTTTTTTCCAAGATCTGCCGTAAACGGTAATGCGAAAATTTGGTCAATTGTTGACTTCCTCGGTCTAAAACCACATTGATAAGGACCTATCAAGTTGTTGATGTGGGGTTTCAGACGTTCACATATTACAGCTGACGAGATCTTATAAGCGACGTTAAGGAGGCTTATGCCTCTATAATTGGCGCAATTGTGAGGGTCTTCCTTTTTTAGGATCGGGCATACGATACTGAGGTTCCATTCATCGGGCATGCTTTCTTCCGACCATACCATGCAGATCAGCTGGTGCATGCTCCTCTCCAACTGATCTCCAGCTGCCTTGAAAAGTTCGGCATCAAGGCCATCGGCACCTGCAGTCTTATTTGATTTAAGTTTGCATATAGCAAGCTTAACTTCCTCTAAGTCGGGAGGACTGCATTCTTGATCATCGCCAAGCTGAATGGGGCAATCTGCGTGACAGCGGAATTTGTGTCCTCATCGCCGTTAAGCAGTCTGCAGAAGTGATCTTTCCAGAAGCGACTGTGACTCTACAACTATGTTTCCCTGCTGGTCTTTACAGGCTTGAGTTTGGGGTTTGCCACCGTGGCACGATCTTTTTACCTTTTGGTAAAACTTCCGAATCTCTTTCCTGTCATGGCACCTCTCAATTTCTTCAAACGAGCGCTTCTCATGCTGCTTCTTTTTCTTTTTGAAAATTATAGTATCATAGTATTTTGAGAATTTTGTTTTTCACAAATTAAAAAAATAAAAAATAGAAACCAATTTTCTTAAAGAACTGATTTGATTTAATTTTCAGCGTTTATATTTATTGGCAACTGCAAAAAATGAATTTTTTTTAATTTTCGCTAAGAACCTTTTAATTATTTAATATAATTTTATAATATTATTATTTTTCATAATAAGTGTGTGCATTTTCATTTTTATATTAAGAATTAATGGGTTATTTATTTATTCTTTGATTTCCTTCGGCTTTAACCCCTTCAAATAGAAATATTTGATGACAGCACGATTTTCCAACTTTTCCATTTAAAAAAAAAAACACAGAGGCGTCTTGTTCAGTGTGCACTCAAACCTAAACTAACATGACAATCGGGCTGAAACTATAGCTACAAGCTATTTAAGGATGTTACTATAGAACGCCACCTCATGTCAGGCCTAGTGGCGCCATCTCTTGGTCAGGCCGGAAACTTATCAATCCACCCTCGTATATCAATGACTGCTTACAATAATTTTTTTGAAGCGATTTATTACATAATAGCACCTGTGCAGCGTTTTTGCGACGACATCTTTTTTTTTTTTTTTTTGAGGTCCACGGCCGGACCAACAGCTGATGTAATTTTTCAAATAATAAAGAGCAAATAGATTTTTTCGATTACATATACTAACAGCTATTGAAGTACGAAGGATGGCGCCCTTCTAAAGTGAAAAGTGCAAAATTAGCATTGAAAATTGTCAGAAAATTTTTAACCCTTTATCGCATACGAAGCCAAATATGGCTTAGGCTGTTTGTATCCTTTGTTCTGTTCTCTGTCACAAAAAAAAAGATCGAAATACAACACGATCCTCTTCTTTGTATTTCTAAGAACGCTTAACGGTAGTTTCGTGATCAAAGGTAAGCCGGTCGGTTCGGTGTATTGAAAAGGGAAGTGTAGAATATATTAATATTTTGAGTTTTAATTATTGCTATTGCTTGGTAAGTAAAGTGAAATCAAAAATATATTTTTGATAAAGTGTCAAATTACGCATGCAATGAATTAATTTTTTATTGAACAAAATGATTGGGCTGGTCTTGGAAGAGCAAAAGGTACGGAAGCCATATTTGGCTTCGTATGCAGTAAGGGGGTGGAAATCTACATATCTTGTTGATTTTTTTTTTTTTTGGTTCGGAGATTTTCTGACAACTGCATAGCTACAAAAACCCGAATTTGCAGGTCCATTTATTCAAAAATGGGCTCTTACAACTGGGTACCGTGAGGCTCAACAGAGTTCCAAATTCAAAAATATCGATTGAAGAGCTGAAAAAAGGAGGACGTGGAAGCATGGTTGAAAAACTGGCCACAATTGATGGAGTCAAATTGAGCTTGGTTTCTTGGTTTGACAACAAAGTTGTAAGCATGATGTCACCGTATGTGGGCAGCGAAAGGATAAGCAATACAAAAATATTTCCGCTCCTAAATCTATCGAGTTGTACAACAAGTATATGAACGGCGTCGATTTGTTAGATTCGATGCTTGGACTATACCGTATTCCTTTGCGATCCAAGAAATGGTACAAAAGAATATTTTTGCATATGAAAGACTTATATGGATAGTGAATGCACGTGTCATCTGGGGACGTTGGGAACGACTTCCACTTACCGCATTTTGATTTCAAACTTTCTTCCTATTGCGGAAAGCTTATGCTAGGCTGATAAGATGGTTTTGAAAAGACGCGGTTGACCATGCAGCTCACTTAGTCTTGCAACTCTGAGACTATTTGAACTCCAACATCAAGTCGAAGCACACCAACCATTACAACACTGACAACCACCCTGAAAAGACGGTATCCTGCAAGGCATCAAGACTTTCCTCTTTCTTCGGTACGTTGTGATAACTATGGTCATTTTCCACAAATTAAAAAAAAACGCCAAATTTGCCAAAATAATTGTTATGGTCGTTCATTTACCTTTTGTCAAAAATGTAAAGTTGCTCTATATTATAATGTAAAAAAAAATTGCTTTTCTCAGTTCCACGGTGCATAATCTTTGAAATAATACTCAAGTTATTTTCAATACAATAAATTATTTTGATTTGATTTTAAATGAAAAGTTTTAGTTTTTTCATAACCTTCTTGCAATGAATTGTGTATATTATCCTCTCAATAAAAAGCAAAACACGGTACGAATTTTGGTTGTGTAAAAAAATATACAAAAAAAACACACAATTTATTATCTCCGGTTTTACAAAAAGGAATATACAACTTGCCTGTCTGCTGGACAGAACAAGACTAAAAAACTACCCTTGGTCTTATTCAAAAGTTTTATACAATTCAAAGAGAGACATAAATAACTACTGCAGAGTTCTAGGACTCTTCAAAACACGAATGGTTTGAGTTGCCATTCGTAACAAATTGTTTTGTTATGTTTTTGAATGAAAAATATTTGTTTCATGCTATTTTCTTGAATTCTTTTCGTAAAGTGAATAAATAAAATTTGTAAGATTTTTAACACCTTATTGCATACGAAGCCAAATTTGGCTTTTGTTCTTATTTTTTAACAAAATTGACTTTTTTGTGTTTTTTTAAAAAAATGCAGAATGTTTTCAAACAGCACTAAGAACCCATAAAAAAGTTTTTTTTTTTTTTTTTGACCGCTAAAATTAATTCATGCGGTAAAGGGTTAATAGCAAGTAAACTACGCAATATAAAAAAAAGTCCTACGTACTTCCATAGACAATGTATATTTAAAGAAATGCTTAAAATTTCAAGTTAAATCGGTTGAAAATTGCTTGAGTTACGAGTCCGGCCAACTTGAAAAATACAGTATTGAGATAAACGCGTTAAAGTTTTGAGAAAATCATGAATAATTTTACAATACCTTTAATCTGCGCTGCCTGAAAGAGGGGTTCGACAAATCTTTCTCTAGTCTAGACTAGTCAAGAAATAAATATTTTCAATAATAACTACCGTATACATGCTCTACTCCCCTAACGTACCCTCCCCCTTGCGCATACAAAAGGAGCTGCCTGCGGACCAGACCAGACCAGAAAATTAAAAACAAAAAATCGATTTTTCGAAAATTCTAGGGTGGCATAATCCATTAAAAACAAAATAAAAGTGAAGGTTGATCTGACCTCTTTTGATTGGGATAGGGAATACATTTTTGTATTCTTTTGGCCGCATTTGCAAAGATATTTTCTTGGACGAATAGACTAACTCACCTATTAGTTAATTAAAGCTTTACAAAATTTGTCACTTATAGATCTGTTGTTATGCAACCTTTAAAATTTCTTTATAAACAAGCCAGTTTATGTTTATATATCGAAATAAAATCAAAGAAGCAAACATTTTGGGTAAAATTCAACAAAATCTGGTAATGTAGCTCCTGGTAGTCCTATAAATTTTAATTTGAAATCATTGTTTACACTAGTAGCTGTACAACATGTTTCTTTTTTCGTTATTACAATAAATTTAATCTAATATTATGAATCTTTCAATTTATTTAGAACAGAACTACAACACTTCCTATCCTTTGTCCATGTTAATTTGTGGCTGTATAAGGTGATTATGGAAGTTCTGTGGTCCAAATCCTTTTTCAACATCAAATGTCAATCAATAATCATTTCATAATAATAACAAAAATTAGCATATTGCGGCTAGTGAATATTTTAATAATAACAATGACTGAAAGCGGTTCATTGCGCTAAAGGGAGTTTTCAGCTGGCTACTCATGTTCCGTCTATCTTGTCAAAATACCTGAGGCAAATTTATTAAATTTTAATGAATGCGATTTTGGTCTCTATTATTATTGTTTGTGAGGGTAGGCCCTAGCTGCATACATTAATCAGATCAAATAAAAATGGGTACTACTTTGCAGAGGCGGAAGTCTAGTCCTTATGACCAAAAACGACAGGGATGTTGAATTTAGATTAGAGAATGTTTTTCTGGAGTCTATGAATAGAGTCTAAGGAATTAAATTTCACCTTAAAAATTAAGCCTTTCAAAGGCCTAAATTCTTAAGAACAAAGAAACCGGTAACGTTTTCTATCCTCAGGAGCGAATTCTTCCTTCTTTTTGTCCTTAATTCAAAATAATTTGTCGATCAATATGTGGAGTGAGCACTGACAAAATAGAAAAGAAGAATTTTGTCCGTTTTCGTTTTGGGATCCTTTTCCAGTGTTCACAGAAGTTCAAACACATTTATTTAACAACACTGCACCAACATAGACATTTAGTGCATCCAACCAAAATACAAACCATTTCACGTCATAATATAATATAACCACATGAAAATAATTTTTCCGGTCTATCGAACACGACAAACATAACTTTTTCATTATTTTCCTTCCACTGTCTCTCCCTGGGAAAAAGGAGACCTGTGAGTGGATGGATCAAAACATGATTTTCATTTCCCGCTTTTCAGTATTTCATTTGATTTTTGTTTTGTTTTTTTTTACTGGGAAAAGCAATGTACTGAACAGACAACACACAGAAAAACAACAGCAACAACACCCACTATAGCAAGCATCCAGAATAATGCACAATAAACTTGGTCCTGGTTTTCAGTTTGAATATTTATACATCCTGTATTTTGAAATATTTTTTTTCTTTTTTTGAGTGGTGGGATTGTGGAATGGGGCTCTGCCTTTTTAATGTATGTCATGTACACCAGTACAATAATGGCAATAAGGCATTTGGCGTTAATATCATCCCTCGAGCCTTTTCATGGTTGTCAGACAATTTGGTTTTGCAAAGTTTGTCATGTTGTTGTTGTCGTAGTTCAGCAATGCTGCTCTCATTAAAGCAATGCTCCTGTGTTGCAATATCGGTAGCGGTGAGGCGGGGGCGGGCGGCGATGGCGATGGTATAATATGATTGACTTATTCAGGCAGATGATGGAAACCAGTACGTGTCACAGATATCGCATATATTGTGTCAAATTAAGAACAACAGATTTACACACCATTCTGATTTAACATTGAAGCAAAGGAAGAGCAATGATTTTTGACTGCTTTTTTTGCTTTTGGTTTTGTTAAAGAACACGTTTTTATATAAATCTTTAATAATAAGCAATTAAATAAAAAACTGTAGTAATTGCATCAAAGCTGTCGTAATTGAAACAAAAGCAATTGCTGTCGTTATTGATATTACGATATCGTTACTGATATGCGCCCACGCCTCCAAAAAAGAGAAAGACGATGATTCTAATAGAACTGTTTCCAAAAGCTCCTCGAAGAAAAGAAACATATAAGCAATGATCAAAACAAGTAACAGCAATGGCAATAAGCCATCAGAACCACAGACTGTGAGGTTATTTCTTTTACTCGTCCCTCAAATCAATTATTTTCTCTTAAAACGTGCAAGTTAGGATTGACTATCGCAAACAGAAAAAAGTCAACCGTGGCAGCCAAAAACCTTCCTGAATCTAAAATGAAGCATTAGCAGACGCGCTATACTCTTCAATAGCAAAATAAAGCGTAGCGAAGTCATTACCTTGAGAAAGCGTGAAAATCATGTTCATTAAGTCTTACCATGAATATTCTTTGGCTGATCGCATGGAAATCGAAATGGGGCGCTTTTGCCAAGTCAAATGGTCAACTACGTTCCTGCCGAAAGCTGATTGGCTGTTGTTGTATTTGTGGTATCCACAAAGTGACTGCAAAGGTAGACAGAGTATTTCAGCTGTTGCGTCTTCGACAACGGAGTGTTCATCAAATTGAACAAAGCTACCATCTAAATACTTCGTATGGTTGAGTCATGCATTACTTTGGGATATTTTAACATAAAGTCTGTCAACGAGCTCATTTAAAAGCGTGAATTCGTGGAGGACAGACAGCAACGCATTGAATGCGTCGCATTCCTATAAGATCAACAAGCTTATCAGGATGATGGTCTAAATAGTATTTTACTTTTCATGATAATTTTTGTTAACAAAAAAAATAGAATAAATTGCTCCAAGAAAAATGAAGGCTTGCAAATGAAACCAAATAGAAAGCATGACGAGTGCAGAAGAAAACAAGACTGCCTGTGAGCAGTACAAGAAGATTCACAATTAGAAAAGAAAGAAAAACAACAGCAGATTGAGTGGCGCTAGTTGACAAAATTGAGAAATGCCATGATAGAAATGAGGTTGTAGAGTGACAAGCCTCAAACTCAAGGCGGTAAGAACCGGCAGGAGAAGTTGGTGATAGAATCGCAATCAACTTGGCAGATTGCGCGATTCAACTTGGAGCACGATTAAAAAAATTCCGTCCTCCCAACTCACAAGAGGTTTGGCTTGCCATGAGCAGGTCCACGATCGATCGAATTTTCACAAAACGACAGATCTGGGTGAAACTTGGGAGTTCATTTGAAAGGGTGGCGCAACAGAGAGGGAGTCTCGGGGCCTAGTGCATTTCTTGAAACCAAGCCTTGTGAGGGTTGAGGTACCCGGGGCGTGATGGTATGTTTGCCTATTACTATGCATTAGCAGACGCGCTATACTCATCAATAGCAAAATAAAGCGTAGCGAAGTCATTGCCTTGATAAAGCGTGAAAATCATGTTCATTCTGAAAAGTCTTACCATGAATATTCTTTGGCTGATCGCATGGAAATCAAGATGGGGCGCTTTTGCCAAGTCAAATGATCAACTACGTTCCAGCCGAAAGCTGATTGGCTGTTGTTACTCGTATTTGTGGTATCCACAAAGTGACAGCAAAGGTAGACAGAGTATTTCAGCTGTTGCGTCTTCGACAACGGAGTGTTCATCAAATTGAACAAAGCTACCATCTAAATACTTCGTATGGTTGAGTCATGCATTACTTTGGGATATTTTAACATAAAGTCTGTCAACGAGCTCATTTAAAAGCGTGAATTCCTGGAGGACAGACAGCAACGCATTGAATGCGTCGCATTCCTATAAGATCAACAAGCTTATCAGGATGATGGTCTAAATAGTATTTTACTTTTCATGATAATTTTTGTTAACAAAAAAAATAGAATAAATTGCTCCAAGAAAAATGAAGGCTTGCAAATGAAACCAAATAGAAAGCATGACGAGTGCAGAAGAAAACAAGACTGCCTGTGAGCAGTACAAGAAGATTCACAATTAGAAAAGAAAGAAAAACAACAGCAGATTGAGTGGCGCTAGTTGACAAAATTGAGAAATGCCATGATAGAAATGAGGTTGTAGAGTGACAAGCCTCAAACTCAAGGTGGTAAGAACCGGCAGGAGAAGTTGGTGATAGAATCGCAATCAACTTGGCAGATTGCGCGATTCAACTTGGAGCACGATTAAAAAAATTCCGTCCTCCCAACTCACAAGAGGTTTGGCTTGCCATGAGCAGGTCCACGATCGATCGAATTTTCACAAAACGACAGATCTGGGTGAAACTTGGGAGTTCATTTGAAAGGGTGGCGCAACAGAGAGGGAGTCTCGGGGCCTAGTGCATTTCTTGAAACCAAGCCTTGTGAGGGTGAAGGTACCCGGGGCGTGATGGTATGTTTGCCTATTACGTGAGAGTTTGAAGTTAGAATCCCACAGAAAACATAAAGTGGTTTTACACGGGTATTGCCCTACGCGAGGAACTGGAAAATCCTCCAATAGTAAATACATTACTATGCAAAGTGCTTTCTCGTAGAGCCGTTTTGAACCGTCAGAAACTTGTAGGTCCACTTCATTCCGTCACAAGCACCAGTCATCTTATTTTAGGATACTGATATAGCATACGGTCATTAAAAAACTCACCTACACCTTTGATGACGAAAAAGTCATTCGATATGGTGATGAACTTTCATGCGACTGCTTTAATATCATAGAACAAAAGCGGTAAAAATGGATTTAATGGTTAATGAGGACAAAACGAAAGGTATTATACCATCAAACACGGACAACGAACATCACCGAATTGGACAAAACGTCGCAATAGACAGAAATAAATTCACGACTCCGTCTACCTAGGATCCACCTTAGGCAAGGAAAAGAATGTCATTGCGGAGATCAAACGGAGAATAACTTTTGCCAACTGCTGCTTCTTCGGGCTGGGAAGGCAGTTGAAAAATTAAACATTCTCTAGAAAAACCACTGTTACCTTTTAAAAGACCTTGACCATCCCAGTCCTGCTATTCGACCCTGATCTAAAGCAGATGAGAAAACCTTCCTTCTTTTCGAAAGGAAAAATACTTCGAATGATCCTAGTCACCCGTAGGCCAAGATTGTACCATGTGCAGACAATGTGTGGAACAGATTATATACTATACCGCGACATCCTAGAGGACGAAGGTTTTAAAACCATAGCCTATGCCGATGATGTAGCAATTGCCGTTTCAGGCTAGCACCCACAAACCCTAGATGAGCTGCTACAAACAGCACTTAACAAGTTTAACAATTGGGCTGTAGATTGTGGTCTGAACATCAATCCACACAAAAATGAATTAGTTCTCTTTACGAGGAAATACAAAATTCCGGACTTCAGACCCCCAACTATTGAGGGGGTAACTCGCACACTATCAAATCAGGCTAGGTCTCATTTTTGAAAAAAAAAAAATTACCTGGAAAATCAATATTGAGGAAAAAGTAAATAAAGCCAACGTGGCACTCTTCTCTTTTAAAAAGCCATTGGTGGGAAATGGAATTTCTCCCCCCAAATCACTCATTGGATTTTTACCTCGGTCAGTAAACCGATACTCACATACAGGGTGATTGTCTGTTGGACCGCACTAGATAAGATGATCAACTACAGCAAGCTGGCCAAAGTTCAAAGAACGGCTAGTTTGTGTATTAGTGACGCACAGAGGACAACCTAATGCCCCATCGGACGCCCTCAATGTACTACAAGACCTCACACCCCTATATATCTTCAGCAAACAAGTCGCAGCTAGCTCAGTTACTCGACTCAGAGCTACATCACAGTAAACCAATATTCAAATCAGTCACAATTTCTTTCTAGATAACTTTAGATGCCTACCGAATCGATCCGACTACACCACCCCCAAGTTGGTGTTTGATGATAATAATTTCTAAGTAACCAAACCTTCCAGAGAAGCTTGGGAAAATGGGACTGTCTTGGAAAATGAAGCAATACACTTTTACACCGATGGTTCAAAGACCAGCGAAGGTGTGGGAAGTGGAATCTACTCAGACAAACTGATTCTCAGTCTTTTCTTCCGCCTACCCGATCATTGTAGTGTGTTCCAAGCGGAAATTCTGGCGATTAAGTAGGTGCTGTCTTGACTCAAAGAAAATGTCATATCCTCCACGGATATTCGAATCTTCTCGGAAAGCTAAGCTGCCCTTATTACTCTTGCCACTGTCTCTACAAAATCTATCACGGTCCAAAATTGTAAAAAGTCTCTGATGGAGACGTCAAATCAATTCAACATTCACCTTTCATGGGTTCCGGGCGCAGGGACATACCAGGCAACTGTATGCCAGACGAACTAGCCAAAAAACGCACTACCACTTCCCTACGCTCAGAATGGAACAACATAGATATACCTATCGCTACATGTAAACTCCTACTTAGACAAGACGTTTCAGGGATGATAAACACTAGATGGACTGCGAGTAACAACTGCCTTGCAACCAAAAAAAATTGGCCGTGTGTAGACTTAAAAGGCTCGAAGAGTTTGTTATCCCTGAACCGCCTGTATCTAGGATCTACCATAGGTGTTCTTAAGGGACACTGTCTAATAGGGAGAAAAGACTTGGTGTGAACTCCAATGATTTCTGCAGAAGCTGCATGGACGAAGAAGAGGAAAAAACCGTTCAGCACCTTCTTTGCTCATGCCTGCACTTCTTCATAGGAGAAAAACTCATCTCGGTGAGTTCTTCTTCGATGATACTAGCGACTTAGCTTTCATAGACCCTAAAAGTCTTTCGAAATACATTAAAAGTTCCGCGTGGTTCGACTAGCGGGTGATTAACCGGCTAGTCCCGTAATGGAAGATAAATGGGTTATCAACTCGTTAATCTTACATTGGGTTTCTGAGATCAGTAGGTGATTGACTTGCTGATCTCTGTGGTATCACAGACCTTCACCTTCACCTAGCCTAACCTATTCCGCGACATTGGCATAGCTATAGAAGAGAATACAAGTCTAGACTGCGATTGCTCAGACAATTTAAGTGGTTGGAGTTTTTCAAAGTACACTACATTAAAATCACGGAAGGGAAAGACCTCGTCTTATGCAGTCATCATCATGGAAAGTGCTCGCTCGCAATTGAAATTTTTGGTGAAAGACGTTGGTTGAGGCCTAGGGTCACACAGATCTCAAAAGCCCACATAAGTACCTTAGTATGTCGTAACTGCGACCAAAAGTCCGTAGACGCAACCAAACAGTCGTAATTAAAACAAATGTGTTGCATTTTCCTAAATACTGTTGTGATTGCTGCAATGCTATCGTAACTGCAATCTTATTATCATAATTGCGTCTTTACTGTCGTAATTGTGACCATATTATGGTAATTGTGTCATAATTGTATCAAAAATCTGTCGTAATTGCGACGAAGTTATAGAAATTGCGATACCACTTTAGTTATTTCGAACAGATCTTGAGATTTGCTATACTGAGCCTCTGAGCTCTCTTTAATTAGTAAATCGTGAATTTTTACATTATCCCATGTAAAAACAGCGCGATTGAACAAATAAGCTCAACATCTAATAAAGCTCGGAATGTCCAATGGGTTCTTGGTCCAAGAGCCCCTTTAAATAAATTTGCATTTGTACTTTAAAAGCATCTTAAAATTCTCATCTATTAAGGTTTTGCTATTCAGAGTATGTAGATGTTCACACAGTTCTCTATTCACTGCAAACTTATGTTGATTAAGCATTTAAAGTAATTTTTTTTTCAATATATACATTTGCTTATACCTATTCAATTTGACGACAACTTAAAAGCTTAGTTTGTCCCAAATGTGCTTGAGATAGAAAATCATAACTACATTTGATGAAAACGAACATGCTTAGCGTGTAATCGGTGTATTTCCATATCAAATCCAAGGCCACCTATGTATTCTAATCAAAATAAATTGGCTCTTATTAATAAATTCACAAAGCACGTAGACCAAATTTTTATCATGATAATGAGTACTTCGTTTTAAGATCAAATCACATCCTCTGAATGTCTTCCATTTCCACACCGACCGTAATTTATCTCAAATTTCAAAACCTACTTGTTATACCAACCTCCTCTTTTCTCTACTGAACCCTCGATTTAGATACACAAAGTCTATAATTCTGTTGCTTGGTGCTTGGTCTTGATGCCGTTACAACAAAGTTACAAAAAAAAAAATATCTTTTCTTAAAAACGATACATCCGTTAACCTAAAGGGTCGGATCTAGGATATGGGTATGGGGAGAGAGTCTAACATTAAATCTCATCCCGGATGTGTTTCCAAAATATAAAACGCATGTTTTGCAAAATACCAAAGACCACTGTGCCAAACACACTTCCGAGTTCCACACACGATTATCATCCAGTTTCATCAGCGTTAAGATTAGGGACCATCGCATTAATATTTCATGAAAATTTTGTATATTTACCTCCAATTGGATTTTGTGCCCAGAATACTAAAGTGCGTGTGCGTGAGGTTCAATGTGTTAAAGCAGTGCTTGTATGGATAAATATATCATGGCAATTCAACGCAGTCATCATCATCATCGTCGTCTTTATCGGGACAAGTATAGTTATGTTACGACATGATTTAAAGAAGGAAATTCAAGAGAAACGGTAGGAAAACCAACAGCATTATGGGCAGAAGACCAATTCTTGATGTAGTTTCATTTTGTTAGTTCATAGGAGAGAATATAAAACTACAAAAAGATTGACATTCAATTTAGTCGTAGCATTTTAGTTAGTTACTTTTAGGGAGGCACTTGAGAAATAAAACCTTTTGTTACTTTTTATTCTAATGGCTTGGTGCGTGCGAAAGTTTTTTAATTGACTTACATAGTTTCTGTCCTCACCTGTTGCACTCATGACGTTATGTCAAATTCAGTAAAAAATTTCTTCTTCTTCTTTTTCATTTTCGGCGTTACGAGTAGTGATCTTGAAGCGATCACAACTCTCCCACTTTTCTGCTTCACACTAACACTAGTGATCCGCCTGTGGGGTACTCCGCGTTGACCTCAGAAATCGTCGGCAAGCCTCCCGGTTTTGGATTGTTCCATGTCTGAGGCCAACCAAATGCTGCTGTTTTTGCATTTGGTTTTACCAGGAGTGTTTTGGCCTGCCTTTTCTTTTTCGTCGCGAATTTGTTGAAACGTTGTACGATATTGCCTTTTTGACGAGGTTCTGCGGATCTCTCCTTTGAACATGACAATACCAACTGAACCGGTCGTGCTGAATTTTGTCCAAGATGGTACTTTTGACATGAAGGCTTCCACGGATCTTAGTACTTCTAATTCGATCAAGCTTTGTTACTTCTGCTGTCATCCGAAGCATCTTCATTTCGGCTGCCGTCAAATTGCTCTCATACTTTTTGTACATTGTCCAACATTGTGAACCGTATGTCAGAGCTGGACGGACAACTGCTGTGTAGAGTCTTCCTTTCAGCTTAGAGGGCATTTTGCGATCACAGAAGATAGCGGAGTTTTCTCGTCACTTCATCCACCCTACGCTTACTCGATGATTGATGTCGTCATCACAAGATGCTTCACTATTGATCATAGATCCCAGATATTTAAGCTTTTCACACTTGAGAAGCACATTTCCATTCAAATAAATGTCTGGAATAGGCTTGTCTGGATCAGTAAAAGGGCAGCACAGGTATTCAGTCTTTTTAGCGCTAATACGGTACCCATTTCCTTCCAGAACATTAATCCAAACGTCAAGTGCTCGTTGCAAGGATGTAGGATCCTCGCTTATGATGGCTTCATCGTCAGCAAAGAATAATTGTTGTACTTTATTGTCCGTTACTTTTCCTTCGAGCAAATAATCCAGAACAGCAATAAAGAGCAGTGGACTCAAGACACTTCCCTGATGTACACCTACTGTTATTTGGAATTCTTCGGTGACTCCAGCTGGGCATCTCACTTTTGTAACTGCTCCTTCGCACATATCCATAATTATTCGCACATAGGTTCAGGAACTCCTCGGTATCTGAGGGCCACCCATATCAGATCTCGTGGTTGTTGATCGAATGCCTTCATTCAATTCAGTAAAAAATTTAATTTAATTTTAATTTTAGTGTGAGCAAAACTCCCATTTATTCGGCCTAATACAAGCTATTTCTTAATCTAGCTTAAGAACTAAGAAAATAATAGCTAACGTTAAGTCTTAAACAAGGGGTGCGGTTAAAGTCAAAACAATTTCAGCTCAAAATAACATTACTCAGCATTGATTCATTAGAGCCATATGACGTTCGATGAGGGGGCAGGTAAAAGAGGCGAGGATTCCGTAAAATGCGAGATTTAGTATTACAGAAGATAGATGGGTATATGCTTATGCAGTCCAGAAAAGACACGGTGAACAAAGAGAATGTCGAATATTTCTCAACGATCTACTATCAAAATATTCAGGCTAAGATTGTCGATGCGATCTTGGTAAGGAGGTAGAATCAAGGGATTATTCCAAGGAAGACCTTTCAAAGCAAATCGAAGAAAACGGTGCTGAATATTTTCAATTCTAGAAATTTGAACTTGGAAGGGAACCACGGAGCAGACCATACCAGAGTATTCAAGGAGTGGGCGAACAAGAGCTATGTACAGAGATCGGTTTGCGAAAGTGCTGAGTTGGCATATCAGCTGGTGAAATGTTTTGGTTGTGAAGTAGATAGCAACAGAGAGGAGATTTGATGTGCTTACGAGAGAGGGATTGACATTTGGAAATATTTAAATGCAAGCAGTTTTTAGAACACCAAATAGAAAAGTTGTAGAGGTTTTGTTGAAAATGAATAGAAACGGTAGGTGATGAAATGATATTGAAAAACTTCATATCATCAGCGTAGAGAGAAATAAGGGAAGGGTGAATAACCAATTCGAAATCGTTAATGGTACGAATGAAAAGAAGAGGACCTTAATGACACCCCTGGGGGACGTCGGAGGTAGCTAAAAAAGTACTTGATAGATAAGGTCTAATACGAACACTATAGTAACAGTTTTCCAAATAAGAAGCCGAGGGTGGATAGTTTAAAAAGAATTAGTCTATGGGAAATTGTTTCTTGGAAATCATTCTCTTGATAATCTCCCTCGCTTTATTAAAAGCTCCAAATGGTTTTGTTAAGTGAGGCACTCCCTTGCATAATTTTTATGGTATAACAATGGACCTAATATCGGTGTAAGGGTGCCAGTTGTTTTCCTGACAGCCATTTTAACCTAACCTAAGGGAGAAAGGGTGAACGAGACGAATTCAACAAGACTAGTGGTTGTTGATCTGCCTTTGAAAAAGCCTTATCATCGAGAGGATTGCAATGAAAACTCAAAATAGCACTCAAAATACATTCAAGTTTTCAACATCGCATTTTTGGCCTTTTTGTGGATAGGGGTTATAAAATAGGTTTACCATACTTGAGGAAATACTCCTTGGGAAGGGAATAGATTTTTGAAAGGGGTAGAGAAAGCGAAGACGAACATTGCTTTAAGAGTGTGTCAGGGATATGATCAGTACCAGTTATGAAATCATTACTAAGTTTATTTTGCTTTTTCTCAATAAGAGACGGTTCGAGAGTGCGGGGAAGAAATGGACCAACCGAGAATTTGGCAAATGCTTAAAATAAGTACATAATATCGTCATTAACAAAGGATTCGTTGGCGGAAAATTGTTTAAAAAAGGAAAGCGAAAGAGTTGGCAATAAGAAGCGGATCAGTTGGTGTTACGTCGTTTAAAGATAAGGAGGATGGGTAACCATCAGATTTCCTTTTGTAGTTGACAAATTTATAAAAGGACTTAAGGTAGTTTGCAAAGTTGAATTGAATTTCGATTAAATAGCGTTCGTAACGGGTGTTGCAAAGTACACAAGACTTTAAGTAGGTACCAAGGTAATTCGAGAAGTCTGTTGGAAAGCGAGAGCGTAGGGAAAGCGGGAAGTCTTATCATTATTTATTTCTTATTATTATCTCAGGTTATCAAAATTAATGTGAGTTCTTTTCAGATATTCATTAATTTTGCGGAAGTCTGCTTTAAGGAAATAGTATGAAGCTATAGGTAAGGGCGAATTCGGTTGTTTTGAAGACCGGAAAGAAAATGAGAGAAGGAGAGGAGGGTGGAGGTTATCTTTAGTTGAAAGAAGCAAGGGTAAAAGTGAGATTGAGGAATCAATGGGGTCTGTTGTAAATACAAGGTCAAGTTACCTTCCCATGTAGTTTGAAATTCCACTTACTTGGCAGAGGCAAGAGACTGCAAGGCGATCAACTAAGAGACATTCTCTGGCAGAGGTGAGGTTAGGAGCAATGTAGAACGATTGGTCGTCTGACAAAGTCCATTTTAGATATGGTAGGTTGAAGAAGGATCCCATCATGGGGTTCGCATAAATTTGAAAAGTTGTCAATCATTTTGGTTGCAAGTTCATAAGATTCGAGAGGTTGCGATTGAAAAATGTAAAAGCATATAATGTAAAATAAAAAAGTGGTACCCTTGGTGTGATGGATAGCATGTCCGCTGTCCGTCTATTAATCCAGAAGTTCGTGGTTCGAATCCCAACAGAGGCAAAAATGTGTTTCCACAGGTATTGCCTTTCGCGAGGAATTGGCAAGTCCTCCGTTAGTACTCATTGCCATGAAAAGCGCTTTCTCGATTAGCCGTTCGGAGCCGGCAAAAATTGTAGGTCCCTTCCATTCCCTCGTGAAAAACGTGCTAGGCCATGGGGCTCCTCGCTCTGTTGCGCCACCCTATTTATTTATTTTTTAGATAATGTAAAGCCACTTATGGGGTAGTGTTATTTAGTCAAGGCTTGGGGAAGAGGATGTTGAGAGAAGAGATGAGTCAATTGTGTAAGTAACAGCTAGTGGGACACTACGACAAGAAGAATCATCAGTGTCGTGGTCTTGATCGTCATCTCGATAAACATCGAAAGTAGATGGGATCAGTTCTTTGTTGTTAATGCTAGGGATAAGTTTAGTTTCAGTCATGGTATAGACTTCAAGAGGCAAATCGGGGGATTGTTGAAGTCAAAGTTGGCCTTCAGAAAGTTTGGAAAACTGAAGCTCTTGAGAATCACAACATTGTAAATTTGCTTGATGGTGATAGATAACTATGTATCTTAATGAATATTTAGATAGAGGAAGCGTATGCTACCAAAAACCACACACAGAACTGCAGAGAAATCGATTTACCTAAGCCAGTTTTTAGAGACTTAGTTATGCAGGCTATGCATCCAAAGATGCCCTCAATCCCAGTCTTAAGATCGCCAAGGATATTTTTCAGATTATTTATAAGGCCTTGTTCATATTTTTCTTCGAGAAACTCTTTCAAAAAAATATGATTGCACTCATAATTTTTATTTTCTGTTGTGGTGTGGGTATATATATGAGATGATGCGAACTGTACATTACTAGCTTGTAAGCCATATTTTGGCTGGTGACATTATCCTTTAACTTACCTAGTCCTTGTATTGAAAGATCTTGAAGGAGCGAAATGTATCGGAGTAGGGAATAGCTCATTCATTGGTTTCATTTTTTTTTTACTACTGATGTACACCATTGGTTGTGTAAGTCGAATTAATTCGCTGTGACATTCCCCATAAGCTATTGCAGACTTCTGAGATTCGAGCAGTCATGCATTACTTGCGAAGTATTTAAATATTGTTCTTCATCCTTACAATAGTGTTAAAAGGAAAGATTTGTTTGTTTGTATTGAATAGGCTCCAAATTCACTAGGCCAATTTGAATTCTGTTTGGAACTCAGATGGCATATAACCTCAAAATGGAGATAGGTCATATTTCGAAATTCCTTCAGTAACGGAAATAGGAAAGTAAATGAAAACTTAGATTCAGATTTGTATTGAATAAACTCCAAAACGACTGAACTAAATTAATAAATATTTGGAACAAAGATGGTCTTGAATACTAACTAAGATGGGGCATTACAGTTCAGGATGAACCTGAGCCTCAACCAACATATTACGCCAACAATTTAAGTTTCGGTTGAGCTCCATCCAGTTTTGCACTCTATGTCGGTTGAGGTCTTCATCCGGTCAACCTGAGACGTGGTTTTTCCCTACCAAGATTTTTCTGCAATGTGCTTTCGAAAACCCGTCGAGCCGGAGTGTTTGGGTTAATAGGCCCCATATGTTCTAGCCAACGTTATCCCGAGATGCGTATCACTTCTAGCTATGCCAATGTCGCTGTACAGCTCATACAGATAGTTGTGGTATCTTCTCCTCCACACATTGTCTTTGCCTACGGGACCAATTATCACTCGGATTACTTTTTTTTCAAAACGACCAAGGGTGCCCTCATTCGCTTTCGATAAGGTCCATTCTTCCGCGCCGTAAAGTAGGACTATGATGATTAAGGTCTCATACAAGGCTACCTTGGTTTCTCTGGAGAGGGTTTTGTTTCTCAATTGCCTTCTTAACTCAATGAAGCAACGGCTGGCAAAAGTTATTCTCTCTCTTTGATCTTTGCACTGATATTGTTTTCCGTGTCTACAGCGGATCTCAGGTAGACGAAGTCCTGTACTATCTCGAAGTAATGTCTGTCTATTGTGACGTTTTGTCCAATTCGTCGATGTTCTGTGTCCTTGTTTGATGACAACATATATTTCGTTTTGGCCTCATTAACCATCAAACCCATTTTTGCCGCTTCTGTTTCAATACTCGCAAAAGCACATATGACATCACGCTTTTTTCTTCCCATTACGTCAATATGGTCTGCATAGCCGAGTAATTGTACAGACTTTTGAAAGATTGTTCTTCTGGTGTTGACGTTTGAGTTTCTAACAATCTGTTCAAATATGATGTTGAAGAAATCGCATGACAGTTTGTCACCTTGCCTAAAACCTTTTTCGACATCAAAGATCTTGGTGAGTTCCTTAACGACCTTGACGGAGCAGCGTGAATTCTCCAAAGTTATCCTACATAGTCGTACGAGTTTTGCAGGGATGCCGAAACTACATGGCTCTGTACAGTTTCTCTCTGTAAATACTGTCATACGCGGCCTTGAAAACGATAAAAAGATGGTGTACATCGATTTTATATATTCTC
The DNA here is from genome assembly GCA_914767635.1 of Melanostoma mellinum. Taxonomy (NCBI): domain Eukaryota; kingdom Metazoa; phylum Arthropoda; class Insecta; order Diptera; family Syrphidae; genus Melanostoma; species Melanostoma mellinum. Next base: position 203,716,225 of record OU612058.1, read on the forward strand.
GGGTATTTTCCAAGATTTGCCTTAATATGAAAATTAGGTCTATTGGGAACTTTGCTGGTCATTGACAAGGAGATATCAAGTTTTTGACGTGGGGTCTTAGACTTTCACATATTACAGCAGACGAGATCTTATAAGCGACGTTAAGGAGGCTTATCCCTCTAAAATTGTCGCGATTGTGAGGGTCTCCATTTTCTAGGATCGGTCATACGATAATGAGATTCCATTCATCGATTATTCTTTCTTCCGGCCATATCATGCAGATCAGCTGGTGCATGCTCTTTTCCAACTAATCTCTTGCTGCCTTAAAAAGTACAACATCAAGACCATCTGCACCTGCAGTCTTCCTTTATCTAAGTTTGCTTATGGCAGCTTAAGTTTTTCTAGGACGGCATTCTTGGTCATCGTCCTAGTTGAAAAAAACAAAGATGGTCTAGAAGTCTAGACTCTGAGAATAGGTTATAATTCATCCCCACTTTCAAACTGGAAAGGAGTGGGAATGGGAACATAACCGCGACATTAGAAAATACTGAACCCATTAGTACTTCACTATCAGCGAGTGGCATGAACTATATTTTATTCCCATATTCCCATGGGAACATATCAGGGAACGAAGAAAATGCCTTGAGAGCATCATTACTCTGGAGTAACATGGACTATATTTCATCCTCATATATTCAGACGCTAACGGAAAGTCGAAAAATCACTGAATAGACTGCAAATCTTCTATTCTAAAATGCGGTGTTATCCCCTAGTAAAAGGATTCTTTCAAAATAAGGATTCCTCAGGAACATAGATTTTTTATTTCAATGCAGAGTCGATGCTATGCACTAGATAACCGTAAGACCCACGCCAGGTAGTTCAGCTAGTAGGTATAGTGTATAAAAACTGACAACTAGTAAAAGACACACTCACAACCAACTTAATTTTTAAGATAATTTTTAAAATAAAAATCCTTTAAAAACTGAGATTGTAAATGGAATGAAATAAATCCTCATTACATTTAAGGTCGATTATCACACTTAATTCAGCAGTTGAATATGCTAAGTATGCACAGAAAAGCTTCACCTACTGCAGTATCTACTAATTATAATTTCAATTTTAAAACCCCCAACCAAAAGTGTGAAGGAAAGCTGAGAGTGCAGTCGTGCATTTTGTGTTTTTGGAACTGGATGCGGCAGGTGGAGAATGGCCGGCCAACAGAGAACTTAAGCAAATCCAGTGGTTACGGATAGCACTTCGTCTGCACTCAATTATTTATCCAGATGCGGTTAAACAATGATGGTTGTATCTGATCAGTATGAGAATTGCTTCTCGATTGGGTTTTGCTGGTGTATAAAGTGTGCTGCTGTGGTATCGGTATTGTAACTGTTGCGACAAACTGTGGTGTTTCATGGCGGTCTATTGCCACCAACGTCCTGTGGGCTATGGGATCTTATCTATACTCACACACACACACACTCAAATAGTCTAGTGAGTAGTTCTGGTACATGCCAGGAATGCCAGCACAACCGCCACTCCTGGGATAATGTTGTCTGAGACATATGCTTTAAGTACACAATATCCTTTACTCGATGTAAATAGGAAAACTGAGGCACCTTATTTGTACTGGATGGTTGGATCAGGCAGGTAAATTGCATTAATTAACAAGAAGCACTGACTCACAGTTGGGTAGAATTGGCTACGTTGCATTTTCTCAATTTACACATTCAATTTATGTGTGCGCTTCGTACATATTCGTAAACTCAAAAGAAGATTAAATGCGATGGGTCGCTTTGTGATATTTAAGTAAATTGATTAATGGAAATTTTTTCATATACATACAAAATTTTCTTGTGAAAAAGAAAGCTTACAATTGGATTATTTTTTGGACATAGCTGAGAACGCTTTTCTTTTCAGAGCTCTCAGTGCAGTCCATGAACAATGACACGCCTTGGTGAAGCATGGTTCGCATGGCGCTATTCGGAAGCTGTTGAATCTTTCTGTTTTTAGCGTAGCTAACTATAGCTTTCATGCCATTTATCAAATAATTCATGGCAATGAATTAACAACCCATCGACGGCTGATGAGGAGACTAAAACGTTTACAGGACATAACACGAAGGACAAACAGACAGACCCTAAGGTAATACTGGAACTGGTGAGGAGGCCTCCCTGCCTCTTGTCAACACCGGAATGCCGAGCTGCTCAAAAAGAGCAAGAAATGCCAGCTCCTCCCCAAATAACTTCTCACCCAACGGGATCTCTAAGAGGATGAAGACCTCCTCAGTCCCTGCTACAAAGGGCCACCAGGTCGCTATCGCCAACTTTGGGAAACCCGACCGCAAACTGAGTGAAGACGAATGGCAGTTACTTGAGCTAAGAATCCTGGAAGAAGTAAATGAGGCGATCGTTAAGAGTAGGCAACCGCCACTCTTCGGGGACCTCACTACCGTCCATGGTTTCAAGATGATGAACTGCGAGAATGAATGGACCCTTCAATGGCTCCAGGAGTTCGTGAAAAAGACGGCAGCTCCCTGGCAGAATGCCGATTTACGGCTTGTGACTGCCAGTGAGATAAAAGATCTAAACCGACCAATAGGAAAACTGTTGGTCAGAGGCCCCGCTATTCCCCGCGATCGGCTGGAAAGGTACATCCTTTCATTAAATGCCGAACTTCTGAGCGACCAATGGAAGATCATGAAGGTGGAGAAAACGGAGACAGGCACTGAAGTGATTGTAAGATTGAACCACAACTCCATACCACTTCTAAGACGAGTCAGCTTTAAAGTTCGCGTTGGCATTACACGATGCAAGCTCAAGCTGATAGCTAGAATCAAAAAACAGGTTAGTAAGGCGTTGTATAAAAAACAAAATATGTCATGGATTTGAAGGTAATACAAATTAATCTCCAACATAGTAAAGCCGCCTCCCTCCGGCTTATGGGCTGTAACCCCAACGGACACCATGTGCAATAGGGAAGCACCGATACAAATTCTAGGGGGGAACTCTTATTTGAATTTATTTTAAGAAACAATCTTTTGGTTATCAATAGAGGTGACACACCTACCTTTGTTACAAAAAACCGTAAAGAAGTACTTGACATAACCCTCACAAATAACTCGGACACTTGTCCAGTAGAGCAGTGGAAAGTACTAGAAGAAATCTCTTTCTCAAACCATCGTCTGATAAATTTTATCATTCCCACTACAGATCCCCCAATCAAACCATTTCGTAATAATAGACGTACAGATTGGGCTACCTTTAGGTAGACGATAACATAGATTCCCTTAATACAAATAGGAACCTTGAACCGCAAAGCCTTGATAAGTTGACTGCAGAACTCACAGGGATTCTGATCACAACGGTAAAAAAAGAACAAAAAACCAATTTGGTGGAATAACGAGCTAAGCAGCATTAGGAAAGAAACTAGAAGACTTTTCAATGCTGCCAAACGGATCTGCTCCGAAAAGGACTGGGAACATTACAAACCCAGCCAAAGGAAATTCAAAAATGAAACTCAACGAGCAAAACGCTGCTCATGGAGAAATTTTTGCAGTAAAATTGAGCGTACGAACAAATCGGCCAGACTACGGAAAATCCTCGCCGAGGTGACCATACCACTTGGTTCTCTGAGAAAACCGGATAACCACTGGACTGAATCCCCGGTCGAGAGTCTGGAACATCTGTTCGATTCGCACTTCCCTGGATGCAGCCCTATAGAGAACAGTGAAATAGAAAACACTAGGTTTTCTAGACACGAAATCCCGGCAGATATCGTAACGGAAGAGAAGTTGGAATGGGCTATCAACTCCTTCTCACCTTTTAAATCTCCGGGTCACGATGGCATTTTCCCTATGATGCTGCAAAAAAGAGGCAGGAAAGTCATCCCACATCTTTTTTGAAAAAAGCCTCATATGGGGCTACATTCCCAAAATATGGCGGGAAGTTAAAGTCGTTTTCATACCGAAAGCCGGCAAACCCAGCCATATAGAAGCAAAAGACTTCAGACCTATAAGTCTGACCTCCTTTATACTGAAAACGTTTGAAAGGCTACTTGATTTACACATCCGTAGCTTCCTGAAACCGGAAGTAATATCTACCTTTTAAGATGCCTTCACAAAAGGACGAAGTGTGGAAACAGCACTTCACTGTGTAGTAAGAACCATAGAAAAAACGCTGCTAGATAAAGAATACACACTGGCAGCTTTCCTGGACATTGAAGGAGCCTTCAACAATGTACAAAACAGTGCAATTGAGAAGGCCCTAAATGATCTAGAAGTAGAAGAAACAATCACAAATTGGATCATGTGCATGCTAACAAAACGTCAGATCCACAACGAACTGGGAGGTGCAAGCTTGAAAAAGTGTGTGTCACGAGGAGCCCCACAAGGAGGTTTTCTCTCACCTCTGCTCTGGATCCTGGTCATGAATGAGATCCTCGTAGCTCTCAAGCATGACGGCGTGAAAGTGGTTGCCTATGCCGATGATTTAGCTCTTCTGGCGACGGGGAAATTCCCTTCCACTATTAGCGCACAATTGAATTAAACACTAACCAAGGTAAGCGCTTGGACAAAAAGATGCAGCCTTGCAGTTAACCCCCTGAAAACAGAGCTGGTACTCTTTACAAATAGAAGAAAAATACCTACTTTTGAGCTACCAAGACTAAACAAGATCCCCCTTAAGATCTCTGATCAAGCCAGATATCTGGGAGTGATCTTAGACAAAAAACTAAATTGGGGTCCCAATATACAAGAAAGATACAAAAAATCTATGATAGCACTGTATTCGTGTAACAGGATTTTTGGCAAAAACTGGGGACCAAATCCCAAAATCATCTGCCATTTTAAGAACTATTCTATCTTATGGCAATTTGGTCTGGTGGAAGGCGCTCAAAAAAAATTCAAGCATTTAAAAACCTTAACCAATGTACAAAGAACAGCCTGTATTTGCGTAACTAGTGCAATGAGAGCTACACCAACCGCGAGCTCTGAAGTAATCCTCGATCACACACCTCTTGTTCAAGAAGCGGCAGCAAACAGTGCACTTAGACTAATCCAGTGTAATGTCTGGAAAACCAGCCAAACAGGACACGCACAGATCTTACCGCGATACGCAGAAAACAACATCTGCACGGATTACATAACTCCATACCTGGACTTTAAAAAATCCTTCACAACTAGCTTCCCCAATAGACAGGATTGGGAGAATGAAACACCTTACTTGAACGAGACGTCTATATCAATCTATACCGACGGCCCAAAAATGGAAGTTGGAACAGGGGCAGGTTTCTTCTCAGAAAGCCTAAAACTTGCCAGTTCATTCAGACTTCCAAATCACAGCAACGTCTTCCTAGCCGAGATCTTGGCAGTTACAAACGCTGCAAAACAGGTGTCCATGATGGCGCTATCACATGCAGATATCACTTTTTTCATTGATAGCCAAGTAGCAATAAAAGCAATTTCTGCCACTCTTGTCAAATCAAAGCTTGTTTCTTGCTGTCGCGAAGAGCTAAGGGTTCTTGGCACGCAGCATAACGTTAGACTCTGCTGGGTTCCTAGTCATAGTGGTATACCGGGAAATGAAAAAGCGGACGAACTAGCGAGAAAAGGGAATGGGAATGCCTAGACTCCTGTTTTACTTCCAGGAAACTATGGCCGAAATATGATAAGAAAGAATCTGGATAGCTGCTATCATTGAATAGACCTTCATTGCGAATGCTTATCAGTATCATAACTGGACATAACCTACTAGGTTATCACAAAAAGAAAATGGGTCTTTGCACCAATGACCTATGCAGAGGATGCAATGACGAAGATGAACACGAAGACACAAGTCACCTCCTTTGTCAATGCCCAGCACTCTGCCATACTAAGAAAAAAATTCTAAGAAATTACTTTTTAAATGAACTAGAAGAATTATCAGACGCTCCAAAAAGCAGCCTGTTAAACTTCACCAAGGCCACAAAATGGTTAAATACTGAACAGACATAAAATCATAGGTTTCTAGGACGTTACAATACGCCAGGGTATCACAATGGATCTACATTGATCTAAGTGTGACGGAAATAAGATCCACCGTCAGCCCATTTTACCTAACCTAACCCTAAGGTATCTCGATATCATCGTACAAAGAGGATAAATAAAACTACAAAATTCAATACTTTTGTGTGTTTATCCCTTTATCGTAACGCATTTTCTTTCCATTGACTTTCAAATCACAACGATTCTAAAGAAATTTCACTTCAATAATTGAAACACAATCGCTTCAATTATAAAATTCGTATTTTTTAGTTGAATACGAATTTTGGGGTACCTTACGAATCCAAAGATGCTTCTTCAAAGCTTTAGCGGTCAAATTTGCGAAACACTTCAATCTTCTATTTTTAATTTCATACTTTTGATTTTTAAATATTTGAAAAAACATTTAAACAGCAAGAAGCAATTATAAAGGGTGTTCCGTAAATAGTTTTACATACTTTGGGATGTGATTCATGGTCATATTTTAAGAAAAAAATTGTTTTACAGTAAAGTCTGTTTCTCAAATTTGACTTCACTTCTCGACAATTTAAGAAAAGGCTATTCTTGGTGTAGCCTGACCTGTGATAAACTCAATTTCTCTGTCAATACTGATGATGGAGACCTAATCTTAGACTTAATTTGTTGAAATAATATTCTTTGAAACTGTATTCAAGTTGAGCTTCTATACCTAGGTTTAGGGTTGCCAGATTTTAAATTCTAGATGTTGTTCACATTTTCTTCCCCCAGCAAAGTTTTGACTTTGAGGTCATTTTGTTTCAGAAAATGATGTTAATGATTTTTTTTTAATATTGTTTTGTTCATCTGTAAAAAGTAAAGAAACTCTATGTTCAACAGGCATTTTCTGAAAAAATGACCTTAAAGTCAAAACTTTGCTTGTGGAAGAAAATTTCAACACCATTTAAAATTGAACACTGGCAACCCTTAGCCAACTTAAATACATTTTTTAAAGATTATTATTTCTCCAAAAAATTAAGTCTAAAATTAGGTCTCTACCATCAGTATTGACAGAGAAATCGAATTTAACACAGGTCAGGGTACACCAAAGTAAGCCTTTTATTGAATTGTCAAAAAGTGATGTCAAAATTGAGATACGGAATACTGAAGAACAATTTTTTTCTTAGAATATGACCAAAAATCACATCCCAAAATATGTAAAACGAATTAAGGAACACCCTGTATATTAAAATGTTACTCAGGTCAGGGACAACGAAGCATTCTTACGGAGAAAGAATTTTTGAAGCCGGTCCAGTATTTTCTAAGTTCCCGTTTATGTTCCCTTTCCCCCCCTTAGGCCGGCCATTGACGACACAATATAACTGCGCAAACTGACTTGATCAAAAATCAAAATCGTTTTGATTTTTATACAGTTAACTGCACAAACAGCACAAACAACCCCATTCACAACACAACTGAACTGCACAAACTCCGATTTGCGCAGTTATATTGTGTCGTCAATGGTCGGCCTCACGTGTCAAAGGGAATATAGAGGGGGAAATAAGGCCTATGCCATTTCTCAGGCACTCGACTGCATATCTGCTTCAAATTTCATTCAAATCGGCTCAGTAGTCCTAAAGCCTATTCAATATAAACATACAAACAACAAAATCTTTCTTCTTTATAATAGTGAATAAATTGCTCATTTGCAAAATGAGCAGATCGGAAAAAATGGGTACCTTTCATCTTTCAAAGCTTGACTTTATTGAATACTTCTTTATCAAATTAAAAGACTGTTTGGAATAGAACCTGCCATTTTTTGAAGGTCCAAAACTTTCTTCTTCTTAAAGTTTATTTCTTTTGGAAAACCTTGTGAAATTTTCTGGAGATCCTTTTATTAAATCTCTCTCATAGAAATTTATCCTGTATTTTCATAGGAATAGATTACCCAAAACCCCGTTTTCATATAATCTTTAATAATGATCTCCTAATTACAAGCGTTCGACAAAAAAAAATACACTTATTCTCTTCCTTAAGTTTGTTTTTCCATTCACACTCCCACGTATTCGAGAAAAGAATAAAACAATAGGAAAAAAGAAATCAGAGTCCTCACCTAGATTTTTTCCAAGTAGCACTTTTTAACAACAGTCTTCCATGCGATACAAATTGTCAGCTTCATGTCAGCTATAAACTGTGTGCGCAACGTAACGACATAAACGCTAACGTATCGTCAATTTGTGAGGACCCCTCTTCACTAAGTGCACACAGAGAAAAGAAATCACATTAATAAATTTCTTAACACCGAAACCATTCTAAATGATGTTACAGTCGTTATCCACCCACCCATCCTTGGTGACACATCTCTGACAATCACCCACATTCAATCTATGTGTGTATCCTGTATCGTATAGCAGTCTGTCGGTTTGTCAGTATAGTTGCATAGCTTCAATTTACTTCCCTATGGAAAAAAAACTGACACCAAGTGGGGATAAGAAGGCAAAAAAAGTAAAGAAATCACACCCTCTTGTCGTGTCGGAGTGTCTGTATATGTATGTGCTGTATAGGTATATGGATGTGAGTGTGTTGTTTTTTTGACGTTATCCTCGAAAGACAATAAATTATTATCGAAAGGACGTAAGATTAATGACAGTTTGTCGAAAGGTGGTGCAAATGATAGTAACAAAGCGAAGACATGAATAAAAACCAGAATGACGAAAAGTAAGCTTAAGAAAAATGCGTTGGGGACCCCGATAGTTAAAGGGGGAGTAAATTGGTAAGTTAGGGCACACTAAAGATCCAGGGTCGTATAATGGTAAATCTATAATTTATGCATCCACACCTTGTGTGTGTAATGGACCAAATTCTAAGGACGCTATTTACTACTTTGTCATGATAAATCTTATCTTTTGGTAAAATTTCCATAAACATATCATTTCTCGTGTGATGGTGTATGGTTAGTAGTTGAAACCGTGTTCGCTTCTCGATATTATGTGGTATAGCAATATACTTATTAGATATATTCTGACTGAGTGATGTTGTCTGTAATGCTTTTGTTTGGGTTTTGGGAGAGATGACGGAACGCCCCTTATTAATTGAATGTGATTAAGAACATAAATCTATTTTCCATAATGATGTTAGATACATCTACAAACGTTATAGTGTATGATTGTGTGACTATACATAAATTTCCATACATAATACGCTTGAAAGGCACATGTTAGGTCACAAACATTATGTAGGTTAAATAAGGTTCGCTTTGCAAACAAACCACTTAAGGTTTTTCAAGTGAAAACCCAACTCACGGTCATAGATCAACACCATCATCATAGACCGCCATTGACAGACAAAACAGACATAGGTCCGCGTTAGGCTTGTCAGAGTTTATAGTATCAGTCACAAGAATTTACTAAGATTCCGAAAAACTGGTTTTTGTCTGAGGTTTTTTACCTTCTGAAACTCTCAGACCGGGTTGCTATGAGATAGCAACAATCTTCTCCTTAAAAAGGCAAAAGACCACAAAAATCAAAGAAGTTTTGAGAATGCTGTCCATAACCGTACGGACACAGATTTTCTTTGACATTTGACAAAAAAAAAATAACAACGCATTTTGGTGAGAGCTTTTTCTGCGAACAACTGAGCCCTTTTCGGTGACAAGCCTATGTCTTCTGAGAAGCTCCATTATACTACCAACAGACTAAGCGATTTGAATCCTCATATTCGGGCCAAAGAGCTTGTTCGCTATAAATGTAGATATTCATAAGGTTCGTTTGACCGAGGAAACCGTTTCCGAATTTTCTTAAAAACAAAAAAAAAAACTTAAATACTTTTAACTTCCATACTCTCGATTGACATTGAAATGAGAGATTCAACTGATTGTTTCGGAAAGTCACTGGACTTATTTACTTTTCGACTTCCAGAAGTTGGTAGTGCTTGCTACTTAAACAAAAGGCACCAAACGAAGTAGGATTTCAATTTTAGCAGGAATTTCATTGAGCTTATGCCCTAGGAATATTTTTTGTTGATTCTTATAGTAACCTCAACACCTTCAGTGTGATGACGATCGAAAAAATCGATGAATGTTTCCGCATCAGGCGTACTTCAGTTAATAAATATTCAAAATTAAGCAAGTGAAAGTCAACTGATGCATAGACTAATATACACCATGCCTCAAATACAAATAACAAGGCCGCGCAGGTGCCACCCAAGTATAAAAACCGGCATGGAGCAATGGACGCTCAAATACTCATAGCTTCGTCAATTTTACTTTAACACAATATTTTTGAGACATTATGTATTCATTTCATTTAAAAATAATACTTTAACCACAAAAAATTTAAAACTTTCATATGGGCTGGCGGAAAAAACAAGTTTCCTTTCGAAAGTTGCTCCATGTGGAGGTTGGAGACGGTTGTGCGGCTGCTGTCGCAAAGGTTGGGTCGTGCGGTGTGGGATTAGATGTGATTGGGGTGAGGGCAGATGAGAACTCATATTTTCTCCATGGATATGCCCATACTCCTCGGCTAACTTCATCAGCTCTTCTATGTTCGAAAAGTATTTTCTTTGAGTATACAAGTGATACTCTGGCCGTAGGCTGTTGTAAATACGATCCACGCTGTCGGCTATACTCAGGCGTGGATGCTTATGAACCAGGTATTGTGCTGTCTGAATAAGTTCCTTTGCCTTTTCCCGTGAGCCTTGCCTTCACCGTATTATCTCATCTTCTAATTTGAAAATATAACGGGCTGGTAAATATCGCTTGAGGAAAACGCCATGAAGCTTGCCCCACGTTTTTATACGATCTCTGTTTACGCAAAACCATTCCAGTGCCGTACCTCTAAAAACTTCGGGTAAGGCTTTCACCATTTAAACTGGTCGGATATCGTATAGCAAGAAGTTAACTCCTCTATACGCTCTAAGAACTTTAACGCGTTGCCGGAAGAGGAAAATTTTAGCCCCCACTTCCTGACCGTGTTCATGACTTCCACCTCGCGGCTGCATACGAACTTATAACCAGGTCTCTGTAGAAAAGGGTTCTCAGGGCTGTCACGACTAGGTAGGTGTATAGGTGAAGAGATATTTCTATATAACCGGGAGATTTCGGGTTTTTATCCGCTTCGGTGTCGACAAAAGCACCTCTTTTTATTCTCTCTCGATAACGGCTTGTTCCATTTCTTCGCATAAATTTTGCATGGATTTTCTTTGCCTAGCCCCTTTTCTTATATGCGCTAAAACGAGCTCGGAAAGCGGCTAGCGAACCATCGGTGTCGAGGCCCTGTTGACGCATTCGCACTGTGAGCTCCTGCTTACTCAGCAAGTAAATAGCTCCTAAACAATCGAATACATCGAAGTTACCTTAGTTTTCGAACATATTAAAATTAAACGATTTTATTAGCAGAGTATTATTTGCGGGTGTTTTGTATTAATAAAGAATTTATTTGAACGGAAGGAGACTAAGAATAGTCCCTGCTTGGGCGCCAAATTGTGACGTGCTTTTTACTTTTTAACCGAGGCATAGCTCGTGGGTGTGGTACCCGTGGTGTGATGGATAGAATGTCTGCCTGTTAATCCAGAGGTTCGTGTTTCGAATCCCAACAAAGGCAAAAATGTTTTTCCACGGGTATCACCTTTCGCGAGAAATTGGCAAGTCCTCCGTTAGTATTCATAGCCATGAAAAGCGCTTTCTCGATTAGCCGTTCGGAACCGACAGAAAATTGTAAGCCTCTCCATTCCTTCACAAGGCATGGTTGTGAGAAATGCGCTAGACCCTAGGGCTCCTCGCTCAGTTGCGCCACCCTATTTATTTATTTTATTTTTAGTTCGTGGGATTAGCCAGGGTCTTTCAGAAGAAAAACATGAAACTTCAGGATAAGGTATTCACCTTAAATGTAGAAAGTGTTTATTTCAAACACAAATAATAACTCTTAAATAGGTATAACTTGTAAACTTAAAACTAGCTACAGTGACGTAGAGTCCGTACGGTTAGGCCTCGGTCGTAATAACTTACGGTTTGACGCCTCATTGTTGATAACTCCTTGACCTGAAACAAATAGAGAAGTTCAGGTACATTTGCGGCCACGGAGGAGGAACAGCATGCAATAGCTCTGGTGGATCAGCAGGTTTTTTTACGGCCCCTTGGTGGCACAGGATACGGGAAACAGCAGGCAATAGCTCTGGTGTATCGCCAGGTCTATGTACGGGCACTGGTGGCACAGAGGCCGTGGAGAAGCTGCAACCTAATGTTTTCCTTACAGAAATCCAATAGTACGCTGTACGTCGGACGGTTTTCACTCGGAGATATAAGTGAAGAAATTAAAACAGTTTCTTACCGAGTTTCTCTGTGTATATCGATGCTTGCTTTTAGTTGTAGGCGGCGGAAACATGCATTTTTCATTAACTTTAGGTTGCCTATATGAATGTTACGGAATAAACCATGTGTGAGTTATACTCGGTGTGTAAACACTCTACCGTTCCGCGCATTATTATTGATGTTGTGTGGGTGGTATAGCGATGATACATTGTATATTCGATGTTCAGTATTATCGAGTACATTATGGTAGGAAAAGTACTAGGAAGCAGAAAGGTATTAAAAATAAGAGGTAGCATGAACGCTTCGTTACAAACCAGATACGTTTTTGGCATATAAAAACAATGGTGCTTATATTTAGAATCGTTTGCAAACGAAGAATTATTAGTATTCCGCTTGTTCAAAGTAACTTTAAGATTTTCATTTCATGCTTCCTTCGTCTAGATTTAGAGCAGCTAGTAAACAACCCAAGCGATTTTACCGGACTAGCTCAACGTTACTTCGGAGCAGTTTAAGCCCACTAACGCAAAGACACTAGTTCAACGAAATAAAAGCAGCACACGATAGCAACTACTGCAGTATACTCAATTAAGTCATCTGAACAGCTAAACCGATCGATAAGAAGCTTTCCTTCTACACTACACTTCTCACCTAGGTATAGTTAAATTTGATAAATGTGCTTGGCCCAAGGTCTTCCCGACTAGTTCCACCGCTCTATTTGCTTATTTAATTATAATCACCAAGTTAGTATCCAAATTCTTCATTGGTATCAAACTAAAGCCCAAGTTTGAACGTGACCGCGTGCACAAATGAGGTCAGTAATGATTATCTAATGGGGACAAGATAGGAATTTCTTTTTAAAACCCAAGTCAAGAATTTGGAAACAAGTCATATTTCAGTAAGAATCTAAATTAAAAGGAGTAGGTCCAGATCCCAAATTTCTACTCGAGAATAGGAAACATTTCAATTACTGTTAAATACTGCCATATATATATGACTATCACACTTATATGACGATGTTGTGCCATATTTTTTTTGTCAACTTGCCATATTTATATGATAGTGTAATACCGCCTTTAGCTTCGACGCAAATCCCTTATAGTCATTGGGTTTTAAGTTCGTATTTTGAATTTAAAGCTAAAGCAACACATTGAAACTATAGTGTATGGAGTAAGCCACAGATTTCATCTTGCGATGTAAAATATCGCCCGAAGAAATTCGAAGTTCCAAGCACAGCATTGCACTAAACGCTAGACTACATCGAAATCAAGTGCATTCACGTGTCAAAAACCATGTGAACGAGTAAAACTTTCTCAGTATAAAATTTTGCATAGTGTCTAATAAAGGGTTGCGTGTGTGTGGTCGTCCTCCGATAAAGGAAAACGGTTTCACCTCAATGCGTTACCATTGAAAAAAAGAAACAAACAGAAAAAGACAGAAAAATAAAACGAGAAGAAGTAATGGAAGAAAGGAGTCCCACCATAGAATTTTATGCAAATGAGGTGAATTTAAGAAGATAATGCATAAATTGCCTGTTGTAAATCGTTAAACGTGCCCGACTTCCACAACTTAAAAATACAATTCCTCGAATCTCATACTCCAAGAAGTACCATTAGGCACCGTACTTATTCGAACCGAATTAAGAGATGAAATAATTTTGATAAGGCCCCCACTCTTTACGTACGCGTCCCACAAGAGTGGGATAATACTCCACATAAAATGAAATGCCAGAGGGTAATGCTTTTACGGGTTAAGCTAATAAATTTACGAAGCTTAGTCTCCTAAAGCTGCAACAAATCTTAAATCCTGCTCTGTACATTCGCCTTTCCTTTTATAAACAAAAAAAAAATGTATATCCTATTCACCTACTACTACGTATAAGGAGAGGGTGTGCTATTCCTTTTTAATAATTTGAATCTTACGAAAATTTAATTCGATGCGGAACATTCCTTATGCTCTCGTACTCGCACGAACATTCTCGTATATGGTTCAATCGTGTTTCCTGTTTCAATCAATATCAATAATATACTTTGTAGAAGCGACACGCTGGGAACTATAACAAGTGTCGACAGTCAGGAATTTGTGTGTGTGGTTCAATAACATTTTATATATCAAAGGATACAAATACCTCGAGTTCAATATGCCATGCATTTCAACGTATTACCACCGCACATGTAGAAAGATACAGAGATACAAAATCGAAGAGGGTTAACCCGCAATCGTACTTAGTTTTGTTGTCGGTTCGGTTGTTGGGTTTTGTTTTTCAAAACTTTATTCTTTTTTTTTTTTTTTATTTCGTTATTCTCTTTTATTTTCCGGAAAAAATGGCTTTTGAGGAACTTTGAGGGAAATTGTATCTCCGCAATGGTATCCGTTTGCTTTGAGCATATGCATACATATAGTTCCGTATACCACACTGGCAGATACAAGTTGCTGTTGCGTGATTATAGATGTACGAATGATAAAATCTAATAGAGCTTCATACATTCCTGTAGGATTCTCAAACTATATGGTGTTACCATTACGTTTGTTTCAAAGCACACATTTCCGCTGCGAAAGTGTAATCCATTAATTTATCTGTTGAAATTTAAAGAACCAGTAAGAGGCAGGTAACATGTTTGGTAGTTAATGGTAAGAGGTCGAATTACCTACACAAAAGAATTTCAAAGCACATTGCTATCTTTTTTTTTTTTTTGTTTGCTCTCCAATGAGGTATTAAGATCATCAAAAGGCTTAACGGTTCCAAGAACTTTTGCTAATGGGAATGGTTCCACTTCTAGCTTATAGGTGAAACTGTCTTCACAATTTGTTTTTAATGACGCGAAGTGTTACAGGTAGTCTTTGATGAGAGCTCCTGCTAGATTCACGATATAAACTGCTTTGTAGAACATCTTTCGAAAATCAACTGATGTATTATTGAGAAAAAGGGACATTTCGCAGACTCTAAGATACCGTAAAGCATCATTCAAAAGCAGCGACAAATTCTTTTGAAATTGGAATACAAACAAGGGCTAAGAAATTCTGAAAATAATCATCTTTCGTTGATGCCTTAAACTGAAATAGGTACCGCATTATTGTTATTGCTTATACCAATCTTGGCAAAATGGAAAGGCCATTTTGGTGCCTGTGGCGCTATAGGATTAGTGGCGCGTACTCGATTAACCGTTCGGAATCGGCAGGAAATTGAAGGTTCCCTCTATTCCCTTATAAGTATAATGGTTGTGAGAAAGACGATAGGCCCCGGGGCTTACCACTCTGTTGTGCAACCCTATGTATGTATGGAAAGAGCATTTGAAGAAAAACAAGTATGGTCAGCTTTTTCTTAGATGTGACCCAAGCAGTTGATTTGGTTTGACGCTTTGGCACCACTGACCTTCCCAGACAGTACTATAATCTATAAAAACATGCCAACTATGAAGTGGAGATTATCTTAAGTGATGAGACAATGATCGTTGATTATACATAACCAAGCCTTATTAGCTGATTGTCTTTAAGTTTCATGTATATGGATACTTACTTACTTACTTGAGTATGCATTACATCCCGAGGTGAATCTGAGCCTCAACGAAAGTCTTTTGCAATCAATTTCGATTTCGGACAAGCTCTGGGTCGAGGTCTCTTTACGCTATTATAGCGATACATTAGGCGAGGTCTTCCGCGATCTTCCTTCAATGCACTTTCGGAAACCCGTCAGATCGGATGGTTGGTGTCTATCCGATCTTCATGTTCCAGCCATCATAGTCTCGCGATGCGTACTCTTCTAGCTATGCCCAAGGCGCGGTACAGCTCAAACTGCTCATTGTTGTATATTCTTCCCCACACATTGTATTCCCGTACAGGAAAAGAGATCGTGAGGATTACATTTCTCTTGAAACGGCCAAATGTTTGCCCATCCGTTTTCAATAAGGTCCATGCCTCCTCACCGTAAAGCAAGACTGGGATGAACAAGGTCTTAAAAAGGCTGACCTTGGTTTTTCTATCGGTTGCTTTTTCTAAGGATTTTGTTTTTTTGAAATGCCTTCTCAGCCCAAAAGTCAGTGGTTATTTTCCGTTTGATCTCCGCACCGATGTTGTTTACCGCAACGATATTGAATTCGGGACACATAAGCTAGTAATGAGTTGAATCTTTCTCAATTCATAATTCTTCATGAATTGAATCTATCTCAATTCAAAATTCACAAGCAGCAATACTACGAGAGTACTTCATAAACTACTCGAATCTGGATGTAGAGAAGCTTCAAAGAGATTTCATGAACTACATAACCCTAATACAATCAAACAGAAAAATATGAAGCACGGAAATTGATGCTGCAATCGAAGAACTGGAAACAGCCTTCAGAAATAGAAATGCATTGGAAAGCCAACCATATAACCTACCAGCCTACATCCAAAATCTTTACCATCACCGACAGCGACTGAACCTGCCTGAACGATTTAAAAGGTATATCAACACAATGTTCAGGAACACAGTCACGCAATAAATGATGTGAAAACAGCCAACCAGCAGATTAAAGGACGCACAGTCGAAGAAATCATTTTCAATGGTGAAAACCCAGTGAAGACATAGTTTTCACAAATCCTGAAGTCATTCTGGAATTGATACAAAGTTGGCACCCCAAAAATTGAGCTGAACCGCACAAAATATCGAAATTTGTTCTGAATATACTTCCTCAAACGCTGATGATCTTTTTGGCCATTGCTATGAATAACTGCCTCAACAACTGCTATTTTCCTGAGCGGTGAGATAAGGTGGAGATCGTGGCAACGTCAACCAATTTCTGAAATATCTGGTTCTGCAAAGGCTTAAGACAACAGCATCATTCCGAATATTCAGTTTGGAGTTCAAGAGAAACACTTAACTCTTCATCCCCTCCTGAAGCTCCAGGGGCGATTTATTAGGAAGCTCATTAACCACCAAACAACAGTTGGATATTTTTTGACGTTCAAAAGGCATTCGATCGTGTCTGGATAAACGGAATTATCAATAAACTGACAAATTTACATTTTCTGGTAACAATAAGTAAAATTCTATCTTATTTTTTTCATTCCAGATCCTTCTAGGTGCAAGAAGACAACACTAAGTCATCAACCCAACCGATCCGAGCAGGGGTTTCTCAAGGATCGAAGCTAGGACCTTTCCTGTATATTTTCACCTCGAAGAGAAAACAATACCAAATACTTTCGGATCATTCTTTTACTTTCGAACTGTCACCTGTGATTGATTGCAGCTCGTGGGCTTGAAGACCACATAAAGAAGCTCTTTGAGTTCTACCAAAGATGGGGGATCAAAATTAAGCGCGCAGGATGAAGACGTTTGCGATTAACGACAAACCGCCAAAACATCTGCATTAACCTTCCGGACGGAACACAGCTCAGGCCAAAGAAGGAGGTCAAATACTTAGGAATCCATTTCAACGAACTGTTGTTTTTCAACCCGCACGCTGTTACAGTGACTAAGACAGCAAAGCATGCTTTCCATCGCGTCCTTCCGCTGCACAAAAGCTGTGGACTTAGCTAAGCAATTAAATTACTGCTATTCAGGCGGATAATACGACCTGTCATCACGTACTGCTTTCCGTTTCGCTCGCAATATCCAAAAATGCTGCAAAATGCTTAGGCTTCTTGAGACGATGCAGGAAGTTCTTCACCCCTTCTGATCTGGCTACAATTTATAAGGACTTCATCCGCCCAAAACTGGAGTATAACTCCCATATCTGGTCAGGTGCTTCTCAAACATCCTTGCACCTGCTTGATAGGGTACAAAATAGAGCGTTAAAATTGATAGATGATATCAATCGTAGAATCAATTGATTCTCTTGAACATCGTCGAAACGTTGCCTGTCTCACTCTCTTTTATCGCTTTTTTCACAAGCAGTGCTCTAGTTAAGTAGCCAGTTGCATTCCTCCCCTGAAACAATTTAGCCGCAACACCCGTCTCGCTAGGAATGTTCATCGGTTTTACCTTGAGCCCAACTTCGGACGTACAGTCAAGTATAGAGATTCGTATTTCAGTCGCACCACCCGAATGTGGAATGTTTTACCTGGCTCTGTATTTCCCCTTCATTCACAAAAATTCAAAAGCAACGTGCATCGGTGTCTCCTTTCAAATCCTCTCCTATTTCCCTAGATGGTCGCAGTGTGTTTAACAACATTATAAGGGTATTCATAACCCCTTGACGTGCGCGCTAATTTAAAAAAAAAAAAAAAAAACTGGAATGCAAAAACTGGCTGTATTCGAGAGGAAGGTTCTGCGCATAATCAACGACGATGAAAGCAGCGCCATCCCACCACCGTGGCTAGTTGCCCTATCTACTGGCGAGGGCAGCACAGTTGCATACGTATAATGTAGAAACTTAAGTATTTCGTTTTGTTTCTCATCTTTTAACACATATATCCACTAACTCGCCTTTGTTTTTATTTAAGTAGCAAAATGACAGTACCCAAAATGTACAGTGTTCAAAATTCAAAATTCAGGTTTGTATTTGTAGTTTGAAATCCACTTCACCTTAAAAAGAAATGTCCAAAAATGTATTTAATTTTGATGTGCCTCTCCCGCAGGAATGAAAAGTCTACTCTTATTTTAGTAAATCAAATCCAAACCAAGGACATAATCAAGTTGACTGCTTTTTCTCTTCATTTCCCCACTTAAAATTGTAACAGTCCTTCAACTGAGTCTAATTTACAATTCATGTCTGTTTATGGCTATACTTTGTAATTCCCAAGGTCCCAGCATATTTTAGTCGCCTTCACCTTCGCTTTCATTCCTAGGACTTATTTTATTGTATGATATTTTGGGGTTGTTTTCTTTGCACTTTACCCAAGGGGTAAACAGCCCACTGTCAGATAAAATAACTCTTTATTTTCTTTCTAACTTTGCTATATTTTCACGCCTTTAAGCATCTGTACAGGTGTACAAATACATCCAAACACTTTTAAACAGAATTATTCAAATCCTTTTAGATTCACTACCCGCCACAGGCTTTTTCACTTATTGTAAGTATCCTTCCACTGCCACAATAAGCTCAACCTTATAAATTATAATTGAAGAAGACGCCCGCCGAGAGAATGACTTTCTTAAACATTGAACTTCAAGAATTGGCTTAGCACCTTTAAGTTTACTGCTTTCCACACACAGCATTTTGATTCTGCAGTTGAACTTTTTGACATAAACAATAGTGTTTGCTGCAAAGTCAAATATTTTAATCTCGCTGTGCAATTTCTCGGTACATTTAACTCTGACCCAATTTAACTTAAGTGTTAAGCAAAATCCTTTGAGTTGTAGATGTATAGGTGCGTGTGAAGTCGTGCATATTTATGCATGCAGGCTGGTATGTGCTAAACTATTTTGCGCGCGAAGGAAAATTTCATAAACAAAATTCCAAGCATTATTATACGAATAAATTCCGCATACAAAAGAAAAGTAGAAGAGAGACATAGACTACGATTCTGTAAGGGAAGCAAGGCAATATGGAACCTGAATCATGGAATTGCCAGGTTGCTGCAGCTATAAAGAAATGTCCCCGTAAGTTAAAAGACGTATAAATTATCTAAGAAATATCCTTTGCCTAGATATGTGGCATCGAGTGCTTTTGACTTTCGAATTTGTCCGATCAAAACAATGTTTTATTCAAATTCATGACTGTCTCCATGTGTTAATTCATCAACTCTTATCTTAACCTTAACCAGACCACCGACCGACACAAGTGCTTCGATCTGGCAATGACAATGTGGACGTTATAACATCATTACCATGATAACGACACACCTTTTGCCGCAAAGATTTCAATTGTAGAGGGAGGACTCGTCGTAACCTTCATGGAATTTTTATCTGCATTACATGCACAAATGAAATTCCATTCTGTTTTATATGCGCGCCCCATAAAAATGTCTCGTGCCACTGTGGTGTCAACCAAGTTCATCGCTAACCGCAAATTTATAATACTTCCTGCACCCGCAGAAGTATAAACCGCGACCACCACTTCTGCCACTTCCGGTGAACAGGCAAACATCATCCACCTTTTTAATACAAACGTCACCAACTGAGAGCAATGTCATTAAAGTCGCAAGCCAGTCAGTGTGACAATTTAATTGTACCAAAGGTGTAAATAAAACGCTCTCTGCCATCAGTCCATGATATGCACTAGGTGTAAAATGTTTGTGGAACACACCAGTGGGAGTGTCACACAGATGTTTGGCACATTTTGTCGTTATTTGTGAGGCAGCCTGGTCGCCCATCTGCACCTCTCTTCCGTGTTCATATAGCAAATCCAGTAATTTTACCACAAATCACTCGGTGACACAATAAATCTACAGAAAAACGATTAATCGCTAAAGAATGTGGCACTTACAAAGCCAGACACACATAGATACAAGTATATATCCCGTATAGATATAAATCAGAAAATCCGTTTAATTAAAAGTTTACTCTCCGTCCTGGTCCCTTTGGGGGTATAATCACGGACGAGCTCTCATATTAAAACGCATGACTCTGTGTGCTGGAGCTATCTGTATACCACCCTCACACACCAGTACCATAGCTTTGGTAGAGTTTAAGTTGTAGTGTCCTGTCCGTCCAGTGCTTATCGTCCATAACTCATGGTCGCTCACGTATCGGTGGCTTACCACAAAATAGTTGGGAATTATTGCTGGCCTCTCCTATACCGCGTCCGTCGCCAATGCCGCACAGTATCCGCTCCAACCGTCTGACCCAGCATATCATCGTGCTTCAGTTTGATTTTTTGATGAGAGCTTTAAAATTGAATCCAATAAGTGGATTGCATGTAATTTTTGTTTGTTTATGCATTTTATTAAACCGATGAGTAATTTGCTTTAAAAGTACCAGTACAACACAGCGGTCTTATGTTCATTTAAGCAAGCAAATTGGAAGGCTTTAAATTGAATGTACTTATGTTACTAATTGCCCCAGCACTGATCATAGGATTGCGGCATTTTTGTTTTCCGTAGTGCAGGTTGGAAGGTTTGAGCTGTGACAAAAAATAAATACTGAGCTTTGATGTTTAAGACTGCAAATACCAGAATGTCAATGTATTGTTACGAGTATACAAGACTCTTCTTTTTCATAAAGCTATGAAAAGCGAATAATTAATACTAAGGACAAAGAAGGATACCAAAGAACGCCTGATCCGATCTATTCTGCGCTATCCCCGAGTAACAATGACTCATCTTCACTTCCCAACGAGAATGGAAATTCTCACTCATATTATAAATGTAAAAGTAGCTCTGTCTGTTTTTGCTACCAACTCCTAATCAAACTACAAAACCAATGTAAGTGAATTTTGGTACAGAAATGGTCAGTAACTTGAGGAACGACATTTTGTTCGAATATTCCGACGGTAAAGGGAACGTGAATTCAAAAACTGCAGGATCGGTTTCCATCATACTTTCAAAACTAGGCAATGAATTTACTAACGAAGGACTTTCCAATTCCTCGCGAAAGGCGATACCTTACATTTTTGCCTCTGTTGGGATTCGAACCACAAACCTCTGGGTTAACAGGCAGACATGCTCATTTTCATTTTCATTTTAAATTAATTTTTATTTAACTTTTCTTACATCCTACTTACATGCTTACAAAAATGTCTAAAACTAGCTTATACAGGGTGATTCGCATAAGGTGTGACAAAAAGATAGGGTGTGTAGGTTGGACCTAGACAAGCAAAAAATCGTATTGGAGGGGGGGTCCATTTTCCCCCGTTTAAGCGGGAGGGGCAATTTAAGAAAAAACTCACTAAAAATGGGAAAAAAATTATTTTAAAAGAACGGTAATACTTACAGAGTCGTGCTATAGCATTTTGAAAAGCCAAAAACCTATACATTTATTCAAATTTTAAAATAAGTTGTTCAAATGAATAGTTTTTGAAATATTAATTTTCAAAGTCTAAATTTTGAAAAAAAAACATAATTTTTTTTTCAAACCATTTTTTTTTCAAAATTTTACATTGTTAAGTAGTATTTTTCTGGCTTATTTTCAATGCTCTTATTTATTTTTGATCAAACACAAAAAACCGGATGTCAAAATAACCTGTAGTTTTTGAGAAAACCAAAAATTACAAAAACGACTTTTTTAAATTTTTTGTTTTGTTAAAGTTTTTTTTTTCGTTATTGGATTCTTAAGTGAACTTACGAAATAAAGGATGAATTTTCCCTTTACTTTTTTATTGCGAATTCACTTAAAATAAATAAATAATAATAATTAATATAAGGCAGACATGCTAACCATCAAGCCACGAGTGCCACTGGAGTATTGGAACAGGTATGTTACAAAAGTCATAAGTTTGAGGGAGTAAAAAGTAAAAGAAAGGCTTCGATGTTAAGTTTATAATTTTATGTAATTAGCGAAGATGAACAGAGTAGAATAGGAAATTACCTTGTCAACATTATTAATGTGAAGGACAGGATGTGTTGGCCTTAAGGATGTGGCTGAAATCAGAATCTACACAGAATAACGAAATACTACCCTATAAAACACTATTCAAATTAGATCTCACCCATTGAATTGAAAAACTTATGCTTTTAATGTAAGATAAATAATATGGTGAGAGATTTTATCTACAGCCTTAAAAAAGTCTATAATAACTACGAAATCAGTAGCCTTTTTCAAGCATCTTGAATGTCATAGAGACAAATTGGTTTAAGTTTGCCATGTACATTTCAAAAACCTAATCTGTTGTGGAAATAAAGAGAGTCATAGGCAATGCTGTCAAAGAGTTCTTAAATTGAAGAGATTTTAGCTGTAGGGCGGTAATTGGAAATGTCGTTTTTCCAACCTATTTTTATACATAGATAATAAATTTAAATGAAAATTTCCATACAACAGAAAGAACTGCATATGAGAGAGACAGTTGAACAGATTTGTGAGAGGCTTGCAGAAGATCATTTAATTGCATTTTTTAAGTTAAATGCCAGGGATGCCATTAGGACTAAAAGAAAGGTCGTATTTGAGTCGTTAAATTTTTTTCTAGACTTTATCAAAGCTTACTTCAAGAAAATCAAGAGAGCTATGCGGACAAATAAATAAAATATTTTTTAAGTCATCTGATTTGGTCAAATTGTCTCCAAAAGAAGTTGTTGGTTATACTACTCATCTGGAGAAGAGTGACAGTTATCTTATTGCCAAAAGCGGGAAGGAATCTGGATCCAAGCCCTAAATCATTTCGGCCAATCAGTCTAATGTCATTCATCCTCAAATGTATGTATAGAAGGTCATTGATAGATACATCCAGGATAAGCCATTAGCTACCCATCCACTATCCACAGCATAATACTCATATCAACCAGGAAAATCAACGGAAACCGCGTTGAATGATCTAGTTACGAGGATCGAACATTCTATCGATAAAAAAGAAATTTGCGTAGTGGCATTTCTCGACATAGAAGGATCCTTCAATAATACTTAATTTGTGTCCACAGACCGTGCTCTAAGACACCACAACGTTTCACAAGTAATTCGCAAATGGATAATGTCCATGCTAAACAGCAGAAATATCCACAGCAATATCGAAGAAGTGGAAATTTCAGCACTAACAACAAAACTCTGCCCACAAGGTGGAGTCCTCTCACCACTCATCTGGCCAATAGTTGTAGACAGCCTACTAAGATTACTTGCAACCCAAGGCATTTATGCAGTGGGCTTTTGCATATGATCAAGCAATTGTCATACAAGGCTCATCAGAATCACTAATATCAAGAAGACTTCAGAAAGGTCTAAACACAGTACAAAGCTGGTGCTCAGATGAAGGTCTCTCTGTCAACCATAAGACAGTTATTGTCCCATTAGCAAAAAGAAGAAATCTAAATCTTCTATTATTCTATTATTCTCAATGGGGAAACAATACCATTTTTAAAAGAATCAAAATACCTTGGGATCATCCTAGACAGCAAAACGTCATGGAACCCTCAACTAGAACGCATTTCCAGCAGAGCAACCAAGTTTCCATGGACTTGTCGAACCATTAGCGGGAAAACTGGGGTCTAAAACCTTAAATGGTGTACGACCTTTATATGTATGCTGGTAGTCAGACCAACAATAACGAACGCAGCCATTGTATGGTGGACATAAGCAAAAGAAGTAACGTTAATTCAAAGAAATCAACTAGAAAAGATTAAAAGATTGGCAACCATGCATTACGGGATGTATGCGTACAACACCAACATACACTCTAAACGTCATTACAGGACTACCTCCACTCCACCTTTTCATAAAAATGGAAGCAAGACTGGCGACACACCGTCTTTTCCATCAAGGACACATTTAATCACATCCAAGCCCGAAAGGACATCTGTCGATAATGGAAAGCCTAGAAAAACTTAATAGCTTTAGTATGTGTTTGGATGCTATTATTCCCATGTATAACTTTAAACTCAACTTCTCCATTGTCATCTCCCCTAGGGAAGACTGGGAGAACACAAAGCCTCATCCTTCGAGGCAAGATATGGTCTGGTATACGGACGGCTCAAAAATGGAAACTGGTACAGGTTCCGGCATTTTCAGCAAGTGTCCCAGAACGAATTTCTCAGTAAGTCTGGGTAGTCACTCGTCCATTTTCCAAGCTGAAGTCTTTGCCATTAACGAATGTAAGAGAACACGAAAAACAAAACAATATCCATGTTCTCAGACAGCCAAGCTGCACTAAAAGTGTTAAGCTCACCTGTCATCAGATCCAAACTAGTCTAAGAGACAGTCATGTCACTCTCTGAACTAGCAAGGAAAAATACTGTAATCCTCCACTGGATCCCAGCACGCAAAGGCTATGATGGATACGAGAAGGCACACATCTTAGCTAAAGACGGTGCATCTAAACCATTCGTCGGACCTGAACCCCTCTGCGGTGTAAATAAAAGCACCTTCAAACACACTGCCAAGAACATTCTACTGGAAGAATCAAATAAAGCTTGGCGTAACTCATCTGGCCAAACCTGTTCAAAATTCTTTTTGCCAGAATATACTGAAAAAACATCAAAATTCCTACTGAGCCTCAATAGGAAAACCCTAAAAACTAGCACAGGACAACTAACCGGTCACTGTTCTTTAAAGAAACATCTTCACCAAATGAGACTAGTAGCGAACCCCATGTGCAGACTATGCCTCGAAAATGAAGAAACTTCTCTGCACATTATTACAGAATGTCCAGCACTTTTCCGCCTTAGAAAGCAAATACTTGACTATAAGATCATCCCCCTAGATAAACTCAAACTCTTTCACCCACAGAAGATTACTAACTTTTGGTTCAATTCAGGAGCAGGAGAACTGCCTTGAAACTTAACATGGGCTAGCACAATAGGTTTCATTCAGACACCCCAGTGCCCAGAGCTGAGCAAGCTCTACCCGTCCCTTTATCTATCTAATCTACTACTCATTTGGAAGAGGCCACACCTTAAGCGATCCCAGGAAAACTATCTTTGGACTGAACTAAAACTCTGTAAAAAGAAAAAGAAAAGCAAAGAATTTATGTCTTATTTCCAATGAGAAGTTTAAATCGGCTTTCACAGCTTTGACCCATACAAATCAGCTGGCCCAATCTACATGGTGCCAGCCGAACTTAAAATGCCTAGTATATCAATTTTCCTGTCCTTAAGATGATTCTGCGAACGGGTGCATGGAAATGAGCTGCATCCCTTTGAAATGGAGGAATGTGAAAGGTGTACTCATACCCAAAGCAGATAAATACTCTTAGGTTATTCCGAAAGACCTTAGAACGATTACTATATCATTATTCTTTCTTAAAACACTAGAATGACTGATTGATATACGTTTGCGAAATGATATAGAACCAAACCTCTCTCTAAAATCCTTTCATCACAAAAAATGCACTCTAGCTGCATTTCTCCATATCGAGGGAGACTTTAACATCGTCAGTAAAAGTGCAATTACAAAGCCACTGATATACCTTAAAGTAGACAGCTCGCACTAGCAGTTTAATCTCATGCTAAATAGCAGAATAACCAACTTAACCTTAAGAGGTGGCTGCTTTACTACAAGAACTTCCATCCCCACTTCTTCGAAACATACTTGTCAAGGAACTTCTTATCGACCTGGAGGCACAGTGATTCAACTTAATCACATACTCTGATAACGTCTTTGTGTCGATATCGCAGTCTCAAGAAAATGTGCTCTAAACTTTTCTGAGCTAAACCTAACTCAACAAACTACTAAAATGAGCGGAAAAAAAATATGAATTGGGTGTAATCTCTCTAAAATAGAAGTTGTTCCCTTCACAAAAAACATCCTAGATTCCACAAAAAAAATTCCACTCCATTTATTAATGGAATTCCACTCGTTTTAGGATTTATCCTAGGTAAACTTCAAATCAAACATACAAAAAGGATAAGAAAATCCACAATTGTTAGCTCTGCAAAAAAGCAATTGGAAACAAATGGCGACACAGCTGTTGCCAGAGGATAATATACTTTCATATGATGTAGCAGTGTAGTGTACAGCCTTGGTAAATGCAACTTATCGTGTTAAACGAAGCAAAGCCTAAAGATCTGCATGTGTCAGCGGAGCCCTACGCTCAACAGTCAACACCTACGACTGCTTTAGAAATACTCCCATATCTCTTACTATATCTCTTATCCTTCGACACTTAAGCAATCGGTTATAAACACGGCAAATCCGTATGCGAGCCACCTCTGAATGGACCAGTAACCTATATGACCATTTTACTGTTTGGAATATGTTTGGATCAATACCAAGTGACTCTGACTGCACCACCACCTTCCAAGTCACCATCCAACCGAGAATAACATGGGACGATACGGAACTCTTACAAGATAATTGAATTCATTTTTACACTGATAACTCGAAAGGCGAGGATGGAGTTGGTGTCAGTGTGTACTCAAAAGAACTAAATATTAGTCTATCATTTATTCATTCCGCCTCCCAAGGCACTGCAGCGAGTTCTAAGCGGGAATTTTGGCAATTAAAGAGGTCCTATCCTATCTATATCATGGCTAGGAGGAAGCCGGATATATTGAACATATACCAGCATCTTCTATGATAGCGAAGCAGTTCTCAAACCACTCGGAATTGTTTCTTCAAATTCTGTAACCACCTATGAATGTGGACTGTCTCTTATGGAGATGACAGAACAGAGACATTCTGGATAACTCAAGGCTGATGAACTCACCAGGATAGGAACTTCCTTGCTAGTGTCGCCCAACAGAATGAAAATTGGCATGCCAATCGTTATTCTTGCAAACTTATGATTAAGCTAGATTAGATAAAAACACAAACAATAGATGGACAAACACCACCACCTGTTTGGATTCCAAAAAGATTTGACCAAATTTTGATCCAAAACGTACCACAGGTGTGTTATTCCTAAGCAGCTTCGTAATTGGTGTTATAACGGGCAATGACTTTTAGGGTGATAAACCACAAACCGCAGGGCTTAATGTCCCATCAAACGATTTCTATGGAGGCTGCATGAACTAGGAAGAAGTGGAAACCGTTCCACATCTTCTCTCGAAGATGTAAGACCTCTTCTTCGAAGGACCTAGTGATCTTGGGACCATAAACATTCATAGTCTTTATCGCTTTAAAGAAAGTTCAAAATGGTTTGAATAAAGAAACAATTCCTTATGTTTCTAAAAAATTGTGTTTTAAGGGACCTATTTATTGGTGTTACCCAGCCTAACCTAGCGCAACCAAGAAAATGCATGCAAAAATTATCAATCCTGTGCCCCTGTTCTGTAACTATCGCCTTGGCGATAAACGGTGGAAAATGGTACGAAATTCTATGAATTTGGTAGGATTTCGTTCCATTTTTCACCGTTTATCGCCTGCTTTTATCGAGGCGATACTTACAGAACAGGGGCACTGGCCAATAAGGTGCTTAGTTTTTACTGATATTTTTTTGTCAATTAATGAGTGTAATTTTCTTCAGAATATACAAAAAGTAGAACACAAAACAAGTTAAGTCCTTTCGTAGTTGAGGCATCAAAAGAAAGTTTTTTTGTAAGTCAAAGACCAGTCGGTGACAAGTTTATAAAACTACTTTACAACAAGCTCGACATATTTGCAATTTGTTAAAATTCTTTGCTGTCAGGTGTGCGAACAAAACATAAAAATTCAAAAAATTATATTCACTCACCAATAAACAATGAATTTTCAGTCGTTGGCTCTTCTCTTCAATGAAGAACAAAAATGTGATATTGAAAACTGCAAATTTAAAACTTTGAATGCTCAACGGCCATTAAAGCATTTTACACACCGCACTAAAAAAAAACACATACACACACACTCGTGGGAATTAAATGAACAAAACAAATTTAAGATCATACAAAGCACAATATTTATCAGAAAATGATTTTAAACTAATTCATTCAAGGCATTTCTTACACTTTCATTGATTCTTTTAAAAGAACCACTCAAAATTCACGGCAAAGCTGAAAAATATCGACATCGGACATCAGACTACACAGACATGGAACGTGAAGAAAATTATCACAACAAAAAATGAATTTGAAAGAAAAAAAATTGGTTTCACTTCAACAGAAACATTATATTTCTATATTCTGGCATTTAAATGAAAGTAATCTAATGAATTCGAGTTGGAAATATTATTTTAGAAAATTAATTACATTTTTTTCACGAGAGCAACACGACTACGACCGATCATTCCGCTGATTAGTTAAACAATGAAAATTTTTGACAGCTTCACCTCGACCTTCACACTCACGCTCTCTTTGTCTCTCTTTCTCTCTGTTTAGAGGTGAATGATTGCAAAGCGCGCGGCTTAGTTTGAAATTTGAATTTGAAATTATTTGAAATACTTTTCAAATTATATCAACACTGAAACTACCAAACTCTTGATTATAGATATTTTTCTTCCAATGTTCGAGGAGAAGTTGTTTCCTCAATTTTTTATGTATTTATAAATGAAAAGAAACTTCTCAGCTAGACCGCAAGGTAAGCTATTAATCGGAGAAAAACCAAAAGGCGCTGCCATGATAAGCAGCCTAAGTTATCAGCTCTCACCATGTCTGTGCCTTATATCTGTAACCTGATGCGAAAAAATTCAAAACATTCACAGATGCAGAGATGCTCCGCGGTGTCGACATCCTTTCTACAGAATGCACGGAGTTTGGTATCAACTCAAAGAATTTAGTCTTCCGACCGCATTTAGAGAGCTCTTACATTCCTGGACAACTTTCGAAGTAGTTAGTATGTTGAAAATGGCCTTATACACAGCTTGGTTGTCGCTACAGACACAAATACTTTTCCGCGTCCAGCCATTGTTCGTAACGTAGCTAAAAGCAATTTGGGTAGCATACGCCTTAGCTTGGAAGACGGATAAGTATTTGCCTAAAAAGGCGTGCAGCCGTATGTCATCGTTCTCCACAACGGCACCAGCGCCAAATTCATCATCGATTTTGGAACCATCTATGAAGATTCGATAAAAGTTTTTCCTTGCTGAGATTCTAGGTTGAACCAGGCCTGAGTCGAAGGAAAGCTGACTGTGTAAGTTTAAAGCAGTTCGAACCTTGGAATAGTCGTTTCGAACGGCATGTCCATTAGACTGAGCCAAAAAATATTCCGCTTGCGAATTTCTCCAAGTGCGAAATGTACCAGAAACCCCATCTCATTGAACGAGGAATGATCCTGAGAGTACACCCCGTAATATAAGTCTCAAGGGGAGGAAGATTCAGTAATACGTCGAGAGCCAAAACGTATTATTTTTTTCTTTTTAAATTTGAAAACGCATTTACATGAGGGCTTATTATTATCATATTATAAGATGATTGGTCTTATCATTGCCGTATAAATGACCCTTTTCGGTCACAGACCACATGTCTTGCCAAAAGATCACAGAAATGGAGATAGAACGCCACCTTATGTACAACTCTTATTCACTCCTGTTGCAACATATTGTCCACACTCCACTTCAAAGGTAACGGTTCTACTCACTAGCATTGCTTTACTCCACAAGACTGACAATTCGTCCACACCATGTTCTCTGGTGGCATTGCACATATCTACTATCAAAGCTAGCATTGTCAAAAGGATCTTGTATGTCGATGATGATGAATTAGGGCTGCTGCAAAATCTTTCCTGTCTAGCGCGCATTCAATTACACGATTAAGAAGTGCGGTCTCTCAAGACTTTCGTCTTTGGAAAGCAGGTTGCATTAGTGAATTGGCGAATAGTCTTGCTTAGCAATTTTTGGTATGAAAGCCAATGTAACGCACTTTGCATTGAATATTGGAATGATTGTGCTCATACATATACAGGGTGGCGCAAAAGAGCGGGAGCCCCAGAGCTCACACTTCTCACAAATATTCCTTGTGAGGGAATGAAGGGGGCCTATAATTTTCCGAACGCCGAACGGCTTATCGAGGAAACGCTTTTCATGGTAATGAATTTACTATCGGAGGACTTGCGTAAAAGACAGTCATGCTAACCATGAAGACACGGGCACCATTGACTGTGAACCATGGCTAACGAATTTTTTACCAAAGTAATCTCAGTAAAGTCCATTTATACACAATAATATTTCCTTTGAGGGGCTCGAATTTTATCGTTCAGAGGGATCGATCCTCTCCTACTTACTGCTTCCCGCTATTAATCTGGCTTTAAGGTATGACGCGCTTTCCTCAGACGGCTGGCATTAGAAAACATCTCCCTTTTACATTGTTCCATGTCTGAACTAGTTAAAGTTCTTGTTCAGGATTCAATGAGAGTTGGGCCTACAAACCTCTATACAAGTTCTCATTGTAACCAGCAAGGATTATAGGCCTTTCTTTTCACTTACAAATCAAATGCATCCATGAGAGCCAAAACAAAAATTAAAAACGTAAAGTGATTTTTGCACAGACAGCGGGAGTAGGGCAACTCTTGCAACATTGCCGCGCGTAGTAATATGAGATTCCACTTCGATTTCTGATATAAGGAAATATTTTAATCAATTTCCTTAAGCGACTTCCAGCTACTTTGGGTCTTCAGAAATTAATCACACCTGTCGTCTTTTTGAGATCTGTCTGTGAAAGCGACTTTTGTTTATCGGTTGTTGCCTTAGATTATGAACTGGTTAAGGTGAAATCATCGTATTACTTCTTTTTCAAACCCAAAGCACAATGCAATGAATCCACTTACACATTCAATTCATATTCGAACTAACATTGTATTAAATTGCTTCCAATCAATACACAATTGACATCGAAGCACAAACTTTGTTCATTACTAAGCAAAAATCCACCCCCTTTTACAAAATCTAAGCGAAAGTATGTTGCAACATTTAAAACGACAATTAAAATGTACTCAACAATTCTAAACAACCATGTTCATCACCGCATACACCAAAATGTTCATTTCTTTGTTTAAAACTTAGTCTAGCACTTTGTTGCCCAGCTTAACTTTTCACTGTGTCAATCACCACAGTTGGACCCTGCCAGGAGCATGTCATTTGCACTGACACTGGCGGATCCCAAAAACTTCTTGCTTCTCATATTTTATATTTTGTATGCATAAATAAGCTGCAAGTTGCATTTGAAATCAAAGTAAAGTTTCAACACAAAATAAAGCAAAACAAAAACTTTGCAAGAAAAACTTCCTCTGATAATAAAGAGTAAACAATTTCCATTGGTATATCGCTGGCTTTGGTGCGGTGAATATTTTTTTAAATTGTTCTCAAATACTTGAA
The DNA here is from genome assembly GCA_914767635.1 of Melanostoma mellinum. NCBI lineage: Eukaryota > Metazoa > Arthropoda > Insecta > Diptera > Syrphidae > Melanostoma > Melanostoma mellinum. Next base: position 203,748,140 of record OU612058.1, read on the forward strand.
GCATATTTCAAAAAAAGAAAGGAAACTCCATCGAAAGCCTTAGGAAAAGACTGGCAAAGGCTTTAAGGAAAAATGCAAGCATTAAATTTTACGTGAAAGTTATTTTTCTCTCAAAGTGGCCAACATAAGCAAACAAATTAATCAAAAGCTAAATTAGTTCTTGTTCAAGAGAAGTTCCAATAACCACTCTCAGGGCTTGAGTTAACAAGTTCACAGTATGCTTAAGTAACTAAAATCAAGAGGAATCTCTTTCAATGGATAATGTCCTTAATTAGCACTAATTACACTTGACCCCTTGTATGTAACTTTTATTTGATTTATGCCACATCGTATATGACTGCAATATTTTCTCACAAATCTTTTCATTACACTTTCCCTACTTTCTAAAAAAAAAAAAAGAAGACACTAATCCACAATGGACAAAAAGAAATATAAAAGAAATCGTGATTTTCTTCGGTCATGTTTGATCCCAATGATAATTCGTTGTGGCAATTTTTTCTTTAACACAAAATGAAGAATAGTTCCTTGCTTTAGTTCTTTTTTTTCTGATATTCGTCCTTTCACTATAAGTGTGTGCAATCCTTCTGACACAACATATAAGGGACACACATTTATCTCCGTTTTCGTTGGCAGGTTTTCTTTGGATTCTCTTCTGTCTGGCCTATAATATATGGAACACTCGATGTTACCATCAGGACAATTTGTTCGTAGTAAATCGTTGTAATTTCTCATCGTGATTTTGTCATTGTGCTTTCAAGTCCTTGTCATAAGGTTTACTCAATTTATTCGAAATCCCAGGAGTATACATGATGACATGTGTGCATACATATATTTTTTTTTCCTCTCCATAAGTTTGTAAGTATGTGTGTGTGAATGAAGATAATTCTGTCCCAAAAGTGAAAATACATATTTGGCGGAAAATCTTAAGACATATCTAAATTGAGATGTGGTTGGTATCAGGTGACTACTTTGATATTACTACAGTGTTGTTATACAGTCAAGTCAGAAAGAGTTGAAGTCTTTTATTAGTGTGAAAAGGGGCATACATTGGAGACTACTTGGTGACTCCTTAAACGTCAGAGAGTGCTGAATAAAATTCATTCGTATTAAAAAAAAAAAAACTATATTACCTTCAACCTTAGGTTTTTTCGTTCATGCCCTGAAGTTGACTTGTTGCCCCCGCAAAGCGTTTTTTTAAATTTCTCAAATTTCTCCATGAAAATCAAACTGAATGTTCTTTGAACAATGTGTTTGTTCCAGGTCGCTCTGACTAACAAAGAGGGATGACAATAGCATGAAATTTCTGTGTTTGAGCGTTTTTTATGGTCAAATCAAATACAGACATGTCATTTGCATAGACCTAGATTTTACTAAGTGATACTAACGCATTCATCTGTTCAACGAAACTGATTACACGAAACTCCGTGGGGTTCTCGATTTATGAGTATGGTACGGACAGCCGCAGACTGTGGAATTGTGCGTTTTTTAAAGGGAATTACAACAGTACTTACGGCCAAAGTTTTTAGAAATTTTTTTAATGGCATAGTCAGTATCTATTTATAAAAATCAATTCTTCATCAAAATATAATATTTTTAGAATACTGTGTGAAAATTTCATAAAGAAATATCAAGAACTACGGCAATGGCACCAGTGATTGCAAAACGTCTCGAAAAAAAGGAGAGTTACGGTGCCAATCATAACGCGGTACTGGATCGTCCAAAATTTTATATCCGAAATTATTTAACACTTTGAAGGGAAATATGCGTTTTTTTGAGAAAAGATCGGCGCATTTGTTATTGTTAAAATAATTATTAACGAATTTTAAATTCAAATTTCAAAAGGTTAGGTGCAGTAGTTTGGATGTTATGAGAGACGACGCCTTTGAAAACGTGAGCTATGGGAAAAATGCTATAAAGCTGTCGGGTAGCAAAAGTGTTCATTTATGAAAATATTCATAACGCCGTCAGTTTTACATCAATGGGCTTGAAATTTTACACAATATTCTCGAAGCAAAGGTTCCGCCGAATAACACTTTTCTCAAAAACAGTGCGCAAAACATTGAGTGTAGCTTCGGCTGTGTGGCACGTAGCGCCGCGCCGTCCTGCTGAAACCAAATGTTGCCAATATCCTCCTTTTCAATTTTCGTGAACAAAAATTCGTTCAACATGGCCCGATAACGATCGCCATTGGCTGTAACGACCACTCATTGCTCATTTTCGAAGAATGCTTCTGGACCAAAATCCGCACCAAACAGTGACTCGTTTTGGTTGTATCGGCTTTTCAGTGTATGCGTGTGGGTTTTCTGTACCCTTGCGAGAATTTTGTTTGTTTACATACCCGCCAAGATCAAAATGAGCTTCATCTGAAAAGATAACTTTTTTGACAAAATCGGCATCTTCTCTAAGTCGATCGCAGGCTCACTTAGCGAAGCAAAAACGCAACATATTCGCTTAGCGGAGGATAAAACTAATTCTCTGTCAAATCACACATGAGCTAAGTGTAACCATTCACGGAATAAGCACTAGTTGAACAAAACGTTAAATTGTGGACCCTTTATTATACATTTATTTAAAAAAAAACGTTTTTAAAACCCATAAACATACATAACTTCCCTCTTAGGGTTCCCAATAGCCTGTCATCAAATTCCTGTCTTTAACCTTTCAATCCGTCAGCACTGAAGATCGAACTTACACCACTTGGGTTCGTCGTCAGTGAACTCATCAACTTCACAATCATGCACGTTCCTTCGATCATCAACTACTGATCAAATGTCTGAAATAACGTTTTAGACAATTGCATTCAAAAAGTGCAATTGTTGCAGGTACTGCTCCTCGCTCCTTACACACCTAACTCATTCGATGCTGAATATTTATCAATTAAGTACAACTTGACTTTGTTTTTTAATCAAAGCTTCACTAAGACCTCAATACTTTTTTATTATTTCCCCCAACAGAAGCTCAGTTCATCATTTAAAAAACTATTTTTAAGTGTCGAGAAGCTGGATGAGTCCATGATTTTATGAAAAAAAAAATATAGTTTGTTCAAATAACAATTTATATAAGACACATGTGTTTTATTTTTTTTAAGAAGATAAAACTGTTTCATTTTTATTTTCGCCACTGTAATGGTTTTCCTTCTTTTAACTCCGACGAACTGCGAAGATAACAATTTTATTCAATGTCGTATTGCTTTGTGTTATCTTCAGGCAGAGTCATTAATGAACGTCATAAAACGAAGCCGGCGTTTTGCTAGGAGATGATGGCACCCCATTATCCCCCTCTTGCTCCTTTTATGTCACAAAATCCCCCCTTAAGGGGATAACAGTGGCGTGGAGATAATAATATAACCCGGCGGTTTTTGTTTGAAAATTACCAAAAAACAATATTTTGCATTGCTTTTCACAAAATAAACTTAATAAAATTAATATTGTTTGTGCTTTTACTTCGTGCATAGTGCAGACCTGTGTGAGCACCATCAAATAATAACTATTAGCTACACTTTAAATAAGGGATGCTCAAGAATGGTCATGGACGACGGACTTGCGATAGTGTGTCAGGCCTATTATCAAAGTCTTAATGAAAATTGAAAAAATAATATGAAAAAAATTTCATTGAATACTCCAAAGGTTTCTTGTGGAAATAAGGAAAGACCAAATTAATTTCAAAACTAAAACTTTGCAATAGTTGAAAATGCTGAGAATTTAATCAAAATCTTTAGACCAAAAGAAAAAATTTGTTGTATAGATACTCTGTTCACGAATGATAAAAAAAAATCGACTAAGGAAGGAAAAAATATAGCTACTCGAATCTCATAATGCAAATCTGTATACGTATACTCTTTTTTGAACGTTAGGAAACATGGTTATTTTTTACTAAAAACTCAACCAAAGCAAACTTTCCCCAGAAAGCGAGTTCTTATTTACCTCACCCCACTGTAGTTTTATTACTTCAAAGAAGAAAGTGATCAATAAATTTTTATAGAGCTTAGCTTATTAATTAAATGCTTTTTAATTCCCAAACCACTTGAACGGCTTTTGCGAATAAACATCAAGAATGAAGCTTCAACATTGTAATCAGTGGCAAAATGCTGATCTATTTTGGTCACTGGCGACACTTGGAGCTTTCTTCTCAACTGCTGTTTAATTTTGTCTCTCTTACGTCACAATGACAGTGGGATACTCTTGTGTCTTTTGTATTAGTAGCTCCCGTCATCTCTTGACAAAACATATGCCCTTACTTTACGTATCTGGTCTTATATCGTTTTGTTATAGATCTAAAAGTGAACATGCAATGTGGCGCATCTGATTTGATAGAACAGTTTTCTTAACACATATCTTAAGCGAAATGGGTGGAACCTAAAATTGTTTGGCGAGTTTGAATGGCAAATGGGAAAAGCTCTTTTCAGGGCAGTGATATTACTGTCGGAAGAATTGCCAATTCCTCGAAAAGACAATACCCATGGGAAATCATTTGGATGTTTCCGGCATTCGGACCTAATGGAATCCAACATAACAGGCAGACAAGCTAAGCATTATACCACCGCTTATTGCCTTTTTTATAAATTTGTTTTATATCTTGAGAAAGACAACCAAAAACTAATTCCTCGCATAGTTTTCAATGAAAAGTCTTTATCGAGAAAAATATGTATTATCATACAGATTCAATTCGCCAAGCCAAGGTACGAATGAGGATATCTTGTTCACGACCAGCACGAACTGAAGCTGTGAAGAGATATGACGTCGGAAAGCTACAATCGCCAGAGATTGCCAATGCCTTTTCCAATCGAGTGTCCCTTCAATTATCCTTGAATCCCATGCCACCAGCATTAAGCATTGAAGACCAGTGGCAGCAGTGCCAAGAAGCCATCAGAACCGCTGCCTCTGAGGTTCTGTGTTTCACTCGGCCACCAAAACGAGGTGGCTCGTTTGAGAAAATAGAGAGGTGCCATGACAGGAACGAGATTCGGAAGTTTTACGAAAAAGTAAAAAGATCCTGCCAGGGTGGCAAACCCCGAACTCAAGCCTCTAAAGACCAGCAGGGAAACATAGTTATAGAGTCACAGTCACTTCTGAGGATCTCGAGAGATCATTTCTGTAGACTGCTTAACGGCGATGAGGACACAAATTTCACTGGCAGGCAGATTGCCCCATTTAGCTTGGACGATGATCAAGAATGCAGTCTTCCCGACCAAGAAGAAGTTGAGCTTGCCATATGCAAACTTAAATCAAATAAGACTGCAGGTGCTGATGACCTTGATGCCGAACTTTTCAAGGCAGCTGGAGACCAGTTGGAAAGGAGCATGCACCAGCTGATCTGCATGATATGGTCAGAAGAAAGCACGCCCGATAAATGGAACCTCAGTATCGTATGCCCGATCCTTAAGAAGGCAGACTCTCACAACTGCGCCAATTATAGAGGGATAAGCCTCCTTAACGTCGCCTATAAGATCTTGTCTGCTGTAATATGTGAACGTCTGAAACCCCACGTCAACAACTTGATAGGTCCTTATCAATGTGGTTTTAGACCAGAGAAGTCCACAAAAGACCAAATTTTCACATTACGGCAGATCTTGGAAAAAACCCGAGAACGTAATATCGATATTCACCATCTCTTTATCGATTTCAAGTCCGCGCATGACAGTATCTACAGAGACGAGCTGTACAGAGCCATGTCTAGTTTCGGCATCCCTGCAAAACTCGTTCGACTATGCAGGATGACTTTGGAGAATTCACGCTGATGCTCCGTCAAGGTCGGTAAAGAACTCACCGAGACCTTTGATGTCGAAAAAGGCTTCAGGCAAGGCGACAAACTGTCATGCGATTTCTTCAACATCATACTTGAACAGATTGTAAGAAACTCAAACGTCAACACCAGAGGAACAATCTTTCAAAAGTCTGTACAATTACTCGCCTATGCAGACGATATTGACGTAATGGTAAGAAGGAAGGGTGATGTCATAGGTGCTTTTGCAAGTATTGAAACAGAAGCGGGAAAAATGGGTTTGATGGTTAATGAGGGCAAAACGAAGTATATGTTGTCATCAAACAAGGACACAGAACATCGACGAACTGGACAATACGTCACAATAGACAGACATAACTTCGAGGTAGTACAGGACTTCGTCTACCTAGGATCCGCTATAGACTCGAAAAGCAACATCACTGCGGAGATCAAACGGAGAATAACTCTTGCCAACCGTTCCATCTTTGGGCTAAGAAGGCAAGAACAAAACCCTATCCAGAAAAGCCAAGGTAACCTTGTATAAGACCCTAATCATCCCAGTCCTGCCTTACGGCGCGGAAGCATGGACCTTATCGAGAGCGGATGAGGAAACCCTTGGTCGTTTCGAAAGAAAAATTCTCCGAATGATCTTTGGTCCCGTATGCGAAGACAATGTGTGGAGAAGAAGATACAACAACGAGCTGTATGAGCTGTACCTCGACATGGGCATAGCCAGAAGATTACGCATCGCGAGGCTACGATGGTTGGGCCATGTAGAGCGAATGGACAAACGCTCCGGCTCGTCGGGTGTTCGAAAACACATTGCAGGGAATTCGCGGAAGGGGAAGACCTCGTCTTTGGTGGCGCAATTAAGTGGATGAAGACCTCAACCGACTTAGAGTGCGAAACTGGAGGAATACCGTTATTGGAAGGCCTAAAACAAAAAATGCAAAAACCTCTTTCAGTTCTGACGCTGAATACACATTTTAGAGAAAATTATTTGAGTGGTTCTGTGCGTTCGGGCATACAGACAGAATGCTCTATCATTGCAATGTCATGTTTAATTATTTTCCAAAAAATTTTTTACACTATTGCAAAACTTGTACCAGAAATTGTCGGCAACCCTACCGGTTTTCGATTTTTCAATATCTAAGGCCAAATTGCATGTGAAGTTGTATTTTCTGGACCAGGAGGGTTTTGGTCTGATTGCCGTCTTGATTATTATCAATGTTACTATTAATGAGTAACACTTATATTAATTGCATTCGTGTCAGTCAGTCGTAATAAAGTATTCAGATTTTGCTTATACAGACAACTATACAAAAGTAAATCTGTCTGAATGTTGTGTGATATTGTCTTTTGAAGGAGCTTTCTCCTCCGAATTTCTCTTTTCATCAAAACAAAATTAATTGAGTCGGTTGTGCTCTATTTTTTACAAAATTGTATTTTTGACGTGGAGGTTTCCACGAATCTAGGCATTTTCAAAATAAAAAATAAAGCTCCGTATGGTTATCATGTCTACCAATTAACCCAGAGATCTGTGGTTTGAAGAGAAGCAAAAATGTTTTTTCAACGGGTATCGCCTTTTGCGAGCAATTTGCAAGTCCTCCGTTATAGATTCATTGCCATATGAGCCATGAAAGGTGTTTCCTCAATTAACCGTTCGGAACCGGCAAGAGATTGGTGGGTTTCCTCCATTCCCGCCCACTGCATGGTTGTCAGAAATGCTCTAGGCCCTGTGGCTCCTCGCTCTGTTGCGCCATATTATGTATGATGTCATACGAGGCATTTTTATCAGAGCTGCTGTCAACTTACTCATATACTTTTTGTGCATTGTCCGATATTGTGAGCCGTAAATGAATATTGGAAGCACATCCGAAGTTTTGAGTTTTTCTTTCAGCCTAGGGCGCATTTTTTTATCACAGAAGATAGCGTTTTCTAGTCACTTTATCCCACCTGCGATTGCTCGATGATTGAACTCTTCATCGAAAGTTACTTAACTTTTGATTGTTGTTACCAGATGCTAAAACTTTTCATACTATGAAAGTACATTTCCATTTAAATAAATGGCTGGAATGAGCATTTCTTGATCAGAAAGTGGGCAAACACACAAACATTCAGTCTTTTTGAACTAATACGGTATACACTACCTTCTAAAGCCTCTACCCACTCGTCATATGCTTCATGCAGAGATGTTTTATCCTCACACATAATGACCCATGGTCACCAAAGAACAGTTGATGTCTTTTCATGCCCTGCACTTTATCTTTCAGTAGGTATCCGAGGACTATAGGTATAGTGAAAAGCAGATTACTCAAGACGTACACCTCCCGTATTTTGGAATGCTTCAGTGACTTCAGTTGGGAATCTTATCTTTAACATAGCTCTTTTATACAAACCATGATATCAATACATGGCGGGACTTAGGAACTTCTCGATGTCTGAGAATGGGTTTATTATTTTTCGTAGTCGGCTACCTTCTGCCCGCTCTTCAAGATGTGTAACATCAGCTTGATCGAACGTAGGGATCTGTCTCCTCTTTGCTCAGGCATATAATCACCTCTATTAGCTTTTTGATGAGAATCATGAGCCATCTATTTCCATTGTATCCCATATCATACGGTATCTCATCTGGTCAAGCACCTCTGCCTTTTTTAGAGATCTCAGCTGCTTCACAAACTTCTTCAGCTGTTATGTTGGGTATTTGCAATACAGCTTCTAGAAAGCGTTTTTGAAGAAACTATTCGCTCAATAGGCCATCACACTATTGTCACCACCCTCTAACGACAAGCGGGGAAGCGCTGTGGTGATATCGTATATGTATTTTCAGCCGTCACTGCTCAGCCAAGAATCTTTCTTCTTGTGTCCAATATAAAAATCTAACTCAAAAGGAGTGTCCTAGTCTCAATCGTTGAAGCGTAGCATCACAACTATTAAAAGGCTTTTTTCAAAGATAAAGTGTTGAAAATAGCCGTGAAAGCTTAAGAGGCAGTAAAATTAAACCTTTCTCAAATTAAAAACTTAACAATATTTGGTTTGCGAGAAACTGATCGGTGACCTTTTCAAGTTAAAGTTCGTAATTGAATTAATTTATAAAAACAAAATACTTGTTTTCAATTAAAATCTTGTATAGGGGGTATCAACAATTTATTTTACTTCGAGTTCCATTTTTAAATTTGTCCCACCACGCCACTGTTACTCCAACCAAGCATTGAAAAAAACAATAAAGCAGCCATTCATAACAACAAAAACAAAATATAGAATACGAAGATAGCTGGCTATAAGATGAGAATCAAGTAAAGATTGTAATCCTTTGGAAAATGTTCTACATGGCGGCAGATGATGATGGAAATTTTCTTCTTTTTTTATTTGTTACGCTGTTGATGATATGAATGAAGTGGGATTATTAAGATTTATCACTTGAGTTCAATTGAATTCATTCTCGCATAAAAGATCTTCCTTCCCTCCGTACATCAGTACCGACGAGTGTGTACTTCTATTTTATCGGGAGTACAAAAGAATGTATTTACATGGCCTTAAAGATTTCATTAATATCCGCTGAAGCAAATTTTAATGACCAACAATACAAAAATTCAATGTGTGCAAGGAATTTTGTGGCTTACGTGTTTACCTTTTGAGTGTATCGCCCTCTTTATTACGCTACCCGGAAAGTACTGAATGAGTTTGATGCCGAAAGTTAATGTTCCATTTTATAGAACTGGAGAATGATTGGTTGTTGTTTTAAGATTGTGGAACAGCCACTTAGTTTTTTTTTTTTCTTTATTTTTTGTGTTTAAACCATCTCGGGGGTGAAGGAACTCCTTGCAAACTTCTCTCTTTGAAATTAGGTGTCCTTTTCAATAAAGTTAATGATTTGTATGCAAGAATAATGGACTTTTGTTATTTTTTTGATTTTTCGGGTCGGGAAACTTCTCTAGGGGGTTGACTAGGCAATTTATTTTGTTTTGATGGAGCTGTAGAATGTAGTCTTTTATGTTTTTATCTGCACATCCTTACTTTACTGTTTTGTATTTTTAATTGGTGATTAATTTGCTGGTTATTTACAGCAGAATGGACACTTGCTCGTTTTACATTTGATTTATTTTTAAGGTTGTTGTCTTTATTTAACATGAAATACATGACTTGAAATGTGTGTGTGCACTTAATAATTTCGCATGAATCGCATTATCATGTTGTGGGTTCACTCGGGCGTATGAGTGCTATTTTGTATTGTTTATTTTTTTAGAACACTTAATGTGAAACCATAGATATCATAGCAAAATACCACTTCCAAAGGCATGGTCAGACTCCTGTTGTTTGAAAAGTTCTCGGTATTCATTAGCGTTAAAGTCTTAGTTGGAATCAGAATCATTCTTGCAACGGACAAGCCATTTTAATGTCGAAAGGAAAAAGGTGTGGGATATTATAAAGTTCATATGTTCCCCAAATTGAGTATGAGTGAATGGAAAAAAATGTATTTTATCTTACCAGTCACTTGATAGCATTCCAAAGGACATATGGAAAAGGCAATAAAGACTATGAACACTGTAACGGAATTCTGGGGAGTTCAACCGAAACCCAGTAAGTGAAAGGCATTTTAAGCATGTGCATTTCCAGAGGCTCTATCATATCAAACGTATTTGTATTTGTATTTGTATTTATTGGTACAGAAATTATGTTACACGTAGATACAATATTATCTTTTAGTTGTGAACAATATAAACAGGGTTTAAATATTAATGAATTTGAAAATTAATTAATGAAATGAAAATTAATTATTTTAGTATTATTAAATTATAGTTAAATTATGATTTAAATTATAATTTACATTATTTACTTCAACTATTTTTTAATTTTTCTTTTGTAAATATGCTTATGAGCAGTAATGTTGTTTAAGCTTTTCTTGAAAATCTCTCATACCTGAAGACCGTCTGACATTGAGCGGAAGGCGATTCCAGAGTCTTATGGCGCAGACAAAAAACTGTTTTTGAGTTATAGAGTAGTTCGTAAAAGGTGGCACGAAACTTCTACTTCTTCCGGAAGAAGATGCAAATTGAATTCTTTGGAAAAGATATTCGGGCACTCTATTTTCTTTAAGACTGAAAAGAAAAGTAAGTGCTTTAAACTCGAGATACTGTTGTAACTCCATTCCAAGGAAAGCCTTAACATAACCAGAGATATGTTCTCTTCGACCAATGTTATAGGCAAACCTTACTGTACTATTTATAGCTACTTTCAACTTACGTAAGGAGACACTATCTAGGTCATAGAAAACTGGGTAGGGTAAAAAATGATTGGGAATAAAAGTGACTTAACCAACATTGCCTTAGTCCTGAAAGGAAGACAGTTCCCAATTTGGTATAGAATACGGAGGGATCCATATATCTTAGATACTATTTTAATAATATGATTTCCCCAGGTGAGATTTTGGTTAAATGTAACACCGAGATTTTTTACACTGGTGACGTAGGGTAACACTAATCCTTCTAAACAGAGTTTTGGTAAGTTTTGAGTGTCAATGCTTAAGCGACTAATTAATATGGCTTGACTTTTACTGGAGTTCAGCATAAGCTTATTCTTTCTCGACCAAGAGGCTATCGAGCTAAGGTCTTCATTAATTAGCTCAAAGCTCCTTAACTTGACCTATCGGGGAGCTAAAATGCATCTGCACTTCATCCGCGTACATTTGGACCTTACAGCATTTCAAAATTGAAGGAATGTCATTATTGAACAAGGTAAACAATAGTGGACCTAAGATGGATCCTTGAGGGACACCAGCTTTCGTTTGAAGAAAACTTGAGCACCGCATGAATAATAATTTTCAAAAACTTTGGCTGCATTCTATCTTGTCCGATAGCATTTGACTTAATTAAAGTAACTGCATTTAGAACTTCGAACTCAGTAACTCTTTGGAAGCTAAAACTCCTCGAAACTGTTGGAATGAGCGATTCTTCAACAGCATATAATCTTCCATGAAAATGGTCGCCTTCATTTGAGGCATTCGAATTGGAAGCAAAATCTCTGTTTAAATCATCGGGGCTCGTCTCGCTGACGTCTCCATCAACAGTTTTTCTATTGGAGGCCCCTAATGCCTTAATATTTTTCCAAGTTTTTGAAATATTTATACAAGAGCTGAACCTAGAATTGAAAAACCGGATTTTTGAATTTCTAATTTCTCGTTTAGTGCTATTCCTTGCAGACTTATAAGCATCAAAAAACTCTCGAATTCTAAATCGTTTCCATCTCTTATATGCGCTGTCCCTTTGTTTAAGAAGATTTTGGATCCTAGAAGTCATCCATTCGCAACTTTTATTAGGAGGGGTAAAAGATTTTAATGGAACATGTTGTTCAAAGAGATAACTGATTTTTTGGGTAAAATGTTCAATCTGTTCATCAATCGAGGACATTAAACGAAGTTCATGCCAGTCTATTGCTGATGTGGCTCTAAACAGGCAGTTATGGTCTATTGCCTTAAAGTCTCTATATGTGATGATATTACTTTGCGTTGACTCCACAACATGAAAATCAAGGAAAGTTACAATAAGGTCATGCTTAGAAAAACCAGGAACATCAAGTTGGTATTGCTAATCAAACAATCTCCGTTGTTTGATTCTGATACCGGCGTTGGAAGTGAAACATAGATTGATTACCGCTTTGTGCACATGCAAAATGGAAGACTCGAATTATATAGTACAAGGAAGCTTCCGTCCAACAAAATAGCTTCTTTTCTTGCAGAATTTTCGCTTTGATATGCAAGGATCTCAAACAAAAGTTATGAAGCGATGAAGTTGAAAAAAAGAGAATTTCACTGTTCTCTTGAACCTGATGATGTTGGTGACTCCGCCTGTCCCTGTTAATGACTTTGAAAAGAATACGTAGATAATTAATTCTGCTGAGCCTGGTACCCAGACAGGTGAATTTTTTAGAGGTCAACGAAGTTCAAATCGTTAAATGTGCATTGGAAGTTAAATCAGATGCACTTGGTGAGGATGTAACATTGTGTCTTTTATAGAGATAATTCGGACAACTTTACACAGGAGTTGTCAATGACATCCTTGTCATTTGAAGAAAAATGTATGCGATTTGACAGCCCTGTTCATTATCTGAACTCTTACTTACTTACTTAAGGTGGCACTACAGTCCGGGTCGGACTACGGCCTCAACCAACATGCTTCTCCAGCCAGCTCGGTTCCTAGCTAGCTGCCTCCAGTTTTGCATGCCTAGTTGGTTGAGGTCCTCTCCTACTTGCGTGCGCCACCTGAGTCGCGGTCTTCCTCTACTGCACCGTCCCTCGGGATTGGATTCGAAGACTTTCCGGGCCGGAGCGTTGGTGTCCATTCGCTCTACATGACCCAGCCATCTAAGCCGCTGGACCTTGACTCGTTTGACAAGGTCAGTGTACAGCCCGTACAATTCGTCGTTGAATCTTCTTCTCCATTCTCCATCTATGCAGACGGGACCAAAAATCACCCGAAGAATTTTTCTCTCGAAGCATCCTAAAGCGTTCTCGTCTGCCTTTGACAAGGTCCATGCCTCTGCGCCATATATAAGAACCGGGATGATAAGTGTCTTATACAGGGACACTTTAGTTGCTCGAGAGAGGACTTTACTACTCAATTGCCTTCTTAGCCCGAAGAAACAGCGAATGGCATGAGTTATTCTTCGTTTGATTTCAGCGCTGGTGTCGTTGTCTGAATTAATAGCGCCGCCTATGTAGACAAAGTCCTTAACTACCTCAAAGTTATAGCTATCTACCGTGACGTTCTGTCCACGATGTCGGTGTTGGGTGTCCTTTCTAGATGACAGCATATACTTGGTCTTGCCCTCATTGACCACTAAAAACATCTTCTTCGCTTCCGTCTCAATGCTCATAAACGCGCCATTGACATCACGCTGCGATCTTTCAATTACGTCAATATGGTCGGCATATCCGAGAAATTGAACGGATCTTTGAAGGATTGTGCCTCTTGTGTTGACGTGGGGGTTTTGCACAATTTTTTCAAGAACGATGTTGAAGAAGTCGCATGACAGTGCATCGCCTTGCCTAAAACCTTTTTGACTCCGAATGTATCGGTGAGAACTTTTCCGACCCTGATGGAACAACGTGCGTTCTCCATCGTCATCCTACACAATCGGACAAGCTTGGTAGACATGGCTCTATATAACTCATCTTTATAAATGCTATCATACGCAGCCTTAAAATCGATAAATGCTTGAACTCGTCCCAGTAAAAACCTAGTGCTCAGAGCGAGGTGAAGGCAAACCCTGGACTCGAAAAACACTCAGTTTGACAAGCAAGGTGAGTTTAAGTTTTTCAAAAAAATGCTTTGTAGCGACCACAGGACAACTTCAGGGCTTCAACGAATAATCCTATTATAAACCATCTCACTCATATTGGGTTGATCTGTCGCCAGGGTTGATCCAGGATCCTACGACAACGCTTACAGTTGTCGAATAAAACCTGCGTTTCGTTTCTCAAAAATAAATAAATAGGGTGGCGTTACAGATCAAGGATCCCTTTGGCCTAGCGCATTTCACACAACCATTGCCTTTTTGTTAGGGATTCGAGGGAACCATAATTTTCTGCTGATTCCGAACAGCTAAACGAAATAGCGCTATTCATGGCAATGAATTTACTATCGGATGACTTGCCACTTCCTCGCGAAAGGCGATACCGGTAAAAAACATTTGTTGACTTCTGTTGGGATTTGAACCTCTCGGTCAACAGGCCGATATTCTAACCATTACGCCATGAGTCCCACTAAATTCGACTCAACAAAAACCTTAAACTATTGAACTCCGTCCGATCGAAATAATTACTATCAATCCGAAAATAGTCTAGTCCGCTATCTTTCCCTACTTCATATCTTACACTATCCCGACACACGTCCTTTTCCTAAATTCTGCAAAGATAGTTGAAATTGTGAAACGCTAAAATAAAATTTCGGCAACACTTCAACAGTTCCTCAACAAAAAAAAAACCATCTGAAACAAACTGTCTTCAAAACTCAAACTAGATAGTTTTTGTGTTGAATGTTTCTTATATAAGCTTTAATTCTTCAATTAATTTCAAATCTTGAATCCAGTTGTTAGCATAATCTACCTAAGTACGGTAAAAGATGTAATCTTACAGCACCTACCTCTTCTGTAAAAAAATACCCCCTAAGCACATCATCACCACTCAGTCAAACGTTAATGACACCTTCAGAAAGCTCTCGAAGTCACAGTTCTTTTCTTCCTGGGCCACTACAATAATACCAGTGCTGAATACTTTGCCTGAACTTAGGTATCACCCCCGCACCCCCTTATACTAAGGGTAGGACTCAACACCAAAGTTGAAAATATACAGAAAGTAAATAGAAGTCATCACGGCAAACACCACATATTGCTAAAAATGGAAATCGATCAGCTGAGCTTAAACCTACAATAGTGAGATCTCTTTTCGTTTCTAGTGGAATACCACTTCACAGTTCAAAGTCTTGTTATCATGGTTATTTAAAAAGGCTTCGAACTAGCAAATTTGTGGTCCTTGCTTGTAATTCAAAAAATTTGCCTTCGAGTAAAAAAAACCTCGTTGACGATATGAAAATCGTTTCAAAACTGATGAATGGTGACGAACTTAATGGAAACGCTATCGTGATGGTTATCATGTCTGCCTATTAACCCAGAGATTGGTGGTTCGAATCCTAAGAGAAGCAAAAACATATTTTTAAATGGATATCGCCTTTTGCAGCAATTAGTAAGTCCTCCGTTAGTACATTCATTGCCATGAAAGGTGCTTTCTCGATTAGCCGTTTGGAATCGGTAGAAAATTGTAGGTCCCTTTCATTCTTTCACAAGATATGGTTGTCAGAAATGCGCTAGGCCCTGGAGATCGTCTTATATTATCGTATTTATTTTATTTGAATTCAAAGTTAACCTATTCATGCGAACATACGCTTGTCCGTTGTAAAGTGAATGTCCTCACCACCCATACCCTCCCAATTGGCACTTGCTTCTACATCAAACATGTTAAATTACTAACTCTCCCTCTCTCTCGCTATCTTAATCGCAAACATCATGTAATTAAAATTAACACAACTGCCAAGCACGAACACCATTGCATGTGTGGATAACAATGCAAAGGAAAGAAAGAAATTAATAAAAATAAAAGTTTGCCGTGCAATTCAGATAGGTAATATAAAAGAAAAAACCTCTGCGTTATGATCAAACAAGGGTTGGTAGGACAACTTTGCTTTCCATGGCGTGCGCTTTACAAGGTCCTTAACTCAATACAACACTAAATGAGTTGTCACCTAACACTTTGTACGACATTTAGTCTTGAAAAATGTGAAAATAATGAGTTAATAGTCTGTGCAGGCAAACGGACAAAACGAGCCTGTCAACTGATTGACACTAAAGAATCGTGTTTTCCAACGAACTTTAGCACTTGCATACCTACCTATCGTTTGATTTACATCTTTCAATTTATTAAATTACAAAAGTGTAAACACAACTTAATGGACGGTTGTCACGGAAATCGTTGTAAAGTGGTGACACTAAATAATTTTAATTAGACAGTCTACTTGAAACCCGTGTGGCTAATAAATAAGTGTTTGCAGGGGTGATAGATATACAACTACAGATTTAAGGTATATTTGTGTTTGTAGGTATGGAGTAGGAAGTGTCTGGTGTCTCTAGAGTATATTGACAAATGATTAATTTATATGGGTTCAATGTAATTAACTGTGTCATCCTACTGGAACGATAGTTGCTCGACATTAATCACTTCAATTCAATTGAAAGAGAGTTGCTATCATGGACTTTAATGATGAGACTGGGCTAAAAACAAGTGCCGAAGTGAAATATGAGACAAATTCAACACAAAAACTGTCTAGTTAGTTACTAAAGGAGTTTTGAAGACAGTGAGTTTTATTTTCATTCCTCAAAAACAATTCAATTGTTTTCTTTGTTGAGGAACTGCTAAATTATGAACGAATAACTTATTATCTTATAGTCAAATCCGTTGACAACTTAATACTAAGTAAGGACGAAAAGGACACAAGACATTTCTTAACGAATGAATTTGTTGCTCTGAATACAGTACAGGGATTCAGTATGTGTTCGTGGATCTGATTTGAAGCAATGGTAAACTACTCGTCGTACAATTTATAGGCCGAACAAAAATATAGATCTATCCCCTCTCTATGAACTCCTAGAAGAAATTACTTTGGATTGCTCATTATTCTATGTGGGGATTTTAATAGCAATTTGTTAGGTGAAAATCTTTTTTTGGATCAGATAAGTAGACTTGACTTTGCATCCGTCAATATAAACACCCCAACACACTTTTTTGGTGGTGATTCGACGCTTCTCGATTTGTTTTAAGTGAACGATAGTAGCAAAGTTTTACTTTATGACCCGCTTTCTGCACCCGGTTTTTCCAAACACGATTTAATTTTCCTCACTTATAGTTTTATTCTCAACCATGTAGCATCCACATGTAACTATCGCGACTTCAAAAATATTGAATACTCCCTACTTGAATCAGATACCAGAAATATAGCCTGGGATAAAATTTTCTACTTCATCCTCTATGCAGCTACGTTTTCTAAGCGATAACGTAGCCCAACTATTTAACAGACATGTTCCCTTAATAGCTAAGCAAAACAAATTAAATAATTCCAATTGGTTCACGAATGAAATACGCGTCATAATGCTGCAAAGTGATGAACCTTACAACGCATGGAAACGCTTTCGTCTACCTGAGCTTAGACGAATTTACCAGTCGATTCACAACCGAGTTGTGATGAAAATTCGCTCTGCTAAGGGTCGCATGTTTTCTGCCAAACTGAATACATCCCTTAACGGCCGCCAGCTGTGGAATACTTTGCTTAGTATTGTCCTTAGTAAGCCCATAAAAAATTCAATCCATAATGCTGATGGAAATCATTTGAATAAAAAATTCGTCTCAACTCCCCCATTAGCTTCTCCCAGCATCCCTTTGACCCCAATTAACCTCATTTGAAAACATTAACCCTAGTTTTGCGTTCACTAGAGTACTGAAGTGGGTGAAAGTATACTTTCAGTAAGTTCAAATGCCATAGGTCTCGATCAAATGCACTCTTCTTTCTTAAAAATAATTGTACTGCCTCATATCACTCACATTTTAAACACCATTTTGACAACCGGGGAACTTCCAACCGACTGGTAACTAGCAAAGGTCTTACCCATGCCCAAGAATGCTAAGTGCACTGAATTTAGGCCCATTTCAATCCTGGCATTTCATTCAAAAGTTTATCTGGCTTTCTTCCTGTAGCTAGCGGAGTGCCACAGGGATCAATCCTAGGTGCATTGATTTTTTCAATTTATGTAAACGATATTCCCTCTGTCATTCATGACAGCTCATTACAAATGTATGCCGACGATGTTCAGCTGTATCTCGGCTGCGCTCTTGGTCTCATTGAAGACGGTGTTTACCGAGTGAACCAGGACCTTGAAAAACTTTCGCACTGGGCTCAGATCAATGGACTGAGCTTAAATCCAACAAAATCCAAGTGTTTGGTGGTATCCAAAAAGATTATTGACTTGTCACACTTCCCTAGAATAATCTTGAATAACTCCATTGTTGTCTATGTGGATTCTGCTCAGAATCTTGAAGTAATCTTCACGCGCAATCTGACTTCGGACAAGCATATTAACAGCACAATTGGCAAGGTATATGGAGTGTTACGAAAACTCTGGGTATCTCAGACATACACGCCCATTAAAACGCGTACAATGCTTATAAAAAGTTTAGTTCTTCCCATTTTTGCGAAATCTTTTCTAGTTGTAACTATGCGTGCAAGAGAAAACTTGATGTTGTTTTAACAACACTATTAGATACATCTTTGGTCTGCGAAGATATCATAAAATATCGCATCTCGCAAATGTTCTACTCAATATGCACTCGAGAGCTACTTTAAGTTTCACACTTTAACCCTGCTCTCTGACATTTTGTTCACACATCAACCACCATATCTGTTTGAAAGAATTACAAGCCTCTTCTGCGAGGTCTCACCAGCTAATCCACCCACGATACGCCTCCTTAATATCTGAACCTTAATTTTTCGTTAATGCTACACGTCAGTGGAATTAAGCAGCAATAAATGCTTTAAAACAAAATTGCGACGGTTTCTATCAGTATCTTGAAAATTTCTTTCCATTTCCACTTTTCATCATATTCTATAAATTTTTTTTCTTTTCCTTTTTTTTCCTTTCTTCTTACTTTCTTATTTCTCAATATCACTTCATTTCTATATTCTTTCTTTTTCTCATATTAACTAATCATTTCAGTAAACTTAACTGCATACCTACATTTGTTATTAATTTTTTTTTTTCTAAAATCAGTTTTTTTTATCAATTTAATGATATCTAATTGCTCTCATTGTTATTATTTAATAGATTTGTAGTGGTCACCCTATGATTCAATCATCATAATCACTACACATACAATTATTTACAGACTTTATGTAAAGCCTAGCATATACTCTATATTCACTCTCTGCAGTCTGCACACGCACAGTCTCTTATACCCACTATACATAAAAAGGAACTGCACAGTTTTCAGCAGTCAGTCGATGATGATTCGTCTAGCACCAATAAAGTAAAAACGTAATATTAAGTACATATAGTGTGATCTAGTTTGTAAGCCAATAAAATATGAAATAACAAGACATTTGTTTTACTCGCCGGACACGTCAATAAAAGAGCCCCTCTTTATATCTTTGTGCAGCAAATGGGACTTCCATAAAGACGTATGGTACAAAGTTAATGCAAATTAATCTTGGACTACGAAGACAATTCGTTCACGAATTCACAATAGCGGGAGTAAATCATCCATTGATAGGAGTCGACTTTCTTAACAAATTTGGCCTTTTAGTTGACATAAAGAATCGCCGTCTTATCGATTCGGTAACCAAATTACATATAAGCGCTATGGAAGCGTTGGTGGATACTCCATCTCCGAAAAATCCTTCCATCAATAATGCTTACGGAAACATTTTAAAACAGTTTCCTTCACTCACTGCACCTCCCGATTTTAATAAGCCAGTCCAACATACAGTTCAACACCATATTATCACAAAAGGTCGTCTACCTTGTGCAAAACCACGTCGACTGAATGTTATACAACATAAAGCGGCTCTTTTAGAATTTCAAAACATGGTTAAACTAGGAATTTGTAGACCTTCTTCATCACCTATTTCTTCACCACTTCACATGGTAGCTAAAAAAGACAGTGATAATTTTAGAGCATGTGGTGATTACAGAGGATTAAATAATGTCACTGAACCTGATCGACATCCCATTAGTCACATACACAATTTTTCGCTGAACCTTAATGGCTGTAAAGTGTTTTCATGCATTGATTTAGTAAGAGCATACCATCAGATACCCGTGGCTCCCGAAGATGTACATAAAACAGCGATAACAACGCCATTCGGTCTATTCGAGTTCGTAAGGATGCCGTTCGGCCTCCGTAATGCAAGTCAAACATTTCAAAGGTTCATAAATTCAATAGTGCAGGATCTCGATTTTGTATTTGCATACATAGATGATCTCCTCATTGGTAGCAAGGACGACGAAGAGCACAAGCAACACCTAAGAATTTTGTTTCAAAGACTCTCTGATTATGGCTTTAGTCTTAATCCTTCAAAATGTGTTTTTGGAGCATCGACTTTAAATTTTTTGGCTCATAATATTTCTGAGTATGGAATCGCTCCATCTAAGGAACGAGTTGAGGCAATCATCAACATGCCACCTCCTACTTCGATTCGTCAAATCCAACAGTTCGTTGGGATGGTCAATTATTATAATCGATTTATTCCAAATCTCGCCGAATTGTTGGCACCCATTCATTCTCATGTTGCTTATCTGCAGAAAATAAAAAAAAACAAAAATCATTTTCATTGGCCTCCGGAATGTGATGCTTCCTTCGTGAAAACAAAACAGCTATTATCCGAAGTTACACTGCTAACCCATCCAACAGAAAACGGTTCGCAGAGTATCACTACGGATGCATCAAATACAGCCGTAGGTGCTGTTTTCCAGCAACAGAACAGCAAAAACGAATGGCAGCCTCTTGCCTTCTTCTCAAAGAAACTAAAGCCATCTGAGCAAAATTACTCTGCGTTTGATCGTGAGCTGCTTGGTGTTTACCTAGCAATTAAACATTTTCGGTGTTTTGTCGAAGGTAGAGAATTTGTGATCTTCACAGATCACAAGCCTTTGACAAATGCCCTAAAATCCAAAATTGAGAGAAGTCCACGACAAACTCGACACATGGACTACATATCCCAATTTACAAATGATATTCGTCACATTCGAGGTAAAGATAACGTGGTGGCTGATCTCCTTTCACGCCCGTATGAGGAGATCAATTCAGTCAACTTTGACTTCAACCAAATTTCAAAGCTGCAAGAGAATGATGATGAGCTTAAATCATTGATTTCGGATAACACCAGACCTAACTCGAAGTTCAAATTAGAAATTGTCAAAGTTCCCATCACCAATGATCGAATTTGGTGCGAAACAAGCACCGAAACAAACCGGCCATTTATTCCTCAATGTCTTCGCAGACTAATTTTTAACTCGTTACACAATTTGTTACATGAAGGTATTCGCGCCACGCGTAAAAGAGTGGTATCAAGATATTTTTGGCCTTCCATGAATAAAGACTGCAACATATGGGCAAAGACGTGTGTAGCATGCCAACGTTCGAAGATACATAGGCATACAAAAACAGAATATGATATTTTCAAAATGCCAACTGGTCGTTTTGAACACATACATATGGATCTTGTGGGTCCACTGCCCCCATCCAATGGATTTTCATACGTGCTTACCATAGTCGATCGCTTTACTCGGTGGCCAGAAGCATATGCCATTTCTGATATTTGCGCAGCCACCGTCGCCAAGGCGTTTGTGCAACAGTATGTCTGCAGATTCGGTGTTCCAGCTGAAATCACAACCGACCAAGGAACACAGTTTGAGTCCAAATTATTTTCATCAATAACTAGCATGATAGGTTCTCATAGAATCCGCACTTCGGCTTACCACCCCCAAGCTAATGGAATGGTGGAAAGACTACACCGACAATTAAAAGCTTCAATTGTAGCTCGAGGGAACACTCAACATTGGAGTGACGAGCTTCCTTTGGTATTACTCGGCATACGAACAGCTGTCAAAGAGGATCTGGGTTGTTCAGCCACAGAGCTAGTATACGGCCAGACTCTGAAAATACCTGGGGAGTATTTTGTCACTAAAATCTCCGAAAACTCAGACCCATCAAATGTTGTGAACCACATCCGCCAGTCTATGCAATCTGCGATTCCTACACCTACTCGGAAGTCTAAACAGTCAAATGTAAATGTACCCAAATCTCTCAGTACTTCGGACTATGTATTCGTAAGAGTTGATAGAGTTCGACCTGGTCTAACGGCTCCTTATGAAGGACCATATAAAGTAGTTCGGAAACTTCGAAAGCAATTCATAATTGACATGAATAATAAAAGCATATCAGTTGCAATTGACCGATTGAAACCTGCGCATATGATCGCAAATGAATCAAACTCGGCTGAAAAAAAGAAAGTAACCTTTGCTTAGTTTTTCTTTCTCATCATCAAGGACTTTACATATCAATTTCTGTCGTTTAAGTTAAGCTATAGTAGGGTAAACGCACTAGTAGCCGGACAGTGTTAGTACCCGGACACATTGACCTTTTTTTGCGATTAATAGATACATCACACAAAAAAAATCCACAAACAACTACATACATGGGTCCTTCAATGTGTCCTATACCTGCATGCAAAGTTTCAGGTACTCTAAATGCGTACTTTAGGAACTACGCATCATTTTATTGTTTAAGGTTTGAAGATGCGGTCTCGTTGTCGATTTAGGTAAGAAAAAAATAGTGGGAACAGTTTTTAGTAGTATAAGCAATTTAACAAGTAATCGTTAATTTATTGTAATGGAAAGACATTGGTTTCGTTGGAAATATGATTAACTAAAACAATTTGCAAAAAAAAACCAAATTTAATAAAATCTTTGCCATTATTTGTGGTGTCCGGGAACTAACACCAAAATTGAATATGTTTTTCAGTACCCAGACATGCTGTCCGGGTACTAACACAGTGCGATTATCATGCATATTCAGTACCCGGACAGGGGTTGTTTCTTAAAATAATTGTGTATGGATACTGAAACAAAAGCGTTCGGATACTAGATCAGTCATTTTAAGAGACTTAATCATTGAGAGATTTAATCATTTTAAGAGACAAGCCCTGTATGGATACAAAAAATGTGTGCTTGTCTTATATTTTCAGTACGCAGACATGGCTTGTCTCTTAAAATGATTGTGTCTGGGTACTAAAACAAAGGCGTCCGGGTACTAAACTTTGCTGTCCGGGTACTAACGCAAATGGAACTTTTCTGAATTGTTATTTTATTTATTTTAACAATGATCTCTTTGCAATTTACTTGAACGCCATATTATTGAGAAATGTTTATATTCTTACAATCAATAAAAGTTTTCGCTGTAGCATTTATGGTTACAAAATGGTTTGAAGTCAAAGTTGAGAAAAAAGTTAAGTGTCCGGGTACTAGTGCGTTTACCCTATTTCAGTATTTAGAGCGCTTACAGCTGAAAGGGGAGTATGTAGTGGTCACCCTATGATTCAATCATCATAATCACTACACATACAATTATTTACAGACTTTATGTAAAGCCTAGCATATACTCTATATTCAGCACTCTCTGCAGTCTGCACACGCACAGTCTCTTATACCCACTATACATAAAAAGGAACTGCACAGTTTTCAGCAGTCAGTCGATGATGATTCGTCTAGCACCAATAAAGTAAAAACGTAATATTAAGTACATATAAGATGTGTTCAATGGCTTTTTTTTAGATCAGAACAGCACAGCACAGCACAGAAGCAGTGAAAAACGTCAGGCAAGTTAGAACAAGCAAACATGTCAAAATAAGCAACAACAAAAACGAAAAAAAACAACCACCAATTTTCCTTTTTCTGATATCAATTTAATTTAGCATATTTTCGTCACGAATAAGTAATTTTATTCTCAGCACAAGGCTAGCTGTGATTTTCCTGATTTTTTTAAATTTTTCGGAATTTTTCACAATAAATTAAAACAACAATTCGCTTAAAAAACTACGAGCAAAAAGTCAACAGCTGCTTTTGACAGTTTTCACCAAACTTGCACTTGCTCAAAAGGAGGTGCAGAAAATGCTGTGCTACACTGTTCTAGAACAGCTCATTGAACACAAAAAAGATCAGAAAAGAACAGAAAATTTCTCATTGAACACCAAAAGTCTGATCTTTTCTGTCTGAAACTGTTCTAGAACAGGTCATTGAACACTCTTATAGTGTGATCTAGTTTGTAAGCCAATAAAATATGAAATAACAAGACATTTGTTTTACTCGCCGGACACGTCAGATTAACACTAGTTTATAATAATATAAAAATAAAATCAAAAATACAAAAATATAATATATTGTATCTTAATGTGTATGGCCTTATCGCAACAAAATAAATACTATACTAATGTCATCATATAATAATTTACTATTAAAAAAAAAAAAAATAGGGTGGCGCAACAGAGCGAGGAGCCCCTGGGACTAGCGCTTTTCTCACAACCATGCTTTGTGAGGGAATGGAGGGGACTTACAATTTTCTGCCCGTTCCGAACGGGTAATTGAGAAAGCGCTTTTCATGGCAATGAATTTACCAACGGAGGACTTGCCAATTCCTCGAGAAAGGCGATACTCGTGGAAAAACAATTTTGCCTCTGCTGGGATTCGAACCTCGAACCTCTGGGTTAGCATGTGGACAATAAACAAAGCAGAAAGTAATTTTTAGCAGTATGGACGGCATACGAAAAATTGGAAAACAAGAAAGAATAACGTGAAAACCTTACAATAAATGTATGTTTGAACTTTTTTAATCGAAAAACATATGTACATACATAATTATAAAAATGAATTTGTTGTTTTTTTAGGGTCTCCCGAAGAAAAACTAAAACTCATTCAAATCCGAATTGAGCTGGACAACATGTAACTGCATGAATGTAAATATGCAAAATTATATTTTCAAACATACTTCTAGAATTTTTCATTGTGGTTCAATAGATTTAATTGATAAAACATTTAAATAAATAAAATTATTGTAAGACATCTCTCCAAATTGTTATTCATTTTGTAAACAGATCTCAAATCGATGATTTTTTTCTTGAATTTGTTGTCAGTGCTGTAAAAACAAGTGTTCATACACCCTTTATCAAACTATCCGTGATGGGAAATATTTTGGCAAAATGCGGGACTATTGTTTCAACATATGAAAATAGTAGTACAAGAACAAGAGAAATTGGGCAAAATGGAGATCTTAACACTTTTTGGAACGTAATATTAAAAGTACATTCTTAAAGTTGCTTTATTTTAAGTAATAAATAAATTAAATTAAACGATGAAAAGGAATTTTTGCATGGAAATTTCTTAAACTATGAAGGAATTTTAATGAAATTAGTGTTTCAAAAAATCCCTTTTAACCCAATTCACACAGCAAAAATTTAACATCTGAATCCACCGCAAAACAAATGTCAAAATTTGACCAAGGTGAGAAATTTTAACCCAATTCACACACAGCCATAACTTGTGCGGCTCCATCTTGCGTTGTTGTATTCACATAACTGCCTGAACAGAATGGTGTAGCTGTAGCTGTAGTACGCCGCGGGCCGCGCTGTCAAAGCCGAAAGTAAGCCAATGCCAGAAGAGTATACACAATGCGTAGTTGTAGCTGTAGCGGTAGCTGTAGTACAAGTTGGCAAATTGCAAATCAAATACGCCAAACGCCACATCCGAAGCACGGAGAGGAACTTGATAGATTATTGCGTGAGGTCCGTAGGCTTGCCATATCGAGCTTTCAAAATTCTTTTTAAACGCGGCCATTAAGAAATTTCATTTTCCATCCCTGTTGTCTCAGTTCAAGTTCAACGAACGAACCTCTTGTATCTTGACTGATGTCAAAAACATATGTTCGCCTTCAAATTCGATTATTCAACTTGTTTTGGAACAAATTCTTATTTCTCGTGAGCTCCCCATAAAATTATAAAATAAAATAAGTTAAAATGATTTGCAGCGTTTTGCCCTGCACCAGACTACTCATCAGTAATTCAACTGTTTCCAGAAAGTTGTTGGTCAACCAATCATTAAAAAGATACAGAGAAGAAATATTTTTAAACAGTCACATTTCTCGCTCATTTTGTTCGAATGCCTCACAATCTGATGAAACTCGAATATACTATGGAACACTGGCTCCTCGAATGAAAGCCGTCAAAGTTTTCTCATTGACCACCAGTTTAACAGGTCTTGCCGCTCAACCGATTTTAATGGAACAGGGCATGAAGATCGGAGGTACCGGCATGGCCGTAGCTCTTTGTACTGTCGCTGGATTTTTTACATTTGTGACTCCGCTTTTGTTGCATTTCATCACAAAAAAGTACGTCACGGAGATTCTCTACAATTCTAAGACAGACGAGTACACCGCAATCACTATATCAATTTTGTTGTACAAAATTCAGGTAAGACAATCCTTGAGACATATCCATCAACAAATCAATAATCCGTGTATATTCAGACAAAATTTCGAGCCAGTGATGTCAAAGTCCCAGAAGTGCCTGGGATGTTCACTTCATTTAAAGTCGGCAACAAGTCTCTATTCATAGAGCCCAGTCTGTTCGATAACACCGACCACTACGTTAAGATAATGGGTTATGATAAGCCAATTGACTTTAAACTAGACGTCTCCGACGACAGAACAAAACCAACCAGTGGGAGTAAAAGCAAATAAGATTTATTGTAATTTCAAGATAAAAACTATAATAACAACAAAACCTAACTTAAATTGTTGAAAGACCATCAATTACTCTTTACTGACTTTTTGATCCCATGTTTGATATAATATCGGTGTATTCTGTTCTTCCGTTTCGTTTTCTGTAGTTTCAAGATGTGTATCCTCCTCCCTGGAAGACAGTAAATCCTTAATGCCGTTTAAGAACATATTTGTGTTGGATTCCATCATTCGTTTGAATTTTTCGTCACGGGCTTGGGCAAAGTTTGAGAATAACCTGAATTCATAGTTAACTAGTTCTTTCTGTTTTTGAAATAAGTCTTCATTAAGCTCTTTGGTTACTTTCTTAATCCTCGCATGAAATAATTCGACATTTGATGTGGATGAATCGCTGGGACACTTTCTTTTGGCAGATGGTGTTGGACCTACATGAAGAATAAAATAAAGTTGAGAAAAAAACTCAGAGTCTCTATATAAATTCATGAAATTTACTTGGCGAAGCAGGAAAACATTCTTCGAATTCAGGCATGTCCGTTTCATCAAGCTCATCATTAGATTCATTGGAGATGTTGGAATCCCCTTTAATAGTGGGCTCTTCAAGCAGTTCTTGCATTATTTCCTCTTAAAAATTTTTATGAAGTTAAAAGCATACCAAAAAAAACAAAATTGCGTTTCAAGGTATTTTACCTCTTTTCATGTCTTTTATGCTACGGTAGTTTAAAAGGTTATGCATTTCGTGAAAGTACTTCGAAACATGGTGTGGATCAACTGAGCCGTTGTCGATTGATTTTTTGTCAAAGTGATACTGCTTTTTTAAATTTTTCCATCTTATTTCCATTTGTTTAGCAGTTTTGTCGTAAAATCCTTTCAGGAACATTTCCCTTTCGAGCATTTCGAAGATTTCTTGTGGTTTGAACTTTCGTTCTTCCATAAGTTGAATACATTTCTCCTCCTCGATAATGTTCAAAAAAGCCATTGTTTCGTCGTTTCTCCAGAGATTTCTTTTCGTCATCTTTACACAAAACTACTCTAAACCCAATAATTGAGAATAAATTTACAAACAAACAATTATGATTCGTTTATCCAAAGCCAAATATTTTTTACTATTCTGTCAAACAAATTAATGGCGTTCTGTTTTTGTCGTTATAAAAAATATAATAAGAAGCAAAGGCATGAAAATTAGGTTTCCATTGGGAAAAGGAATTGATTTTTCTTGTATCAAATCTGTGGTGTAATTAGGTCCGTTTCTTGACTCAAAATTATCACGAAATGCACAAAATTTCCCCACCATTGAATTATTGCCACTGAAATTTCGGTTGACAGAAATCGTGCACAACCAAAAGAAAATACAACTCGTCGGCTGAGAATTATAGGGTTCTATGTCGACCGACCTCTATTTTGAGTTATTCGACTTTTAAGTTTTTGATGGTCGGATTTCATATAAAATAGCTATTAATTTACGTTTGAATGATTTAAAACGATAGA
This sequence comes from Melanostoma mellinum, assembly GCA_914767635.1. Classification (NCBI taxonomy): domain Eukaryota; kingdom Metazoa; phylum Arthropoda; class Insecta; order Diptera; family Syrphidae; genus Melanostoma; species Melanostoma mellinum. Next base: position 203,776,230 of record OU612058.1, read on the forward strand.
TTATTGGCAATAACTAATTAAGATATAATTTATTTCTTTATATTTTTAAGGGTTTTCTTTTAATTTCTATTTAAAAATTTTACACAAGGTTCTATAAGCCAACTGCATGAAGTTCAAATGTCGGTGCAGGTTCTATGTACCAAATAGAACTTTATAATTGTTATTAAGGCATATGAAGATTTGTAAATCGTTACAAAAAACTAATGTATTTATAGTTAAAAAAGCAGTGGAACAGATAATTTCAAATGATTGTCCAACTAAATTTAAAACAACAATCTGATTTTCAAATTTTTATTGTAGAAAAATATTACATAGTATTTATAATGTATGTAAATAGCACCAACTAGTAACTTTATATATTTTAGGTACAGTTCAAAAAACCTTAAAGTAAGTTGGAAAGTAAATCGAACAAATAATAAATAGAATAAAACTAAAATGCTAGATGAATTCAACGTACATTTAAATAACAATAAATAGAAAATAAATAGTAATTTATTTAAGCAAATATTATTCATTTCATACTATATCAGTTTTGAAAATAAAGTACATCGAAGAAAAAATATTATCATTTATAAAACAAAAATAAATGTACATTATTCCTATGTATAAATCATTGGATATTTGTTCTTGATTTTATAATGTTAATGAAAAATTCTTTGTCAATTGCAGGCATGTATCTAAGCATTGCTTCAAATGATTTGATTTTTCTTGGTGCGAGTTCATTTTTAAGAGGCAACTCCATTAAATTTGGCCATTGGAAAGAATTGATTTTCTTTTTCTTAAGGTTTTTGAACATTTACACATTCAAATGATTCTTCAAGATGGGAAGTCTTAAAAAATACCTGGGTAACGTTTTGTGAAAGTTGAAGTTGAACAATTTTCGAAAACGGTATTAATTTTAAATTCAAAATCTTACAACACTCGGAAACATTTTTAAGATCTAACGGTTGCATATGCAAAATTGTAAGATTTTTTTTTTTTTGAATTTCATTTTCAAAAGAATTCTAATTAAAGACAAGGGAGAATAAAAATCGGGGGTTCTTAAGACGAGTTCAATGCAGCTATGCTCATTATCTATTTCTTGAATTGTAGAATGTCCTGGAGTCAAGAATTTAAAATAAATGTGCTGGATATCTGGGTGATGCTTTAAAAAATCTAGTAATATGAACGTTACCAACGAGTTCCGATTTTGAGGAACACAAGAGTCACTCCAAGGTATAATATCTGTAATTCCTGGGAAATCTTGTATAATACGGTTAAGCATCTTTAATAGAGCACTCGCAATATCGTTGCCCGTTCTTCCCATTTTGCTTTCATCCCACATGCAGCAGTAAATTCATTTGTCCCATTTAATGACGAAGCTGTATTTTAAGAATCAATTTATCAATATTTTGATATCACCAATAACAAAAAAAATTCAAGGTCTTACCGGTACTTATACAGTCCTCAATCAAATCAATGATGCACATGTAGTTCTCATCATTGTCTTCAATAATAATTACTTCTGAAAATGAAGCTCAAGGAGCAAAATACTTGTTTGTAAATAATATATTATTGTAGATTTAAAAAAGCATCACTTCCTTCATAAAAATTATTTGAAGAATCTTTCAATTTTATATACATACCTTCACTTTCACACTCTTCTATAAATTCTTCGAAATGCTGTGAGATATAATCGAGAAATTCATCGCTTTGTGGGCTTTTATCCATGGCCGTAGTAAATCCAACAATATTAAGTATAATTAACACTTTTATTTCTATAAAAACAATATTTTTTTTTGCACCAGGCACACATTTTGTTCACAATTTTTGGTATACAATAACAAAAACACGAAGAAAAAAGCAACGGTACATTGATCAACATAGAACTTTGTTGTGTTAACATCAATCGAATAAGAATTATAAGGTTCTATGAACAAAATTAAGGAATAAAAGGTTCTATGACAATAAGAAGATGGGTAATTATTTATTTGGGCTTAGTAAGAATTACAAGGTTCTATCCGCCAATTTTGCTACTTAGAACCTTGTAATTCTTAAAATAACCACATTTTGGCTAATAGAACGTTGGTTTTTTGGGTTTTACGCTTTGTAGGAAGAATTGAGGTGCATGAATATGGCCTCATTCGAAAGTGCTTCGAAATACGAATTCAACGGTACCCATAACTCATTTTTCGTAAAAATGGCGGATAGAACCTTATAATTCTCAGCCGACGAACTGTCAAACAGATGTTGGTCTCATTCCAGGATGGTTTGAGTTAACCTAGTCGTATTCCCATATAAAAAAAATTTTGAGTTTTTGTTGTCTTAAATTAAATGGCGATATGTAATGTAGGCATTAAATGTCGTCACAAACGAATGAGAGATTCCACTCTATTTCCGCTCTAAAGCACGGGTCACACAGAGCTGCTTGCCAGCGGCGAATCGAGTAGCCGCTACTGCCAGCCGCTGATCAGCTTCGTGTGACCATGAAATTCACCACACTCGCTGCCAGCCGGCGAGTAATTAGCAGCGGCAGGCAAAGTCGAACATGTTCAACTTTTGGCTGCCAGCAGCGGCTGACAAAATAAAAAAGTACTGATACACATTCTATTTAGTAATTATTCATTCGAAATTTGTGTAAAATATAAAAAATTGGCTTAAAAATTAGAAATAATATTCAAAAACAAATTTTTGTATGGTTTTCTGCAGCTGTGTGTGACCGGGCGGCCAGCCGCTGCCTGCTTCTGCTACTGCCAGCCGCTGGTAGGAAGCGGCTGGCAACCAGCCGTGTGTGACCCGTCCTTAACGCACTTAAACATTTTAATTTACAGATTTTGACAACTGCAGTGAGTATGGTGAGTTTCGTGGTCACAAAAAAGGTGTGTTTTTTTGCCTATGGATATACGCTTATTCAAACATGTGTGGGCTAAGATCAACAACAAATTAAGCGGATAGCGCGGATAGACATCCCCACTTACCTCTTAAGCGGATGTAAGCTGCAATTGTTTCCGATGTTGTGTAGGATAAATTTTTGGAAATGTCATTAATCAATCAAATTTCAACCTTAATTATTGTTTTTTTTTAAAATTACAAAGAAACAACAACCGTCTGATTTTTTCCAAGTGTTTTCTTGAGCTAAGCTTATATCCACGTTCAAAAAACATGGCTTAAAAGGAATACCACTTTAGAAGCGTAAAAAACATGTTTTTTTTGTGATTTTCCCAAATCATTTTCAAAATTAGGAGAAATGTTTATTAGAGCTGTCCCGTATTCAAAAAAAAATTTATCTATTCAATGACTAACATTATTGACTTTATTGAAATTTTCCGGACAGCTGTTTCCGACGACAACGAAAACTGCTGGAGTTGCCACTCTTTTTCGGCTGGCCTGAGAAAGATTTACCAAAATTCATTCTTTTACTGGCATATTCAGGGGAAGGATATGAAAGAATGAAAAAGTGCAAAATTCTCATTTTGGGAGCATTTTTACTCTAAAGTTCGAATTTTCGGCAATTTTTTCGACACATATATAACCCCCGAAGCTTTCAAACCTTAGTAATATTCTTCCTGTAATGATACCCAGTAATCTACCAAAATTTCATCTAAACCGGTCGCCAACTTTTTGAGATACAACACGAGCAGTTTTTGAAAAAGTAGTTGCGAGATGTGACCCGAGATTTATGCTGGGCTTACATGCATTTGCAATTGCAGAAGTGCAGAAAAGTAAAGCGGGACGGATGAAGATTATAAAACACAAAAGTTAAAAAGAGAGATGAATAGGATTATGGCAGATGGGCGTTCCTTCTTTATCAGATAAGTATGAATTTTACATCTTGGGTCTTTTTTCGTTTTTCATCTGCACTTGCAGATGCATAAGTCCACCATTAAGGTTGACGCTCTGTAAAAACTACTCTGTGGCTTGTTGACAAAAAAGGCGCTTATCATCAAATTATTTGACAGATTGGTCATAAAAGTTTTTGTTTTTAGACAAACGAATCATAACTTTGCAATTTGTTTTGCTTATTAATTTTTAGTAGTTGAGTTAAGCCATAAGAGTTGTTTTGATAAAAATGACTAAAAGAAATTTTTGGAGACACGATGAAACAATGGCTTTTTTTAAAATTTTCAAGGATGAAAAATGTCTTCAACTTATGGAAGAACGAAAGTTGAAACCCCAAGAAATTTATGAACTGCTCGAAAGGGAAATGTTCCTAAAAGGATTTTTCGACAAAAATGCCAAACAAATGGAAATAAGATGGAAAAACTTGAAGAAGCAGTATTATTTTGACAAAAAATCAATGGAGAACGGCTCGATTGATTCAAACCAAGTTTCGAAGTACTTTGACGAAATGCATAACCTTCTGAACAATTGTACCATAAAAAACATAAAAAGAGGTAAAGTATATGAAAACGAAATATTAGTGTAGGCTTTCTTTCATCTTCATATAAATATGTTCTTAAAGAGGAAATAACGCAAAAATTGGGTCAAGAGCCGACTATGATAGTGGATTCCAACCCTTTCACGAATGATTCTAATGATGAGCTTGATGAACCAGAAATGCCCGCATTCGAAGAATGTTTTCCTGCTTTGCCAAGTAAGTGTTATGAATTTTCACAAACCCTGAATTTCTTTTTAACTTTTTTTTCTTCATTTAGGCTCAACACCATCTCTAAAAAGAAAGTGTACCAGCGAATTACCTAATTCGAACATCGAAATATTTCATGCGAGGATTAAGCGAGTGACCAAAGAGCTCAATGAAGACTTGTTTCAGAAACAGAAAAATCTAATTGACTATGAATTCAAGTTGTTTTCAAACTTTGCCCAAGCCCGTGACGAGAAATTCAAACGAGTGATGGAATCCAACACTAAAATGTTCTTGAACGGTATCAAAGATTTACTGGCTGCAAAGTCAGGAGATGCATGCCAGTTTGAAGCTATAGAAGACGGGGTAGAAGAAGAAAACACAGTCAGTTTCTATCAAACATGGGATCAAAAAGTGAATAAAGAGTAATTGATTGCATTTAACAATTCTATTTTAGTTTATTTTCTTTATTAAAAGTTAAGTTCTCATCTTGAAATCACCATAAATTTATGTGTATTCACTTTTACGACTCAATACAGGTTTTGTATATAAATGTTTGTAGTTTGGTGGGCCGATTTATATGTTTCATGTTATGAAAACCAAACTTCACTCAGGGTGGGTACCTGAAAAGTTGGTTTTTGTTTTGAGGCTTGAAAGCGTGTCGTAGGTGGTAGGTCTTTTTATTTCCGGCTTAAATGCATGTAAAACAAACCTAAATATATGTAATCAAAATGTAACCAAACTTAAGCTACATAAGTCTATCGTTTCGAAATTGATAGACAAGAGAAGTAGAATATTTAGGTTTGTATTATTGTTATTATTTTATGTGTTTTTCTTAGTCTTGTCTTGACTTATTTCCAGAATTAATTTCATTATCTTGATTGTATTAGATTGTCGTCGTCATCTATTCAGGATGGTTATCCAGAGTTTAAGCTAAGTGATGATAGGTATGTAGGTATTTAAGATAGCATTTGTGAGCAACACACCTAGCATCTATAGATATCTAGTTTCCAGTACATTCTCTGCTTTGTAAATTAATAATATGGACTTACCATTTGTTGCTTTCAAAGATGCTGCAATATCGTACAACACTTAATACTGCTGGCGGCCAAACGGTCCGAAAAAGTTGCTCTTCATTCAACTAACCAATAATCCATCTATGTTTATTCGGACAAAATTTCGAGCGAGTCACGTTAAGTCCCAGGAGTCAGGGAGTCAGTATGCATAGAACCCAGCTCGTTCGATAACACCGACCACTACGTTCGGGTTATGATAAGCCGACAAGAGAACAAACATTTTCATTTTCATATTTTTACCAATTGTCATGTCATTTATGGTGCTGTTGTCCAAAAGTTTATGCATTTCATAAAATAGCTTTGAAACAAGAACCAGGAAGAGGATCTGCTGAGCCGTTATTCGTTTATCCAAAAAACAACAGTCTGTCTGGCTTTGTGTTCGTTCTGTTTTTTTTTGTTAAATAAGCTTTGTTCGTTGAAGCCCTAGGGTCCCCACCACAGAATAGAGAATATAATACTCTGTCCACAAAGCGTTTTTTGAAAGCCCAAAATCGACCTGAATATCAAACTTCTAATCTATATAAAATAGATTCCATATACAATGCTAGGGTTGACCTATGTTTTTCCTCAACTCGCCCTAGGTTTTTGCTGTGGCGAGTTGAAGGCTGTTAAATGTCATGTTTTTTTTATTAAAATGCCAGGAATGTGTTATGATTTGTTGGCGGCGTTTTTTGAATACTGGAAAACCCAGGATTTTTTGACAACTCATAAGGCGGTCAAGAAAACCAGTGCCCCTGTTCTGTAACTATCGCCTTGGCGATAAACGGTGGAAAATGGAACGAAATTCTATGAATTTAGTAGGATTTTGTTCCATTTTCCACCTTTTATCGCCTGCTTTTATCGTGGCGATAGTTATAGGTTTGTTCGTTGAAGCCCTGGGGTTGCCCTATGGTCGCAACAAAGCGTTTTTTGAGAAACCTAAATTCGCCATGAATGTCAAATTGAGTGTTTTTTGAGCCATAGGTTTGCCATAGGTTTTCCCCAAACTCGCACTAGCTTTTTGCTGTGGCGATTTAAGGGCTGTCAAATGGCATGTATTTTTTTTTAATGACAGGGATGTGTGGTGATTTGTGGTTTTGCGTTTTTTGAGGACTGGAAACTCCAGTTTTTTTTGACAACTTATAGGGTTGTCAAGAAAACCTGGGTCAACCCTGGGGAAAGTTCAACGAACAGACCTTATAGAACAGGGGCAAGGGTCAACCCCGGGTAAAGTTCAACGAACGAACCTATAATTTGTTAACATAGATTTCTTCGGTGTGCACCTTAGATGAATAAACAACAAGTTGGAAAACCACACTAACACATTGATACCACCCCACAAGCTGCTGCACGCACTCATTCACAAAATTTCACTAGCTCCACCTTATATTCGGATCTCAACACTGGGCTTACACAAAATTTCACTAACACCACTTTATATTCGGATCCACACACAGGGCTTACACAAAATTGTACCGTAGTATTGGTATTCTCGTCTGGGAACCGGTTTTTGTTTTTTTTTTTTTTACTTTTAGTCACCTTAAGGCTACGTCTGGCAGAATTTTTGGATTTAAAACTTTTTTTTGGGTTTTGTAAATAAAATTTATTTGTGATTATATACTTTTTAAAGTATTTGGAAATAAAAATTTAAGCATCAAAATATTAAAATATTTTCTTTTTTGTTAAACATTTCTCTGAGTAGTCTCCTCCCTTCTATTTCTTCTTTTTAAAAAACGTTTCTTAAGAGAAATAGACAGAAAAGTATGACTGTTAAAAAAATATATACTAAAGCAAAACAGTAACCAATAAATATGAATTCATTTTGCATTTGTTTGATGAAAGAGATTCCAACTTAAGCTTTCGATTCTCTTCTTGAAGCTGAGTTCAAAATTTAAGCAGTTAATTAATTGAATTAAAAAAAAATCAAAAGTAAAAGAATTGAAAGCGGATATCAAACTATGTAGACATTTTTTTAAAAACTTATCTCAATCAAAATATTGAAATGCAGAAATCTTGTAGATATTATGGAGAGCTCAGAAAGCCTTCACTCATCTCTGTAGCACAATTACTTACAAAGCACCAACACTTTAAGTTTTAATTTTTTTTTGTGTTAAGAAAAATTGAAAACTTAAAGTGTTGGATCTTTGTTAATAATTGTGCTACAGAGATGAATGATAGCTTTCTGAGCTCAACACAACGTGGACAAAAATTCCACATTTAAAGATTTTGATTGAGACAAGTTTTTAAAAAAATTTCTACCGAGCTTTTAGTAAAAACAAATAATCAAAGCTTAAAGTGTTGGCGCTTTGTAAGTAATTGTGCTACAGAGATGAATGAAGGCTTTCTGAGCTCTCCATAATATCTACAAGATTGCTGCATTTCAATATTTTGAATGAGATAAGTTTTTCAAAAAATGTCTACATAGTTTGATATTTAGGTTTTGGTATTAAAAAAAAGTTAAGACAAATAACCGAGCTGAGGGAGCGAATCAGAATATAATAAGTCCCAATAGAATCAGTATCGTTGCATGTTTATGAGTTTTCACATCTTGCCCAGCTTTACAAAAAAAAATTGAGTTTTTAAAAACTATAACTTTGGTGTTGTTCAAACCCTGCCCTTAAGAATTTTTCAGTAGTATGGTGAAAATTAAATTTCAGGTTATGTTTCAAGGTGGTTTCAAGTTGCCAAGAAAAAAAAAATAAATTCACCACGCATATACTTCCACAACTTTTTCGCGCCTTTTTTCTGCAGCTCACACGTATTCACAGATGGAGGCTGCGATTACAGAAACAACAATGGGTGCGTTCGAGAAAAAATGGGTAGCATAACTAGGATACCTTTGTATCCGGGTAAGTTTTCGAACGACTAATACCGTTTTCGTTTGGTAAAACTAGAGTACCCTTTCTTTTTTAGAGTACTCTGATTTTTGACAACTCAAACGAACATGAAATCAGAGTACTCCGTTTTTGTCAATGTATGTGTGCGTTTGACATATAATTTGCTTTCAATGCAATTGACTACTTTCAGAAACATATCTCTGCGTATTTCATGAGCAATTAAGTAAACATTTTTTGAATGAAGTAACAACTGACAAAAAGAACTTATATCTTAAAAAGATACGTAATAAACTTCATCAATGTCCAGATTGATTTTATACAAAGGTAATTTAAGGCAATAAGAAATTTGTATGAGCTCGGACAACAACAAAAACAGCATGGACAAGTTATGCAAACCAAAACCGATAGGTTTGTGAACGCCCACGTGAACACAAAATTCGAAATGAGATGCCAAGAATGACAAACGAGAAATGTCATTTATGTTGGTGTGAGTTTACTCTGAAAAAATTTCTAGAGTAGCAAAACTTGCTCTGAGGGTAATTTCAGATTACCCTGAGAGCAGCCAAACGAACACAACGTCACTCTGACAGCAAAAAGAGTACCCTTAGGGTACTCTTTTTTCCCAAACGAAAACGGCATAAGATTAGGTATCTGTCAAATCAGAAACAGCTGATAAATCGAAGTGAAAACAAACCAAACCAAATATGTTTTAAAAACTGCAAACAACACGAACCACTTATTATTCGATTGCAAACTTCTTCACAATCGTTTACTTCGTAAACAATGTCGTTTAGATTAATTAGGAGCACCATATTTTAAATTTTATGTTTACAAAAAACAATTTTGCAACAAAGCACTATGACAGAAAGCAAAACAAAAATCAATCCAAGTCAGCTGTTCTCAAATTTCAAATTGGGTAGCTTGCTATACCATGATTTTTAAGGTACCTTTGGATCGCTTTCCCCTCAAAAGATGTTTTGCAGTCAGCTGCTTTTTAACATGGGATTACACTAACAACAAATGTCACGAAAGGAATCTAGTTCGTCTTAGGTAAAAATCCGAACGCAACCAATGTAAACAAATGGAAGTTGCGGGGAAGGAGACGTAATGGTTTTCCATCTTGTTCTTTATTCATCTAAGGTGTGCACCTAAGAGAATTTAAAGAACTTTAACGTTCTTTAAATTCTCATAGGTGTGCACACTGTGGCACCTCGAACTGACTTCACAAGCACCACTTTATGTCGTTTTCCATTGGTCGTTCGGAAGCCTTCTAAATGCTTCTCAAATCATTCCATTGGCATCAAATGACAGTTCCTCTCCTCGAAAGAAGAGAAATTTGAATCTTGATTTGAAGCGAAACCAGAAGCACTCACACGCTGAAACACTGTTGACGTCAAAATTGACAAATGTGATTTGCCACCTCTAAAAATTGAAAAAAGTGACCTGAAAACAAATATTAATTAATTAATTTTGTGAGATGAGTTCTAAAAACATTTTAAGACATATTCCTGTCGTTTAAAGTGAAAAAAATGTAAAAAGTGAATAAAAACAAATAGCGCTCGACGTTTCACACCGATACACAAAACAAGCAACCAAACTTCAAAGCAAATAAAAGTGTTACTTTGGAATCCCGGATCGGAGAGTCTTTCCGGATTACCAATGGAAAACGACATTAGTTTCATCTTTCAAAGCCAGTTTAAAATCCGAAAATAAAGTGGTGTTAATAAATTCACTGACACAGCTTATTCAGCTCAAAGCCCTGCGCAAACCAAATGCGGTGAGCGCGTGCGATGCGATTGCGATAAGTCAAATCCCTATGTATTAAGTCAAACGTCCATAAGATTACATAGGGATTTGACTTAACGCAATCGCATCGCACGACTCACCACGTTGGTTTGTTCAAGGTTTACGTGTATCACAGATGGATCTCGTGTTGCAAAAGTAAACAATGTAGAAAAATGTAAGTTGCGCTTTGTGAAGTCAGTTCGAGGGCAGATGCCGAGGTGTGTGTGTGGTTTTCGCTCTTGTTCTTTAAGGCCCCGACCCAAAGAATCCGTTTCGTCCGTTCGCTGCTGGATTCAACTGACAGCAGTGAGTTTTACCAGACACAACGGATTGGGGTGACCCATAGAATCCGTTGCGGTCTGTGCCCCTGTTCTGTAACTATCGCCTTGGCGATAAACGGTGGAAAATGGAACGAAATTCTATGAATTTGAAAGGATTTCGTTTCATTTTCCACCGTTTATCGCCTGCTTTTATCGATGCGATAGTTACAGAACAGGGTCTCTTGCACAGAGCGTTTTATTTTTTAAACTCGAATGCTGTACTGGCTAGCTCCCTTATAGTAGGTTCAAAAAGTGATTTAACAATCTTATAGACATTGAAGGCGGCAGCAATCGCTTCTATACACGCAATGGTAAAACGAATAGCTTTGAAGCGAGACTGTTTATATAAATTAATTGATTTGAAACTAACATTTAAAATGTATGGTTTTCCAGCCTGCCTTTGTTATTTGTTCTTGATTCATATTTCGTTGTTTGAATTGAATGCAAAAGCAAGAACAAACTTTTCGATCACTAGAAACGTCAAATTTTAACACACTTTAACCTGCTCTGCTCCACAGCTCAATAAATTTTAACCCGTTTTAAGCCTTGGCCAAACCAACGCTGTGAGTGCGTGCGATGCGATTGCGATAAGTCAAATCCCTATGTAATCTTATGGACGTTTGACGTAATGCATAGGGATTTGACTTATCGCAATCGCATCGCACGCACTCACCGCGTTGGTTTGGCCAAGGCCTTATCCACCTCACTAGTGTCAAATTTTAACGCGGGTTAAATTTTAACACACATTTTAACGCAATTCACACACGGCCTAAGGCCGTTCTTTAAATTTCTGTGCACAAAGTTAGGGAACAGACCAAATTTGCTGTTTGTTTTTGCGGGGCAAGCGGGCAAGAGAAGTAAAGGCTTTTTTCTTGTCAAATGTCAACTTGACATTTTCAAGGCAAAGAGCAGTCCAAAATTATCTAGTTCTAGCTAGTAGCTAGTACACCTATGTCGTATGTCCTTGCTCACGGGCTATAAACAATTATAAGATTATAACGCCAAGTAAATAAAAACTATTGAAAATGAAACGCCTTATAATAGAAGCCTGTGTAGGTTTCTTTAATAATATTAATTTGTGTTACAAAGAACATGATAAACAAATGAAATTTATGAGAAGCCGCTTCATCAAAAGATTACAAAGCAAAATCGAACGCAACATACGCGTCCACCAGATGAATCTAATGAACACAATCGAAATGTTATACAAAAGTGAAATATACAGCACTGAAATTGATAAAATTGACAAGGTGAGTTACATCAGTAAAATACATAACATCAAAAATGAGATCAAACGACTTAACACCATCAAAACAATCAATGCGATCAAAAACATCAGTGGTATCAAAGACATTAATAAGATTAAAAATATCATTGAACCAAAAAACATTAAAGCAAAACCGGCCAAGAAAAAACTAGGTGCAAAGTCAAGGGCTGTGTGGAGATATAAACGAAGTGCAGAATGGTGGAACACAGTAAGAGACTCTAAAGATGATAGTCTATTGATTGAACATTTACGTGTTGATAGAGAAACGTATGAGTTGTTATGTCAGATTTTAAATGAGAAACTCAAACCCAGTTTAAATATTGTGCGGGAGTCGTTGTCAACAGAAGCTAAAGTTGCTGTTGGACTTTACAAGTTAGCTTCAAACGAAAATCTTAGATCTGTGGGTGTAAAGTTTGGTTATCACCCTACCACTGTTAGAAGCTGCTTTTACCAATTCTGCGACGCTTGCTATGAAACTATGTTAAAAGACGAAATATCCCTGCCCAATGACGAGGCAATTTTTGAGGTAATGCACGAATTCGAAGACCAAAACGGTTTGCCACAAGTAATGGGAGCTTTTGAGGGAACACCACTTTCAATTTCACCATATGCCCGTGGGTATAGAAGGCAAGTAGATAAGAAAGGCTCTCCTGATCTTGTTCTTCAAGCTGTAGTCGATGCCAACTCCTTGTATGTGAACTTGTGTCTTTTTCAATCCTTAAACTAATTTGTTGCTTTGTCTTAGGTTCAGAGATATCAGCATCCCATTGGATAACACAGACTTTGTGGAGTATAACTTAAATATGAAGCAACTTATGTCGTCAATGGTTTGTATGGTTTTATTGGTTGTTTTCTGGACCTAGCATTTTTTTTTTTTTTTACTATTGCAGCCAAAAAGGGAAATTGGTGGAACATTAGTGCCAGTATATTTGGTCAGCAATCGACAAGATGAAGTACAATCGTGGATCATGAAACCATACTCAGAAGTGAATACACCAGAAGAGGAATCTTTCAACGATTGTCTTAGTGAAGCAAGTCTGGTGGCGGAGCACGCTTTTATAAGATTAAAGGGCAGGTTTAAGATTTTACGTGAACCTATTGCCGTTGAGGTCAGTGCTTTAACTCGAGTAATAGGGACTTGTTGTATTTTGCACAACCTGTTGGAGAAAAGAGGAATATTTTATAATGAAAGGTGGAGTTCCGAATTAACTACTAAAGAATTGATTTATACTGGGCCTTCGGGCCTATACTCTGGCACAAACCAAGAAGGAGAACGATTAAGAGATCATTTGAAAACCTATATGAGTGCGCTTACACCTCAATAAACTTTTGCTTAATACCAAAACGAAATGTTATTTAATTTTTTTTTATTTTTACGTAGAGAACCCCAATAGAAACCCAAATGGAGACGTTTCAATGTGGTCGATAAGAGAAAAGAAGAGAGGTTACCTCAAAGCTTCTGGAAGAATCAAATGCAAGGACGACGAGAAATTGGTTGATCTGTTTTTTTTTTTTTTTTTTTACAATTGGCGCGCAAATGAAGAGGCTATGACTACCCTAATAATGTGTAAATAAGTCACAGTGCGAGCATTAAGGAAAACGGGAGAGATTTTAATGGGAGACACCGTTCGCATTGCTTTTGAATGTTGGTGAATCGTTATACCGGGGGAAAATAGAGTCTGGCAAAGCATTTCACATTCGGGTGGTGTGCCGATGCTTTATGAAGTCAACAATCCGCAGTAAAGTGGAAGTGTTTTACTTTCCATTTTGCACTTTATTACTAAACAAAAGAATCTCAAAGGTCAGTAAAGTCATAAGGCTTCCACCAATGTGCTAAATTTTTGACTTTAGTAACAAAATTGTGTTCTTTCCGTGGACGGCGCCATCTTGCTGTGTCCAAATTCAACATTCCGCCGATAATTTCCTGAAAAGAGAAAAATTTACTGTAAACACAAAATACGTATGATTTCCCTTACCTGTGCAAAGTTCGATGGGAATTTTTCGTGGTCTTCAATTACATGAGCAAAGCCAGAATCCATTCCGAAATTCACCCAAAAGTACGGTAAGCCCTTCGGTATACTTCGTCTGAGACTCTTCTCTTTTAGTGAGACCAATTGTTTATTTGTCGACCACTCGTACTCACTCTCTTGAATTGCTTTTTTAAAGTAGAACGGCGCCATTTCCATGCTGTTTGCCGGAACGCAATGTATCGCCATGTGTGGTCGTTTGTGAAGGTATCGGGCGGTTTCAAAAAACACTACGTCCTGTTTGTGGTCAGCAAACATTTTTGTTAAAGCCTTTCTGTAGTTAGAAATCTCTTCCCATGTGTCTTCATCCAGTTCTGTGGAACACGCAACATGCTGCATTGGCACAATGAGACAATGGTTAGTCTGAAGACCTTCATGCCAGGGTAGCGCTAGATATACTTTCTTTCCCATTGAAACCATGAGTGCTTTTTGCATTTTAGGAGAATCAAAGCATTTATCACAATTGTCTAACATTTTTGTGAGTTTTTCGTGTTCGTTGATGGCCCTCTGTTTTTCTTTCTCAGCAGCAGCATGATCGGATATATTGTGGCGTACTTTGTCTGCAAATATGTCCTCGAGATCATCATTGGGGTTCTTGTGTCGCCCTGCAATCTCGGCGAATTGGGCATCTGAATCCGCAGCAGATGTGTACTTCTCCCGTTCGAACTGAAATGTAAAACGTAATTAAAAGAAAAAATGTAAGAAGCATTCCTTACCATTTGCTTAATGTCGTATTTATCGTCATCGGGAAAGTAACGCACGCGTTCGCCGGATACATGAGTTTCAGCTGCTTTGTGCTTTTGCCTACCCTTAGACCGACCGCTTTCACTGTCCGATTGATGGAGAAGCGGTCGGGTGGTTCCTTTGTTGTCGGTTGTTGTAAGAAGAACATGCTCAACTGTCTTCTGTGGTGATTTTTTACTCCTGCTTTTACTGGATGATTGACTTTTGACTGTATTTTTAGTTTTCTGCCTTAGCTCACGGGCCTTCTCGATTTTCTTTTTTAATTCTTCAGCCAGTTCCAAGTTTCCCATTATCTCTGCTTTAATAATTTTGGCTCCCAACTCATTCATTTGTTGATCCGTGAGGATGCTTTCTTCTACTTCCTCGTCTTCAGAGGGAGATGATGAGCTAGGACTAGGAGTTCGCAACTTTCTGGTAGAAACAGGAGGTTCTTGAACCTTTTTCCAACCACCAGTAGTTACACCTCGACTTCTAGAGATATTACTCTGAACACCACGACTATCATTGAATTCTTCGCTAGGTTTTAAAAACGAAGGCATTCCACTACCACCGCCCTTCCAATGTGGATTCAATTCTC
This sequence comes from Melanostoma mellinum, assembly GCA_914767635.1. Classification (NCBI taxonomy): domain Eukaryota; kingdom Metazoa; phylum Arthropoda; class Insecta; order Diptera; family Syrphidae; genus Melanostoma; species Melanostoma mellinum. The sequence goes on from OU612058.1 coordinate 203,791,403, forward strand.
TACTACTTTTGCCAGGATCATATGCCACAGTAACCTGTGCCTTCGGTTGAGGTTTGTCTTTGGAAAAAGTTTTAAGCAGCATTGGACTAGTCATCCAATCGTCGCGAACGACTGCTTTTGTTGAGACTTTTTCAATCCATTCGTCTTTGGGAGTTTCGTCACTTGATTGTGATGAACTGCTACTACTACTGGTTGACATCCTTCGCTTTTTCTTGCTTTTCTTTTTAGGAATTTCTTCTTCTGTGTCACTGGAATCACTTGTTGAATGCTTGCGCTCGCGTTTTTTCTTTTTGGATTTTTTCTCTTTTTTTGATTTTTTTGAGGATTTTTTTGATTTTTTGGTGTCGTCTTTCTTATCAATTTTCTTTACCAGATCTGGAAGCATCCATGTCGTTTCTCCTCTCAAAGTCTTCATAGCCTGTTTCTCAGCTCGCACTGCCGCATTTTGTTTAGCCTATGTTAAAGGATAACAGAGTCAGATTATTAAAACAAATGTTGACCAGAAAAGGCATTCGGAAATCGGGTTACCAACCCTGTTCAATAGCTCTTCTCTAGCTTTTCGCAGTTCCTCGCGGATTTTCTCTTTTTCCTTGGCACTCTCAAATTGTATGAAACTCATTTTACTTACACCAAGTAAATTTTTATTTTTATTGAAGTCGGTAAACGTAAACAAAAATACAAATCAAACCTTTTGTGCTACCATTGAAAATTGAATTGAATTGATTTGAACACAACACGAAATCGTGGACAAAGTTGACATTTCAACAATCTGCTATAGGTGTAGCCATTGTACTACTGATGCAAAATTTAATAATACCTTTTGACAAAAAAAAGTCAAAAATCGAATATATAGTTGTGTGTTTTTTGTTACTCAGCACAGCTGCCCCACAATCAGCTCACCCACAAATTGAAAACGGAACACTTCAACTCAGTATTCTAAAATTGCTGAGTAGCGACGAAAACGTACTTTTTGATCTGATTTTGTTGTAAAGCCTTGCGCAAACCAATGCGGTGAGTGCGTGCGATGCGATTGCGATAAGTCAAATCCCTATGTATTAAGTCAAACGTCCATAAGATTACATAGGGATTTGACTTATCGCAATCGCATCGCACACGCTCACCGCGTTGGTTTGGGCAAGGCTTTAAAGAAAAAAGTTGTGTAACGCCTGGGGCCTGTTTCACAGATCATACAACACTACATTTCATACAACATACAACAATTTTGAAATCATACATTACATACAATTTTCTGTTTCACAGATTTCATTGGAAAGATTGTATGATGTTCATTTTTGTTGTATGATTTGACAGCAAAAATTATTTAATAAAACAAAACTCAATTTTTCAAAAGTCAAATTTCATGGAATCAAACGAAAAGAAATTCATTTGCGTATAGGTACTTTTTATATCTTGCAAAAGATATTACCTTTGTGATATAAAATCGGTCTACAGTGGACTGTTAGTAGTTTAAGTTCATTAAAATTCAAGAAATGCAAAATGAAAGAAGCATATTATTTAAACAAAATGGCAGTTCAACCACTACTCTTGCTCTTATAATAAATATGTTCTAAGCTTTTCTCTTTGTACCGAGCTTCAGAAATCTTGCTTTTCTGTCGGACAACCTCGTATATTCTTTCTTGTGTTCGTTAAAATCCCTTGTTCACAAAACTGTCTTCATTTGCCTACAACTTTTTGTGTGTCTCATTTTGTCTTCAAGAGCTTATAGCTGATCATTGGAAATTGGCTTATTCGTTTTTGGAACCACTTTTGGGAATATGGGTTGATACTGTTCTTAAATAAAAGGGTTTGTCAAGTTTGAAAGAAGATAAAAAAAAGAATGCGATTGGAAAAGATTTGCATTCTCCACAGACCATTAACGGTTCTTATTATTACCGAATTCCATGTACATAACAGACAAAAACTAAATAAAAAGATTTTTCTATAAAACGATAGTTTCAACATTATGCTGACTGCTAAATGCTCTTCGTTCCTTGGACAAGACTGAAATTTTTCAAAACGATTTCAAAAATATTATCATTGCAGTGGTATGGTCAGGCCTCGAAAATGCCGTACAAATATAAGTAAATGAAAATGAAAGTACCAATTTTCTTTCCATTTTGGCCTTTCAATCTTCTTCTCATACTATTCTAGTCACAGAAAATCTCGCCTTTCATTTCGGCAGCCCGGTTAAGCTTTCCAAAGACCAATAGTTTGGATGCCTTTAAGAAAAAAGCGATTGATACATCAATATTTTTTGCTGTATCAAATGTATGAGAATTTATCATACATTGTAGACACATAATGTATGACAAAATTCTGTGAAACAGAATTTATACTGGAAATATTCCAGTCGAATTAATCAATCAATGACAGCAGTCATACAACATTTCTGTGAAACAGTATTTTGTAAAATAAATTTTAAAATCATACATTGTATGTGATGTATGATCTGTGAAATAGGCCCCTGGTCTCCACATGCTTTAAATCTATCGCAGCTCTTACAGCAGCCTTTGAATATCGCAAGTGGAGACCTTTATAGCAGCTTTATTTTCATAGCCTGCGATAGATAGCATACTTTTATCGCAGGGTATCTATCGCAGCTTTTAAAGCAGAGGGAACTGTCATCTGCATAGGTTTTTCCACCATTTTGTTACTTCGCTGGTATGCTTGGTATGAAAAGTATGCTATACAAAATGCCCACAACACAAAATTTGTCAGTTGCTCTGCTTTTTTGTGTCTGTCATTTTCCTGCTTTCTGCTATGGATTTAAAGCAAGTGGAGACACGGCGTAAGCAAAAGAAAATTGCCATCGCCATCTATTTATTCCCATAATGTAGACAAACATTTTGAGAGTGTAAATAATATTAAGTGTCAGCCCTTGCCAAATCGAAAGCAGATCCAACTTCACAATTATTTTGACATCACATAACACATAAGTCAATTTTCTATACAAAAGACAAAACTTGCAGTTTTGCACGTGAAAAAATAACATTTATCAGCTTTACATACTTTTATATTTGTTTTGATTGTTTCTGTTATTTAATATGACCAAACCCGATCTTAAAATAGTCCTCGAATTCAGGTGCATAAAATTAGATACTGGTTCTTAAGTCCACCAACGTAATTCTTTCCAAATTGCAGTGCCGGTGCGGAACTTCTATTTGGAAACATTAAAAGACGCGAAGTTCTTTTAGATGGCAGTAAAACTTGTAAGTTTTTTTGGCTGCGTAAGTACACTTTATTCAACTTTACCTATTTTCTCAAGGGTCAATAAGAAATTTCATCAAATGGATGCACGATACGATTCTTACAGAAAGGCCAGAGTTATTCATTCAAAATGAAACAGTGTTAGCCACCGATTTGTTTGCTGATAATCTTCAATGTACATGAATTTTATTTTGATTTTAGGAGACCGGGAATTCTTGTTTTGGTCAACGACACAGACTGGGAGCTTTTGGAAAGACATACAAATTGAAAAAAGAGAAAATAAAAATAATATTTTTTTCTTGCAGGGTGAGTTAGATTACGAACTGCAACCCAATGATAACGTGCTGTTTATATCAACACTCCACGGGGGTTAAAAGGAAATTATAATTGACTAAGATTATAATATGTAAGAATTTTTTGAATAATGCGGGCTATGGTAAAGCCTTGAATAAAAAAAAATTAGAGAGAAATGCAGTGCTGTTATACTGGGTGTTTGAGCGAAATGTCGTGAGCTTTTCACAGAGTGGTTTGTGTATAACTAAGGTGAAAAAGTTGCATTGATTTTTGATCATCGATATAGTTCACATCTTTTTTTTTTAATATACATTTTTAAATAATTAATATATGAAGTAAGGGGAAGCGCTAAATGATGAGCAATTTTCTCTTGAATCTTCGTGTGAGCCTTGTTTACAAGGGACTTAATCCTGACTGCGTCTATTTTGTAATTTTCTTTTTTCTTTTCAATTGTTCTGCGATCTGTCATTTTTTTCTGGAATTATTAGGTCGGTTAGTTGAATTTTCCCCAAGGCTGACCCAGGCTTTCTTGACAACCCTATGAGTTGTCAAAAAAACCTGGGGTTTAAAGTCATCAAAAAACGATAAACCACAAATCAACACATCCCTGTCATTAAAAAAAAAAAAATACATGCCACTCGCCACAGCAAAAAGCTAGGGCGAGTTTATGGAAAACCTAGGTCAACCATAGCGCACAAAAAACACTCAATTTGACATTCAGAGCGACTTTGGGCTTCTCAAAAAACGCTTTGAGGCAACCTCAGGGCGACCCTTGGGCTTCAACGAACAAACCTTATAGTTATTTGGATTTCATTTTCCATGTATTCCACTGACATGAGGAAGACCCGTTGCTAGGTTTTGGCTACAAGGGCCCGAAAAACTGGCAACTGACATAAATATATCCTTTTCAATATAAACGCTCATCAGGAAAAAATTCATGTTTCCAATTGTCTTAACTATTCCTGATAGCTTTTTCTTAACGTTCCCCTTTGTTATTTTTCAGGTTCTAAACTAATTTTGTTCCAAATTTCAGTCAAATTGGTTCAATAGTTTCGGTGCCTTTTCAATACAAACACTTAGCTCTCGTTTACGTCTCCGTTCTCGATCCCGTGGGAATGCATACTCCCATTTCTCATCCCGTGGGAATATGGTGATAAAATATGCATTTAATCCTTTCTCTTGGATCACTTTATCAAAAAACAAAAACCACATTTAAATCCGTTGGGTAGTTTCAAAGATCTAAGCGTACAGCCAGACAGTGGAAAGTGACTCTATTTTATACTATGCAATGATTATAGGTTTGCGAATGTCTAAAGATTAGATTTAAAATTTCGTTTTTAATAAAAAAAAAAAATACATACATATATCACAATGTCACTGAGAAAATGCAAAAACTGTTCCCATTTACCCCAACCGACCTTACGGACGGTAGATTTGTTCGTTGAAGCCTGTGGTCGCCTAAAAGCGTTTTTTTTAAACCTGAACTCGTCCTAAGAGTCGAACTTAGTGTTTTTTGAGCTTTCGGTTTGACCTCAAATCGCCCTGAAGTAGCCCTAGGGTTTTGCTGGGGCGAGTTCAAATGGCAAATGACATGTATTTTTGTTCAAAGGATGTGTGGTAAGAACTGAAAACCTAGGTTTTGAAATATCATACAATGTTATACAAATAAGCTGGATGATCTTCGGACAATGCTTAGTTTACATCAGATAAGTTGCCATAGGTACATAATCCTTACACCAACTGGTACCATATTAAAGGAGCATGCAGCACCTGATCTGCATCATATGGTCGGAAGAAATCATGGCCAAACCATTGAAACTCAGTATCTTATGTCCTGCCCTAAAAAAGAAAAATCTTTACACCCATTGAAGAAAAAGAGTAAGAAGCCTTCTTAACGTCGAATAAAAGATTTTGGCTCCACTCCAACAATTTGAAAGGTTCCTCCTACTTCGATTTAAGGACAGAAAAACCTACAATTGACATAGTTTTCATATTATGGTTTATGGCAGATCTTTGAAAAACCCCGGGAGTACAATATCGATATACACCATCTTTTAATCGATTTCAAGGCCGCCTACAAGAGCTTTTTAGAGCCATATCTTGTTATGGAATCCTTGCAAAATTCATTCAACTCTGCAAATGGCTACAAAAAAATCGCACTGCTTTTTCAAAAGGTCTTTCGAAAAGGCGAAAAACTGTCATCCGATTTCTTAACAACACTCTTCAAATGATTGTGGAAAGCACAAACCTCATTACCAAAGGGATAATCTGGCATAAGATCTGTACAGTCAATCACTTGCTTACGCAGACGATACTGACGTATTAAAAAGAAATAAGCGTGATTTCATTTATGCTTTTGCGCGTTTTTATACGCAATTTATTGGTTTGTTCGTTGGAGTCCTGGCTTTGCTCTGTGATCACCACATGAAAAACCTAAACTCACCCTGAAAGTCAAACTGAATGTTTTTTAAGCCCTGGGTTTGCCCTTAACTCGCTTTAGGTTTTTGCTGGATCGAGTTCAACGAAAGAACTGAATGGGTTTAATAGTTAATAAGGTGAAACGAAGGTATGTATCACAGAAGAAATAATATACAAATTCAACTCGTGAAGCCTTAGCTTTGCAACACCTTCGAATCATTTTTGTGGTGAAATCAAAGACATCGTCTTATTTGAATTAACGGCAACTTAGTTTCACTATTTCCACTTTTTTTTTTGTAAATTATTTATGTTGCAGTGGTGTTGAATGAAGCTTTCCACATTAACAAAATGTTAAAAGCCCAAAAATATCGAAAACACGTTCAATTTTTAAATTCATTTCCAACTAACCGACAAAAAAAAAAAACGGCGACTTTGACTCCCGGTCGAGAGTTTCCGGTCTAATTTAGCTTGAAGTCAAAATAACACTACCTTGCCGCAAAGACTCTCTGGTTCTACTCTGTGTCTCGGGTCTCGGGTTAGACTCTGTGGTAGGCGAGGGGAATGATTCTGGAAATCAGAATTATTATCACAAAATGTCTGCCAATAACGTCAGGGGTACGGTTGCTGAGGATTTCAACGTTTTATATGGGATTCTTTTTTGAGCTTGAAGCTGAACCTACCAGACCTCACACAACATTGAAGCGAAATATTAATACTACCTACATAATTTCAAGGAACTTTCAAGGAGTGTTTTCATCTCAGTGTTGGTAATTTCACTTTTCCGGGAGTGAGTATAGTGAGTCACTTTAGAAGTACTAAGATCCGTGGAAGCCTTCATGTCAAAAGTACCATCTTGGACAAAATTCAGCACGACCGGCTCAGTTGGTATTGTCATGTTCAAAGGAGAGATCCGCAGAACCCCGTCCAAAAGGCAATATCGTACAACGTTTCAACAAATTCGCGACGAAAAAGAAAAGTCAGGCCAAAACACTCCTGGTACAAGCAAATGCTAAAACAGCAGCATTTGGTTGGCCTCAGACATGGAACAATCCAAAACCGGGAGGCTTTCCGACGCTTTCTGAGGTCAACGCGGTGTACCCCACAGGCGGATCACTAGTGTGAAGCAGAAAAGTGGGAGAGTTGTGATCGCTTTAAGATCACTACTCGTTACGCCGGCACCGGAAATAAAAATGATGATGATGATGATGAATAGTGAGTCACTTTCCATTGAAAATCAATTTAGCTATAAAGGAATTCAGTGAGTGAGTTAGTGCAATTGGCTGTCAGATTACTCACTTACCATTTCAGCAGTGACTCTACTGACTCGGCACAGAACTGTTTATTTTTTTTTTTAAACCCAACCTCAAAGACCACCATGAATCTTGTAAACCCAAAGTACCTCTTTCAATGATTGTGAGTAAAGTGAGAGAAACTCCCTTTAAAATCATAATTTTATATTTACCGTCATAGTTCATTGCATATATGCATATTGATACATTGAAAAAAAAAACCGAGGAGCAGCCTCAATAAATTACAATCTCGACATTGTATCTCTACAATTACATCAATACTTATAGTGTAATAAACACCCCAGTTACATTACATCGCATTGAGATTGTGCACCGGAAAACCAAGTAAGTTTCACTCTACTCCCCGTGTTTACTCAAGCCAAGTAACGGTATAAATAGTTCTAGCAAACCTCACTCACGTGTAATGTTTTACTGTTTACTTGAAACGCAGTCTGCAGCATAGCACCATGCCATGGTCCATGGTCAGCTAGACAAGAGCAATGCTGGTATACTATATGTGTATTGTGTGTTTATGCAGTTTTAGCTGATTAAACAGCCGCACGAATGCCAATGCTAATATTATCCCTTGTCTTGGATTATCAGCTTGCCATCTTAATGTTGATCGATACACGAAACTGTCCAACTGCTAATGGAAGGATTGCCCTGGTTTTGCTGCTGTTCGCACACCATAGAAAAACAGCAATGTCCACTGTAGTAGTGTTGTGACTATGGTGAAGTGATGTTGCCCATTCGACTTAACTTAACTATAAAGTTGACCATTTGGGCGTTTCACACTTCCGTGTTGATGTGTTAAATTTTTATTTGCCAGCTATCCAACTGATGAAGAGAAGAATTTGTTTCTTATTACAATTCTTTTAAAAAAGTAACAATTGGGAATTTAGGGATTGTGAAATGGAAGTGTAAACGGTTTTTTTTGTTTATGCTCTCGCAGATTTCACAAGGTTTTTTTCTTTCTGTTTGTTCTCTTATGTTATAGTTTCTATTCCCTTTTTCTTTTATTGCGCGTCTTCTTACCAAGTGTTCAAGGCTTCTTAGTTCAGTGAAGAGGTCTTCTGTATTTTTTAAACTGTCCCTATTTATTTTGTCTGTTGTGAATTCTGGCAATCCTACTACGACCAAGTCTAGCAAAGTGCGTTTATCCATACCTTTGTTTAGTTCTAATAAAAATCTTTCTTTTTTTAGTGCATAGTCTAGCAAGGACCCATTCGCATATCTAAAAGTAATTGCATACTTGACTGCTGACCAACCTTTATTTGCATAGGTCTCACAAAAGCTGTCTTTCCAGTCTTTCCATTCCGAGTCTAATGTAAGTTTTATAAGCATCGAACTATGCCAGTCTATACATGAGCTCTCTAAGAATAACCTTAAAATTTCAATTTTGTCCGTGTCTTTTTTTACCTCAAATCTTTCGCATTCGCTTTCAAAAGTGTTTATCCATTGGGTTACGTCCGTACTCTTACCTGCGAATTTTTCTAAGACAAACCTTTCTGCCAATTTTTTTTTGTTAATTGGTTTATAATTTTTACTTCTTTCCTTATCGAGTGTTGTTAAGACCCTTTTCAATACTTCCTCTGTGATCCCAGTTTGAGTAGGCTGTGCGGTTTGTGTCGTCTCCTCCAAGACCCTTTTCAATACTTCCTCTGTGATCCCAGTTTGAGTAGGCTGTGCGGTCTGTGTCGTCTCCTCCAAAAGGTAATCCTTGAATTGGACATTATCTTCGTCCAAATAAATTTTCTTTAGTTCTTCTGTAAGGGTTATCCAGACCTTCCTCATTTGGTGTCTTTTTTGAAGCGAATTTTTAATTTTTGTATAAATTGGAGTTTTTATCAACTCGGTGTGAAACTTCAATTGTTGGTGTTGATTTGGAATGGCATAGTCTTTTCCCGCAGGAGTAGTGATAGTGGTTAGGACTATTAAGTTTGACTTGGGGTCGTCACCAGCTTTGACTTCAAATTTGAAACATAGCTTTTCCATCGTTATGAATTAGTTAAGACGATAATGTCGTTTTATAAGTCTATTTTCAATTAATCTGGCTAAGACAGCATAAAAATCAATGACATTATTGAGTTTCTCCTGTAACAAAGAGTTTTTTCATTTTCATTTTCATTAACCTTACAAATACTAACTAACATTATTTATACCTGTAACAAAGAGAAACGACATTAAATGTCTATTCTCCGACTATGCCTTCTCTCTAATTACAAATTTTAACAATTAAAATATTATTTTCTTTAAATTCTCAAGGTGCAATAGATCAATCCAATTTTACTTTTCTTCTCTTGACAATCTGTCATTACCTCGTGACCATATGGCAATCTGTCATCATGATCTTTTCATATTCTTCTTTCCCTATATTCTCATATACGTTTTAGGCTGCATCTCGGTTTGTGGGATGCTTACACCTTACATACATAGGTACAATGCTATTATACGTAGGAGCTCGAGTTCGGATCCCTAAAAAATAAAATTGTTTTCCATGAGTATTACCTCTCACGAGGAACTGGCAAATTTTATTGGATAGTAATAACACTGCCTTGAAAAGAACTTTCTACCTTTCAAAATCGGCAAAAATGTGTAAGTCCCAGCCATTCCTCACAAGCATATATGGACGAGAGAAATGTTCTAGGCCACCGGGGTTAACCAACGTCCGTTGTGGGACTCTTTTTATATAGGGTGTTTTTTTAGAGGTGTAGGATTTGGGAATGGAATAAAACAAAGAGGATTTTTTTTATTGATATGAAATTTACTTTATTCGGAAGAAAATCTTCTGGCATGTAAATATTAGTTCTGGCATATAACCAACACGACTGGCTCGAACGTAGTCTAATCTGGAGGTCCAATGTGAACTTCATCGCTAGACAAAATTCGCTTATGAAAATCACCGAATCTACGCCTTGCTAGGTGATCGCGAGGTTTCAATTCTAGCACGAGTTGCATTTTGTAAGCACGCAAACAAAGATCTTTGCGCAAAATCGTCTATAAAGTGGATGGACACAACACACAATATCCAATTGCTGTGCACGGTGGCTGTGAAGGTGAACTATGATTTTCAAAATAAATTTGCACAATTTGGAAGCGTTGATCAGGCGTCAGTCTGTTCATGTTGAAATGCCAAACCAAACTAAACATAAATCACTTGACAGCTGACAAAATGACCGCTAGTTAAAAAAGTGTTGCCAACTTAAAGTTCTATACTTCGATAAAAAAACAGCCTATATATTTATGGTATAATCTCATATACGTCAAAAATTTTAAGCAAATCCTCCATTTCAAATGACATAAGAAAATGGTCATTTCCCAAGAAGTCTAGTTTTTAGAATCAATAATTTTTATTTATTTATGAATCCGTAACATTTTAACTCCAACAATTTTTAAACCACTAAAAATAATTCAAATTTTTACTGCTCTTTAAAAATAAAGTACAAAATTGAACCAGATTCAGTTTTTATCTCAAAATTCAGAATAAACTTCAAAAACGGAATTTTCCCACCAGCGACACGGGGCGGCGCATACAGCTAGGACTTTTCATTTTCATGCATTGCCACAAAGGGGCAGCACAATTATTTTTCTTTTTTCGCATACGATTTTCTCTGTTTGAAAACAATAACAAACGACACGTGACGTGAACTCGTTTTTTGTTTCTCTATTTGAATTTACATTTGATTTCGATTTCGTTTAGAGCAGCTTCAGTTTCAGTGCCATTGCAGATAGGTAGGAACATGGTAGGTATATGTACATTGGTACATGTTGCGGCACTACCCCAAAATGGAATAAAACTTTTAATGCTTTGTGGTCCTGCTGGTGCTTTCGATTTTGTGACTTTATATGCACGATCATGCCCTTACTGGGCGCCGGCAACCTATTTACTTTTTATGGACCTAGTGCATCGTCGAATTTGTTGGTTGTTAGTTTTTCAAATCTTATTTTATTTGTCTTCTTTTTTGGGGGAACCAGAAATGAAAAAGCTATAGTGACCTGATCTTTGATCGCTAACTAGGTTTATATGAAGAGTAAAGGTTTAAATATTCTTGGCTTAGTTAAAAGGAGTAGAGAAAATTCTCTGCGAACAACATGCATTTGTAAGTGAGTCAAGGGTTTTATTTTAATGGAATGCATGTATAATAGTGCATAGAAAAAAGAGCAGTGTACCCTGAGATTAAATCAATTTGTACCCTGACGTATATGGGGGTTTCCCATGGCATGATAGCTTCGAACTAAACTGCTAGCCACACAGCTGACTGCAATATGAATGAGAGCTTGGTAAGTGTAAACAAGGATTTATACTTTCCGTTAACATTGCGACAGTTCTATATGTATGTACGTTTGTACGTACACCACAGTTGAGTTTTTTTACTCTCATGTTAAAAAAACATGGGACACTTGAATAATATCCGTTGAATAGGTAGATGGCAGGTGCATTAATTTGAACAATGCATTCAGAAATTTTGAACTCAAATGTTCTGTGTCAGTGGGGTAAGATGTTTTAAGCCCGGTTTTCAAACAAACATTTTTGAAGTTCTAATTCTTTCGGTGAGCTTTGAGAACATCGCGACATCCAGAAAGCGACATGGTACATTCGAAAATTAACAGCAATTTGACACAGTCCAGTTAAATATTTCAAGTTACGGTTTTTAATCAACTCTTTTGAAGATATTTTTTTTTGGTACATTAAAAAAAAAAGAGTTTACAATGCGATACCCCACAACAATGTGAAAACCGACGTCATACTGCCCTGTTTCTTAAGACCCCCACCGCCGGATTCAACTGACAGCAGTGAGTTTTACCGGACACAACGGATTGGGGTGACCCAGAATCCGTTGCGGTGTGAAGAGAAAACTTCAAAATGGTTTTGACTGCGCATGTCATCAGTTCTGCTGGACGCAAAAGTTAAAAGTTGGGCTACTTTTTTCCGTTGCATCCGATGCTTATGGGTCACCTCTCATAAGATCGTGTGTATTTAATCGAGCTGTCAGTTGAATCCATCAGCGAACGGACGCAACAAATTCTATGGGTCGGGGCCTTTAGCCGATAAAGAAATATCAAGTCATGTCTTCAAATAATATTTTTTGAAGTTGTATTTCCTATGGTCCTTTTTGGAAAAATATATTATATTACAATTGTTAAATTTCTACAATACGATACCATGCAACAGCCAAAAAGCAACATGATGAAGTTAGCTGGGGTATCAAAAACTACTGGGCCTATATTATTTTTGTTTTCTACATTCAGACGACTACATCTTCCATAAACTTAATTACTTCATTCGGTGGGCATTACAGTTGTTTTGATAACGACTTCGACTTCATCCTCTCTTAATGCCTCAACCATCGAAGTCTCGCGATACGCACTCTTTTAGCTATGTTGCGGTACAGCTCATACAGCTTCTGGTTAAATCTTCTTTTCCACACTTTTTTTTTCACATACGACACCAAAGATCATTCAGCATATTTTTCTTTCAAAACGACCAAGGGTTTCTCATCCGTTTTCGATAAGGTCGACGCTCCAGCGCTGCGTAAAACAGGACTGGGATGTTTAAGGTCTTATAATGAATTACCATGCTTTTCCAATAGATGGTTTTCCTATATATTGTAACGTGCGCTTAGTTCGCAAAAATAAAACTCTACCTTTCAATTTAATTCTACCACTTTATTCAGTATCTACTTTCGATATACACTTTATTTGAACTCAACTCGACTTTTGGACTATCACTTGTATTTACTCTTAACTTTATCACTCTATAAACAAAACTGCCCTCTGGTTGCCTCGGGCGGGCTATTTATATCGAATGACATGCCATCTAGAACTCTCCAGTTACTTCTACATGTTCTCCACATTTGCTGTCAAGCATCTCTACACTCACACACACTGGCTTACAAGCAACGCCTGTCATTTATACCATTCCATTATAGTGTTGCCAGTTGTGTTTTCGGTTGAACGTTTTTTCGATTAGGAAATTGGTATAAAATGTTGGGTTCACGTTACAATATTGTTTCTCAAATACTTCTTAATCCAAAAAAGCAGTAGTTGGCAAGAGATAATATTCTCCGTTTGATCTTCACACTGATGTTGTTTTCTGTGTCTCTTACTGCGTGAACACAATGAACTGCATACGCAGACGGAGCCGGAGCCGCAAGAGTTGAAATCTAGTTAACTTGTACGGCTCCGTCTTGCGTTGTTTTTGAATTCACTTGTATTTAATGTTTTGACATTTCTTGCGGCTGCGTCTCTGCATCCATTGTGTTCACGCAGATAATCGTCCTATCAGATAATCGGTCCTAGTTACTGCGTGAACACAATGGCTGCAGAGACGCAGCCGCAAGAGATGTCAAAACATTAAATACAAGAGAAAACAATAACAACGCAAGACGGAGCTGGACAAGTTAACTTGATTTTAACTCTTGCGGCTCCGGCTCCGGCTCCGTATGCGTATGCGTATGCATTGTGTTCACCCAGTTAGACGCAGTCTTGTAGTAACTCGAAGCTCTGTCCGTCTATTTTACCACGTAAAAATTATATGGTTCTGAAACGACCAACAGCCTCGGACAAAAATTTTCATTAAGCTATAAGCTAGCCGTAAAGAACGAACATTCTATTCGAACTTGTTCGTGTGAATTATTTTTTTCTCATGTAGCGGGAGCGACTCGCAGTTGATAAATTTTTTTGATTTTCTCCTGTTCGTTTTCATGTTCACCGGCACGGCTATATGCTAGGTTAAGTAAGATGTGGCTGCCGGTATACGGAGATCGGAGACCGACAAACTTAGTCCACAGAGGGTCCATTGTGATACCAGTGAGACTAGAAGGTTGATCACCCTCTGGTTCCTATTTAGGGGATAAAAGAGTTAGAACACCCTCTAATAGAACCTTTACTAACGAGTTGATCACCAGTAAGTCAAACTATACGGAACTTCGTACGAAAAAGGAGAAAATTTTATGGTTATTTTTAGCTATAAATCACCTACATAGGTGAGCTTTCCGTCTGTTAGCAAGTGCAAGACATGAGCGAAGCAGATGTTGGATTGACTCCTCTTCCTCCTCGTCCATGCAGCTTCTACTAGAAATCATTTGAGTAGACACCAAGTCTATTAGGCAGTGCTTTGCAAGGACACCTATAGTGGAACTAATGTGCAGACGACTTAGATTCAATAAGCTCTTTAAACGTTTTGAGTTCACACATGGCCAAATTCCTTTAGTCATAAGATATGTATTACTCTTTGTCCATCTAGTGCTCATCCCAGAGGTGTCCTGCTTTAGCAAATATTTACATGTAGCGATAGGTATACCTTTATTGTTCCTTTCAGTTCGGTGGTGAGAAGGTTCCTTTTTTGGCGAGTTCGTCAACCATGCAGCTGCCACGTAGATTCCCTGTGACTCGGCATCGGCATCCATGAAAGGAGAATGTTGAGACGTGCGATGGTTTTGGACCATATTAGATTTTGTAGAGACAGAGGCAAGAACTTTGAGAGCAGCCTGACTGTCCGAGAAGATGCGAATATCCGTGGACCGTGGAGGTTACAACGTTTTATCTAAGCCAGGAGAGGACCTCTTTTATCGCCAGCATTTCCGCTTGGACCACACTACATTAGTCAGGTAGGCGGAAGAAAAGGCTTAAATTCAGCCTTTTCGAGAAAATTCCATTTCCTACACCATCAAAGGTCTTGGAACCATTAGTTTAGAAGTGTAAGACTTTATTATCCAAGAGAGTACCGTTCTCCCAATCTTCTCTTGAGGGTATGGTTATTTGGAAATTGTTATCAAACACCATCTTAGGGGTGATTCAATCAATCCGGGATCAATTTTAAGTTGTTTAAAATATTAGTATGACCATTTGATTGTTGGCCCACTGTGAGTTAACTTTTAGTCTAGCTGAGTTCTACTGACTGGTTGCCAAAAATGTATAGGGGTGTAAGGTTTATTAGTATATCTAGGGCATCTGAAGGAGTTGTCCTTAGCGCGCCACTGAAGCACATACTTCCCGTTCGCTGGACTTCGGCAAGCTTGTTATAGTTTACCTGTTTTCAAGTGCGGTCCACCAATGTTAGCTTTATTTACTCTTTCCTCTATATTGGTTTTCCAGGTAAGTTTTTTTTTATCAAAACATATTTAGCTTGGTTCACTAGGGTATTCAGGAATTTGGACGGTCATGCTCGTGAACAACCCTTATTTTTGTTGGGAAGTTACTAT